>CM072995.1:234824696-236060634 GCA_037038555.1 Rhynchonycteris naso
AAAAAACAAACTCGACAGCAGGATATATCATATCAAACTGCTGAAAAAACAGAAATAAAGAGAAAATCTTTATAGAAAATGAGAGAGTGGCCCTGGCCGGTTGGTTGTGTGATAGAACACTGGCCCAGTGTGTGGATGTCCTGGGTTTGATTCCTGGTCAGGGCACACAAAAGAAGCACCATCTGCTTCTTCATGCCTCCCTCTCCTCCCTCTCTCTTTCCTCCTCCCACAGCCATGGCTCAATTGCTTCAAGTGAGTTGGCACCGGGCACTGTGGATGGCTCCAGTGGCCTCCACATCAGGGGCTAAAAATAACTCGGTTGCCAAGCAACAGAGCAATGCCTCATAGGAGACTTGCCCAGTGGATCCCAGTCGGGGACCATGTGGGAGTCTGTCTCTCTGCCTCTCCTTCTCTCACTTAATAAAAAAAAAAAAAATGAGAGAGCTGCAGTGGCAAAGTAAGCATTGGAACAATAGGCAATATCAGAATGATATCGCACAATGATAAAAGGGCGATTTTACCAAGAGGAGACAAAAATCCAAGATATGCATGCAACTAACAACAGAGCCTGAAGATAAAAAAAATAGTTTCCCAAAAACTCGATATAAAGGGGGAAAAAACAAATAGAAATGAAAAGAGAAAGAGGCCAACTCACAATTACAGTTGGAGACTTTACACTCCTCTCTGAGAAACTGACAGAAAAGGCAGACAAAGTCAAAAAAGATATATAAGCTACCTTGATGAAAGAACAGGGTCACTACTGTTCACAACTTCGACACTGGAGGATACATCCACAAGTTCACTGATGTTCTGTACACAAGCAAGTTTCTGTTTGGTTTTGCCTTCATCTTCATTTACCTCAAGCCTTAAAGACTGACATTTATCTACAAATACAAAATTAATGTTATTCTAAAAACTGACAACAAAAACATCTATAGTTTAAAGCTCAAAGGAATTCACACATAACACCATCTTTTCCTATAAATCACTAACCCATTTAACACTCAAGTTCTTATATGCAAAGGGATAGATCTTATTTTTTTTATAACATAATGAAAAATCAGTCAAAACTCAAAAACTGTTTTTTGAGGATCAGCACAATTTTGGGGGGCAGTTTGTAGTATCCTCCTTTTATCTTGCTTAAATTTTAAGTAGTTAAATATATCTGGCTAGGAAACAAATTGGATTTGGCTCCTCTGCTCTTTCAGAAGTATCATAATTAATAATCCAGTAACAGCTATCATTTGAGTACTCACTAAACACAGAAACTGTAAGTTTATCAGATAAATATCTCATTTCATATTCAAAACAATCCTACCTAAAAGTATTAATATTAACCCCATTACAGAGAAAAAGAATATAAGTTCAAATACCTTAAGTGAATTGCCCAAAGTCAGTCTTAACAAATAAAAGAGCTGGAATTTAATCTAAGGTCTGCTTGATTTGTAAAGTTCAATATCTTAATCACTAAGCTATTCTGCTTTATATACATCTTTAATAGTAAGACACACACACATACAAATAAGGTAGCCACAGAAGAGTGTAATAATGTAATGCCTATAAATCATACTATGCTACCTACCAGGGCTCATTTACTAAAATCATACTGGTGAGGTTGTACTACATAAAATTTATCTATCAAAAAGCTGCCTTGGTCTGCTACTGTCTTTTTCTAGTCTCTTTACTTGGTTATCTGCTTGAAGTAATCTACACATGAACTTTTTTTTTTTTTTTTAGCAAGAGTGAGAGAGGGACAGACAAGGACAGGCAAGAAGGGAGAGAGATAAGAAACATCAATTCTTCGTTGCGGCACCTAAGTAGTTCATTGACTGTTTTCTCATATGTGCCTTGACAGGGAGTTACAGCAGAGCAAGTGAGCCCTTGCTCAAGCCAGTGACCTTGGGCTCAAGCCAGTGACCATTAAGGTCATGTCTATGATCCCGCGCTCAAGCCGGTGAGCCCACACTCAAGCCAGATGAGCTCAGGCTCAAGTCGGTGACCTCGATGTTTCAAACCTAGGTCCTCTGCTTCCCAGTCTGACGCTCTATCCACTGCACCACTGCCTAGTCAGGCTACACATGAACTCTTAAGAAACCAAGACTTCCCTAAATTCTTAGCCCTCATGCCCTAGCAATTCATAAGTGTCAATATGTCTGCATTCTAAAGAAGTTCAAAAATAAAAAATGGGATGATTATTTATTCTAGTAGCTCTTTTACAGAAATTAAACAACTTATTGTGTGTTCACAGAGATGCTTTGAAAAGGTTTCATGAACACCTCTGATTAACAGACTTCACTTAACTACACTAAGACCTCACCTGACACTGTCAATGTGTTCTTGAAACTTAGGAAAAAATGAAATATAACAAAACCGATTTTACCAGAAGTTAATTGATATAAATAAGATTTAAGTTCCTACAGACCCATCATCAAGTTGTAACACAATGATGTTCAATAAAAAGACACTACCACAGGGTCTTTTTGAATAATTATCATTCGTTTCTGGGAATTCTTCTATTTCTTCTTTGATCTATTGTTAACCCATTCATTATTTAATAACATGCTATTTAGTTTCCAAGTGTTTCAGTATTTTTCAGTTTTTCTGTTGTGGTTGATTTCCAATTTCATGCCACTGTGATCAGAGAAAATGCTTGATATAATTTCAATCTTCTCAAATTTACTGAGACCACTTTTGTGTCCTAACATATGGTCTATCCTAGAGAATGTACCATGAGCGCTTGAAAAGAATGTATATTCTGCTGCTTTAGGGTGACAAGTTCTGAAGATATCTATTGAATCGAGTTGATCTAATGTATCCTTTAAGTCTGCTGTTTCTTTGTTAATTTTCTTTCTTGAGGATCTATCCAGTGATGTTAGAGGGGTATTAAAATCCTCTACTATAATAGTATTGCTGTTGATCTCGCCCTTTATATCCATCAAAGTCTGCTTTATATATTTAGGTGCCACTATATTAGGTGCATAGATATTTATAATGGTTATATCTTCCTGTTGGATTGCTCCCTTTATCATTATGTAGTGACTTTCTTTATCTCTTACTACAGCCTTTGTTTTAAAGTCCATTTTGTCAATATAAGTATTGCTACCCCAGCTTTTTTTTTTCATTTCCACTTGCATGAAATATTTTTTCCCATCCTTTTACCTTCAGTCTATGTGAATCTTTTGTTCTGAGGTGTGTCTCTTGTAGACAGCATATATACGGGTCCTGTTTTCTTATCCATGCAGCTACCCTATGTCTTTTGATTGGATCATTTAATCCATTTACATTTAAGGTTATTATTGATATGTAGTTGTTTATTGCCATTTTATTCTTTAAAGCTGTATTCCTTCTTTTGCTTTATTCTTTTCCCCCTTTGATCTCTTTACAACAGGCCCCTTAACATTTCTTGCAGCATTTGGTTTAGTTGTAAGAAATTTCTTGAGTTTTTTTTTTGTCTGGAAAGCTCTTAATTTCTCCTTCAATTTTAAACGTTAGCCTTGCTGGATAGAGTAGTCTTGGTTGTAGGTTCTTGTTCTATATTACTCTGAATATTTCTTCCCATTCCCTTCTGGCCTCAAGTGTTTCTGTTGAGAAGTCGGATGCCATCCTCATGGGGGCTCCTTTGTAGGTGATAGCCTTTTTTTCTCTAGCTGCTTTTAATATTTTCTCTTTATCACTTAGCTTTGGTATTTTAATTATGATGTATCTTGGTGTAGATTTCTTTGAGTTTCTCTCCTTTTTTTTTTTTCTTTACAGGGACAGAGAGAAAATCAGAGATTGGGGAGACAGATAGGAACAGATAGACAGGAATGGAGAGAGATGATAAGCATCAATCATCAGTTTTTCGTTGCAACACCTTAGTTGTTCATTGACTGCTTTCTCATATGTGCCTTGACCACAGGCCTTCAGCAGACCGAGTAACCTCTTGCTTGAGTCCGCGACCTTGGGTCCAAGCTGATGAGTTTGTTTTTTTTGGTTTTTCTTTGCTCAAGCCAGATGAGTCCATGCTCAAGATGGCGACCTCGGGGTCTCAAACCTGGGTCTTCTGCATCCCAGTCTGACTCTCTATCCACTGTCCTACTGTGTGGTGAGGCTGAGTTTCTCTTTAATGAAATTCTCTATACTTCTTAAACTTGTGTGCCTTTTTCCTGCATCAATTTTGGGAAGTTTTCACCTATGATTTAATTGAACAAAGTCTCTATCCCTTGTTCTTTCTCTTCTTCTTCAAGATCCCCTATGATGTGGATGCTATTTCTCTTCATGTTGTCACAGAGCTAGCTCTCTTAGAGTTTCTTCAGACTTTTTGAGTCTCTGCTTCCGTGCCTTCATTTAATTTGTCCTATAAGTCACTGAATCAATGCTCAATTTCATCCATCCTGCTTTTTTTTTTCCTTTACAGGGACAGAGAGAGAGTCAGAGAGAGGGATAGACAGACAGGAACAAAGAGAAGTGAGAAGCATCAATCATCAGTTTTTCGTTGCGACACCTTAGTTGTTCATTGCTTTCTCATATGTGCCTTGACCGCGGGCCTTCAGCAGACCGAGCAACCCCTTCCTCGAGCCAGTGACCTTGGGTCCAAGCTGGCGAGCTCTTGCTCAAGCCAGATGGGCCCGCGCTCAAGCTGGCAAGCTCAGGATCTCGAACCTGGGTCTTCCGCATCCCAGTCCAATGCTCTATCCACTGCGCCACCGTCTGGTTAGGCTCATCCATCCTGCTTTTAATTCCTTCCATTGTGGTCTTCATTTCTGATATTGTATTTGTCATTTCTGATTCTTTTCTATTATTTCAATGTCCTTTTTTATACTTGCTATCTCTTTATTTAGTTGTTCATTATAACCATCCATTGTTGTTTTAAGATCTTTGAGCATCCTAACAATCATTATACTAAACTCGGCATCCGGTAATTTGGTTATATCTGACTCATTCAAGTCCTTTCCTGGGGAATTCCTCTTGATTCAATTGGGTTGCATTTCTCTGCCCTCCCATTTTGTTGTGTATAAGAAGAGTGTGGCCACTGGAGTCCAATGGGTGTGGCCTCTGTGTTCCCTAGGTGTGCTTGCTCTGTCGGCTGGCCTGCCACCCCCTCTGTAGCTGCCTCCGCATTCAGGTATGTGCGTTGCAAGCGCCGGCGGGCTGCGGCTGTCACTGTGGTTTCTGCGTCTCCTCAAGGGGAGGGGCTGTGTTCATGTGCCCGGGCCTTCTCCCCGCACCCCCTGGGTGGGGCTGCGCACCACACCTGGGCCGCAAGCCTTGGTACAGCGGGCAGGGGTGAGCACCTTTGCTCACCTGCAGGTCTCTGCCTATTCCCCGGCTTTCGCCCTACCCCCACAGGCGGAGTTGCACTCACGCATTGGGCCCCAAGCCCCGACACTATGGGCCAGGCAAAGCTGTGTGCCTGCACTCAGTCGCACGTCTTGGCAATTCCCAGGCTTTCGCCTTTCCCCTGCGGGCAGGATTGCAGTCGGGCCCGCAGCTGGCCGGTAAGCTTTCATATGCCCCTTCCACCCCTGCTGGGCAAGACTGAGCTCACGATGGACCTCAGTCGTGGCCGGCCTGGCTTTCGTACCCGTCAACGGGACTGCGCTTCCATGTCCTGCCGCCGCCAGCCCTTCGGTGAGCCCTCAGCAGTGTGGGTGGGGGCGCTGCAGCTCCAACCCTAACACTCAATACTATATTCCTTAAGGCTCCCTCCTTCTAAGCGACTCTGCTCTGAGTGCGGCAGAAGAGCTTGTTTGGCTAGGGTCCTGTTTCCCTTTGCTGGTATTGCTGGTTGCAGGCGAAATATTCACTTCAAATTTGGGGGTGACTCAGCCAAGGGGTTAGGGTGGCTATCCCTCAAAATGTTTCTACCTGTGGCTCCTAAATTACACTCTCTTCTTGCTACTCCAGTCCTCTACTCTCTCTCTGTCCCCAGAAGCCCCGGGTAAGTAGTTGTGAAAGAGGTTTTCTGTGCAGTTCCTTTAAGAAGAATCCTGGGTCTGAGAAATCTTTCCTTTTCTCACAAACAGTATACTGACTTGTTTCGCAGCTAAATACTGTCCATACACTTCTTCTAGGCTCTGGGGCTGCAGGCTGGTGCTTTGGTCCTGGGGTCTAGGACCCTCCCCTCTCCGCTAAACTCACTTCCCGCCATGCGAGTCTCTCCAGACTACCCTTTGCACCCAGGAGCTGGGCAGCCCTCTTCACATTTCTGCTTTTCCTACCAGTCTCAGTGTGGCTTCTTTGGTGTTCCTTGGTTAAAGAGTCCTCTTAGTTTAGTCCAGTGGTTTTTAAGCTTTTGAGGTACTGAACCCACCAGTTTCGTATGCGCATTCACCGAACCCTTCTTTAGTGATAAATAAAATATAATTTTTTTTCCAAATTCAAGACATAGGTATATGTTATTTTACTGGTGCACAAAATGAGCCGTGCATGAACATCACCTTGCTCAAAGAACAAAACCAACAAAGTGCTTGAACTCACAACAAATCACGGTATTACTTTATTCTGGCCTCCGCGGCAGAGTCTTCTCTGAACTCAAGACTGACTCATCGAACCCCTAGGGTTCGATAGAACCCAGGTTTAGAACCACTGGTTTAGACCGAAGTTGGTTTATCCAAATGATGGTTCTTAAGTTGTAATCCACTTTGGTTCTGGGAGGTGGAAGTTGGTACATCTGCCTACTCCATCACCAGCTTGCCTCCAGTCAACAGAAAACTTAAAAGTAATTTTTCCCCCAGATGAGAGCAAGGCTAATAGGAAGGGAACCAAGGTAATGGGCACCAAAAATCTTCTCCTTATCATTGTTAATGGGAATACATAGGAAGTAATACATCTTAGAGATAAACTTCAGAGAAAAATGTCCCCATCTGGCTTTTTTTCTTTTTATAACTCTTTTTCTACTAAATTAAAATAAAGGGTTTAACACAGCGTGTAAATACAGAATCAAATAGGCTCTGGCTGATTTACTCAGTCAGTTAAAAGCACTGTTACAAAACGATAAAGTTGCAGGTTCGATCTCAGTTCAGGGCACACACAGGAAGGAACCAATGAATGCATGACTGAGTGGAACAACAAATGAATGCTTCCCTTTTCCCTCCCTTCTTTCTCCCTTCCTCTGTCTCTCTTAAAAAAAATCAATCAATAAATAAAAATTAAGCCCTCGTCGGAAAGCACAGTTGGCTAGAATGTCATCAAGAGGTTGACAGTTCAATTCCCCTGGGGTCCCTCTCTCAAAAAAAATAAATAAATAAATGAATAAACCAAATATAAGCATTATTAATTGGTACCATCCAAAAAGAAGGCATTTAGTTAGATACCCTGTATTATTTGTATATGTCATCAAATAATACAGGGGCTCTTAAAATATGTAAGAAACTTACTTTTCTGTTTCTCTTCTTTAGAAGGGCCTGGCTGAACAGTGGCATTTCTTGTAAGATCTTTTATTTCTTCTTTACCAACTTCATCTCGACTTTTCCTTCTCCTTTTCTTTTGACTTAGGTCTGGTTCTAATGCAATATGTTCTGAATCCTCTTCTGATAACATCAGAGGCTGCTCTCCTTGTTCTTCTTGTACTGTCTGAGCATCATTTTGAGATTCTTCTGTGTCTGAGATATTAGCACTCTCAGACTCATCTGGATTATCATTCACTCCTTCAGTGGCAACATTTTTCACTGAAAGTAAGAGAAATGGTTATAAATATATAAACAACCTACAAAAAAAATTCTTAAAGGTAAGGTAGATAAATACTCAAGGATGTCCTTTGTAGTATTATTTTCATGAGCATAATTTTGAACACAACATGAAATGCCCAAAAGAGAACTAAGTTATAACAACACTACATGTGTGCTATAAAAATTCATGCAGTAAAAAATGATGTAGGCTCATATGTAGTTATGTAAAAGACTGAAAAAATTATTGTTACACATAAAAAATCAAGTTGCAAAATAGTATATATAGTATAATCTCATTTTTATTAAACAAAAATAATTACATATACTCTAAGACTCACAAACATATATATGCATAGAAAAGACTTTAGTAATAGTTATCCCTAGGAAATCTAAAGAATCTGATTCCAAGGTAGGAGAGAGTTCAAGAATTTTACTTCCTGTAAAACTTTCCAATGAACAATCTCTCTCAATATATATATATATATATATATATATATATATATATATATATATATATATATATATTTTAAATCAGGTTTATAATTTCTTTTTTTTTTTTTTCATTTTAGAGAGGAGACACAGAGTGAGAGAGAGAGAGAGAGAGAGAGAAAGGGGGGAGGAGCTGGAAGCATCAACTCCCATATGTGCCTTGACGAGGCCAGTGCAGGGTTTTGAACTGGCGACCTCAGTGTTCCCAGGTCGATGCTTTATCCACTGCGCCACCACAGGTCAGTCCTAACATACATTTTTTAACAATTTCTAGTGCCTGCCTGACCAGGCGGGGGTGCAGTGGATAGTATCGGACTGGGATATGGAAGACCCAGGTTTGAGACCCTAAGGTCGCCAGCTTGAGCACGGGCCCATCTGGCTTGAGCAAAAAGTTCGTCAGCTTGGACCCAAGGTCACTGCCTCCAGCAAGGGATTGTTCAGTCTGCTGAAGGCCTGTGGTCAAAGCACATGTGAGAAAGCAATCAATGAACAACTAAGGTGTAGCAATGGCAACGAAAAACTAATGATTGATGCTTCTCACCTCTCTCCGTTCCTGTCT
Source organism: Rhynchonycteris naso (assembly GCA_037038555.1). Taxonomy (NCBI): domain Eukaryota; kingdom Metazoa; phylum Chordata; class Mammalia; order Chiroptera; family Emballonuridae; genus Rhynchonycteris; species Rhynchonycteris naso. The sequence continues at coordinate 234,833,394 of CM072995.1, forward strand.
GTCTGTCCCTATCTATCCCTCTCTCTGACTCTCTCTCTGTCCCTGTAAATGAAAATAAAAATAAAACAATTTCTAGTGCCTTTCCCTTGGAAATATATTAACCCTTTGAGTAGTATAAACGTTCATGTTAACCTTACTCAAAAGGTTAACAAAAAACTCACTACTCAAAGGGTTAATAGTCAACTGTATCAAAAGATGAAAAAAAAAGAAATAACTTAAAAACCAAAAATAGAGATCACCATGGAAACAGCATTTTTACTGTTTCTTACATATTTTAATAGCCCCTGTATTATTTGAGGACATATGTACAAAAGCAAACTTCACAACCACAGCTGATCAGACATCTCTAAAAGTATCTTAATCTTAAAAAAGTAAAATAAAATTCAATGTCATTTACTTTTATAAGAGTCAAAATAAGATTTTAAAACTAAGAAAAAGCCCTGGCCGGCTGGTTCAGTGGTAGAGCATCAGCCCGACATGTGGATGTCCTGGGTTCAATTCCCAATCAGGGCAATCAACCATCTGCTTCCTTTTTTCTTTTTTTTTTTTTTACAGGGACAGAGAGTCAGAGAGAGGGATAGATAGGGACAGATAGACAGGAACGGAGAGAGGTGAGAAGCATCAATCATTAGTTTTTCGTTGCCGTTGTGACACCTTAGTTGTTCATTGATTGCTTTCTCATATGTGCCTTGACCGCAGGCCTTCAGCAGACCCAGTAACTCCTTGTTGGAGCCAGCGACCTTGGGTCCAAGCTGGCGAGCTTTTGCTCAAGCCAGATGGGCCTGCGCTCAAGCTGGCAACCTCAGGGTCTCGAACCTGGGTCTTCCACATCCCAGTCCAATGCTCTATCCACTGCGCCACTGCCTGGTCAGGTACAATCTGCTTCTTGACCCCACCCACCCTCCCTTCTCTCTCTTCCCCTCATGCAGCCATGGCTTGATTGGTTCAAGCAAGTTGGCCCAAGGAGCTGAGGATGGCTCCATGGCCTCATCTCAGGCACTAAAACAGCTCGGTTTCTGAGCAATGGCCCCAGATAGGCAGAACACAACCCAGAAGGGGGCTCACTGGTTGGATCCCAGTTGGGGCACACACAGGAATCTGTCTCTCTGCCTCCCCACCTCTCATTTAAATGAATAAATAAATAAATAATAAAACTAAGAAAATAATACTTGATTTATTTTCTATCAGAATAACAGCAATTTTAAAATTCTGATACTTGTAATGATACAGCTGAAAATTTCTCACATTAATAAGATATAGTGAGTTACTAGTGTTATTCAACCATAATGTGAATATCACAAGTTTAACACACCTATTTTAATCTTCTAGTGCTATGTATAGTAAGCAAAAATGATTAGCCTGACCTGTGTAAAAGAACATATTTTCTTTTAAAATAAGTACCTTTTACATTTTTCTGTAGTTTAGAGGATTTCTTCTCCTTTAAACTCTGATTTTTAATGAATTTTTGTTTTCTTTTCTCTTCTTCAGCAAGAACTTTCTGAAGCAAATGAGCAAAAAAATCGAAGTCAAAAGGGCGCTTTTCCTCTGTTTAAAAAAAAGAAAAAAAACCTTCAAGTTTTCATTTAAGTATCATAACATCAAAAGCAAATGGGTTTATCAATAGGAGAATGGATAAAGAACTCTAGTTACTATGATATAGCCATATAAGAGACCACTGAGCGATACAAAGAAACTATTTTAGTTTTTTTTAAAAAAACTGCTAATAAGAGCAATAATTCACACCTGACTTGTGGTGGTGCAGTGGACAGTGTTGACCTTGAATGCTGAGGTCACCATTCAAAAACCCCAGGCTTGCCTGGGCAAGACATACACAAAAAAACAACTACTACGTATTGATGCTTCTGGTCTCCCTACCCCCTTTCTCTATATAAAAATATCAGTAAATAAAATCTTTTAAAAAAACCACCCCACCAATTCAAGTGAATCTCAAAAACATGATGAGTAAAGAAAGCCGGACACAAAGGAATAGATAATGTACAATTTCATGAATAAGACATTCTGAAACAAATAACTAATCTATGATGACTCAAATCAAAATACTGGTTGCCTGGGTCAGGATAGCTGTGAAGATTGACTAGAAAGGGGCCTTTCTGGAAAGATGAAAATGTCCCATATCTTGTTCTGGGTGGTAGTTACACTACCAATTCTTTGTCAAAGCTCAAAGTAAAAATTGCATTGTTTGTAAAATATGAGTCAACTTTTAGAAAAACCTAGAACTAAGAAGCCCTCAAAAGTCTATGCAGGTCCAGGCTAGTTGGCTCAGCAGTAAAGTGTCCGCCCAGTGTGTGGAAGTCCTAGGTTCAATTCCCAGTCAGGGAACAGAAAAGAGCCCATCTGCTTCTCCACCCTTCCCCCTCTCCTTCCTGTCTTTCTTCCCCTCCTGCAGCCAAGGCTCCATTGGAGCAAAGTTGGCCTGGGTGCTGAGGATGGCTCCATGGCCTCCACCTCCGGTACTAGAATGCCTCCAGCCCCAACGAAGCAATGCCCCAGATGGGCAGAGCATCGCCCCCTGGTGGGTATGCTGGATGTATCCCGATCGGGTGCGTGCGGGAGTCAGTCTGACTGCCTTCCTGCTTCTAATTTTGAAAAAATACAAAATAACAAAAAAAAGGTCTATGCACCACCATATGCCTTCTCTTTATTACTATTAATTCCACTCCTCCAAATGTCAGCAAAGAAGAAAGCAAACGAATCTTAACCAGGACCACTCTCACTAAATTCCCATCAACAGCACTATATCAGAAAGAGCAATCTGTGAATAAATCAGGAATAAATCTACTATAGGAGTTAAATTCTTGACTAAGCTGTACTCTAAAAATTTAGCAAATGTAGACAAAATGGTGGTCTCTATATATAAGCTTCAAGATTGGTTTGATTATGATTATAAGATGGCCTAAGTAAAGAGGTATATACCAACACAAAAATAAGTTAGCCTCAGTAAACCAAGCCCAAACCTGGGATTCCCGAAGGTCCTATGTTATTGTGAACCTAGCCTTCATCTGTTCTGACCTTCCAGAACAATGATGATAAAAAAAAATACAGCACTAAAATAATCCATAAAGATTCTCAGAGGAATTCAAAATAAATTTTAAGTTCTAGAAAACAGCATTTAGGTTTTAATTTTTTTTTAATTTTCCACTACAAAGCACCAAAATCAGTGAAATTTAAAGATATGTATTATAATGATTTTAACAGTGGCTCCACGCCCCATAAAAGACTATTTACACGTTTACAAATTCTGATTATAATACATAAAACATCATAAAAAGTTTCAGAAATACTTCTCTAAAATGGAGAGGGTTGAGGACCATGGTATTCAAAATCTTCCTGGAAGTAGTTTCCCTAAGGACGCAATCCAACATGGAGTATAGGGTCCGCTTATCTACCTTAGTATTTACGCATCAAATAAATGTTCATGTACCCTGGCCCAGTAACTCAGTTGGGTAGATCATCATACCAATATACCAAAATTGCAGGGTTCATCCCCAGTCAGGGCACATAGAAGAATCAACCAGTGAATGCATAAATAAGTAGAACAACAAATCAATCAATCTGTCTCTCTGTTCCTCTCTCTAAAAATAAATAACTAAACAAACACATACATGCTCCAAAACCTGTCTTCTCCTTAGTTTTCTAAGATAAACACTATGACAAATAGAAATTGAATACATTTATATTAATCATGAAACATTAATAAAATTATCTCCCAAAGAAATAGCAATGCCCTGGCCAGTTGGTTCAGTGGTAGAGCATTGGCTGGCACGTAGATGTCCCAGGTTTGATTCCTGGTCAGGGTACACAGGAGAAGTGACCATCTGCTTCTCCACCGCTCCCTCTCTCATTTCTCTCGCTTCTCTCTCTCTCTCTCTCTACGCTTCCTGCAGCCATGGCTCAACTGGAGCAAGCTGGCCCTGGGAACTGAGAATGGCTCCATGGCCTCTGCCTCAAGTGCTAAGAAGAGCTCGGTTGCTGAGCAATGGTCCTATATGGACAAAGCATCACCCCTCTACCTGGTCGGGGCACATGTGGGAGTCTGTCTCTGCCTCCCCTCTGCTCACTGAATTAAAAAAAAAAGACCCTGGCCAGTTGGCTCAGCAGTAAAGCATCGGCCTGGGGTATGGAAGTCCCGGATTTGATTCCCTGCCATGGTACCCAGGAGAAGCTTCTCTAGCCCTCCCCATCTTGCTTCTCTCTCTCTCTCTCCCCCGACTTCTCACAGCCATGTTCTAACAGGTTGGCCCCAGGCACTGAGGATGGCTCCATGGCCTTGCCTCAGGCACTGAGATGAGATAGCTCAGTTGACAAGCAACAAAGCAGCAGCCCAAGATGGGCAGAGAATCACCTGATAGGGGCCTTGCCGGGTGGACGCAGGTCGCAGTATATGTGGGAGTCTGTCTGTTTCCCTGCCTCTCACTTAATAAAAAAAAAAAAGAAATAGCAACTACTTTATATAGTACATTTCATTTTCTTTACAGATCCCCTGATGTCCTTCTCTGCATTTAAAAAGAAATAATTTTAACTTTAATGAGGCTATTAGAAGCTGAAAGGTATACATCATTTCTTCAAATCAAGTGTAAATTCAAATATCATCTCTTCAAACAGCACTTTCCTGACCAATCTAAATATCCACCTACCTAACTCCCTCTTCTTCCTTCATCTTAGAGATTAATCACTATCTTAAATTACCATGCTTATAGATTATATCCTTTCCCCCATCCTATTAGACTGAAGGCTATAAAAAGCAGGATTCTCATCTGTCCTGTCACCAGTATATGCTCAATGCATAAACAGTGACTAGCACACAGCAGGTGATTAGCATTGCTGACTGCCCATCGGACAGAAACATTTATAATATAGTATCTTCTAGAAACAACTCCTTCAATACAAGTCCTTCAGAATAAAGAGCACTTAGAAATGGTATCTTCAGTCCATCTGTGACCTCTTGAAATCAGAATTCTGCTTGCTTGCTTCTTGATATTTTAGCGAATCCATTACCTATAGATCTTTAAGAAGCCAGAACTGCACTGCTAAGAAGAAAAATATCCAGTCTTACTCTCCCTATGACAATATAAGGCCAGACAAATCTAAAACATAATGGAACCAGAGAAAAGGTTGGTCATTTTTTAGGATCTCCAAATGATACATTATAAAAGCAGTATTAATACTTACGAAATGCTTTGTCTATTCTCCAACCATTTGTTTTCTCTTCACGTTTAAATTTATTCTGTTAACAAAACAAAAAATGTTATAGTAATTTTCTCCATTAAATGAATGAGGATTACATTGTTTTTAAAAACAAAAAACAATAATAAGCATTAAAATGAAACTCTTAGAGTAACATATAATTCCCAAATAAATAAAAATGTCTTGCCCTGGTTGGGTTGATCAGTTGGTTAGACTCTGGCAGTCCAGTCCACCAGAAAGTTCGTGGCAGTCCGTGAAAGAGTTAACCATCCTGATGCTGTATGAAGACCAATGATCCTAGTCGAATTAGCTTATGCTCAGGGTGATTTCTACCTTAGCAGTCCCCAAAATAATTCTAGTTCCACGGAACCTCAAATGTAAAAGGGTTGAAAACCACTGGGTTAGAGCATCATCCTAATACACCAAGGTTGTGACTTCAATCCCCAGTAAGGACACATACAAAAATCACCAATAAAAGCACAAATAAGTGGAATAACAAATCTCTCCCCCTCCCTCTCTCTCCCTTCTTCCTCTCTCTCGCTCTCTCTCAAATCAATAAATAAAACTCTTTTAATAAAAATAAAAATGTCTTTGCCAATAGGCAAAGTACCTTAACCTTTAGCTTTTTAAAAATAAAAATGACTTATACTGAGTTTCCTGAGACTCTATATAATCAATAGCATGAATCATCAATCAAAGCTAGATTTACAGATAGAAAAATAAAGTCCACCAGTACATAAACAGATCAAACCTGTAATCAATTAAGCTAACCAGTACTTTTTTTTTCTTTTTTTTAGTGAGACACAAAGAGAGTGTGAAAGCTCGTGACAGGAAGAAAGAGAGATGAGAATCATCAACTCGTGGTTGTAGCACTTTAGTAGTTCATTGATTGTTTCTTATACATGCCTTGACCCGGGGATCCAGGCAAGACAATGACCCCTTGCTCAAGCCAACAACCATGGGATCATGTCAATAATTCCACGCTCAAGCCCGGGACCCTGCGCTCAATCCAGTGAACCTGCACTCAAGCTGGCAACCTTGGGGTTCTAAACCTGTGACCTCAGCATCCCAAGCCAATGCTCTATCCACTGGACCACCCAATGAGGCCTAACTAATTTTTTTTTCTTTTAATTTTCTGTTTTTTTTGAGAGAGAGAGAGAGAAGCATCAACCTACAGTTGCTTCATCTTAATTGTATATTGATTGCTTCTTGTACGTGCCTTGACCAGGGATTCAGACAAGCAAACTCAGGCTAAAGTTAAGTGAGCGACTTCTTGTTCAAGCTGTCTATCTTGCACTCAAGCCAGTAACCTTGGTTTCAAGCCAGTGATCTCAGGTTTTGAACTGGTGACCTCAGCGCTCCAGGTGGATGCTCTATCCACTGCGCCATCACTAGTCAGACACCAGTACTAACTCTTTAAAAAGTAATATATGCATATCAAGTTAAACCTACTATATTCTAATATGGTTTTGGGTTTTTTTGTTTTTTTTACAGGGACTGAGAGAGAGTCACAGGGAGGGACAGATAGGGACAGACAGACAGGAACAGAGAGAGGTGAAAAGCATCAATCATTAGTTTTTCGTTGCCATCACAACACCTTAGTTGTTCATTGATTGCTTTCTCACATGTGTCTCGACCGCGGGCCTTCAGCAGACCCAGCAACCCTTTGCTGGAGCCAGCGACCTTGGGTCCAAACTGACGAGCTTTTGCTCAAGCCAGATGGGCCTGCGCTCAAGCTGGCGACCTAGGGATCTCGAACCTGGGTCTTCCACATCCCAGTTCGACACTCTATTGACTGCACCACCACCTGACCAGGCTATTCTAATACGTTTTTAATGGCATGGAGAGGAGACTATAAAGAAAAACCTAAGCAAAAATTAGAGGCAGACAAACTTATCCTTAGACTCTACAGTTTTTACAGGCCCATTTTTAAGACACTTCTTATAATTTTAACATCTTTAAATCTACAGATTACCCTTCATTTCCATTCTTTATTTTTCTTCATAAACTTCACCAAGTAATATAAGACTTTTCAAAGATGATCATCTTTATCACTTAAAAGATCAGCTCAGAAGTTAATAAAAAGTTATATTGATAAAAAGCCACAAGCTGCCTGACCAGGCGATGAGTGGATAGAGCATCGGACTAGGATGCTGAGGACACAGGTTCAAAACCCCAGTCACCAGCTTGAGCACAGGCTCCTCTGGCTTGAGCGTGGGCTCACCAGCTTGAGCTCAGGGTCACTGGCTTGAGCGTGGGATCACAGACATGACCCCATGGTCACTAGCTTGAGCCCAAACATCGCCAGCTTGCAGCCCAAGGTCGTTGTTTTGAGCCCAAGTTTGCTGGCTTGAGCAAGGGGTCACATTCATTCTGCTGTAGCTCCCCCGTCAAGGCACAAATGAGAAAGCAATCACTGAACTGATACTTCTCATCTCTCTCCCTTACTGTCTGTCTGTCCCTGTCTATTCCTCTCTCTGTCTCTCTCTGTGTCAGTCACCCCTCCAAAAAAAATGTATAATTACACAGAAATGTGAAACAGATATTTTGTTTTATTTTTATCAAGGGTCAATATAAGAAAACAATGAACATTTTGTCATTTCTCACACAAATAAAATTATATTAAAAGGCAGATTGTCAGACTAAATATAAGAACATGACCCAAATGTAAATCTAAACCACAATGAGATGTCACTACATACCTGTTTGAACACCTATTATCAAAAAGAAAGACATGTAGGCAAGGATGTGGGGAAAAAGAAGAACCTTTGTACATTGTTGGTAAAAATGTAAACTGGTGCAGCTGCTATGGAAAACAGATGGAGGGTCTTCAAAAAATTAAAAATAGAATTGCCATTTGATCCAGCAATTCCACTTCTGGGTATTTATCTGAAGAAAATTAAAACACTAACTCAAAAAGATAGCTGTACCCCTATGTTCATTACAGCATTACAGTGTGTCCGTAAAGTCATGGTGCACTTTTGACCGGTCAAAGGTCAAAACTGCACCATGACACACTGTATTTATAATAGCCAAGACACAGAAACAACTAAGTGTCCATAAATGAATGAATGAATAAATTATCGTTCAGCCATAAAAAAGAATGAAATCTTCCTACTTGCAACATGAATGGACCCTGATGATAGTATGCTAAGTGAAATAAATCAGACAGAAAAAGAATACTATATATCTCCTATACTAAAATCTAATCTTTTAAAAAAAAAAAAAAAACTCAAGCTTGTACATACAGAGAAGATTGGTGGTTGCTGGAGGTGAGGTGGGGTGAAATAAATGAAGTCAAAGGATAAAAAAATTAAAGAAAAATAAAAGAAAGAAAGAAACCCAACCTCCACTATGATGGTATTAGGAGGTGAGGCATTTGGGATGTAAATAGGTCATGAGGGTAGAGATCTCCTGAATGGGATTCGTGTCCTTATTAAAGGAACCCTAGAGAGCTTTTTTCCTCTTTCCTCCTGGTAGTATACAATGAGAATCCTGCAACCCAGAAAAGAGCCCACACCAGACCCTAAGTATGATGGCAACCTGATTTTGAATATTTAGCCTCCAGAGCTGTTGTCTATTAAAAACAAACAAATAGCCTGGTGGCGCAGTGGATAGAGTGTTGGACTGGGATGCGGAGGACCCAGATTTGAGACCCCAAGGTCACCAGCTTGAGCGCAGGCTCATCTGGCTTGAGCAAAAAGCTCACCAGCTTGGACCCAAGGTCGCTGGCTCCAGGAAGTGGTTACTTGGTCTGCTGAAGGCCCACGGTCAAGGCACATATGAGAGGGCAATCAATGAACAACTATGGTGTCGCAACAAAAAACTGAGGATTGATGTTTCTCATCTCTCTCTGTTCCTGTCTGTCTGTCCCTACCTATCCCTCTCTCTGACTCTCTCTCTGTCCCTGTAAAAAAAAAAAAAAAAAAGTTCCTCATGAGCAAAGATAAAAAAATTCTCAAGTAAATATAACAGAATTTAGCAAAATATAAAGCAAATACTACAGTTTGACAAATGAAATTTATCCCTGGAATCCAAGGTTTGTTTAACATTCAAAAATCACTATAATTCACTAGCCTATTTCATTTTTCTATATTGTGCCCAAAGACATGCTGGAACTACAAGACACTTTTAGTGGAATAGTTAGTCTAAACAATTTTTTAGAGAAATAGTCTAAGGACAAATTAATCATTAATTATTCAGACCAGCTCCTCTAGACAATTTCTAGCCTTCACAGAACTTTAACATTTTGTTCTCCTATATCAAAGATAATCATCAGAAAAGGAACATTAGCCTAGCCTGTGGTGGCTCAGTAGATAAAACATCGATCTGGAACACTGATATTGCCAATACGAGACTCTGGGCTTGCCTGGTCAAGACATGTACGACAAGCAACAAGTAAGCAATAACAACTAAAGTGAAGCAACTATGAGTTGATACTTCTCACTGCCCATCCCTCTCTCTCCTCTGTAAAACTTTGTGGGGGGGGGAACACATTAAAAATATAAATACTTTATCATCTTTTGTAGAAATACAATGACCATTACACTCTACCGTACACCTCAGGTGATCAATCCATGCTTAGTCCAAAAGAAAATCTATCCTTCCTAATGGTCCCTTTAATTAATGAAGAGAAAAGCCCATGGTAGATAAAGATCTATCATCTGGAAATGCATCACAGCAACACAGTGTGGTACATTCAAATGCACTCCAACCCAGGAAATTTATAATGAAGTTTCTCAACAAAAGAAACTATGAAACAGAGAATGCTCATCCTTTTAGACATATTAAAGCACTAATTGATATCACTGCTATAGTTAATAGTATCACTGGCTATCTCATAATCAAGGTGGCCCTAGGAAAGCAGTGGTTAGCTCAGATAATCAGAACTATGTAATTCAGCATGCTTCTCTTCATGCCTTCCTAGAAAATACAGAAATACATTTTGTGATCATAAAGCTACCCTTAACCCAAATAGTGCATTTATCTTCCCTCTTCATTACCTAACTCTCCTTTTATCTTAGTTTCAGTGGCTTTATTGGCACCCCCTCAAAGACATTCTAGACGTGGGCAAGATATAAATAAAAAAATACAATACTAAAGTTAGGAAAACTGTATTCTCAATAGAATTGAGAAATAGCATATTACTTTTTGAGCTATAAAAAGAAACAGGATTACCAAAAACATAACACATAGTGAAAAAGAATGAACTGAGATTTAAATGAAAAGTTAAAAATAAATTAGTAATTTTTAGTCTCTTTCCAGTCAACAAACATAATAGGTTTACTTTACCTTAATTTCTATCCTTGCTCTGTGAGGAAAAAGCTGTCCAATCATAGAGAAGTCAGTTCCGACCATGCTGATGGCTAAAAAAAACATATCGGTTTCTGTAAAAATAAGATTTAGAAAGACCAAAAATTAAACTTCTCAATATTTCAGAGAAAAAAAAGATAACCTAATTATATATCTTGAGTTAAAATTAATTTTACAGTAGTTTTTTATTACAGTCCAGTAAATCTTCATAGAAATATGTCTACATATAAAATTATAGATACCTTTCAATTTTGTTGCAAATAACCTCATGGATCTAAAAACATCTTCCTTAAACACTTTATATTAGAAATATGTAAAAAAAATTTGCATGCTCATACCAAACCAGCTGAAATTTAAAAAGAAGATATACTGTCTATCTGGTCTCAAAATCAGTCATACCAATACAATATTACCATAATGTAAACAACTAAGATTGTTTAATAATATCTGAAAGTAGCTAGAAAAATACATAAGAAACTGTTAACAGAATTCAAGAGAATAGGATTGTAGCAGTCAGAAAAGGGAAATACAGAATCTGCCTTTTTCATTTTTATTTACTGAGAGAGCTGGCTTAATTCAGAAAAAGAGAAAATAATTCATTTCAAATAAATGACCTACAATTTAAAATGAAAATCAGTTACCTTTATTTGACCATGGTTTAGAGTAATAGTTTTTCCTAAAGCTGGAATATGTAGTTGTAGAACCACGCTCAAATATGGGGTCATTGTCCTCAACAACACAGGAACCTTTTGTCCTTAAAACTTCTACAGTTAAACTGAAAGAAACACATTTTTAAATAGATCCACACTAAAAACAAATAAAACAACATATAGCAAATAATATTTAATTTGTGATATTTTAAAATTTACCATGACAGTCATATCAAAAGTACAATATAAAAAAAAAGTACACAATATACATTTCAGATATGCGTATTTATAAGAATCTAATTTTCATTTAAAATGTGATTACCAGGCCTGACCAGGCAGTGGCACAGTGGATAGAGCATCGGACTGGGACGCAGAAGACCAGAGTTCGACACCCCGAGGTCACCAGCTTGAGCACAGGCTCATCTGGTTTGAGCAAGGCTCACCAGCTTGAGCCCAAGGTCACTGGCTCGAGCAAGGGGTTACACTCGGTCTGCTGTAGCCCACCGGTCAAGGCACATATGAGAAATCAATCAACGGACAACTAAGGAACCACAACAAAGAATTGATGTTTCTCATCTCTCTCCCTTCCTGTCTGTCTGTCCCTCTCTCTGACTCTGTCTCTGCCACAAATAAAACAATAATAATTAAATAAATGTGATTACCAGAAGGTAAAAATAAATACCAACGTTTTATCAAAATCCTTAAAAGCAATATAAAATTTAGAAACTATCTGTGGACCATTTAAAAAATTATTTGTTTTATTGACTTCTTCTGCATATCTCTGATATTTAATAAATACTATCTTATCATGCTAGATTCAACAAAGGATATTAAAAATATAAACCTTTTATATTTGTTTTATATTTCTGAACACAAAACGGTTAAATATGCTTTTAACTATTTATTTAATGACCAGTAAAATAATCATCTCAAAGTAATGCAAAACAATTAATAGTATTACATATGTGTTTAATTATCATAAAACTTATATGCTATAAAATTATTTTTTACTAATTGTCAGGAGACTTTATATCCCTTTTTCCCTTTTTCTTATTTACTTACTAAAAATTATCTACTTTTTAAAAAGATACACTTTGGAAAGACAACAAAATTCCACAATGCCATGTTAATGTTATAACTGAAAAATTAAACCAGAATATTAATTAAACCTCATCATAACAAAAGTCAGAAAATATGTTAAACCTATGTTTCATTGCAATTTCACTAGTTCACTATACACCAGAATATTGTATTGTTAATAATATGAAAACTTGAATATTGACTTCAAGACAGGTCTTCGAATTCTAATCAGTGGCCTAGCTGTTTTGATTAGTGGTAGAGCATGAACCTGGCGTGTAGATGTCCTGGGTTCGATTTCCAGTCAGGACACAGGAGAAGCAACCATCTACTTCTCTTCTCCTCCCCCTTCTCTTTCTCTATTTCTCTTCCCCTCCCGCATGGCCATGGCTTGACAGGTTCAAGCACATCAACGAGCCTCTGCCTCGAGTGCTAAAAATATAGCTCATTTGCGAGCATCAGCCCAAAATGGGCAGAGCATTGGCCCTAGATGGGGATAGCCAGTGGATCCCAGTTGGGGCAAATGTGTGAGCCTGTCTCACTATCCCCCCTTCTCTCCTTAAAAAGAGAATAAAAAAGAAATCTACTCAGTAGAGGACAGCATATGATTAACTCACAGCTCATCCCACTTACCAGAAAAGTTAGTCAAATAACAATGGTATGTTAATGGATGATAAATAAAACAGTACCATATTCTCATACAAAATACAAAATTATGAAAACTGCTAAAAATTATAAATGAATCTAACAAACCTTGCTATTTACAATATCCATTACGCAAATATAAATGACAGAGTCTAAATGACTATGACAAACTCAATCTCTTGATTCTCATGAAATCACAATGTCTCGCTTTCTTTTTTTAACTTACCTTTCTTCATCTAAAATTATAGAACCATCCTCTGCAACTTTTACTCGGGGAACCAGCAACGGCCCATCATCCATTTCTTCTTCTAGTTCTTCATTATCTTCAGGATCAGGAGTACTCCTATCTTCCTGCCTACCAAAGGTAAAGACAGGTTAATTTATATATCCATGAGAAGTGTTTCTAATATGAATTTCTAAAAAAATTATAAATTCAACTTTCTAGCTATTTACAACTTTCCCTATAACCTTATTGAAAATACTATGCATTGTTAAGTACTCATTGTAAGATTTTCTCAAATTTATGATGGCAGAGCAGATAAAGCAACGACTCGCAAGACTGAGGTCGCTGATTAAAGCCCCAAGGTCACTCACTGGCTCTGACTGTGGGTTCATCAGCACAGGGTCACTGAATTAACTGAGGGAATCATCTGCACAATCCAAAAGCTCACCAGCTGAACCCAAAAGTCACTGCCTTGCCTGACCTGTGGTGGCGCAGTGGATAAAGCGTCGACCTGGGAACACTGAGGTCGCCAGTTCAAAACCCTGCACTGGTCTGGTCAAGGCACATATGGGAGTTGAGCTTCCAGCTCCTCCTCCCTTTCTCTCTCTCTTCTTTCTCTCTCTCTCTGTGTCTCCTCTCTAAAATGAATAAAATAAAAATTAAAAAAAAAAAAAAGTCACTGCCTTAAGCAAGGGGACCCTGGTTTGGCCCTAGTCAAGGCACGTATGAAAAGCAATCAATGTCCAACTAAAGTGAAAACAACTACTAGTCAATGCTTCTCATTCTCTCTCCTTTCCAGTCTCTCTCTCAAAAAAGTTTTTGTTGCCTGACCAGGCGGTGGTGCAGTAGATAGAGCGTTGGACTGGGATGCGGAAGACCCAGGTTCGAGACCCTGAGGTCGCCAGCTTGAGCGCGGGCCCACCTGGCTTGAGCAAAAGCTCATCAGATTGGACCCAAGGTCGCTGGCTCCAGCAAGGGGTTGCTCGGTCTGCTGAAGGCCCGCGGTCAAGGCACATGTGAGAAAGCAATCAATGAACAACTAAGGTGTTGCAACGGCAACGAAAAACTAATGATTGATGCTTCTCACCTCCCTCCGTTCCTATCTATCCCTCTCTCTGACTCTCTCTCTGTCCCTGGGGAAAAAAAAAAAGTTTTTGTTATTTCTGGTAGCATTTAATAAGAAGCCTTATTCTCTTAAAAACTAAAAAGAAATAAGCCCTGCCATTTGGCTCTGTGGTAGAGCATTGGCCCAGCATGTAGATGTCCCAGGTTCGATTCCTGGTCAGGGCACACAGGAGAAGCAACTATCAATTTCTCCACTCCTCCCTTTTCTCTCCTTCTCTTTTCTCCAACCGAAGCCATAGCTTGATTGGCTTGAGCAAGTTGTCTCCAGGTACTGAGGATGGCTCCATGGCCTCCACCTCAGGTACTAATAAGAACTCAAGCAACACCCCAGAAGGGCAGAGTATCGCCCCCTAGTGGGTTTGTCAGGTGGATCCTGGTTGGGGTGCATGTGGGAGTCTATCTCTCTGCGTACACTTCTCTCACTAAAATAAATTTTTTAAAAAATAAAAGAAAATGAAGAGAAATAAATGCTCATCTTTTTTTGTCTTAATAGAGTTGTAGAGTAAACCATCCTGGTATTATATAAGTAACAAAAATAATCCACATAGTTATATAGTCTTAGTTTCCAAATCATCTTAGTAATTCTCAGAACAACAGTTGGGGGTATTTTCATACCCATTTGAGACCTGGAGAAGGTAGGTAACTTCTGCTATATATTAAACAAACAGTAAACAAGAAGGCAGAACAAGAAGCCAAATATGATTTTTCAAATAATGATTCGAAATCCTATATACTTGTCATTTAATTACATTTTCTCCTTAGGGTTTTACTGAAGCAAACACACCTATATATCTATAAAAACATAACCTATTTGTAAAGCTTAATAGTTCTGCATTAAAACAATGTGGATTCTAAGCAAAAGAGTAATCATTACTTAATAAGTCTTAAAGTACCAACCCCAAAACCCAATGTTTCTGCTAATTAGCTACAATCCCCTACCATATATTACAAGGCTATAATTAACTTCCTATGAGATATCTTGGAAGAATTTCTTTGTAGTAAATTAACATGACATTGCAACATGAAAGGCAACAGGAGCTTGTACAAAAAAAGACTTTCCAGTAGCATCAAAACTGTACCCACTGCAGGACAGCATACACAGAATGCTAAAAAAGAAAAAAGATATGAAACAAAGGGAAAGAAAGGGGTAAGAAAAGAAGGGAAAAGAAAGAAAAAATGAAAATACTATATATATGCTTGCTTGAACAATCATAGAACAGAATTAGAATGATATATTAAAATTTTTTTAACATGCTGCCTTCAGGGAAAGGAACTAGATGGCAGAAAACAGAGTTGGTAGACTTTTTTCAGTATATTTTATTTCTTTTTAATTTTGTAGCATATGAATATATTATTTTTCTACAGCAAAAGAGAACTCCTTTTAATTTTAAAAGCATTAATTTAAAATCATAACATTGGTCATTTATACATGTCACATACAAGAAGTGTGGGGCCTTGTTTCTTGGAAGTTTTTTTGGATATTTTTCAGAAGTCAAAAGCAGAAAGGCAGAAAAACAGGCTCCAGCATGCACCCAACTGGGATCCACCCAGCAAACCCACTATAGCAGTGGTTCTCAAACTTTTTGAAGTCAGGGTGCATTTAAAATCCTACAAATAATTGTAGGCACAATATATACAAGTTTCTGAGAAATATGTTATACTAATTAAGTCAAACATTAAAGAAAAAATATAAAGTCCAAGCATGCTTTTATGGTAATTAAACAAATACGACAAAATTAAAATTATTCTGACATTAAAAAACATTTATGTTACATTTTTTGAGGTATGCTATTTAGAATTTGTAAAAAAGAGGAGTTAAAAAAATAAGAAAAACAACAAAAAAGTTATCTTTTATATGTATAGATCAGTGGTTCTTAACCTGGGTTATATCGAACCCTAGGGGTTCGATGAGTCGGTCTCAGGGGTTTGGAGAAGCCTCTGCCGCGGAGGCCAGAATAAAGTAATACTGTAATTTGTTGTGAGTTCATGCACTTTGTTGGTTTTGTTCTTTGAGCAAGGTGATGTTCATGCACGGCTCATTTTGTGCACCAGTAAAGAAACATATACCTATGTCTTGAATTTGGAAAAAAAAAATTTTATTTTACTTATCACTAAAGAAGGGTTCGGTGAATGCACATATGAAACTGGTGGGTTCGGTACCTCAAAAAAGGTTAAGAACCACTGGTATAGATACATTCTTAGTAAGATTTAGTAAATTCAGCAGGTCCCAGCAAAATGTGTTAAGTTTTTTCATTCTTATGTTTATAAGAAACATGAGCCTGATGTGTCCTAGCAATTTCTTCAATGTTTGGCATATATCTGAAAGGAAAACTCTCATTTCCCAATCAATACATTGAAGAATTTTTCTCTTTTTCTCTTAATTGTGGTGAGTGCAGAAAACCCCCACCATACATATCATCTTAACTTTACATCAAACAAAGAATAGAAGAAACTTGCCTCCAGTCTTTCCGGGAAACATGGGGGGTAGTGTAAACAACCCAGCACCACAGTTTAACAGCCTTCTGCAACCTAATCAGGCAAGTGAGGTGGGGGATTGGGTAGACTGTCAGCTTACAGCCAATTCCCTACACCTCTGTCCCCGCAAAATCAAAAATCTAAAAACCCTGTTGTTTTGGTCTCCAACAGGCACATATTTCTCTGGAATACCAAAAAGCACACCTGGAAATCTTCTAGAGCGCAACAGTGAGCCCTGGAGCACACTTTGAGAGCCACTGCATTGGGGGTGATGCTTTGCCCATCAGAGGCATTGCTCCATTGCAACTGGAGCCATTCTAGTACCCAAGGTGAAGGTCATGAAGCCATCCTCAGCGCCCAGGCCAACTTTGCTCCAATGGAGCCCTGGCTGCGGGAGGGGAAGAGAGAGAGAGACAGAAAGGAGAAGAGAAAGGTAGAGAAGCAGATAGTCTCTTCTCCTGTGTGTCTTGATCAGAAATCGAACCCTGGACATCCAGTGTAGGGCCTTCTCAGATTAAAATCAGGTAGTAACTTAATTCTTGCCACTGATTCTGTTTTAAAATTCCTATCACATGTAACTTGACTATAACTGGAAGTATTATTTGATTTCATTTTTTTAATGTACCCACACCAGAATATATTCAAAAAAGAATAAATGAGATCCTTACTCTCTTGTCTGGACAGGTATCAATGATTTTTCAGTTTTCTTTTCTTGCTCCAGTGAAGAACTATTAAATACAAATAACAGAACATTTAATAAAAAAAAAATATTTATATCTT
Organism: Rhynchonycteris naso; assembly: GCA_037038555.1. Classification (NCBI taxonomy): domain Eukaryota; kingdom Metazoa; phylum Chordata; class Mammalia; order Chiroptera; family Emballonuridae; genus Rhynchonycteris; species Rhynchonycteris naso. The sequence continues at coordinate 234,850,887 of CM072995.1, forward strand.
ATCAATTCTATCTGTAGACAAGAAGGAAAGTATTTTAATTTATATTTTTTTAAATAATATATCATAATACTACCCTTAATAATGCTGTGTCTCAGTCAATTTTTCAATCAAAATGTTTTGTCATCAGGTATAAATAAATTGTTTGGTCCTAAGTAGAGAACTCTCTTACCCTTTAATTCCTCAGTAAAAGAAGGTTCCCAGTCCCCAGGACTGAAGCAACATAGTAGCTTATCAAACAACTCAAAACCTAGGTTCCTGGCTCAACAATGACAAAAACAGAGTGAATCTGAAAAAGGCTATACTGAAAATCTGCCATTACTCCTATATCCACCTGCGAAACCATCAACAAACAATACAACAATGAGATTTATCATAAACCCTCTACTTCCTCAGGTTAACTTTAAGAAAGCTTTACTTTGGAGGATTTGTTAATCAAATGCATTTAATTAAGAGCTACATCATAAAATTAAGTCACCCTTTTAGATTAAGAAATAGAAACTGTAGTCATGACTACAGAAAAATTTAGTTTACTACATCTTAGTAATACAGCAAAGGAAATTTATTTTTAATCTCAGAGGTAATGAACATCATTTACCATCCAAAAAAGCAGTAATCTGAAATTCCATTAATTTTTGTTGTAAAATTCTATTTAAAAGGAAATCAGTACCACCAACAAAAACAACAGAAACACAAAGGAAAAGAGCCAATGGAGGCATAGAGCTACCAGAAAATGCAAGATAAAATGCATATAGGAAATCTTCATACCTCAATAATTACCCTAAATGTAAACAGATTAAATTCACCAGTAAAGAGGCACAGAGTAGCAGGTTAAATAAAAAAACAAAACCCAACCAGATACCGCCTTCAGGAGACACATCTAAGCTGCGAAGACTAAGATAGGCTAAGTGTGAAAGAGTGAAAAATGATTGTCCAAGAAAATAACATCCAGAGAAAAGCAGGTATACATAGCCATACGTGACAAAACAGATTTCAAAATAACAAAGGTAACAAGAAACAAAGATAGACATTTTATAACGATAAAGGAGACACTAGATCAAGAACACATAACATTTTTTTCGTGGAGATGAGAAGCATCAACTCATAATTGCTTCACTTCAGTTATTGATTTCTCATACATGCCTTGACCAGGGAGCTGAACCTTGAGCCAGTGACTCCTTGCTCAAGTCAGCGAGGAATCTAGGGCTTCAAGTTAGCGACCTTTGGGATCAAGCCAGTGACCTTGGGATCATGTGGATGATCCTGCACTCAAGCCCGTGATCGGGTGCTCAAACTGGCAAGTCTGCAATCAAGCCAACAGCCAATACTTTAGCCAGCGACCTTGAGGTTTCAAACCACATCCCTCAGACATCCTAGGCCAACGCTCAATCCACTGCACCACCACTGATCAATCAACACTTCTTAATATATATGCACTGAATCAGGGAGCACCAAAATACATAAAGCAACTAACAGAACTAAAGGGCCTGATCTGTGGTGCAATGGATAAAGCATCAACCTAGGATGCTGAGGTCGCCAGTTTAAAACCCTGGGCTTGCCTAGTCAAGGCATAAATGGGAGTTGATGCTTCCTGCTCCTCCCACCCCCTTCTCTCTATCCTCTCGAAAATAAATAAATAAAAATTTTTAAAAAAATATTAAAGGAAAAAATGAACAAAAACACAATCCTTATTGGAGAACTTAATACTCCATTGACAGCTATAGCTAAATCATCCAAAGAGAAAATCAATAAAGAAATATTAGACTAGCCTGACCAGGTGGTGGCATAGTGGATAGCATCAGACTAAGATATGGAGGACTCAGGTTCGAAACCCCAAGTGCACCGGCTTGAGCACAGGCTCACAGCTTGAAGGCGGGGTCACCAGCTTGAGCATGGGATCATAGAATTGACCTCATGGTCATTGGCTTAAGCCTGAAGGTCGCTGGCTTGAAGCCCAAGGTTGCGGACTTGAGCAAGTGGTCACTGGCTCTGCTGTAGCTCAACCCCCCGCCATCAAGGCACATATTAGAAAGCAATCAATGAACAACTAAGGCACCACAATGAAGAATTAATGCTTCTCATCTCTCTCCCTTACTGTCTGTCTGTCCCTCTGACTCTCTCTCTGCCTCTGTCAAAAATAAAAATATTGGCCTTAACACATCAGATCAAATGGACATAACTGACATTTACAGAGCCTTTCTTATTTATTATTTATTTATTTGTAAGAGTAGGGGAGATACAAAGACAGGCTCACTCCTGCATTCGCACAAGCAGAATCCACTCTGGAACCCCTGTCAGGGAATGATGTTATATCCATCCGGGGCCCATGCTTATAACCAAGCTATTTTTAGCACCTGAGGAAGAGGCTCCAGAGCCATCCTCAGCGTCCGGGACTGACATGCTTGAATCAACTAGCCATGGCTGCAGGAGGGAAAGAGAGAGAGAAGCAGGGGAGGGGGGAGGCAGAGAAGCAGATGGCCGCCTCTCCTAAGTGCCCTGACCAGGAATTGAACCTGGGACTTCAACACATAGGGTCAATGCTGTACTACTGAGCCAACTGGCCAGGGTCTTACAGAGTCTTTCTCCCAGAACATATATTCTTTCCTACTGCATATGGAACATGTTTGTTTGTTTTTTTTATTTAACTGATTTTGAGAGAGATAGGAAGGGGGAGAGAGAGAGAAAGACAGACAGAAACATCTAATCTGTTTCTGTACGTACCCTGACTGGGGATCAAACCAGCAACCCTTGCATATTGGGATGATGTTCTAACAAACCAAGCTATCCTGCCATGGCCACATGGAACATTGTCAAGGACATACCACATATTGGGTCACAAAACCAGTCTCAACAAACTCAAGAAGATTATACCAATCATATTCTCTGAACAAAATACTTTGAAATTGAAAATCAAGTGCAAAAAAGTAGTAAAGAAACCCAGAAATATGTGAAAATTAAACATAAATATTATAAAACTATGACTGGGTCAAAGAAAAAATAAAAGGTGAGATCAACAGAGACAAACCTGAATGAATATATAACAGTGGTTCTTAACCTGGGTTCTATCAAACCCTAGGGGTTCGATGAGTCGGTTTCAGGGGTTCGGAGAAGCCTCTGCCTCAGAGGCCAGAATAAAGTAATACCGTAATTTGTTGTGAGTTCATGCACTTTGTTGGTTTTGTTCTTTGAGCAAGGTGATGTTCATGCACGGCTCATTTTGTGCACCAGTAAAAAAACATATACCTGCCTGACCTGTGGTGGCGCAGTGGGTAAAGCGTCGACCTGGGAACACTGAGGTTGCCAGTTCAAAACCCTGCACTGGTCTGGTCAAGGCACATATGGGAGTTGATGCTTCTAGCTCCTCCCCCCTTTCTCTCTCTCTCTCTCTCTGTCTCCTCTCTAAAAATGAATAAATAATTTAAAAAAATATTAAAAAAAAAAACAACATATACCTATGTCTTGAATTTGGGGAAAAAAATCATATTTTATTTATCACTAAAGAAGGGTTCGGTGAATGTGCATATGAAACTGGTGGGTTCGGTACCTCAAAAATGTTTAAGAACCACTAATATATAACATCAAAATTTGGGGGATGCTGCAAAATCAGTACTAATAGGAAAGTTTATATTATTACAGGTCTATTTCAAGAAACAAAAGAAATCCCAAGAAAACAGTCTAATATTACATGCTCTTTTTTTTATTTTAGAGATAAAGGAAGAAAGAACGAGAGAGAAACATCGATTTGTTGTTGCAGTTATTTAGGTATTCACTGGTTGATTTTTGTATATGTTCTTATTCACCATGGTTCAGGAAGTCTTAGCAATCAAGCAAGAGAAAGAAATAAAAGACATCCAAATTGGGAAGGAAGAAATAAAAGTGTCACTTTATCCAGATGACATAATTCTATATATAGAAAACCCTAAAGATGTCAACAAAAAACTATTTAAAACAACAATGAGAAGCAATCAATGAACACCTAAAGTGCCACAAGGAGTAGATGAGTCTTATCTCTCTCCTTTCCAGCCCCTGTCTCTCTCTCTCTAAAAAAGTAAATAATAAAAATAAAAACAATAAACAAATACAGTACACTTGTAGGTTGCAAAAATCAATGTACAAAAATCCACTGCTTTCCTATATATATTGCTAACAAAAATTACAGGATATTTCAAAAATGAATATGAAGCAATAAAATATCCCCTAGTTTTTCTGAGCAGTATATTAACAATGAAAATTCATAAGTAGAAATAAAAAAATTCCTTTTGCAGTTTCAACCAAAAGAATACTTAAGAATAAAATTAACAACGTAAAGGACCTATATGTATACTGAAAACTACAAAGCATTATTAAGTTTGAAAAAGACACTGACTAACCAGGTAGTGGCACAGTGGATAGAGCTTCAGCCTGGAACAGCCCAGGTTCAAAATCCCGAGATCGCCGGCTTGAGAACAGGCTCACCAGCTTGAGCGCTGGGACGCTGGCTTAAACATGGGATCATAGACATGACCTCATGGTTGCTGGCTTGAGCCCAAAGTTCGTTGGCTTGAAGCCCAAGGTCATTGGCTTGAGCCCTCGGTTGCTGGCTTGAGCCCAAGGTCACTGGCTTAAGCAAGGGGTCACTCGCTGTACTATAGTACCCCGAGCCAAGGCACATATGGGAAAGCAACCAATGAACAACTAAGGTGCTGCAATGAAGAACTGATGTTTCTCATCTCTCTCCCTTCCTGTCTGTCCCTATCTGTCCCTCTCTCTGTTTCTGTCATAAAAAAAAAAAAAAAAATTACAATGAGATACCACCCCACACTTGTTAGAACGGCCATTATGAACAAGACAGGTAATAACCAGTGTTAGAGAGGTTGTGAAGGTAAAGGAACCCTCATTCACTGCTGGTGGGAATGGAAACTGGTATAGCCACTTTGAAAAACAGCATGGCAATTACTCAAAAAAATTTAGAATAGAGTTATTATATGACCCAGCAATCCCTCTTCTGGTTATCTACTCAAAAAACTCAAAAACATTTATTCCCAAAGATATACGCACCTCTATGCTCACCGTGGCGTTATTCACTGTGGCCAAGACACAATGACAACCAAAGTGTTCTTTGATAGAGGATTGTATAAAGAACATATGATACATACATACTAAAGAGTACTACTCAGTGATATTCAGTGATAAGAAAAGATGAAATACTGCTATCTTCAACAACATGGATGAACTTGAGAATATTATGCTAAGCATAATAATTCTGTCAGAAGAAAACAAGAACCACATGATTTCAATCACATGTAGCATACAAAACTGAAAATCATAGACACAGACAATAGTATGGTAGTTACCAGAGAAAAGGAGATGGAGGTTCTGTAGAGTAAAGGTGGCCAAATATATGGTGATAGATGATTTGACTTTGGGTGGTGGGAACACAATGCAATTTATAGATCATGTATCACAGAAATGTATACCTGAAACCTATATGATTCTATTAACCAATGTCACCCCAATAAACTTCTTTTATAAAAATAAAGGACATCAGATGTGCTATAAATTTTGTCAACATGCTTTTGGAAAACATAAAACTGTACTCTATAGATGATACTTAAAACATTACATACTCAGACCTGGCAGGTTGGCTCAGCAGTAGAGCATCGGCCCCGGGAAGTCCAGGAAAGTCCCGGGTTCGATTCCCAGTCAGCGCCCATCTGCTTCTCCACCCTTCCCCCTCTCCTTTCTTTCTATCTATCTCTTCCCCTCCCACAGTCATGGCTCCATTGGAGCAAAGTTGGCCCAGGCGCTGAGGATGGCTCCATGGCCTCCGCCTCAGGTGCTACAATGGCTGCGGCCGCCACAAAGCAATGCCCCAAATGGGCAGAGAATTGCTCCTTGGTGGGCATACCGGGTGGATCCTGATTGTTTGGGCGCATGCAGGAGTCTGTCTGACTGCCTTCCTGCTTTTAACTTCAGAAAAATACAAAAAAAAAGAAAGAAAAACATTACATACTCAAAGAAAGTAAAACAAAAATAGTTTACTCACGTCATTGGATTTTTATCTGGCAGGTAATATATGAAGTCTCTCATAGTCATTTTTGAACGATCTTGTGGCCTTTGGCTTTCATTTATGGCATATTTGTTTTTCCATTGCTTCTAAATACACAGAGAGAGACAGAGAAATATCCACTTTTATTTTATAAGTATAGAAGAACTTCAAATGTACTATATTCATTACAATTGCTTGAATATTACTCCTACCACAATTATGCCTAATTTTAGGGAAAAACTTATAAAGTGAACATTAAAAAGTTACAAATATATGATCTCACTTATATGTGGGCTGTAATGAACAAAGTGAACTGAGGAATGAAATAGAGGCAAAGGTGGGGTCACAGAGCAGAGGGACAGTTCTCAGAGGGAAGGGGGATGAGATAAGGCAATGGGATCAGAGACGGTGAAGGGATTAAGTGAAAATATATGTACATAACACAGAAATATAGATAACAGGACAGCAAATCTCAGAGGGAAAGTGAGAGGGAGGGCAATGGGGAACAAAGGGATGTGGGTGAGAGTTATATTGAGTGGGACACTTGAATTCATGTTAACACAATAAATTAAAATTAATAAAAATAATTAATAAAACAATGTTAAAGAAAGTCACACATTAAGAAATTTTAAAAAAGTAAAGTGGCCCTGGCTGGTACCTAAGTGGAGAGAACATCAGCCTGAAGTATGGACGTCATAGGTTCAATTCCCAGTCAGGGAACACAAGAAAAGTAATCATCTGCTTCTCTCTTCCTCCCTCTTCCCCTTTCCTCCATTTTCCCCTCCTGCAGCCAGTGGCTAGTTAGGTTCAAATATGACCCCAGGTCATATTCTGAGGATAGCTTGGATGGTCTGAGCACAACAACCTTAGGCACTAAAAATAGCTCAGTACTCAAGCATCCACCCCTGATGGGGTTGCCAGGTGAATGGATCTTGGTCGGGGTACATGTGGGAGTCTGCCTGTCTCCCTTCCTCTCATCTAAAAATAAAAAAAAAATCCTAAAGTGACTGAGACTGGATAAAAGCCCAATGTATAAAATCATGCTTACTGATTTCTTCTAACAACAATAATTTACTGAAAATTTATAAATACATAACTTTTATTTTTAATTGCCCAAAATAAATCTAATTAAGCAGATTCCATAAAACAGAACACTTTTAGACTTAGATCTTAGAGCATATGAATCCAAATGCCTCCACTGATGTGTGTGTGATGTGAAGTCGGTTGGCAATGGAGGAAGGTCACATGAGGAACCAGACCCCGGAACTTTGGCTGGAACCGCCCACACCCATACGCACCAAAAGAAACTTCCCAGGAGCCCTTTGAAAAAGAGCCCCTGTCTGTCAGCCAATGAAATTTCGCCAAGTCATATCAACTCAACCCCCCTAACAACCTTATAAATTCCCCCAAGGGAGAATCCCTGCAATTTCTCTGGCCCCAGTCCCACGGACCAGAGTACATCGTCCATGAAGCGCTGTACTAAATAAAGCTTTTGCTATTCCACACTTCGTGGCTATGCCCTTCCTTCTTCCTTAGTGGAGAAAAATACCTTACATGTGACATAAAGCAAATAACCTCTCTGAGCTTGCTTCTTCCGATGTAAAATAGTGATGTATATACTTCATACAGTTGAATTAAATGAGATAACTGATACAAAGTGCCAAGCTAAATGCATTCCTCTTACTTTAAAAACAAAAAGGAGAGAATTCTAGCCCTGGCCAGATAGTTCAGTTGGTTATAGCATCATCCCAAAGTACAGAAGTTGCCAATTCATTCCCCAGTCAGGGCACATAACAGGAATAGATTAATGTTCATGCCTGTCTCTCTCCCCCCGCTTCCTCTTTCACCAAAATCAATAAATAAAAAATTTTTTACAAAAAGGAATTCTGCCTGACCAGGCAGTGGCGCAGTGGATAGAGCGTCGGACTGGGACACGGAGAACCCCGGTTCGAGATCCCAAGCTCGCCAGCTTGAGTGCGGGCCCATTTGGTTTGAGCGAAGGATCTCCAGCTTGGACCCAAGGTCGCTGGCTCCAGCAAGGGGTTGCTTTGGTCCGCTGAAGGCCCGCGGTCAAGGCACATGTGAGAAAGCAATCAATGAACAACTAAGGTGACGCAATGGCAACGAAAAATGAATGATTGATGCTTCTCACCTCTCTCCATTCCTGTTTGTCTGTCCCTATCTGTCCCTCTCTCTGACTCTCTCTCTGTCCCTGTTAAATAAATAAATAAATAAAAAGGAATTCTATAATAATGAGCTGATATTTGTTTTCTTTTAGTTTTGTTTTTTTGCAACAGAGACAAAGAGGGACAGCCTGACCAGGCAATGGCGTAGTTGATAGAGCATCGGACTGGGACGCTAAAGACCCAGGTTTGAGACCCCGAGGTTACCAGCTTGAGCACGGGCTCATCTGGTTTGAGCAAAAGCTCACCAACTTGGATCCATGGTCACTGGCTCCAGCAAGGGGTCACTCAATCTGCTAAAGGCCCACGGTCAAGGCACATATGAGAAAGCAATCAAAACAACTAAGGTGTTGCAATGAAAAACTGATGATTGATGCTTCTCAACTCTCTCCGTTCCTGTCAGTCTGTCCCTATCTATCCCTCTCTCTGACTCTCTCTGTCTCTGTATAAAAAAAAACAAAACAGAGACAGAGAGGGACAGATAGGGAGAGACATACAGGAAGGGAGAGAGATGAGAAGCATCAAGTCTTTGTTGTGGCACCTTAGTTATTCAGTTATTCATTGACTGCTTTCTCATATGTGCCTTAAGGGGAAGAGGGTATAGCAAAGCAAGTGACCCCTTCCTCAAGCCAGTAACGCTGGATTCAAGCCAGTGACCTTTGGACTCAAGCCAGCAACCATGGGGTCACGTCTATGATCCCATGCTCAAGCCAGTGACCCCACACTCAAGCTGGTGACCTGTGTGTTTCCAACCTGCATCCTCTGCCTCCCAGTCTGACACTCGATCCACTGTACCTCTGCCTGGTCAGACTGATATTTGTTTTTTTATAACCTTTTAATTTATTGATTTTAAAGAGAAAAGAAGGGAGAAAGAGAAACATCAATTTGTTGTTCCGTTTACTTATGCATTCAGTGGTTGATTCTTTTTTTTTGTTTTAATTTTTTTTTAAATTTACTCATTTTAGAGAGGAGAGAGAGAGAGAAAGAGAGAAAGGGGGAAGGAGCTGGAAGCATCAACTCCCATATGTGCCTTGACCAGACCAGTGCAGGGTTTTGAACTGGCGACCTCAGTGTTCCCAGGTCGACGCTTTATCTACTGCGCCACCACAGGTCAGGCTCAGTGGTTGATTCTTATATGTGCTCTGACTAGAGATGGAACCCACAACCTTGGTTTATCAGGATGATGGTCTAACCAATTTGGCCAGGGCAAGAGCTGACATTTGTTAAGCTTTTACTATTTCCCAGACAATAATCTAAAAGAGTTTCACATGTATTAACAAATTTAATCTTCACAATTCTCCAATTATGTAGATAGTAGCATTAGTCTTATTTTACGGATGAGAAAATACACATATAAAGATTAAATTGTCCTAAATCATAGTCAGTAAGGGATGAATCCAATATTCGAACTTTAAGTAACTAACTCCAGAGCTTGCCTGCTTCATTGCTATTACATTGCCCTCTCGGAAAAAATAATCTTTAAGATTAAAAAGAACATGTACTGGACCAAATGCATAGGTGAACATTTTTCCCATTTATAAAGTTTTCCAAGTTGTCAATTTAGAAAATCTTATTAATTCATTCTTGCTCAGCTGTACTTGCCTTATAACTAATACCACCTGGACATCCTCATAAAAACTCTTATTAAGCCCTGGCTGGCTGGCTCAGTGGTAGAGCATCAGCCCAGTGTGTGAATGTTCCAAGTTCGATTCCTCGTCAGAGCACACAGGAGAAGCAACGATCTGCTTCTCCACCCTTCCCCTTCCCCCTTCTCTCTCTCTCTCTCTATTGGTTCCAGTGCATTGGCCCCGGGCACAAAGGATGGTTCCATGGAGCCTCCACCTCAGGTGCTAAAAATAGGTCGGTTGCAAGCATTGTCCCAGATGGGCAGTGCATCGTCCCCTGATGGGTTGCCAGGTGGATCTCAGTCAGGGTGCATGCAGGATTCTATCTCTCTACCTCCCCTCCTCTCACTTAAAAAAGAAAAAGAAAATAAAAATTTTATTTGAAGTTATAAATATGGTGGTATGTGTATCTGTGATTCTATGTGTGTGTATGAAACTTCTATTTGTGGCCTTCACCAAAAGCAATCAAAGATATAGATGATGCACAAAAAAGAAACCATCCACAAAATAAAAAGGCATCCACTGAATGGAAGAACATATTTGCCAATAATAAATCTGACAAGGGATTAATGTTCAAAATATATAGAGAACTTATACAACACAAAGAAAACAAAGAACCCAATAAAAATATGGGCAAAGGACCTGAATAAACACTTCTCCAAAGAGGACACAAAAATGGCTAACATATAATTTTCCCCAAAGACATTATTTATTGATTTTTTAGAAAGAGGACAAAGAGAGAGAGAGAGAGAAAGTGGGAGACGGGAGAAATAGGAAGCATGAACTCATAGTAGTTGCTTCTAGTACGTGCCTAGACCTGGAAAGCCCAGGATTTCAAGCCAGTGACCTCAGCATTCCAGGTCGATGCTCTGTCCACAGTGCCACCACAGGTCAGACCCAACAGACATATTAAAAGCTGCTCAACATCACTAATCATCAAAGAAATGCAAATTAAAACCAAAATGAGATATCACCTCACACCTGTCTGAAGGGCTATCCTCAATAAATCAACAACAGTAAGTACTGACGAGGATGTGGAGAAAAGGGAACCCTCATGCACCGTGGGTGGAAATGTAGACTGGTGCAGCCACTGTGGATAGCAGTATGGAGTTTCCCTAAAAAGTTAAAAGTTAAACATCTGCTTCTCCATCCTTCCGCCTTGACTTTCTCTTTCTCTCTCTCTTCCCCTCCCGCAACCAAGGCTCCACCGGAGCAAAGTTGGCCAGAGTGCTAAGGACGGCTCCATGGCCTCTACCTCAGGTGCTAAAATAGCTCTGGTTGCAATGAAGCAATGCTCCAGATGGGCAGAGCATCGCCCCCTGGTGGGCATGCCGGGTGGATTCCAGTTGGACACATGCGGGAGTCTGTGTCTCTGATACCCCGTTTCTCACTTCAGAAAAATATAAATAAATAAATAAATAAATAAATAAATAAAATCTTTAAAAAAATAAAAATTTTAAAAAGCTATGGTACATTTACACAATGGAATACTATTCAGCCATAAAGAAGAAAATCTTAACTTTAAGGACAGCATGGATAGACATGGAGATTATTATGCTAGAGGAAATAAGAGAGAAAGACAAATACCACACATGTCACTTACATGTGAAATCTAATGAACAAAAAAAATTAACAAACAAAATAGAAATAGAAGCACAGATACAAAAAACCAACTGACAGCTCTCAGACAGGAGGGTGGTGGGGGAGCTGGAGAGAAAGAGTGAAGGGATTAAGCAAAGAAAAAGACCAACCATTTATATATATATAAAACACACATAGACACAGAGAACATGGTGATAGCCAGAGGAAAAGAGAACTGGGTAGGTTGAGGTGGGAAAAGCGGGGATAAATGGGGACAAAAAGAAACTTTGTTTTGGGCAATGGGCACATTATGCAGTGTGCAGATAATGTTTTGTTGAGCTATACACTAGAAACCTGTATGCTTTTAACCAATGCCACCCCAATTATTTCAATTAAATAAAAATAACAATATAAAAGATGTAAGTGTATAAAATATATAAAAAGTAATATCACAAAATAAAAGCTTAAGTCTATAGTGTTTCTTAATCATTCTGTTAAGAAAAAGGGATATTCTATTAACATGAGGAATATTATTCGGTTTTGTTTCCCCATAAAAATGCTGCAGACGCTTACTTTCCTCCATATGATGTGACTAACATAAAAACAAATCTAGCAGACAACAGTCAAATTTTTTATTTTACTCTCTTACCTTCTCTCTTCTTAATTCTTCTTTTAGCATCTCTCTCAGTTTCTGTGCTTTATATATTCGATGTCTGTCTGAGCATGGCCGTTTCTCTTTCGTTGGAATTGGGTTTGGCTGTGGAGCTTCTTGATTAACTGTAGATAAGGGATGAGTCTCTGAAGGAACATTGACACTAGGTTTAACCAGAGTAGGAGTACTTGATATTCGCTTTCTTCTCTGTGACACACTAAAGGAAAATTTACTGGATTCTTCAACATCATTCTCACCATCAGTCTTTTCATCACTATTGAAATTCAAAAAGAAAAAAAAAAGGGCATTATGGATGTTAAGTATTCTAGTTTTGTTTTTTGTTATTTTTTTTTTTTACAGGGACAGAGAGAGAGTCAGAGAGAGGGAAAGACAGGGATAAACAGACAGGAACAAAGAGAGGTGAGAAGCATCAATCATTAGTTTTTCGTTGCGGTCGCAACACCTTAGTTGTTCACTGACTGCTTTCTCACATGTGCCTTGACCGCGGGCCTTCAGCAGACCGAGCAATCCCTTGCTGGAGCCAGTGACCTTGGGCCCAAGCTGACGAGCTTTTGCTCAAGCCAGATGGGCCCACGCTCAAGCTGGCGAGTTTGGGGTCTCGAACCTGGGTCTTCCGCATCCCAGTTCGACGCTCTATCCACTGCGCCACCTCCTGGTCAGGCTTTAGTATTCTAGTTTTAAAAGCTAATCTGGCCTGACCTGTGGTGGCAGAGTAGATAGGGCTTCAATCTAGAATGGTGAGGTTGCTGGATCAAAACCCGGGCTTGCTGACCTGTGGTGGAACAGTGGATAAAGAGTTGACCTGGAACGCTGAGGTCGCTGGTTCGAAACCCTGCACTTGTCTGGTTAAGGCACATATGGGAGTTGATGCTTCCTGTTCCTCGCTCCTTTCTCTTTCTCTCTCTCTCTCACTCTCGCTCTCTCTCCTCTCTAAAAAATGAAAAATATAAAACAAAAAAAACACAAAAACCCTGGGCTTGCCTAGTAAAGGCACAAGCAAGAAGGAACTACTATGAGTTTATGCTTTCCATTCCCCCCACACACACTCTCCATTTATCTATCTCCTCTCTCTAAAATCAATAAATAGTTCAACTGGTTAGAGCATCATCCTGAAGCACAGAGGCTGCTGCTTCCATCCCCCATCAAAGCACATACAAGAACAGAGCGAGCTTGACCAGGCAGTGGCACAGTAAACAGAGCATCAACCTGGGACCTCGAGGTCACCAGCCTGAGTGCAGGCTCATCCAGCTTGAGTACAAGGTTGCCCGCTTAAGAGCGGGATCAGAGACATGACCCCCATGGTCGCTGGCTTGAAGCCCAAGGTGACTGGCTTGAGCCCAAAGGTTGCTGGCTTAAACAAAGGGTCACTGGCTCAGTTGGAGCCTCACCCCTCTCTGATCAAGGCACATATGAGAAAGCAATCAATGAACAATTAAAGTGTCACAATGAGTTGATACTTCTCATCTCTCCCCCTTCCTGTCTGTCTGACCCAGTCTGTCCCTCTCTCTCTCCCTTTTTCTAAATCAATAAATGTTAAAAATAAATCAATGATTTGAGATATGTTATTTATGAGACTGCCACAAAAATTTAAGTAATTCTAGAAAAAGTTAAATTAAGCCTGACCTGTGGTGGCACAGTGGATAAAGCGTCGACCTGGAATGCTGAGGTTGCCGGTTCAAAAAACCCTAGGCTTGCCCGGTCAAGGCACATATGGGAGTTGAAGCTTCCTGCTCCTCCCCCCCCTTCTCTCTCTCTCTCTCTTTCCTCTAAATGAATAAATAAATAAAAATAATAAAAGAAAAAGAAAAAGTTAAATATTTTAGTAAATCTTTATTTACTGATTGATTTTAGAAGAGAAGGGAAAGAGGGAGAGAAACATCGATTTATTGTTCTACTTATTTATGCATTCATTGGCTGATTCTTTGTGGAGTATTCAGACAACACGCTAACCAACTGAGCTATCTGTCTAGGGCAGTGGTTCTTAACCTGGGTTCTATCAAACCCTAGGGGTTCGATGAGTCGGTTTCAGGGGTTCAGAGAAGCCTCTGCCGCGGAGGCCAGAATAAAGTAATACCGTAATTTGTTGTGAGTTCATGCACTTTGTTGGTTTTGTTCTTTGAGCAAGGTGATGTTCATGCATGGCTCATTTTGTGCACCAGTAAAAAAAATATACCTATGTCTTGAATTTGGAAAAAAAATCATATTTTATTTATCACTAAAGAAGGGTTCGGTGAATGCGCATATGAAACTGGTGGGTTCAGTACCTCAAAAAAGGTTAAGAACCACTGGTCTAGGGCATTATAATAAATCTTCTTAACTGATATGTAAATTCTGATGAAGACTATTGATCATACTCAAATTTCAAGTTCTTATGCACATCACAGCATATTTTATGCTCATACTAGGTCCCTCAAAAAAAAAATACCAAATTTTTAAATGCAAAGCTTAATTAGCTTAAAATGACTCACTAGATAATTGAGAGAGGGTTTTTGTTTTGTTTATTGAGCTTAGAGAGAGAGAAAGAAAGAGAAACATTGATTTGCTGTCCTGACAGGGATTGAAACTGCAACCATACACATAGCAGGGCAACGCTATAATTAACTCACTGGCTTGAGCGTGGGATCATAGACATGACCCCACAGTCACTGGCTTGAGCCCAAAGGTCGCTGGATTGAACCCCAAGGTGGCTGGCTTGAGCCCAAGGTTGCTGGCCTAAGCAAGGAGTCACTGGCACTGCTTTAGAGCCCCCTCCCCTCAAGGTACTTATGAGAAAGCAATTATAGAAGTGAACTAAGGTGCTGCAACAATGACTTGACGCTTCTCATCTCACTTTCTTCCTGTCTATCTGTCCCTATCTGTCCCTGTCTGTCTAAAATAAAAAAATTAAAGCAGTCTACTTTTTTCATATGTTATAGTTAGTTGTATATAAAAGTAAAAAATATCTATGCCTATAATATAACCTTTCCAAAAAGTCCCCAATTTAAATTCTTGCATCAGCCCTTATAATGTGATACGTGCACCATACGCACTTCACCCAATTATGTTGAATGCATAAGGACAGAATATACACCCTATAGACTTTTATAACTAGCAAAGACCTATAAAAAAAGACACATGATATGAAACAAAATACTTTCTAAATGTCAACTCTAAGAATTAAATACCCTTCAGTTTAAAGGTAAAGACTATATAGACTCTTAGTGATTTATTAACTTATCAATCATCATGCATTATATGTATACATTAACAAGATCTCTGTGAACTTTATTAATTTAACAGTACCTCCCCTGAGGCTAGCTCAGTTGGTTAGAGTGTAGCACACCTAATCCCCATATTCCAAGGTAGCGAGTTCAATCTCAGGTCAGTGCACATACAAGAATCAACCAAGGCCTGACCTGTGGTGGCTGCAATGGATGAAGCGTGGATCTGGAATGCTGAGGTTCGCGGTTGGAAACCCTGGGCTTGCCGGGTCAAGGCACACAGAAGAAACTACTATGATTTGATGCTTTCTGCTCTCTCCCCCCACTTTTCTCATTCTGTCTCCCTCCCTCATTCTCTCCCCCCTAAAATAAATAAAGTTAAAAAAACAATTAACCAATGAATGCACAAATAAATGGAACACACATCGATGTTTCTATTCCCCCCTTCCTCTCTAAAAACCAGTAAAAAAACAACTTAGACCTGAATTCCTTCCACGACGACTTAAAAACAAGATGTGGCCCTCTCCCTCAAAATCTGTATCATCCGGCCTCAACCGTAAGACTTGGTGTAAGCGAGGGGAGTTATTCCTACGGTAAATAAAGTTCATCTGCTCGGCTTTTAGCTGATAAAAATGCTCCCCTCTTCAAGTACTTACCTGCTCCTGGGAGCCTCTTTTTGGGGCTCTGCTCTCCCGAAATCCACCAGGGGCACATTTGTGGGCTCCGCTGGCTTTGGGTCACAGGCCGCTGCAGGCTCTGGCGGTCTGAGAGCCTCTTTTCCACGCTGAGGATGAGCCACTTTTCCACGCTGAGCATTGGGGGCGGTAGAGCACCTAGCGCCCACACCAGGCCTGACATTCGGCTTCACGCTAAGGCGTGCCCTGCGGAACATGGCGGAGCCAGGGGGCCCGGGGAGGCGGCCGCACGGCCGCTCTCAGCCCCGAGCCCCGGCAGCTGCCCGAAAAGGGGGTTAAGAACTACGCCCTTCTCACAAAGCCACAAACCAGCCCAGTGGGCAGCTATCGTATATTCACGCCCCCGCCGCCTCCTCCTGTCTCTCGCCGCCGTCTCTTCTTCATGACCCTGTTACATTAAGGGCTAAGTTTCCCCCTACACCTTGCTCCTCGCCCTCAGAGGGTGCCTTAACAATTACGTCATCAGGGAGCGCTGCGGAATGACGTAAGACGTACAGCGCCCAGAACCATGGTAACTGTCAAACTTCAGAGTCTGGTATATGGGTGAACATAAAGAGCTTAAGACTTGTTTGGAGGTTCTAGCAGGGGAGCGCAGCTACTCGTATACTCTTGACGGAAGAACGGTCCTCTCCTCTATCGGGGAAGGTGGTCCTCTCCTCTATCGGGGAAGGTGGTCCTCTTCCACCTAGCGCGCAGCTTCGGGAGGAACGCACATGGAGTGGTGAGGGAGGAAGGGGACACCCGCCTAGCCAGCCATATCAGCAGAATCAACCCAGGCGATCAATGGGGTAACAGATGTCGCAGCCAGATCGCCCTCACACCCATGAACATAAAGAGAAATGTGCTCCTAGCTCAGTTGGTTAGGGCATTCTCCCTATACGCCAAAGTTGAGGGTTTGATTCCCCGTTCAGGGCATATACAAGAATCAATCAGTGAAAGTATAAACGAGCGTAACAATAAGTCTGATGTCTCTCTCCGTCTCTCTCAAATCAATAAATAATCACAATTAAAAACAAATAGAGCCTGACCAGGAGGTGGCACAGTGGATAGAGCGTTGGACTGGGATGCGGAAGACCAAGGTTCGAGACCCCGAGGTCGCCAGCTTGAGCGCAGGCCCATCTGGCTTGAGCAAAGAGCTTGCCAGCTTGGACACAAGGTCGCTGGCTCCAGCAAGGGGTTGCTCGGTCTGCTGAAGGCCCGCAGTCAAGGCACATGTGAGAAAGCAATCAATGAACAACTAAGGTGTCGCAAGGGCAACAAGAAAACTAATAATTGATGCTTCTCACTTCTCTCCGTTCCTGTCTGTCTGTCCCTATCTATCCCTCTCTCTGACTCTCTCTCTCTCTGTCCCTATTTTAAAAAAAATGAAAACAAAGAAAAAACAAATAGAGATGCAAGGTGCTTTCCAAGCCTTCTTAGGACTTGTTGAAAAGACGGGGAAACGGTAAGCTGCTCCTCCCAAAGGTTAATAGGAACCATTAAATGCGTTGGCCGTTTTCTTTTAATACTTTTTTTAAAAAATGTTTATTCATTGATTTGAGCAACAGAGAAACATTAATTTGTTGTTCCACTTATTTATGCATTCATTGGTTGACCCTTGTATGTGCCCTGACCAGAGACAGAGCCAGTGGTGGGATTCAACCAGTTCACACCAGTTCAGCAGAATCAATACCTAATTTTTTCTTGAGTTCGGCTAACCGGTTGTTAAAATGGCACTTGCAGTCAGGGTTCTCTCTAAGGTGGGTGCCTGAGATTCTGTCCAATGTGAAAATCACAAATTTACATTCCTTACACTTTTTAACATTATCTGTGCACCAATGTATTGTAAGCACCCAGAGTAATGTTCATTCTGTCCATAGGTGAAAAAAATTGCAAGTGAGGACACCAATCAAGAAGCAATATGGAAATATATTAAATAACAGTTTTATTGGTTTTTGTCAGGTATTATTTAATTAATTTTCATTAATAGTTTAAAACTTTTATACATAATCTAGTTTTGTGTACTTCTTTTATTGTACTAATAAGCTACCTTTCGGAATATAGTTTTTTATAATTAAAACAGTCATTAGGGCAGAGATTTGAATCCCATGACTGGATCAAGCCCACAACCTTGGTGTATGGCCAAAGCACTAACCAACTAAGCTACCCAGCCATGTCCAGATTTTGCTCTTTAGAGGGTTCTATAGAGCAGAGACTGTGCACTAACACATATTCAAGGGTTAGTAATTTTAAATTGAGTAGAACATAGATTATGTAAGTGCAGGTGTGAAGCAACTAATAACAGTTACCTCTTAGGAAAGGAACTGGGTATCTGGGCAATATGTCATGGGAGGAAGAGCATTCACTGTATATGCTCGTGTACTTTATAATGTGAATGCCTTACCTGATCAAAAATTATTATAGTTAAAACCCTGTAAATTAATGTAAAGATTTTTTAATTTCTTTAAATTTATTGATTCTAGAGAGAGAAGGGAAAGAGAGAGAAAAATGTCAATTTGTTGTTCCACTTATTTATGCATTCACTGGTTGTTTTTTGTATGTGCCCTTACTAGGGATCAAACCCTCAATCTTGGTATTATCAGGACAATGCTCTAATCCAGTGGTTCTCAAAGTGTGCTCTAGGGTGCACTGGTACCCAAGTACCAGGTGCACCCTATGGTATTCCAGAGAAATATGTGCCTGTTGGGGACCAAAAAACCAACAGGGTTTTTGGAGTTTAGATTTTTGGAGACAGAGGTGTGGGGAATTGGCTGTAAGCTGACAGTCTGCCCAACCCCCCACCTCACTTACCTGATTAGGTTGCAAAAGGCTGTTAAGCTATGGTGCTGGATTGTTTACACTATCCCCCATGTTCCCAGGAAAGACTGGAGGCAAGTTTCTTCTATCCTTTGTTTGATGTAAAGTTAAGATGGTATGTATGATGGGGGTTTTCTGCACTCAAAACAATTAAGAGAAAAAGAGAGGAATTCTTCAATGTATTGATTGGGAAGTGAGAGTTTGCCTATCATATATACGCTCAAACATTGAAGAAATCGCTAGGACACATCAGGCCCATGTTTCTCATAAACACAAGAAATGAAAAAATATATTTGCACCGGGACCTGCTGAATTTACTATATCTAACTAAGAATGTATCTATATATATATAAAAGATAACTTTTCTGTCATTTTTAAATTTTTTAACCATTCTTTTTTACAAATTCTCAAAAGCATAAATCAAAAATGTAACATAAAAATGTTTTTAATGTCAGAATAAATTTAATTTTGTCATATTTATTTTGTTTAATTAGCATAAAAGTATGCTCGGACTTTATATTTTTTCTTTAATATTTGAGTTATGGTCACATATTTCTCAGAAATTTAGTGTGCCTACAATTATTTGTAGGATTTTCAATGTACCCCGACTTCAAAAGGTTTGAGAACCACTGCTCTAACCAAATGTGCTTCCAGCCAGGGCAATGTGGGTATTCTTAATCTGCTTTAGGAGGTTACAGTAGAGCAATAAACAAGGCATTCTAGGTGGGGGAGGTAAAAATACACAAAAAAAAAATTAACAGGAAAACTTAAAACTGCATTAAATGCCATAAAAGAAATATAACAAAATGATGGAGATTAATAGGAGACTGGCTTGCTTTAGGTAGGATGGTTAGAAAAGACTTCTATGATAGAGGATTGGTCAGAGAGGAAGTCAACTCTCCAGAGTATAGGCCAGTGTTTGAACCTGCAATACAAGTCCCCTGACTTGCCTGACCAGGCAGTGGTGCAGTGGAAAGAGCATTGGACTGGGACTTGGAGGACCCAGTTTTGAGATTCCGAGATCACCAGCTTTACTGCAGGCTCACCAGCTTGAGCATGGGGTCACTGGCATAAGCATGGGATCACAGACATGACCCCATGGTCTTTGGCTTCAGCCCAAAGTCGCTGGCTTGTGCAAGGAGTCACTTGGTCTGCTGTAGCCCCCGGTCAAGGCACATATGAGAAAGCAATCAATGAACAACTAAGGTGCTGCAACAAAGAATTGATGCTTCTCATCTCTCTCCCTTCCTGTCTGTCCCTATCTGTCTCTCTCTCTGGCTCTGTCACCATAAAGAAAAAAATGTCAAAGGAGTGAAATCCTCAATTAATTGAAAAGATTGCTAGGTCATCCAGAAAAAGAAAAGAGAAGCAAGTGCTTTTGACAGTAGAAAGGCAAGGCTGAAAGCACAGAAAAAAAAAAAAAAGAGATTCCTCCAAGATTGGAGGAAAAAATAGAGGTTCATGGGTTCTATGGACTCCCTCCAGTACTCTAGGGAAGCAATAGAATCTCAGATACACCTGAGGAAGCTTAAGAAATCAACAAAGGCCTGACCTGTGGTGGCGCAGTGGATAAAGAGTTGACCTGGAACACTGAGGTCACAGGTTCAAAACCCTGGGCTGCCTAGTCAAGGCACATATGGGAGTTGATGCTTCAAGCTACTTACGCCTTCTCTCTTTCTCACTCTCTCTTTCCCTCTCCCTATCTCCTCTGTAAAATGAAAAAAAAAGAAAAAGAAAGTACAAGGGATTCTTTAAAGAGAGGAAGGAAGGATTCTTTAAATTTTTTTTTAAACAAATCATTTTATTTTTACAGGGACAGAGTGAGTCAGAGAGAGGGATAGATAGGGACAGACAGACAGGAATGGAGAGAGGTGAGAAGCATCAATCATTAGTTTTTTTGTTGCCGTTGCCACACCTTAGTTGTTCATTGATTGCTTTCTCACACGTGCCTTGACCGCGGGCCTTCAGCAGACCGTGCAACCCCTTGCTGGGGCCAGCGACCTTGGGTCCAAGCTGGCGAGCTTTTGCTCAAGTCAGATGGGCCCGTGCTCAGGCTGGCGACCTCGGGGTCTCGAACCTTGGTCTTCCACATCCCAGTCCGATGCTCTATCCACTGCGCCACTGCCTGGTCAGGATGGATTCTTTAAGAGAGGAAGGGAGGGAGGGAAGGAGGGAGGGAGGGAGGGAGGGAAAGAAATCAACAAAGAAAACCATGCTGGAGGTGTCTCAAGAATCTTGAAGCCACTGCCAAGACCATATATATAGCTTTGGACAGCATATGCTGGTATAAATTAAAGACACAAGGCCTTTCCTTAAATGTTCTGTTCTGCATAAGTGTTTAGGGTATTTCCACAATTCTGCAAGTAAGAAAGTCAATAATGACTAAGATTTAAGTTCCCATTAGTAAAGGGATGAGAACAGAGTCAAGAGTTAATTTTATTAAGTCAAAATATGTGTTACACACTCAAATTTATGGAGTATTTCTTACTGGCATCACAGTAATTTAAAAGTCTCCATTTCCCTCTGGCCGACACACCTAACATTTCTCATGTACATGCATGTTGTACATCATATGTATCCCTACAACTCAAAAATTGTGTTTTCAGCTGCAAATACAAAGCTCAATTAGATAGTAAATTAAGACCATATACGGAAACAATACTCTATCACTTACCTTCCAATCCCAAATTCCTTACCTCCATTCCTCATGATGTCTTTATCTCCATAAAGATCCTGGCCAGAAAGTCAGTCTTTTTTCACTGCTGCTCAAGGTATTCCAGAAGAGGTTTGCTAAGTGAAAACAGACACCTGGTCTGTAAACTGTATTGAGGAGGAGGGGTGGCATGTGGAGCATGATAGGCTTTCAGCGTTTGAGAGAATCACAATAATAGCTAACATATTGAGTGCTGATTGAGGGTAATTTTAAGGAATTCAGACTAATTCCTTAAAATTTTTAAATTTCTAATGATTAATAGAAGATAGAGAAAATAACTACCGACCAAAGAAACTATCAAACATCTTTACACATCTGTTCCTAGCAATGGCAGATGCTCCGAAGCCTATATGTAGGTTCCAGGATTGTTCTGGGCTATTCTGCTCCGAAGCTTTTACCTAGGATCCAACAGTGTTCGGGGCTATTAAGACTATACCGTGCCATCTTCCCCACGTCGCAACCCAAGCACAAAGCCATTCACCTAAAATTACTAAAGTGCTGTACACCGTGACAAGGTCACTGGAATAAAATGAGAAATGAATAGACATTAGAATCCATCTTACATCTGAATCTCACTTCTACCAGTCCCTACCTGTTAGGTCGTAGCTTTCGGTATGAGTCTTGTCTTCTCTTGAGTAAACTGAGAATAATAAAGCCTGCCTACTTTGCAGGGTTGGTGCGAGAATAAGGAAGGAAATCAAGGGCCAGACACTGCCTTTCGCAGTTAATCCTCAATCTCTTCTGTCCCATTCATCCCCTTCCCGCCGCTGCAAGGGGATAAATGAAGAAAGCTAACGTTCTTTGTCGAAAAGGTAGATGTTATATAGTGTTTATGGTCATTTTTGTAGTTTCCAAAAAAATGGGGGCTAGTCAAACCCCAGTGCCCTGTACACAGTGGAGAAAATCCACACATGCCTATCCCTCTCTCAGACACAGGACCTGTTTTTGGAACTCTATCCAACTTGCAAGGAAGGAGACGCTCGGGGCGAGTAGATTTCAGCTCGCAGCAGCCCGGGAGCTCCCGTGGCGCCCCGCCCGCCCAGCCGCGCATGCGCAGGGACTCGCCATCCACGCGGGTCGCTGTGGTCCCGTCACGGTGGGCGGGGCGGTGGACCCGGCAAGGCGTCGCCCCTCGGAGGGCCAGCGCTGGCCCTCCCTTCCAGATCAACTGGTGGGGACGTTCCCTGAGCGTACGGGAAAGCCGTAGCTTTTCCGAGTGGCTCTCTTCCAGGCTCGGTCTGGTAGTCAGCATGGCCCGTGAGTGTGCGGACGGGTAGGGGAAGCGGCGGGGAGCGTTGGGAGAAGCCACTGGGTCGCCACTGAAGTGCAGTTGGCAGGGAGGCGGGGGCTGGCTGGTGAAACCCCTTCGGTCAGACGGGGCGGGGACCCGGTTTACAATCTGCGGAGAGAAGGGGACCTTTGGTTCCGGTCCGGCCTGAAAGGGTGCCTATCTTTCAGGTGCGAGTTTACACGGTAAGGAACACCTCCCCGGAGGTGAGGTGTGTGGAGAGGGCCGTCCCGGGAGGGGTCCTGGTCTGAAGCTGGTTTATAGCTGGTACTTTAAATCATAAGGCCTAGTAAAACTGGGAACTCCTACTTAGTCTCCTCCCTCATTCTTTTGTTTGGCCTTGCAGGTAGTTTCACAGCCATCTGCATTTACTAAATTAACAGGTGGCTTGTGATGGACCAACTTGTGCGAAGTGTGATCTCTCTGTATGTCTTACTCTCTCCACCCGCACCCCGCAAAAAACAACTTATTTTGGAATACTGGCCCACATATACAGACAATGGGAATGCCCGTCTTAAGAGAACACCTTGATCATGATGATAATACTCAAGACCTTAAGTGTTTACCTTTAAGCTTCCTCCTTGTGGTCAGATCTGGGAACACACTCAGTGCAGTACTCGACCGGTTTGTCTATTAAAAAGCAAACTTCAGATGCACTTAAATAAGAACCTTGGAGATAAGAAATAGAGCATGACTGTTTCTCTTTATAGGTGGAAATCAACGAGAACTAGCCCGCCAGAAAAACATGAAGAAAGCGCAGGAAATTAACAAGGGAAAAAGAAAAGGGGATAGTTTGACTACCTCTCAGAGAAAACAGAGGTCAGTGATAACTAATGAAATTCTCAGGTCACTTAAGTTTCATTGTGAAAAATGGAAAACATTTTTAAATTTTTTTATTTTATGATTTGAGAGAGAGAGGGAGGGGGCAAGAGAGAGAGAAAAGAAGCATTCATTTGTTGTTCCACTTAGTTGTGCATTCATTTGTTGAGTCCCATATGTGCCCTGACTGGGGATCAAACCTGCAACCTTGGCATTTTGGGACAACGCTCCAACCCACTGCTAACAGACCAGAGCCAGTTAAAATTGACTTTGAAAAAGCTCCCCAGCTGATTCTGATGCACAGCCACAGTATGAGATTGAAGCCTTTAAATATCACTTCATGCTTGCTATGACATTTTTATTAAAATAAGTTTTGCCTTATATTTCAGTTTACTCACTATGAAATAAAAGTGAAAGTGGTACAGATCAGTGACCCTGAAATAGTATTTTTTATTGTAGAACTTAGTCTATCTTGGCTCAGTAATAGATACTGTTTAATAAGCTTCTACTTTTTTATTGTTGTTCTGATCTTTTATCTGGCTTGATTATTTTTTATTTTATTTTTTTATTAATTTTTGGAAAGAGAGGAAGGGGAAGTGAGAGAGAGAGAGAGACAGCAACATCGATCTGCTCTTCTCTGTGTTCTGACTGGGGATTGAACCAGCAACCTCTGCACTTCAAGACAATGCTCTAAGCACTTTTTTATTTTATTTATTTATTTTTAAAAATGTTTTATTTATTTATTTATTTATTTTACAGGGACAGAGAGAGAGTCAGAGAGAGAGATAGATAGGGACAGACAGACAGGAACGGAGAGAGATGAGAAGCATCAATCATTCGTTTTTCGTTGCCCTTGCGACACCGTAGTTGTTCATTGATTGTTTTCTCACATGTGCCTTGACCGCAGGCCTTCAGCGGACCGAGCAACCCCTTGCTGGAGCCAGTGACCTTGGGTCCAAGCTGACGAGCTTTTTGCTCAAGCCAGATGGGCCCGCGCTCAAGCTGGCGAGCTCGGGGTCTCGAACCTGGGTCTTCCGCATCTCAGTCCGACGCTCTATCCACTGTGCCACCGCCTGGTCAGGCTATTTTTTAATTTTTTGAGAGGGAAACATCAACTCATTTTTCCACTTAGTTGTGCCATTGATTGCTTCTCATATGTCCTCTGATCAGGGCTCAAACCAACTATGCATTCCAGCTGGTGCTCTATCCACGGTGCCACAAGCCAGGGCTCACATTCCTACTTCTTATAAAACTTTGTGCTAGATGTTCTATATGTACTTTATTTTCTTTTTTTAGGAAGGGAGAGAGATGAGAAGCATCAACTCAACTCATAGTGGTGTCACTTTAGTTGTTCATTAACTGCTTCTCATATGTGCTTTGATGGGGGTAGGGAGGCCTCTAGCCAAGCCAATGATCCCTTGTTCAAGCCAACAACCTTGGCCTTCAAGACAATGACCATGTGATCATGTTGATGATCCCACACTCAAGCTGATGAGCCCGCACTCACGTCAGATGAGCCTGTACTCAAGCCAGCATCCTTGGCGTTTGAACCTGGAACGTCAGCGTCCCAGGCCACCACCGGTCATACAGTGTATTATCTCTAATCATCACAGCCCTGAAAAGTGGTATTGGGCTCAATGCATAGAATGGGAAACTGAGGCTCTGAATTGGGTAACAAATGCTAAAGTCATATAGTAAGCACAGCAGAGTTTGGATTCAAACAGAAAACTATCACTCTTCTATGTTACTCCATTTCTTTTTAGCTGTCTTGTTTTTTCTTCCTTCTAATTCCTTGTTTTTTCTATCATCTTTGCAGAAATGTCTTACTGTTAGCCGTAGCCTGGTAGCTCAGTTGTTTAGATACTATTAGGTTGCAGGTTTTTATCCCCAGTCAGGGGATCAACCAATGAATACCTAAATAAGTGTAACAACAAGTCAATGTTTTTTTCTCTCTCCCTCTCTAAAATCAGTAAATTAAAATAAAAAATTTTAATGTCTTATCATAAACAGATCTACTTATTCTAAATTAAAATATAATACTAAATTTATGCAATAACAAGATATAAAAGAGCCTGAACTTTGAAATTGGACAAACCTTGGTTTTTATGTGTTTGGTGTCGAATTACTTAGCTCTAAGCCTTTAATCTGAAACATGAGTCTAACTCAAAGTTGTCATGGGACTTAATCTAGAGCCAATAAAATACCTAGCACAAAATAGGTGTTAACATTTTTTTTAATATACATCACTTGAACCATCCAGCCCAGGTAGCAGGTAGTCTGGTTGTAGTTCACACTTAATATGACATGTGGAGTTTAGTCAGAGACACAAAGAGTTAAGAAAATGCCCTAATATTCTGTTTTTCTTTAGCGTAACCCATTTTTAATCACTATTGGACATTTCAGCTTGTGAGAAACTGAATTGGTTCATAAAATCTTTATTCTAATCCTAGGTACCAGCAGTTAGGATATCTAGACTTCTTCTTTTATTTATTTATTTATTTTACAGGAACAGAGAGAGAGGGATAGATAGGGATAGACAGACAGGAACAGAGAGAGATGAGAAGCATCAATCATTAGTTTTTCTTTTTTTTTTTCGAAGTTCTTCTTTTTTTTTACAGGGACAGAAAGAGAGTCAGAGAGAGGGATAGGTAGGGACAGACAGACAGGAACTGGGAGAGATGAGAAGCATCAATCATTAGTTTTTTGTTGCCGTTGTGACACCATAGTTATTCATTGATTACTTTCTCACACGTGCCTTGACCGCGGGCCTTCAGCAGACCGAGCCACCCCTTTGCTGGAGCCAGCGATTTTTGGGTCCAAACTTGCGACTTTTTGCTCAAGCCAGATGAGCCCGCACTCAAGCTGGCAACCTCTGGGTCTCGAACCTGGGTCTTCCGCATCCCAGTCCAACGCTCAATCCATTGCGCCACCTCCTAGTCAGGCTAGACTTCTTAAATACCCCATTTTTCTAGGAAAAAATTTAGAGTGAATTAATTTTGTTGACAACAAAGAATAATTGCTTTTATTTCTTTATATACCTAGCTAATGTCAGATGCTTTTGTATGTATTCATAACTATTCCTCAGAACAACCCTGATGTGTACTGCTCTGATTTTGAAAGGTTTTGAGGTTATTTGCCCAACAGTAGAGATGGCATTCAAAATAAGATCTGACTTCAGAGCCTTTCCATCCTCTGCCTTCACATTCTTGTCTCTATCCATGAAAATGTAAAGACAGGAATGTTTACATCTTCTTTTAAATGGTCTTTTAATATATTGAATGGGTTATATAGAGAAAACAAGTGAGAAAATAATCAGCTTTTCAGAAACAACTTACAACCTTTTCTCCCATTATAGGGACTCTGAGATCATGCAGCAAAAGCAGAAAGCAGCTAATGAGAAGAAGTCTATACAGACAGGAGGAAAATGATGATCAACTCTTTGGAAAACCTAGGTGCTACTGCCAACTAAGTGTATCATAAGCTATGATCAAGATTTTGTAGAGTGAACAGTCATTACATATGTTAATATCCTTATAAATACTATTTTAAACTTTACCTATCAGCCTGACTTAGTGTGATGTTTCAGAACCATTCTTCAAAGAATAAAACAACCATGCTTTGACATATTGGTGGACATTATTATTTTTAATCAGCAGTGAGCATGAATATAATTAGAGAGGTAATGTGATAAGATAATAGGATGTCTTATATAAATCTAGGATCTTTGTCTTAAACTTTGTTAAAGTAGATCTTTATTTGGGGGGTTACATTTTTTTCTTTTTTTTAAAGTAGATTTTAAAATCAACTTTATTTCCTGACCTGTGGTGGCGCAGTGGATAAAGTGTCGACCTGGGAACACTGAGGTCGCCAGTTCAAAACCCTGCACTGGTTCGGTCAAGGCACATATGGGAGTTGATGCTTTCAGCTCCTCCCCCCTTTCTCTCTCTCTCTCCTTTTCTCTCTCACTCTGTGTCTCCTCTCTAAAATGAATAAAATAAAAAGAAATTTTAAAAAAATTTTAAAAAAATCAACTTTATTGTATAATAAAATTTAAGAAGCATTTATCTGATTTTTGCTTTGTAATCAACTGGTTTGCTTACAGAATTTACAATAGATAATACAAATGACCTGGTATAGCAGCTAAATGACCATACTAAATGAGGTCTCAGTAAAAGTTTTTTTGTTTTGTTTTTTGACGGAGACAGAGAGAGTCAGAGAGAGGGACAGACAGACAGGAAGGGAGAGAGATGAGAAGCATCAATTCTTCGTTGCAGCTCCTTAGTCTCCTTAGTTGTTCATAGATTGGTTTCTCATGTGCATTGACTGGGGGGCTGCAGCACAGCGAGTGACCCCTTGCATAAGCCAGCAACCCTGGGCTCAAGCTGGTGAGCCTGTGCTAAAGCTGGTGACCTTAGGGTTTCAAACCTGGGTCCTCTGTGTCCTAGTCCGACGCTCTATTCACTACACCACCACCTGGTCAGGCAGTAAGAGTTTTACTTACAGCTTTAACATTTTTGGGATAAGTGCCTGATTTTAATAACCTTTATTTTTTAGAACAGAATCATATTTACAACAAAATTGAGATTTCCCATATACCTCTTGCCCTTCATATATCCCGTACATAGCCTCCCCTATCATGAGCATCCCCCACCAGAGTGATACGTTTGTTGCAATTGATGAACCTACATTGGCACATCATTATCACACAAGGACATAGTTTACATTCGGATTCAGTTTTTATATTGTAAGAGTGCCATGTCTTAGTCTGTTCTAAGCTCTTTAAAAAGTTGTGACTTCATGATGGTTATTAATTTTAAAATATAATTAGAGAAACTAAGATTTGAGACCTTGTTCTTTCTGAAGTAAATATGCATAATTATTGCAAAGGGAAGAAAAATACCATTGAAGTAGTAAGATAACTTTTTTTTTTTACAGAGACAGAGAGAGGGATAGACAGACAGGAACAGAGAGAGATGAGAAGCATCAATCGTTTTTCGTTGCTGTTGCGACACCATAGTTGTTCATTGATTGCGTTGTCACATGTGCCTTGACCACGGGCCTTCAGCAGACCGAGCAACCCTTGCTGGAGCCAGTGACCTTGGGTCCAAGCTGGTGAGCTTTTGCTCAAGCCAGATGAGCCCACGCTCAAGCTGGCAACTTCGGGGTCTCGAACCTGGGTCTTCCCCATCCCAGTCCGACGCTCTATCCACTGCACCACCACTTGGTCAGACGTAAGATAACTTTTTTTTTTTTTTTTTTTTAATTTATTTTAGAGAGGAGAGAGAGAGAGAGAGAAAGGGGGGAGGAGCTGGAAGCATCAACTCCCATATGTGCCTTGACCAGACCAGTGCAGGGTTTTGAACTGGTGACCTCAGTGTTCCCAGGTTGACGCTTTATCCACTGTGTCACCACAGGTCAGGCCAAGATAACTTTTTTAAGTGCTATTAAAATACTTGATTTTTCACAGCATACAAATCAAGTTTTCACTGACTATCTGATATGTCTACTTCTATCCTAATGGACAGATCTTCAAGCATTCTAGTATTTTAATGAAGGCTCTGTTAATCTTTTCATAGGTCACTAACCAATGTTATTACCCATAAATAGAATAGAATCCTAAGTCTCTAAGACTGAATGAGGCAAACATGACATTTTTTAGCCTGAGTTTATCTTTGTATCAGCACAGATTTCCAGTGAAAGGTTTGTTCTATATCTAAAGTTAACTTCAATCTTCAAAACATTGTATGATAGTAGTCACAAGGGCAAAAGGAATATAACAGCTTAGGTTACATTCTAATAAAAAGGATAATGAAGAAATCTGATTGCACCACAAAGATTCTTAATGGGTCTGATTTCTGTAATTCTGTCTCTAGAATTTCTACACGGAGTAATAGCTGTGAATACAAAGAGCATTTTATACTTTAAGCCGTATCCATTATTTGCTTTCTTAATGAATAATTTCATGTCTAAAATATCCCATGTAGTAAAATAACTTTGGACTTTTAAAAAGTTAAACAATTCTTATAAATCTAGGGGAAACTACAGTTCCAAAAGAACATGGATAGAAGGATAAAGATCTCTGGATTGTAATTAATTATTGAGATAAATCCAAACATGCCTGACCAGGCGGTGGCGCACCGGATAGAGCGTCAGACTGGGATGCAGAAGACCCAGGTTCGAGACCCCGAGCTCGCCAGCTTGAGCGTGGGCCCATCTGGCTTGAGCAAAAAGCTCGTCAGCTTGGACCCAAGGTTGCTGGCTCCAGCAAGGGGTTGCTCGGTCTGCTGAAGGACTGCGGTCAAGCCACATGTGAGAAAGCAATCAATGAACAACTATGGTGTCACAAGGACAATGAAAAACTAATGATTGATGCTTCTCACCTCTCTCCATTCCTGTCTGTCTGTCCCTATCTATCCCTCTCTCTGACTCTCTCTCTGTCCCTGTAAAAAATAAAAATAAAGTAAAAAAATTTAAAAAAAGATATATCCAAACTGAATTTTATTGATTAATTTTTATGGTATTTACTTAAATAAATTCATTGTTAAGATAAAGAGGTTTTTTAAAGATTATTTATTAAAGCTGAGGGTTTGATTTTTTATATTTTACTTGTTAGCGAGAAACAGAGACAGGAAGGGAGAGAGATGAGAAGCATTAACTTGTAGTTGTGTCACTTTAGTTGTTCATCAATTGCTTCTCCTATATGCCTTGATCAGGAGACTCCAGTTGAGCCAGTAACACATTGCTCAAGCCAGCAACCTTGGGCTTCAAGTCAGCAACCTTGGGTTTCAAGCCAGCGACTTAAGGGTTTTGAACCTGGGACCTCAGCATCCCAGGTTGATGCTCTATCCACTGCACCACCACAGGCTGAGGGTTTGATTTTTAACCTCAACGTTACCAGACATCTCTAGACAGAAAAGAGGAAGAATATTAAGTGTAATTGCTGAAATATATTAACACTTTAGTTTCTTTTCATGTAGCATATTTAAATAAGATAACTAAAATATCTAAACTTCTAAAGAAGGAAACTGATTAATTACAAAATATTAAAGAAAAACTACAGGTGAATCATTGTAATAAGTCAATAAAGTTTGTCCCAGTAGAGCCCAAGCTCTATGTCAATCAGGTGTCCCTGATTCGACTTCCCCGTGCAGTGGAACACTCCTGCTTATCAGCAAGGCTGGCAGCCTCTTCAAGACTACTCAAGGCAGCTATGAGGATGCTACTGATCAGTGCCAACACTAACTGCCACCGGAGGAAAGACACGACCGACACACAAGTTAGTTGCAAGAATCATACAGTCAATTTATTACAAATCCTTTTGGCATGCCTGGGTACAGTTTAAGGGAGCCCCATCAGCGTGCTCCTCTCGGCTATCTTTGGTCAGAGCTCAGAGTGGCATGGAGACAGTCCAAGTTCACATTGGAGTCTGGGTGACTACCTCAGCAGGGGGCCCCTCAGCTTCAGTACCTTTTCTGGCCAACACCTTCTAACAGGTGTCAATCTCCAGGATTATCACTTCAAACCACCTTTTTGGGAGTTCCTTTCAGGGAGCCCTTTTTATGTTAATCTCCTGAAATATCACATCAAGCCACTTTTAAGATGTTCCTAGGGAAGCTTC
Organism: Rhynchonycteris naso; assembly: GCA_037038555.1. NCBI lineage: Eukaryota > Metazoa > Chordata > Mammalia > Chiroptera > Emballonuridae > Rhynchonycteris > Rhynchonycteris naso. The sequence goes on from CM072995.1 coordinate 234,882,103, forward strand.
TTGTTTATGTTAACTTACAGAGTTATGACATCAAGCCACTTCCATATGTATAACTTCACACACGCACTAACTGCGCCCTGCTCGAAAGTCAGTCTGTTGATCACATCTGCACACACTATATTAATTCCTATCTAGATGGCATACCTTTAATTTCCTTAATTAGTATATCTTAATTACTTTTATATATCTTCCATACTTTTTTATATTTCTATATATTTAATTACCATAACATTATATTACTACAACAAAGTTAATCCATGTACCAACTTTAGATATTTCTTTGAATTGTTGCCAAAGCAAGATAAAATTTATTTACACAAAGTAGTATCAAATTCACACTGTAATTTGAAAAATACCATAATTTCTGAAACATCCTTATAGACTTTAAAAATACTCTTACATCATCCTTAACAGAAGGTAGTGCAGTATTATTAGCAATCTTTGTAATTCCTGCTGAAAATAAGAGGGAGCAGCCGCCACTGTCCAAGGTGGTATACTGAGGTCAGTTTCATCAGATACTTGATTCCCTTTGAATGCCTTTTCTATTAGTGACAGAATTGTTATCGATTTATCAAACTAAACTGTTTTTGAAAATCGGGCTAAAAGGGAATATTGATAACTGGCATTATTTTCCTAATTTTTAAAAAATATATTTTGGCCTTGGCCAGGTAGCTCTGTTAGTTAGAGCATTGTCCTGATATGCCAGGATTGTGGGTTTGACACTCAGTCAGGGCACATACAGGAATCAACCAATGAAGGCATAAATAAGTGTAACAATAAAAATAATGTTTCTCTCTGTCTCTGTCTCTCTCCCTTCTCTTTCTAAAAGTAAATAAATAAAACCTGACCAGTGGTGGCACAGGGGATAAGGTGTCAACCTGGCATGCTGAGAACGCAGGTTCAAGTACCGAAGTCACTGGCTTGAGCACAGGCTCACCAGGTTGAGCGCAGGACCATTGGCTTGAGCATGGGTTCATACATGATCCCATGGTCGCTGGCTTGAGCCCAATGGTCACTGATCTGAAGCTCAAGGTCACTGATTTGAGCCCAAGGTCACTGGCTTGGCTGGAGTCTGCCCCCCCACAAGTCATATATGAGAAGCAATCAAGGAACAACCAAAGTGCCACAACTACATGTTGATTCTTCTCATCTCTTCCCCTTCCTGTTTCTCTGACTCTGTTTCTCTCTCTCAAATGAAAAAAAAAATCAATAAATAAAAATTTTAAATAAAAAGAATAAACATTATAAAATATATACAGGGGTGGGCAAAAGTAGGTTTACAGTTATACTACAAATAATACAATAATTAGTAATATACAAGAATAAGCTGTTTTGCACATGCACAAGTGTAAACCTACTTTTGCCCACTCTTGTATATATATTTTGCTCTTTTTCTCCACGTTTTTTTTTCTTTTTATTTATTAATTTTAGAGAGGAGACAGAGAGAGAGAGAGAGAGAGAGAGAGAGAGAGAAAGAGAGAAAGGGGGGAGGAGCTGGAAGCATCAACTCCCATATGTGCCTTGACCAGACCAGTGCAGGGTTTTGAACTGGCAACCTCAGTGTTCCCAGGTCGACGCTTTATCCACTGCGCCACCACAGGTCAGGCTCTCCACATTTTTATTGATGGCAAGAGTTTACCCACTTCTACAAAATGACAGTCTATTTTTGTATTTTCAAGTTTCACCTTGTAAAAAGAGCTTTTGCTTTTTAAGGCAGGCGCACCACTGCTATTAGTGTTAGGACTACAATCTGTTTTAAAACTGTTGAATTTTAAAAAGAGCATACCCGGCCTGACAGCTCAGTTGGTTAGATCAATCGTCCTGAAGCACAGAGGTTTGATCCAGGTTAGGGTACATAGTACATAAAGGAACAGATTGATGTTTCTGTCTCTCTCTCTCTCTCTCTCTCTCTTTCTCCTTCTCTCTAAAATTAATAACATAAACATTTGAAAATAAAATAAAATAAGAAGCATGTTCCCCAAAATGTATAGATATATTTAATCATCACATTGTACATCTTAAATATATGCAATTTTCATTTGTCAATTATACCTCTGAGGCTAATGAGGAACAAAGACATATCCCTAAAGTAAAAACCTGATATAAAATTGGCTCTGGCAATCAGATGATGGGATTTGTACATTTTTCCATTTCTGTCATGGTCTTTTTTTTTTTTTTTTTTTTTTGACACCTTAGTTGTTCATTGATTGCATTCTCACATATGCCTTGACCGTGGACCTTCAGCAGACTGAGTCAACCCTTGCTCAAGCTGGTGAGCTTTTTGCTCAAGCCAGATGGGCCCGCGCTCAAGCTGGCAAGCTCCGGGTCTGGAACCTTGGTCCTTCCACATCCCAGTCCGACGCTCTATCCACTGCGCCACCGCCAGGCTCTGTCATGGTCTTAACAGATTTGTCAAAATAAGCAGAAAGTATGTCAACTTCTTTAGGTAAATTCCTAATTGCCTTTGGTAATGAAGATCTATAAACACGAAAATTCAATTAAAAATTGAATTATTTTTGTGATTGTCAATCATAGTTTTCCATTAGATCAAAACTGAATAAGAACATTTTAAAACTGCCTCCTACAGCTTCCTCTGCTAAAGTACTTGCTATACAGTAATAATGTATTGAAAAATGTTATCTTTCCAAATGGCCAAGTCATGAAAATGTCACCAAGATAAGAAGAATGACTACAAGTTGCTCATACGCACTTCCCTATGAATTCCAGAAAGATTAAAAATTTAGAGGCTTTTAAAATTATTTTTTTCCACTGATTTGAGGGGAGAAGGGGAGAGAGAAAAAAGCATCAACTTTTTAGTTGTTTCATTTAGTTGTGCACTTAGTGATTGCTTCCCATACATGCCCTGACCAGGAATCCAACCCACAACTTTTGGGCAGTATGACAACACTCTACCCATTGAGCAACCCCACCAGGGACCCAACTTTGCTTCTTAAAAACATAAACTTTTTACAAAGCGCTCATTAGCTAATAGTACACATTAAAAGTTCATAGATAGCTTGGCCAGGTGGTGGCACAGTGAAGAGAGTGTCGGACTAGGATGCAAAGACCCAGATTCGAGACCCTGAGGTCGCCAGCTTGAGTGCGGGCTCATCTGGTTTGAGCAAAGCTCACCAGCTTGGACCCAAGGTCGCTGGCTCCCGCAAGGGGTTACTCAGTCTGCTGAAGGCCCAATGTCAAGGCACATATGAGAAAGCAGTCAATGAGCAACTAGGGTGTCACAATGAAAAACTGATGATTGATTCTTCTTATCTCTCTTCATTCCTGTCTGTCTGTCCCTATCTGTTCCTTTTTCTGACTCTCTCTCTCTGTCTCTGTAAAGGGGAAAAAGGAAATAATAAATAAAAATAATAAAAGTTCACAGGTAGCCTGCTACTGCACCATTTGCCCAGGAAAATTGAGATTTAAAATTTTGATTATAATATAGCTCTTATAGAAGTATTTTTCATGTTACATACTACTACTTTATAAGTTGGATGTGACTTAGCTTATTGGTATATCAGCGTAGGAACATTTCCCTGCAGTATAGTTTGTTGCAGCCTTTCTCCCCAGTTGTGAGTTTGTAAGAAATTGTCTACTGGACCTGACCAAGTGGTAGTGCAGTAGATAGAGTGTTGACCTGGGACACTGAGGTCCCCGGTTCAAATCCCCAAGGTAGCCAACTTGAGCACAGGCTTTAGCTTGAGTGCAGACTCTCTAGCTTGAGCATGGATCATCAACATGATCCCAAGGTCACTGGCTTGAACAAGAGGTAACTGGCTCAGCTGGAGTCCTTGGAAAAGGCAGGTAGGAGAAGCAATCAATGAACAACTTAAGTGTCACAAGTGCAAGATAATGCTTCTCATCTCTCTTCCTTCCTCTGTCTCTCTCTAAAAAAAGAAATTAAGATTCTGGTTAAGGAATATTCCCAAGGTTACCAGCTAGTAAATGGCAAGTTAAGGATATGAACCCAGCAGACTGAATACAGAGCCTTCAGAGTTTATTTTCATACTTATTGGCATCTTTGTTTTTTTTCCTCCATGAATAACTTGTTTTTACCTTTGCCTATCTTACTGTTTTTACTGTTAATTTGACAACACTTTTTAAATTAATATGTAAGGAATATTAATATTTTCTTACATATTACAAATATTTTCTAAACTTTCAGTTTATTTATATTGCTTTTGTAAAAATTTTTAAGTATGTAATCAAATGTTTAGTTTCATTATAAGTGAAGATGTAGATTAGAAAGTCAGCAGACTTATCCACTGTGACATGTTAAGAAAAAATTTAACATGTTAAAAATATTTTTTTAACAAATACTTATTTTTCACAGTTCTGGAGGCTGGGAAGCCCAAGATCAAGGTACCAGCATGGCTGAGTTCTGTTGAAGGCCCTCTTCTGGGTTGCAGACTGCCAACTTCTTGCTGTATTCTCACATAGTGAAACTAAAATTTTAAATGTGAATTTGAATGTCGTTATTTGGATGAAATAGGTGGAGTGAGTGGTGGTGGTCGTGGAGGAATACTTTTTTTTTAAATTTTTTACAAGGACAGAGAGAGGGACAGATAGGGACAGACAGACAGGAACGAAGAGAGATGAGAAGCATCAATCATTAGTTTTTCGTTGCCGTTGCGACACCTTAGTTGTTCATTGGTGCCTTGACCGCGGGCCTTCAGCAGACCGAGCCACCCCTTGAAGGAGCCAGCAACCTTGGGTCCAAGCTTGCGAGCTTTTGCTCAAGCCAGATAGGTCCCAGCGCTCAAGCTGGTGAGCTCAGGGTCTCGAACCTGGGACTTCTGCATCCCAGTCCGACGCTCTATCCACTGCGCCACCGCCTGGTCAGGCTGAATACTCTTGAATTAACTAATTACAGTACCCAACTCCTTTATTGCTTACTCCTCAACTCATATATGTTACCTGCCTGACCTACAAAAAGGTATTTAATTTTCACTCCTTGCATGTTTTTTTGTTTCTGTCTTAAGATCTCACCTATTTCAGGTTTATAGAAATCACCTAGAATGGCCTGACCAGGCGGTGGCACAGTGGATAGAGCGTCGGACTGGGATGCGGAAGACCCAGGTTCGAGTCCCCGAGCTCGGCAGCTTGAGCGCGGGCCCATCTGGCTTGAGTGCAGGCCCATCTGGGTTGAGCAAAAGCTCATCAGCTTGGACCCAAGGTTGCTGGCTCCAGCAAGGGGTTACTCGGTCTGCTGAAGGTCCGCGGTCAAGGCACATGTGAGAAAGCAATCAATGAACAACTAAGGTGTCGCAACGGCAACAAAAAGCTAATGATTGATGCTTCTCACCTGTCTGTCTGTCCCTATCTGTCCCCTCACTCTGACTCTCTCTCTCTGTCCCTGTAAAAAAAAAAAAAATCACCTAGAATGTATTTAGATGCATGATTTGAGGGTAGGAAGTCCAAACGTCACATACTAGTTGACTAACCATATCTAGGTCATTTATGAATTATACTGCCATTTGCCCATTCCATCATTCAAATATTCTCGAAACATCATTTGAAGGTTTTAACTTTCTGCTGCTCTACCAGTTTGGTTTTTACCGTTCCACGCAAATCACTGACACTGTCTCTGATCTCCTGACACTAGATCCTGAAGAAAGGTAAGATTAAGGAACTAATTGCTTTTGGCCTTATCTTTGGTTTATTCACTATTTCACAAGACAGTTGCAATATATATTACTCAAATTGGAAATCTGATCACTAATTCTTTGAATTTTTTATATGATTATGGGAAAATAACAAGTCATTAAAGATAGGTTTGTTTGTTTTAAATTGCATTTGCTCCCTGGCCTGTTGGATCAGTAGTAGAATATCAACCTACCATGTGAAAGTCCCAGACTTGATTCCCTGTCAGGGCACACAGGAGAGGCAAATATCTGCTTCTCCCCTCCTCCCTCTGCCCCCAGCCACCACACACTGAGGATGGCTCCCTGGGGCCTCTACCTCAGGTGCTAAAAGTAGCTCTGTTGCCAGCAGTCCCAGATGGGCAGAGCATCGGCCCCAGACCAGGTTGTGCAGTGGATCCTGGTGGAGGTGCACGCAGAGTCTGTCTCTGTATCTCCCCTATGGAGACGCTGACAGACTTCAGTTTAAGAAATGCAGCTTTATGAGGGAAGAAGAGGGGAGGGAAAGGTGAGGGTGTGCTCTTGGAGGAAGAGTGTACCCATAAAACTCTTTTAAAACACTTCCATTATTTTTTAAATTTTATTTACTGACTTTAGAGAGAGCAGAGAGGGAAAGGCAGAGGGAGAGGAGCAGAAAATATCAAATGGTAGTTTCTTTTTACGTGTGTCTTGACCTGGGAAACCCAGGGTTTCCAACCTTACCTCAGCATTCCATGCCGAGGCTTAATCCACTGTTCCACTACAGGTTCTCAAACTTTCTGGGTGCATTTAAAATCCTACAAATAGAGCCTGACCTGTGGTGGCGCAGTGGATAAAGCGTCGACCTGGGAACACTGAGGTCACCAGTTCAAAACCCTGCACTGGTTCGGTCAAGGCACATATGGGAGTTGATGCTTCCAGCTCCTCCCCCCTTTCTCTCTCTCTCTCCTTCTCTCTCTCACTCTGTGTCTCCTCTCTCAAATGAATAAAATAAAAAGAAATTAAAGGACTTGATTAGATTAAAAAAAAAACTACAAATAATTGTAGACACACTATGTAAAAATTTCTGAGAAATACGTTATAATTAAGTCAAACATTAAATAAAAAATATAAAGTCCAAGCGTAATTTTATCGTAATTAAACAAAATAAATATGACAAAGTTAAATTTATTCTGATATTAAAAAACATTTTTATGTTACATTTTTGTTATGCTTTTTAGAATTTGTAAAAAAGAGGAGTTAAAAAATAAAAAAAGACAAAATGTTATCTTTTTATATATATAGAAACATTCTTAGTAAGATTTAGTAAATTCAGCAGGTCCCCACACAAATGTGTTAAGTTTTTTCATTCTTGTGTTTACAAGAAACATGAGCCTGATGTGTCCTAGCGATTTCTTCAGTGTTGGGGCATATATTTGAAAGGCAAACTCTCATTTCCTTGTCAATACATTAAAGAATTCCTCTCTTTTTACTCTTAATTGTGTTGAGTGCAGAAAACCCCCACCATACATATCATCTTAACTTTACACCAAACAAAGGATAGAAGAAACTTGCCTCCAATCTTTCTCAGGAACATGGAGGTTAGTGTAAACAATCTAGCACCACAGTTTAACAGCCTTTTGCAACCTAATCAGGCAAGTGAGGTGGGGGGTTGGGTAGACTGTCAGCTTACAGCCAATTCCCCACACCTCTGTCCCCCAAAAATCTAAACCCCAAAAACCCTTTTGGTTTTCTGGCCCCAACAGGCACATATTTCTCTGGAATACCATAGGGGGCACCTGGTACTAGGGTACCAGTGCACCCTAGAGCACACTTTGAGAACCACTGGGTTAGGCAATCACTTTAAAAATATATAATTGGTTACGTCTGGACTGATTTAACACTTTTTTATTTTATTTTATATTTTTAGAGAGAGGGACAGAGAGAGCGAGAGAGACAGGAACATCAATCTGTTTCTGTGCATGCCCTGACCCAGGATGGAACTGGCATGGCAATCTCTGTGTTTGGGGACAATCCAACTATCCCACCAGGGCTGGACTGATTTTTATTTGCTTAACCCATATCTTCTATATCACCTGCAGTGAACACTACCTTTTAAGAAAATTTATTGTGCAAAACAAATACACCTTGGTAGAATCACTCTACGAATAAGTGAAATCTAAGATTTACGAGAATACATAAAAGAAAAACAATGAAGACGGAAACCCCTGTAGAGAGCGCGCGAAGCCCTCCAGGCCACCGTCCTTTTCCGTTCCCAGAGGTCCCGGTGGCGGAAGTCGTCATTCTCAGAGGCACGCAGCCCACGCCGCGCACCGCTAGGTATCCTCGCTATGGCGATGGGAGGTGTAGGCGGTGGTGGTGTCCCGGAGCAGGGGGATCCGGTGCTGTTCCGGCGGGGCACAGGCCAGGTGAGGTCGTGACCAGCTCTGCGTCTCTGCGGGCGCCCAGTGCGGACTCCTAGCGCCTCTAGCGGGTCTCTGCGCTTCTTCCCATCCGCGGGGCGGTACCTGGTAGTCAGCTTACTGCAGACCCGTGGTCCGCCTGTTGCTACATCTTTTCCCATCAGGGAAACTCATTAGCTTCCTCTCGCAACTTGGCTCTGAGCCGAGGCCCTACTGGAACTTTATCGTAATTTAGTTGGTTCACTTATGTAGACTGGTGCCGTGTATGGAGGCAGGCCGGGATGAAGCAAGGAAACCAGTTAGGAGTCTATTGAAACGACCCAGACTCAAATCTGGGTGTTAGCAAAGTAGAATAGAGTACTTGTGTTTTAGATATATTTTGAAACCAAAGACAGCAAGTGTTGTACATGAATTCGGTAATGGAGATTTGAGAGAGGAAAATCAAGTATAACTTCAAGATTGCTCTGAACAATTGAAAGATAGTTGCCTTTTACGGATGTGCTGAAATGGGGAAGACTGCAATGAAAGGTTTGTAAAGGAGAAGATCGGAAATTAATTTAGGGTAAAATAGTAGGGGTAAAATCTTATTGGAGTGAGTTCGAGAGTGGAAGAGGAGAAATTCAAGGCAACATTTGTAAACAAAGAGTTTTATTACATGTTTCAGCATATTTGTGAGCTGTTAGGAAAAATCCATTGAGGACAGAAACATTGACAATGAAGGAGCCAGAATTGCTGAACTATATTATTTTAAACTAGGTAAGAGGGGATGGGTTTGGCCTTTGTTAGGAACATTGACAGTTGATGTGGTGACAGTTATATAGGTACAGATCGGTTAGGAGACTGAAACTTTTGATTGTTGCTGCTGTCAGTAAAAGAAAGAGGTTTATAAGCCAGGAGTGAGAACAGGGCAGGTGTTGGAGATTTGAGCAGAGAGAAGATAGGGAGTAAGTCTCTTGGAGAGTGGTAAGTGTAAGAAGACGAGGGAGATGTAGTGGAAGTGTTGCTAAATCTACTTAGATTTGTAATCATGAGTTTAAAGGATACTACACAGCATGATTGTGTCTTTCACCAGTTAAGTTCACTTCAAGTTTGTGAGGGCAGGCACAGAATAAATTGGTAGTTGAAAACTGCCCCACCAGTGGTGTTGCAGTGCATAGAGTGGCAACCAGGGACACTAATGTCCCAGGTTCAAAACTCCAAAGTCGCCAGCTTGAGTGTGGGTTCATCATGCTTGAGTGCAGGCTCACCAGCTTGAGCACGGGGTTGCTGGCTTGATCAAGGGGTCACAGACTGCTGGAGCCCCCACCTCCTTGTCAAGACATGTATGAGAAGCAATCAGTGAACAACTAAAGTGACACAACTAAAAATTGATGCTTTTTATCGCCCTCCCTCCCCATCCCCTCTCTTGCTTAAAAAAAGAAATTAGCCTGACCTGTGGTGACACAGTGGGTAAATCTTTGACCTGGAACACTGAGGTCGTGGGTTTGAAACCCTGGCCTTGCCTGGTCAAGGCACATATGGGAGTTGATGCTCCTGCTCCTCCTTCCCCTTCTCTCTCCCTCTCTATTCCTTCTTCCCTCCTTCCCTCTCCCTCTCTAAAATGAATAAATAAAATCTTTTTTAATAAAAGAAATTGAGTTTTACGGGCACACCTTGTTTTATTGGGCTTCACTTTATTGCGCTCCCAGGTACTGCATTTTTTACAAACTGAAGGCAAGACACTCCACCTCCAAAAGCATTGCAGCTTGCTTTATTGCAGTGCTCACTTTATTACAGTGGTCTGACCAAGTGCACAATATCTCAGGTATGCCTGTAGTTCATAACAAGTGATTATGAAGAATTGAGAAAGAGGGATACAAGGGAATTATATTCATGATTGACCATGGAATTTAAGGTGATTAAGAAAGGAAGTGTGGCCTGACCAGGCGGTGGCGTAGTGGACAGAGCATCGGACTGGGATGCGGAGGACCCAGGTTCGAAACTCCGAGTTTGCCAGCTTGAGTACAGGCTCATCTGGTTTGAGCAAGGCTCACCAGCTTGAGCCCAAGGTTGCTGGCTTGAGCAAGGGGTTACTCGGTCTGCTGTAGTCCCCCAGTCAAGGTACATATGAGAAAGCAGTAAATGAACAACTAAGGTGCCACAGTGAAGAACTGATGCTTATCTCTTTCCCTTCCTCTCTGTTCCTATCTGCCCCTCTCTCTGTCTGTCTCTGTCACAAAAAAAACTAAATAAATAAAAGAAAGGAAGTGGGGATATTAGGACAGTGAGAGACTGTTTAAAAAGTGAGCAGATTAATGTTTTGCTATTTTCAGTGAAGTGGAATGATTGTCGTCATCAAACTACTAGAAGGACTAAGTTGTAGATCCTAGAACAGGGGTCCCCATACTTTTTACACAGGGGGCCAGTTCACTGTCCCTCAGACCGTTGGAGGGCCGGACTATAAAAACAACTATGAACAAATCCCTATACACACTGCACACATCTTATTTTAAAGTAAAAAAACAAAACAGGAACAAATACAATATTTAAAATAAAGAACAAGTAAATTTAAATCAACAAACTGACCAGTATTTCAATGGGATCTATGGGTGCGGATGCATCCTGTGCTCCTCTCACCACCAATGAAAGAGGTGCCCCTTCCGGAAGTGTGGTGGGGGCCGGATAAATGGCCTCAGGGGGCCACATGCGGCCTGTGGGCTGTAGTTTGGGGACCCCTGGCCTAGAAGGTAGTGGTTGGAGAGTAGGATTTATGGAGAGGTTGTAGTTACTGGCCATAATATAATGAAAACAATGTATGAAAATTTCATTTGCTTCACATTCTTGCTAATGGTATGGTCAATCTTGGGTTAATTTTAGACTTTCTAAAAGATATGTAGTGGCATCTTGTGGTTTTAATTAGAAGTGGGTAGCTGAAATTGGGTGGTAGATCATTGGTAGAGAAGAATTGAAGGACCTGCAAGGACAAGGTATTGGAAGGATCATCTACATGGGTTTTTAAATCAAGAATTACGAAGAGTAGTGTTTATGAGATTACTAAATAAAACTCTGGCAATGAGGAGGTATGACCCATATGTTTGTGGATGACGGCAGTAAGGGGCAGAGTAGACAGTGAACTCTGTTGACAGAATTTTTAAAGCTAGGTGGTTGTAGGGAGGAAGGAGGAGCAGTGAAGATTTTCCCCCACCTCTGGTACAGTGATTTAACGGATATGAAGGAGAAAACATTTCACTTGAGATGGCACAAGGAAAGTGACATCATCCGAGAATGTCAGATTTTAGTTACAGGAAGAAGATGAAGGGAATATTCAGAGAAGAGGTTAATGATATATGGGGTGGGAGTTTGTTGGTTACTCAAGAAAGCACAATGGAGGGGTCAGTAGCTGAGAAGTGATGAAAGATAACACGAGGGATAAATTGAGAAATCCCGACCACTGATGGTGACTGAGAAACATACAAAGGCAGCCAGGCAGCCCTGATGATATATATATATATAAAATATATAAAGATTTTATTTATTGATTTTTTTAGAGAGAGAGAAGAAAGAAAGAGGGTGGCGAGTGGGAAGCATCAGCACGTAGTAATTGCTTCTCGTATGTGTCTTGACCCAGCAAGCCCAGGGTTTTGAACCGGCTACCTCAGCATTCCAGGTCGACACTACACAGGTCAGGCCCTAATGGTCTTTTTTTTTTTTTTTCAAATATATATTTTTAAACTTTATTTTATTTTTTTCCAAGGACAGAGAGAGAGTCAGAGAGAGGGATAGATAGGGACAGACAGGCAGGAACGGAGAGAGGTGAAAAGCATCAATCATTAGTTTCTCGTTGCCCTTGTGACACCTTAGTTGTTCATTGATTGCTTTCTCACATGTGCCTTGACTGCGGGCCTTCAGCAGACCGAGCCACCCCTTGCTGGAGCCAGCGACCTTGGGTCCAAGCTGGTGAGCTTTTGCTCAAGCCAGATAGGCCTGCACTCAAGCTGGTGAGCTCGGGGTCTTGAACCTGGGTCTTCTGCATCCCAGTCCGACGCTCTATCCACTGCGCCACCGCCTGGTCAGGCCCTAATGGTCTTTTTGATCGCTCTGTAACAAATCACTCAGAACTTACTAAATTGAAACAATAATCATTTATTATTTCTCATAGGGTCTGTGGGTTAGGACTTTGTGAAGGCCTTGCATTTCTCCTTGAGATTTTTTATGTGGTGCATCCACATAGAAACTGAAGCTATAATAGCTGGGGACTTCAGGTAGAGATTGGCAGGCCATTTCTTTTTCTTTCTTTCTTTTTTTAATTTTGATTTATTTTAAACACATTGTTGACCTGCAATTTTACGCAGAAGTTATCTCGCGTCACCGGCTATTTTTTCATAGTTGAGTAAGAAACTGAAACAATCTAAATAAACTTAAGTATACTTTATTTATACAAAATGAATTTAAATGGAACTTTGTACGTATCTGCTTTGTATTATATTTTATATATATTAGATATTTTAGTAAATTTTTTTGATATGGTATACTGCATAGTAATCACCTACATGTAATGGTATGCAACATGTTTTGCAAATATATCTGGTTTTGCTGCGCTTTCCTTTTGAAACACTTTACACGTTCTGGTTCAGTTTTTTTTTTTTATACCAAAGTTGGTGTAATATTTTCAATCTACTCTTCTTCAAAATCACTTTCACTATCAGATCTTATTACATTCAACTCATTGCTGTCTTCCAATAAACTATCAATTTCTGCATCACTACAATATATTTCAAAATCACTTGGACAATCAGATAAAGTGTCTGCATATAATTCATTGAAAAGTTCTTCATGACTTCATGATCCGTCATAGTTGAAACTTTTGTAATACATACTATCATTGCAATAAAAACCTAAATATCAGGAAAAGTCACTTTTTTATATAATAAACTGAACACGATTGAACATGACGAAGAAAGATTTTACAGTATCATTGATACGTATGTTCAAACTGCGAGTGGCTAGAAGATGGTCCAAGTTTAGATGGCCCCACACTGTTTTTGTTTACTGTATCTTCCATTTTGCAGTCTCACACCTGGAGGAGGGGGAAGAAAAGGAGTCTGCATCAGAATATAGAACAGTGTGCTATCTTTTGAACTTCGACCCTCAGGGAGAAGAGTCAAAAATACAATAATCCAATATTACCTCAAGTTTAAAAATTGAAATAGCTAATGCAAGTGCAAACACGCGTTAACTTGCGAGCAGTCAACAATTAAGTGAGAGGAGGGGAGATAGGCAGACTCCCGCATGCGCCTGCACTGGGATCCATCTGGCAACCCCTGTCTGGGCTGGCACTGGGACCAACCGAGCTGTCTTCAGTGCCCAGGGCTGCCACTTGAACTAGTTGAACCACTGGCTGGGAGAGAGGGAGAGAGAAGGAAGAGAAGGATGGGAAGAGAAGCAGATGGGCACTTCTCATGGGTACCCAGACTGGGGATCAAACCCAGGATGTCTGCACACTGGGCTGATGCTCTATTCACTGAGCCAACCGGCAAGGGCCTAATATTAACTTAAAGTGTTTTTTTTTGTTTTTTTTTACAGGGATAGAGAGAGAGTCAGAGAGAGGGATAGATAGGGACAGACAGACAGGAACGGAGAGAGGTGAGAAGCATCAATCATTAGTTTTTCATTGCCGTTGCAACACCATAGTTGTTCATTGATTGCTTTCTCACATGTGCCTTGACCACGAGCCTTCAGCAGACCGAGCCACCCTTGCTGGAGCCAGCGACCTTGAGTCCAAGCCGGCGAGCTTTTTTTTGCTCAAGCCAGATGGGTCCACGCTCAAGCTGGCGAGCTCAGGGTCTTGAACCTGACTCTTCTGCATCCAGTCCGATCCTCTATCCACTGCGCCACCTCCTGGTCAGGCTAAACTTTTTTTTATGATTGATTTTTAGAGAGGGGAGAGAGAGAGAAGTGGGGGAGGAGCAGCAAGCATCAACTCATAGTAGCTTCTCTTATGTGCCTTGACAGGGCAAGTCCAGGGTTTCCAGCTGGCCACTTCAGCTTTCCAGGCCAATGCTTTATTCACTGTGCCACCACAGGTCATTTTTTTTCTTCATGGAGTCTCAGGGCTTTGTCATGTGGTCTCAGTGTGTGGCCTGTTTTGGATTCCCTTATGCCCCTTTATAATCCTTCCCTCTCATCTCCTGTCCCTAGACAACTGCTGATCCACTTTCTGTCACCATAGGATAGCTTCCATTTTCTAAAACTTTTATAAACAGAATCTGGGATTTTATAAACAGACTTTTTTTTTTTTTTTTTTTTTTTACAGGGACAGAGAGAGGGATAGACAGGGACAGACAGACAGGAATGGAGAGAGGTGAGAAGCATCAATCATTAGTTTTTCGTTGCTGTTATGACACCTTAGTTGTTCATTGATTGCTTTCTCATATGTGCCTTGACCGTGGGCCTTCAGCAGACTGAGTAACCCCTTGCTTGAGCCAGCAACCTTGGGTCCAAGCTGGTGAGCTTTTGCTCAAACCAGATGAGCCCGCACTCAAGCTGGCGACTTTAGGGTCTCGAACCTGGGTCCTCCGTATCCCAGTCCAACGCTCTGTCCACTGCGCCACCGCCTGGTCAGGCTGTCTGGCTTCTTTTACTCAACATAGTTACTTTTGACTTTCATATACTTCTTTGTGTACTTCAGTTCATTTTTTTTAATTGCTCTAGTATTTTCTTGCATTAATATACTAAATATGTTTACACATTTACTTGTTCATGAACATTGGGTTGTTTTCAGTTTGGAACTGTTACAAATAGTGCTGCCATGAGTATTAGTATAAATGACTTTGTATGAATATATGCTTTCATTTCTCTTGGGTAAATACCTAGATCATTATTTTAATCTCTTAGAAGCTGTCAGACTTTTTCAAAGTGGTTGGATCATTTTACATTTCAACTAGCAATGTATGAGAGTCCATTTGCTTCTTCACATCATTGCTAACACTTGGTATGGTCAGTCTGGTATTAATTTTAGACATTCAAATAGATGTGTAGTAGCATCTTGTGGTTTTAATTAGCATTTCCCTGATGGTAATGATGTTGATCATCATTTTATGTGCTTATTTGCCATCCATATACCTTCTTTGGCAAAGTTTCTGTTCAGATCCTTTGCCCATTTTTTAATTGGCTTGTTTGTTTTGTTTCTGTTGACTTTTTAAAAATGTTTATTTTATTGATTTTTTTTTTGAGAGAGAGAAAGATACAGGAACATCTGTTCCTGTATGTGCCCTGACCAGGATTGAACTGGCAACCTCTGCACTTTGGGATGATGCTCTACTAACTGAGCTATCTGGCCAGGGCTGTTTTAGTTGATATTTGAGAGTTCTTAGGTGTCTACATCCGAACCATCCTGAATGCACCCAACCTTGTGTGCTCTTGGAGAGTTCTTCATATATAGTACATACAACACCTTTATCAAATAGGTAATTTGCAAATGTTTTATCCCAGTTTGTGTTTTGGTTTTTCAGTCTCTTAACTGTCTTTTAGACAAAAATTCTTAATTTTGTTGAAATCTAATTTTTCAATTTTTGCTCTCTTTAAAATGTTTTTCCCCATTGATTTGAAAAAAAGAGAGAAAAAGTGGAAGAGAGAGGAAGAAGCATCAACTCATTGTTCCACTTGGTTGTTCCATTTAGTTGTGCATTCATTGGTTGTTTCTTATATGTGCCCTGACCAGGAATGGAACCTGCAACCTTGGCACATAGGGACAACACTCTGTGCTGCACCACCTGGTAAAGGTCCAATTTTCCCTCCCTTCCTTCCTTCCTCCCTTCCTTCCTTCCTTCCCTCCCTCCCTCCCTCCTTTTCTTTTTAAGCAAGAGAGAGACAGGCAGGAGAGAGATGAGAAGTATCAACTTGTAGTTGCTTCACTTCAGTTGATCATTGATTGCTTCTCATATGTGCCTTGACCCAGTGGGCTCTAGCCAAGTCAATGACCCCTTGCTCCAGCCAGCAACCTTGGGCTTTGAGCCAGCGACCCCAGGCTCAAGCCAGATGAGCCCGTGCCCAAGCCGGTGACTGCAGGGTTTCTAACCTGGATTCTTAGCATCCCAGTTCAGTGCTTTATCTACTGAGCCACCTCCTGGTCAGGCTCCAGTTTATTCTTTGATGGTTCTCCTTTTGTTCCAGACAATCTAAGGCTGCAAAGATTTTTTCTTTAAGTTTTTTTCATTTTTTATGAAGTGAGAGGTGGGGAAGCAGAGAGACAGACTCCTGCATGAGCCCCAACCAGGATCTATCCCGGCAAGTCCCCTACAGGGCATTGCTCTGCCAATCTGGGACTGCTCCTCCATTGCTCAGAGGTATTTTAACCAAGATATTGTAGCACCTGAGGCGAGGCTATCCTCAGCACCCAGGGCCAACTCGTTCAAACCATTAGAGCCATGGCTGCAGGAAAAGAAGAGAGAAAGAAAGAGAAGGTGGAGGGGGAGGAGTGGAGGAGCAGTTGGTCGCTTCTCCTCTGTGCCCTGACTGGGAATCGAATCCAGGACATCCACACGCTGGGCTGACACTCTACCACTGTGCCAACTGACCAGGGCCTCCTTTAAGTTTTATAGGTTGAGGTTATACATTCAGGTCTATGATGCCTTGTGAGTTTATTTTTGTACGTGGCTCAAGATATAGGTCAATTTTCTTTTTTTAATTTTAGAAAGAAAGGAAGGGAGAGACAGACAGGAATATCAGTCTATTCTAGTACTTCTGGCCAGAGATTGAAGTAACAACGTCTGCACTCCGGAGTGATGCTCTAACCAACCGAGCTATCTGGGCAGGGCCAAAATTTGTGGAGGGTTTTGCATAACAATTTCCAGTTGATCAGCACCATTTGTTGAAACTACTATACTTTCATTACTCAACTGCATTTGTATCTCTGTTCTGAATTAATCGTGTGTGGGAATATTTTCGAGTCTTGATTTTATTGCATTGGTCTATTTATCTACCTCAATGCTACAACCATACTTTCTTGATTACCATAGCTTTAGAGTACACTTTGAAGTCAGATAATGTAAGTCCTTCAACTTTGCTTTGCTTTTTCAAAACAGTTTTGGCTATTCTAGGTCTTTTGTGTTTCAATATGAGTTTTAGAATAAGCTTGTCAATTTAATATACTTTTTCTCTTAGGTCTGCAATTAAGTACATTTGATGCTGACAGTTTTGTTTTGTTTTTCTAACCCCAGTTTTCCATGGTCATATCTTGCTTGGATGAAGCTTGTCTTCAATGAATTTCTTTAGAAAGTTGAGTGAATACAGTATTATTCAACATTTTTATTTTTTTTAAAGGGACAGAGAGAGGGATAGATAGGGACAGACACAGAAACAGAGAGAGATGAGAAGAATCAATCATTAGTTTTTCATTGCCTTTGCGACACCTTAGTTGTTCATTGATTGTTTTCTCACATGTGCCTTGACTGCGGGTCTTCAGCAGACCGAGCCACCCCTCACTGGAGCCAGCGACCTTGGGTCCAAGCTGGCGAGCTTTTGCTCAAGCCAGATGGGCCCCGCGCTCAAGCTGGCAACCTCGGGGTCTTGAACCTGAGTCTTCCGCATCCCAGTCCGACACTCTATTCACTGCACCACCGCCTGGTCAGGCATTCTTCAACATTTTAAACTTAGTCCAGCTACTGAGGGACAGCTAGGATAAAGACAAAATTCTGGACTTATACTTTTTCTCATAAATTTATTATTATTTTTTTTAGTGCACTTGTGTGTACGAGAGACAGAGATGAGAAGCATCAACTTGTAGTTGCATCACTTTAGTTGTTCATTGATTGCTTCTCATACATGCCTTGATGGTGGGAGGGGACGTGGAGTGGCTCCAGCTGAGCCAGTGACCCCTTGCTCAAGCCAGCGACCACGGGATAATGATCCCACGCTTAAGGTCA
Source organism: Rhynchonycteris naso (assembly GCA_037038555.1). Classification (NCBI taxonomy): domain Eukaryota; kingdom Metazoa; phylum Chordata; class Mammalia; order Chiroptera; family Emballonuridae; genus Rhynchonycteris; species Rhynchonycteris naso. Next base: position 234,900,028 of record CM072995.1, read on the forward strand.
TGACCTTGTGCTCAAACCGGATGAGGCTACACTTAAGCTGGTAACCTTGGATTTTTGAAACTGGGATTCAAAGCTGGTAACCTTGGGTTTTTGAAACTGGGATTCAGCATTCCAGGTTGATGCTCTATCCACTGTGCCAACACCTGGTCAGGTACACTCATTAAATTTAAATTCAAAAATAAAAATAATTTTTAATATTTTTCTGGACTATTATCCTGAAAAAAAGTTAGTGGGATTTTTTCCCACTAAAACTAAGCTCTTTATCTTATACTGGGTTTGCCAGAGTACACCCTTTCTCTGCTCTTAGAAAAGATTGAAATATGAGTTACACTTGAACAGATCCACTTTTGGTCGGTAGATTGGGATTAATTTGTGGAGTATTTACTTCACAGCATACATTTTGGAAAATCTACGTATGTTTAACTTTGGTGATAATGTCACAGAATCTCTAAGCAGGTAGGCTTCTTGTGGTTGTATTTAGGATTTAAAATACCCGTTTTTAGTTTAATTTTGTTTGGATTAAGATGGCTCTTGGAACTCTCTATCATACTTTTTTGAGGAAACCTACCCAACCATGAATTGTTTTCTTCTTTCCCATTTCCAGAGTGACGATTCTGACATTTGGGATGATACAGCACTGATAAAAGCTTACGATAAAGCTGTGGCTTCATTTAAGGTATGAAGGGTTTGCTTTTGTCCTCATATTCACTTAGGGAAAAAATTAATTGATAACATTTATAGTAGAGTGGTCAAGTTTTTATTATTTAGTTTTAATTTTGAAGATTAAAAGATAATATGTGTTAGTTAAATTTGATATTTTCCTTTAGACGTTGATAGATAGCCTGTCTGCATTTCATCCCTTCATGAGAGGTGATTTAACTAGAATTTTAAACATTTGTTGCTTTTAATGTGTTTGTTTACATTGCATAAAACTATGGAAGTTTTCTAATTCAGAATAGTAGTAGGACAGTCTGAATTGTGATTTTAAACATTGACAGTTCTTTATTGGAATGACAGTGATCAACAGCTGCAGTGCCGTAACTAATACTTGTGGAGCATTTGCTGTGTTCTAGGCACTCTTCTAGCTGCTTTCCATATGTTAACTTCATTTTCCCCAAGTTCAGTTTGTTGGGTATCAAGTCAGGTGTTTCTGATGGTGTTTTAGGGGTGTAGTCTGTTTTTGTGGCCTGAACAAGACATTTGCACAGTTGTCCAACATCACTTTACCCACTGTCTGAGGTATTTGGTGTTATTGAGCACCATGTGTGAGCCATGAGTAGTCCAGACCGAGAATATACACTCATACAGAACGCCAAGCAGAGTCTACTTCCTTCCTGTAGTCATTCCCGTACTGTGAGGTAAAAAGGTCAAACCTGTGTGTCATCCTTAAAGCTGAATTCTAAACTCATCAACAGCATACTTTCCAGTATACACTTAGACTTGATGTGCACTGACTCAGCATTACCAAAACAGTTCTATAAAATGGAGATTAAAATGGGGTTCATTGTGGTATGGGTTAGGTGATATTGCCACAGAAGTAGTCTAAATAGAGGAAAAGAACTGATATGAGGAAATAATTATTTTTAGCTGTGTTGAGTTTGAGGTAAGTATGAAGATATGAAATTGGTAATTGGAAATGTAGGATTGAATTAAGGAGAAAAGTCTCCGCTGGATAATACCTTTGGAAGTCTGTTTGCATAGAGGTTATAATTGAAGTAATAAGAACAGTGGCTGATCACGGTCAGATAAAGAAGAGTGGCTGATTTTGTTGGGAATATGCCTAAGTTTAAGACTTGATCAGAGAAGTAATGAAAGCACTGGGACCCTATAGTGCTTTGTCATCCAAACTATCTGAAATATCAAAAAGAAAAATGATCAACAGTGTAATGTTAAAGAAAGGTTGAAAGTGAGGAGACTTGAGTAAAGGGTTTTATTTCTTCCCTAGTATAATAAGAATAATTTATTTTGTTCATGAATCTTTAATAGGTACAGATCATCACTGTCCACATAGCATCAGCTGGGATGCTCACTTGGGGGATGAGGGCGCTGTTTTCATGATGGTTCACTCAAACCATTAGTGCTGACTTGTGCTGAGAGCTCAGCCAGGGCTGTGTGCTGGGACCTCTGTTCTTCTCCAAATAAGCTTCTTCACGATCAAGAGGTCTTAAGGGCTGATACTCAGATATATGGGGCCTTCGAGAGCAGTTTCTGTAGCTTGTAAGATGGTGAAGAGGAAGTAGATACTCTTTCAGGTGGTGGGGCGTTGAGACCAGCTTATAATGAATGAATTACAGTGTGACTTTTTCTGAATCTTTCCATAACATGTACATTTCTATTCATATTTTCATAGCATGCTCTAAAGAATGGTGAAATTTCTGAAGCTTCAAATAAACCCAAAGGCACACCTAAAAGAAAACCTGCTAAGAAGAATAAAAGCCAAAAAAAGACTACTACAGCTCCCTTGAAGCAGGTTACTTTTAAACACTAAGATTTAAATTTAAAGAATTTCTTTATATTAGGAAATAGTGTAAATATCTTTCATTTCAATGATTAGTATAGTGTTTTCCATTGATATGTAATAACAACATTTCTAAAACTATTAAACTTTCTTTTTTAAAATTAAATTTTCTATTGTTTAGGACCATACAGGTCAGTGAAAGAATAAGGAATTAGACGGGACTGGTAAATACGAAATTTAGGAAATGTTCACTTTATGTGGGGAGGAAGGCAATGCTATTAGGGAGGAGTTCCTGAGGGCCTTAAACTGAGCTGGCAGTGTTTTACTTTGTAAACTGGGAGGTGGATATCCTCTTTTGTTCTTCAAAAACCCCTAAAACTATTAACACCTGGGAACCTAAAATTCTGGATACAGTCTTTTCTCCTATACTTTTTATTTATTTTATTTATTTATTTTTTTTACAGAGACAGAGAGAGAGTCAGAGAGAGGGATAGATAGGGACAGACAGACAGGAATGGAGAGAGGTGAGAAGCATCAATCATCAGTTTTTCGTTGCCACTGCAACACCTTAGTTGTTCATTGATCGCTTTCTCACATGTGCCTTGACTGCGGGCCTTCAGCAGACTGAGCAACCCGTTGCTGGAGCCAGCGACCTTGGGTCCAAGCTGGCAAGCTCTTTGCTCAAGCCAGATGGGCCCGCACTCAAGCTGGCAAGCTCGGGGTCTCGAACCTGGGTCTTCCGCATCCCAGCTCGACGCTCCATCTACTGAGCCACCGCCTGGTCAGGCTATTTATTTTTATTTTTTAATTAAGTGAAAGCAGTGGAGGCAGAGACAGACTTCGGCATGTGCCCTGACTGGGATCCACCTGGCGAGTCCCTTATGGGGTGATTCTCTGCCCATCTGGGGGGTTGCTTCGTTGAGCAACCAAGCTATTTTTAGCACCTGAGGTAGAGGCAACAGAGCCATTCTCAGCACCTGGCACCAACTCGCTGGAGGCAGTCAAGCCATGCCTGCAGGAGGTGGGGAGTAGAGAGAAGCAGGTGGTCGCTTCTCCTGTGTGCCCTGTCTGGGAATCGAACCTGGGACACCCACATGCCATTCTGATGCTCTACCACTGAACCAACCAGCCAGGGCCCCTTCCTCCTATTTGAAACAGTAGACCTGGGAGCTAAATACTTGGTGTCTCATTAATCACTTCAGTTTCATTATTACCAGGGGGGAAAGGAGCTAGTATGTGTTAAGTGTTTGCTCTAGCTGGGCCAGAGGTCTTGGACATTTCATATATTCCTTCCTTTCTGTTTACAACAGACAGGCGAGGTAGATTATATTATGTCCACTTAACAAGTGAGGAAAATAAGACTCAAAAGATTAAAAATAGCCTGACCAGGCAGTGGCGCAGTGGATGGAGTGTTGGACTGGGATGTGGAGGACCTGGGTTCAGGACCCCAAGCTCGCCGGCTTGAGCGCGGGCCCATCTGGATTGAGCAAGGGCTCGTCGGCTTGGACCCAGGGTCGCTGGGGTGTTGCGATGGCGACGAAGGGCTGATGATTGATGCTTCTCACCTCTCTCTGTTCCTGTCTGTCTGTCTCTATCTATCCCTCTCTCTGACTCTCTCTCTGTCCCTGTAAAGAAAAAAAAAAAAAGATTAAAAATATGTCCGTGATTATAAAAATGGCAGCATTTATATTATATGACAGGATTATATTATATTTTTATTGTGATTCAGGTTTATGTGTTTGGGCTCCAAGTCCTTTTCACTGTTTCATTCTGCCTTCCAGATCAGTTAACTGGAGACTGACTGTCCTCTCCACTCCCTACCCGAACAAGATAATAGTTTGCCCTCTTTACAAGAAATGTGTGTGTGAGTGTATCTTTGTTTTTGCAGTGGAAAGTTGGTGACAAATGTTCTGCCATTTGGTCAGAAGACGGCTGCGTTTACCCAGCTACCATTGCTTCGGTTGATTTTAAGAGAGAAACCTGTGTTGTGGTTTACACTGGATATGGAAATAAAGAGGAACAAAATCTGTCTGATCTACTTTCTCCAACGTCTGAAGTAGCTAATACTATAGAACAGAATGCTCAGGAGGTAAGAATACGAAAAGATGGAATTCTCGGAAGCAGAGACGAGATGAGAAACTGTATAGAACTAGTTAGTTGTCAGTTTGATCCAGTGAGGCATACAGTTTTTCTTAATGACACCTATATAACAGAAATACGGATATTTTTTTCTTTTTAAAGAATGAAAATGAAAGTCAAATTTCAACAGATGAAAGTGAGAACTCCTCTAGGTCTCCTGGAAATAAAACAAATGACATCAAGTCCAAAGCTGCTCCATGGAACTATTTCCTCCCTCCACCACCCCCCATACCAAGAACAGGACTGGGACCAGGAAAGGTAACTTCTACATAGAAAATGTTGCTGAGGAAATAGTTAATAATATTGAAACATTCAACAAATATTCAAACCTTCTAGTAAGAGAACTATAGCTTTTCCCATGAAACTTTTGTAGCTTTCTGTAGATGTTATAATACATACTTGAGAATTCTTCAGAAAGGAAATATGGCAGTAATGCACAATAGTTTATAATGAAAAGCTTTTCCAGCTACTTTTATGGAATATTAAGTATTAGACTATAATACATAGTGAACTTAAGTTACAAAGTATATTTTATCAGCTGACTATCCTGATAGTTTCATAAGTCACTTGTGTAAGATATATAAAAAAAAATTGGGGGAGAATACAGTACTTACATCTAATATAGGTAAAGTCTTAAGGAGCTCCCAGACTGTTTTATAGAATAAATGTAAATATTGTTTTCCTTTATGCTTCTTTTGGTTATAAGTAGCAAATCAATTTAAAAAGATTTATATCTCATGAACCCAAGTAGGTATGTCCCTGTCTACTTGTTTTGTATAAAGTACTGATTTCCCTGGAAGTTATGGTATTCAGGAAATAATTTTTTAAAATAAAAATACTGCCCTGGCCAGATAGCTCAGTCGTTAGAACATTGTCCCAAAGTACAGGGTTTTCCTCAGTCAGAGCAGGGACCCCGGTCACACACACACAGGGACAGGTCATTGTCCCCAGTTCTCTTTCTCTCTTCGTGCCTCTCTCTCTAAAGTCAACTTTTAAAAAATCCCAAGGTTGATTTATTAAAACTTTTAAGATTTGTCTATGAGATATTTCTTAAAGCTTATATTATATTACAGTTCCTAGAATGATCCAGCCTTTTAATTGTGTGCGTGTCTGTTTATATTTGCACACACACACACACATGCTGCTTCATTGGTCTTGACTTTGCTTGTTAAGTGGAAGATTTACTGTATAGTTTTTATAATATATGCTCTAAATCAGCATATATAACTACTAAAAGGACATCTATAAAAAGATTATACAATCTAGTTAATGAAATTGTGGAGCATATCATTTTGGTTTTTTTTTTTTCATTAAAAAAATTTTTTTTAGTGCAAGGGAGACAGATAAGTATCAATTCATAGTTGTGGCACCTTAGTTGTTCATTGATTGCTTTCTTATACGTGCCTTGCCCAGGAGGCTCCAGCTGAGCCAGTGACCCCTTGCCAGTGACCTTGGGCTTCAAGCCAGTGACCATGGGGTCATGTCTGTGATCCTTTGCTCAAGCCGGCAAGCCCGTGCTCAAGCTGACAACCTTGGGGTTTTGAACTGAGTCCTCAGTGTCCCAGGTCGATGTTGTATCTACTGTACCACCACCTGGTTAGATCATACAGTGTTTTATGATTGAAATATCTTACTAAATACACTCTCTCTTGGCTTATTAGGTAATTGAAAATTTTTCTTTGATAAATTTTATGGGGAAAATCTAGATTTATGATTCTCTTTGACTTCAGCATTTGGTGCATGCAATTCTATTTAATCTTTCTGATAAAGATATTCTGGGCAATTATTTTCATTCTTTTGACATTAAATCTTTTTTCCTCTTTTCATATTGAAATTGGTAATTAATCTTCTTTTGAAATACTTTTTGCAGCCAGGTCTGAAATTTAATGGCCCACCTCCTCCGCCTCCACCTCCGCCTCCACACTTCCTGTCATGCTGGCTGCCTCCATTTCCTTCTGGACCACCAGTAAGTGCAAAAGAATTTAGAGTAAACTTTTTAAGCTATCCCTAGGGCCAGGATTTTGTTTTTGCATTTTTCCGAAGTGAGAAGCAGAGGGGGAGGCAGACAGACAGACTTCCGCATGCGCCCGACCAAGATCTACTGGGCAAGCCTGCTAGGGGGTGATACTCTGCCCATCTAGGGCGTTGCCCCATTGCAACCAGAGCCATTCTAGCCTGAGGCGGAGACCATGGAGCCATCCTCAGTGCCTGGGCCAACTTTGCTCCAGTGGAGCCTTGGTTGCAGGAGGGGAAGAGAGAGATAGAGAGAAAAGAGAGGAGGAAGGGTGGAGAAGCAGATGGGCGCTTCACCTGTGTGCCCTGACTGAGAATCAAACCTGGGGCTTACTTCCACACTCCGGGTGGACACTCTACTGCTGAGCCAACTGGCCAGGACCCCTAAAGTCAGGTTTTAATGGGTAAAATTTTAACTAAACCTTATATATTTTATTTTTAATGCCTTTCTCTACCAGACTGATTGCTCTTACTGCCCCTGTTCTTAGCCCTATTTCCCCTGCTTCCTTCCTGGCAGAAATTATATTTTATTCTATAAGGAGTTAGTTCCTATTTGAAAGAATTTAATTATACCACACATAAGGATTTATATTTGCCCTTCCAGGTGTTGTGCTTGGATGTTAGTTTCTGATCATGTAGTAGACCAGTGTTTTTTAACCACCAGTCCACAGACCAGTCTGCCAAAAAATTTCTTGCCAGTCTGCGAAAGAGTTGACCACCCTGATGCTGCATGAAACGTATAGGCCCAATGATTTTAGTTGAATTTGCTTATTCTGTGGGAGGTTTCTGCCCTTGTGGTTCTCAAAATAATTCTGTTCTCACCTGTTCCCAAATGTAAAAAGGTTAAAAACTACTGATGTAGACTGTCTGGATTGCTAGTGGTAAACTTTCAGATAACAACAATAGGCTAGATACAGAGATGCTTTCTGGCAAACTGTGTGTTTCGGTAGGGACAGTGCAGATGTTTTACCCAAAACCAAGACTTTTATTTGAAATGCTGTTTGGGTATTTTTTAAGGTCATCCATCAGAGTATTTATACTTATTAGTCTTTCACCCATGGCTTCATATTGGAACTGAAGTAATTCTAACTAAAGCAAAATGCTCAGACATTTTATGTGACCTATTGTCTTTTGATTGTTGTTCAATTTAATTTTGTTGGATCTTTGTTTGTTACTGGTTGGCTTTCTTTAAATATCAGGGTTTTTTTAAAATTGTTTTGTTTTGTTTTGTATTTTACAGGGACAGAGAGAGAGTCAGAGTCAGAGAGAGGAATAGACAGGAATAGAGAGAGATGAGAAGCATCGATCATTAGTTTTTCGTTGCCATTGAGACACCTTAGTTGTTCATTGATTGCTTGCTCACATGTGCCCTGACCGCGAGCCTTCAGCAAACCGAACAACTCCTTGCTGGAGCCAGCGACCTTGGGTCCAAGCTGGTGAGCTTTTGCTCAAGCCAGATGGGCCCGCGCTCAAGCTGGCGAGCTCAGGGTCTCGAACCTGGATCTTCCGCATCCCAGTCCGACACTGTCCACTGCGCCACCCCCTGGTCAGGCAGATTTTTTTTTAACTTTTAAAATATCTTACTTATTTTAGAGAGAGAGGAAGGGAGAAAGAAAGAGTCAAAAAAATTTATCTGTTCCTGAATGTTCCCTGACCAAATCGAACCCACAACTTTGTGCATCAGGACGATACTTCAGCTAACCAAGCTATCCATTCAGGGCAAATGTCAGATTTTAAAAAGAATTGTAAATAGATAGCATGGAATTTAGGGAAAGATACAGTTAACATTCAGTATCATCTCTGTAAAATGGATCTTTAGACTTATATTTTTGTTTACTGACTTTAAACTATATTTTTCTCTATTTTCAGATAATTCCCCCACCACCTCCCATATGTCCAGATTCTCTTGATGATGCTGATGCTTTGGGAAGTATGTTAATCTCTTGGTACATGAGTGGCTATCACACTGGTTACTATATGGTAAGTGATCACTCACTTTCTTTTCCCAAAACTGGTTATGTGACTATTTAGTTTGTAACTAAAAAAGTGATTTGTTACGTTAGGCAGATCCTAAAGGTTAAAAACTACCTTAAAGTTTAAAAAATACAACTATTTGTCTAAGGCTTAAATTACTCTTCTATTGTCTCCACTAAGTATAATCATAGTACATTTAAAATTCTTTCATGTCGTTAGATCTTTTTGATTATACATTTTCTTCTTTGATGACACTCTAAATTATTTTTAAATCTAATTAGTCTTTCCATTTTGATTTGAAATAAGATGGATGTATAAGATGGGGGGCATAATGCCTTGCACTCCCCCTACCCTAAGAAGAAAGACCAGAAATTCGCTTCCTTTTGTGCATAGAGGAAAGTCTGGCATGATAAATGCCAAACTGGACCTTGGGGACTGAGCTTCAAACTTGTCATTTGAAACATTGGTCTGTTGTAGACATATTTTATTATAATTTAACAGGAAAATTTTTAAAAAAGGAAATTGGGGCCCTGGCCACTTGGCTCAGCGGTAGAGCATTGGCCCTGTGTGTGGATGTCCTGGGTTCGATTCCCGGTCAGGGCACACAGGAGAAGCGCCCATCTGCTTCTCCACCCTTCCCCCTCTCCTTCTCTCTCTTCTTCTCCCGCAGCCAAGGCTCCATTGGAGCAAAGTTGGCCTGGGTACTGAGGACGGCTCCTTGGCCTCCGCCTCAGCTGCTAGAACTGCTCAGGCCGCAGTGGAGCAACGCCCCAGATGGGCAGAGCATCTCCCCCTGGTGGGCATGCCGGGTGGATCCCGGTCGGATTCCAGTTGGGCGCATGCAGGAGTCTGTCTGACTGCCTCCCTGCTTCTCACTTCAGAAATAAAATAAAATAAAATAAATAACAAAGGAAAGTGTTATGCCACAGTCACATGATGATGTGATATAGCCACTGAAGCCAGAGACCTGGGGTTTCAAACCAGGAACCTCAGTGTTCTCTGTTGACACTCTGTCCACTGTGCCACCACCAGTCAGGCAAAAGGAGGAATTTCTTAATTACAGCCTAATTATATACTTTGGGATCACTTATTAAATATATTGCAAGGCTATAAACTTATTTTCTGATGATATTTTGTTAAATGAATTAATAAAATGTGTTTTGTGAAACAAAATATTTTTTTATATTATATATAATATAAAATATATAAAATGTATATGCTATTTTAAATTTCTTTATGTTTCTTACAGGGTTTCAAACAAAATCAAAAAGAAGGAAGGTGCTCGCATTTTAATTAAGGAGTAAGTCTCATCATTATAGAAATGAATCTTTTGTATAAATATTGTAGTTTGTAGAAAACATTTTTAAAAATGAATGTTAAAAAGTAGAAAAGTTAATATAAAACAATATTAAAGATATTTTGATTCCAAAACTATTTGATAAAACGTTTATCTATATCCTCTCTGTAATTCTCATGATATCAAGGTATCATCTCACCAAATACTTATTGGTCATTGTTATGGAAAGAAAACATACTTTTTAATTTAAAAAATTTTAAAATCAACTTAGGACTCTCTAAGGTCCCAAGTTCAAAACCCTTAAGTAGCCTAGTTGAACATGGGCTTACCAGCTTGAGCACAGGGTCCCTAGCTTGAGCATGGGTTCATAGACATGATCCCCTAGTCACTGGCTTGAAGCTCAATGTCGCCAACTTGAACCCAAGGTCACTGGCTTGATCAAGGGGTGACTGGCTCAGCTGGAGCCCCCCACCCCCATCAAGTCCCATATGAGAAACAATCAGCAAACTTAAGTATCACAACTATGAGTTGATGTTTCTCATCTCTTTCCCTTCCTGTCTGTATCTTTCTCTTGCTTTAAAAAAAAAAAATCCTTGCCTGACCAGGCCGTGGCGCAGTGGATGGAGTCTCGGACTGGGATGCGGAAGACCCGGGTTCAAGACCCCGAGCTCGCCAGCTTGAGCGTGGGCCCATCTGGCTTGAGCAAAAGCTCACCAGCTTGGACCCAAGGTCGCTGGCTCCAGCAAGGGGTTGCTTGGTCTGCTGAAGGCCCGCAGTCAAGGCACATGTGAGAAAACAATCAATGAACAACTAAGGTGTTGCAACGAAAAACTGATGATTGATGCTTCTCATCTCTCCATTCCTGTCTGTCTGTCCCTATCTGTCCCTCTCTCTGACTCTTTCTCTCTGTTCCTGTAAAGAAAACAAAAAACAAACAAACAAAAAATCCTTATAGTCAGTGATGAAACTGCAGCACTGTGGTCATACAGCCCGATGTGCCTTTTGATTTGTGAGGCAGTATGAAATACAGTTACCTATGAAGTGTTCTGGTCAAAACAGTGTAACTGGAATTTAATCAGGCCTTTAAAATCTACTGTCTCATTTATGAGAAATACTAAGGATAGAGCAACAAGTTAAATGACACCACAAAAGAAATGATCAGACAGCTTCATAATGCAGAATGTTCTAGAAGATAGCGGGCCTCATTTCTTCAAAAAGTCAGTTTCATGAAAGAAAAGATGGTGTGGATTGGGTAACTATACTAGTTTAAAAGTGACTTAATTTGATTCCCAGTCAGGGAACACATGGGAAGCGGCCAATGGATACACAACTGAGTGGAACAACAAATGAATGCTTCCATTCCCTTCGCTTCTCTCACTTCCTCTTTCTCTCTCTCAAAAAAAAAAAAAAAAGCATCAGGCTGCAACACGGAGGACCCAAGTTCAAAACCCTGAGGTTGCCGGCTGGAGTGCAAGCTCACCAGCCTGAGTGACCTGAGTGCAGGGTCACTGGCTTGAGCAAAGGGTTACTCACTCTGCTATAGCCCCTCAGTCAAGGTGCATATGAGAAAACAATCAATGAACAACTAAGATGCCACAACGAAGAATTGATCCTTCTCATCTCTCTCCCTTCCTGTCTCTCTGTCCCTGTCTGTCCCTCTCTCTGACCTCTCTTTCTGTCTCTGTCAACAAAAAAAGCCCTGGCCCAGTAGCTCGGTTGGTTGCAGCGTCATTGCAGAACGCGGAGGTTGGTGGTTCAATTCCCTGGTCCTGGCATGTACAGGAGCAGTTTGATGTTCCTGTCTCTCCAAAAAAAAAAAAAAAGTGACTTAAAAGACAACAGCCAAATACTGTTGTAGTATCCTTGATTGGACCCTGGTTTGAAAAGACTAGGGAATTGAGAAAATTTAAATATGGTCTGGATTTTAAGTAATATTAGATAATTATGGCTAATTTCATGAACTGTGATAAAGGTAGTGTAGTTTATAGAAGAATGTCTTCAAATTTGCATACTAAATTATTTAAAAGTAAAGTGTTACAATGTCTATTTTTTTAAATGGTAGTAAAACATGTATGCGTGCATGAAGCATATATGGCTATTGTTGAATCTAAGTGGTATGTGTATGGATATGCATTGTACTGTTTTTTTCTAGTTTCTGTATTTTTGGATAGTACATTAAAATGTTCAGTATTTTTAAGCTAAATTAGTAAAGGCTACATGTCTATCGTACTTTTTTTTCACATATTTTCACTTTTTGTCCATATTTATGAATATTTTGATATGGATGCCATAATAGTATATGTCCTTCTGTCCCCATTTCACATTTTCAAGCTTTAACATGATCTGTCCATCAGACTGTTGATATATTATGTATGCCACTATTCCTTTAGTTCAGTACTTTCTGGCATTCTGAATAATGTTAGAGTGAGTACTTCCTGACATGTAGTAATTTGATTCTATTCTGTCATAGCTGAAAGGTAAACTTCTCTGTTTTGACTATTTGATGAAAGATTGTGGATATCTTTATGATTTTGGTAGATGTTTCTATGTTTTCTTGAGAAGCAAATTTTGAAAATGTTTTCTTTTTGATTTTCAAAATGGGAGATGCATTTTTGGGAGTGGTCATTTTTAACTTTTATAAATCACAATTGGAAGTGTAATTACTTATATTTCATTCTTTAAGATCATTTTCATTTATTTTTTTTACATTTTTTAAAGATTTTTAATTCATTTTTGAGAGGGAGAGAGAGAGAGAAAAAAATAAATAAAAGGAGAAGGAGCAGGAAGCATCAACTGCCATATGTGCCTTGACCAGGCAAGCCCAGGGTTTCAAACCAGCAACCTGTGTTCAAGGTCGATGCTCTATCCCAGTGGTAGTCAACCTGGTTCCTACCGCCCACTAGTGGGCGGTAGCGGAGCAACCAAAGTATAAATAAAAAGATAAATCAGATTTAACTATAGTAAGTTGTTTTATAAAGATTTATTCTGCCAAACTTAGCAAAAAATCCTACATAAAGTACTTGGTAAGTAATTATTATTATATGCTTTAACTTGCTGTAACTCTGCTTTATAATTTTATAAAGTAAAGTTACTTCCCTACTTTAGAAATCACCATTACTGTGGAACCAGTGGGCGGTTAGAAAATTTTACTACTAACAGAGATCCAAAAGTGGGCAGTAGGTATAAAAAGGTTGACTACTCCTGCTATCCATTGTGCCACCACAGGTCAGGCTCATTTTCATTTAGTTGAAGCTCCTCAGCTAGGTTATTCAAAGCCCAAGGTATATCAAATGTCTTAATGTCACTCAGCCTTCTTATACTCACATTCATAAAATTTTTTCTCTTTGAATCAACTCTCTACTTAATTCTATTACATATCTTTTCCCATTATCTTATCTTTATTTTAATTTTAATTATTTTTATTGATTTTAGAGAGAGAGGAAGGTGGGGAGAGTCATCAATTTGTTGCTCTACTTAATTTATGCATTCATTGGTTGATTCTTGTATGTGCCTGGACCAGGGATCAATCCTGCAGCTTTGTTGTACTGGGACAGTGTTCTAACCAACTGATATACCTGGATATTCTTTTTTTTCTTTTTTTTTTGTATTTTTCCGAAGTTAGAAGTAGGGAGGCAGTCAGGCAGACTCCCGCCTGTGTCCAACTGGGATCCACCTGCATGCCCACCAGCGGGTGATGCTCTGCCCATCTGGGTCGTCGCTCCATTGCAGCTGGAGCCATTCTAGCGCCTGAAGAGGAGGCCATGGAGCCATCCTCAGCGCCTGGGCCAACTTTGCTCCAATGGAGCCTTGGCTGTGGGAGAAGAAGAGAGAGATAGAGAGGAAGAAGGGGGGAAGGGTGGAGAAGCAGATGGGTGCTTCTCCTGTGTGCCCTGGCCAGGTATTGAACCCGGGACTTCCACATGCCAGGCTGATGCTCTATCACTGAGCCAACCAGCCAGGGACTATCATTATTGATTATTTATGTTTTTCCTCTATCATTAGAGGCAAAACACAACACTTTTTTTTTTTTTAGAGAGAGAGAGAGGGACAGACAGGAACAGAAAGGAAAAGAAAGATGAGAAGCATCAATTTTTTGTTGCAGCACCTTAGTTCATTGATTGCTTTCTCTTATGTGCCTTGATCGGGAAGCTCCAGCTGAGACAGTGACCCCTTGCTCAAGCCAGCAATCTTGGGCTTCAAGTCAGTAACCTTTCAGCTCAAGTTATCAACCATGGGGTCATGTCTAGCACCCCACACTCAAGCTAGTGACTCTACATTCAAGCTGGTGAGCCTGCCCTCAAGCCAGCGACCTTGGAGTTTCAAATCTGGGTCATCTGCGTCCCAGGCCGATACTCTATCCACTGTACCACCATCTGATCCAGCTATATCTCATTCTTTATGTCTACAATATCTGGCACTCTTTTTTACTTGAAGCTTAGAATGAAAAGACTGTCAAAGATGAGAGAAAATGGTAAATGGAAGAGAGATTTTAGAGTTGTTTTCAGATCATATCTTTTATCCTGAAAGGTTAGGCATCAGGTCTTTATTTCTTGCTAGTTTTAAAGAAGACTTTTAACAAATTCTACAAGTAAGTGAATGGTTTTGAAACTTAATTATAAGGGAATGTATGTAATATTTTGAAGGTATCATGTAGAAAAGTGGGAATACCTTTTGGAGAAACTAAGTTTTTAGGTTTGAAACTGATATTTTTATTACTATTTATTGTGACACATAAATTGACCTTTCACATTTTAAAATGAGATATAATTTTGAGTTGAGGTGTATTCCACTTTAAATAAAACCAGTTCTTGGTTTCTAGGCGTAAGACAGAGGTGAAGAAGTGTACTTGAGCATTAATGAATCTTTGTGTTTACATAAAGACTTCTGATTAAGCTTAAAAATATCTTATTTTATAAATCTTGGTTTCAGTAGGTTCTTAGGTATCTGTTAATTTGTGTTTTGTATTTTTATTGTAAAGGAAACTAAAAACTGCCACGTGAAATTTTTCTTCCTTTAATAATCATAGCTATTTTTTGAGTGACTGCTGTGTATGCTAGGTATAGTTATTTCATTTGATCTTTATAGCAACATCAAGTTAGATACTATATTCCCATTTTACAGATGAGAAAGGTTCATAGAGGTGAAATGACTGCTTTGGGCCACTTAGTAAATGGTGGAACTCTATACATACTACCTCAGAATTCTCTCATCAGCTCTTCGCTGCCCTCCTCAGCCCAAGCCCAGCAATTGCTTCTTCCAGGTTTTGTGGAGTTTTGTCCTCCATATACATGATTTAAGATTTGGACAAGGACCTAAATGGAAATCCTACACAAATAACTGGAGGTCCTTCTCTTTAAACTGCTCCTCTCTAAACCTTGCCTCTTCAAATTCCAGCTGCCTTACTCCAAGGCCCAAATTATGATATTCTTCTACCCGGGGGAGCAGTACTCTGCTTAGGTTTTACTTTCCATGCTGTAGTTTGGAAATTGTGTCCAGCCAAAAACAGGTGAAAATGAAGCTCACTTTATGTGTCATCCTTTTTTTTGTTTACAGGGACAGAGAGAGAGTCAGAGAGAGGGATAGACAGGGACAGACAGACAGGAATGGAGAGAGATGAGAAGCATTAATCGGTTTTTTGTTGCGACACCTTAGTTGTTCATTGCTTGCTTGCTTTCTCACATGTGCCATGCCTGGATTGGAGCGAGTTGGCTAAGGGCACTGAGGATGGCTTCATGACCTCCGCCTCGGGCGCTAAAAAAAAAAGTGGCCTGGTTGCAAGAAGCAATGGCCCCTGGTCGGCTTGCCAGGTGGATCCCGTGGGGGGAGGGGCATGCAGGAGTCTATCTCTACTTCCCTTCCTCTCACTTAAAAAAAAATACTGTCACATGTTGTTTTAGCAAAATGAGATGGGTTAGGTTTTGAATCACAAATTATTATATAATGAAGTTCTTCCTCCTGTTCAATGACTGACTGATTGCTACCATATACCGTATTTTTCATTCCATAAGACATACCTGACCATAAGACACATCTAGGGTTTTAAGGAGAAAAATAAAAGAAATATTCTAAACCAAATGGTGCATTAAGATAATAAAATACATTATTTTTTTGTCTTCAGAAAGATACCAATTTGAATTAGAGAAAATTCATCTAACTAGAGTATGTAGTATCATCTAAAGACACATTGTCTTGAGATTTTGCTTTTGAACAGTATCACCACTGTTACTAGTCTAGAGTAGAGATCGAAAGTTTTTTTCTTAAAGTGTTAGGTAATATATTAGGCCATAGTTTTCCAACTGTTGGTCCAGATGTTGCTATCTATCTATGTACGTTCACCTTCTCATGAATTTAATAATTATGAACTGACTTCCTCCGTTAGTTTTCTCTTTGCTGTTAAGGACAGAAAATGAAAAGGCTGAATCCTCAATTATGTTCTGGTAAAGCTTGGGGAGGGGAGCGAAAAGATAAGCATGGTGTCTTCAGACTTCCATTAAAACTTCTTGGGCCCTGCCTGACTAGGCGGTGGTGCAGAGGATAGAGCGTTGGACTGGGATGCGGAGGACCCAGGTTCAAGACCCCGACGTTGCCAGCTTGAGCGCGGGCTCATCTGGTTTGAGCAAAAGCTTACCAGCTTGGACCCAAGGTCGCTGGCTTGAGCAAGGGGTTACTTGGTCTGCTGAAGGCCTGTGGTCAAGGCACATATGAGAAAGCAATCAATGAACAACTAAGGTGTCTCAACGAAAAACTGATGATTGATGCTTCTCATCTCTTCGTTTCTTTCTGTCCCTATCCCTCTCTCTGACTCTCTTTCTGTCTCTGTAAAGAAAAAAAAAAAACTTCTTGGGCCCTGGGCAGTTAGCTCTAAGAGTGTTGTCCCAATACGCAAAGGTCGTAGGTTTCCTCCATGTCAGGGCAAATACAAGAATCAACCAATGAATGTATCAGTAAGTGGAACAGCAAATGTATGTTTCTCTCTCTCTCCCTCTCTCTCTCTCAGTCAATAAATAAAAACATTAAAAAAATTTCTTGATCCTGATCAGGTGGTGGCGCAGTGGATAGAGCGTTGGACTGGAATGTGGAAGACCCAGGTTCAAGACCCTGAGCTCTCCAGCTTGAGCGCGGGCCTATCTGGCCTGAGCAAAAGCTCGTCAGCTTGGACCTAGGGTCGCTGGCTCCAGCAAGGGTGGCTCGGTCTGCTGAAGGCCCGCGGTCAAGGCACATGTGAGAAAGCAATCAATGAACAACTAAGGTGTTGCGACTGCAACGAGAAACTAATGATTGATGCTTCTCACCTCTCTTCGTTCCTGTCTGTCCCTATCTATCCCTCTCTCTGACTCTCTCTGTCCCTGTAAAAAAAAAATTTTTTTTTCTTGAAAGGTTATCCAATACTTTGGGCAATAGAATAAGAAAACTGAAGGATGATGTAATGGTGATTCTTTATTTCTCTACTGATAGTTTATTTCATCATTCTTTTAGGTGATTCCATCCTTCTATGTTCTTACTATCTTAATCTTTTTTAAAAGCATAGTTGGAGATCATTGGCGAGTGTATAATCTATAGCTGCATAACAAATTACCCCAAAATTTAGCACCTTATAACATCAAATTTATTATCTCTAATTTCTGTGGGTCAGGAATCCAGGATCAGCTTAGCCGGGTGGTTCTAATGAGACTGCAGTCAACTTGTCAACCTCAAGACTACAGTCATCTCAAGGGGGCTGGAGGGTCTGCTTCCAAGCTCACTCATGTTGTTAGGAGGCTTCAGTGAGTACCTTGCTACTTGGGGCTCTCCATAGGCAACCTGAGAGCCCATGTTATGAAACGTGGCAGCTGGCTTCTCTAGAGTGAGTGATCCAGTAGAAAGTAAGGAACACCATCTCACTTCTATAACTTAGTCTCTGAACCACACACCATCACTTCCACCTTTTCTATTCTTTAGGAGTAAGTCTATCCTACAGTCAAATGGAAGGGGATTGATTATACAAGGGTGTGAATACTAGGAGGCAGAAATCATTAAAGGTCACAATGAGTTACAATAAAATAAATCTTGGGAAGAATAATAATGTTTCAAGATAAAGGATAATAAAAACATTGAGGTTTTTTTGTTTGTTTGTTTTTTTTACAGCGACAGAGTCAGAGAGGGATAGATAGGGACAGACAGACAGGAATGGAGAGAGATGAGAAGCATCAATCATTAGTTTTCCGTTGCCGTTGCGATACCATAGTTGTTCATTGATTGCTTTCTCACATGTGCCTTGACTGCGGGCCTTCAGCAGACCAATCCACACCTTGCTGGAGCCAGCGACTTTGGGTCCGAGCTGGTGAGCTTTTGCTCAGGCCAAATGGGCCCGCGCTCAAGCTGGCGAGCTCAGGGTCTCGAACCTGGGTCTTCCGCATCCCAGCACGATGCTCTATCCACTGCGCCACCGCCTAGTCAGGCAACATTGAGATTCTTATATTTTATTTTTTTAATATTTTAAATTGATTTTTAGAGAGGAAGGAAGTGAGAGAGAGAGATAAATACCAACTTTTTGTTTCACTTATTTATGCAATCATTGGTTGATTCCTTTATGTGCCCTGACCGGGGATCAAACCTGCAACCTTGATGTATCAAGATGATGCTTTAACCAACTGAGCTACCAAGAAGCCAGGGTCCCTAGATAATATATTTTCATAAGAATCTAGTAGAGTTATAGCACAATTATAACATAGAGCTTTATTAATTTTTTATAAGTCTTTTCTTTGGCAGACCTCTAAGAATCTGAGTTATAAATCCTTAAAAATAGTTATGACTGCTTAAAAAAGAAACTCAAATTCTAAAATTGGGTTCAGTGGATCCATAGGATAAAGGGGTTAATTTCTTCATTCTACTTTTTAAATAAGTTTTTAAAAATTGATTCTTTGCTCTCTTTTTTTTTGACAAGGAGCGTCAGAGAGAGGGACAGATAGAGACAGACAGAAGGGAGAGAGATGAGAAGCATCAATTCTTTTTTGCGGCACCTTAGTTCAATGATTGCTTTCTCATGTGTGCCTTGACCAGAGGGACTACAGCAGAGCGAGTGACTCCTTGCTCAAGCCAGCGACCCTGTGCTCAAACTGGTGAGCCTGTGCTCAAGGCTGCAACCTCAGGCTTTCAAACCTGGGTCCTCAGCGTCCCAGTCCGATGCTTTATCTACTGCGCCACCGCCTGGTCAGGCAAAAAATTCTTAATATCATTAAAATGGCTATTTTAATACAATAAAATTTTCCTTAAACAGTGCTTTAATTGTACTCTCTAGATTCTACTATGTAGAATGCTTATTTTCTAGATACAGTGGTACCTTGAGATACAAATTTAATTTATTCTGTAACCGAGCTCGTAAGTCAGTCAACTTGTATATCAAACTGCCGGTATTAGACCCATGCACCAATGAGCCAACTAGGGGCAGCTTCCCGAATCATGACTCATATCTTGGAATTTCGCTCGGATCTTGAACAAAAATGCGGACCGAGTCACAGCTCGTATCTTAAAAATTCGTATGTTGGTCTGTTTATATCTCAAGGTACTACTGTATTGCAGAAGTTTACATTTGTTTCAAACTCTAGAAATGTTTAATAAATGTCTTAATTTCTAGGTAGGAATAATTTTTAGTTTTGCTATATTTGGAGAATGTTGTTTGTACTGTTGTAATCACTATTTTTTAAACATGATTTATCATTGTTTTATAATATAAAACAGCAAATACTAGTGTTCCTTAAATTGTTTTAATTTTTTTTTTTAATTTACTTATTGATTTTAGAGAGAGGAAGGGAGAGAGAAAGAGAGAGACACAGCAATCTGTATCCTGTATGTGCCCTGACCAGGGACCACATCCACAACCTTCATGCTTCAGGATGAAGCTCCAATCAATTGAGCCTCCCAACCAGGCCTAAAATTTTTAAAAATTATTCTTGCCCATTTACTTTTCCAAGTCAATTTCAAATTTAATTTGTCTATTCAACTATACCATAAAGATTGAAATTAATACTACACTAAGGATATTAGCAGATTTTTATTCTAGTTTTATTGACTTGGTGAATGTATTGCTTTATATTTTCTCTTTCTTTATGATTTTTATAAAACCAGATTTTTAAATTCCATAATTATATCTAGACATTTTTTTCTTCAAATTAAGGAGCAGCTCTCTCCCATGGAGAAGGGTATTTTGATGTGCCCTGGTTGATATGAACAGTTTTTATCATTTTCTTCATGAACACTTAGTTAAGTGGCACAATCATCTGCATTTGCCCTTGTCAAATGTGATGATGCTTAAATAATCAGCCAGGTGTTTTCCAAGGAATAACCAGTTTGAATAACTGAACGATGGAACTAATTTAAAAAAATACTCAAGATTACATACAATGCAGAAGTCAGTTTGTCAACACATTTGTATATTGTAACTTTCTTAGTATGTTAAGCTTTTTATTAATGCCTTTAAAAAATAAATGATAAATTTTTTTAATCTTGACTCTGAAAAATTTTCTTTGGAATATATATGGTAAAGTAGGGTATATTTAAAGAAAACTACTCAGGGTAAAGGGGTAGTAGTATAAAGATACAACCAATTGTAAATAATGTTTCTGATACTCTCTGGTTAAGAAACAAAGCTGAGTGTCCCAAGAACTGGATCTGTCCAATCAGGAACCGAGACTATTTTGTTGCTGATAGTCATATTTTCATTTTCCTCCCTGTACCTTCTCTTGTCTGTCTGCCCCTCACTCTTCTGCCTTCCATGTGCTCATTATGCACGCAGCCTGATGTGGCTGCCCTAGCCACTCCTTCTTCATCACTACTTTGTAGTCCCCTCTATCATCCATTTGACTATATCTGTGATGCTCAGTTCAAATTCTCAGGAGAGGTACGAGATCATACTGTTTCAGTGTAGTCTAAGGTTTGGTGTCCATGGCAACTTGGATTCTTTCTACTCTTTTAGCTGTGGGAGAAGAAGTTAGTATGATAAATGCTACTTTCAGAAGTTTTGCATGGGAAAACCAAATATGCCTAGCACATCAGTAGCTGCCTAGTGCATACTTAGTGAATGAATGAATATTCAGTGTGTGGTAAGCTTTGCAGAATGAGTTGTTTTATCTGTACAGATAAATGGAGTTTTGCCATTTTTCATAAGTATTTTATATATTTAGCATATTTTAGTTGCCTAAAGATGTACCAGATTAGATTTTGTTATAAGAAGCCAGTTTACTTGCTTTCTTAGATATTAACTGTGTATGCTAGGCACTCTTTTAGATTCTTTGGAGACAGCAGTGAACAAGGCAGAGAAAATTCCTGCCTACTGTGGTGGGAACCAGCTAGTAGTGAGCAAGTGAACTTTATAAGGTGGAAGACAGTGCATGATATATGCTGTAGTGAAAAGTGAAACAGGGAAAGGAGTTTGAGACTGGAAGTGGGATGTTCTTCTAAAAAGAAAGGTCAGGAAACTTCATTGAGGAGACATTTGAACAGAGATCTGAAGGGTCCTCTTTTGTCTTGGAGGTTCTCCCTCTACTTATATGAATGGCTCTCATTTCCTTCAGATCTCTGCTCAAATGTCACCTTAATGAGTAACTTCCTGACCTTGCTATTTAGAAAAGCATCCACTTCCCGTCTTCAACTCCTTTCCCTGCTTCACTTTTCTCTGCAGCATGTATCACTGTCTGCCACCTTACAAAGTGAGCATGTTTCACATATCAGGATACAAAAGAAACCAGCCTCTCTGAGTAGAAGTGAGCAAGGAGTAGAGATGAAAGACAGGTAAGAGAGATGGCCGAGAGTCAGGTCATTTGTAGGCCATTGTAAGGTCTTCAGCATTTACTTTGAGCTGGGAATCCACTGGAGGGTTTTGAACTAAAGGTGTAGCATGGTCAGGTTTAAAAAGAGCCGTCTGACTGCAGTGTTAAAAGTAGATCATAGGGAAGTTCACCCTGAGAGGTGCAGGTCCTAAGCCCCAGGTCAGGCACCCAAGCTTAGAGCCCCAGAGCCTAGAAAAGGTGTAAACAGAGCATTTGGCAGTGAAGAGCAGAGGTTTGTTTGTGAGAAAGATTGGAGCTCTCAGTGATGCAGGCTCCATCTTAAAGGGCCAGCACAGAAAATCTCATTCACAGCTACTTACACAGAGCTCTAGCTAGAGGGAGGGCTGAGAGCATTAGAGCTGTGTGAGAGTATGAAGTTGGTAGCCCAGGGGGAGACACTGTGATGAACGGACACCAGAACCTCTGTGCTGAGTCATTCTCCAATACTGCAGTTGCCATCATTCTTGAGTGGAGCAGTTCCCTCTCTGTGACATCAGTCTGAGGAAAAGCAACAGCCCTGCCCTCGGGAGTCTCTCCTACCCCACCCTATTGAAACTGGGTCCTTCTGAGAAGTCAGCCAGGAAGGAAGGCATGTGTCAGTGACTCAGTTTTCTGGTGTTGAGGCTGGAGCTTTCTCAACCCCCCACACCCACCTGCAGGCTCCCGAGTCTATGACTGGTGCTTCCGCTTCACAGGAGACTCAGTAGAAACTGTCCAGATTGTGGGCAGACCACATCTCTGGGTCTCAGAGGCCACACCCTACTGAGGTCTTTGAAAAAAATCTGGACAGACACCTGGGGCTGAAGGGCGGGGCCACGCCCACTGCACTTTCTGATCCCTGAAATGCCGCAGGCCCTAGACTCCACCAGAGGTTTTGTTTCAGTGGCTGAGCCCAACCAGCAGACAAAGCTGCAGGAGCGGGGTATAAGGGAACCTTGGCCTTTAGCTGACCTTCCCCCAGGCCCAGTGTGGGTAAAAGCCAGCCTAGGTGTGTGGCTTGGTATGTCCATGTGCACCTGGACCTAGCAGAAACAGCCACAAACTGGATCACTTGTAGCTCCAAGAAGGTTGCTGAGGGGCAGTCATGGGCAGTGTCCACCTATGGTCTGCACTAGATTCCCTCCAGGGCTGGCATATCCAGCTGCAGAGAGCATCAATTAGTTCAGGACCTAGTGACCCTTGCTGGTGGCATGTCCTTAAGGGAGGGCTTATCAGACACTGGGCCCACCGAGCTGAGGTAAGTTCCACTTTCTGTGATCAATACCAGCACAGTGGCTCATGCACATTGGACATGCACGGTGGACCTTCACAGTCAGCTGGCCCAGGTCCCGGATATCCTGCCATGCTGGGCTAAGTTCCACAGGGATAAGGGAGAGAGGCTCAGAGCAGGGATATTCAAAGTATGGGTCCCCACGAGTCTACTATTGGGTCTGGTCAAGGGGTTAGCCACTTTCTGGGGGAGCACAGTCAGCCCCAGGGAATACTATCTCAGTCTTCCTGAGACCAGGAGCTCATCATCTGGAAGAACTTCTTCAGAGGGGTCTGTCGGCCCCACTCAATCTGAACCTGCAGCTCACTTTGCTGGGAGAAATAGAATTGGGAGTATTCAGCAGTATCTGAGGGATTAGGCTCTGAAGTAGGAGCCCCTTTCCCCATACTGAGCTCCTGACAAAATGTCCCCTGAAGTAGGGGATCCCACTAATGTTGTATTCCCAATCCCAGCTGCCCTAACACACCAAGTTTGCAACCTGTAAAGGGGTAGGTGGAGTCAGGCTAGTCTACACTACAGTCTTTCTATAGAAGACTCTGTGGGAAGACCACACAGCTAGAAGAGAAGGTAGAGCAGCTGAAAAGTGGAGGCAAATCTTACAGAGCTTGGGGTTTTCACAGAGCTACTGTCATCTCTAAGCAGGAACAAGTTGATCCTATTCACAGGTTGGCCCCTACCACACTACCCAGGCTCAGAAAACACAGACACAAACAGCGAACAGAGCAGTAGCTCCAGACAGGTAGCCCACAGCAGGTTACAAACAATGGTGTCCCAGAAACAACACAACCAGTAGTAGGTGGCAGACAGCACCAATGCTGGAGTCAGCTAGCTACACAAGCAGAATGCCCAAAGGAGGAGTCCAGCAGTCAACAGACACTGCGGAGAATAAATACACCCAACAGGACAGATAGTGCACAGTGTCTAATACATATGATCAAGGCTGACCATAGAGCCAGCCACCCTGAAGGAATAAACACCCATGAAAGAACCAATTACATTCAATACTCACAACAGGAGGGTAAATACCACCCTCAAGAAATATTTCTAGAGCAAGAAACCCAGATGATTTGAAGGTCAGTAATCACTGCGCCCACCTTCCTCATAAAGACATCACAACAAATTTCCCATCCAAGTACTAACCAGGCCCAATCATGCTTAGCTTCTGAGATCAGACGAGATCAGGCGTGTTCAGGGTGATATGGCTATAGACAAATTTCAAAGAGCAGATCTACCTAACAGACAATGGGCAGACAAATATGACTCAATAAGAGAAATCCCCCCAAAAAAGAATTAAATGAAATGGAAATAATCAACCTACCAGATGCAGAGTTTAAAATAATGATTATTAGGATGCTCAAGGATCTTAGAACAACAATGTATGATTACAATGAGAAAAACAAAGAGATAGTAAGCATCAAAAAGTACATTGAAATTTCTAAAAATGACAAATACAATATCAGAAATAAAGACTGCACTAGAAGGAATCAACAGCAGGCTGAAGCAGAGGATTGAATCAGCAATTTAGAGGACAAGAAAAACATAAGTACAGAAGCAGAGTAGCTAAAAGAAAAGAGGCTCAAAAATAGTGAGGAAACTAAGAGACCTCTGCAACAGCATAAAGAGAAACAAGTATTCCTGAAGAAGAAGAGATTGACAAGGGATAGAAAACTTGTTTAAAGAAATCATAGCTGAAAATTTCCCTAAATTGAGGAAGTAAAAAGTTAAACAAATTCAAAAAACATAGAGGGTACCGTTTAAAGATGAACCCAAGAGACCTACACCAAGACACATAATAATTAAAATGCTAAAGTTAAAGAGACAAAGTATACTAAAAGCTAAAAGAAAAAAGCAATTAATTACCTACAGAGGAGCCCCCATAAGGATGACATCTGACTTTTCAACAGAAACACTACAAGCCAGAAGGGATTGGCAAGAAATATTCAAAGCGATGCAACAAACAAACAAAAAAACAAAACCCTAAACCAAGACTATTTTATCCAGCAAGGCTATTATTTAAAATTGAAGGAGAAATAAAGAGCTTCTCAGAAGAAAAAAAAAAAGGACAATTCAAGAGCAAAGGAAAAAACAAATCAAGAGAAAATGGATTGTAGGTTTAAAGAAATGGCAATGAATAAGCACATATCAGTAATAACCTTAAATATAAATGGATTAAATGCTCCAATCAAAAGACATAGGGTAGCTTCATGGATAAGAAAACAGGATCTGTATATATGCTGTCTACAAGAGACCCACCTCAGAACAAAAGATACACATAGACAAAGTGAAGGGATGGAAAGAGTATTTCATGAATGTGGAAATGAAAAGAAAAAAGCTGGAGTAGCAATACTCCAGCTTATATATGACTAACATACCTGACAAAATAGTTTTTAAAACAAAGGCTATATAGTAAGGGACAAAGAAGGTGATTATGTAATGATAAAGGGAGAACTCCAACAGGAAGAGATAACCATTGTAAATATGTATGTACCTTATATAGGAGCACCTAAATATATAAAGCAGATTTTGATGGAACATAAAGGGTGAGATCAACAGGAACACTATAATAGTAGGTGATTTAATATCCCACTAACATTAATGGATAGATTCTGCAGACAGAAAATTAACAAAGAAACTGGCCATAAATGACACACTACATCAACTGGATTTAATTGGTATCTTCAGAACATTTCACCACAAAGCAGAAGAATATACATTCTTTTCAAGTGCTTATGGTACATTTTCTGAAATAGACCACATGTTAGAACACAAAACAAGTCTCAGTAAATTTAAGAAGATTGATATCATATCAAGCATCTTCTCAGATCACAATGGCATGAAACTAGAAATCACCTACAATAGAAAAACAAAGACATTTAAACACGTGGAAGCTAAATAGCATGTTATTAAATAACAAATTGGTTAACAATGAGATCAAGGAAGAAACCAAAACTTTTCTTGAAACAAATGAAAGGTAACATACAATAACCCAAAACCTATGGGACACAGCATAAGTAGTCCTGAGAGGGAAGTTCATAGCATTACAGGCACACCTCAAGAAGCAAGAGAAAGCTTAAATAAGAAATCTAACCCTGCACCAAAAAAGAACTATGAAAAGAACAACAAATAAAGCCCAGAGGAAGTAGAAGGAAAGAAATAATAAAGATCAGAGGGAAAATAAATGACATAAAGGCTAAAAAAACAATACAGAAGATCAATGAAACCAAGAGCTGGTTCTTTGAAAAGGTAAACAAGGTTGACAAACCTTCAACCAGACTTATCAAAAATAAAAAGAGGACCCAAATAAATAAAATTAGAAAGTGGAGAAATAACTGACACCAAAGAAATACAAAGGCTTGTGAAAAAATACTATTAAGATCTATATGTCAAAAAATTGGACAACTATAGGCAAAATGAATGAATTCCTTGACTTTCACAATGAGTGTTCTCAGATTTAAGTTGTAATCCACCTTGGTTCTGGGAAGTGGGAGTTGGAGCGTCTGCCTACTCTGTGGCCATCTTGGAACCTCCCTGGGTAGATTTCTTGAAACATATAATCTTCCAAAACTCAATCTGGAAGAATCAGGAAACCTAAACAGACTGATTATAACAAATGAAATTGAAATAGTTATAAAAAAAATCCCAGCAAACAAAAGTCCTGGACCAGATGTCTTCACAGGCAAATTTTACCAATCATGCAAAAAAGAACTAACACCAATCCTTCTCAATCTATTCCAAAAAATTTAAGAGGAGGGAAGATTTCCAAGTTCATTTTATTAGACAAGCATATCCTTATTCCAAAACCAGGTAAAGGCACTACAAAGAAAGAAAACTATAGGCCAGTATCCCTGATGATCATAGATCCTAAAATTCTCAACAAAATATTAGCAAACTGGATCCAACAATATGTTAAAAAGATCATACATCATGATCAAGTAGGATTTATTTCAGGAGGTAAGGCTTGTACAATATTCACAGATCAATAAATGTGATTCATCACATAAACAAAATGAAGGATAAAAATAAAATGATCATATCAATAGATGCAGAAAAAGCATTTGATAAAATCCAGCACCTGTTCATGATCAAATTCTAAGCAAAGTGGTAATATTGGGAACATACCTCAACATAATAAAGGCCATCTATGACAAGCTGACAGCCAACATCATGCTCAATGGGCAAAAATTAAAAGCAATCTCTTTAAGATCAGGAACAAGACGGGGTGCCTCCTTTTACCACTGTTATTCAACATAGTTCTGGAAGTCCTAGCCACAGCAATCAGACAAGAAGAAGAAATAAAAGCCATCTAAATTGGAAAAGAAGTAAAACTGTCATTATTTGCTGATGACATAATACTGAACATAGAAAACCCTAAGGTCTCTGTCAAAAAACTACTAGACCTGATAAGTGAATTTGGCAAGGTGGCAGGATATCAAATTAATATTCAAAAATCAGCATTTTTATACACCAATGATTAACTGTCAGAAAAAGAAGGAAACAATCCCCTTCACTATTGCAACAAAAATAATATAGTACCTTGGAATAATAATTTTTTATTTTTTAGATAGAGGAGAAGCAGGAAACATCAACTCATAGTAGATGCTTCCCATATGTGCCTTGTCCTGGCAAGCCCAGGGTTTCAAACCATCAATGTCAGCATTCCAGGTTGACATTTTATTCACTGCACCACCACAGGACAAGGACCCTAGAAATAAATTTAACCAAGGACGTTAAAAGACTTGTACTTGGAAAATTATAAGACATTGAAAAAAGAAAGCAAAAAAAAGATACAAACAAGTGGAAGTATAGACCGTGTTCATGGATAGGAAGAATTAACATCATTAAAATGTCTATACTACCCAAAGCAATCTATAGATTCAGTGCAATTTCTATTAAAATACCAATGGCATACTTCATAGATCTAGAACAAAAATTTATATGGAACCAAAAAAGAACCCAAATAGCCCCAGCAATCCTGAAAGTAAGCAAAGTGGGAGGTATCACACTTCCTGAAATCAAGTTATAAGTACTACAAAGCCATTGTAACCAAAACAGTTTGGTACTGGCATAAGAACAGGCATTCAGGTCCTGGCCACTGTCGGCCTGGCATGTAGAAATCCCAGGTTTGATTCCCCATCAGGGCACACAGGAGAAGCAATCATCTGCTTTTCCACCCTTCACCCAAATCATCTCTTTCTCTCTCTCTCTCTTCTCATCCTCCTCCTCCTGCAGTCATGGCTTGAATGGTTCAAGTGAGTTAGCCCAGGGCACTGAGGATGACTCCTTGTCCTCATTTCAGGTGCTAAAATGGCTTGGTTGCAGAGCAATGGAGCAGCAGCCGCAGATGGGCAAAGCACAGCACCCTAGTGGGCTTGCCAGGTGGATCCCGGTCGGGGCACATGCAGGAGTCTGTCTCTGCCTCCCTGCCTCTTGCTTAATACATTTAAATCAATAAATAAATAAATAAATAAAAGAATGGGCATACACATCATTGGAGCAGAACAGAGAACCCAGAAATAAACCCATGCCTTTATGGTAAATTGACATTGGACAAAGGAGGCAAGAGTATACAGTAGGGTAGAGACAGTCTCTTTAATAAATGGTGTTGGGTAAACTGGACTGGTACATGCAAAAATATGAAACTAGACCACTAACTCATACCATTCACAAAAACAAACTCAAAATGGATAGAAGACTTAAATGTAATTCAAGAAACCATAAAAATCTTGGAAAAAAAACACAGGCAGTAAACTCGTCTATATCTCATGTAGCAATACTGTATTTTTGCTGATATATCTTTATGTGCAAGGAAATAAATAAATGGCACTATATCAGACTAAAAAGCAAAATACACCATTAACAAAAGGAAGACACCCACACAATCATAGGACATATTTGCTGATGCATCTGATAAGGGGTTAATAACAAAAATTTATAAGGAACTTATGAAACTCAACACCAGGAATGTAAACAATCCAATTAAAAAATGGGGAAAGGAAATGAATAGACACTTCTTCAAAGAGGACATACAGATGATAGGCATATGAAAAAGTGTTCAACATCACTAATCATCAGAGAAATGCAAATTAAAGTCACAATGACATATCACCTCACACCTGTCTAAATGGCTCTCAGTAACAAATCAACACTCTACTGCTGGCCAGGGTGTGGAGAAAAGGGAACCCTCCTGCACTGCTGGTCGGAATGCAGACTGGTGCAACCACAGTGGAAAACAGTATGGTGTTTTCTGAAAAAATTAAAAATGGAACTGCCTCTTGACCCAGCTATCCCACTTTTAGGAATATATCCTAAGAATACCAAATCACTGATTCAAAAGAAGATATGTACCCCCATGTTTACTGCAGCATTGTTTACAATAGCCAAGATCTGTAAACAGCCCAAGCGTCCGTCAGTGGACGAGTGGATAAAAAAGCTGTGGTACATATACACAGTGGAATGCTACATGACTGTAAAAAAGAAGGAAATCTTCCCTTTTGTGATGGCATGGATGGACCTGGAGATTATTATTCTAAGTGAAATAAACCAGGCAAAGAAAGACAAATATCATATGATCTCACTTATATGGGGAACCTAATGAACAAAGTGAACTGAGGAATGGAATAGAGGCAGAGGCTGGGTCACAGGGACCAGAGGGACAGCTGTCAGAGGGAAAGGGGATGAGGGATGGGATTAGAGAAGGCGAAGGGATTAATGAAATTATATATACATAACACAGAGATACAGATAACAGGACAGCAAATTCCAGAGGGAAGTGGGAGGGGGCCAGGCGTAGGGGGGCAAAAGGGATGCAATGAGGGGCAGTTTGTTGGGCATTGAGGGTGTTATATTGAGTGAGACACTTGAATCCATGTTAACACAATTAATTAAAATTTCTAATTAAAAAAAACTTAAAAAAAATAGATCATAATTTTAATTGAGGAAGGAGGCCATCTAGTGTGTAGTAGTGATTGAATCTAAGTCAGTGGTTCTTAACCTGGGTTCTATCGAACCCTAGGGGTTCGATGAGTCGGTCTCAGGGGTTCAGAGAAGCCTCTGCCGCGGAGGCTAGAATAAAGTAATACCGTAATTTGTTGTGAGTTCATGCACTTTGTTGGTTTTGTTCTTTGAGCAAGGTGATGTTCATGCACGGCTCATTTTGTGCACCAGTAAAAAACCATATACCTATGTCTTGAATTTAGAAAAAAAAATCATATTTTATCACTAAAGAAGGATTTGGTGAACACGCATATGAAACTGGTGGGTTCAGTACCTCAAAAAAGGTTAAGAACCACTGATCTAAGTTTATTTTGCAAGTGGAACTCAATATTTGCCAATAGATTACATGTGGACTATGGAAGACTGGAATCAGAATGGCTCAAGGTTTTTGACCTAGCAAGTAGAAAAATAAAGCTGGAGTATAAGATGGAGACATCTGAATGAAGAGAATTTTGGTGGAAAGGAAGGGTAGGAGTTGGGTTTGGACATAGGAAATTTGAGATGCCCTTAATGGGAGTTTGATACGAGTAATGAGTTCAGAGGCACGATCTGGGCTAGAGATGAAGATTTAGAGGTTAGCACATTGAATTTAAAGCCATTCAACAGGATGAGATAGCCAAGAAAGTGCACTTAAAGATGTCACACAAAACCAGATAGAAGGTGACAGAGGACAATTTGACTTTGGGTGATTATACAACATAATCAAATGTCAAAATGACCTAGAGATGTTTTCTCTGAATCTATGTACCCTGATTGATATATGTCACCCCATTAAAATTAATAATAAAAAAAAGATTAGAAATGTCAGAGGAGAACTTGGGTACTTCCTATTGTCAACATAAAAAACTTCCTAAACCTGTAAGAATTTTTTGAATTTATCTGAGCCAAACTGTTGACAATTGCCAGGAAGCAAAGTCTCAATGGATTGAGAAAGTGCTCTGGAAAATGGCAGTTTCACCACTTATTTTATATATCAGAATCAAGGGGAAGATGTAAGGGGGTTACCTGAAATTGATTGGTGATAGATTAGGGAGGCAGGAGAAAGCAAAGCGGGGAAAGCTCTGGGATTGGATAAAAAGTAAAAATGTCCATGCTGAAATTTCATATGTGTGAACAAAACAGTTAAGAGTTAATGATCAGCCTGACCAGGTGGTGGCGCAGTGAATAGAGCATCAGACTGGGATGCAGAAGACCCAGGTTCGAGACCCCAAAGGTTGCCAGCTGGAGCGTGGACTTATCTGGCTTGAGCAAAAGCTCGCCAGCTTGGACCCAAGGTTACTGGCTTGAGCAGGGAGTTGCTAGGTCTGCTGAAGGCCCGCGGTCAAGGCACATGTGAGAAAGCAATCAATGAACAACTAAGGTGTCGCAACAAAAAACTGATAATTGATGTTTCTCATCTCTCTCCGTTCCTGTCTGTCTGTTGTCCCTATCTATCCCTTCTCTGACTCTCTGTCTCTGTCCCTGTAATAATAATAATAAAAAAAGAGTTAATGATTCAGTTGATAACAGTAACAAGGAGGGGGTTTGTTGGTTTCTGCTCTGATGGGATGTCTGGCCTGATGGAGACAGGAAAAGAAGATGACCCTTACATTTCAAAGACATGTTATTAAGGATGATAGTGTAAATGTAAAAGACAACAGACAGGCTCATTTAAGGTAAGCATTGACCTTTGTTTAGAGAAAATATGACCCTAGGATATGACTACCCACCATGAACTGCTTTTAGTTAGAAAGTTTTAATTTCAGACCATCCTGTGTGGTTACTTCAAGTCTCTGAGTTTGCAAGGCCACCCTGCAGGTTTTTCCTGAGCTTGTCAGGTTTAGTTCGTGGTCACATTTTTGTCTTTCTTTGTCCACACAATGTTTAGAAATCATATATGAGGAGAAGCAGTAAAGGAAACAGAATTCTCAATGAATTAGGAGGGAAGACTTGGAAGCCAAATGAAGAAAATGTTTTGAGGAGGGACTGATGGACCACATTAAAGCTGCAGATGGGTCAAATGCTCCTAGGTTAGTAGGATGAGTACTGAGAAATGGTTGTTGAAGTTAGCAATTGTGAGGTCATCGGTGACTTTCCTAAGAGCTATTTTGGTGAAATGGAGTAGGTAAGAGCCTGGTGAGAGGAAATGTAAGAAAGAAAACAATGTTGATAAACAACTCTCTCAAGGAATTTTGTTTTTGAATTTTTGTTATATTTGGATATTAGTTAAATATTTGAGAATAGCTTTGTTTTAGAAAGTTATTTTTTGTGAATCTTTTTATTGATTTTAATTTATTGTGTTTACATAGATTCTAGTGTCCCCCAAATGCATCCCCCTCCCTGTGTTCCCTCAACATCTCCCTTGCCCCCCTTCCGCAACACTGTCCCTCCTTCCCTCCAGGATTATCCCAGCCTATCATCCCCTTTCCCTCTGGTTCCTTTGATCCCACCTCTGCCTCTATTCTGTTCCTCAGTTCATATTGTTCATTGGATTCCTCAAATGAGTGAAGTCATATATTTTTCTTTCTCTGTCTGGCTTATTTCATTAAAATAGTTAAGTGAAACAATAGTTTCCAGCCTATCCATGTTGTTGAAAAAGTTAAGATTTTCTTCTTTTTTGTGGCCCCATAGTATTCCATTGTGTATATGTACCACTGCTTTTTAATCCACTCGTCTACTAATGGACACTTGGGCTGTTTCCAGATCTTGGCTATTGTAAACAATGCTGCAATAAACATGGGGGCGCATTTCTTCTTTTGAATCAGTGATGTTTTGTTCTTGGGATATATTCCTAAAAGTGGGATGGCTGGGTCAAAAGGAAGTTCCATTTTTAATTTTTTGAGGAATCTCCGTACTGTTTTCCACAGTGGCTGCACCAATCTGCATTCCCACCAGCAGTGCAGGAGCGTTCCCTTTCTTCACACCCTTATCAACACTTATTGTGTGTTTTGTTAATGAGCACTATTCTGACAGGTGTGAGGCGGTATCTCATTGTGGTTTTAATTTGCATTTCTCTAATGATTAGTGATGTTGAGCATTTTTTCATATGCCTATTGGCCATCTGTATGTCCTCTTTGGAGAAGTGTCTATTCATTTCTTTTGCCCATTTTTTGATTGGATGGTTTATCTTCCTGGAGTTGATTTTTACAAGTTCTTTACAAATTTTGGTTATTAAACCCTTATCAAACATATTGTCAAATATGTTCTCCCATTGTGTGGTTTGTCTTTTTATTTTGTTCATATTGTCTTTAGCTATGCAAAAGCTTTTTACTTTGATATAGTCCCATTTGTTCATCCTGTCCTTTATTTCATTTGCCTGTGGAGATAAATCGGCAAATATATTGCTGCAAGAGATGTCGGAGAGCTTACTGCCTATGTTTTCTTCTAAGATGCTTTTGGTTTCATGGCTTACATTTAAGTCTTTTATCCATTTTGAGTTTATTTTTGTGACTGGTGTAAGTTGGTGGTGTGAATCTTGTTTCAGTTGTGAGTATGTACATAAAATTGTGTAAATATTTTAATAGAGAATTTATTCGTTACTGTGGGTTATAGGTGTGTTTTTTTTAAATGGAAAAAAATAGGGTCTTGGTGCAGGGAATGCTTAGAAAAGAGGTTGAGGATATTGGCCATGTTACTCATGTGGGCAAAACGGAAGGATTTTAGAAGTTGGAGAAGTTGGGATAGGTGATCAGAAAGGAAGAAGTTTAGAAACATGAGTCTGATTGGTGACCCAGAAGTCCTATGGAGGCTGATATATACTGGAATAAAGGGTATAGTGAAGTTATAATCCAAAAATACTGTGTCATGGAAATTATCCATTTCCTGTTAAGGGTCAGAGTAAATTATTTTAGCTTTGCAGGTTCACTGATGATAGTCTCTGTCACATATTTTTTTAAATCATTAAAAATGTAAAAACCGCCTGACAAGGCGGTGGCGCAGTGGATAGAGTGTCGGACTGGTATGCGGAAGACCCAGGTTCGAGACCCTGAGGTTGCCAGCTTGAGCACGGGCCCATCTGGCTTGAGCAAAAGCTCGTCAGCTTGGACCCAAGGTTGCTGGCTCCAGCAAGGGGTGGCTCGGTCAGCTGAAGGCCCACGGTCAAGGCACATGTGAGAAGGCAATCAAAGAGCAACTAAGGTGCTGCAATGAAAAACTGATGATTGATGCTTCTCACCTCTCTCCATTCCTGTCTATCCCTCTCACTGACTTTCTCTCTCTGTCCCTGTTAAAAAAAAAAGTAAAAACCTTCTTAGCTCATAGGCTGTATTGGTTGTAGCCATACTCTGCTTCCCCCTGCTTTATACTGGAAGCACTTAGCAGAATCTGCAGACAAATATTTGCATGGGGTCCTGTGGGTTTATTAAGTATTTGTAATAGTACATGCACATGGTCCATAATTAATTTGGTACAAAAGGGTATGCAGGAGAGAAAGAGCAAACTTCTTCCCTCTCCTGTCCACTGGCTGTCCTGGTCCCCTCCCTGAAGTCAGTTATCATTACCAGTTTCTTATATACTTTAAGAAGTTTTCTGTGGATATATAAGCATGCATGTGGCATATATCCTATCAGTCAATCTTAAGATATTTAACTAGGTTATTGTTTATATATGACCTATTATATTTAATAAGTAATGCTTGTATCACTTACCAAGTTAATTGCCTCTCATGTCCAAATCCAGCCTTCATTGCCTACTCTGCAATAATGGGTCTAGCCCAGGGGTCCCCAGAACTACGGCCTGCGGGCTGCATGCGGCTCCCTGAGGCCATTTATCCAGCCACCACTGCACTTCCGGAAGGGGCACCTCCTTCATTTGTGGTCAGTGAGAGGAGCACAGGATGCATCCGCACCCATAGTTCCCATTGAAATACTGGTCAGTTTGTTGATTTAAATTTACTTGTTCTTTATTTTAAATATTGTATTTGTTCCCGTTTTGTTTTTATACTTTAAAATAAGATATGTGCAGTGTGCATAGGGATTTGTTCATAGATTTTTTATAGTCCGGCCCTCCAGTGGTCTGAGGGACAGTGAACTGGCCCCCTGTATAAAAAGTTTGGGGACCCCTGCTGTAGATAAATAACCTCTCCTGTATCTGTCAGCGGGCACAGTGTGAAGCTTGTCACTAGAGGGTGCTGGTGAGCACCTAGAGGATTAAGGAACTTTATTTCTTGGTTAATTTGCCCCGCTAGCACCACGTGGTTTCTGTAGCTCCCTCACATGAATGGCTTCCCCTGACACCTCCAAAGCACCCCAAGCTCACACCTCCTCGGGCTGCGCCCTCTCCATTGAGGTCTCTGTCTCAGCTCTGGGGTTCCTTCTTCAGGTCCTCTGTCTCAGACTAGGGTGAAAGCGTAAAGGCTGTTCCCTACATGTTAAGTCCTGTTACAGTTAAAAACTTCATAGCAAATTTCCCCATTCAAATTACTGTGGTTTTCATCTCGAGATTTGACTCTGATACAATACTTAAAACAAATTTAGCTAATCTTCAGTAATGCTAATTCTGCGTCTTTTGCTTATAAAGTAATGTTGAACCAAAGCCTCTGGAATTAAAGCATTTTTCTGTAAATCCTTTTTATTCTTCACATTAATAATGGATAAAGGGAAGATATAAATAAACTTGATTATATTAACTTTTTGAGTAGTACAAATGTTCATGTATGTCCTCATGCCTCCTGACCATCCAGAATACGATCAATTTATTTTAAAAATGTGTAAGGCAAAAAAAAAAATGTGTAAGGCAACATTAAAGAAAGGCAAATGTATGTTCTTTGTGTTTCCATAAATTGGTTATCAAACAAACATGATTTTAAGTTAATAAAACTTTAACTGGAACTAATTCTATTTTTTGAAAAAAGCTCCCGGGGGTCATGAAGAAAACCCACTACTCAAAGGTTTAAAGTTAGATATACAGAATAGATTCTGCATGTATTAAGAAGTATCTTAGCCCACAAAAGATTCTCTGCACCGTGTTAAAGTGAACTCTTATTTCACTTATTTGTGAAACTGATTTAATCCTTATTTCATATATATTTATATACTCAGATATATATTTCATTTCATAAACCTGAATTCTTTCATATTATGGCTTTAAGATAGATTGGTATACCTCCTTCAACCTATTCCCTCTGACTTTGTTACTCTCTACCAGTTAGCCTGAAAAGTTGATGCTGATGCTGGATTAAGGGGGGTTAGACGTATAAACTTTAGTTGGGAGGATCATTCAGAGGCTTCAGAGATATTGATAATACTGTTTATTAAGCTCAGTGATGCGCAGGCAGGGTTGTTGTTGTTTCTCAGTTACCTTACATGTTTTATAATGTTCTTTTGTATGCAGTATTTAATAAAATGGTTTTGGATAATTAGGTTTTTAGAATTATTGACAAAAAAATTTCTTGATTTTGCAGTTTTTTAATTAAATCTTCTATTGCTGAATGATTGGAGAAAATGGCAATACCCATTTCCAGTGAATAATTAAGCGTTGAGATTGAGGATGTTTTTCTTTCATAGATGTAAGCAGTGTGATGTCTTCTTCATCGAGAAGCCAGCTTAACATGTTAATTCTGGTGAGCTTTGGCAGCCGTAACAGACATTGACCCAAAGACTTGACTGTTGTGGGCTGAGCTTTGATACATTCAGTGAAACTCCTGGAAATGGTCAACTCCTGCAAGTTCGGCAAATTATCCAGTGCTTGAAAGAA
The DNA here is from genome assembly GCA_037038555.1 of Rhynchonycteris naso. Taxonomy (NCBI): domain Eukaryota; kingdom Metazoa; phylum Chordata; class Mammalia; order Chiroptera; family Emballonuridae; genus Rhynchonycteris; species Rhynchonycteris naso. The sequence goes on from CM072995.1 coordinate 234,936,648, forward strand.
ATTTCTATATCCTTCCTCTGTAATCTTGTGATTTATTGAAAGATCTAAGTCCTCAAGTTTCTGGAAACCTTCATTAACTGCTACTTTGGCTATAAAAACAAAATATTTATGAAATCAGAATTATAAGGACTTTTATTTCAATAATGGTAGATTAGGTTATTTGAACCAACCTCCTCTCCCACCACTACCACCACCACTGAAAGTAGAAACTGCCAATAAAATATTTTTTAAATATCTCCTTAAAAATCCCAAAGATCAGCCCTAGCCTGGGTTCGATTCCCGGCCAGAGCACACAGGAGAAGGGCCCATCTGCTTCTCTACCCTTCCTCCTCTCCTTTCTCTCTCTCTCTCTTTCCCTCCTGCAGCCATGGCACCACAGGAACAACGTTGGCCTGGGCACTGAGGATGGCTCCAAGGCCTCCACCTCAGGCACTAGAATGGCTCCGGTTGTAACAGAACAATGTCCCAGATGGGCAGAGCATCGCCCCCTACAGGGCGTGCCAGGTGGATCCTGATCAGGCACATGCAGGAGTCTGTTTCTCTGCCTCCTCGCTTCTCACTTCAGAAAAAAATACCAAAAAAAAAAAAAGTTCCAAAGAACTGACAAGTTAAAAAATTTCCTGGCCAGCTAGCTCGGTTGGTTACAATATTGTCCCTATTTGCAAAGGTTGCAGGTTTGATTTTTGGTCAGGTTGCAAGCTGAAACAGTTTGATGTTTCTCTCTCTCCCTTCCTCTCTTTCTTTTTTTATTTTATTTTATTTTATTTTTTTACAGGGACAGAGAGAGAGTCAGAGAGAGGGATAGATAGGGACAGACAGACAGAAACGGAGAGAGGTGAGAAGCATCAATCATTAGTTTTTCATTGCCGTCGCAACACCTTAGTTGTTCATTGATTGCTTTCTCACATGTGCCTTGACCGCAGGCCTTCAGCAGACCAAGCAACCCCTTGCTGGAGCCAGCGACCTTGGGTCCAAGCTGGCGAGCTCGGGGTCTCGAACCTGGGTCTTCTGCATCCCAGTCCGATGCTCTATCCACTGCGCCAATGCCTGGTCAGGCTCCCTTCCTCTCTTTCTAAAATCAATAAATAATTTTTTTTTTCCGGGACAGAGAGAGAGCGTCACAGAGAGGGATAGACAGGGACAGACCAGAACAGAGAGAGATGAGAAGCATCAATCATTAGTTTTTCATTGCCTTTGCGACATCTTAGTTGTTCATTGATTGATTTCTCACATGTGCCTTGACAGCGAGCCTTCAGCAGACCAAGCAACCCCTTGCTGGAGCCAGCGACCTTGGGTCCAAGCTGGTGAGCTTTTGCTCAAGCCAGATGGGCCCCGTGCTCAAGCTGGCGAGCTCAGGGTCTCGAACCTGGGTTCTCCGTATCCCAGTCCGACGCTTTATCCACTCAGCCACCGCCTGGTCAGGCCAATAAATTTTTTAAAAAAGAAAAGAATAAGAACAACTTCCTGTTCAAAATCAAAGGGTAAAGCAGAAACCACACAAATAGAGCTAAGCCCGAGAGCACTGAAGCCACTTTTGCTGTGAGAGTTTTGTTGTCCTGTGTACAGCTGGACTTCTCCTTTGATCTCACAGAAGGATAGATATCAAAGCACAGTATGGTGAAGAAACAGGCTAAGTTAAAAGGGACATTAGGTATTTTGGAACCACATCTCCCCTTTATAGAAAAAAAGATTTCGTATTCCTCAAACCGTGTCCTCTCACTGTCTATTAATATATACCACACCTATTGCCAAGAAGACACCCTCCTGTTATTGAGGATTCTGAAGGATCTGGGAGCCTGGCACACAGTAAGTTTTCAATTATGACAGGTTGACTTTACTTGGACATGGATACCTAGCAAGGTTTATGTTTTGTTTTTAATTGCTAAATCTCTTGTTCCTAATTTGGGCAAAGGTTAGGTTGGTTTCACTGTAGAATCCAGGGCTGTAGCATGACTAACTTTAGAGTCTAAGGTTTTGAGGAGATAAAAATTAATTGTACTTATGATTTTTGTACTTTTCTGTATGTATATTAATATTCAATTTTTAAAAATACTGTGAAAAGAAGTATATGGAAGGCATGTGGCCAGATGTCTGAAGCACTGGGTGTAAAGAACACATATAGTCTCAAATGGGAGGACATCTTTTACTTCCAAATCTGACCAGAATGAACCTAAATCTACAGGATATAAGAGGGAATGATAAGATAGTGGAAATAAGGATGTGGGTTGAACATTTTTAGAGACAAAAGTTTTTACAGACATTTTGCAGGAGAAAACTTGAGTACTATCACTGACTTTTATAGAAGCTGAAACATTTTATCTGAGGGTAACTCACCAACTTCCATTACACTGTTGTCATTTAAAGTCTTGAAAAACGAGAGAACTCGGAGACATCGAAGATGCTGACACTGCTGGATAATCAGTTTGGCCACTTGATGAATCCCATCCCCAGTAGGAAGGATCAGTTCTTCCAGGTTATGAAGAGAACCTAAAATATAGGCTATCAGAAGAGATTGAAAAGTTATTTTTCCCACTGTGTTCGCAAACAATGGTCTCTAGCCTCAAAATCATGCCCAGTACAGATAGCCCCAAGTAGCATAGAGAGTGTTCCTCTTCTTCAAGGACAAGAGAAAGGGCTCAGCCTACACCTTGATCTCATTGTTTCTTCCAGACAACCATTTCTTCACCTTCCCCAATCAATCTTTCTTGCAGTGGATCCCAGAATACCTTTCACATATCTACTTCCTCTTGTAGATTGAAGCTTCTACTGGCGTCCTGGATACTCTTCTAGATCCTCAAGGCTTTCAACCCCCTCCCCCCTTTCAGTCCCACCTCCTGCTATTATCTCAGGGATTTCTACCTCTGCCTCACAGCACTGCTCACTACCCACCACTCCATCTTTCTTTTCCATTTGATTCCTCCTTAGCACGGTACATTGTGGATCACTCAATCCCTAGAAAGTTCTCTACTTTTTTTTAAATTGACTTTAGAGGCAGAGAGGGAGGGAATGAGGAAGGGGAGAGAGAGAGAGAGAGAGAGAAAGAGAAGCATTAATTAGTTGTTCCACTTAGTCATGCCTTCATTGGTTGCTTCCAGTATGTGCCCTGACCAGGGTTCGAACCCGCAACCTTGGTGTTTTGGAACCGCACCCTAAGCAACTGAGCTAACTGGCAAAGGTGAAAGTTCTCTACTTCTGAGGCTTCACACTTAGAGATGGTTTGAACACTTTCTATCATAAAACAATATTCCAGGATTATCTTTTACTTTCTCTGTCCCAGTTCTTCTATCAGCCATTTCTCCAAGAGCTTTAGTTCCTTTTAGGGACGCCAGTATTTAGAAGTCAAGATTTGGACATTTTGTGTGCTTATTGCTACTAAGGTGATTTCTAGTCTGTCAGTTGACTGGGCTTAGAAATGTATATGTGTTTGTGTAAAGAGATATACATAAAAGGATATTTATATCTGTGTGTATATCGATCTATTTATCTATGTAAATAGGTTAAAAACCATGAGTCCACACCAGTGTTTCCAATTCTAATTTAATAGCTCAGAGTTCTTTCTAACCTACCTTTTCAATACAGGGTGGGGCAAAAGTAGGCTTATAGTTGTTCATATGGAAAATAATACAATAAATAATATAAGAATAGCCTGACCTGTGGTGGTACAGTGGATAAAGCATTGACCTGGGAACACTGAGGTCGCCAGTTCAAATCCCTGCACTGGTCTGGTCAAGGTACATATGGGAGTTGATGCTTCCAGCTCCTCCCCCCTTTCTCTCTTTCTCTCTCTCTCTCTCACTCTGTGTCTCCACTCTAAAATGAATAAAATAAAATAAAAAAAAAAAGAAAAAATAATAATATAAGAATAAACTCACCTGACCAGGCGGTGGCATAGTGGATAGAGCATCAGACTGGGATGCGGAGGACCCAGGTTTGAGACCCTGAGGTCACCAGCTTGAGCGCAGGCCCATTTGGTTCGAGCAAAAATCTCACCAGCTTGGACCCAAGGTCGCTGGCTTGAGCAGGGGGTTACTCGGTCTGCTGTAACCCCGCAGTCAAAGCATATAAGAGAAAACAATCAAGAACAACTAAGGTGCCACAACAAAAAACTGATGATTGATATTTCTCATCTCTCTCTCCGTTCCTGTCTGTCTGTCCCTATTTATCCCTCTCTCTGACTCTCTCTCTCTCTGTCTCTGTTAAAAAAAAAAAGAAAAATACACTTTGTATTTCACATACTCACAACTGTAAACCTACATTTGCCCCGCCCTGTATTTATAAATTCCTTCTCTAACAGGAATCTTGGCTCTCATTATACTCTCTGTATTTGCTCAATCAACCTATTATATATACCAGGCACTTCCTTGACCCCGGATCCTGCCTGTGCCCCTTCAGCCCTCTTGCTCCTCTACCACCCACAGGGCTGCCTCCAAAGGAAGAAAAGAGGCAGAAGAGATCCAGGTGATACTTAAGCATGCTAAAGTTTAGGAGGCACAAAGTCAGGGGTCCCCAAACTACGGCCTGGCCTGCCCGAGGGCCCAATGCGGCCCCCTGAGGCCATTTATCCGGCTCCCGCTGCACTTCCAGAAGGGGCATGTCTTTCATTGGTGGTCAGTGAGAGGAGCACAGGATGCATCCACACCCATAGTTCCCATTGAAATACTGGTCAGTTTGTTGATTTAATTTACTTGTTCTTTATTTTAAATATTGTATTTGTTCCCGTTTTGTTTTTTTACTTTAAAATAAGGTATGTGCAGTGTGCATAGGGATTTGTTCATAGTTTTTTTATAGTCCAGCCCTCCAACGGTCTGAGGGACAGTGAACTGGCCCCTGTGTAAAAAGTTTGGGTATCCCTGCACTAAGTGCTTAACATTTGAAATCCCCACTGACTCATGTTAGGTTTTTCTGTGTTAAAAATGAGACATAAGCCCCAAACAGAGTCATGCCACCAAACAAAGACTTGGACTTCTGGCTCTCCCAGAAATATAATCTTAAACCAGTCAGTCAGGAATCACCCAATGAGCACTAGTTAGGTAATCTGCCTGATAGAACCGTGCCATCCCTACAGGAAAGTAACCTAGCAATCACCAACCAACTTTTCTGCCTAGCGTAGCTTCCTTGTTCCTGCTCCCTTCTGCCTATGAAAGTCATTCTGTATAGCTCCTCAGAACTCATTTCTACCCTACTATACTGTATGCTGCCCAATTCAAATCCATTTTTGCTCAAATACTCTTAAAATTTTTAATATGCCTTAGTTTATCTTTTCTCCCTAGGGGCATATATCACTTTTGTAATAATAAAAACATGAAAAAGTATGTAAGGTCTTTCTATAGATAATCATTTTGATAAATCTGGGTTTTCATATACTGAGTTTTCTTAACCTTAAAAGACAAATTTTAGCCTGATCTGTGGTGCTGCAGTGGATAAAAAATCAACCTGGAATGCTGAGGACACCAGCTTGACACCCTGGGCTTCCCTGGTCAGGGCACATAGGAGAGGCAACTACTATGAATTAATGCTTTCTGTTCCTCCCCATCCTTTCTCTTTCTAAAATGTCCATGAATAATTTTATTTATTTATTTATTTTTTAGTGAGAGAGACTAGAAGCATCAATTCTTCATTGCGGCACCTTAGTTGTTCATTGATTGCTTTCTCGTATGTGCCTTGACCAGGAGGCTAGAGGAGAGCAAGTGAACCCTTGCTCAAGCCAGCGACCTTGGGTTCAAGCAAGTGACCTTGGGCTTCAAGCCAGCAACCATGGGGTCCTGTCTATGATCCCATGCTCATGCCAGCAACCCCATGCTCAAGCTGGATAAGCCTGCGCTCAAGCCGGTGACCTTGGAGTTTTGAACATGGGTCCTATGTCCCAGGCTGATGCTCTATTCGCTGCACCACTACCTGGTCAGGTCATAAATAAAATCTTTAAAAAAGAAATATGTAATTTTAGCCTGACCAGTGGTGGCACAGTGGATAGAGTGTCCAACCAGGACATTGATGGCCCCTTGTTTGAAACTCTGAGATCACTGGCTAAATTGCAAGCTCAGCAGCTAGAGCACAGGATTATCAACATGATCCCAGGGTTGCTGGCTTGAGCAAGGGGTCACTAGCTCAGCTTAAGCCACTGCCCCTCCTTCACTGCCCCACCCTAGGTCAAGGCACCCATGAGATGCAATCAAACAACTAAAGTGAAACAGCTACAAATTGGTGCCTTTCACCTCTCTCCTCCCCCTCTCTCTTTCTCTTCCTATTTCTCTCTCTCTAAAAAAAGCCAATATCATTTTACCTATATCCCAGAAACTTTTAAAACAACACAGACTTAACATGTTTGGAGTGGATACCTGTCAGTGAAGTTGTGTAATGCATTAACGACCAACTATATATTCTAAGAAGTAAGGCATTCTGCCTGACCTGTAATGACACAGTGGATAAGACATTGACCTGGAACACTGAGGTTGCTAGTTCAAGATCCCGGGCCTGTCTGGTCAAGGCACTTATGAGAAGCAGCTGCTATTTGATGCTTCCCACTCCTCCCTCCCGCCAGCCTTTCTCTCTATTTTCTCTCTTAAATCAATAAATAAAATCTTAACAACAGAAAGAAATAAGACACTCTGAGAACATTTGAGACCTTTGAGGGTAAAAGTTGAGCAGCACTGCCTTTCCTCCTGATTAGCTAGGGTAGTTAATACATATCATGAGTTATTATAGCGAATGCAAAATAGTTGAAGGATTTGGGGGGAAGAGAATAAAGATAAGTGAAAGGCTCTTTTGCAAACATACCAAATTTTTCAGATGTTTCCTTATCAGGAAATTCCTGGAATCTAAGATTTAGTATCTTCAGAGAAATAAAATTTGGCAAAATGGTGACTATAAAAGGAAAAATACAATTCTGGTTATGTCAGCTACAACTCTTATACCAAGAAGTAATGTTTAAAGAACATTTTAAAGTATTAGAAAATAATATAATAATTCAGATAAAATTACTCAGTATGACTAAGCAGATAAATTTTTGCTCAGTAAATATGCCTCAATTTATCTTTTTTTTCTCCCATGGGCATACATTACTTTTGTAATCATAAAAAAATGAAAAAATGTGCCTGACCAGACAGTGACGCAGTGGATGGAGCGTCGGACTAGGATGCAGAAGACCCAAGTTCAAGACCCCGAGGTCTCCAGCTTGAGGTCGGACTGGGATGAGGAAGACCCAGGTTCAAGACCCCGAGCTCGCCAGCTTGAGTGCGGGACCCATCTGACTTGAGCAAAAGCTCGCCAGCTTGGACCCAAGGTCGCTGGCTCCAGCAAGGGGTGGCTCGGTCTGCTGAAGGCTCGCCGCGGTCAAGGCACATGTGAGAAAGCAATCAATGAACAACTATGTTGTTGCAACGGCAACGAAAAACTAATGATTGATGCTTCTCACCTCTCTTCGCTCCTGTCTGTCTGTCCCTGTCTATCCCTCTCTCTGACTCTCTCTCTGTCCCTGGGAGAAAAGAAAAAATGAAAAAATGACAAGACAAAAACTTGACTTGGGGCAGTGAACACACAATACAGTATACAGATAGTACATTGTAGAATTGTGCACCTGAAATCTGTATAATTTTGTTAACCAGTGTCACCCCAGTAAATTCAATAAAAAGGAAAAAATGGAAAAGTAAGTTCTTTCTATACCTAATCATTTTGCTAAATCTGGGTTTTCACATATTGAACTTTCTTAACCTTAAAAGATAGTTTTAACAAACAATTCTGATAACTAGAAATATTTAAACATTTAGAAACAAATAAAGTAATAAGTTTATTACTTGATAACTCATTTAAGATCATATATCTATTACAATAGTTCTTTGACATCAATTGCATGTTTAAAATTTGGCTATTTTTAAAAAGTGCTTAACATGACGGTCCACAGACATCTTAAACCAAATATTTAAGATTGTAGTTCTTACCAAATGGGATAGCTTTAAAAAATGCTCCAGAAAATTTAATTTCTTTGAGTTTCTTGCAGGAAGCAAGTGCAGTCATGAGAGACTTAAAATCCGAAAAGAAATTACATTGCAGGTGGAAAACATGGAGGTTTGGAGAATTCTGAATTAATTTAACTGTAAAATATCAAAGATTGAAGAGATTAGGGAAGATTGCAAATTTCTACTAGGGTTAGCCACATAATTTGTTATTTTGATTCAACAATATTGAATTAAAACAAAGCACCACAATGTAATGATTCAAGAATTAGGCCTCTTTGGGCGTCGGTTCAGGTTATGCAACTAACTCGTGACCTATATGAACTTGGACATGGAGTTCCTGACACTATCTGGATCAGTTTTCTATAACACATGGGCATTGAATTGACTCAGTGAAGTCATCTTCAGTGTTAACATCCTGTTTCTAAGTTTGCACATGACATTTACACAATAGGAATATTAAACAAAGAAACAAAAACAATGACAACTCTGAAACAAAACCTAAATTTGATGCAAAATGGATAACAAATGTAAGAAAACAACTACTTCCGAGTTCAGCTCAGTGAATAGGAAGTGCAGGCAGCTCTGCATGTCAGTTCCATAGGGATTTACATTTCCTCAGTCATTAGTGTTCAGTCTTCACTGAACTGAGGGATTAATGATGTATTTAAGAAAGGTGTCTACACTGACCTGTGGTGGCGCAGTGGATAAAGCGTCGATCTGGGAACACTGAGGTCGCCAGTTCAAAACCCTGCACTGGTCTGGTCAAGGGACATATGGGAGTTGATGCTTCCAGCTCCTCCCCCCTTTCTCTCTCTCTCTCTCTCTCTCTCTCTCTCTCTCTCTCTCTGACTCACTCTGTGTCTCCTCTCTAAAATGAATAAAAAAAAAAAAATTAAAAAAAAAAAAAAGAAAGGTGTCTACACAAATTGTCCATTAACCGTGAAGATAAACTGGTGGAAATAATTAAAATGCTTCCCATTCCACCTAATCTTGCAATCTATAACTTAAAAACAGCTCCTTAAATTATTTTGGAGAGAATATACCAATGGTTAAACCTCAGACTTAGTAGTAGTCAGAGTTCTTGTGTTTGAATCACAGATCTACTATTTCCTTAGCTGGGTAACCTTGAGCAAATTACTTAACCTCTTTATAACTCAATTTCCCTGCTGTAAAATGAGCATAGTAATAGTTAAGTTCAGGGTATGAAAGGGTATGAAGGTTAAATGAGTTAATATTTGTAAAGTGCCTGTAACAATCCCTTGCATGTAGTAAGGTCTCAATAATTACACATAGCTCTCTGCTTTCTTAATGAGAAAGTGCTATTCCCACAATTTACTGTGGATACAGGCTACAACCACAGATCCACAAAAGCTTTAACTCTTAAATGAATTATTTGGTCAAGTAGCTCTACCAAGTGATGTAAAAACAAGTGCCATCCTTACCTAGTTTGGAAGTACCATCCACCCCTGAAGCTTCGATCAATAATTTCTCCATATGGTGGAGACTTAGGAATTTTTCAGGAATAACTGAAAAAACATTTTGTTTATCCGTATTCACAGACAATTCTTTCAGACACAGGAATTTGTCCAAATTAGGAAAGAGTTGATCTAGAAAGCAAGCACATAGGTCTCCATTAATATAAAGAGTTCCAAAAGGCAAATCTGAAACTCTTATTTTGATTCACCAAACTATTTTCACATGAAAACTTTTCACATACCATAAAACATTCTTTTCTAGGAAGTACACATATGAAGACACTGCTGTATGCAGCATTTATTATCTGTTGTATGGAAGGCCTTGTGCTTATGTCTGGGTTCACAAAAACAAGACCTCATCTCACCAAATGCTACTGGGGCAAGACTAGTTCCACATGCAGAAGAATGAAGTTGGATCCCCTACCTTCCAGCACCATATACAAAATTTATTCAAAATGGATCAACAACCTAAATATAAGAACTAAACCATACAACTCTTAGAGGAAAATAGACTTTGTCAATAGATTTTTAGATATGCTACCAAGAGCACTAGCAAAAAATAAAAAACAGACAAATTGGAATTCATTAGAATTTAAAACTTAGTGCATCAAAGGACATCACTGAGACATTGAAAAGAATCTGCAGAATAGGAAAAAAATATTTTCAAATTTCATGTTTAATAAGTATTTAATATCTAGAATATACAAAGAACTATAACTCAGAACATAAAGACACAGTTTAAAAATAGGCAAAGGCCCTGGCTGGGTAGCTCAGTTAGAGCATCATGCCAATATACCAAGGTTTCAGGTTCAATCCCCAGTCAGGGCACCTGTAAGACTTATCTAGGGGTCCCCAAACTTTTTACACAGGGGGCCAGTTCACTGTCCCTCAGACCGTTGGAGGGCCACCACATACAGTACTCCATACACTGACCACCCATGAAAGAGGTGTCCCTTCTGGAAGTGCGGCGGGGGCCGGATAAATGGCCTCAGGGGGCGGGCCACAATTTGGCCCGAGGGCTGTAGTTTGGGTACCTCTGACTTAACCAATGAATGCATAAATGAGTAGAACAACAAACTGATGTTTTTTTCACTCTCTCCTTCTCTACAATCAAATAAAAATGTAAAAATAAAAAAAAATTTTTTTAATGGGCAAAGGACTGAATAGACCTGTCTCTGAAAAAGGGCACAAACAGCCAATAAATAAGCCTGGCCTGTGGTGGTGCAGTGGATAGGGTGCCAACCTGAGCGCTGAGACCACTTGTTCTAAACCAAGCCCTGGGCTTGCTCGGTCAAGGCACACACGACAAGCAACCAGTGAACAATTAGAGTGAAGCAGCTACTTCTTGTTCCCTATCCCCCACCCCCATAAAAATCAATGAAATAAAAACTGAAAAGCTAATAAATAAGCACATGAAAATATTCTTGTCATTAGGAAAATTCAAATAAGTCAAAACCACAATGAAATTCCAGTTCACACCTACTAGGATGTCTTTTATGATTAAAAAAAAGAAAGCAGTGTGAGGATGGGGAGAAATTGGAGCACCAGTACATTGCTTCAATATGGTATAAAATGGTGCAGTCACTGTGGAAAACAATTTGGAGATTCCTAAAAAATTAAATAAAATTACTATCATTAATATGAAACAGCAATTCCACTTCTGAGTATATAGCTAAAAGAATTGAAAGCAGATCTCAAAAAGATATTTGTACACCCATGTTCATAGCAAAATTACTTACAATAGTCAGAAAAACAACACAAATATCAATCAACATTAAATGGATAAACAAAACATCACATATAGTTCTATATATACACATACATGATATGTATCTACACACACATATATATACACATACATACTATGGAATATTAGTTATAAAAGGAATAAATAACATGCTACAACATGAATTAACCTTGAACGCATGCTAAGTGAAATAAGCCAGATACAAAAGGACAAGATATTCTATGATTCCATTTATATGAAATATCTAGAATAGATAAATCATAGAGACAAAGTAGAATAGACATTATCAGCAGCTGGGGAGAGGAAAGAGTTGTTATTTAATAGGTAAAGAGCTTCTGTTTGGGATGATGAAAAGTTTCTGGAAGTGGGTGGTGGTGGTGGTTGCCTGGTATTGTAAATGTACTTAATGCCACTGAATTGTATACTTATATACACGTTTACACGTTTATGTATGTATGTATGTATGTATGTTTATATATACATATATATGTTTTATGTATATATTACTATTAACAAAAAAAGTATTAAAAATAGCAAGCAAAGCCTGACCAGGTAGGGGTACATGGATAGAGTGTTGACCTGGGACGCTGAGGACCCTGGTTCAAAACCCTGAGGTTGCCGGCTTAAATGCGGGCTTGCCAGCTTGACTGCGGGGTTGCCAGCTTAAGCATGGGATCATAGACATGACCCCATGGTTGCTGTCTTGAGCAAGGGGTCACTGGCTTGGCTGGAGCCCCCCCATCAAGACACATATGAAAAAGCAATCAATGAACAACTAAAGTGCCACAACTACGAGTTGATGCTTCTCATCTCCTTTCCTGTCTGTCTGTCCCTCCCTATTTGTCCCCCAGCCCCAAGGGAAAGAGGGAGGCAGGGAAGGAGGGAGGGAGGGAGGGAGGGAGGAAGGAAGGAAGGAAGGAAGGAAGGAAGGAAGGAAGGAAGGAAGGAAGGAAGGAAGGAAGGAAATAGCAAGGAAAATTTTTATCAATTTGATAGTAAACCCGCAAATCTGAAAATGCTCAATGACTCTCAAGCAAGATCAATACAAAGCAAAGCACACCTAGGCATAAAACAAACTGTTGAAAAACCAAAGCTATACTAGCAACAATTAGAAAATTTTAAAAAATAAAATATTATTTGCACAAGTATCAAACAACACAAGTATCTAGAAAGAAATATAAAGCCTACACTGCAAATTTTCAAACATTGCTTAAAGAAATGAGACACAAAGAAATGGGAGACATTATTTCCCATTTATTTATTTCCCAGAGAGTATAAGCCCTTCCTCCCATTAAGCAGGTAGAATGAGGGCAGTTCTCAAGCATCATCTTTATATACAGATCATTATTTTACTAATAACAAGTAATTTGTGTCTGTTTATTAAGTTTATATATTTTTTATGTTGTTTTTTTTTAATAGGGACAGAGAGAGAGAGTCAGAGAGAGGGATAGATAGGGACAGACAGTCAGGAACGGAGAGAGATGAGAAGCATCAATCATTAGTTTCTCGTTGCCGTTGCAACACCTTAGTTGTTCATTAATTGCTTTCTCACATGTGCCTTGACCACGGGCCTTCAGCAGACCGAGTGACCCCTTGCTGGAGCCAGCGACCTTGGGTCCAAACTGGCGAGCTTTTGCTCAAGCCAGATAAGCCCACGCTCAAGCTGGTGAGCTCGGGGTCCCGAACCTGGGTCTTCGGCATCCCAGTCCGATGCTCCATCCACTGCGCCACCGCCTGGTCAGGCTATTAAGTTTATATTTTATTATATCCTATTTGAGTTTTTTGAAATTAATTTTTTTCTGAGTTGTTTGAAAACCATTCCACTAATTCATACTACTGACAAAAATAAATTAGTGAGTGTTTATTTTGTATCTGTTCTATCAGCAAGCATTTTTGGTATCATGCTTTCAGAAGGTTTTTTTTTGTTGGTTTTTAAAATTTCTTTTTATTTTATTTATTTTAGAGAGGAGACACAGAGTGAGAGAGAGAGAGAGAGAGAGAGAGAGAGAGAGAGAGAGAGAAAGGGAGGAGGAGCTGGAAGCATCAACTCCCATATGTGCCTTGACCAGACCAGTGCAGGGTTTTGAACTGGCGACCTCAGTGTTCTCCACCATATTTTCTCCACCACAGGTCAGGCCTCAGAAGTTTTATTTACCTATAACTAAGAGTGAGCAAATAAAATTATCATCAGAGTAGGCAGCTAAAATATATTCAGGTATACCTTGTACCTGGGTTGCTCCTGAGACTTCAAGAGATTCCAGGGAAGGCAGGTTAAGTAGCAATTCCTGTTCCACTGCATTCAGCTCACATCTGCTTATGGAGCACTTGGTGAAAGAAGCCTTGTATTGCTCAAGAGCTGGGCGAAGGCTTTCAGTAAACCCCCTGCTCTTCTCTAAATAAAGTTCAATGTGCTGTGAAGCAGAAAAAACTTCCATTAGAACCCTGAGCATCTCTTGGTCCACACCATCAATATTAGTCACATGGACTTCCAGAAGGGGAATCTTATACTGCTTTGGAGAAAGTTTCCAATAGCCAGTGCTGATGTCTAGTGGTGCTTTGAGTTGCATATTCTGAAATCTCATAATGTTTTCCACTTGTCCAGCTAAATTCTGCTTCCATTCATTCATAAGTTCAAAGGCAGAAGCACAGTCCTGATGTATAGTTGGTGCCTGTGATTTGTCCCAACATCCTTCCAGACCTGAAATGTCTTCTATGGGTGACCTGATATTTATTATTCCTCTTATCGAGACTTGGACGCTCCTCAACAATAACAGACTTTCTGGGTGGTCAAAAAAATACTGTAATTTAAGCATATCCAAAGTCAGGGTTCTCCCCTGAAGGAATTGCAAAATAAATGGAGAACATGCAGCAACAGTGTTGCTTTGATAAGCAATTTTTATGGCACAAGTCAGTAACTTCTCTGAAATCAGTGAAAAGCAATGTTGTGGAGCTACTTGCCAACATGCCCTGATTGTGTGCACCTCCAGATTTTCTGGATGGTGCTTTGGGTTGTCATGTTTTTCACATATTTTCTCCAATGACTCTTTATTATCCAACAAATGAAGCAAATGAGATACAATTTTTGGCCCTGCCTTTGTTGAAGGGTAGCAGGAGATGTACCTCAAAAAATTGTTACAGGGACTTAACATGGATGAGTTAATTTGTTTCAAATAATAAAGTCCCAAATCTTGATCTTCTTGCCTATCTGAATCCAGGAATGCAATCAGCCTCATCCCAGCAAGAAATTCTTGAAATGCAGGATCTAAAAACTGGTAAACTGGTCTCAGTCTCTGGGATGTGAATTTACTCATCAGGCACATGGTTAGGTCTTCGTCTTCATCAACCCCTGCTTCTATAAGGTCCTCATTGCTAAACTCAAAGCAAGATGAAAAAAACCCTTTCAAAGCCAGCTTTCCACAGGAGGACACAGTTGCTTTGAGAAGTTCAGCTGAAGTTTTGTGCTTTAAGAAAAGGCATTCTATATAGGACTTGAAAACAGCCACATCAACATAGGATTGGTCAAAAGGATACCGAAACCAATTAGCACAGACTGCTGCTACAAAAAGGGGAGTTTTCTGAATTCCCTGCAAATTTTCATTTATCTTAAAGTGAATCATAAACTTTCGCAGACGGGTCATATTATCAGGAAATACCCTCCGTAATATATAGATAGTATTATAGAAGGGAAATTCTTTGATCTCTAGAATCGTGTCGAGGTACCGGTGAATCTCCCTGGCTCTGTTTGTACGAACTGAAATCAATAGACAGGTCTTTATTGAGTGGTTTTTTTGAATCAGTTTCTTTATGACTTGAGGAACTGAGCACATTTCTTTGTAGTCATCCAAGAGGAATAACACCTGATTCTTTAACTGCTGGATGGTGTTCCTCAGGTATATTTCAGTAACATATCCTTCTTTCTCTAGGAGCTGTTCACAAATGATGTTGGCCAGCCCCTGGTCCAGTCTGGTAGAGCTAAGGGAGAGATAGAAGACCAGCTGGAACCTGTTTAACAAGGGACAGCATCCTGATGCCCATAGAAGGGCTATTTTCTTCAGGAGAACCGTCTTTCCACTACCAGCTTCACCCTCCACGCACATGACAGAGTTCAAGTTGGCAAAGACATCAGACAATAGCACAGGCTTTTGCACGGGACTGCTGATATGTTTTGAAGCAAGGAACAGATCACAGTTCAGCAAATGGTCTGTGGCTAGATGGGAAGAGACCTCAAGCAAACACATGTGGCGGAAACTGGGATTGGTATAGACTTCTCTCAGTCGCTGGTTCAGACTCTTTGCCTCCTGAAACCACTGGGATTTGCTCTGGGCCGTCTCTGTGGAAAGATGAAAGGAGGCATAATTACAAATCCTCTTTCTCTTATTTTTAATTCAATGAGAGGAGGGGAGGCAGATAGACAGACTCCCACATGCGCCCCAACCAGGATCCACCCGGCAAGCTCACTAGGGATGATGCTATGCCCATCTGGGGTATTGCTCTGTTGCTTGGCAACTGAGCTCTTCCCAGTGCCTGAGGGGAGGCCATGGAGCCATCTTCAGTGCCTGGGGCCAACTCACTTCAATAGAGCCATAACAGCAGGAGGGGAAAGAAGCAAGAGGAGAAGGGGTGGAGAAGCAGATGGGCGCTTCTCCTGTGTGCCCTGACCGGGAATTGAACCTGGGATTTTCACACAGCAGGCTGACACTCTACCACTAGCCAACCAGCCAGGGCCTCTCTTTTAGATTTTATTTATTGATTTTTAGAGAGAAGAGAGATAGAGAGAGAGAGAGAGAAAAAAAAGGGTAAGAAGTGAAAAGCATCAACTTGTGGTAGTTGCTATCTGTATGAGCCGTGACCAGGCAAGCCCAGGGTTTCAAACCAGTGACCTCAGCATTCCAGGTCAACGCTTTATCTACTGTGCCACCACAGGTCAGGCCACAAATCCTCTCTTAAAATCTCCTACCTATAACTATAAATTTTGTGTGTGTGTGTGTGTGTGTGTGTGTGTGTGTGTGTGTGTGTGTATGATCCCATGAGCTACTTCAAAGTCCTTACCTGACAGTATAGAACTCACTGCTGCTGAGTCTTCAAGATTGCTTTCACTTGTGGTTTCCTTTGAAAATAAAATTTTCTAGTAAATCAAAATTTGTATAAGAAGGTGAGGCATCTCTTTACAGTTGGGAACCAAACATCATCTAAACACAGCCCACCCTCAAATATTTATGCCAGCTTAAGGCAAGAGTGCTACAAATATGGAGCAATGCATGCTCTGCAAACATCTGCCAGTGTGTGCTCCTAGGTGGTACACACGGGTGAGTCAAGCAGTGATCACTGTTCAGGAATCAGAATCATAGCATCTAAAGCAAGACAATTCTCCAAAAATTGTTAGATACAGCTATTGACCTTAGTTATTAACATGTTTAATACAACATATCTGATGTGTAGGAAGACAATGGTTCTTCCTTGAAAAACAAGTATTTATATATTCCCAAGCTTTTTTCTTTTAAGTGAGAGGAGGGAAGATAGAGAGATAGACTCCTGCATGTTCCCCGACCAGGATCAACTCTGCAACCCCTGTTGGGGGCTGACACTCAAACCAATCAAGCCACTGGCTGTGAGAGGAGAAGGAAGAGAGAAGGGGTGAGGGATGGAGAGGGAAGCTGATGGTCACTTCTCATGTGTGCCCTGACCAGGATTGAACCTGGGATGTCTGCATGCTGGGCTGGTACTCTATCCACTGAGCCAACTGGCCAGGGCCCCAAACTATTTTTCAATTTTATTTTTTAGCTCACAAATAAAAATTTGAATCAGATGAATAGCCAGTTACTTTTTAATTCTATGGGATGACAAGCATACCTAACATACAGCCTCAGATAAGGTGTGTATGTGTGAAATTGATGGTTATATCCCAGAGAACTATGAAGGATTTCTCAGTTTAAAGGGATTATCCTATAATCTGGGCTTATTATTTGGTTGGTCATTTGCTTTTTTAAAGGAAACATCTTTCCCGTCATGTGAATGCAAGTCAGACCTTACTATCCTCCAAATGAAGATTACAGATGGAATCCAGGCAGCCTGGATGCTAATCACCTAAGTCTAAGAGTCTGGGCCCCAAAGTGGAAGGGACTGACTCCGCATTTAATGAAGCTAGGTATTATATCTTACTTGTTTCCAGTAGTATCCCCATCTGCACCTAGCACATCATAGGTGCTTAATAGATATTTGTAGAATGTATTTACTTATTTAGGGTAAGCAATTACTATTCAAAAACAGTCTTCAACCATGTACTGCTAAATAAAAAAGATGGTTTTGTTCATTACCATTAGTTTAGAAAGGTCATCCTGGCTCTGAGGATCTGGAATCACTTCTGCACAGGCCTTCATATTTTGGAGAAACTG
Organism: Rhynchonycteris naso; assembly: GCA_037038555.1. Classification (NCBI taxonomy): domain Eukaryota; kingdom Metazoa; phylum Chordata; class Mammalia; order Chiroptera; family Emballonuridae; genus Rhynchonycteris; species Rhynchonycteris naso. The sequence continues at coordinate 234,954,214 of CM072995.1, forward strand.
ACAACTAAGCACAAAAGTTAAAAGTTATAAAATTAGGCAACTAAGTGTTTGCATTAGGTTTTTAAAAATACTGTTAGAGTTTTAATGGAAAAATTAAATGTAATATTGACATTTCTAAGCCCTGGTAGGTTGGCTCAGTGGTAGAGCATCAACCTGGCATGTGGAAGTCTCGGTTTCGATTCTGGTCAAGGCACATGCATACGATAAGCAGCCAATGAACAACTAAAGTGAAGCATCTATGAGTTGTCACTTCGTGCTCCTCCCACACTCTCCTCTCTCTGTAAGGTCAATAAATAAAAATCTTTATTTTATTTTTATTTTAAGACTTTATTTATTCATTTTAGAGAGGAGAGAGAGAGAGAAGAGGGGGGGAGGAGCAGGAAGCATAAACTCCCATATGTGCCTTGACCGGATCAGTGCAGGGTTTTGAACTGGCGACCTCAGTGTTCCCAGGTCGGCGCTTTATCCACTGCGCCACCACAGGTCAGGCAGTAAATTAAAAAAAAAAAAGAGAGGCCTGACCTGTGGTGGCGCAGTGGATAAAGCGTCGACCTGGGAACACTGAGGTCGCCAGTTCAAAACCCTGCACTGGTCCAGTCAAGGCACATATGGGAGTTGATGCTTCCAGCTCCTCCCCCCTTTCTCTCTTTCTCTCTCTCTCTCTCTCACTGTGTGTCTCTTCTCTAAAATGAATAAAATAAAAATAAAATAAATTAAAAAAAAAGAGAGAGAGAGAGCCTGACTGATGATGGTGGCACAGTGGATAGAGCATTGACCTGGGATGCTGAGGTCCCAGGTTCCAAACCCTGAGGTTGCCAGCTTAAGTGTGGGATCATACACATGATTCCATGGTCACTGGCTTGAAGCCCAAGGTCCCTGGCTTGATCAAGGGTCACTCGCTTGGCTGGAGCCCTCCAGTCAAGGCACATATGAGAAGCAATCAATGAACAACTAAGATGCCACAACCAGAAGTTGATGCTTCTTATCCCTCTCCCTTCCTCCCTTCCCTCATCTGTCTCAATAAAAAGAAAAGAAAATGAGGAAGAAAATGAGGAAGAAAATAAGGGACAAATCGTTTTAAAGTACACCCAAATTCACAGACACTAAGCATTCATTCCACTCACTTAGGAAAATATTTGGTGTGATCTTTCAATGGGTCATCATCTTCCATATAGTTTCCCAAACATATTCCACAGGAAAAACACTGGACACTGTCCTCTATACCTAGATGTAAGGAAATTCAATCAGTGCTAATGGCATGTGTATTTGTCAAGTGACACGGGTAATAACCATGAGGCCTTTATTAGCAAAATCCTACTTGCATTTCCAATCAGATTTTGTGACAAAGTCACAAGTTGGGTCACAAGTGAGGCAATATTTTATACAGGACTAATGGCATAATGAGCAAATACCTGTGGAGGCTCCTGTGTACCATGCACTTTGATAAACACCCTCTCCCTTGGATCAAGAGATTTACAAATCAGAGTGTAGAATTAAAGCTCCATGAAGGAAGAGGTTTTTGTCTGTTTTGCTCAACAATGAATCCCATGGACCTAGAATAGTGCCGAACACTTATTAGGTACTCTATAAACATTTGTTTAATGCCTAAATCAGAAAAAATATATTTGGAGCTCAGCGAAAAAATATGAGCAAATGTTACAGCTCTTGTGTAAGTACATGAAACATCAAATGCCTCTTACTAGATTATTGCCAGGTTCATTCCACTAAAAGTATCATCAAGTCTCCTGTAAGACTGTATTTCTTTGAAAGGAAATCAGCATTTAAATCTACCAAAGGATTGAACTAGAAAGGGAACATCCATCATCTTCCCTCTATTCTGGGACCCCTGTAAGCACTGCAAAGCTAGGGCAGAGGAGAATCTTCCTTCGTGTCTGGATAAAAATATAAGGTCCTAGAGCTTGCAAGACCCTCAGAGGGTCAGATGATTAGGATTGGTGGGGAGAGGTAGAGGTTCAAAAAACAAGAGGGTGAGGACACTGGACAGAGTGTCTTTGAGGGAGACTGGCAAGAGGAAGACAGAATAGAGAGAATAGGAACACTGCTTTTTCAAATGCTTAAGGTTGTGAACCATTAAGATTTTTTGTACCAATAGAACATTTCTGTTAGATAAAGTGACCAGTACATTCCCCTACACTGTACTGCTCTGTGATATTTGTGATATCTACTTAGCCTCTCAAGAAAAGATCTGCATGGACCTCCACTGTAACTCAGTTTGTGTGTTTGGTCTGAAAGAAGGCCAGCAAGATACCAAGGAAGGACACAGTATCCTTTCTCTGATCCTTACTGTACCTCAGACAAAGAGTTAGCTGAAGGGAACCAGCCTACACTTTGTGGATTAGACTGGAAGTTCCTGATGACCAGAAGCTAAAGAGAATACTAGGAACTGATGGTAGATTCTTCATTTAAAAAAGTATTTCCTGCCTGACCAGGTGATGGCACAGTGGATAGAGTGTCAGATTGGGATGCAGAGAACCCAGGTTCGAGACCCCAAGGTCACCAGCTTGAGCGTGGGCTCATCTGGTTTGAGCAAAAAGCTCACCAGCTTGGACCCAAGGTCGCTGGCTCGAGCAAGGGGTTACTCGGTCTGCTGTAGCCCCACGGTCAAGGCACATATGAGAGGGCAATCAATGAACAACTGAGGTGCCGCAACGAAAAACTGATGATTGATGCTTCTCATATCTCTCCATTCCTGTCTGTTCCTATCTATCCCTCTCACTGAGTTTCTCTCTGTCTTCTTTGACTCTCTCTGTCTCTGTAAAAAAAAAAAAAAAGTATTTCCTGATTTTCTCTTCCAAGGAGAATGTGTCAAGGACTGCTTCTCCACACTCCCAGTATCGCTCATTCTTCCATAGTAACAGAAACCCCAATTTTTAGTTGGGTACATTGCCACTCAGGAAAAAGATTAAATGTACCAGCTTCTCTTAGCAGTCAGATGGCCATGCCTTGCTATAAGTTCTAGTTAAAGAGATAGAATCAGAAGGGTCATGTGACAGTTTTCTTGCACTTGCTTTAATGCACTTCACAGATACTACATTCTTTACAAATTTTTTTGTAGTAATAGAATGCTAATATATGTAATTGGAAATTAGTTTTTTTCTTTTTTTATTTAATTAATTGTGTTTACACAGATTCTAGCAATTTTTACAAACTGAAAGTAAAACCATCCATCAGCAGATAAGATTAGGACTCATTTATTGTGACAGTCACTTTACTGCATTGGTTTGGAACCAAACCCGCAGTAACTCTGAGGTCTGCCCATACTAATGTGTATACGTTATATAATGTATATCTTTCATAAAAACAAAGTGGAACAAAGCTAACTTTTGAAAAGTGGATACCTGTACTTCTATTTATTGTTAGTCTAGACCTTAAGGCTTCAGTATGAAGCCTCTCTGCCTAAAGGAGTTGTAGAAAAGCGGGGGAGGATTTGTGATGCAGCAAGGGATATTATAAGGAGAGGTGAAAAGAGTGAAGATTGTTGAGATAAATACAAGCCCAGGTCATGAAGAGTAGTGGTGTTTGAATGAGCAGCAAGGAAAGAGCTTGATACAAACTACTGACTCACCTGTGTAGAAAAAACCTGCTTTGGCCAGAGCTGCAGCTCCCACCGGGGATACATCAGGCCAAGTCTTAAAAGATTCCAGTCGTAGTTCTTCATTAGCAAAGATGCTGTCATTGCCATAAGCTTAAATAAAAGACATATGGTGAGACCAGCAAGTTTTGATATTTCAAGTATCAGTGTTCAAGCTGTCACTTCATATTTACAAAGAGAATGATATGTTTAGATTTTGCTTCACTATAGTTAGAGGGGTTAAAAAGAAGAAAGGGGTTTAGATGAAGCAAGATTGATCATGTGTTAAATTGTTGAAGCAAACTGGTAGATATATATTAAGTATATATTATTGTCTTATTTCTATATACTGTATGTTCAATTTTTTTCTATAATAAAACCTTTTAAAATGATCTCTTCATCATCTAGCACCAGAGTAAAACAAACAAAATGCTAAAGGAGATTCCTGTCCTCCAGAATTTAGTGTCAAGATTGGAAAAAAGACAAATTTTCCTTGTAGCTCCCTTAAGATCAGACAGATTTATTCCTTGCCGTTTGGGTATCCACTCTGTGGAGTGCTCTCCATTAGACTTCCCACCTTGGGTGGGCCCTGCAGTTTAGTTCCTATCATCTGTGCCCTATAAGAATTTGAAAATTAAACTTATTGTTAACTTGGTTCTGCAAATGTTCTAAAAGAGAAAGCTTGTTTCAATGTTCCACTTATCCCCAGGATTCCTGCTGTCACCTCAATTTTTTTTGTGTGTGTATTTTTCTGAAGTGAGAAGTAGGGAGGCAAACTCCCACATGTGCCAGACCGGGATTCACCTGGCATGCCCACCAGGGGGCGATGTTCTGCCCATCTGGGGCATTGTTCCGTTACAACCAGAGTCATTCTAGCACCTGAGGCTGAGGCCATGGAGCCATCCTCAGCACCCAGACCAACTTTGTTCCAGTGGAGCCTTGGCTGCAGGAGGGGAAGAGAGAGATACAGAGAAAGGAGAGGGGGAGGGATAGAGAAGCAGATGGGCACTTCTCCTGTGTACCCTGGCCAGGAATCGACACCGGGACTTCCACGTGCTGGGCCGATGCTCTACCGCTGAGCCAACCAGCCAGAGCTGTCACCTCATTTTTAATCCACATATACTTAATGTATTGGAAAATTTTGTCTTTTCCTTTTGTCTCTCTCCTTTACTCTTATATGACACAACACCTCTGACACCAGTGTTTTAGCTTTCCCCCACCAAGCAATTCTCCAACACAGGCTAGGTGTTCTACAATTTAACTCAATTCTGACACTATCTGGAGACAGTGTCAGATCCCACAGGTTAAGGGCTCAGTCCTATAAGACTGCTCCCACTTCACTCCATTTACAGGAGTGGATCACACTTACTTCTGTTCACTAGTTTATTAAAAGGTATGATAAAAGATGCCTGACCTGTGGTGGCGCAGTGGATAAAGCATCGACCTGGGAACACTGAGGTCGCCAGTTCAAAACCCTGCACCGGTCTGGTCAAGGCACATATGGGAGTTGATGCTTCTAGCTCCTCCCCCCTTTCTCTCTCTCTCTCTCTCTCTCACTCTGTGTATCCTCTCTAAAATAAATAAATAAAAAGAAATTAAAAAAAAAAAGGTATGATAAAAGATACAGATGAGCCTGGCCTGTGGTGGTGCAGTGGATAAAGCATTGACCAGGAACACTGAGGTAGCCGGTTTGAAACCCCAGACTTGCTTGGTTAAAGCACACACAGCAAGCAAACAAGGAACAACTAAAATGAAGCAACTACAAATTGATGCTTTGCTCCCTCTCTCTTGGAAATCAATAAACAAAAATCTTTAAAAAGACACAGGTGCACAGCTAGATGAGGAGACAGGGCGAGATCGGTGAGGGCCGCAAGGAACTTCCATCCGCACAAAGTGGGGTTGTTACCCTTGCTGTCTGCAGATGTGCTCACCCACCTGGAAGCTCTAAGGGTGCCATACTTGTGGGGTTTTTATGAAGGCGTTATCTGGTAGGCATATTATCATAAACTTAATTTCCAGCTTCTCTCCCTCTCTGGAGAATAGGGGGAGGGGCTGAAAATTTTAAGCTTCTAATCATACCTCGGTCTTTCTGGTGACCAGCCTGCATCCATGAGTCATCTAGAAGCCTACCCAAAGTCAGCTGATTAGAATAAAAGGTGCTTCCAGTGCCCTTGTCACTTAGGACTTGGTGAGGGATGAGGTTAAAGACCAAATATTAGAATAAGAGATACTCCTAGTGTTCCTACCACTTAGGAAATTATGAGGGTTTTAGGAGTCCTGTACCAGGAACTGGGGGCACATATATATATTTCTGTTATCTCACACTTAATTTCTTTTTTTTCCTTTAAGATTATATTTATTGACTTTACAGAGAGAGAAGGGTAGGAACTAGAAGTATCAATTCATAGTTGCTTTTCTTTAGTTGTTCGTTGCTTGCTTGTTTTGTGTGCCTTGACCAGGCAATCCGAGGGTTTCAAACCTGCGACCTCAGTGTTCCAGGTCGAGGCTTTATCCACTGCGCCACCACAGGTTAGGTTCACTCTTAATTTCTTAACAGACACTAATCCATTTACGAATGTTTTCAAAAACATTTTATCCAGAAATTTTAATTGTTTTAGGACAAATGTCAGTCAGAGACCCAACCCGGCCATAGTTCCCTATGCTCATTTATGCTAAAAAAAAATTAAGTCACTCCAGAAGACCAGAAATCTTATGGGAAAAAAATTTCCCCCCACTGAAAAGGCTATGTTCATGAGTCTCAGTTTTATATTTCACCTATGTAGAGGATATATTTGTCCCCCTTTACTTCCCTCCCCCCTACACTTTCCCCCTGCTAACCACTTTACTTTTATCTAAAAAAAAAAAATCTTTTAATGACTATGAGGAAGAAAATGCAAGGGTTAAAATAAGGACAAGAGGAGAGACAGCAAGATGGGATGGAGTAGGCGGACGTACCAACTTCCAACTCCCAGAACCAAAGTGGATTATAACTCAATTTTAAGAACCATCATCTGGATAAACCAACTTTGAACTAAACTAAGTGGACTCTTCAACAAAGGAACACTGAAGAAGCCACATTGAGACTGGTAGGAAAAGTGAAAACGCAGAGAGGGCTGCCCAGCTCCCCAGAGCGAACGGCAGCCCAGAGGGACTCGCGAGGCAGGAGGAGAGTTTAGCGGAGAGGGAGGGACCTGGGTCCCAGGAACCAAGCCCCAGCCTGCAGCCCCAGAGCCTACAAGAGGCATTTTGACAGTATTGAGCTGTGAAACAAGTGAGGATACTGTTTGTGAGAAAGAGACAGTTTTCTCAGACCCAGGATTCTTCTTAAAGGGATAGCACAGAAAACCTCTCTCACAACCACTCACCCGGGGCTCCAGGGAACAGGGACAGAGGAGAGGACCAGAGCAGCGGGAAGAGAGTGTGGACTGGAAGGCACAGGGAGAAACACTCTGAGGGACAGCCACCCTAACCCCTGGGCTAAGTCACTTCCCTAATCAAAAACAAATATTGCCCCTGGAACTAGCAATACCAGCAAAGGGAGACAGGACACCAGCCAAACAAGCTCTCCCACAGCACTTAGAGCAGAGCTGCTTAGACAGAGGGAGCTTCCAGGACTATACAGTATGGAGTGTTAGGGTCTGAGCTACAGTGCACCCACCCACACTGCTGAGGGCTTGTGGAGAGACGTGGCAGCAGGACGCTGTAACGCGGTTCTGTCGATGAGGGCAGAGGCTCAGCCGGTATGAGCTCGGTCTAGCCAAGCAGGGGTGAAGGGGATGCGCGAAAGCAGTCCGGCAGCTGCGGGCCTGCCTGAAGCCCCACCTGCGAAAGAAAAGCAGGAGGCCAGGAACAGGTAGAGATCTGCTGCTAAGCAGGGCTGCTGTGGGTGTGCAGCATCACCTGGCCTCCCAGGTTTACGACCCTGCGCGAGCTGGCCCTGACCTAGGGGGCGGGGCTAAAGCCCCAGGACAGGTGGAGGTTCACAACTGAGTGCACGACAGCAGCCCCGCCTGACCCGAGAAACTGCTGTGAGCAAGCTCTGACCACAGGGGCAGGGCGGAAGCCCAGGAACAGGCTGGGTCTGCAGCTGAGCAAAGGTGCTCACCCATACCCTTGGTGCTGAGGCTTGTGGCTTGAGTGCAGTGCACAACACCACCTGTGCGGGCGAGGCTAAGGCCCAGACAGGCTGAGGCGTGTAGAGCCGGGCACCAAAACACAGCCCCTTCCTCGGAGGAGAGGCGGAAATCACAGCAACAGCCGCAGTGGGCCGGCACTGGCAACGCCCATACCCAACCACCCTAGGCAGTAACAGAGGGGGTGGCGGGCCTGCAGACAGACCACACCTAGGGAACACAAAAGCAACACCCATTGGACTCCAGTGGCCACACCCTTCTTATACACAGACAAACTGGGCAGGCAGAGAAATGCAACCAAAATGAATCAAGAGAAATCCCTGGAGAAGGACCTGAATGAACCAGATATAACCAAATTACCAGATGCAGAGTTTAAAATAATGATACTTAGGATGTTCAAAGAGATTAGAGCAACACTGGATAGTCATTATGAACACCTAAATAAAGAGATAACAAGTATAAAAAAGGAAATTGAAATAAAAAAGAATCAGACAGAAATGACAAATACAGTATCAGAACTGAAGTATAATGGAAGGAATTAAAAGCAGGATGGAGGAGGCTGAGGATCAAATCAGTCAGTTAGAGGACAAAATAAACAAAGGTACAGAAGCAGAATAGAAAAAAGAAAAAAGACTCAAAAAATCTGAGGAAACTCTAAGAGAGCTCTGTGACAACATGAAGAGAAAAAACATCTGCATCATAGGGGTTCCTGAAGATGAATAGAAAGAACAAGGGATAGAAACTTTGTTCAATCAAATCATATTTGAAAACTTTGCTAAATTAAGGCTGGAAAACGTTTCACACGTTCAAGAAGCACAGAGAACTCCATTAAAGAGAAACCCAAAGAAATCTACACCAAGACACATCATAGTTAAAATACCAAAGCTAATGGATAAAGAAAAAATTTTAAAAGCTGCTAGAGAAAAAAAAACTATCACATACAAAGGAGCCCCCATAAGGATGACATCCGACTTCTCAACAGAAACACTTGAGGCCAGAAGGGAATGGCAAGATATATTCAAAGTAATGCAGAACAAGAACCTACAACCAAGACTACTCTATCCAGCAAGGCTAATGTTTAAAACTGAAGGAGAAATAAAGAGCTTCCCAGACAAAAAAAGCCTCAAGGAATTCATTAAAACCAAACCAATTCTGTAAGAGATGCTAAGGAGCCTGTTGTGAACAGTTCAAAGGAGGAAAAGAATATAGCAAAAGAAGAATACAGCTTTAAAGAATAAAATGGCAATAAACAACTACATATCAATATTAACCTTAAATGTAAATGGATTAAATGATCCAATCAAAAGACATAGGGCCTGACCAGGCGGTGGCGCAGTGGATAGAGCATCGGACTAGGATGCGGAAGATCCAGGTTCGAGACCCCGAGCTCACCACCTTGAGCGCAGGCCCATCTTGCTTGAGCAAAAGCTCGCCAGCTTGGACCCAAGGTCACTAGCTCCAGCAAGGGGCTGCTCTCTCTGTCTGCTGAAGGCCTGCAGTCAAGGCACATGTGAGAAAGCAATCAATGAACAACTATGGTGTCACAACGGCAACGAAAAACAATGATTGACGCTTCTCATCTCTCTCTGTTCTTGTCTGTCTGTCCGTATCTATCCCTCTCTCTGACTCTGTCCCTGTAAAAAGAAAAAAAAAAGACATAGGGTAGCTGCGTGGATAAAGAAACAGGACCCATACATATGCTGTCTACAAGAGACACACCTTAAAACAAAAGATGCACATAAACTGAAAGTAAAAGGCTGGAAAAAAATATTTCATGCAAATAGAAGTGAAAAGAAAGCCGGGTACCAATACTTATATTTGAAAATATGGACTTTAAAACAAAGGCTGTAGTAAGAATAAAGAAGCACACTACATAATGATAAAGGGAACAATTCAACAGGAATATATAATTAGTATAAATATCTACGCACCAAACATAGGAGCCCAGACATACATAAAGCAGACTTTGATGGATATAAAGGGCAAGATTAACAGCAATACTATCATAGTAGGGGATTTCAATACCCCATTAACATCACTGGATAGATCCTCAAGAAAGAAAATTAATAAAGAAACAGCAGACTTAAAGGATACACTAGATCAACTCGATTTAATAGATATCTTCAGAACTTTTCACCCTAAAGCAGTAGAATATACATTCTTTTCAAGCGCTCATGGCATATTCTCTAGGATAGACCACATGTTAGGACACAAAAATGGTCTCAAGAAATTTAAGAAAATTGAAATTATATCAAGCATTTTCTCTGATCACAATGCCATGAAAGTAGAAATTAACCACAAAAGAAAAACTGAAAAATACTCAAACACTTGGAGACTAAATAGCATGTTATTAAATAATGAATGGATTAACAATGAGATCAAAAAAGAAATTAAAAAGTTCCTAAAAACAAATGATAATAAGCATACAGCAACTCAAAATTTATGGGACACAGCAAAAGCAGTACTGAGAGGGAAGTTCATAGCATTACAGGCATACCAGTAGAAGCTAGAAAAAGTTCAAATAAGCAACCTGACCCAGCATCTAAAAGAACTAGAAAAACAACACCAAATAAAGCCCAGGATTAGTACAAGGAAGGAAATAATAAAGATCAGAGCAGAAATAAATGACATAGAGGCTAAGGAAACAATACAGTAGATCAATAAAACCAGGAGCTGATTCTTTGAAAAGGTAAACAAAATTGATGAACCTTTAACTAGACTCACCAAGAAAAAAAGAGAGAGGACTCAAATAAATAAAATTAGAAATGAGAGTGGAGAAATAACGACTGATATAACAGAAATACAAAGTATTGTAAGAAAATACTATGAAGAACTATACGCCAAAAATTAGGAAACCTAGGTAAAACAGACAAATTTCTTGATCATATAATCTTCCAAAAATCAAACAGACCAATTACAACAAATGAGATCGAAACAGTTATCAAAAAACTCCCAAAAAATAAAAGTCCTGAGCCTGATGGCTTCACAAGTGAATTCTACCAAAAATTCAAAGAAGAACTAACTCCTATCCTCCTCAAGCTATTTCAAACAATTCAAGAGGAAGGAAGACTTCCAAACTCCTTTTATGAGGTGAGCATAATTCTGATCCCGAAACCGGGCAAAGACAACACAAAGAAAGAAAATTATAGGCCAAAATCCCTGATGAATTTAGATGCTAAAATTCTCAATAAAATATTAGCCAACCGGATCCAGCAATATACGAAAGAAATCATACACCATGATCAAGTGGGATTTATTCTGGAGAGACATGGCTGGTTCAATATTTGCAAATCAATCAATGTGATTCATCACATAAACAAAAGGAAGGTCAAAAATCACATGATAATTTCAATAGATGCAGAAAAGGCATTTGATAAAATTTAGCACCCATTCATGCTCAAAACTCTCAGTAAAGTGGGAATACAGGGAACATTCCTTAACATGATAAAGGCCATCTATGACAAACCCACAGCTAACATCATACTAAATGGCAAAAATTAAAAGCAATCCCCTTAAGATCAGGAACCAGGCAGGGGTGCCCCCTTTCACCACTCTTATTCAACATAGTTCTGGTAGTCCTAGCTACAGCAATCAGACAAGAAGAAGAAATGAAAGGCATTCAAATTGGAAAAGAAGAAGTAAAACTGTCACTATTTGCAGATGATATGATATTGTATATAGAAAACCCTAAAGTCTCAGTCAAAAAACTACTGGACTTGATAAATGAATTCAGCAAGGTGGCAGGATATAAAATTAATACTCAGAAATCAGAGGCATTTTTATATACCAACAATGAACTGTCAGCAAAAGAAATTAAGGAAACAACCGCCTTCACTATTGCAGCCAAAAAAATAAAGTACCTAGGAGTGAATTTAACCAAGGAGGTTAAGGACTGTACTCGGAAAATTATAAAACATTGATAAAAGAAATCAAGGAAGATACAAACAAGTGGAAGCATATATCATGCTCATGGTTAGGAAGAATAAACATCATTAAAATGTCTATATTACCCAAAGCAATTTATAAATTCAATGCAATACTAATTAAAATACCAATGTCATACTTCAAAGATATAGAACACATATTCCAAAAATTTATATGGAACCAAAAAAGAACACGAATAGCCTCAGCAATCTTAAAAGGAAAAAATAAAGCAGGAGGTATCACTGTTCCGGATATCAAGGTATACTATAAGGCCATTGTACTCAAGACAGCCTGGCACTGGCATAAGAACAGGCACATAGATCAATGGTACAGAACAGGAAACCCAGAAATAAACCCACAGCTTTATGGACAACTGATATTTGACAAAGGAGGAAAGAACATACAAAGGAATAAAGACAGCCTCTTTAACAAATGGTGTTGGGAAAATTGGACATTTACCTGCAAAGAAATGAAACTAGACCATCAACTTACACCATTCCCAAAAACAAACTCAAAATGGATAAAAGACCTAAATGTAAGCCGTGAAATCATAAGCATCTTAGAAGAAAACATAGGCAGCAAGCTCTTCGACATCTGTTGCAGCAGTATATTTGCCGATTTATCTCCACGGACAAATGAAATAAAAGGCAAGATAAACAAATGGGACTATATCAAACTAAAAAGTTTTTGCACAGCTAAAGACAATAGGAACAGAATAAAAAGACAAACCACACAATGGGAGAACGTATTCGACAGCACGTCTGATAAGGGGTTAATAACCAAAATTTATAAAGTACTTATAAAACTCAACACCAGGAAGACAAACAATCCAATCAAAAAATGGGCAAAAGAAATGAATAGAAGTTTCTCCAAAGAGGACATACAGATGGCCAACAGGCATATGAAAAAATGCTCAACATCACTAATCATTAGAGAAATGTAAATTAAAACCACAATGAGATATCACCTCACACCAGTCAGAATGGCGCTCATCAGTAAAACAACACAGAATAAGTGCTGGCGAGGATGTGAAGAAAAGGGAACCCTCCTGCACTGCTGATGGGAATGCAGACTGGTGCAGCCACTGTGGAAAACAGTATGGAGATTCCTCAAAAAATTAAAAATCGAACTGCCTTTGACCCAGCTATCCCACTTTTAGTAATATACCCTAAGAACACCATAGCACTGTTAGAAAAGAAGATATGTGCCCCCATGTTCGTGGCAGCATTGTTCACAATAGCTAAGATCTGAAAACAGCCCAAGTGTCCATCAGAGGACAAGTGGATTAAAAAGCTTTGGTACATATATACTATGGAATACTACTCAGCCATAAGAAATGATGACATCGGATCATTTACAACAAAATGGATGGACCTTGATAACATTATACGGAGTGAAATAAGTAAATCAGAAAAAACCTGAGAACAGCATGATTCCATACATAGGTGGGACATAAAAGCGAGACTATGAGACATGGACAAGAGTGTGGTGGTTTCGGGGAGGGGGAAGGGAGGAGAGGGAGGGAAAGGGGGGATGGGAGGGGCACACAGAAAACCAGATAGAAGGTGACAGAGGACAATTTGACTTTGGGTGATGGGTATGCAACATAATTTAATGATTAGATAACCTGGAGATGTTTTCTTTGAACATTTGTACCCTGATTTATTAATGTCACCCCATTTAAATTAATAAAAAAAAATAAGGACAAGAAGAAAAACAAAAGGAGACATAAACAAGCAAAGCCTTTGGAATATGTCTGAATATTTACCTGATGCCATAGGTAAATCTCTCTTGACCCAGGAGTTAACAAAATGTTCTCCCTGAAAAAAGATTTTTTTTACTTTGATATGTATCTATGAATAAAAGTTGAAAAAACTACCCCCACCCCCAAATGTAGAGTTTTATTGGACTGAGTGGCAGGGCTGTTGGCAATCATTCTTTAATTTTTTGTTTCTATTCAGTGAGGCGATTGCCGGGAGTGGGAGGCGGAGGAGGCTAAGGGGGCATAGGTGGCAATGGAGACTTGACTTGGGGTGGTGAACACACAATACTGCGTATAGGCGTATGTTATACACTGAGCACCTGAAACCTATATAATTATGCTAACTAGTGTCACCCTACTAAATTCAATAACATTTTTTGTTTCTATTAATGTTGGGATTTTTTTTATTTTTATTTTATTCATTTTAGAGAGGAGACACAGAGTGAGAGAGAGAAAGAGAGAAAGGGGGGAGGAGATGGAAGCATCAACTCCCATATGTGCCTTGACCAGACCAGTACAGGGTTTTGAACTGGCGACCTCAGTGTTCCCAGGCCGACGCTTTATCCACTGCGCCACCACAGGTCAGGCAATGTTGGGATTTTTTATGCAGTGCAAACAAACAGAAAAACCCCACCTGTGAGAATTTATTTATACCTAACAGAACACCTCCTGGGGGTCAATGTTTCAGAGACCCAGCTGCAGAGCTCATTTACATGTAGACATGGCAGATATACTTTGACTAATGAGGAAGTATGAGATACAAGAAGGAAGCTGGATTCAGACAGGCTAGGCATTGAGCGACTGATCCTTCTCTGCTCATTGCACCCAATTTCTTTCCCAGGAAACGCTTCTCTTCCACTTTCCCGTCAAGTTCTCTCTGCAAGGTTATCTTCTGAGTCATGTCAGCCATTAAATTTCCTTTTTGGTTTTAGCCAATTTAGGTTGGGGTTTCCAATACCTGCTACTAGGGAATCCTTACTAATTATACTGCTCACAAAAATTAGGAGATATTCTACCTGACCTGTGGTGGCGCAGTGGATAAAGCATCAACCTGGGAACACTGAGGTCACCAGTTCAAAACCCTGAACTGGTCTGGTCAAGGCACATATGGGAGTTGATGCTTCCAGCTCCTCCTCCCTTTCTCTCTCTCTCTCTCTCTCATTCTGTGTTTCCTGTCTAAAATGAAAATAAAAAATAAAAATAAAAAATAAAAATAAATAAATCTTTATTTCATGAAAAAAAAAATTAGGAGATATTCTGTCACTTCATATTCATTTTGAAATATCCCCTAATTTTTGTGAGCAGTATAGTTATAAAGTAACCAGCAAGGAGAAAGCAACTCTGAGGCCCTCTGTGGGTGATGGTTTGGTCCCCATATCTTCCCCAGGCATTCGGATGGTGGCAGCCATGGGAAGCTAGGACACGTGGTGGCCTCAAAGAGGGTAAGACTATCAGGAAGGCAGAGGGCAACCAAAAGCCAGCCCTGGTAAAAGGCATTTTAAGGGCTCTAGTTTAGCCTTTCTTATCACTCTGTCAGATAAGAAGCAGGGGTAGGAAAGAAGAAATAAGAAAGAAGTGGACTCCATGACAAAAAAACAACAACAAACAAACAAAAGAAAACCCACAAAAAACCCACCCCCTTCCAATTCAGACATTATTAGGTAATCAAAAGCCACATGAGAAAAGAATGCTGTTGTAATTACCGTGACACCGACAAATCCTTCGTAGCTTTGAATATACTGGGCAATTTCCTCTGAGGATTTCTTACTTTGAAGAAATTCACATCTATAATTAATAAACATAATTAAAATTTACCCCAATACTGTGATAGAGATGTCTTACATCTTTATTATTGCAGTAATGAACATTTGTTAAAACTTACTGAATTGTATAGTTAGAATTGGTGAATTTTATTAAACTTCAAATAAAACTGTCAAGATTTATCCTAAAACTTATTTAAAGAATCACCATTATTCTCATGTAATTATTCTTTATTCTATTAGTGACAACATGAATAATTTAAAATTAAATCTTTAGATTATCTTCTCTCTTGAAACAAAATATATAATAAAATCAAAGAGAATGATGTATAGCCTGACCAGGTGGTGGTGCAGTGGATAGAGCATCAGACTGGGACACAGAGGACCCAGATTCGAAACACCAAAGTCGCTGGCTTGAGCACAGGCTCATCTGGCTTGAATATGGGCTCACCAGCTTGAGCAATGGGTAACTCACTCTGCTGTAGCCCCTGGGTCAAGGCACATAAGAGAATGCAATCAATGAGCAATCAAAGCAGCTAGGGAGCAATAACGAAGAATTGATGCTTCTCACCTGACCAGGCGGTGGCGCGGTGGATAGAGTGTAGAACTAGGATGTGGAAGACCCAGGTTCGAGATCCCGAGCTTGCCAGCTTGAGTGCGGGCTCACCTGGCTTGAGCAAAAGCTCACCAGCTTGAACCCAAGGTCGCTGGCTCCAGCAAGGGGTGGCTCGGTCTGCTGAAGGCCCATGGTCATGGCATATGTGAGAAAGCAATCAATGAACAACTAAGGTGTTGCAATGGCAACGAAAAACTAATGATTGATGCTTCTCACCTCTCTTCATTCCTGCCTGTCTGTCCCTATCTATCCCTCTCTCTGACTCTCTCTCTGTCCCTGTAAAAAAAAAAAAAAAAAAAAAAAAAGAATTGATGCTTCTCATCTCTCTCCCTTCATGTCTGTCCGTCCCTCTCTCTGTCTCTCTGTCACACACACACACACAATGATTTATAGTAATATATAGGCTAGAGTTTTATGTTTTAAATTAATTAAGCTATTGTGAATAAATCTAGTTCCTGTGGTTATATGAAATTTTCTTTTTTTTTAAGTGAAAGAGAGAGAAAAGAAAAAACACAGGGACAGACAGGAAGGGAGAGAGATGAGAAGCATCAACTCATAGTTGTAGCACATTGGTTGTTCATTAATTGCTTTCTCATTGCAACACCTTAGTTGTTCATTGATTGCTTTCTCTTATGTGTCTTGACCGAGGGGTTTAGCCGAGCCAGTGACCCCTTGCTCAAGCCAGCAACCTTGGGCTTCAAGCCAGCGACCTTTGGGCTCAAGTCAGTGACCTCAGGGTTTTGAACCTGGGTCCTCAGCATCCCAGTTTAATGCTCTATCCACTGTGCCACCACCTGGTCAGGCTGACAGTTATTGGCAATAAGGGGGACTATATAAAATAATAATTTATTTCATCTATTGCTTCTTAAAAAAACAATTGAAATTAATGTTTTGAATTTTTTTCAAAAAGAGCACGTTAAAAACCATTTAAAAATCATATTTCTTTCCGCACACAAAAAAGCAATTTTTAAATTAACTAGAAAAAATCCCTTTAATTCAAAGTAGGCTGGGAATCAGGCCAGAATGTTAGTCCCAGTTCTGCCATTAACAGGGATATGACTAATCTTGTCACTGCTGTTTTGTAATCCCATTAGAAAATGAACTCCATTAGAGATCATATAGAGCCACCATTCTGTGGCAGCCAGGATGTGGAGGAGAGACTATTCCACAACAAGAGCACTCTCTGTCCTGCGAGCTGGACCTGGGCCAGAACAGAGGTTGCTTTCCACACATCCTCCCCTTAGAGACTCTGATCTTAATTGATGTTCACTCTGACATAAATCAGCAACCTTGCAACATGCTGGTCTCCAGAACAGGTTGTAGTCCTGACCTGATAAAGCACATAAAGTAATTTCCATACCTGGTAGCATTCACGTACCAGTGTCAGGGACTGTGACTATATCTCCCCTTTACCCTATGTCATTCTCTGGCATCTCCCAAGCAGCATGGGGATCCATTTTGCCTTGCTGCTGCTGCCCATGACATGCCTCATGTAAGTTTCCCTTCATAAACTCTATTAATTACCAGATTGGAGTGGCCAGCCTCTTTCTTTATCTTTCCCTGCCCTCCACTTATGGAGGCAGACTTTCAGTCTCTGGGCTTTTCCCGGGTCTGTGTGTACTAATGCAAGTTCCCAGTTTTCAGGTGTACAAGTCCTCCCAGGGATTGCCTTAAGTCTGCACATAACCTTGCTAGCACCCAATGGGAGTGGTAGTGGTGGTGGTGGTGGTGCTCTGTCCACATGCTGAGTATGGACTGAGGAGACACTCAATGCACGGTATTTTCTTTTCTTTTTATTTTTTTATTATTATTTTTTACAGGGACAGAGAAAGTCAGAGAGAGGGATAGATAGGGACAGACAGACAGGAACGGTGAGAGAGATGAAAAGCATCAATCATTAGTTTTTTGTTGCCGTTGCGACACCTTAGTTGTTCATTGATTGCTTTCTCACATGTGCCTTGACCGTGGGCCTTCAGCAGACCCAGCAACCCCTTGCTGGAGCCAGCGACCTTGGGTTCAAGCTGGCGAGCTTTTTCTCAAGCCGGATGGCCCTGCACTTTTAAGCTGGCAAGCTCGGGGTCTCAAACCTGGGTCTTCCACATCCCAGTCCGACGCTCTATCCACTGCACCACCGCCTGGTCAGGCACGGTACTT
This sequence comes from Rhynchonycteris naso, assembly GCA_037038555.1. NCBI lineage: Eukaryota > Metazoa > Chordata > Mammalia > Chiroptera > Emballonuridae > Rhynchonycteris > Rhynchonycteris naso. The sequence continues at coordinate 234,972,155 of CM072995.1, forward strand.
TCTTTTAAAACTACAATTAAATCCGTTAGCATTTGTGGAATACTACATTTTAAAAAGTATAAGAGTACTCAGATATTTTGTCCATAGTTTATAAAAGAAGCAACAAAGCCAGTCTATAAAATTGAAGTCCAAACAGCTAAGGATAGAGCAATCAACAAGAAACTTGGGGATTCTTAGTTCTAATTCCAGCTCTGAAATTTATTGGCTGACCATGTGCTCATAATGACAGACAGAGGGAAGGTGAAATGGTCATCTTCACACGATACATGATAGTTTGTGCAAGGCCTTTGCTCCATATAACTTTATAATCATTACGACAACCCTACAAGCCATGAATTATCATCTGTATTGTTACCTACAAGACTGAGAGTAATGGGAATAGGATCTGGTGGTTAGGAAGTGGCTCTGCATATCTCTTAAGCTTCTGCACTCTGCCCTGCCCTTTTGCATCAGCAGGCATTAGCTCCTTCTCTCTTTGAGGCTGGTTACTGGACTGATATTGTCTCTCCTATGCTTCTTACCTTTCCCTCAACCCACTCTCAGAGAAGGTACACTGGGACCACTGCAGATAGGATGTGCCATTCTAGTTTGTACTAGCCACATGGTCTGTGTGAATGGTGTCACTGGGAGCTGTCTAGTGTATAAGCCAATGACACTAAGCATGGTGGCCCTGAGTATAAATGAAGCCTGAACTGGAGCCAGAACTGAGACAGATGCCCAAGAGCCAGGAATACTGAGCCAGGGCTGACACTCATCTGATACATACCCATCCGGTATATGTCAACACTGTATATGATTGGTTAGGTCTATTCTGACTGGTCAAGAAGCCAAAGTGACATTCAAAATATTTAACAATCTTACAATTGTCTCATCTGCTTGTCAGGAAGTGCTTTTCTCTCCCTCCCATCCCGTCTCTCTTTCTCCTCTCCCACTTTGTTCCCTTCTTCCCTCCCACCCCCTCACTTTTTCTTTTGTCTTCAAAATTAATACACATTTGCTTTCAAAAATTTAACATAGAAGTGAACAAAGCAAAATATGAAAATCCTTCTCTACTTCATCTCCTGACAAACACAAACCCAGGTAGATCTATTGTTTGCTTCCTATCTATTTTTTTCTTTTACTGGGACAGAGAGAGAGTCAGAGAGAGGGATAGATAGGGACAGACAGACAGGAATGGAGAGAGATGAGAGGCATCAATCATCAGTTTTTCATTGAGAATCCTTAGTTGTTCATTGATTGCTTTCTCACGTGTGCCTTGACTGCGGGCCTTCAGCAGACCAAGCAACCCCTTGCTGGAGCCAGCGACCTTGAGTCCAAGCTAGCGAGCTTTTGCTCAAGCCAGATGGACCCGCGCTCAAGCTGGCAACCTTGGGGTCTCGAACCTGGGTCATCCGCATCCCAGCCCAATGCTCTATCCACTGTGCCACAGCCTGGTTAGGCTGCTTCCTATCTTTCCATAACTTTTTCTATATATTTTCAAACAAGTCTGTATATAGGTTGAGTGGTTTTACAGAGTTTTTAAGGGCTTACACTACACATTATTTTGCACATTGCTTTTTGCACTTAATATATAGCCATCCTTTCATTTTTCTGAGCATGGGTGTCCATGTGAAAGATGGCTTCTAAACAATTACTGCCTAGTTATTTTATGGTTTACCTACGATCCAATAACTTCTTTGCATGTGGTAGTTGTATGACAAATATTAGTTAAAGAAATAGAATATGGGGAAGCAAGATGGCGACGGAGTAGGCGGACGTACCAACTTCCAACTCCCAGAAGCAAAGTGGATTATAACTCAATTTAAAGAACCATCATCTAGATAAACCAACTATGAACTAAACTAAGTGGACTCTTCAACCAAGGAACACAGAAGAAGCCACATTGACACTGGTAGGAATAGCGAAAACGCGAAGAGGGCTTGCCCAGCTCCCCGGAGCAAACGGCAGCCCGGAGAGACCTGCGGGGCAGGAGGAAAGTTTGGCGGAGAGGGAGGGACCTGGGTCCCAGGAACCAAGCCCCAGCCTGCAGTCTCAGAGCCTAGAAGAGGAGTTTGGACAGTTTTGAGCTGTGAAACAAGTGAGGGAGCTCCCAGGCCTACAGTGTGGAGTATTAGGTCCCTTCCTACTCTGCTGAGGGCTGCTTAAGGGTTTGGGGCGACAGGACGCTGAAACGCGGTTCTGTCGGCGTGGGCAGAGGCCAAACCGGTGGGAGCTCGGTCTAGCCCAGAGGGTCAGAGGGGACGCGCGAGAGCGGACCGGCAGCTGCGGGCCCGCCTTTAACCCCACTTACGGGGACAAAGCGGGAGGCCAGGAACGGGCAGAAATCTGCTCTATGACCCTGCGCAGGCTGGCCCTGACAGTGGGGACCGGGCTAGGACCAGGGACGGGCAGGGGCTCGCGGCTGAGCTCACGCTACCAGCCCCCCCCCAACGCCAGAGAAACCGCGGTTGGCCAGTATACGTGCGCGAGCGGGCTCCGAGCGCGGGAACAGGCTAGACCCCGACACAAGTGGAAGCTTGCAGCTGAGCTCACGCTACTATCCCCGTCCGGCCGGAGAAACCGCGGATTACATTCATACGTGCACGAGCGGGCTCCGAATGCGGGGGCGGGGTAGAGTCCCGGACGAGCGGAAGTACGCAGCTGAGCAGAAGCCAGCAAACACGCCCGGCCCAATAAACCTTGGTTTCCGACCCTGCGCAGAAGGGCCCTGGCCTTGAGGGCGGGGCTAAATCTCCAGACGGGCAAACGCTCACAGCTGAGAGCACGTCAAAAGCCCCACCCAACCCGCGAAACTGTGGCGAGCAGGCTCTGACTGAGGGCTCTGGGCGGAAGTCCGGAAATAGGCTGGGTCCGCAGCAGAACAAAGGTGCTCACATCTACCCTTGGTGCTAAGACTTGTGGCTTCAGTGACAGCCCCTCGCACGGAGGAGAGGCAGAAATCACAGCAAAAGCTACAGTGGGCAGGCGCTGGTAACGCTCATACCCAACCACCCTAGGCACCGGCAGAGGGGGTGAGGGGCCTGCAGACAGACCACACCTAGGGAACACAAAGGCAACACCTACTGGACTCCAGTGGCCACAACTTGCTTATACACAGAAAAAATGGGCAGGCAGAGAAATGCAAACCAAATGAATCAAGAGAAATCCCCAGAGAAGGACCTGAATGAACCAGATATAACCAAATTACCAGAAGCAGAATTTAGAATAATGATAGTTAGGATGTTCAAAGAAATTAGAGCAACAATGGATAGTCATTATGAACACCTAAATAAAGAGATAACAAGTATAAAAAAGAAAATTGAAATAATAAAAAAGAATCAGACAGAAATGACAAATACAGTATCAGAACTGAAGACCACAATGGAAGGAATTAAAAGCAGGTTGAATCATGCTGAGGATCGAATAAGTGAGTTAGAGGACACAATAAACAAAGGCACAGAAGCAGAGAAAAAAAAGGAAAAGACACTTAAAAAATGTGAGGAAACTCTAAGGGAGCTTTGTGACAACATGAAGAGAAACAACATTCACATCATAGGGGTGCCTGAAGAAGAGGAGAGAGGACAGGAAATGGAAACTGTTCAATCAAATCATAGTAGAAAACTTTCCTAAATTAAGGCTGGGAAACACTCCACACATTCAAGAAGCACACAGAACTCCATTAAAGAGAAACCCAAAAAGATCTACACCAAGACACATCATAGTTAAAATACCAAAGCTAATGGATAAAGAAAAAATTTTAAAAGCTGCTAGAGAAAAAAAGGCTATCACCTACAAAGGAGCCCCCATAAGGATGACATCCAACTTCTCAACAGAAACACTTGAGGCCAGAAGGGAATGGCAACAAATAATCAAAGTAATGCAGAACAAAAACCTACAACCAAGACTACTTTATCCAGCAAGGCTAACGTTTAAAATTGAAGGAGAAATAAAGAGCTTCCCAGAAAAAGAAAACCTGAAGGAATTCATAAAAACCAAACCAATTCTGCAAGAGATACTAAGGGGCCTCTTGTGAACAGTTTAAAGGCAGGAATGAATAGAGCAAAAGAATACAGCTTTAAAGAATAAAATGGCAATAAACAACTACATATCAATAATAACCTTAAATGTAAAGGGATTAAATGATCCAATCAAAAGACATAGGGTAGCTGCATGGATAAAGAAACAGGACCCATACATATGCTGTCTACAAGAGACACACGTTAAAACAAAAGATGCTCATAGACTGAAGGTAAAAGGATGGAAAAAAATATTTCATGCAAATGGAAATGAAAAAAAAGCAGGGGTAGCAATACTTATATCAGACAAAATGGACTTTAAAACAAAGGCTGTAGTAAAAGATAAAGAAGGACACTACATAATGATAAAGGGAACAATTCAAAAGGAAGATATAACTATTATAAATATCTATGCACCAAATATAGGAGCCCCGACATACATAAAGCAGACTTTGATAGATATAAAGGGCGAGATTAACAGCAATACTATCATAGTAGGGGATTTCAATACCCCTCTAACAACACTGGATAGATCCTCAAGAAAGAAAATTAATAAAGAAACAGCAGACTTAAAGGATACACTAGATCAACTCGATTTAATAAATATCTTCAGAACTTTTCACCCTAAAGCAGTAGAATATACATTCTTCTCAAGCACTCATGGTACGTTTTCTAGGATAGACCACATGCTAGGACACAAAAATGGTCTCAAGAAATTTAAGAAGATTGAAATCATATCAAGCATTTTCTCTGATCACAATGCCATAAAATTAGAAATTAACCACAAAAGAAAAACTGAAAAATACTCAAACACTTGGAAACTAAATAGCATGATATTAAATAATGAATGGATTAACAATGAGATCAAAGAAGAAATAAAAAAGTTTCTAGAAACAAATGATAATGAGCATACATCAACTCAAAATTTATGGGACACAGCAAAAGCAGTTCTGAGAGGGAAGTTCATTGCACTACAGGCATATCATAAGAAGCTAGAAAAAGCTCAAATAAGCAACCTGACCCTGCATCTAAAAGAACTAGAAAAACAACAACAAATAAAACCCAAGACAAGTAGAAGGAAGGAAATAATAAAGATCAGAGCAGAAATAAATGACATAGAGGCAAAGGAAACAATACAGAGGTTCAATGAAACCAGAAGCTGGTTCTTTGAAAAGGTAAACAAGATTGATGAACCTTTAACTAGACTCACCAAGAAAAAAAGAGAGAAGACTCAAATAAATAAAATTGGAAAAGACAGTGGAGAAATAACAACTGACACAACAGAAATACAAAGCATTGTAAGAAAATACTATGAAGAACTATATACCAAAAAAATTTGACAATCTTGGTGAAATGGACAAATTTCTTGAATCATATAACCTTCCAAAAATCAATCTGGAAGAATCAGAATACCTAAACAGACCAATTACAGCAAATGAGATCGAAACAGTTATCAAAAAACTCCCAAAAAATAAAAGTCCTGGGCCTGATGGCTTCACAAGTGAATTCTATCAAAAATTCAAAGAAGAACTAACTCCTATCCTCCTCAAGCTATTTCAAAAAATTCAAGAGGAAGGAAGACTTCCAAACTCCTTTTATGAGGCGAGCATAATTCGGATCCCAAAACCGGGCAAAGACAACACAAAGAAAGAAAATTATAGGCCTATATCCCTGATGAATTTAGACGCTAAAATTCTCAACAAAATATTAGCCAACCAGATCCAGCAATATATGAAAAAAATCATACACCATGATCAAGTGGGATTTATTCTGGAGAGACATGGCTGGTTCAATATTCACAAATCAATCAATGTGATTCATCACATAAACAAAAGGAAGGACAAAAATCACATGATAATTTCAATAGATGCAGAAAAGGCATTGGATAAAATCCAGCATCCATTCATGCTCAAAACTCTCAGTAAAGTGGGAATACAGGGATCATTCCTTAACATAATAAAGGCCATCTACGATAAACCGACAGCAAACATCATACTAAATGGACAAAGATTAAAAGCAATCCCCTTAAGATCAGGAACCAGGCATGGATGCCCCCTTTTACCACTCTTATTCAACATAGTTCTGGAAGTCCTAGCTACAGCAATCAGACAAGAAGAAGATATAAAAGGCATCCAAATTGGAAAAGAAGAAGTAAAACTGTCACTATTTGCAGATGATATGATATTGGTTATTGAAAACCCTAAAGTCTCAGTCAAAAAACTACTGGACCTTATAAATGAATTCAGCAAGGTGGCAGGATATAAAATTAATACTCAGAAATCAGAGGCATTTCTATATACCAACAATGAACTGTCAGCAAAAGAAATTAAGGAAACAATCCCCTTCACTATTGCAGCCAAAACAATAAAGTACCTAGGAGTGAATTTAACCAAGGAGGTTAAGGACTTGTACTTGGAAAATTATAACACATTGATAAAAGAAATCAAGGAAGATACAAACAAGTGGAAGCATATACCGTGCTCATGGCTAGGAAGAATAAACATCATTAAAATGTCTATATTACCCAAAGCAATTTATAAATTCAATGCAATACCAATTAAGATACCAATGACATACTTCAAAGATATAGAACACATATTCCAAAAATTTATATGGAACCAAAAAAGAACACGAATAGCCTCAGCAATCTTAAAAAGAAAAAATAAAGCAGGAGGTATCACTCTTCCAGATATCAAGGTTTACTATAAGGCCATTATACTCAAGACAGCCTGGTACTGGCATAAGAACAGGCACATAGATCAATGGAACAGAACAGAGAACCCAGAAATAAACCCACAGCTTTATGGACAACTGATATTTGACAAAGGAGGAAAGAACATACAATGGAGTAAAGACAGCCTCTTTAACAAATGGTGTTGGGAAAATTGGACATCTACCTGCAAAAAAATGAAACTAGACCATCAACTTACACCATTCACAAAAACAAACTCAAAATGGATAAAAGACTTAAATGTAAGCCGTGAAACCATAAGCATCTTAGAAGAAAACATAGGCAGCAAGCTCTCCGACATCTGTAGCAGCAGTATATTTGCCGATTTATCTCCACGGGCAACTGAAATAAAAGGCAAGATAAACAAATGGGACTATATCAAACTAAAAAGTTTTTGCACAGCTAAAGACAATAGGAACAGAATAAAAAGACAAACCACACAATGGGAGAACATATTCGACAGCACATCTGATAAGGGGTTAATAACTAAAATTTATAAAGAACTTATAAAACTCAACACCAGGAAGACAAACAACCCAATCAAAAAATGGGCAAAAGAAATGAATAGAAATTTCTCCAAAGAGGACATACAGATGGCCAATAGGCATATGAAAAAATGCTCAACATCACTAATCATTAGAGAAATGCAAATTAAAACCACAGTGAGATATCACCTCACACCAGTCAGAATGGCACTCATCAGCAAAACAACACAGAATAAGTGCTGGCGAGGATGTGGAGAAAAGGGAACCCTTCTGCATTGCTGGTGGGAATGCAGACTGGTGCAGCCACTGTGGAAAACAGTTTGGAGATTCCTCAGAAAATTAAAAATAGAACTGCCTTTTGACCCAGGTATCCCACTTTTAGGAATATACCCTAAGAACACCATAGCACTGTTCGAAAAGAAGAAATGCGCCCCCATGTTCGTGGCAGCATTGTTCACAATAGCGAAGATCTGGAAACAGCCCAAGTGTCCGTCAGAAGATGAGTGGATTAAAAAGCTATGGTACATATATACTATGGAATACTACTCAGCCATAAGGAACGATGACATCGGATCATTTATAACAAAATGGATGTACCTTGATAACATTATACAGAGTGAAATAAGTAAATCAGAAAAAAAGAAAAACTGAGAACAGCATGATTCCATACATAGGTGGGACATAAAAGTGAGAATATGAGACATGGACAAGAGAGTGGTGGTTATGGGATGGGGGGAGGGAGGGAATAGTGGGATAGGGAGGAGGGGAGGGACACAGGGAAAACCAGATTGAAGGTGACAGAGAACAATTTGACTTTTGGTGATGGGTATGCAACACAATTGAATGATAAGATAACCTGGAGATGTTTTCATTGTACATATGTACCCTGATTTATTGGTGTCACCCCATTAGAATTAATAATAATAAAATATATATATATTTTTAAAAAAAGCCTGAGCTGTGGTGGCGCAGTGGATAAAGCGTCGACCTGGGAACACTGAGGTCGCCAGTTCAAAACCCTGCACTGGTCTGGTCAAGGCACATATGGGAGTTGATGCTTCCAGCTCCTCCCCCCTTTCTCTCTCTCTCTCTCTCACTCTCTCTCTTTGTCTCCTCTCTAAAATGAATAAAATAAAGAATTTAAAAAAAAAAAAAAAGGAATAGAATATGAACCTTGTAAGGATCCTCATAGTAAAAGTTACGATGAGAGCCCTGGTTCTCATGAGAAACTGCAAGCAACACTAGCTTCCTCATTCTGGGAAGCCTGCCCGGGTGCCAACTCCCCTGTATATTAGGGCTAGTTTAGCCTTGGTTACCAGGCGCTTCTAGGTCAGGCACCCAAAAGACTGCCTTTTAGGTCACGGGCTAGCTAACACAGCATGTTGACATCACCACACTAATATAATGGTTAATGTAATATTAATACCCTACCACTATACTCTGTAAGCCATATATATGTCTGTGCCTGCACTAACATAGGAACAACAGGTTAATATAAAAATAAAAACTGAAAACATGCATCACTTGCCCTCAGCTCCTCAGGCTTTTTCCACCTTGAAAATCTCACTGCCAAAATCATCCCTCCCAGAGCAGGTCTGCTCTGACAAACCTGATCACATTGCTAGATTCAAGTACTAGACAATAGGAAATATAGGAGGTAGAAGAACACATTAAATAACACCAGAGAGATAAAGCGTTGACCTGGAATGCTGAGGTCGCCAGTTCAAAACCCTGCACTTGCCTGGTCAAGGCACATATGGGAGTTGATGCTTCCTGCTCCTCCCCCCTTCTCTCTCTCTCTCTCTCTCTCTCTCACACACACACACACATACACACACACACACACACACACACACACACACTCTCTCTCTTTCTCCTCTCTAAAATGAATAAATAAATAAATTAAATAATACCACGAAAATGATCCCGCTAAACCTAGAGTGTGGGGAATTTTATAGGACAGATTACATGGTTCCTTTAATGAGTAAATGACAAGAAAAAGAGGAAAGGAAGAAATCTATAAAATTAAAAATCTTAAGAGGTATATCAACGAAATGTAATATGTAGACTTTGGATCTGATTCGAATAAACCAACAGTAAAGAGAGAGAGGGAGGTGGGGGGTGTGGACATGGGACACTGATTCAGCTATTTGATGCTGTGTATTGAGTAATCAATGTTAATCCCTTTTAGGAAAGATAATGATATTGTGGCTTCGTTTCTTAAAGATATTTTGGTGTATAACTCTAAAATATCAACAAATGACATATATGATGTCTAGGATCGACTTTAATGTAATCTGGTTACTATTATTATTATTTCTGGTGAAAAGGTGGGTGAGAAACAGATGGCATATGATCTGACTATATGTTAGTGTTTGTTATACTACTCTTTCTACCTTTGAAATTTTCCATAATGAAAGTTTTAAAAATTCTAAAGGAGACCTGTGGTGGCGCAGTGGATAAAGTGTCGACCTGGGAACACTGAGGTCGCCAGTTCAAAACCCTGCACTGGTCTGGTCAAGGCACATATGGGAGTTGATGCTTCTAGCTCCTTCCCCCTTTCTCTCTCTCTCTCTCTCTCTCTCTTTCTCTCACTCTGTGTCTCCTCTCTAAAATGAATAAATAAAAAATTAAAAAAAAAATTCTAAAGGAAATAAATATATATTGGGTAGATATAAAGTCACATAGAAAATACTAGTAAATATAGCATTAAAAATAATTAAAATGCATTTCATTTTCTAAACAAGGAAGTAAAGACTATTGCAAAAATCAAAACTGAGTTTTTTAAATAAAACATTCTTTTTGGTATGCAATCAGCAGTACATAAAACCATTTGTAATCAAGTGTTAAACATTGTTTTACTTTCCAGCTTCCTTTATGTGCCATTTTACATCATCCTTATGTGAATTATTCTTATTTATCAATTAAGTCAGATCCTGAAATTTCTATTTTGCAAAATATGTCTTAGTGTTTAGAAAACTAAAACATTTTAAGAAATTATCTTAAAATTACTTGATTCAAATTTTTCATGCTTCCTTGCTTGAATAAATTCTGGACTGTTCTAGTTTTAGATAAGAAAAAAAATCAAAACTGATGGTGCTACTCCAGGAAGGTGACTCTTATCTTTAGTTTTGTTTCCTCCTTAAAACAAACAAACAAAAACAAAAACAAGAAAACAGAGAAAGATTTATTCACTTACTTGGGGAACCATTTGGCATGCTCCTTCCAAGGGTCATCTCCTTCCTCCCAATTTCCTAAACATCCACCACAGGAAAAACACTGAACAGTGTCCCGTTTCCCTATAAATGAAGGAAAACATTTTTATTTTAATTCGTATTCATTGATTTTAGTGAGAGAGGAAAGGAGAGAGAGACGGGAACATTGATCTGTTCCTGTATGTGCCCTGACCAGGGATAGAACCATCAGTCTCTGTGCTTCAGGATAATGGTCCAGTGGTTGGCAAACTCATTAGTCAACAGAGCCAAATATCAACAGTATAACGACTGAAATTTCTTTTGAGAGCCAAATTTTTTTAACTTAAACTATATAGGCAGGTACATTCCTTATCGAGGTAGCGCCAGCACGTGGTATTTTGTGGAAGAGCCACACTCAGGGGCCAAAGAGCTGCATGTGGCTCGCGAGCCGCAGATTGCCGACCAGGGGAAACAAACAAGCTATCCATCCGGCCAGAGCTCTGAAGGAAAACATTTAGATTGCCCAGCAGTGGCACCACAGGATAGTCCAGAAGTTGTGTGTCTGGATGTTGACTGCTCTGTGCATGAGTAAGACGTGCTCTAACACGTCTTCCCATTCACATGGTCATCTGGCTGAGTCTCCATCCACAGCCCTGCTGCCCTAAAAGACCATTTACTAAGCCTACACCCTCACCCTTCAGCCATGGCCATACTTCACATACATAACTCTAGCCTATTTAATTCTATATGCCCACAAGGTGCTCCCAGAGTTGATGTTTCACTATTTGAGCTCTCCAAGCTGTAGTTGGAAAGCAGTGAAACCTCAGGACTCATGAAGCAAGGCATAGTTAGAAAACGTAAGTTGTAGCTTTGCAATTAAATTTCTGTGGCATGCTTTTAAACTCTTTGAGCCTCAATGAACTTAACTGTGAAATAGTGAAAGTGATGAGTTTGTTGTGTTAGAATTAGTGCTTAATCCAAGTTTAGCATCAAGTACATACTCAGTAAATAATAGCTATTAACTGTTTGTTCTTAAATTTTTTTCCCATTGATTTTTAGAGAGAAAGAGACACAGAGAGGGGGAGGGAGAGACAGAGAGAGAAACATCAACTTATTGCTCCACTTAGTGGTGCACTCATTGATTGCTTCTCATATATGCCCTGACCTCAGTGGGCCTGGTTGACACTTTATCCACTGAGCCAACTGGCCAGGGCAATAGCTGTTGTTATTATAATTCTCATTCACGTATTTTATAACATTTACAGCATGCCTAGAACAATTCAAACAAAGTGCAATTTTAAAAATTTATTTGATTTTTTAGAGAGAGAGGAATGGGGAATGGGGGAGGGAAGACAGACAGACAGACAGGCAGACATTGATTTGTTGTTCCACTTATTTATGCATTCATTTATTGATTATTGTATGTGCCTTGACCTGGAATCCAACCCACAACCTTGGCATATTGGAATGATACAGTCTACCTAAGTGAGCTACCTGGATGAGGCCCAAAGTGCAGTTTTCTTAAATGCAGTTTTCCCTGTACATTAGAGTTAGCCCTAAGATTAAAATCAACCCACCATAGCAGGATTCAGACTACAATATAGCTGTTAAGTGCTGTGTTGTCGTTCCCCCTGCTCAAAATAAAGTTGTTTCTTAACTATACCTGTCTGCTATACTCTTTAGCAGCCAGGTATGCTTGGTCTCATACATGTGAAAAAAGAAATTAAAATCAACCAACCAACAAACAGAAAGCCCCTCCAATATTGCAGCAATTAAAAGAATCAAAGAAAGATTTTACAGGAGCAGCAAAAGAAAAATGGGTGAGGAGTCCAGCTGACCTTATGATTTATTTTCAGGACCTTAAGAATGTTGTCAGTATTGGCCCTGGCTGGTTGGCTTACTGGTAGAGCATCGGCCCAGCATATGGATGTCCCAGGTTGATTACAAGTCAGGGCGCACAGGAGAAGTGCCCATCTGCTTCTCCACCACTCCCCCTCTTACTTCTTTTTCTCTCTCTTCCCCTCCTGCAGCCATGGCTCGTTTGGAGAGAGTTGGCCCAGATTCTAAGGATGTCACCATGACCTCCATCCACCTCAGGTGCTACAAAGAGCTCAGTTGCTGAGCAACAGAGCAATTTCCCAGATGGGCAGAGCATCGCCCCCTAGTGGGCTTGTCAGGTGGATCTGGGCAGTGTGTATGCAGGAGTCTGTCTCTCTGCCTCCCCTACTTTCACTGAGTAAAAAAAAAGAATGTTGTCAGTATTGTCTAAGGTCCAAACGTAAGGAAAAGTAATTGTCTATATACATTTGTCAAATCAATATGCTGCGTGAAACATAAAGCTAAAGTAAAATTACTGAAGTTGGATTTTAATAAAATAGACCTTATGCCCTGTCTGGGTAGCTCTGTTAGACGGAGTATCATCCTGTTCCACCAAGGTTGCATGTTTGAACCTCAGTCTGGGCACATAAAGGAGTCAGTCAACAAATGTATGGATGAGTAGGACAACAAATTGATGTTTCTCTCTCTCTAAAATCAATAAAAATAAAAATTTTAATAGAACTTATACCTAATATAATACATTTATAAGTGAGAAAATATTCACAAAATATTGCAACTGAAATATAGAACCTAAATTTAAAACTCCAGAGAAATTCTTCAGAAAATGATTTCAAATTACCTGTAAAGACAAAGCCAGCCTCTGAGAGCTCCCTTAGGGATATCCCATGGGCATAAAATGGCCAGTATTTGAAGGATTCCAGTCTGGCCTTCTCCTCTTGGTACTTTGCTTCGTCTCCTCTCAGCCTGTTCTCTGGATTCTTAACTCTTATGTCATACTTGGCAATGTTACCGACATCTTTGCCCAAAAGGAACTCACAGTTCCGATACGACTCCTTGTGCTTTTCTATGGGGAGACTCTTGAGGCTGGCCCCAAACAGGACTGAGCTACAGCAGAAGCACTGCACCCCAGCTCTTATGCCAGTGAAATAAAACCCAGCCGCTGCCATCTCCTGTGGAGTCCACGAGCTGTAGGTGTCATAGTTTACAAAAGTCTTTAACCGTTTTGATTCACTGCGCATTTCTGAGTTAAAGCCTTTCTGCATTTTCTCTCGTTCTTCCTGCTCCTCTTTTTCCATTTCCTTTGCAAACTGAACCGAATCCAAGTGTAGGAGAGCAGACACTTCTTTAAACGAAGCGTGATCAAATAGGGAGACCCCCGCCTCCGTGGCCTCCGCCTGCGTGGCCATTTTCTGAGAAGCGAAAGAAAAGCAGGTTAGCAGACATTTCCACTTGTTTGACTAATCCTGACATTTTCTTCAACCTTTTTATACTGTTTTATTTCTTCTGAATAATACTAATCTGTTCATCACTTAGCCGGGTCAGAGCAAATATGTTAGTCTCCTACAGCCTCTCTCACTTCCTCCTGCCCACCCAACAGAAAGGTCACATGTGAAGTCCAAGCAGTGGGAGGCCCTCTTATCACAGCGTCAGTTATCACTTAAGTCAAAGGCATACAATAGGGGCTACCTTAGTCTAATCATATAACAAGTCAAAAGGTACTTGGTTTGTATCCTCAGCTCTTCTGGAAGCTCAGAAGGAGGATTTCATTTAATACCCACAGGTAGAATTAGATAGTTCCACTTTACAAGGACTGTTTTATGTGCTCCTGCCTTTGTCCAGCTCAGCTGATTTGCAATTTGCCCATCTACCTACATTTCTGCAAAAGTGGCAGCAAACAGCCTGACTGGCAGTGGCATAGCAGATAAAGCATCAACCTAGGATGCTGAGGTCCCAGGTTCCAAACCCCATGGTTGCCAGCTTGAGTGTGGGGTCACTGGCTTGAGCATGGGGTCATCAACATGATTCCATGGCCACTGGTTTGAGCTCAAAGGTCACTGGTTTGAGCCCGAAGGTTGGTGGCTTGACGTCCAAGGTCACTGGCTAAGCTGGAACCCCCTAGCCAAGGTACATATGAGAAACAATCAATGAACAACAATAGTGCTACAACTAAGAGTTGATGCTTCTCATCTCTCTCCCTTCCTCTCTCTCTCTCTCACATACACACACATACACACACACGTAGCAGTAAACAAAAGATCTTGATAAAGACCAAGCACGCCCATCATTTCGCAGTACCTAAGGCAAGGAAGAGCGCTCCTTTGTCAATAATGTGTTAAATCTATTTCAGCAGTGTTTCCTCCAGCCTCTCTCCCTCTCTCTGTGGCAGCCCACAGGGTTACTTAGCTTTTTGATTGAACAGCTCCTTTTGTTTCAGTGCGCTGGTGCCCTCTCCCTGTAGAGCCTCATCAGCGGTTATCTATCAGATGAGGGTCTCCTTCTAACTAGGATAAATACCTGCCCACCTCTCCTTGGGCCACATGTTCCTTCCATTCACAGTAGGAACCCGCCCAAGCTTAGTGGTCTAGGCAGCCTAGGGCTCTTTCTTAGCTACTTTCATTTTTGCCAAACCAGTCAAAACTGGTCAAGGTACAGTATTCTTGGCTTACTTCCCCTGAATCTGAAAATCTGTTTTAATCCACTTAGCTCTTTCCTCTCTGGCTCTAGATTGACCACCTCTAAATTCCACTGCTGTGCTTTCCCTCCCATCAGTAGTTACAGTACTTGAATTCAAACCAGGGATTCCGCAGCTGCCAGCCATCAGTGGTTCTAAATCTTTCTCCCACTTTACAGCTTTTGTTCTGCCAAACAAAGCCTTAGCCATTTGTTATGCTGGTGGCTGAGGCCAGGCAGGTTCGCACTGAATTCGGGCAGACAGTACAAGGAACTGCACAGCTGGAAAGCACCTGCTGTTACCAGTTTATCAGAGGCTCACAAAGACAGGCAAGTGAATAAACAAAGGAAATCCACTTTCATAGTGAGGGTAAAGAATCAGGAAAACAACCCCTCTCTGTGGCAGCGGCTGCTGAGGGAATCAGGGAACCACACCTCACAGTGGCGATTATCACCTGGGATAATTGCCCCGAGGGAAAGCACCTATAGCTCTTCATAGAGACACACAAGTAGCTTTCTGCCACGTGCTCATGCACTAATGGTGGAAAGTCCTGCAGCCGGGAAACTAGCAAGCAAGCCTGACACAGCTGTTTCCCCCACACCATTATTTAAATTATAAAGCCAAAAACTGTTTCAGTTATCCCATTCACAGTACTGTCTTCAGCAATTACACAGGGTTGGGTAATTGAAAAAACTTACAGGACTCTATGTAGTATACTTATAAAAGATAAAATACTAAAATAAAAATAAAAATTGGGTAGCCTGGCCTGTGGCGGTACAATGGATAAAGTATTGACCTGGAATGGTGAGGTCACTGGTTCAAAACTCTGGGCTTGCCTGATCAAGGCGCATGTGGCAGCAATCAATGAACTAAAGTGAAGCAACTGAGCTGGTGCTGCAGGCCCCTCTTTCTCTTCTCTCTCTGTAAAATCAGTAAATAAAATCTTTGAAAATAAATAAATAAAAATAAAAAATAAAAACCAGACAAACATCAGGGAGGTCTCAGATTCCAAGGCTAGTTCCTAGGGGCCTTTCTCAGTTGCACAAGCTGTGCTGCACTTTAGGTAATGAACAACCTCGGTATGTGTAAGATACCTTAGTCTCAGGAAACCATAATATCGTCTCAGGGAGGGTCTTCTATACCCCTCTGGTCACGTGGCCAACACTAAGCTATATGACAGTCTCAAAAACAGGAGAGCTGATACGGGCTGCCCCCTGGTCTATCTCAGACCCCAGCACAGGACTTCATTAATCACTACTTAGTACATTCTGTTTGGATTTGGCCAAGAGTCAGTACCATGGTTTCAGGTCTCCCTGGAGATAAATAAGCATAGGGTTGCAACAGACCAGCTGGAGCTAGTTTCCCTGGTTCAGCGGTCAATTTTGCATCTGGAGGCCATTTCTGGGGAGGAGAGGAGAGATCTCCAAGACTCTCTCCAAATTTCATGTCCTTTGACTATAAGAGCTAAGAGTGCCAATTGAGGTAACTATGCGGTGGACTTAGGATTTAAGCATAAGTCTGTGTGACTCTAGTGCCTGTCCTCTTGCCTCCAGAGAAACAAAAATAAGAGAAATAAGGGGCATAACTTCAGGTATGGAAGAAAAACCCCTTTGTCATAGATGGTAACTTACCTACAGGTTTATCCAGACTCCCGTCAAATGAACGAGAATGAGTGGCCTGAGTACAAATGCTGTTTGTCCTTTTATAGGAAGCAGTGAAAAAATATTTGAGGAACTAAAACTCAAAACAAAGTACAGTTCACTGAGAAATTACCAGTAAATGTTCTAAGGCATTAAGTCTAAGGTGCTTAGTCAGGACCCAAAAGGAAAACAAAACCTACCAAGTTACACAACAGGAAGTTTTTTTTGTTTTTTTTAAAGCAAGAGACAGAGAGCAGGCAGGCAGGAAGGGAGAGAGATGAGAAGTATCAACTTGTAGTTGCAGCACTTTAGTTGTTCATTGATTGCTTTATTTTTGACTGGGGGGTTCCAGCTAAGCCAGCGACCCCTTTGCTCAAGCCAGCAACCTTGGGCTTCAAACCAGTGATCTTTGGGCTCAAGCCAGAGACCATGGGGTCATGTCTATGACCCCACACTCAAGCTGGCGACCTCAGGGTTTTGAACCTTGATCCTCAGTGTCCCAGTAGAGCCCAAGCTCTATGTCGATCAGGTGTCCCTCTTAAGTGCCACTGGAGGAAAGACACGACCGACACAAATTAGTTGCAATAATCACACAGGCAATTTATTACTCACAAATCCTTTTGGCGTGCCTGGGTACAGCTTAAGGGGGCCCCGTTGGCGTGCTCCCCTTGGCTGGCTTTTGTCAGAGCTCAGAGCGGCGTGGAGAGAGTCCACATCAACGTTGGAGTCTGGGCGACTACCGCAGCAGGGGGCCCCTCAGCTTTAGTACCTTTTCTGGCCACGCCTTCTAACAGGTGTCAATCTATAGAATTATGACCTTTTTGGGAGTTCCTCGCAGGGAATCCCCTCTATGTCATTCTACTGCAATGTTTACATTAAACCACTTTTTAAGATAGTCTTATTTTTATTTATTTTTATTTTTTATTTTTTTTAAATAACACTAACTCTTATTTTTTTAATTCTTTTTTTATTTATTCATTTTAGAGAGGAGACACAGAGTGAGAGAGAGAGAGAGAGAGAGAGAGAGAGAAAGGGAGGAGGAGCTGGAAGCATCAACTCCCATATGTGCCTTGACCAGACCAGTGCAGGGTTTTGAGCTGGCGACCTCAGTGTTCCCAGGTCGACGCTTTATCCACTGTGCCACCACAGGTCAGGCAGATAGTCTTATTTTTATTAATTTACAAAGTTAATGTAAATAACACCAAGCCACTTCTTATTTATGTATAACTTCACACACATACTAACTGGGCTCTGCTTGTAAGTCAGAGTCTGTTTATCACATTACAGAGTTATGGCACTAAGCCACTATATTAATTCCTATCCAAATGGCATAACTTTATTTAATTTAAATAATTATTTTAATATACTTTTAATTACTTTTATATATCTTCCATATTTTTATATTTCTGTATATTTAATTACTATAACCTTATGATTACTACAACACTCAGTGTCCCAAGTAGATGCTCTATCCACCTGGTCAGGCAGAAGTATTTTATTCTAAACAGTTATGATTGGTGAATATTTACAGTGCTATTATAAATCTTATGTCGTTGGTTATGATGGTTTCTGTTTTTCTAGTATCTTTTAGAATTTTGTCTTTTATCCTTCCAACTCTCCAATAGTATAGTAATTCTTAATTTCAGCAATTACGCTTTTCTTTTTTTTTTTTTTAAGACCGAGAGAAGGACACATAGGGACAGACAGACAGGAAAGAAGAGAGATGAGAAGCATCAGTTCTTTGTTGCAGCTCTTTAGTTGTTCAATGATTGCTTTCTCATATGTGCCTTGACCTGGGGGCTCCAACAGAGAGTGAGTGACCTCCCAGCGAACTTGGGCTCAATCCAGAGACCTTGGGGTCTCGAACCTGGGTCCTGCGCATCCCAGTCCAACACTCTATCCACTGCACCACCGCCTGGTCAGGAGCTTTTCTTTTTTTTTTTACAGGGACAGAGAGAGAATCAGAGAGAGGGATAGATAGGGACAGACAGACAGGGACGGAGAGTGGTGAGAAGCATCAATCATTAGTTTTTCGTTGCCGTTGCGACACCTTAGTTGTTCATTGATTGCTTTCTCACACATGCCTTGACCGTGGGCCTTCAGCAGAAGGAGCAACCCCTTGCTGGAGCCAGCGACCTTGGGTCCAAGCTGGTGAGCTTTTGCTCAAGCCAGATGAGCCTGCGCTCAAACTGGCAAACTCGGGGTCTCGAACCTGGGTCTTCCGCATCCCAGTCCGACGCTCTAGCCACTGAACCACCGCCTGGTCAGGCTCAGCAATTACACTTTTAATTCTCCACATTTTTTTCTTGTACTCTGACCTTTATTTTCATGACTTTTTTTTTTTTAACCAACACAATCTTCCTGAATCTCTCCCAGGGTATATATTTTCAAGTGACAAAACTAAAAACAACTTAATAATGAGTTTGATGTCCTTAATTCAAGGGAAACAGCCCATGGATGGTGTAAGGGAAAGACAAGAACTAGGAAAAATTCCATATGACCTTTAGGGCTTGTGAGACAGAAACTAGATAAACTGCACCCTGCTGTAAACAGACAGGAACTAGATAAACTACATCCTGCTGTAAACAGATAAGGACATTGCTCAAACCCACCTTACGAGACACCGCTTGATCAAGGCAAATACCTAAATCCCCTGCCCCCCGCCCTTCCCTAAAAAGTAAAGTATAAAAATGCTGAGAAAACGCTGTATGGCGCGCCTGGCAGCATACTTGCCTAGTGCCCGCTCGCGAGTGTACTAAACTCTTTTTCTTTTGTCTGTAATAAACTTTTCCTTCTACTTGTACTCCTGGTCTTAGAGTCTTAGTGGTGCGTCTTCGGTTAACATTTGGAGGTTCCACCGAGATTCAATCTCTTCGGAGATCATCGGACGGACGCCCACTCCTGGTAAGTGAAACTGGCGGTGGCTGTCAGGCAAGGACGTGAGTCCCTCCTGACTGCGACAGACAGACGTGTCAGGAGGTCGCAGGCCACAACTCCGGGGGACGCCTCGGAGTGTGCGGACGACCAAGGACGCTTGGAAGTCCATCTGCTGTCTCAGACAGAATCTGTAGTTTTGTAAGGACGCTTGGAAGTCCATCTGCTGTCTCAGACAGAATCTGTAATTTCGTTGCCAGTTTCTAACCGAGCTCATAGGTCCGGACCAATAGACTTATTTTTCTTTTTATTTTGCCGTTCGCGGCGCAGCCGGCTTTGTCTGTCTGTCTCTGTTACTGTGTCTTTGTTACTGTCTTCTTTGTTGCTTTCTTTTTGTCTCTCTATTTCTTTGAGACTAACATGGGACAAGGGTCATCGACCCCACTGTCCCTAACTTTGTCTCATTGGTCTGAGGTTAATGCCCGAGCCCATAACTTGTCTCTCCTAGTTAAGAAGCGCAAGTGGCAGACTTTCTGTACCTCCGAATGACCCACCCTCGGAGTAGGTTGGCCAACCACCAGAATTTTTCATAAGGACACCATACAGGCGGTCAAAACAATTGTCTTCAGTCCAGGACCTCATAGTCATCCGGATCAACAGCCTTATATTTGGGTTTGGGAAGACCTGGCGAACGACCCTCCTCCTTGAGTCCAACCTTTCCTTCCTCCCCCTATGCCCTCCCTTCCAATAACTCTCTCCACCACCCCGGGCCCCTCTAGACCTGCTCCAACTGATCTGAACAGCTGCTCTATGCTCCCACTCAAACCCCCAGTGCCAGCGGCGCCTGCTCCATCCCTATATCCCTCTCTCCCCTCCCCTGTTCTCCCTGAATCTCAAACTGACCTTATTCTTTTTGATTCAGAGTTCCCGCCTCCCTATCCTAGGGGTGCCCCCACCGGCGCTGCTGGTCCTCAGCCTGGGGCCTCACATCAGGGTGATCAGGGACCATCAGTAGGAGGTCCGGCCCAGGGCACCTGGAGCTGGAGAGCACAGATTCCAGATGACGTGGCCATCACCCTGCCCCTCCGGTCTTTCAGACCCCCTGTCCCTGATGGACAAGGGGGGAACATGCCGGCACTTCAGTATTGGCCCTTCTCTTCCTCAGACCTATACAACTGGAAAAACAATAATCCGCCTTTTTCAGAGGACCCTGTCAAACTTACTGACCTTCTCTAATCTCTTATGTTTTCCCATCAGCCCACTTGGGATGACTGCCAACAGCTTTTAGGTATCCTCTTCACCTCAGAAGAAAGGGACCGGATTCTCCTTGAGGCCCGAAAATTAGTTCCTGGACCTGATGGTGGCCCTACTCAACTCCCTAATCTTATAGATGAGGCTTTTCCCCTGAGGCGGCCTAACTGGGACCCTAATACGCCTGAAGGTAGGCAGCGACTCTTACTCTATCGCCAGACTCTGATGATGGGTCCCCGAGCGGCGGCGAGACGCCCCATTAATTTGGCTAAGGTAAGAGAAGTAACTCAAGGGCCAGAGGAATCCCCATCTAGATTCTTAGAGAGACTAATAGAAGCCTATAGGAGGTACACCCCTTTCGACCCTGAGTCTGAAGAACAGAAAGGGGCACTGGCTATGGCTTTTATAGGGCAGTCAGCTACTGACATTCGGAGGAAGCTCCAGAGAATGGATGGGTTACAGGATATGGCTCTGAGAGACTTAGTCAAAGAAGCTGACAAAGTTTATTACAAAAGGGAGACAGCAGAAGAGAAGGAACAAAGATTAGAGAAAGAGCATGAAGAATTAGAGAATAAGAGAGATAAATGAAGGAATAAAGAGTTAACTAAAATTTTGGCTACCGTAGTTGGAAAACAGGACAGAGAAGGAAAGAATAGTACCTCGGGCCCGCGCCAAAGGCCAAAACTGGGGCCTAACCAATGTGCCTACTGTAAAGAAGAAGGGCACTGGGTAAAAGACTGCCCCAAGAAAAAGAAGAAAGTTGATGAAATTCTTGCCCTAGGCGATTAGGGGCGTCGGAGTTCAGACCCCCTCCCCGAACTCAGGGTAACATTCAACATGGAGGGGACACCAATCGACTTTGAGGTAGATACAGGAGCAATTTACTCCGCCTTGCAGAGCCCGCTGGGACCCCTTTCAAATAAAAAATCCTTAGTCCAGGGGGCAAATGGATGCCAGCATAGGTCACGGACAACTAAAAGGACAATGGACGTGGGGAAAGGAAAAGTACAGCACTCCTTTCTGGTCATACCAGAATGCCCCGCCCCGCTGCTGGGGAGAGATCTGCTTACCAAGTTAGGGGCAAGTATTGACTTCAAACCTCAGGGGCCAGAAGTAAGATTCAGTAACCCTCTTGTCAGTCAGCCTGTTGTGACCATGCTGACCTTGTCTGCTGAAGATGAATATAAACTATATGAAGCCCCTACCCCCGGACCCCATTCAACAACAGACAGATGGCTCCAGAGCTTCCCAGAGGCCTGGGCAGAAATGGCAGGGCCAGGGTTAGCAGTACAAAGGCCTCCGGTAGTAATATATTTAAAGCCCTCCGCCACTCCCGTAAGGGTCAGACAATACTACATGAGTAAGGAGGCCCGGGAAGGCATCAGGCCTCATATCCAGAGGCTGCTAGGACAAGGGATCCTAAGGCATTGCCAATCAGGATGGAACACCCCCCTGCTGCCAGTGAAGAAACCAGGGACGGGATTATAGACCAGTCCAGGATTTAAGAGAGGTTAACAGTAGGGTGATAGACATACATCCAACGGTCCCAAATCCTTACAACCTCCTCAGTACCCTCAGTCCTGATAGGAAATGGTATACAGTGCTGGACCTGAAGGATGCCTTCTTCTGCTTGCGCCTGCATGAGGACAGCCAATCCCTGTTTGCTTTCGAATGGACTGACCCTGAGAATGGACTCAGTGGACAGCTAACATGGACACGGCTACCCCAGGGCTTCAAGAACTCTCCTACCATCTTTGACGAAGCGCTGCATCAGGACTTGAGTGCCTACCGGGCCTCCACCCTTGAGGTAACTCTGTTACAGTATGTTGATGATCTGTTACTTGCAGCCGCCACCATAGAGCAATGCAAACAGTGAACTGAGAAGCTGCTAGTTGAACTGGCCAAACTGGGATACCGAGCATCTGCCAAGAAGGCCCAGATCTGTCAACCCGAGGTCACCTTCCTGGGCTACTCTCTCCGAGACGGTAAGAGATGGCTAACTGAGGCCAGGAAAAAGACTGTTACTCAAATCCCGCCCCCAAAGAACCGGAAGGGCCTCAGGGAATTCTTGGGCACAACAGGTTTCTGCAGACTGTGGATACCCGGCTTTGCCGCACTAGCTGCCCCTCTGTACCCCCTGTTAAAGGATGGAACTGAGTATACATGGGGAAATGAACAGCAAAAGGCCTTTGACCAAATCAAAAGAGCGCTGTTATCAGCCCCGGCCTTGGCACTCCCCAACATAGAGAAACCATTCACTCTCTATGTAGATGAAAAAGAAGGGATAGCTAAAGGAGTACTGACTCAGTTTCTGGGACCCTGGAAGCGACCAGTAGCCTACCTCTCTAAAAGGTTAGACGCAGTCGCAAAAGGGTGGCCAGGGTGTCTACGGGTGATCGCCGCTGTAGCCCTACTGGTAAAAGATGCTGATAAACTGACTCTGGGCCAGAAATTGACTATTGTCGCCCCCCCATGCTCTGGAGAGCATAATCAGACAACCTCCGGACCGCTGGCTAACTAATGCCCGCATCACTCATTACCAAAGCCTCCTGTTAGATAAAGACAGGATCACCTTCGGCTCTCCAACTGTTTTGAACCCAGCCACCCTGCTACCCAGGGAAGAGGGGGAAACTGTCCACCATCAGTGCAGGGATATCCTAGCCGAGGAGACTGGGATTCGAGAGGATTTATGGGACACACCATTGCCACAATCTGACTTAATTTGGTACACTGATGGGAGCAGTTTTCTGTGCAAAGGAGAACGCAGAGCTGGGGCTGCAGTAGTAGACAAGGAAAAAGTAATCTGGTCAGAGAGACTTGCCCCAGGAACCTCAGCCCAAAAAGCAGAGCTAATAGCTCTAACAAAAGCCCTAGAACTGGCCAGTGGTAAACAGGCCACTGTCTACACGGACAGCAGGTATGCGTTTGCTACTGCACATGTGCATGGGGCAATTTACAAAGAAAGGGGCCTGCTCACGTCAGCAGGTAAAGATATTAAACATAAACAAGAAATCCTAGCCCTCTTAGATGCTGTCATGCTCCCACGGGAGCTGGCCATTGTCCATTGCCCTGGGCACCAGAAAGGGCAGGACCCAGTAGCCAAAGGCAACAGGAGGGCGGATGAAGAGGCGGATGAAGGAGCGGTAGCCATGAGGACTGCCTCCGACATCCTCGCCATAGAAGCAGAGCCATCCTCCACCTCGACTCACCCAAAGGAACCTGAGGACATTCGGACGTTCCTCCAGATGGCCCACCGTCTCACCCACCTTGGGACTGATAAACTAGTACAACTGCTCCAGGATGATAAGACATTAACCTCCTCTGAAAAGAGGCAAATGGCAAAGGAAGTAATAGAAGCCTGCAAGGCCTGCCAGATAGTAAATGCCTACCCAGCCAATGGAACCAGTGGAACTCGTCTCCGAGGCACCAGACCGGGCCAATATTGGGAAGTAGACTTCACCGAGGTAAGACCTGCCAAGTATGGACTAAGGTATCTCTTAGTTTTTGTAGACACCTTTTCAGGATGGGTAGAAGCCTTCCCTACCAAACATGAGACGGCGGCGGTAGTAATTAAGAAGATCATGGAAGAAATCTTTCCCAGGTTTGGCCTTCCAAAGGTAATAGGGTCTGACAATGGACCGGCGTTTGTGGCCCAGGTAAGCCAGGGGGTAGCCAAAATATTGGGGATTAATTGGAAACTTCATTGTGCTTATAGACCCCAGAGTTCAGGACAGGTAGAGAGAATGAATAGGACGATTAAAGAGACCCTAACTAAATTAGTCATAGAGACTGGCCATAGAGATTGGGTAATGCTCCTACCATACGCTCTTTTCCGGGCACGGAATACCCCTTCTGCCAAAACTAACCTGACTCCCTTTGAAATACTCTTTGGAACCCCTCCGCCCATTCGGGATTTATCCCCCTCTGACATGAATATCCCGAATACACCCTTGTCTGTTAGGTTACAGGCCCTAGCCAAAGTGCAACATTGCCTGTGGAAGCAGTTATCTGACCTTTACCAGCCGGCAGGAGACGGAACCCCGCATCGTCACCAGGTTGGGGACTACGTCTACGTCCGGAGACACCAGCACCGTACACTCGAACCTCGCTGGAAGGGACCCTACCAGGTCCTCCTCATCACACCCACTGCTGTAAAGGTCGATGGCATCGCTGCTTGGATCCATGCTTCACATCTCAAGCCCGCTCCTGCTCCTGATGACCAATGGACAGTGGAGAAAACGGACAGCCCCCTCAAGCTGCGTGTTCGCCGCCGCAACAAATCCTCATCAGCCAACCCGGCAGACATGGCAAGTGATATCAGGGACTAGTGACATAGTATGGGAAATAACTTCTGATAATCATCCCCCTTGGACTTGGTGGCCATCCCTGCATCCAGACCTCTGTCAGTTAGCAGCAGGGTTAGAGACCTGGGACATCCCAACCACTTTCTTGCAAGGGCAGATAGGAGCAGTAAAATTAATGATAGTACGACAGCATTATGAAAGACTAGTAGAAAACACTAATCTCTAGGATTAGAGATATACAGAACAAGAGGGGGGAATGTAAGGGAAAGACAAGAACTAGGAAAAATTCCATATGACCTTTAGGGCTTGTGAGACAGAAACTAGATAAACTGCACCCTGCTGTAAACAGACAGGAACTAGATAAACTACATCCTGCTGTAAACAGATAAGGACATTGCTCAAACCCACCTTACGAGACACCGCTTGATCAAGGCAAATACCTAAATCCCCTGCCCCCCGCCCTTCCCTAAAAAGTAAAGTATAAAAATGCTGAGAAAACGCTGTATGGCGCGCCTGGCAGCATACTTGCCTAGTGCCCGCTCGCGAGTGTACTAAACTCTTTTTCTTTTGTCTGTAATAAACTTTTCCTTCTACTTGTACTCCTGGTCTTAGAGTCTTAGTGGTGCGTCTTCGGTTAACAGATGGGGGAGCGTGGTCCCCCACAAGCTTTGGTACACTGTTCCGGAGGGGTGTGGGGCAAGTGTGAGAAGAGGCAGCAGGGAAATAGGGAAGGATGGGCTAGAGGGCAGGATTTCCTTATAAGGCCACAGTCCTGTTTCCTAGCGGAAGGCAGACTAGCTAAAGCCGAGTTGGAAGATTGTGATTGGTGCATGTTGGGCAGATAAAATATATTATGCTCACTTTGTTAAAGATGGCACTGCCCACATGGAAGTTCGTTGATATTAATGTGTGTTCTGGGACAGGCTGTGGGCAGGCTGGGTCGTTATAGCCTAAGGCTTTGTTTTAAGAGTAAGCTTTTCCCCACGCCCTTGACTGATTGGATGATGTGGGTGGTGCGCTCTCCTGAGGAATCCCATTGTGCCTCAGATGGGTGGCTTTGTATTGGAGACTTCCTTGTTTGTGTAATTGGATTGGAGGTTTTGATTCTACATTATAAAGTAGGACAGACCAGTAGCTTGCTCTCTCTCGGCTCCTGAGGTATTAGAAAGGAGAGCGGATTAAGGCCACGTGGAGGAGAGGAGGCAGCCAAGATGGTGGAGTGCTGAGGAAGAAGCCAGTTTGTGCAGAGAGAAGGAGATGGGAAACAGAGGTGAATCTAAGTCTGGTGAGCTAGAAACCTTTTGATTCTAGGAAACTCAGATAAGTCAGTAGCTTTGTGAGCACTGAATGTGTGGGTTTTGGAGCCCAGTGTGTTTTTGCTTGCCTGCCGGGTGCAAGCTAGAATTAAAGCTGATGGCTCATCACTTTTTGGCTCCATTGTTTCATTACTGACTATTCGAACCTAATGCAAACCTGCACTGGTCAGGCGGCTGTGATGGTGGCCCTGACTATTGGCTTTACAGTGCATGTTATGTTTCCATGACAGGTATGCCCCATAAATGCAGGCTGACTTAGGTTTAGATTTGTGACTAGGGCCAGGCCAATGGGGTGGCTTCCATTTTGTGGGTCCCGATAAAATAACTTTATCAATACTAATGTTTAGTCCATATGTCTCTTAAAGTATCTGTTTTCTCCAAGGCTATTCTCTAATAACTTGGTGTTTCTTTTATTTATTATTATTTTTTAATTGGTGTATATTTATTTATATATATATTTTTACTTGGTGTTTTGTTGTAAAGCCAGTAGTCAAGGCCGCCATCAGAGCCGCCTGACCCACGCAGGTTCACATTAGATTCGGACAGATCGTAATGAAACACAGGAGCCAAAAACTGGTGAGCCATCAGCTTTAATTCTAGCTTGCACCCAGCGGGCAAGCAAAAACACACACTGGGCTCCAAAACCCACACATTCAGTGCTCACAAAGCTACTGACTTATCCGAGTTTCCTAGCATCAAAGCTTTCTAGCTCACCAGACTTATTCACCTCTGTTTCCCATCTCCTCCAGCACAAACTCTTAACAAACTGGCTTCTTCCTCAGCACTCTGCCATCTTGGCTACTTCTCCCCCACATGGCCTTAATCTGCTCTCCTCTCTAATACCAACCTCAGGAACTCAGGAACCAAGAGAGAGAGCAAACTCCCGGACTGCCCCAGTTTATAGCATAGAAAATCCAAACCCTTAATCCAATCTACAGACAAGAAAGTCTCTGATACAAAGCCACCCATCTGAGGCATAATGGGATTCCTCAAGAGAGTGCACCACCCTACATTATCCAATCAGTCAAGGGTGTGGGGAAGAGCTTACTCTTAAACTAAGCCTTAGGCTATGACGACCCGGCCTGCCCACAGCCTGTTCCAGAACACACGTTAATATCAATGAACTTCCATGTGGGCAGCGCCATCTTTAACAAAGTGAGCATAATATATTTTATCTGCCCAACATTTGTTTTGTTTTGTTTTTATATTACCAGCAGTCGTCCTTGGTTTTCAATTTAAGAATTAGGCCATTGAAAAGCTGATTGGTCAGAACTATGGTTAAAAATTTAAAGTCAACTGTCCTGTGCAGAGATTTTGAATTAGTGCCTCCATTTTCAGCCCTTCCCATCATTCCTGCCTTCCTTCTTACCTGGTGTTCAGAGTCCCCAGCTGCTCCAGGGTTCTATGCAGGTGAACGTCTCCCACAGGTTATGTGTCTTCAGGCTGTGGTTTCCTTTGGCCTGCCTCACTGGGTACTGTTGGAAACTGCAAGCTGACAGGGTCCTTGTGGTTTAGATTTCGGGGGAAACAGCGGTGTGGGGGACTGGCAGTAAATTGACAGGGTCCTTGCTGCCCATCCCCCCACCTCACTTGCTTGAGGAAGTTGCTAAAGGCTAAGTTTTTTGCCACACCTCCATGTTAGCTGTGAGGCTGTGTTGTTTCCACTCATCCCATCCCCCCATGTCCCCCGGAGAGACTGGAGGCAGTTTTCTTTTTACCCTTTGTTTTGTGAAGTTAAAATGTTATGCAGGGTAGTGAGTTTTCCGGCACTGGGGAGAATTCTTGGGTTGCCTTGAAAATGTGACTTTGTATCACAGAGCTCTTTGATTTGCTAATGACTTTACTCTGCCCTATAAGTAAAGCAGTTTGGAGGTGGAGATTTGCTCTTCCAAGCTATTAGCTGTGCAATGGATCCTCCAGATTTCATCCTTTTTCTGTTTATTTCTTTATTCTGCACCATTCTCACTCAGGACCTGGACAATTACTAGCCGCTCTGGTCGCAGCAGGTTACTGTAATGCTGGTGACCGAGGCCAGGTAGGCCCACATTTGATTCAGGCTGATGGTGGAAAAACTGTGGGGCCGGAAAGGGTTGGGCCATTTAATAAAGTCTCACAACGACGGACAAGCACACAGGCAGGGGAAACTGCCTCTCAGGCAAACAAACAGCAAAATGGCCCCTCACAGTGGTGGTCAGACAATCCACGCATCCAGAAACCCCCTGAGTGCAAGCGCCCATAGCCTTATACAGGCTATGCACACATGCCTCTGCCAGGTGCTTATGAACTAATCAAGCGAAGTGCTTACAGTTGGTGACCCCACAAGCAAGCCTAACACAGCTGCCTCACATTCTACCTCTTTAGGGTTGCTTGCCTCACAATGACAATTACAAAGGTGCTTTTCACAATGTCTCCCTGAGCACTCTGCCCAGGGAGTTAACTGTGGGCCCACCTCCAACTCCCCCCGCATGGTGCCAACAAGGCCACCCATCTTAGGTAGGGGGCCTGTACAGTCCAGGGCCATATCCCTTGAAACCAGAAATGTCCTTGGTGCATCTCTGCAACAGGGTGAGAGCAGCTTCCCAGTGCAGGAGGGCATCCACTGAAGGCCCCCCCCCCCAATCAGGGTCTCTCATACTCTCCAAAGGTGGCATGCCCATCCAACAAAGGAGCTGGTGCCTTGCTCTGGTTGCAGTCCAAGAATCAGTCCACGATAGACAGCACAGCTGTCTGAGCAAGTCACCAAGGTAAATGTCCATTACAGGCAACTAGGTTCACACAGGACGTCAGGCCTCCCTCCTCATCCCTGTAGTCATGGCAGCTCTGAAAACGCTGCCACAAGGAGGAGTGTGTGGCAACAGTGGCCAGCCTCTCCACCTCTGCTCCAGAGAGCAGGATGCCATCCACCCCTATATCCCACAATCACAGCAAGCCTGCCAGGGACTCAGTAGGTACTCTTTGCTGCTGGGTTTTTAACTTCTGAACAACCACTGGCCAAGCTCTGAGTGTGCAGATGGCAGCTTCAGCACGAGCTTCCTCATCCTCAGAAGAGGAGCTGGAAACACCTGCTCCTGCTGACTCAGAGACATTCTGGCACAGCTCCATCTTGGCTCCTGTGGCTGCCGGCTCTTGGCCTGAAGCTGAACCAGCAGTTGTTCCTCCAACAAATACCGCTGCCAACATTTAACTTCCAGGGCAAGCCTGACAAGGCGGTGGCACAGTGGATAGAGTGTCGGACTGGGATGTGGAGGACGCAGGTTCGAGATCCCGAGGTCGCCAGCTTGAGCGCGGGCCCATCTGGCTTGAGAAAAAGCTCGCCAGCTTGGACCCAAGGTCGCTGGCTTGAGCAAGGGCTTTCTCGGTCTGCTGAAGGCCCACGGTCAAGGCACATATGAGAAAGCAATCAATGAACAACTAAGGTGTTGCAACAAAAAACTGGTGAGTGATGCTTCTCATCTCTCTCTCTTCCTGTCTATCTCTATCTATCCCTCTCTCTGACTCTCTCTCTATCCCTGGAAGAAAAAAAAACTTCCCAGGCAAACTGCAACTCACAGACCCATTCAGCCTCCTACTCCAGCACTTGCTCCAGTTTAAGCTGTTGTTGCCGCTGGGTCCGCAACTCACCCTGGAGCTCTCGACCTCAGGCTGCCTCTTGCACAGAGCTCTTAGTTTCCTTGTGTAGGGCTATAAGAAAAACACCATCCCATGGTCCCCAAAAGGACAGCCATGGGGAGCCATAACAATGACCAGTCCTCTACCCCACCCCTCAAGGGTGGCTGCGGCTCCATACCCATCTGCTTTGACTCCTGCCAACTACGCCAGATGTAATGCCAGTGGCCAAGGCCAGGGAGGTTCACATTGGATTTGGGCAGTCGGTATAAAAACTGCAGAACTGGAAAGGGTTGGGCCATTCCATTTATTTTTATTTATTTTTTGGAGGGGGCATTCCATTTAATAATGTCTCACAATGGCAGACAAAAACACAGGCAGGGGAAACCACCAAACCACCTCTCAGGCAAACAAACAGCAAAATGGCCCCTCACAGTGGCAGGCAGGCAATCCACGCATCCGCAATCCTCAATCTCTCTTGAATTCAGGCACCCATAGCCTGATATAGGCTATGCATATGTGCCTCTGCCAGGTGCTTATACACTAATCAAGCAAGGTGCTTGCAGCTGGTTACCCCACAAGCAAGCCTAACACAGCTGCCCCACAGTTACTACTATTCGGTTTGAGTTTCCACCTTCCAAAATTTTGTTTAAATATTTTATGTGCTGATAGTCCATTCCTGCTTTCTTAATTTTTCTGGGTTTATACTTTTTTTTTTTTTAATTTTTTAAAATTCTTTTTATTTATTTTAGAGAGGAGACACAGAGTGAGAGAGGGAGAAAGAAAGAGAGAAAGGGGGGAGGAGCTGGAAGCATCAACTCCCATATGTGCCTTGACCAGACCAGTGCAGAGTTTTGAACTGGCGACCTCAGTGTTCCCAGGTCGACGCTTTATCCACTGCGCCACCACAGGTCAGTCCTGGGTTTATACTTTTAAAAGTCATTTCAATATTGTGTAATTATTACCATAAATAACAACTAAGTCTGACTAGGCAGTGGCACAGTGGATAGAGCATTAGCCTAGGATGCAAAAGTCCCAGTTCAAAACCCCGAGGTATCTGGCTTGAGTGTGGGCTCACCAGCTTGAGGGCGGGATTATAGTCATGACCCCATGGTTGCTGTCTTGAGCCTAACAGTCACTGGCTTGAGCCCAAGGTCACTGGCTTGAGCAAGGGGTCTCTTGTTCTGCTGTAGACCCCTGGTCAATGCACATACAAGAAAGCAATCAATGAACAACTAAGGTGAGGCAATGAAGAATTAATGTTTCTCATCTCTCTCCCTTCCTGTCTGTCCTTATCTGTTCATTTCTATGTCTCTGTCTCTCTCGTAAAATAATAATAAAACATTTTTATAAAAAAAGAACTAAAATTTATTTAGAGACCACTTCTTGTCACAGTTTCAAACACTTCAGATATATCCATATAATCTCTTTAATAGTCTAAACAAAGTAGGTATTGTTATTTCTATTTTACAGATGAGGAAACTCAGGTATACAGGGGTTTGGATTAACCAGTGAATCTGGCTACAGAGTCTGCACTTTTAACTGCATTATGTGCCATAAACGTTAATTTCTTTCTTTTTGATTGAGATTTTAGGGAGACAGAGAGAGGAAGGGAGAGAGTGAGAGGGAACCATTCATTTGTTGTTCCACTTATTTTTTGGTCACTTCCTATATGTGCTCTCACAGCAGGATCAGGCCTGCAACCTTGGTGTTTTGGGATGATGCTCTAAAGCTAACTGGCCAGGGCCCATAAAGGCTAGATTTTAAGGAACAGCCAACTCAGGTGTCCCATAAATCTCATTCCCTCCCATTTGGTATTTAAGCAAATTGCTGAGTTAGCACAGCTTCTTCTTGATGTTACCAGCAGCCCTGGCATTTACCTCCTCTCATGAAGCTCTGATCCAACAAGGCTATTTGCCCAGTGAAGAAGCTATCATTGTTAAATATTTAACCAGGTGTTCACTGGCCTCTCCTAACTTTTGTATTAACGTGTAATATTAAATGGCCACAGAAGTGCTTTCCATGATGCATCCAGCTGCAACCTCTCCACACTGCTAACCTTTCTGCATGACAATAAACCTTACTTTTCATCCATAATGTTGTATTTATTGACCTTTAGCATTTTGTTCTCTTTATACTTTGGATTTTTTTAGTATTCTATTTTCTAAATGTTTATTAATGATGTATAGGATTCCTTCAAGTCTATTTTTAATGATTATAAATCCTCAAATTTTCTAAGTAGATGTTTGTATTAGACAGTTTTATCTTTTACAAGCATTTCATTTTCTTGTCTTATTACATTGATTATATCCTTTAATATAATTCTGCTCAATAAAGGGATAATAGATATTCTATCTTACTCTTGACTTTGGTAGAACTCCTTCTGAAGGTAAACCACTAAGTATGGTGTTTGTTATAGATTTTTAGTGGATACTCTTTACCAGTTGAAAGAACTTCCCCTTTATTCCTAGTGACACCAAAAACTTATGCACATCCTTAATTGAAAATGATCAAAATGTCACTTCTATATGTCAGCAAGGGGACAAAATCTCCAAAGGAAGGGAATTAAAATATTGAGTAGCCAAAAGCAAAGACACAAACACATACATACCTTGTGGGAGTATAAATGCTGCAATGTTTTGGAAAAACAGCTGGGCAGCATCGCGTAGTTAAGTATGCATTTACTGTTTAACCTAGCCAAGGCTTTCCTACGTATGAAAAAAGAAACACAGGAGATTCCAAGATGGCGACAGAGTAGGTGGACATTACAACTGCCACCTCCCAGGACCAAATTGGAGTTACACTAAATTTAAGGACAACCATCTTGAAAAACCAAATTTGGACTAAATAAAGGGGGTACGTAACCAAAGAGTCACAGAAGGCACAATGAGACTGGTAGGGAGAGCAGAGACGTGGGCTGCCCTGCTCCCAGGAGTGAGTGGTGGCGGAGAGTTCAGAGGGACTCTCACTGCGGGAAGTTCATGCTGAGAGGGAAGGGTCCATCTGCGAGAGACAGGAGCTGTCAGAGATGCAGGCTCTGTCTCAAAGGCCCAGCACACTTACCTGGGGGATCCAGCAGAGGGAGGGCTGAGAGGACTAGAGCTGTGTGAGAGTGTGAAGTTGGTGGTCCAGGGAGAGACACTGTGGGGGACGGCCACCAGAACCCCTGTGCTGAGTCATTCTCCAATACCGCAGTCGCCATCTTTTTTGGGTGGCATCAGCCAAGGGGAAAGCAACAGCCCCACCCTCAGGAATCCCTCTTGCTCCACACTATGGAGACTGGGACACTCTGAGAAGATAGCCAGGATGCAGGGGGTATGTCACTGACTGTTTTCTAGCATTGAGGCCAGAGTTCCCCACCACCTGCCCAACCCCACAGGCTCCTGAGTCTATAACTGGTGCTTCTGCCTCAGGGGAGACTCAGTAGAAACTGTCCAGACGGTGGGAAGACCACATCTCTGGGTCTCAGAGGCCATACCCACCAGACTCCTGAGGCCACACCTTACTGAGGTCTGTGGGAAAAGTCTGGACAGACTGACACCTGGGGCCAAGGGCAGAGCCACACCCACCACCCTTCCTAATCCCTGAATTGCCCCAGGATTGAGATTCTACCAGAAGTTTTATTTCAGTGCCTGACCCCATCAAGCAGCCAGCAGACAGCGGTAGTAGGAGGCACATCTCAAGAAACCTTGGTCATTTGCTGACTTGCCCCCAGGCCCAGTGTGGGTAAAAGCCAGCCTAGGTGTGCGGCTTGGTATTCCATGTGCACCTGGGCCCAACAGAGGCAGAAACAAGCTCTGCTTTGCTTATAGCCTCAAGAAGATTGCTGAGGGCCAGTCATGGGAAGTGTCCTGCACTAGTCTGCACCATGTTCCTTCCAGAAAGATCCAAGGCTGGCACATCCAGTGGCCAGCACTGGAGAGCATTGGAGCAGGCCCCAACAACCCATGCTGGTGCCGTGTCTGAAGGAAGGGCTTGTCAGACAGGGAGCCCAGCTGAGATGAGTTCTGCGTTCTGTGTCAGCATCTGCATAGTGGCTCACATATACATTGGACAAGGCAGAACTTCACAGTCAGCCAGCCCAGGTCCTGGATATCCTGCCCTGCTGGACTAGGTTCCACAGGAGGGAGAGAGGCTTGGAGCATGGACATTCAAGCTGTGGGTTCCCTGGAGCCTATTTTTGGGAACAACAAGGGGCTTAGCCACTTTCTGGTGGTGGGCACAGTAAGCCCCAGGGGAGGACTCTCATGGTCTTCCTCCCTGACACCAGGGGCTCCCAGCTGAAAGAATTTCTACAAGAACTTCAGTGGCCCCACACAATCTAAACCTTCTGCTCACCTCACTGGAGAGAAACAGAATTGAGTACCCAGCAGTGTCTGAGGGATTAGGCTCTGGAATAGGGGTCACTTTCCCCATACTGAGCTCCTGAAGTAGGGGGTCCCACTAATGTATTCCCAACCTCAGCTGCCCTAACCCACAAAGCCTGCAACCTGTACAGGGGTTGGTGGAGTGAGGCTAGTGTGAGCCCATACTATAGTCTTTCTACTGAAGACTCTGTGAGGAGACCAGGCAGCTATGAAAGGAGGTGGAGGCAAATATTATGAAGTTTGAGCCCTTTTATGGAGCTACTGTCAGCAATAAGTAGGAGAAAGCTGATCCTTATACACAAGTTGCCCCCTCCCACACACACCCAGACACAGGACACGCAGACACAAACAGCAAATAGAGCAGTAGCTCCAGATAGCAGTAGCACATGACAGATTATAAACAATGGCTGATACCAATCCATAACCGAACTCCACCCAGGAGAACCCAGAACCAACACAACCAGTAGTGGGTGACAGACTGCACCAATGCTGGACTCAGCTAGCTACACAAGCGGCCAAAGGAGGAGTCCAGCAGGTACCAGACTGCACTGCAGAGAAAACCTGTACACATGCCGTCTACAAAAGACCACTTCAGAACAAAAGATGCACACAGACTGAAAGTGAAGAAATAGAAAAAATATTCACGCAAATGAAAATGAAAAAAAATCTGGGGTAGCAACACTTATATTTGACAAAATAGTCTTTAAAACAAAGGCTATAGTAAAGAACAAAGAAGATCACTACATAATGATAAAGGGGGCAATCCAGTAAGAGGATAAACCATGGTAAATATCTATGCACCTAATATAGGAGCACCTAAATATATAAAGCAGATTTTGATGGACATAAAGGGAAAGATTGACAGAAACACTATAATACTAGGGGATTTTAATATCCCACTAACATCAATGGGTAGATTCTCGAGACAGAAAATCAACAAGGAAACAGCAGCCTTACAAGACACACTAGATCAACTGGATTTAATTGATATCTTCAGAACATTTCACCACAAAGCAGCAGAATATACGTTCTTTTCAAATGCTCATGGTACATTTTCTAGGATAGACCACATCTTAGGACACAAAACAAGTCTCAATAAACTAGAAATCAACCACAATAGAAAAACTGAAAAACACTCAAACACTTGGAGGCTAAATAGCTTGTTATTAAATAATGAATGGGTTAAAAATGAGATCAAGAAAGAAACCAAACATTTTCTTGAAACAAATTAAAATGAACATAATACAACAACCCCAAATCTATGGGACACAACAAAAGCAGTCCTGAGAGGGAAGTTCATAGCATTACAGGCATACCTCAAGAAGCAAGAGCCTGACCAGGCGGTGGAGCAGTGGATAGAGCGTCGGACTGGGATGCGGAAGACCCAGGTTTGAGACCCCGAGCTAGCCAGCTTGAGCGCGAGCCCATCTGGCTTGAGCAACAGCTTGCCAGGCTTGAGCAAGAGCTTGCCAGCTTAGAACCAAGGTCACTGGCTCCAGCAAGGGGTTGCTCGGTCTGCTGAAGGCCCGCGGTCAAGGCACACGTGAGAAAGCAATCAATGAGCAACTAAGGTGTCGCAATGGCAATGAAAAACTAATGATTGATGCTTCTCACCTCTCTCCGTTCCTGTCTGTCTGTCCCTATCTATCCCTCTCTCTGACTCTCTCTCTGTCCCTGTAAAAAAAAAAAATATTAAAAAGAAGCAAGAAACAGCTCAAATAAACAATCTAACCCTGTACCTAAAATAACTAGAAAAAGAACAACAAATAAAGCCCAGAGGAAGTAGAAGGAAAGAAATAATAAAGATCAGAGGGGAAATAAATGATATAGTCTAAAAAAAATACAAAAGGTCAACAAAACCAAGAGCTGGTTCTTTGAAAATGTAACCAAGATTGATGAACCCTTCACCAAACAAATCAAGAAAAAATGAGAGAACCCAAGTAAATAAAATTATGGTGCAGTGGATAGAGCAGTGATGGGCAACCTTTTTATAAAAATCGCCCACTTTTGCAGTGCTGGTCAACCTGGTCCCTACTGCCCACTAGTGGGCGTTCCTGCTTTCATGGTGGGCCAATTGCGGTGCTGTTCTGTTGCTCCGCTACCGCCCACCATGAAAGCTGGAACGCTCACTAGTGGGCGGTAGGGACCAGGTTGACCAGCACTGCAAAAGTGGGCAGTTTTTATAAAAAGGTTGCCCATCACTGGGATAGAGCATCAGCCTGGGATGTTGAGGACACAGGTTCGAAGCCCTGAGGTCTTTGGCTTGAGCACGGGCTATTTGGCTTGAGCACAAGGTAACTGGCTTGAGTGTGGGATCATAGACATGACCCCATAGTCACTGGCTTGAAGTCCAAGGTCACTGGCTTGAGTCCAAGATTGCTGGCTTGAGAGCACGGGGTCACTGGCTTGGCTGGAGCCCCTGCACCGCCCCCCCCTTCAAGGCACATATGAGAAAGCAATCAATGAACAACTAAAGTGCTACAAGGAAGAATTTATGCTTCTCATCTCTCTCCCTTCCTGTTTGCCCTCACCCACTTAAGAAAAAAATGAAAGAGGAGTAGTAACAACTAACATTACAGAAATAAAAAAGATGGTAAGAAAATACTATGAAGATCTATATCCCCCCAAAATTGGATAACCTAAACAAAATGGATAAATTCTTAGAAACATATAATCTTTTAAAACTGCATCTAGCCTGACCAGGCGGTGGCGCAGTGGATAGAGTGTCGGACTGGGATGCGGAAGACCCAGGTTCAAGACCCCGAGCTCGCCAGCTTGGACCCAAGGTCGCTGGCTCCAGCAAGGGGTTGCTCGGTCTGCTGAAGGCCCGCGGTCAAGGCACGTGTGAGAAAGCAATCAATGAACAACTAAGGTGTTGCGAAGGCAATGAAAAACTAATGATTGATGCTTCTCACCTCTCTCTACTCCTGTCTGTCTGTCCCTATCTGTCCCTCTCTCTGACTCTCTCTCTCTCTCTGTCCCTATAAATAAATAAATAAATAAACCTGCATCTAGAAGAGTCAGAAAACCTGAGCAGACGGATTACAACAAAATTGAGACATCAAAAAACTCCCAGCAAACAAAAGTCCTAGTTCCGATGGCTTCACAGACGAGTTTTACAGAACATTCAAAGAAGAACACCTGTCCTTTTCAAACTATTCCAAAATATTCAAGAGGAGGAAAGACTTCCAAGCTCATCTTACAAAAGGCATGCATTATCCTAATCCCCAAATCAGGTAAAGACACTACAAAGAAAGGAAACTATAGGCCAATTCCCTAATAAACATAGATGCTAAAATTCTCAACAAAATATTAGGAAACCAGATCCAGCAATACATTAAAAAGATCATACATCATGATCAAGTGGGATTTATTCCGGGGAGGCTAGGCTGGTACAATATTCTCAAATCAATAAACGTGACTCATCACATAAACAAAATGAAGGGTAAAAATCATACGATCATATCAATAGACACAGAAAAAGCATTTGATAAAATCCAGCACCCATTTATGATCAAAATTCTCAGCAAAACAGGAATACAAAGAACACGCCTCATCATAATAAAGACCATATATGTTGGCTGACAAACCGACAGCCAACATAATACTCAATGGGCAAAAATTAAAAACAATCCCCGTAAGATCAGGAACAAGACAGGGGTGTCTCCTTTCACCCCTCTTATTCAACATAGTTCTGGAAGTTCTAGCCACAGCAATTAGACAAGAAAAAGAAATAAAAGGCATCCAAAACGGAAAAGACGTAAAATTGTCGTTACTTGTTGATGACATAATACTGTACATAGAAAACCCTGAAGTCTCACCCAAGGAACTTCTAGACCTGATAAATGAATTCAGCAAAGTGGCAGAATACAGAATTAATATTCAGAAATCAGTGGCATTTTTATACACCAACAATACACTGTCAGAAGAAGACATTAGGAAGCAATCCTCTTCACTATTTCAACAACAAAAAAATTAAGTACCTAGGAATAAATTTAACCAAAGAAAATTTATTTAACTTGGAAAATTATAATACATTGAAAAAGTAAAAGAGGAAGATACAAACAAGTGGAAGCATATAAGCATATATCGTGTTCATGGATAGGAAGAATTAACATCATTAAAATGTCCTTACTATCCAAAGCAATCTAATGATTCAATGCAATTTTTATTAAAATACCAATGGAATACTTCACAGATCTAGAACATATATCCCCAAAATTTATATGGAACCATTAAAGAACCCAAATAGCCTTAGCAATCTTGAAAATGAAAAATAAAGTGGGAGATATCACACTTCCTGATATCAAGGTATACTTCAAGGCCATTGTAATCAAGACAGCCTGGTACTGGCATAAGAACAGGCATACAGATCAATGGAACAGAAAAAGGAACCCAGAAACAAACCCACACGTTTATGATCAACTGATATTTGACAAAGGAAGTAAGAGCATACAATGGAGTAAAGACAGTGTCTTTAGTAAATGGTGTTGGGATTATTGGACAGGTACATGAAAAAAAAGAAAAAAAGAGAGAGAGAGAAAAAGAAAAAGAAACTAGACCACTAACTTACACCATTCACAAAAACAAATTCAAAATGGATAAAAGACTTAAATGTAAGTCACAAAACCATAAAAATCTTGGGAGAAAACATAGGCAGTATACTCTCCAATATCTCTCATAGCAATATTTTTGCCGATATATCTCCATGGGCAAGTGAAATAAAGGACAAAATAAACAAATAGGACTATATCAAACTAAAAAGCTTTTGCACAGCAAAAGACACTATTAACAAAATACAAAGACAACCCACTCAATGGGAGAACATATTTGCTGATATGTCTGATAAAGGGTTAATAATCAAATTTATGAAGAACTTCTAAAACTCAACATCAGAAAGGTAAACAATCGAATTTAAAAATGGGCAAAGGACCTGAATAGACACTTCTCCAAAGAGGACATACAGATGGCCAATAGGCATATGAAAGAATGCTCAACATCACCAATCATCAGAGAAGTGCAATTTATAACCACAATGCGATACCACCTCACACCCATCAGAATGGCTCTCATGAATAAATCAACAAACAAGTGCTGGTGAGGGTGTGAAGAGAACCCTCCTGCACTGCTGGGGGGAACACAGATTCATGTAGTCATTGTGGAAACAGTTTGGCATTTCCTCCAAAAATTTAAAATGTAATTGCCTTATGACGCAGCTATCCCACTTCTAGGTATATATCCTAAAAATGCAAAAGAAGATATGCATACCCACA
The DNA here is from genome assembly GCA_037038555.1 of Rhynchonycteris naso. NCBI lineage: Eukaryota > Metazoa > Chordata > Mammalia > Chiroptera > Emballonuridae > Rhynchonycteris > Rhynchonycteris naso. The sequence continues at coordinate 235,011,701 of CM072995.1, forward strand.
TTCCCTGCAAAAAAAGCTGTGGTATATTTACACAATAGAATACTAGGCGGCTGTGAAAAAAAAAGCATACCTTTTATGACAGCATGGATGGACCTGGAGATTTCTATGCTAAGTGAAGTAATCCAGGCAGAGAAAGACCAATACCTTATGATAAAACTTATATGTGGAATCTAATGAACAAAGTGAACTGAGGAACAAAATAGAAACAGATGCATGTTCTCAAGGAACAGATAAACAGCTGCCAGAGGGCAGGGGGATGAGAGGATGGGATCAGAGAAGGTGAAGAGATAAGCCAAATTATATATACATAACACATAGATACAGATAACAGGGTAGCCAGTCCCAGAGGGAAAGGGGGGATAGAGAGAGGAGGAGGGGCAAAGGGGGTGAAATGGGAATGGAAAGAGACTTTGCATGGGGCATGGGCAGCATAATGTGCGGGGTTGAGGGTGTTATATTGAGTGGGACACTTAAAACCACTTCAACAGAATAAATTAAATTGTTTAAAAAAATAAAAACACAAATACAATAAAACCACAAATGCAATAACTTAGAAATGTTCATAGTAACTCTATTCATAACAACTAAAACCAGACACCACCTTAGTGTTTACTGGGAATTAAAAAATGATAAAGTACCCATGCAATAGAATACTAGTACGCAGTAAAAAGGAACACACTGTTGATACATATAACATGGAAGAATCTCAAAAATATTATGCTAAGCCAAAGAAGCCATGTGTGATGTGATTCAATTTGTAAGAAGCTGTACAACAGCCAAACCTAACCTACAGCGATAGAAAACAGATCAGTGGTACCTGGTGCTGGAAGTCCTGGGGAGTACTGACCCTTAAAGGGGCCCTTTGGGTGGATGAAAAGGTTCTCTCAATTAATGATAACTCAGTTTGATTTTTAAAACATTCTGAGTACACACATAAACCTACTAATGTTTAAAAAGAATCTAACGTAATGAAATAGGTAAACCCTGGCCAGTTTGCTCAGTGGATAGAGCAATGGCCCGGTGTATGGATGTCCCAGGTTCAATCCCCAGTCAGGCCACACATGAGAAGCAACCATCTGCTTCTCTTTCCCTCTCACAGCCAGTGGTTCAGTTGGTTCTAGCATCAGCCCTGGGTGCTGAGAATAGCTTGGTTGGTCTATGCATTGGCCACAGGCACTGAGGATAACTCGGTACTCGAGCATCAACCCTAGATGGGGGCTGTGGGCTGGATTCTGGTTGAGGCACATGTGTGTCTCCCCTCCTCCCACTTAAATAAGTAAATGAAAATAAAGAAATAGCAATTTCATGTTCATGATTTGTTTTCTGTAGTTATCTATGTTAATTTTTTCAATTTCAGTAGAATTCTATTATCAGGACCTGTTTTTAAGTTTCCTACCTCGATAACAGAGGCATTGGTTTTCATACTTTACCATTTATCACAATCACCAGGAGGATGTGTTAAAACAGATTGATAGGCTCACCCCCAGAATTTCTGATTTAATAGGTATGATAGGGCCCAAGAATTTGCATTTCTAACTTGTTCCCATGTGATGCTAATGCTACAATTCCAGACACAACCCTTAGAATCACTGATTATAGAGATCCTTAAATGATCCTTTTTCCTCTAGAGTCTTTAAAAAGTTTTTTTTTTAATTTATTGATTTTAGAGAGAGGAATGGAAACATCAATTTGTTGTTCCTCCTATGCATGAACTCAGTGGCTGATCCTCGAATGTACCCTGACCAGAGTTCGAACCCATAACCTTGGCACATCTGGATGATGCTCCAAGTGAATGAGCTACCACCAGGGCAAGGGCTAAAGAGTCAATCCTTAAAACCAAAAATCTAAACTGAATTATGCCTTCTAGAGGAATACACCCCAGGAAAGCCTGACACCTAAATGATAAGGACCGGAGAAGAGATAAGGCCAGGCCAAACTTTGTTAACTGGTGGCCAGTGATGTTTTATTTAGCCTCAGTGGTTTTCAAAAATTAGATGCTAAGCCTGACCAGGTGGTGTCACAGTGGATAGAGCACCAATCTGGGATGCTAAGGAACCAGGTTCGAAACCCCAAGGTCACTGGCTTGAGCATGGACTCATCTAGCTTGAGTGCAAGCTCACCAGCTTGAGCATGGAATCAGAGACATGACCCCATGGTCAATGGCTTAAGTAAGGGGTCACTCACTGGCTCAGTGGAGTCCCCCAGTCAAGGCAGGTATGAGAAGCAATCAGTGAACAATTTGCAACTAAGAGTTCTCTCCCTTCCTGTCTTTTCCTCATTAAAAAAAAAAAAAATTAGATGCCAACATTTAAAACATTAGAATTCACTTAAAAATCCAGTTTTTCAGTTTCTCTTTAAATACATGGCACCAGGGGTCCTACATTCCTTAGAAGGAAAAATAAGCAGGGGCCAAGTAATGGTTATCTCCTTTAAACTTTTTTTTAAAAACTAGGCAACAGAAGTACATGTATAAAATTCAAAAGGTACAAAAGGATGTAGGGTGAAAACTACAGCTCTCTCCTACCACCGAGCACAGCATCTAGGAGCCCCCTTTTGGATGCGACAAACTTTCTACATGCCACCACTTTGCAGTAAACCTGGCCCCTTTTCACTTACTTTTATCTGCCTGGCCCCTGTAGGCACTGAGTTTGCATCCAAGTCCATTTTTCAGCTCCTCTTCTGCATTCTGATAGCACTTACCATGTTATTCACAATTTCACTCTGACCTCTTTATAGGTCTCCCATCTAGGCTGGGAGGTTCACAGATCCATGAGGTTAGTTTAGGGTTTATGTCATCTTTTAGGTGTCTATATCCTACTGCCTAGAATCCTGTCCTATAGATATCAGGTGTACAGATTTGTTGAGTGAATTAATAAATGAACAAATAGTGTATTATTTTCAGGGTCCCAGGCTGAGGCGTGACTCAAATAACAATTTGGTTAGGTGAAATCAAGAATTTAAACCCTGTAAGGACTCCATCAGAGCCCCCAGTCCACCTTGGTAATATACCTGGTAACAGGTCCCCCTAGAACAGAATTAGGGAATATGAAAAGGAAATAATGAATCTTCTATTTTGAAAAACAATTTCCCATTGATTTGAGCAAGAGAGAAAGAGGAAGAAAGAGGGAGACCAATTCATTGTTACACTTAGTTGTGCACTCATCAGTTGCTTCTCTCTCTCTTTTTAAAGATTTTATTTATTCATTTTTAGGGAGAGAGAAAGGAAAGAGGGAGAAGGGGGGAGGAACAGGAAGCATCAACTCCCTTATGTGCCTTGATCAGGAAAGCCTGGGTTTTTTATTTTATTTTTTATTTATTTTTTTAAAGGGAGTCTGGAAATCAGTAAACTAAAAGGGAAAGATTTTAAATGTTTTATTTATTTTTTACATGGACAGAGAGAGTCAGAGAGTCAGAGAGAGGTATAGATAGCGACAGACAGACAGACACAGAGAGAAATGAGAAGCATCAATCATTAGTTTTTTGTTGCCATTGCGACACCATAGTTGTTTATTGATTGCTTTCTCACACGTGCCTTGACCGCGGGCCTTCAGCAAACCGAGCCACCCCTTGCTGGAGCCAGTGACCTTGGGTCCAAGCTGGCGAGCTTTTGCTCAAGCCAGATGGGCCCGTGCTCAAGCTGCCGAGCTCAGAGTCTCGAACCTGGGTCTTCCGCATCCCAATCCGGCACTCTATCCACTGTGCCACCGCCTGGTCAGGCAAACCAGGGGTTTTGAACTGGAGACCTCAGTGTTCCTGGTCGATGCTTTATCCACTGTGCCACCACAGGTCAGGATGGTTGCTTCTCGTATGTGCCTGGACCAGGGTTTGAACCCATGATCTTAGCATGCTGGGAGGATGCTTTATCCACTGAGCCACCAGGCCAGGGCCTGAATCTTCTATTCTTCTTCTTTTTTAAGATTTATTGATTTTAGAGAGAGGAAAGAGGGAGAGAAAGGTGGGGGGGGGGAGAGGAAGCATCAACTTGTAGTTGCTTCTTTTTTTCTTTGTTTGTTTTGTATTTTTTTTTAACTTCTTTTTATTTTATTCATTTTAGAGAGGAGACACAGAGTGAGAGTGAGAGAAAGAGAGAAAGGGGGGAGGAGCTGGAAGCATCAACTCCCATATGTGCCTTGACCAGACCAGTGCAGGGTTTTGAACTGGTGATCTCAGTGTTCCCAGGTCAATGCTTTATCCACTGCGCCACCACAGGTCAGGCTGTTTTGTATTTTTTTGAAGTGAGAAGTGGGGAGGCAGAGAGACAGATTCCTGCATGTGCCCAACCGGGATCAACCCAGCATGCCCATCAGGGGGTGATGCTCTACCCAGCTGGGATGTTGCTCCATTGCAACCAGAGCCATTCTAGCACCTGAGGCAGAGGCCATGGAGTCATCCTCAGTGCCCGGGCCAACTTGAGTCCAACGGAGAGACAGAGAGAAAGGAGAGGGGGAAGAGTGGAGAAGCAAATGAGTGCTTCTCCTATGTGCCCTAGCTGGGAATCGAATCTGGGACTTCCACACACCAAGCTGATGCTCTACCACTGAACTAGCCAGCCAGGGCCTGTAGTTGCTACCTGTGGGCAAGCCCAGGGCTTCAAACACAGTGACCTCAGCATTCCAGATTGACACTCTATCCACTGTGCCACCACAGGTCAGGCGAATCTTCTCTTCTTAAAGAATGAGACACTCCTAAAGCTGCTATCCAGAAGCATGACAATCTCCTGTACCCTTTCTTCCTTACCACAGGCCCCTCGGACTCACTTTCTCTAAGCCCTGCAATTCTCCCACCCCATTTCCTGAGAACTGGTTGTGCCCTTTCTTTCTCACCACTTGAAATCATGTCATGTTACAAATTTTCCAATTATTACAGAGGTACATACAGCTGAACAGATGACCAGGGACATGAAGAAGTTACAAAGTATTGAGAAATCTCACAAAGCATTTGTTTCTTACCTACTGCCATTCTCAGCAGCAGAAGTCCTGCTGTTGCTTCACTGTTTTGAATTATGTTGGTGTTTTATGACATGCATTTAGTTATACAGTGGGTCACATATGGTCCTAAAATACAAGACTTACATGGTTTTAATCTAATCACCTTTCTCCTGCCTTTTGGAGGGGAGACTGTTTCAAGATGCCATGGCTGCCTGACCTGTGTGTTGGCCCCTGGCCAGGAGGGGGATTGCTTTCCGCTACCCAGACCTGGAGACAGTCTGACTGTAATAGATGCTCCTTCTGACATGAAACAGTCCTCTTCCCCTGCCTTCCACTATGTATTGTTTTCTGGAACAGGCCATTGTCCTGATCTGGTCAAGCATATATAGCAAATTTCCCTTAATGAACTCTAATTACCAGATTAGAGTGTCCGGTCTCTTTCTTCGGTCTTTCTCTGTCCTCAATTATGGAGGTAAACTTTCAGTCCAGGGACCATTCCCTTAATCTGCATGTGCTAAGCCTTCAAATAGTACTGCCATCTTCACCTTGTGTAGATATAGTTATTCTAAAGGACAAGAGTCACAACAAAATAGAAACAGTGCACATATTGCCACAAAGAGGTAGAAAGTATATTGTTTGAACCACGACCCAAAGAAATGAAAAAGAATTTCCTTACAGTTCCCCTTCAACTTTCAACTCCGTACTTACTACCTTATTTTATGAACATGATTGTTTTTGTGTTATTATTCAGGCTCTCAAGTAACTGCTAACATTAGCCACATTACTTTCATTTGCTTCACAACTTCCCAGGATTCCATAAATTTTATTATTTTGAATACTTTGTTTACATGGCTCAAAAATTTAAACTATATAAAAATATTAGATGTCCTGACCAGTTGGCTCAGCGGTAGAGTGTCAGCCCAGTGTGTGGAAGTCCCTGGTTCAATTCTGGGCCAGGGCACACAGGAGAAGCATCCATCTGCTTCTCCACCCTTCCCCCTCTCCTTCCTCTCTATCTCTCTCTTCCCCTCCTGCAGCCAAGGCTCCATTGGAGCAAAGCTGGCCTGGGTGCTGAGGATGGCTCCATGGCCTCTGCCTCAGGTGCAGCGGAGCAACGCCCCAGATGAGCAGAGCCATCGCCCCCTAGTGGGCATGCTGGGTGGATCCCGGTCAGGCAGATGCTGGAGTCTGTCTCTCTGCCTCCCTGCTTCGCACTTCAGAAAAATACAAAAAAATATATAATAATAATAATAATTAAAAAATTAATTCTCACTCTTATCCCTGTATTCACCCACTCTTCCACCTCCCAGCCCCAGGCAACCAATTTTATTAGTTCACTGAATATTCTCCCAGTGTTTGATTTCTTAAGACAGATTTATTGAGAAATACATACAATTGACCCATTTATAGTGCACAGTTCAATGGTTTTTAGTATGTTCACAGAGTTGAACAATCATCATCACACTAAACTTTAGAACATTTTCATCACTCCAAAAAGAAACCCTATATCCATTAACATTCATTTATTTCCCCCAGTTGTTCATAGTATTCCCTTATAGTTTTTGTTTTTGTACGGTCCATACTGTTGTCCTCCCTTTTGTTTTATTTATTTATTTATTTTTTGGCAGAGACAGACAGAGTCAGAGGGACAGATAGGGACAGACAGACAAGAACTTGGGAGAGAGATGAGAAACATCAATTCTTCGCTGCAGCTCCTTAGTTGTTCAATGATTGATTTCTCATATGTGCCTTGACCAGGGGGCTACAGCAAACCGAGTGTGACCCCTTGCTCGAGCCAGCGACCTTGGGCTCAAGCTGATGAGCCCTGCTCAAACCAGATGAGCCCACGCTCAAGCTGGCGACCTGGGGTCTCGAACCTGGGTCCTCCACATCCCAGTCCGACGCTCTATCCACTGCGCCACCACCTGGTCAGGCCTCCCTTTTGTTCTTAATCTTAGTAATCTGAGTCTTCTCTCCTTTATTTCCTTTGTCAATCTAGTTAAAGATTTGTCAATTTTGTTTAACCAAGTTTTGGGTTCCCTGATTTTCTCCATTGTTTTCCAGTGTTTATTTTCACTAATACAAATATATATTCTTATTTTTCCTTCTCCCTTATGTAATAGGGACCTTATGTAACTATATACCTTGAACACTAATGTTTTCTGAGGGGTGCACTTCAGGTGAAAGAAAACGATCTTAAATAGATCTGAAATGTAAGAAGAAATGGAAAGCCTGACCTGTGATGGTGCAGTGGATAAAGTGTGAATGTGGAATGCTGAGGTCACCGGTTTGAAACCTTGGGCTTGCCTGTCAAGGCACAGATAGGAGTTGATGCTTCCTGCTCCTCCCCCACTTCTCACTTTCTCACTCTCTCTACTCTTAAAATGAATGAATATAAAAACCCATAAAAGAAGAAATGGAGAGCCACAAAAGTGGAAAATTATTAAATCTAATTAAAACAAGTATGAATATCTTGTGTAACAGAAAAAATAATTAACTATACAACAATAATAATATATACCATATTTTTCGCCTCATAAGACGCACTTTTTCCCCCCCAAAAGTGGAGGGGAAAATGCCTGTGCATCTCATGAAGCAAAAAATACAGTATTTTATTAAATATTTTAATATACCATTTGGTTCAGAATATTTTTTTTTCTTATTCTCCTCCTTAAAACCCTAGGTGTGTCTTATGAACAGGTGCGTCTTATGGAGCAAAAAATACAGTAAGTGAGGAAGGAGGTAAATGAGGTTAAATGCATTATCTATAGGAGGGTAAAGGTACATATCTCACTTTATATATATATATATATTTTAATTTATTAATTTTAGAGAGGAGAGAGAAAAGGGGGAAGGAGCAGGAAGCATCAACTTCCATATGTGCCTTGACCAGGCAAGCCAGAAGTTTGAACCAGTGACCTCAGAACTCCAGGTTGATGCTTTATTCATTATGCCACCACAGGTCAGGCCTCCACTTTAAATTCTGATGTTATGAATGAGGACTGCGCAAACTCCTAATGCCTCCTCAGACTCCCTTGGCCATTTTCTGCTTTTGAAGGTGCTGCTAGCCTCTTACTCCACACTACTGTTGCCCTCGTCCAGCTTCCCAAGCTACCATGAGTCCAAAGCGAAGTACACCAGGCCCATCTTCTCAGAGTGCTCTCTGTCTTCCAGAACTGGCTACAATGCCACACCACTGAGCATGAGATCTGGCCTCCGGAGCAGTTATCAAAGACCAGATGACACAGAGATGTGTGGCATACCTTAGCCAATGGGAAATGTGAGATGGAAGAAGTAAAAAAAATGACATTTCCCAATCCCTACATTTCTTCATGCTCAGAGGCACAGTTTCTCTCTACAAATCTTCTGGAGAAGTCCTACACTCTAAGTGAACACACTTGCTAGGACACTGCTCTGCATCTTCAATGTTTGTCACCAAGCCTGGCCACTGTGGTGACACACTGTATCAATTTTTTTCCTTTTTCACTTTCCCTTTTCTTCCTTATCCTTACTTTCCTGCACCTCCCAAATAAAGGAACAATATTTCATCTTTGCCTCAGGTTTTACTTTCGAGTACCTAAGCTAAGGGTAACCACTAAAAGAATAAAAAATAGAGTATATAATTTCTGAGCTAGAATGGTAGAAAAGAATCCAAAAAAGGCAAGAAAGAAGAGAAAAATAAAGATGGAATAGTTAAAACAAAGTAAGACGATAGATTTAAACACAAATATATCAGAGGGCACATTAAATATAAATGGACTTGCCTGACTGGCAGTGGTGAGGTGAATAGAGCGTCGACTCTGAGGTCCCCAGATCAAAACCCCACAGTCGCCAGCTTGAGCTGGTTGGCTTGAGCATATAGGCACGCCAGCTTCAGCACTGGCTTGAACCCAAAGGTCTCTGGTTTGAAGCCCAAGGTTGCTGGCTTGAACCCAAGGTCACTGGTTTGAGCCCTCCAATCAAAGCACATATGAGAAACAATCACTGTACAACTCAAGTGCTACAACTATGAGTTGATGCTTCTCATCTCTCTCCTCCTTCTCTCCCTCCCTTCCTGTCTCAGTCTCCCTGTCTATAAATAAATAAATAAATAATAAAAATGGACTAAATGCTTCCGTTAAAAGATAAAGATTGATAGGCCCATTTTTAAAAAAATGAAATAAAATGTATGCACTTAAAAGTACTTAAAATAGCCTGACCAGGCGGTGGCGCAGTGGATAGAGCGTCAGACTGGAATGTGGAAGACCCAGGTTCGAGACTCTGAGCTCACCAGCTTGAGCGCAGGCCCACCTGGCTTGAGCAAAAGCTCGCCAGCTTGGACCCAAGGTCGCTGGCTCCAGCAAGGGGTGGCTCGGTCTGCTGAAGGCCCGCGGTCAGGGCACATGTGAGAAAGCAATCAATGAACAACTAAGGTGTCGCAATGGCAACGAAAAACTAATGATTGATGCTTTTCACCTCTCTCCATTCCTGTCTGTCTGTCCCTATCTATCCCTCTCTCTGACTCTCTCTGTCCTTGTAAAAAAAAAAGTACTTAAAATAAATCTAATATTCATAATGAATTTTAAGTTCTAAGTTTTCTAATTAATCAAACAGCAGAACTCAGAAAGACATACTATTCAGAAAGCTCTCTAAGGCTAAATAGTGTCCTTCACTATTATTGTATATTGTGGAGTTCCAAGAGGAAAATTGAAGGCCAAAACTAACCATCTTAGATCACCATTTCTATTTTATAATCTTAAACCACGATTTTCTTTATAATTGTGAAAAAGAAAATCCTTCCTTAAACCAAACTAAAAATTTCACTTAACTTTATCAATGATGCAAATGAAAGCTAAAGCTGTAGAAAGAGACAAAGCACCCAAAATAAAGCACTGAATATTTCTTTTATATACAGTGAGGTGTGTGTCTAATATATTCCTACTAACTTTTCAATAGGTGACTTGCTCCTGACCTTTTTTGTAAGTCAGGTAGGTAGAGACAGAATACCCTGATCATTAAAGGCATCTCATATAGCCTGACCAGGTGATGGTGCAGAGAATGGAGTCTTGGACTGGGATGCAGAGAACCCAGGATCAAACCCCACTTACGCAAAAGGCTCATCCAACTTGAGCAGAGGCTAACCAGCTTGGGCGGAGGGGCGCTGGCTTGAGAATGGGATCATAGACATGACCCCTCAGTCACTGGCTTGAGCCCAAAGGTCACTGGCTTGAAGCCCAAGGTCGCTGGCTTGAGCCCAAGGTCGCTGGCTTGAGCAAGGGGTCACTTGCCCTGATGCAGCCCCCCAACCAAGGCACATATGAGAAAGCAATCAATGAACAAATAAGGTGCTGCAATGAAGAATTGATGCTTCTCATCTCTCTCTCTTCTTGCCTGTCTATCCCTACCTGTTCCTCTGTCTCTCTCTCTCACTAAAAAAAAAAAAAAAAAAAAAAAAAGCATCTCCTATAAGCCACTGATACCTGTGCTGACAGAGCAGAAGGAACAAGACAGTTACTTGGTTACCTAGACTGCAATGTTTCCACATAATCAATAATTTTGGTTTAGGTTCAAAGGGTATGACTCCTGGGAGAAAGATCTGTTACTTTGGTCATATGATGTTTTTTGTGTGTGCATGTGTGTGCATATAATCTTAAAAATGCACATTCCTGGGCTCCATCCAAGATTTATTTAATAGACTCTCCTGGGTGAGATTACATGGTCTTTACTGACAATAAGCTTCATTAAGAGCTGTTATTTTGAAATCATAAATATCATAGAAAAACTCACTCTAGAGTGGCTCAAGTTTATAGATTTAAAATAAACATACATTTGCTATGGAGATCTGATCCACTATCAACAGTGCAGACTCTGAAAAGAGTTCTGCCTATCACGATAAATTCGCATTAAGCCTACAACAGACCTCATCACACTTTCTCACTTAAGTTTTTCTGATGACCCAGAGTGGGAAAGTTGAAGAGGATTAAGTTAAACAGTCCCTAGGTATGAACCTGAATGAGGTTAGGGACAGACATCACAACTTTCATTCACTTAAACTATATGGTAAATCAGTCTCAGATACCAAACAGCCAAAATGGTGGTGTTAGGTACATTACATAAAATTGTTTCCCAATTACTTACTACAGAAGGACTTTTAAAGCAATAGGCTTAGCTCATGAGAAAGGTCAACAAAACCTTTTCCTTTACTGCATGTGAATTTCACCTTCAGTTAAGCTTTCCAGCTCTGCAATCATGGTAATTGACAAAGGTAAAAATATCACCTATGCTTATAGGCAACTTTGTTTATGGTATAAATGACGCCTGATTACTAAATTGTAACTGGACTGTATGCACTATTAATAAACTAATGAGAACCTCCTGCTTCCGGCTTCCTGAGTGTGGTGACTCTTGAAACTGACATGTCCCTTATGGGGGACCTAAGACCGTGATGGCGAACCTATGACACGCATGTCAGCACTGACATGCATAGCCATTTTTGATGACACGCGGCTGCATGCAGCCGTATACCAGAGAAGTATGGGGTTGCATGCCAAAAAGGACGTTTCATCCTCGGCTCCTGCACGGCCAGGTGCAGTAGCTGAGGATAAAACATTTGCTGTAGTGTAGACACTCTGTGCCGGAGGTCTGTAGGCCAAAACAACAGAACTCTGGCACAGAGCGTCTAGTTTTGGGACTTCCAGTTAGGCCATTTTTCTCAAAGTGACACACCACCCGAGTTATGCTCGGTTTTTTGGCGAATTTTGACACACCAAGCTCAAAAGATTGCCCATCACTGACCTAAGAGATTGCGGCTCTTTGAGGCCTATGGAGGAGCTCATTGTGGTGTACCTGCGAGGTGCTGTCTGAACTGCTACAAAGACTTCTACTGCTGCGGAACTGCCTGATGCTAACCTAATCGCAACCTATAGACCCTGTTTAACATCCCTTTGAATAAATGGCCATGTGTGGCCATAGTAATATTTTGAGTTTGAATATTTAAGCCTAAAAAGATCTCTGTCGGTCAGGGCCACAAATAAATTCAGATGGCCTGACCAGGCGGTGGCGCAGTGGATAAAGCATTGGACTGGGATGCGGAAGACCCAGGTTCGAGACTCTGAGCTCGCCAGCTTGAGCGCGGGTCCATCTGGCTTGAGCAAAAGCTCGCCAGTTTGGACCCAAGGTCGCTGGCTCCAGCAAGGGGTGGCTCGGTCTGCTGAAGGCCCGTGGTCAAGGCACATGTGAGAAAGCAATCAATGAGTAACTAGGGTGTCGCAACGGCAACAAAAAACTAATGATTAATGCTTCTCACCTCTCTCTGTTCCTGTCTGTCTGTCCTTTTCTATCCCTCTCTCTGACTCTCTCTCTGTCCCTGTAAAAAATTTAAAAATAAAAAAATTTTTTAAAAAATTCAGATGTATTTATTTTATAATTATATTCTGATTGTCTAGTTAGGTCAAAAAAGATCCTTTGGGTAGGGGAAGCATTATATAACTTAATATGCATTAATTTCATTAACTATTGATTCATTTTCATCCTACACTGAATTTGCACTTCCACTTAATTTTCTTTCTGCACTGAACATGAATGAAATAATCATTGAAATTCTCTATATTTATTTTAATTATAAAACAATGAAATTATCATATCAATTTAATAATCATTACAAGTAACTTAAATACAAGAATGTGCAATGACTTTGAAAACTTTATAACTCAAAAGAATAGAAAACAAAATTAACTAAAAGAAGCAATGTCGAATTCCAGGTATTTCTGTGACAGGACACAAATCTTAAAAATTTTATAAAATATTAAATTTTCTTAGCAAAATGTTTCTTAAATCAGATTTTCCTTTTAAACTGTTTTTCATGTTTTAATTGGAGCATCTTTTAAAAAAATCACTTTATTAACAGTTGCTAGTTCCCTTTTAACACATACAACTATATGCTGGAATCAAATACCTGAAGGAGTTGGAGTATTATGAATACAGCCAGGACAACAGTGGAGAGAGTCGTGAACAAAAACATCACAGTCCACACAGAAAACATTTTGGCACACAGTGCAAACATAGACCTGCAGTGAAAAGAAGAAAAGTTAATCTAAAAACCAGTTTCAAAAAGTTAAGCAGAACTTGGCTAGGAGACAGTCAAATTGCTTTGATCTTTTATACCTTATCAATCTTTATCACCAATGTTACTTACTACTTCCAATGTACTACATGTTCTCAAATCTAAGGCGAGTTTTTTCCCAAAAAAAATATTCCCTAGGAATAATGACATCACCTTGTTTTTTAGGCTTCAAAGTCTCTTATTATTATAGGACAATCTGAATTAATTCATTTGAGTATTTGGGGAAGGCACATGAGCTTGAAATTAGCGGCTAGTTTTAAATACTCAGAGATGTCATCTGCCTTGTTCAATTAAAAAGAGAAGCATGGCCCTGGCCAACTGGCTCAGTGGTAGAGCATCGGCCTGGCGTGTGGAAGTCCCGGATTAGATTCCAGGCCAGGGCACACAGGAGAAGCGCGCATCTTCTTCTCCAACCTTCCCCCTCTCCTTTCTCTCTTCCATTTCGGCAGCCAAGGCTTTATTGGAGCAAAGTTGGCCCCTGCACTGAGGATGGCTCCATGGCCTCCCTCAGGCGCTAGAATGGCTCTGGTCGAAACCTAGCAACGCCCCAGATGGGCAGAACATCGCCCCCTGGTGGGCATGCCGGGTGGATCCCGGTCGCGCATGCTGGAGTCTGTCTTTGCCTCTCTGCTTTTCACTTCAGAAAAATACAAAAAGAAAAAGAAAAAGAAAAAGAGAGAAGCACAACAATGTAACAGATTTAGTTTTAAATCTGTTTTAGAGGGAATGGCCTCACAATTGCAAAAGTTATATTACCCTTTTAATTACACCACTTAAGAATATGGCAAAAGGAACATGTAAGACAAATAAAAATTGAAACCTCATTATTCTACTAGTACTAATTAGTAAATGGATACTAATACCTGGAGTAAAATTTCCACAGCAGCCAATAGATATACAGATTCAAAAATCATTAATTTTTTTTTTTCTATTTTTCTGAAGTGAGAAGCAGGGTGAGACAGACAGACAGACAGACTCCCACATGTGCCCAACTGGGATCCACCTGGCATGCCTATTAGGGGGCTATGCTAAGCCCATCTGGGGCATCGCTCCATGGAGGCCATGGAGCCATCCTCAGTACCTGGGCCAACTTTGCTCCAATGGAGCCTTGGCTGCGGGAGGGGACGAGAGAGATAGAGAGGAAGGAGAGGGGGAAGGGTGGAGGAGATAGCGCTTCTCCTGTGTGCCCTGACCAGAAATTGAACCAGGGTCTTCTACACACCTGGCTGATGCTCTACCACTGAGCCAACTGGCCAGGGCCTGTTATAATTCTGAGGAATAAACTGGCATGAGTTTGGTCTTCAATAATCTACTGAAAACTTATAATACTATTTCAATAATACTTCTTGTACAATATTTAATATTTAGAAAGCACATGAACTTACATTTTGGTCTTTCAATTGCCCCTGACATCCATAACAAGATCTGCAAAAGTTTAATAATCACTTTGTTTAGAATTCATTAAAATAGCTCAGCAAAATTTCATTAACAAAATCCTTTATTTAGTAAGTAATTTTAGCCCTGGCTGGATAGCTCAGCTGGTTAGAGCATCATCCCAAAGTACAGAGGTTGTTGGTTCGATCCCTGGTCAGGGCACATATACGAATAGTTATTCCTGTCTCTTTCCTGCTCTCCCCCTTCCTCTCTCTAAAGTCAATAAAAATAAAACATTAAAAAAAATAAGTAATTTTACTTACAAATAATTTACACAGGACTTAGGAGAAAGAATTAAGAATACTAGTAATTTAAGAAAATTCCACGGTAAATCCCAAAGAATAAAACAGTCAGGATAAAATTTTACTTTAAAAAAATTTTACTTTTCCTCAAGAAGGAAGTTGATCCTAGTGATTTCAACCCATTCATTAAACAGGAAACAATAATAAATATGTAGAATTTATATTTTCTAAAGGGAACTTAAAAACTGCTGTTCCATGTTATGTACAAAACTGGTTTATGCCACATGAGCAGAATCACAAGTTTGGTTTCAGTACTTTTGTTTCTCTTCCTATTCAGTTGTATAGTACTTCCAAATTCAAGATGAGAAGAGGCCTGGCTGGGTAGCCCAGTTGGTTACAGCATCATTCTGATACACCAAGGTTGCGGGTTTGACCCAGGTCAGGTCACATACAAGGATCAACCAAAGAATGGAAAAAATAAGTAGAACAACAAATAAATGTTTCTCTCTCTCCCTAAAAAACAAAGAAAAAATTTAAAAAAACGTTTAGCCTGACCAGGTGGTGGCCCAATAGATAAGAGTGTCAAATTGGGACGCGGAGGACCCAGGTTCGAAACTCTAAGGTCACCCCCTTGAGTACGGGTCCATCCAGATTGAGCACAGACTCACCAGCTTGAGCGAAGGGTCACCAGCTTGATCATGGATCACAGATATGACCCCATGGTCTCTGGCTTGAAGCCCAGGGTCGCTGGCTTGAGCAAAGGGTCACTCTGCTGTAGTCCCCCGGTCAAGTCACATATGAGAGAGCAATCAGTGAACATCTAAGGAGCCGCAACGAAGAACTGATCAACTCATAGTTGCAGCACTTTAATTATTCACTGATTGTTTTTCATTCATCCCTTAACTGGAGGGCAGGGGGTGTTCCATTAGAGCCAGTGACCTTAGGCTTTAAGCTAGTGACCTTTTGGCTTAAGCCAGCAGCCATGGGGTCATGTCTATGATCTCACACTCAAGCTGCTGACCCCGCATTCAAGCTGGTGATCTCGTGCTCAAGTGAAGGTTCAGAGTTTTGAACTTGGGAACTCAGCATCTCAGGTCATCACACTCTATCTCCACTGCACCACCACCTGGCCAGGCTAAATTTTTTCTTTTTAATGAGAAGAAAAGCTATTATGTAATCAAACCATCTAAGCAATAAATGTTATATTTTTAAAATGGCAAAAAAAATTATTTTATTTTCATCAATGTTAAACATGAGAATGCTTTCTCAACTGAGAGTATACAAGGGAATTGAACCTTACAGAAAATCTGTGTGACCTTATTTCACCTCTCCCAAAGGTAATAAATAGGCGTTGGTACAATTCTAGGTGAATAGGAGAGAAGTTAATTTATTGCTTATGATAGATACCTACAAAGTTAATTTTCAAGGAATGGTTTAGAGTTAAAAGTTCTCAAAACTTATTACAAAAAATAACAGTTCCTTGCCTATCCACTCCCATGCTTCATTTACAGTTCCTCAGAGCAAACACTTCCAAAACTTTTGTCTGATAGTTACCAAGGCTTATAGTGCTATCTCCTGGTTATTTCACAGGCCTTGGCTATGAACCTCTTAACTACAGAAAATGAGAATTTAATTCTTTTTCAAATCTCTTGAACCAATAGCATATACATGCATAACTAATGTCATTCTCAATTATATGTAGTTAAATTATTTTATTTTTATTTATTTTTAAAATTTTAATTTATTGATTTCAGTGAGAAAGGAAGGGAGAAAGAGAAAGACAGGGACATTGAGCTGTTCCTGTCTGTGCTCTGACTGGGAATCAAATTGGCAACCTTTGAGCTTCGGGATGATGCTCTAACCGGCCAAGGTATCTGGCCAGGGCTGTAGTTAAATCATTTCATTTATTTGTTTGTTTGTTCGTTTTAGCAAGCAAAAGAGAGACAGACAAATAGGGACAGAGAGATAAGGAGAGAGATGAGAAGCATCAATTTTTTGTTGCGGCACCTTAGTTGTTCACTGATTGATTTTCCGCATGTGCCTTGACCGGGGGCTCCAGCAGAGCAAGTGACCCCTTTCTCAAGCCAGTGACCCTGTGCTTAAGGGAGTGAGCCCACGTTCAAGCCAGCAACCTCGGGTTTTTTGTGTGTGTGTGTGCCAGGGACAGAGAGAGACAGAGAGAGGGACAAATAGGGAAGACAGACAGGAAGGGAGAGAGATGATAAGCACAATTCTTCGTTGCGGCTCCTTGGCTCCTTAGTTGTTCATTGATTGCTTTCTCATATGTGCCTTGCCCAGGGGGCTGCAGCAGAGCAAGTGGTCACTTGCTCAAGCCAGAGACCTTGGGCTTCAAGCCAGAGACCATGGGGTCAGGGGTCATGTCTATGATCCAACATTCAAGCCAGTGAACCTACGCTCAAGCTGGTGAGCCTGCACTCAAGCTGGATGAGCCTATGCTCAAGCTGGCTACCTCGGGATTTCAAACCTGGGTCCTCCACATCCCAGTCCAATGCTCTATCCACTGCGCCACTGCCTGGTCAGGTGCGACCTTGGGGTTTTGAACCTGGGTCCCCTGCGTACCAGGCTGATGCTCTATCCACTGCAACAATGCCTAGTCAGGCAATAAATCATTTTAGATAGAATGTTAAATGTTTAGTTTTTTATGACTATATAAACATATTCAACTAAGACATATAATACAACTTTTCCTCTCTTTAAAACATTTTTTCCTAGAGTTAAGTTTTGTAGTTATTCACAAGCTTAGCATTCTAGGAAATTACCATTAACTCTGCTCCACCTTTTCCCTGAAAAGTCTAATGATCACCTCATTATGTCCAACTACATCAGGAACTACACCATTTTCATCCTCTTGGTGACATTGTCCTGGAGAAGTCTATCCTTCTCCAAACTGGACTGATGGTTCTATCTGACACACGGCGTCTTTCTGGGGTTCTCCCTTACTATCATCCGAGGCACTTCGTTAGCCACTTCTGAATTGGATAGATATGCCTATTCTTTCATTCTTTCTCAGTTCCTTTGAAGCATCTCTTCCACAGCTTCCCCAGAAAGTCTCTTTTTAGACCTTACAAGTCTGAAAATGTTTTTATTCTATCTACACTTGATTGGTATCGGGGCAAGGTAAATAGCTTAGTTTGGTAAAAGCTTTCAACCCAAATTTTGAAAGGAATTGTTCCTTGTCAGCATCCAGTAGTACTGATGAGAAGCCAAACAATTTTAATTCTAGATTATGTGACACAATTTCCCTTCTTCAGAAATGGTGAGGGTTAGTCCTTTTCTGCATATTCTGAAATTTCAAGGTGTTTTCCTTCAATATGTTAGACATCTGAAAGTCTCTTTCAAACCAGAAAGTCCTGTCCTTTAATATTAGAAAAGGCCCTTGAACCATTTTTCCTCTACTATGCATATGATCTTTTCTTTATTTTCATATTACTCTGATGTTAGACCTTCTGGATAAATCCTCCAGTTTTTATATCATGACAGCTAGCAAATATTAAAAATCAGGACTTAAAAAATTTTTTTTGAAGAGCTGCTTTATTAGTATATCACCACTTTTACTATACATAGGTGAATTTAGGGAAACTAATAGATTACTGGAGATCCAGATCTGTATGAATTGTCTAGGTCATAACCAAAGCATTGTAACTGCTCATTTTCTGTATTAGAAGTTTTCCCAAGTTAATATAACTTTTTAAATGTAGTAACAATGTAGTCAAACATTATAACAACAAAAAAACAGCATTATAACAGATATAAATTAATCAAAATGTATATACCTTTCTCTGTTATGTTCTTCTAGGGGAATTTCTTGAAAAGCATCCAAAGGAAATAAATGATGGTAAGACCGTGCCAAATGGGGAGCAGACACCAAAGTAAGACCTGATACATAAAGCAGAGACATATTTGATAGCCCAAACCTCAAAAAGACAATAGCTGAAATGTCACATGATATAACTTAGGCTAAAGATTTTCAAAGTTTTATTGCTGTTGTTTTTTAAATTTTTTTAAGTGAGAGGAGGGGAGAGAGACTCCCACATGCACCCTGTCCAGGATCCACCCGGCAACTCCTGTCTGGGGCTGATGCTTGAATCAATCGATCTATTTTTAGCACTTGAGTCTGACGTGCTCAGACTAACTGAGTTATCCTCAGAACCCAGGGCCAACGCTCGGGCGTGGGGGAGAGGAAAAGAGAGAGAAGGAGAGGAACAGGGAGAGAAGCAGATGGTCGCTTCTCTTACCAGGAATTGAATCTGAGACGTCCATAAACCCAGCAAACGCTCTATCCACTGAGCCAGCGAGCCAGGGATGTTTTGTTTTTTTTTTTTTTTAAGGATTGCAGCTATTTATTTCTTCAGTTTCCCTATGGCCATAAAAGGAGATTCTAGGACTGACCAGGCAGTGGCACAGGGGATAGAGTGTCAGTCTGGGATGCAAGTACGAAACCCCGAAGTCACCGGCTTGAGCATGGGCTAATACAGCTTGAGTACAGGCTCACCAGCTTGAGCAAGGGGTCACTGACTTGAGCACGGGATCACAGACATGACACCATGGTCGCTGGCTTGAGCCCAAAGGTCGCTGGCTTGAAGCCCAAGGTCGCTGGCTTCAGCCCATGGTTGCTGAAGAGCAAGGGGTCACTCACTCTGCTGGAGCCCCCAGTCAAGGCACATATGAGAAAGCAATCAATGAACAACTACGATACTGCTACAAAAGCTTAATGCTTATTATCTCTCTACCTTCCTGTCTGTCAGTCCCGATCTGTCCTTCTCTGTCTTTGTCACACACACACACACACAAAAACACAAAAAGAGATTCCAGGATGGATTATGTCTTAGTTCTGTTACTAAAGGTGTATGACCTTTCTTTGCCTAATGGTCACTTAAAACACTAATTTATAATTCTATTAATTTAATTCCTTACTGTCCTTATGTATGTACTTTATGGAGTTAATAGCTACAAAAGTGTCTACAAGATCTGCCGCACTCCTTTCCTTATTTATTTATTTATTTATTTATTTATTCATTCATTCATTCATTCATTCCTCACTGCATTTTCTTTAAAGGACATGCTTTATTCAGAAAGAGAATCAAGGTTCTGGCTGGGTAGTTCAGTTGGTTAGAGCATTATCCTGAGACACCAAGGTTGCGGGTTTGATTTGTGGTCAGAGCACATACAGAAAGCGACCAATGAATGGATAAATAAGTGGAACAACAATTGAATACTTAAATTTCTCTTTCTCCCTACCTCTCTGTCTCTTTAAAATCAATCAAAGCCCTGGCCTGTTGGCTCAGCGGTACTATGTCGGCCCAGTGTATAGAAGTCTCGGGTTCAATTACCATCCAGGGCACACAGTGGAAGCACCCATCTGCTTCTCCACCCTTCCCCCTCTCCTTCCTCTCTGTCTCTCTCTTCTCCCACAGCTAAGGCTCCACTGGTGCAAAGTTGGCCCAGGCACTGAGGATGGCTCCATGGTCTCCACCTGAGGCGCTCGAATGGATCCGGTTGCAATGGAGCAATATCCTAGATGGGCAGAGCATTGCCCCTTAGTGGGCATGCCAGGTGGATCCCCATCAGGGGCATGCAGGAGTCTGTCTGCCTCCCCACTTCTGACTTCGGAAAAATACAAAATAAATAAATAAATAAATAAATAAAATCAATTAAATAAAAATAAACCCTAGCCGGATAGCTCGGTTGGTTAGAGCATTATCCTGAAACGCAGAGGTTTCTGGTTTGATCCCCGGTCAGGGCACATAAAGGAACAGATGGATGTTTCTGTCTTTTCTCATTAAAATCAATAAATTATTAAAAAAATTTTTTGAAAAATAGAAAAAAGAATCAAGAAACTCTTATGGAATGCCATGGTTATTCTTGGAAATGGAGTACTGGGCACTTAATTAAAAAGTAATCTGACCCTGGTAGGCCCTGGCTGGTTTGCTTGGTGGTAGAGCGTCAGCCTGGCATGTGGATGTCCTGGGTTCAATTCCCGGCCAGGGCACACAGGAGAAGCACACATCTACTTCCCCACTCTTCCCCCTCCCCTTTCTATCTCTCTCTTCCTCTCCTGCAGCCAAGGCTCCATTGAAGCAAAGTTGGCCCCAGCGCTGAGGATGGCTCCATGGCCTCTGCCTCAGGCACTTGAATGGCTCTCGCTGCAGTGAAGCAATGCCCCAGATGAGCAGAGCCATCGCCCCCTAGTGGGCATGCTGGGTGGATCATGGGTGGGTGCACACAGGAGTCTGTCTCTCTGCCTCCCTGCTTCAATCTTCCAAAAAATACAATAAATCAGTCAATAAATAAATAAATAAAAATAAAAACATAAAAAACGTGATCCGGCCCTGGTCAATAGCTGCGTTGGTTGGAGCTCTCGTCCCAGAGCAGAGGTTACCAGTTTGATCTCTGGTGTGGGCACATACAGAAGTAGATCAATATTCCTGTCTCTCTCTCCCCACCCCTCTCACTAAATCAATAGTTTTTTTTTTTTCAAGTATAGGTTCTTTTTTATTTATTTATTTTTATTTTTTTAACAGGGACAGAGAGTCAGAGAGAGGGACAGATAGGAACAGACAGACAGGAATGGAGAGAGGTGAGAAGCATCAATCATTAGTTTTTCGTTGCCATTGTGACACCTTAGTTGTTCATTGATTGCTTTCTCACATGTGCCTTGACCGCGGGCCTTCAGCAGATCAAAGCAACCCCTTGCTGGAGCCAGCAACCTTGGGTCCAAGCTGGTGAGCCTTCGCTCAAGCCAGATGGGCCCGCGCTCAAGCTGGCGAGCTCGGGGTCTCGAACCGGAGTCCTCCGCATCCTAGTCCGACGCTCTATCCACTGTGCCACCACCTGGTCAGGCTCAATAAATAGTTTTTTAAAAATGTAATCTATTTTTCTTCTCACACTGGATTCAGAAACATACGCACAGCTTAATATTTATACCTATTTTTAATAGCAATATAGGTGAGAAGTTATTCAAGATTAGTTGACTGAATAATAAAATTGGTTTCTTACCACAGATTTTACATTCAACAGGAAGCTCACAGTACTTTGCCCGACATTGTGGGCAGAAATAGCCTCCTAATGTAAGTCCTGGCTCAGTATTGCTATCCAAATGCCTGTGGGGGTTGTGTGGGGGGATAGAAACATTACTTTAAAAACATGATACATAAAGATACGAACAGAGCAAAAGAAAGTATGTTACACCTTAATTTTAAAATCTTGAAGTTGTTTCGTACCTCATTTATGTTCATTTTGGAGGTTTTCTCCTGTCTGTATTTTTGTTTCGAATTAATTTAATTCCCTAATCTTTTCTTCCTTAGTGACTAATATACTGTTAAATTTTCCATTTCACACACAGTAGTCTTCATCTCTAGAAATCTGGTTTGGGTTTTTTTCCATCTCCCATAGCTTTTACTATGCTCATGTTCTCCTCTACCTTTCTGAACATATATCTACAATACCTGTTCCAACAATGTTTCTACTGATTCTATCAACTGTGTTATTTCTGGATATGTTTTCATTCTACAGTATTTTTTTTCCTGTTATGGGTATTTTCTGACTTCTTTGCATGCCTGGTAATTTCTGATTAGCTGCCAGACATTGTGAATTTTGCTTTGAGGTGGTGGGCTTTTATGTGACCCCTAAAACAGGTTGAGGTTTTTTCTGGAATATACTTAAGTAACTTGGAAATAGTTTAATGTGTTCAAGACCTGCTTTTAAGTTTGTTAGGCTGTCCAGAACAGCTGTTAGTTTGGTTCCATTAATATGGAATCTGTTCAATGCCTGTTGTGTTAAGAGATCTCTACAAACTGACTGGTGGGGACATAAACTATTGCCTGCCCCGAGTGAACTCCAGGGATTGTTCTGTCTGCTTCTCTCCACTTGATCTTTCCCTGGCTTCAGTAGTTCGCTCACAGAGATGTGCTGATTTATACTTAGCTAATGACTCCAGAGAAGTCTCTGCAGATCTCGAGAGCTCTGTGTGCAGCTCTTCACTCTCTAGGACACAGCCCTACAAAGTCATAGACATTTCAGCCTCCTTAAACTCTGAAATTTGTTTTTTCAACTAAGCAAGACCTCCAGGCTCTGTGTGGGTTTTCCTTCCCTGTGCTGTAGACTAGAACTTCTCTCTAGGCATTCAGTGCAATCATAGGGCCCACCTCTTTTGTTTCCTTCTTTCAGGAATTATGACCTGCACTGTCTTTTGTCCAATGTCTGAAAACTATTGTTTCATATATTTTGTCTGGTTTTCTGGCAGGAGGCAAGAGACTAAATCCAGTCTCTATTTCACCTTTAAAAGTGAAGACAGTAGTCTTATTTATAATTTTTAAGAATTACTTTCTTAAATTTGTTTTACAATTATGCAAAATATAAAGCTCCAAAGATGAAACAAGTATATTCAGAAAAGTCTATGATCTATTTCTGCCTTTCTCCAAACACTGCCTAGGGAAACACATTTTTAGTTTTCACTTTTGATTTCCATTACTATCTTTATTATTAATATAAGCAAGTACGTATATCTACTCAAACACCTACCCTCTTCTTAGAGACTGGTAGTATACTACACACCTTTCTCTATCTTTTTTTACTTAGTAATATATTCTAAAGATTACTGCATAGGAGTATATAGAGATAGTCCTTATTCCTTTTTACAGCTATAAAGAAGGTAATCTTTTACAAAAGCCATTACACTTCGAGGCCATCTTTTAAATTTATATTCTATAGAATGGAATTAAAAATATAAAAACATCATGACTGACAGTTTCTAGGTTTTTACTTACGCCATGCTGAAAGAGGGTTTTGCATCTTGATCAGACAGAGAAGCAACTGTATGCTGAGGAAATCCTTCATAAAAGAAAATTTATTACTTTCTCTTTCCAAGTAAATAACAAATTTCTAGAACTAGGAACTTAAAAATGTTCCTACCACAAAGCCCACAAAGTTACACAAAAGTTCTCTTTCCTGATTTTATGGCATGGTCAAACTGACTATAATTCCAGGTTACAAGAAAAATTAAAAGTGGAGGAAATGGAGGAAAGATCTGTCCATACGTATGGCCTCAAACTCTCAAGTGAATATCTATATTTTCTAACTTAATCACAATGAACACATACTGCTTTTTCAAAAGAAAATGTTTGTAATTTTTATATAGGTTCTGACACAATGGAGTTTATTACATTATCTACCTTCACTTTATGTAAGAATATATGTCTATGTTTAAAATTTTGTAATGCTCAAACCCAGGTGGTTTATTTTTCTTTTCATAGTGAGAGAGAGACAGAAAGGCAAGAAGGGAAAGAGATGAGAAGCATCAACTCATAGTGGCGGCACCCTAGTTGTTTGTGGATTGCTTCTCCTATGTGCTTTGATGGGGGGACTCAACCTAAGCCAGTGACCCCTTGCTCAGGCCAATTTCTTACATATTAAAAAAAATTTTTGTTTGTTGATTTTAGAGAGAGAGGAAGGAAGAGAGAGAGAAAGAGGGAAACAACGATCTGCTGTTCCAATCATTCATGCATTTGTTGATTAATTCTTCCACGTGCCCTGACCAGGATTAAATCTTCAACCCTGGCATATAGGGACAACACTCCAATCGAGTTACCAGCCAGGGATTTATATGTATTTTTTAATTTGAAGACAAGCCCAAGAAAAATAGAAACCATTAAAAAAAGAGATTTTAGCCTGACCTGTGGTGTCGCAATGGATCAAGTGACAACCTGGAATGCTGAGGTTGCTAGTTTGAAACCCCAGGCTTGCCTGGTCAAGGCACATATGAGAAGCAACTGCTATAAGTTGATGCTTCCTGCTCCTATCCCCTCTTTCTCTCTCTCGCCTCTCTCTAAAATCAATAATCTTTTTAAAAAAGGAGAGATTTTATTACATAAAAATGTTAAATCTATCTACATATCAAAACAAATAAAAGTAAAGGTAAATGACCAACTGAAAAAATATTTATATCAGGTGACAGAAAATTGGTTGATATTCCTAAATGGCTCTAAGAAATCAATTTGAAGAATAAATTATTATAAGGTTAAATAATAACTTTAATATGGGTTGAAGAAATATATCAATAAATCAAAAAAAAAGATTAGTCAACATAATATCTAAAATGTATTGAGTGTTTATGTCAAGCATTATCCTAAATGCTTACTTTGTCTGCATTAACTCAATCCCAGCAATGCACTAATCTCATTTAGGAAATAGGAAAGAGAGGTTGAGCAATACTATAAAAGGCCCAAAACAAGGCAAAAAAGCATTCTATTTCACTGACAGTTAAAAAAATGCATGTTCAAGGAGATTTATTTTTAATATTTAAAGTTACATCTTTTTCAATTATAAACGTAATAAATGTTCATTATAAAAATTTTGGAAAATAGAAAAAAATTGTAATGATGCAAAACCTATCATTCTCCCTCTCTCAAAAAAAAATCCCATTGAACAATTCCCTAGACCTTCCATCTTTGCAGCTTGTATTACATAGCTTTGCTCACACAGTACAAAAGATTTTGCAGCTTATTTGTCAAATTTCCTAATACAACATAGATTTTTCTGTAAATGCAGTGTCTTAACAATAAAAGGAAGGTAATAGTGTTCTAAGAGTGATAGGAGTATAAATAGTTTTAGTTTACTTTTTACAGCTCTGTAATTTTCCAGAATTCCTTCAACAGCATAATTTTCTCTAATTATAAAGCACTTAAGTTAAAATAATTTTAAATGTTAAAATAACTTGTGCAAAAGAAAAAAGAAAGTCTAGTTTGAGTCAAAATATATATTTTAAATGTCTATATTAAAATAACACAAAATCAACACTTACCCATACGAATAAGTGAGCATTCAGAACTTGAGCTAGCAGGCGGAGGACTAACATGATGTGTTAACAATTCTTTGTAATGGCTTTCATCTAAAATAACATGGTATGTGCCTAACAAAATGAAAAGCAAAAGAAAATAAAATCAGCTTTCCAGACATGAGAATGAATTATAATTTCTATGTAAAAGTTTTGCTATCTGAAAACATACATTTTCAGTATAAAATGAATTAAGTTAAATTATCATTTTTCAAAAATCTCATTTATTAACCTTTTTTTTAAAAGACTTTATTCAATTTTCAGAGAGGAGTGAGAGAGAGAGGAGGAAGAGAGGGAGAGATGAAGGGAGGGAGAGAGAGGAGAGAGAGAGAGAGATGGGGGAGGAGCAGGAAGCATCAACTCCCATATGTGCCTTGACCAGGCAAGCTCAGGGTTTTTAACTGGCGACCTCAGTGTTCCAGGTCGACGTTTTATCCCACTGCGCCACCATAGGTCAAGCCAAAAACCTTATTTACATAATGTCTTTAAGATCCTTACAGCCTAACCAGGCAGTTGCGCAGTGGATAGAGCATCAGACTGGGACCCAGGTTCAAAACCTGAGGTCTCCGGCTTGAGCGCGTATTTATCTGGTTTGAGCAAGGCTCATGAGCTTGAGCCCAAGGTCGGTGGCTTGAGCAGGGGGTCACTCTGTCTGTTGTAGCCCCACCCCCCATCAAGGCACATATGGGAGGGCAATCAATGAACAACTAAGGTGCCACAATAAATTGATGCTTCTCATCTCTCCCCCTTCCTGTCTGTCTGTCCCTCTCTCTGTTTCTGTCAAAAAAAAAACAACAAAAAACGATCTTTACAAAGTATTACATTTAGTAAAACTTCTAGCTTTTCAAGAATTACACTTCTTCCCCGTGAATGCTGATGTAAGTTCTGAAAATTCCTCGCATTTGGAAATGTTATCAACAGAATCAATGACATATTTAAGATGACTACTTATATTTTAGACTTCAGGACAAGAACTGACTTAAATTTAATATCTTGGTAGCAGATTAAAATATCCTAATTTTATTTTTTTAGAGAGAGAGAGAGAGAGATGAGAAGCATCAGCTCACAGTTGCATCACTTTAGTTGTCCACTGATCGCTTCTCATACATGCCTGGACTGAGGGGCTCCAACAGAGCCAGTGACCCCTTGCTCAAGCCAGCAACCTTGGGCTTCAAGCCAGTGACCATGGGATTATGTTTATGATCCTGTGCTCAAGCCTGCAACCCTGCGCTCAAGCTGGTGAGCCTACACTCAAGCTGGTTACTCGAACCTGGGACCTCAGCATCTATCAAGTATGCCACCATCGATCAGCCTAAAACATCCTAATTTAATCAATACATTTTTACTTCTTACATAGTAACTATGAGTAAATACTGAAGATTCTAGATATATACCACCAGTTTCACGAGCAAGTACGGTGCAAACCCGAACCTCTGCAGACAATCCAATAACGGACACTCTAATTTTAGCTGCCTTTAGGGTCTTCATAAAATCCAAGTAAATGAAGGGTTTGGGGGGGAAGAAAGAAAAACGTCAAACAATTAATGTGTTTTAAAAATAAGTAGAAATAAGTAGAAGGCTTTAAAAACTAATAGTAAATTCACTATAGAATTTTCTTTAGAGTTGTAGCTTTGGTTTTAATTATAAAATTATTGGATTTACCTTGATTAGGTCATAGATGTTAGATGGATCACAAGTGGTGAGGCTGCTAAAGATGATCAGGACTTCTCTACTTGTATGTCCAGGCATGTGTCTAAGTGAAGATAAAATACACTCCAATTAGGTATGACAAATTACACTAATACAATATTTACCCAAAAAGACAGTATACATGGTTTATACATTTAGACTGTGAAATATCTCATTTGTTTCAACATTGCAAAGGAATGAATTGAAAACTCTTTTAAGTTATGGGGATAGATGGACAAACATGACTGACAAAGGTTCCTAACATCATGAAGCTTACATTCTAGATTTTTTTCATACAAAGTCTAAAGGGTGCATTGGAAAGTATGACACACCATATGGATCAACTTTAAGGTGAGTACATGTGGCTTGACAACAGTAATGTATTTCTTTTTATAAGCCCATAATTTAACCCCATGGTGCTTCAGTCATAATAATAATTTTTGTGTAGCATTTAATTAAATGATGGCTTATATGACTTTAAGATGTAATAAGCAGTTATTCCCTATACCAACTAGAGATTTCTATGTTTTTAGGAGCAATTTCATCAGTTATTTATAGCTTTCCTGTTTGTATCTTCACTGTTAGGTTCTTAGCTTTCACAGTGCTGCTACTGAGTCTACCTTTATTACATGTATTACCTCTTTTTCATCCACCTCAAACCTAGAAAAGTATCTATTATATAAAGGTATAGGGACCTGACCGATGGTGGCGCAGTGGATAAAGTGTTGAACTAGAACACTGAGGTCACTAGTTCAAAACCCTGGGCTTGCCTGTTCAAGGCACATATGGGAATTGATGCTTCCTGCTCCTCCCCCCTTCTCTCTCTCTTTCTATCCCTCCCCTCTCTAAAGCGAACACATAAAAAAATAAATAAAATAAAAATAAAGGTAGAGGGCCCTGGCCAAGTAGCTCAGTTGGTTAGAGCACCATCCCAACATGTCTTGGTTGCTAGTCTTGGATCCCAGTCAGGGCACATACATGAATCAACCAATGAATGAATAAACAAGTGGAACAAAAACAACAAAAAATAAGTGTTTTTCTCTGCCTCTCTATCTTTAAAAATTAATAAATTAAAAAAATAATAAATAGCCTGACCAGGCGGTGGTGCAGTGGATAGTGTTGGACTGGGATGCGGAAGACCCAGGTTCGAGACCCCGAGGTCACCAGCTTGAGCTTGGGCCCATCTGGCTTGAGCAAAAGCTCGCCAGCTTGGACCCAAGGTTGCTGGCTCCAGCAAGGGGTGGCTTGGTCTGCTGAAGGCCTGCGATCAAGGCACATGTGAGAAAGTAATCAATGAACAACCCACGTGTCACAACGGCAACAAAAAACTAATGATTGGTGCTTCTCATCTCTCTCCGTTTCTGTCTGTCTGTCCCTATCTATCCCTCTTTCTGTCCCTGTAAAAAATAAATAAATAAAAATAAAAATAAATAAATGTATAAAAATTTGAGTCAGGAAAGACTAGTCAAGGACAAAATGTATGAGCTTTCACTACACTGAATACTTCTTCTGAGGTCTAAGTTATATTCCACACAGCTGAACTTGTTGAAAACAAGTGCTATAGCCTGACCAGGCGGTGGCGCAGTGGATAGAACGTCGGACTGGGATGCTGAAGACCCAAGTTCGAGACCCTGAGGTCGCCAGCTTGAGTGCGGGCCCATTTGGGTTGAGCAAAAAGCTCGCCAGCTTGGACCCAAGGTCACTGGCTCCAGCAAGGGGTGGCTCGGTCTGCTGAAGGCCCGTGGTCAAGGCACATATGAGAAAGCAATCAATGAACAACTATGGTGTTGCAACGGCAATGAAAAACTAATGATTGATGCTTCTCATCTCTCTCCATTCCTGTCTGTCTGTCCATATCTATCCCTCTCTCTGACTCTCTCTCTGTCCCTGTAAAAAACAAAGAAAAAAAGAGTGCTATAATTTACAGATTACAAAATAAGCTAGTAAAAGTCACTAAATGTCCAACAAACTCAAAATTATACATTAAATTCCATATATAATCCATTTTCAATTAAATATTTTTTCATCAACGTATTTCTTTTGTACTACTAATAGGTTACGATTTCAATTATGCTTTCCTAACATCTTTAAGGCTATATATACCTCATCGATTCAAATGTAAAATAACAATCACTAAACCGCACTAAACATCATAAATGACTTCCCATATTTCTTTTAATAACGATTTCACTATGGACATATTATCATTTCAACTTAACTCACTCGATTAAGTTTTGAAGTAAATTATAAATGTAAAATACTGACTTTAGAGTTTGCATAGCCATGCTTAAGGAGTTATAAAGAGAAGGTTCTCCAAGGCAGGTCATATCTATAGCTTTCTTCAAAGATGTTAAGTGTTTCCTCGGGTTTCCTAAAATAGAAATAGAATAACTTACATTTTTTATTTTATTTTTTAAATTATATTTACATTTAGTATTATTTTAGTCCTGGCCAAGTAGCTCAGTTGGTTAGAGCACTGTCCAGATATGCCAAGATTGTGGGTTCAATCCCTGCTTATTGCACATATAAGAATCAGCCAATTAATGCATAAATAAGTAGAACAACAAATCGATGTTTCACTGGCTCTCCCCCACCCCTCCTCTCTAAAATAATCAATCAATAAAAAAAATTTTAAATATATATTATTTTGTATTAACTTCAAGTATACAGCCTAGTGGTTAAACAATCATATAGTTTACTAATATTCCCTGTTAGGATGTGGCCAGTTAGCTCAGTCAATTAGTGTCATCCCAAAATGCCAAGGCTGCAGATTCAATCCCTAGTCAGGGAACATATGGGAAATCAGCCAATGGATGCACAACTGGGAGGAACAACAAATGAATGCTTCCCCTCTCTCTCTCTCTCTCTCTTTCTCTCTTCCCCTTTGTCTCTGTCTCTCTAAAACCAATCAATAGATTTTTAAAAAAGTGTTCCCAAACTCTCTATATACGTTATGGAAATTTATGTCTCTCCCAAAAATTACATATTTATGTTAAAGAACAGAATTCCTTCAATTTGTATTTAGCAACATAGACTTTTATTAGATATTTGTTATATAACATCTTACTTCATACTAAAAAACCATATAGTAAGTCCTCAATGCTATCAACAGGTTCTGTGACTTTAAGCAAAACAATGTAAAATACGAGACCAACTTCTACCATAGACTAATTGATATAAATAAGAATTAAGTTCTGGCTAATGTGTGGTGGTGCATTGGATAAAGCATCAACCTGGAATGCTTAGGTCGCTGATTCAAAACCCTGGACTTGCCCAGTCAAGGCACATACAGGAAGCAACTAATACGAGCTGATGCTTCCTGCTTTACCCTCCTCTATCTTAAAATCAATCAATAAATTTTAAGAAAAGTTAAGTCCCTATGGCATCTCATCATGACAATGTAACGCTGGTGAACTTTGTTATTCAAGAATCTGCTGCACTAATAATCTCTTTTTATCTATTAGTACACGTTTTAAATAATAGTGACCTAGAATGCCTAACATTCTATTTTTAATATTTCCCTATTTCATCATTTTTAAGACTAAAATTTATGCATATATATATATAGTATTTTTCTGAAGTGAGAAATAGGGAGGCAGACAGACAAACTCCCACATGCGCCTAACCAGGATCCACGCAACATACCCACTAGGGGGCCCATGGGGGGGGGGCTTGCTCAGTTGCAACCGGAGCCATTCTAGTGCCTGAGGCCAGAGGCCATGGAGCCATCCTCAGCACCTGAGGACAACTTTGCTCCAATGGAGCCTTGGCTGCCGGAGGGGAAGAGAGAGATAGAGAGAAAGGAGAGGGGGAAGGGTGGAGAAGCAGATGGGCGCTTCTCCTATGTGCCCTGGCCGGGAATTGAACCTGGGACATGCACACACTGGGCTGACACTCTACTGCTGAGCCAGCCGGCCAGGGCCATGTCCACACTTTAACATCTCTGACTCATGAGGCGTCCTGCTGGCACTGGAGGCCCCGCGGCCCCACAACACTGCTGTCACTGCCTGCTCACGAAGCAGCCTATGGGTGGCTGCTGGATGTATTGTTGCTTCAACAGCATGTGTTTGTGCTATTCATGTTGAATTTAACTGTGATTTAAAGTGTTTTTAGAAAGGTTATTAATACAAAAAGTTAAATAAATCTTTATGTAGAAACACACAGAACAGAGCAATAAGGTGTAAATTTGTTATCAGTAAAGCAAAAATTAATTGATAGAAGAATATCTTCAATTCTACATTTTTTTTCAAGGAATAAACCTAAGAGCTTTATAAAACCTAAGAAAGGAGGGTTTACACAAATAGATAAAGCTATGTGATCTTCTTTTACAAGAATAACATCTGAAAAGATTAACATTTTGAAAAGATTCTTGCCTGACCTGTGGTGGTGCAGTGGATCAAGTGTCGACCTAGAACACTGAGGTCACTGGTTCAAAACCCTGGCTTGCTGGTCAAGGCACATATGAGAGTTGATGTTTCCTGTTCCTCCTCACCTTTTCTCTCTTCTAATATGAATAAAATCTTAAACAAAAAAAGGATTCTTTCCCTTTTTAAAAAAATTTATTGATTGATTTTAGAGAGGGATGGGGAGAGAGGAAGAGAAAGGGATAGAGAGAGAAAGGGGGGGGAGGGAGAGAGAGAGAGAGAGAGAGAGAGTGATGTTTCTGTATATACCCTGACCAGAGATCAAACCAACAACCTTTGCATACAGGAAGATGCTCTAACCAACGGAGCCATCCAGCCAGGGCTTGAAAAGATTATCTCAAGCCAAACACTACAAATGAAGAGAGAAGAAACTGCCAAATTCTTTAGAATAGTTGAAAAACACATTATATCACCAAGAAGCTGGTGTGAATAAGACACATATCATTTGACCTTGTGTGAAACTGCTAGTGTTTCCTTCTTGATGACTCATAAACTAAAGTATCTCACAAATGATGGAATCTGAGATACAATGAAATATGGTATTCTTAGAAATATTCTCCTATTTCAATACTGTCTTTATATTAATTAATGATAACAAAAGATCATTAAATTATTATTTTTAGATTTTCTTTTTTTTACTTACTGATTTTACACAGAGAGAAAGAGAGAAACATTGATTTATTGTTCTACTAATTTATGCATTTATTGGTTGATTCCTATATGTGCCCTAACTAGGGATTGAATCTGCAACCTTGGCCTATCTGGATGATGCTCTAACCAACTGAGTTACCTGGCCAGAGCCAATTCTTTGCTCTCTAAATTAGAGGTTTAATTTATAAAAAGTTAATATTGAAATTAAGTGAATTTTCTGAATGGTTGTAATAGTTTTATCTTAATAATTTAAGGATGAATGTATTTTCATTGTAATTATAATCACCCCTGTGTAGAATTCAATTTAAACGAGTTCATCTTACATACCAAGTTTAATAAAGAACATAAAGAAAGGTCTAATTTAACTTACTAGACAACCTTATGGACAATGTTACAAGGTTGGGTAAATAAAGCCAAGTACCTGAGACTTGTAAAAGTAATTTTATGCGTACCTGAGAGTTCTGTCAGTTTTTCAGCTCTTTTGCTCTTTGTTACAATAATTCCAATCTAAAAATAAAAACAAAAATCATTATTAATTTAACAGATTATTTCTTCTTGATAAGAATGTATAATACATAACTAGGCCCTGGCCAATTGGCTCAGTGGTAGAGCGTTGGCCTGGCGTGTGGATGTCCCGGGTTCGATTCCCAGCCAGAGCACACAGGAGAAGTGCCCATCTGCTTATCCACCCTTCCTCCTCTCCTTTCTCTTTATCTCTCTCTTCCCGTCCCGCAGCTAAGGTTCTACTGGAGCAAAGTTGGCCCAGGCACTGAGGATGACTCCATGGCCTCCCACTCAGGTGCTAGAATGGCTCTGGTTGCAATGAAGCAATGCCCCAGATGGGCACAGCATCGCCCCCTAGTGGGCATGCCGGGTGGATCCCAGTTGGGTGCATGGGGGAGTCTGTCTCTCTGCTTTCCCACTTCTCACTTCAGAAAAATACAAAAAAAAAAAGTACTTAATTAATATAAATTAGTGATTACAAAAGTAATAAGGAACATGTGAGAGACTTATTCTCATGATGCTTTTGACATAAATGTAGCTGGGAGTTCACGGTGTATAATTTAACTTTTAAGAGCTATCATGCTTTTCTTTGACAAGTGTACCAAAACTGGTTCACAATCTGAATCAATAATTCAAATAATTCATAGAAAAGATGCCTATGCTTTAAAAATAAACTATATTTGACAATAATATCAGGAACCTAATGCTGAATTCCATCACTTATTTACATACCTGACTAATAGGATTTTGATCAAAATATTCCTCTACAAAGTACTCCAACAACTGTTCAAATAAAACAAAAAGGAAATGCTAAGTAAGAGCAAAATAACAACCATAGAGAATATATTATGGGTTACTTATTTAACAAGCATGATTTTTAAGTTTATAGATATTCAAAAACTGTTCAGTTGCAAAAATAGTAAAGTGATAAATTTTAAAATAAAAATTGAAATATCAAATCTGAATTTGAAATGGTGAGTGATAAGATAGGTTTAAGCTATGCCTTAGAAGATAAAATCATTTGGACATGTAAGACAGATCTAACTAAGAAAGAGATCTAATGAAGACAGAAAAGGAGAATGAGCAAAACTAAGGAAGGAAAATGATTTGACTTTGGGTGATGGCCACACAACATAATCAATAGTTCAGATGCTATAGAAATGTGTACCTGAAACCTATATACTTTTATTCATCAATGTCACCCGATTAAACTTAATTTTTTCTTTTTTTTTCTTTTCCAAGTCGAGAGGAGGGGAGATAGACTCCCACATATGCCCCGATCAGGATCCACCCAGCAACCCCCAATCTGGGGCTGATGCTCTGCCCATCGGGGCCACGCCTGCAACCAAGCGTGAGGCTCCACAGAGCCATCCTCACAACCCAAGGACAATGTGTTCAAATCAATTGAGCCATGGCTGCAGTAAGGGGAGAGTGAGAGAGAGAAGTAAGGAGAGGCGTGGAGAAGCAGATGGTCACTTCTCCTCCTGTGTGCCCTGACCCAGAACTGAACCTGGGACATCCACACTCCAGACTGATCCTCTACCACTGTGCCAACCGGCCAGGGCCCTAATTTTCTAAATTAAAATTTTAAATAAAGAAAGTCTTTTCTCTCACCCACCCCAGCATTCCAAGGGCTGTGTCTGGCACCCAGGAGCTCTAAAACTAATGGATTATGTGAATTAAAATATAAATGATATGAAAGTTTAGGATGGGTGGGAGTAGGGAAGGATTCCTCATCCTCACTGCAGCCCAGTCTCTTCATGACCATGTACTGAATGTTATTCTTTTGAGAATTAATTTCTTTACAGAATTTTAGGACCAAAAGACAAATGATGACTCTATAAACGGAAGGTAACAGATTGCAAGTGATCAATGCAAGAACACTGACTCATTAGCTGTCCTGCAGACAAACTGGTGACGGGACAACTTGATGTTGTGGAGTCTGTGTGGGGTGTTTCTCCACCTCAGCATTAATTTTTGCCAGAAATTGTCTCAAGACCTCAAGCACAACTTGTTTAGACATTTCCAGTTCTAATTTTTATATCTAGGCTGTTAAAAATATTGATTTTAACAGCTTTAAAATAATGGCCTCAAAATTAGAAATAATTTACATTCTGGAATTAAGATAATTCAGGCATTTCTGCTCACCATTCCTGATGCTGGCCTGTTGGTATTCTGCATAAGATATAGAAGCCCTAACGAAAAATTCTAGCCACTGTCTGGCTGTGACCCTTTAGGTCCCGGGTCTCAGTCCCAAGGAGTCAACAGAGAAGGCATTCAGACCAGCTCAGTGGCCCTGGCCTTGGCCCAGTGCTAGATTCCAAACACACATGCAAAGCAGATTCCATGCTCCCAGCACTCTGCTGATGTTTTCAGCTGGAACCAGAGTCACTCTCTTGGTCCATGGCATTCCTATGACTGCTAAATGGAGCGTTTGTCCACCCTACTCCTCAGGAGCTACTCTTTGGTTCTGGTTAGATGCACCTAAACCAGAAGAAAATCTGGTCCAAACCCTGAGGATGGGCCCAGGAAATGAGTTGAGTGCCCATCATGTTCTTCAGGGAAAACGTGAAAGCAGGAGCTTCCCATTTGATGTTTCTCCTTATTCTTCTCGGTACCAGTCACATCCACACTTATCACTATAGTCCTTTCCAAACTGCTTTGTGGTGTCCTCCACATTTCACATGTGAAAGATCTCAGAAAGACTAAAGAATTTGCCCAAAGACACCTGACTTGTGACTGGGTTAGATGGACTGGAAGTTTGTGTTTAGAGATTTCACCTGTCACCTGTAGCCAACAGGTAGATGACTGAGTCAATCATCTCCATGGAATTCAGCAGGTAGAAGAGACACTAGAGATGACAAGATCCTCTCTCAAATATGTGTCATGTGGATGGGTTTGAGTTCAGGTCACTTATAGCATCATTGGTGTCTGGGATGTTATGATTGGAAAGGATATTAAAAGCCATCTAACTCACTCTTGAAATAACACCCAGTGCCTGAGCTCTTAAGTATATCCAAGTAGTTCTCAACCAGGATAATTTTTGATCCTCAGGAGACTTTGGCAATGTATAGAGACATTTTTAGTTGTCGCAACTTCGGTGAGGGGTGCCACTGGGTAGCAGAGGCCAAGGGTGCTGCTAAATACCCCACAATGGCCACTTTTCCTTAGCACAACAAAGAATTATCTGGCTCAAAATGTCAGTAGTGTCAGTTAAGAAACCTGATGTATATAAGAAGGCAAGATGACAGAAACTAGGTGAAGTCACTTACCAATGACTGCACAATAAATTTTGATAGATTTGGTTATAGACTCCACCTGATATTGGACACACACACACACATATATATAATAAAGTGAAAAATTGTTTGTAAATGCATTGTATTTATAGAAAAATGTGCAAAAATATTGACAACTGTCATTACCAGGCAGTCACATTTATTCTGCATCTATAGCTGTAATATATGCGAGAGGAAGATACTTAGATATAATTCATATCTGTTAAAGTAATGAGGTATAGAAAGGAAAATAAACTAACTCCAAAATCTCATAGGTAGTAAGTGGCACAGCCTGGAATTGAACCCATGTTCTCTGTTAAATCAAAAGCCTTTGGAATGATCAGTTCCAGCCCTGGCTATTTCCATGACTGAAGAGGCATAGAAAAACAGAAAGTTTATGTCCTTCTATTTGAGAACTGTAAGATGTTCAAACACCTCTTATTATATTACAGTCACCTGCATTTGATATATTTGTTGAGTACACTGCCATGAAGGATGCTGACTTTACTCCTGCAGGCACTTACTTCTGTTGGGTGTATAAAGCGCTCTAAAATTTCTGGGAGATAATTAAGCACAATGTGTGAAGAACCACTCTTTGATACAGTGATTTTACTCATTGGAATCTGTCCTAAGAAAACAAGCAAAGCTGTAGATAGATTTATGTACAAAGATACTATGATAATAATAATGGTTGGGATTGCCTGACCATGTGGTGGTGCAGTGGATAAAGTATCGGACTGGGATGTGGAAGACCCAGGTTTGAGACCCCGAGCTCGCCAGCTTGAGTGAGGGCCCATCTGGCTTGAGCTAAAGCTCGCCAGCTTAGATCCAAGGTCGCTGGCTCCAGCAAGGGGTTGCTCGGTCTGCTGAAGGCCTGCGGTCAAGGCACATGTGAGAAAGCAATCAATGAACAACTAAGGTGTCGCAACGGCAACAAAAAACTAATGATTGATGCTTCTCATCTCTCTCCGTTCCTGTCTGTCTGTCCCTATCTATCCCTCTCTCTGACTCTCTGTCCCTGTAAAAAAATAATGGCTGGGATTTACTGAGCTCATGCCATAAGCCAGGATTTGTGTTAAGTGCCTCACATGCCTCATCTTATTTACTCCTAACAACACTGTGATGAGAGTAGCACTCCCATTGCCATGTACACATGGGAAGATAAGGCTTAGAGAGCCTCAGTAATTTGGCCAAGGTTACTTGGCCACTTTGTGATAAAGGGGATTCAAAACCAGGCAGCCGGATTCACTGGGTTTCTTCACTTTAATGACTACGCAAAACTGACTGGAAGCAGCAAATCACGACTTTCTTGGGGAAAATTAGAAGGAACCTGAACTCATTAGTGCCGTTGTTTAGGTGAATTATTATGTTTCCCTTTTGGTATCTTGACCTGAAGTAACTTTGTGCCTTGGGTAACAGAGACACCAGGTATAGATGTGCTTGGAGGCTTTGCACATAGTTCACACTTGGGTATAGTGTTATTTAGAGCTTAGCTCTGATGGTAGGATGGAGAACGCAGCAGACTGGAAATCAGACAGAACTCAGTTTGAATCCTGATCTGGCATACCCTAGAAGTTTAGGCTTTGTTAAGTGAGCCACCTTTCTTTCGCCAAATAGGGAAGTCACATTAAAATAGGAAAGTAACATCATCCACCTCATGGGGTTGGTGTGTGGAATTCTTGACTTGTAGAATGCTTGTGGCATACAGTCAGTGCTAAGAGTTCGGCAACTGGAACTAGGCAGACACAGCGCCCTCTACTGGTTGGGGCACTGAGGAGCAAGGCTTGCTGTATGAGGGAAGTGGATTCCCAGCTGTGCTGGGATGAGCAAATAAGGGAATGCCACCTGAGAACCCTGCACTCTTTTGGCAAGTCCTATGAGCAGCTTTAGAACAATGTAAATAACATAATTGGCTGTGGGAATTTACACAAGCAGGAAAAAGAGATTCTGGGAAATCCTGAGATCTGAAAGAGAGGAATTGCTCTTTTGTGGAAGTTCTGGCCGGTCACTTGGATCCGGTCTGGCTGTGCCTTTGAAGGGGAGAAGGTCAGAGAGGCTTGTGTAATCATGGAGCTGCCTCTGACATCTGCCCCAGCCTCAGACAGTTCCTTCCTGAGAATGGCCCTTGGGATGTTACTAGCAACTGGACTTACATTTCCTGGTCAGCCCCAGAATAACTTCTGCTTCAGAGGTGACTCAGCTTGGGAAAGGCTACAACTGGTGGCCCCTTATCACAAGGGTCTGACTCACTGAGTGTGAGTGCTGGAAGAAGCACTGGTGATAAATCAGCTCTGCTGGCTCCTTCGTTTGGGACATAAGACAGGTGAAGGGACTTTTTCAATGTCCATCCTGCTACTAAATATCACTGCCAGGTCACCATCCCCAAGCATTGCTGGCTCAGAGTCCAGAAGAGTTGTTTTCTTCCAGCACCTTATGTTTATTTGTAATCTTGGAGGATCTAGTTATTTAATTATGTTTTTGTTTGCTTGTTTTGTTTTTTTAGACAGAGACAGACAGATGGGAAGGAAGAGAGATGAGAAGCATCAACTTGTAGTTATTCACTGATTGTTTTCTCATATGTGCCTTGACTGGGGTGTTCCAGCTGAGCCAGTGACCCCTTGCTCAAACCAGTGACATTTGAGCTCAAGCCAGCAACCATGGGGTCATCTCTGATAACAGGCTCAAGCTGGTGAGCCTGTGCTCAAGCTGGTGAACTTGGGATTTTGAACCCAGGACATCAGCGTTCCAGGTCAATGCTCTAATCCAATGTGCTAGTACCTGGTCAGGGTAAATTCTGTATCTTACTTAAGCATTTAAGGAGTTTACAGACTTTTGTATACTCAACACATATATGGCGAACACAAAGAAGTATATAGCCATCCTGCCAACAATGGCTGGCAATTATTATTTTTTAATTGAATTTATTGGGGTGACATTGATTAATAAAATCATATAGGTTTCAAGTGTACAATTCTAAAAATAAGGAATTGGGGATGGGTTCTGATAAATTAGGAACATTCTGAATGAATTTATAAACTGAGGAGATTGATTCAAGTAACTCAAAGGAGAAAGAAGATTCAATAAAGAAAAGGGTGTTAGGGGAAGGGAGATGGGGGGATGTACTGGGGAACACGGGTGACATTAGAATCTATGTAAACACAATCAATTAATAAGAAGTAAAAGAAAAGGAATAACTGACAAAACCAGACCCTGACTTGAGGTGGAGAGTAGAAATTAAAGGCATATTTATAGTAGTCCCCCTTTATCTCTGGGAAATACTATACATTCCAAGGCCCCATGGATATTTGAAGCTAAAGATAGTTTTTTCTATACATACATACCTATAATAGAGTATAATTTATAAACTAGGCACGTAAGAGAACAATAAAAATAATAATAAAACAATTATAATATACTGTAATAAAAGTTATGTGAATGTGGTCTCTCTATATATCAGATTGTATGGTGCATACACAGTGGATACACCAAAGTGATGACTCATATCCGTGTGGGACGTGTCAGGACAGAGCTGGATAGCACAACATTTCATCACACTATTCAGAATGGCATGCAACTTAAAACTTATGCATTATTTATCTCTGGAATTTTCTATTTAATATTTTCAAACCATGGTTGACCATGGGTAACTGAAACTGAGGATAAGGGGGGACTACTATAATTAGCTTTTTTGGTGTATCCCTTTCCTAAGTGATGTGGTAGCAATTCTACTTAGCTATAGTTTGTACTAACTAAACTAAAACTCAAAAAAAAAAAATTACAGACTTTACAAATATTTCTTTTAGCCCTGGCTCGATAGCTCGGTTTGTTAGAACACTGTCCCGAAGCACAGAGGTTTCTGGTTCAATCCCCCAATCAGGGCACATACAGTAACAAATTAATGTTCCTGTCTCTCTCTCCCCCTTCCTCTATCACTAAAATCAATAAATAAAAAATTAAAAAAAACTAAACTAAACATTGAATCTCATTTCCTTTACCTTTAAAGTACATGTCAGTCTATTTGGCTTTAAATCTTGGTCTTCCATTGTTCTGGATCCATCTACTACCACATAAAGATGGCGCATCTATAGAAAAGAAATACAAATAAGGACAAGTTTCAAATACATTTTTGAATAAGAAGTAAAAATGGCATTTAGTATTTACATAGTCTACACGTATATTTTTAATATATCCTTTTAAAAGGTTTGTTGTTTTACTATATTGCTTATTCTATCAAGCCAGAATGCTTCTTGACCCCAGAATAGTTTTGTACCAGTAGAGGAAAAAAATAACATACCATTCCAAGTCGGACTTGTCCGTGGTGCTCAAATACTCTGTTAAAATTATGCAAACATTTTAATGGACTACCATATACTACCCAAAAAATCAATACAACTTTTCAACTAACCTGCATATTTTTTCTAACCTGCATATTTTTAATGAAGTAAATTATTAACTTATATAAAATCCACATAATTATAGGCATTTTGGATAGTCCCTGAAGACCCATTTCCCTACTGAGATGCTAAGTTGCTAGTTTTTTCCCCCTATTCAAACGATCAAGGTCTGTTTCCCTGAAACACTGCTGATGTTAAGTACTGAGTTGTGGGTATAGGTGGACAGATGGCTTAAAGGAATATATTTTACCTTTTCTAACACACTTAGAAAAAGTTTACATACCTTTTCCTCTTTGCTTTGAAGAGAATGTCTTCTATTGTAGCTTTAAGTGATCCTGATTCATCTTCTTTAAGAATCTCCCTATAAGCAGTAATTACTTGTTTAAGAAGATAAGCTAAAAAGTTATTAATCCAAGAGAAATGAAAATATATGTCCACATAAAGACTTGCATGTAATGTTCACTGATGCATTATTTTATAACAGCCAAAAATTATAAACAATCTAAATGTTCATCAACTGATAGATGAATAAAAACATGGTATAACCATGTAATAGAATACTATTCACCAACAACAAAAAAATGAATTGCTATAGGTACTACATGGATAAAACTTGAAACAGCATGTTAAGTGAAAGAAGCCAGACACAACTGACCACATATTATATGAAGACATTTATATGAAATGCAGAAAAGACAAATCTAGAGACAGAAAGTAGATTAGTGGTTGCCTAGGGCTGGAGTTATGAACTGAATTAATTGTAAATGGGCATGAGATCTTACAGGAGTGGTAAAAATGTTCTAAAACTAATTTATGGTGATGAACGCACAACTGACAAATTTTCAAAAAAATCACTGAATTATATAATAGAAACAGGTAAATTTTAACATGAAGTAAAAGAAATGTCTAAAAGACGAGAGAGATTGTAATAATGCCCTA
The DNA here is from genome assembly GCA_037038555.1 of Rhynchonycteris naso. Lineage (NCBI taxonomy): Eukaryota > Metazoa > Chordata > Mammalia > Chiroptera > Emballonuridae > Rhynchonycteris > Rhynchonycteris naso. The sequence goes on from CM072995.1 coordinate 235,053,137, forward strand.
CTCACCATGTTCTTTCATAGCCTCCTTCCCATCGCTTAGTTCTTTCAGGTTCTTCATCCATTTTTTTCTTTAAATGTATTATATTATTCAATATCCTATAAAAATCATTAGATTGTGAATTTCCTAAAAATATGTCACCAAACACCAACAATTTGAAAAGTAGCCTGACTGGTGGTGCACAGTGCATATAGACTGTTGACCTGGGATGCTGAGGTCTCAGGTTTGAAACCCGAAGGTTGCCAGCTTGACTAGGGGTCACTGGCTGCACTGGAGCCCTCCGATCAAGGCACATATGAGAAGGAATCAATGGACAACTAAAGTGACACAACTACGAGTTGACACTACTCATCTCTCTCCCTCTCTCAAAAAGAAAATAAAAAAAAAGAAGTAAAGAGGCAGGCCCTGGGCATGTAGTTCAGTTGGTTAGCGGACCATCCCTATAAGCCAAGGTTGTGGGTTTGATACCTGGTCAGGGCACGTAGGAGAATCAACTAATGCATTCATAAATAAGTGGAACAACAAATCAATGTCTCTCTCCCTAAAATCAATTTTTAAAATAAGATAAAATTGATTTTAAAAAATTGAAAATGGGAAAGTAAATATACAAAGTAAAACAAAAAATATGCAATGTCATCTTACAGTCTTTGAAATTTATTCAATAATTGCCGTTCGGTGAAAATACTTTACAAAATCCTCATGAAACGTTTTTTTCCATCTCCAAGAAAATATACAAATATTTCCTCACAAATGTAATGCCAATAGAAGTACCATTTTATAATTTAAAAATAATAAAAATGCATTATATATGTGTCATAGGATAGGACCATAGATTTATGAGAAGTGGGTACAGGTATAAAGAAAACAAGATTAGCCACAACTAATGATTATTATAGCAGGGTGATGGATATACGGTCATTCACTACACTCTCCACCTTTATGTATGTGTGAATTTTCTCATAATCAAGGTTTTAAATGAAATTTGATTATTTATAAATGGTAAATGCTTACGGGTCATAATTAAAAAAATGACACAATATTAATCCTACACTATGATCTCAACTATTAAGAGAAAAAAAAGAAATATTTAGTAACTCAATCACTATACAATTTCAATAAATAGGATGATTTCAATAAATACATTTCATCTGGCTGATAAGATGAAGGGTGATTGATTTTTTACTTCTATATTCTTTTCTGTATTTTCATATTTTCAATATTAACATGTATTTCATTAATAATCAAGGATAATAGAGATAGTGCGTGAACCTGTTAACCAGAACCAAGTAATACACATCCTGTAACATCCACTCCTCCACCATTCCAAATGGAATCTCTCTCCCTACCTCACACTCTCACTCTCAGCTTCCTTAGTGGATAAATGAAAGTTCAGCCTGACCTGTGGTGGCAGAGCAGATATAGTATCAACCTGAAATGCTGGGGTCACCAGTTTGAAAACCTGAGCTTGCCCAATCAGGGCACACATGAGAAGAAACTATGAGTTGACCCTTCTTACCCCTTACCCTTGCCTTTTTCTCTCTCTCTCTTCTCTCTAAAATCAATAACTAGACCTGTGGTGGTGCAGTGGGTAGAGCATCAAACTGGAATGCTGAGGTTGACGGTTCAAAACCCTGGACTTGCCCGGTCAAGGCACATATGGGAGTTGATGCTTCCTGCTCCTCCTCTCTCTCTCTCTCTCTCCCCTCTCTAAAATAAATAAAATCTTAAAATAAAACAAAACAACTAAAGTCAATAACTAAAATCTTAAAAATAAATAAGTAAAAATAAATGAAGGCTCAAAGGAATCCAAAGTGCCAAGACATTAAAGTAAAAACAAATGCCATCATTAGCAGGAGCAAAGCTTAATCTGTACGATGAGGACTATAACCAAGAACTTACCCTCCATTTATATTATTGTTGCTATAAAACATATTTAAAATTTTAAAGAACTGATCTGCTAATAGATTTCTGGAATTAAAATCTATTAACAAGTTGGAGACGTTTTATGGCATCACTCTTTTGTTATAATTATTTATTAAAATTTTGTGTCTTTCAGTCAATGTCTCTCAACTTTGTGTCTGTTTCAATCACCCCCTGGCTTGGAAGAAATTCTTTTGTTTCAGGAAATCTGGTGATCCACATTAACATCCTGAAGGAGAAATGACTTAATAATAACCTGCCTGTTATTTCAATGACATGTAGGTACATAGATAGCATACAGTGACTAAATTAAACGTTTTGATTCTCCATGCAAGTGTTTTTGTATATATTATGTCAAAAATCAAAGGTTTACATGTTTTCAAACTCAAATTCTTTAAAAGGTGGCTACTGCCATCCATCACATCAAACTATTTTATTTTTAGTTTATTACTTTGAATTATCTTCAAGTTCAGAAACAAAGTGAGAACTAACAGGTAAAAACGGCAAGCGGGAACACTTCTGCTTCACTGCTCACAGGGACTTTTTTTTTTTTACAGGGACAGAGAGAGAGTCAGAGAGAGGGATGGATAGGGACAGACAGACAGGAACAGAGAGAGGTGAGAAGCATCAATCAGTAGTTTTTCGTTGCCATTGTGACACCTTAGTTGTTCACTGATTGCTCTCTCACATGTGCCTTGACCGCGGGCCTTCAGTAGACCAGCCACCCCTTGCTGGAGCCACCGACCTTGGGTCTAAACTGGCGAGCTTTTGCTCAAGCCAGATGGGCCCCCGCTCAAGCTGGCGAGCTCCGGGTCTCAAACCTGAGTCTTCCGCATCCCAGTCCGACGCTCTGTCCACTGCGGTCAGGCTACAGAGACTTTTTTAATTAGAGCTGCCTGCAACGGGAAATTACTGGGATAGCACAGGTATTAAGCTCCCCATAACTGCAGACGTCTGAAGGGAAGTTGGATGTTTACAATGCATGCTGTTAGTAGAGAAAAAGGTACTTTGTGAACTCTTAGATTAGTCATCTCCTATGACTTCCTAATATTCCATCTTCTTAAAATATCACTATCCTGGCCTGGCCTTTGGTGGCGCGGTGGATAAAACGTCTACCTGGAACACTGAGGTCGCAGGTTCAAAACCCTGGGCTTGCCTGGTCAAGGCACATATGGGAGTTGATGCTTCCTGCTCTTCCCGCCCTTCTGTAAAATGAATAATTTTAAAAAACCTTTAAAATATTTTTTAAAATATATATCACTAATCTGTTCCCTGAGAATCCAACGCCAGAAAAGCCATTTCCCCAGCGTATGGCTATCGGTGTGATTCCTGTCACCTGAGCTCAGAATCCTACCTAAACACAAATGAGATCTGCACCAAAAATCCATTTATGAAACTTTTCCTCAGACCTTATCCAGGAAGGCGCTGTGAGACAAGCAAGGGCGTTTACTGTCCTGTTTTCCAGGTGTGGAATAAGAGACTCAAAAGCTGCTAACTCTCTCGAGGTCACAAAGTTGGAAGCAGGTGACAAACTCGAACCCAGTCAATTCACGAAACTCGCATGCTGCCTTAGGGACATTCCCCACATTACAGCCCCAGATGTATCCGTGCAATTCCCCAGAAAGAAATTGCCCTCCTCTCTTCCACACTCTCCCTCACATCTTCATGCCCTATGACGCTGGCTGGTCAGGGCTTTTCAGCCTCCGCTCCAGAGAGGGAAGGCCCTGCCTCGTTACAACGCTCCCCAGGTGGCTGGCCCGTGCCTCGGAGGCCTCTAACCCGGGGACTCACCGATCACGCCAGACGTCGACCTGCCCGGAAGTCGCTCTGCCCGGAAGCTCCGCCCAGTCCGCTCTAAGGGAGCTTATGAAGTCCTTCCGCAGTGAGCGGTGGCGATACAGAAACGTTCCGACGGCTTCAAGTGGAGGGTTTAGACCAGGTGTTCCGAGTCCGAGTCGCGGCATCCCTGGAGCTTAGAGTGCAGGGAGAAACCTCCTGACCCCGTTTCAGGTAAAGAAGAGGCGGGGAAAGCGTCCTTCGGTCTTGGAAGGTCGGAGGCCCGGTAGCTGTCGCCCTGGGAACTGAGGAGCATGATTTTTTTAAATTATTTTTTTTATTTAGTGAGAGGAGGTTAGGCAGAGAGATTCCCGCATGCGCTCCAACCGGGATCCACCCGGCAAGCCCACTAGGGGGCGATGCGCTGCCCATCTGGGCCTTCGCTCCATTTTATTATTTCTAAAGGTTGGCAGGAAGAATTCAGAGCACAGCAGCAGTAGCTAAACCAGAACCTTGCTATGCAAATTTTTGGGACACCTCGCAGCTCCTGCTGTTCATGCAACAAAAATTTTATTGAGCACCTACTCTGGGCCTGATACGAGAAACTGACAAAACATCTTAGAAACTGACAAAACATCTTGGCATCATGGAATTTCCTTCTACTTTGGAGACCGTTATAAAGAAAAACATAAGCTTGACTTAGGGTGGTCAGGCTTACATTGTGTATTGTATTGTCCATCAATACAATACGCAGATGATATATTGTAGTATTGTACACATGAAATCTATATAATTTTATTAACCACTATAACTCCAATAGATTCAATTAAAAAAAAAACCATACTCTGCCTGACTAGGCGGTGGCGCAGTGGATAGAGCATCGGACTGGGATGCAGAAGACCCAGGTTCGAGACCCCGAGGTCGCCAGCTTGAGCGCGGGCCCATCTGGTTTGAGCAAAAACTCGCCAACTTGGACCCAAGGTCGCTGGCTCCAGCAAGGGGTTGCTCGGTCTGCTGAAGATCCACGGTCAAGGCATATGTGAGAAAGCAATCAATGAACAACTATGGTGTTGCAACAGCAACGAAAAACTACTGATTGATGCTTCTCACCTCTCTCCATTCTTGTCTGTCTGTCTCCATCTATCCCTCTCTCTTACTCTCTCTCTATCTCTGTAAAAAAAAAACACATACTCTGTCAAATGGTGATAGTGGCATAGAGAAAAATGAAGCATAAAAGGGGAACTGGCCCCAGTTTAAAGTCACGCGGTCAGAGGAGTACACACCAAGACAGTTTCACCATGATTAAATGAGGAAGTTAACCACGCTGATATTGGGGAAGATTTCGTCAGGTAAAGAAAGGGACATGCAAGTGTAGAGGTCCTCAAACATTTTACACAGGGGGCCAGTTCACTGTCCCTCAGACCGTTGGAGGGCCGAACTATGAAAAAAACTATGAACAAATCTCTATGCACACTGCACATATCTTAAAGTAAAATAACAAAATGGGAACAAAATATTTAAAATAAAGAACAAGTAATTTTAAATAAACAAACTGACCAGTATTTCAATGGGAACTATGGGTGCGGATGCATCCTGTGTTCCTCTCACTGACCACCAATGAAAGAGATGCCCCTTCCGGAAGTGCAGGGGGCGCCTGGTAAATGGCCTCAGGGGGCTGCATGCGGCCAGCAGGCCTTAGTTTGGGGACCCCTGTGCAAGTGCAAAGGTGGAAGAGCATTGGTGTGTTTGAGGGGCTGCGTGAGAAAGCAGGGAGTGAATGGTGGTCACAGAAATCAGAGAGGTGGGGCCTGACCTGTGGTGGCGCAGTGGATAAAGCGTCGACCTGGGAACACTGAGGTCGCCAGTTCAAAACCCTGCACTGGTCTGGTCAAGGCATATATGGGAGTTGATGCTTCCAGCTCCTCCCTCCTTTCTCTCTTTCTCTCTCTCTCTAACTCTGTGTCTCCTCTCTAAAATGAATAAATAAAAAGAAATTTAAAAAAAGAAATTAGAGAGGTGGGTGGCTCTGAGCATCATGAGAACGTTGGAGGGATGATGATTGTTTGAACTAGTGTAGTATGGCAGTGTAGCTAGTGAGAAGCGATTTTTTAAAAATTGTTTAAATTTTATATATGGATTTTACAGAGAGAGGAGGGGAGAGAACAAGAAGTAGCAAGTCATAGCTGCTTCACTTTAGTTGTTCCTTGATGGCTTGTTGTATGTGCCTTGACTGGGCAAGCCCTGGGTTTTGAACCAGCGACCTCAGCATTCCAAGTCAATACTTTATCCACCGCGCCACCACAGATCAGGCGAGAAGCGATTTTATTTGAAGTCTTGATTGGGTGTGTGTTATGAATAAGAAGCCAATGACTCCAAACGTTTTTAATTGAGCAACTGAAAGGTTGGAGTTGCAATTACTGAGAGGGTAGAGGATATGTAAGATCAGTTCAGTCTTGGAAAAGTTGTTTGAGATGCCTGCTAATGCATATGGAATTAAATACTAGCATTTCCCATGCTTCAGAAATGGAGAGGCAAGGCACTCCCAGAATATTTGAAAAAAAGGTTAGGCCCAGGAGATGAAGAACAGAAAGGAACTCCTTCTTCTCTGTTACCTGTATTGCATTATTAGCACCAAAATCTTTGCATGTATTATATCCATCAAAAACGTAAACAGAAGCCATCCTGCATAGTAGTGTAAAGAACAGACCTGGATTTAAAATCGGGCTCTGTTCTGATTAGCAACTGCAAAGTTTACTCTCATCTGTATAGATTTTAGTTGAATATCTTAACTCAGCCGGACCTGCGGTGGTGCAGTAGGTAAAGCGTCGACCTGGAACGCTGAGGTCGCCGGTTCAAAACCCCAGGCTTGCCTGGTCAAGGCACATATGGGAGTTGATGTTTCTGCTTCTCCCCCCCTTCTCTCTCTTCCTCTCTCTCTCTCTCTCTCTCTCTCTCTCTCTCTCTCTCTCTCAAATGAATAAATAAAAATCTAAAAAAAAAAAGATCTTGATTCAACTAGAAATGATACTAAAGCAAAACAAAACCTGCATAAATCCATGGTAAAAACTTGCCATGATTATGACACAATATTCTAACTGTGTGCAAAGTAACAATTACACTGCGGAACAAAATTTTTGTTGCATTCACAAAAACACTTGTTCTTACCTAATTTGAGTGTGCTGATCTCAAATCTGACATTAGTTTTTCTCTGTAAGCTACTGTTCTTTTTGCAATTCAAGATTTTAGGTTTTCATTTTATTGTAAAATTTTCAACATTTAGTTTAACATAATGAAGTAGAATGTCCTTCTTGGGCATCATCTTTGTGAAAATATAATAATTTATATAATGCAGTAAATACACTAATACACTAAAAGATATGATTGCATCAGAATTTGTCTACAATTTCAAAATAGAACATATTAAAACACTTATTTTAATCATAAAATTTGCGCAAAACTTAAATTCTATTCAGGCAAAAATTTCCATTTGTAGCTCTTGTGTTGTGTACTTATTGAGGAAAATCTCATTTGATGCTCCAGCAGTAGTCTGCTCATCACTAACAGCTCCAAGATTTTCAGGAAACTTATCAAGGTGACTGTTCAGGAAGTGAATCTTAACACTCATGTTACATCCAATGTCGTGGAAAGCCAACAGCATCCTTTGAACCAGAAGTTCATAGTTTTCTGCTTTTTTGTTGCCAAGGAAGTTCTTTGTAACTGCCATAAAAGACTGCCATGCTGCTTTCTCCTCCTTATTCATCTTCCTGGCAAATTCTTCGTCATGTTTGAGGGTTCGAATTTTAGGTCCATCAAATACACCTGCTTTTATTTTCTTGAAAGACAAGGCAGGAAAAGCAGAATAATATGTTGAAAGCATTCACATTCTCTATTCAAAGCCTGAACAAATGCTTCATTAAGTCAAGTTTGATGTGAAGTGGGGGGAAAATGACCCTGTCTCAATTAATTACAGGTTCATTCACAATATTTTGCATCCCTACTTCCAGAGCTTCACATTTTGGCCACTTCTTCTGTGTCCAGTGTTTCTCCCGAGCTCAGCTGTCCCACAAACACAGAAAGCAAGAATACTTCATGAAACTTCTCTGTTGTCCTAGCAGGAAATTTACCATTTTAAGATCCACACAAATGGTCGTTTTGCTCCTCATACTTCAGAAAGTCGAGGACAATTTTTATGTCATAATCTCGCAGATGAGTTGAATAACCAATTGGAACTGCTGCATAAACATTACTGTTGTATAGGAGAACATATTTCAGACTCCGTTTAGAGCTGTTAAGAAATAGCCGCCATTCTGTTGGACTGTAAATGGTAACACCTAGCTGGCTGAGAACACTACTGATATCATGACGGTAAACAAAGTGTTTGTCTTCGGGAAAAAAGTCCACACAAATTTGTTCACGCTTCCTGAAATGGATACTTTAGCTGACCGGTGAAGTACAGTCTTTTCTTGAAGCCTGGAGGCTAATAACTCAGCTGCTTTCTTTGATAGGCTCAAATCTCTTACTAACTCATTCAATTTGGGTTAGCTGAACGGCTGAGGGGTTAATAACTACTTGGCATCAGAAGAAGACCCTTCAGATTCTACAACCATTTCCTCATGCATCTTACCAAAATACACTTGATCACCATTTTCACTTTCTTCGTCCTTAGAAGAAATAAAACTGGAAATGGGAGTGTCTCAGAGTGTGGGATAGGTTATATTGCTGAAAGAATATTAGGATATGCAATCATATGCCATTTTTTCTTGCTGATGCCCTTTGTATGGATCAGACAGAAATAATAATCACTGCTGTGGTCCTTAGGTTCATGCCAAACCATGGGAATACCAAAAGGCATTCCTTTACGTTTTCCTTTTTTCCAGTCACGAAGCATTTCCTCACAGTTATGACACACAATATGAGGAGCCCAATTCTTGTCTTGATTGCCAAGGGGAACTTGAAAATAGGCAATATATGCACGTGTCACAAATAATGAAATATTGCGCCTTTGACACTGAAGTGTGTAACAGCCACATATATAATAGAAGGTGTTACATATAACAGGATTATTCTTACATTTACGCCTACTCGAAGAAGCCATGATTCAATCTTAAAATAAGAGGGTGTTTTTATCAGATAATAATTTTTTACATTTAAAAACAACTATAATTATGTAAAAGTGATGTTTGTAAAACATTAATTGCCTTGTGGTTATGTTCAATCCAAGAGTAATTGACCTTTAACTCCAATTTAAAAACCAATGCATGCCATTAACTGTAACAAAAAGAAATTAAAATTGCATAAGAACTAGAGCATGCACCAAAAAACAGCAGGTGCACTGGGCGCGTGCCCTGGGCCCTGACTTCTGAACTGTCCTGAGAAACCCCAACTTTACATTTTTTCCTAATGACACCAAGTTTGGTTTCATATGTGCAATTTTAACATTAATAGTACATAATATTTTTTATTTACTTAAAAATATGGTTAACATGTATTTTTATTTTCCCTGTCTCTCTTTATTAAGGGGCCCGATACTTTCTTCTGCACTTGGGGCCTTAACCAACCTTAATCTGCCTCTGAAGCAGGTCCTTTGGCAGAAACTAGAGTTTTGGAACACCGTTCCACATCTGTTGCAGTCAGTCACACACGCATCAGAACAAGCCTGACCAAGGCAGTGGTGCAGTGGATAGAGCAGCACCAGACTAGGTCATGGAGGACCAAGGTTCGAAGCCCCAAGGTTGCTGGCTTGAGCGCAGGCTCACCAGATTGAGCGCTGGGTCTCTGGCTTGAGCCTGGGATCATAGTCATGACCCCATGATCGCTAGCTTGAAGTCCAAGGTCTCTAGCTTGAGCAAAGGGACACTCGCTCTGCTGTAGCCCCCCCTCCCACCCTGGGTCAAGGCACATATGTGAAAGCAATCAATGAACAACTGAGGTGCCGCAATGAAGAATTGATGCTTCTCATCTCTTCCTGTCTGTCCCTCTTTCTTATTCTGTCTCTGTCAGGGGAAAAAAAAAAGTTCTGCCTGATCAGTAATGGCACAGTGGATAGAGCATCGTCCTGGGATGCTGAGGACCCAGGTTTAAAACTCCAACCTTGCCAGCTTGAGTGCAGGATCATCCTACTTATGTGCAGGCTCACCAGCTTGACTATGGGGTTGCTGGCTTGAGTGGGGGATCATAGACATGATCCCATGGTTGCTGGCTTGAAGCCCAAGGTTGCTGCCTTGAGCAAGGGGTCAATGGCTCAGCTGGATCCCCCCCCCCCCCGTTCAAGGCACATATGAGAAACAATCAATGAACAACTTAAGTGCTTCTCATCTCCCTCCCTTCCTGTCTTCTAACAACAAAAAATGTTCTGTGTCCTTTTTTTTTTTTAACTCTAAAGTGGCATTATTTTAACATAGTGTTTTTAAAAGTACCAAGATACTTGGGCGTTTTCTTCATGAAAACTATTCCCATTAGAAGGAATGTTAACAATATGAAACACAGGAGGAGGGATGAGATAATCTTCCATCTAATTTATTTGAACTTTCACATGAGAAGTTACATGGTGAGGATAGCAGAACCATGAGCTGCCTGCCAGGAGATTGAGTTTGAATTCTTATTTCTCCACCTGAGCCTTTAGACGTATCCAGTTGAGATACTTCCAATCCAATGCTGAAGGAAGAACGTTTCTATGTTAGGAACTGCCCCCCACCTCTGCCACCAAGTCTAAGATACCTGAAACCATGATTAAAGCACTCTTTTGCCCAGACCCTTCTATACACATGCATACCCCCATTCAGGTCATTACAGATACCTCAGAGATGTATATGAAAACATTTCATGTTATTAAAAGTACTTAAGCCTGACCAAGCAGTGGTGCAGCAGACAAGAGCATTGGAATGGAACACAGAGGACCCAGGTTCAAAACCCCAAGGTTGCCTGACCTGTGGTGGCGCAGTGGATAAAGCTCAACCTGGGAACGCTGAGGTCGCCAGTTCGAAACCCTGCAGTGGTCTGGTCAAGGCACATACAGGAGTTGATGCTTCCAGCTCCTCCCCCCTTTCTCTCTCTCTCTGTCCTTCTCTCTCTCACTCTGTGTCTCCTCTCTAAAATGAATAAAATAAAAAGAAATTAAAAAAAAAAAAGTATCAGAAAGAGAAAATTAAAAAAAAAAAAAAGCTCAAAACCCCAAGGTTGCCGGCTTGAGTATGGGTTCACCAGCTTGAGCACAGGATCACAGACATGATCCTACAGTCACTGGCTTGAGCAAGGTGTCAGTCACTCTGCTGTAGTCACCCAGTCAAGGCACATGAGAAAGCAGTCCATGAATAACTAAGGTACTGCGGAGAAAAATTGATACTTCTGATCTCTCTCCCTTCCTCTCTGTCTTTCCCTATCTGTCCCTCTGTCTCACACACACAAAAAAGTACTTAAAATGCACTCAAAATTAAAATAGGACATTTTATTAACATCACACACAGCAATTCCACCTTATCCAACCCATTAATTTATTAACAAAGTTAGAATGGGAGTATAGAACCTAATAATCAAAGATTCCTAGTTTAGTCATGTGCTTGAATATGACAACGGACCAATTAACCCATCAGATCATTAGTTTTCTTTACTGTATTATGAGAAATGGTTGCAAGTCAGTAGATTTAGAAGAAATTAAATATTTCATGTAACTTTTATTATAAATAGTAATAGACAAATTTGTTTCAAAAGATACAAAGCATTTATGACAAAACTAATATCTGTTATTTCTGCGTGGTGCGTACATGTATGTTGTATTTTCTGTATTTCTTTAAAATTTTCAAAATACAGATATTAAAATAAAACGTACAACTTTATTAACCTATGTCACCCAAAAAATTCAATGAAAAAGTAAAATTGAAATGTTTATCTTTTCTACTTTTAATACAAAATGTAAGGAAATCACTTTATGCAGTGAACCTTTATCAAATGGACTGCATGCTTCCACAACAAATTCTCGAACAATGGTATATAGAGCAGAAAGCCGAATGTAGACATAAGAATCACAGAAGGTCACAGATGGATGAGATCTCTAAAAATCTAATTTAAACCTCTTATTTTTCAGTGTAGGAAACTGCTTGAGTGGCTTTTCAAAATTATACCCAGCTAGTTAATGCCAACCCCAACAGATCCTGGCTTCTGAAGTGGTCTTTAGGAAGTACGACATTCGAAAAATGATTTTCGTTTTCATTTCAAAGTCCATTTTTATGGCACAATTTTACAACACATACTTATGCTGTTTTGATTTTCTACATTCAGCTGAATAGGTTTTAACAGAATACTGGCAGGCTTGCCTTCATAAACTAAGTACAGTGACTTCCAAGAACAAAGAGTTAAAATTTTAAAACACATAGCCAGACCTGTGCTGGTACAGTGGATAAAGCCTCGACCTGTAATACTGAGGTCGCTGGTTTAAAACCCTGGGCTTGCCTGGTCAAGGCACATACAGGAAGAAACTACTAGTTGATGCTTCCCGCTTCTCCCCTACACCTTCTCTCTCTCTCTCTCTCTCTCAAATCAATAAATCTTAAAAAAAATTTTTTTAACACACATGGAAATCAGTTAAATTGCTCTAGAGAGTCCTTACCATTTGGTGTGAATCCAAAAGGTATGAAAAGCATAACTTACTTTAGTTGTAAGTAGGTAAAGCAAATGGAAAGTTAAATGGAGAGATGAATCACTGTTATAATGGAAACATTACTTAAATGTTTATCTTTGGAAAATGATTCAGATTTGTATATAAAAAATTCTGTGTGTACAAAGAAGGGGCTATGTAATAAATCTGACAAGTTCAAGTCTGATCATAAATTCCTAATGGGGCAGCTCATGGTGGGCTGTCGTACCCCAGGCATATAACTTTACTAAAAGGTTTCTCTTTGCCTTAAGCAAGCCCAGTTTATTGTCCTTGTGCTTCTAGTTTAACCACCTTTGAAATGCCAGACTCTCAGTGGTAGTCAACCTGGTCCCTACCGCCCACTAGTGGGCGTTCCAGCTTTCATGGTGGACGGAAGTGGAGCAACCAAAGTATAAAGAAAAAGATAGATTTAACTATAGTAAGTTGTTTTATAAAGATTTATTCTGCCAAATTTAGCAAAAATCTGACATAAAGTACTTGGTAAGTAATTATTATTATATGCTTTAACTTGGTGTAACTCTGCTTTATAAATTTTATAAAGTAAAGTTACTTCCCTACTTTATAAATCACCATTATTGTGGAACCAGTGGGCGGTTAGAAAATTTTACTACTGAGACAAAAAAGTGGGCGGTAGGTATAAAAAGGTTGACTACCCCTGTGCCAGAGTAATAATCCTCTTTTTCATACCCCTCTGAAGCATAACCACTCTCAAAGGAGCATATATAATCTTTCTACCTTGCTTTCTCCCACTTTCATGTAATCTTCCTTTTATTCCCTTCTTAATTCAAAATATAAAAAAGAAACTGCAGGCCCTCGCCTGGTAGTTCAGTTGGTTAAAGTAGCATCTCAATACACCAGAGTTACAGGTTCGATCCTTGCTCAGGGCACCAATAAAAGAAAGTAAAAACTGAAAAACTATAATTCTTGGAGCATTTGAGACCTTGCTTCCTGACCTGTTGTCAAAACATCTGGCTCAGCCTGACCAGGCAGTGGCGCAGTAGATAGAGCATCAGACTGGGATGCAGAAGACTCAGGTTCAAGACCCCAAGGTCGCCAGCTTGAGCGCGGGCCCATCTGGCTTGAACAAAAGCTCGCCAGCTTGGACCCAAGGTTGCTGGCTCCAGCAAGGGGTTGCTCAGTCTGCTGAAGGCCCGCGGTCAACGCACATGTGAGAAAGCAATCAATGAACAACTAAGGTGTTGCGACGGCAATGAAAAACTAATGATTGATGGTTCTCACCTCTCTCCGTTCCTGCCTGTCTGTCCCTATCTATCCCTCTCTCTGACTCTCTCTCTGTCCCTGTAAAAAAAAAAAACAAAAAAAAAAAACATCTGGCTCAAAGAAACTTAAAATCTCTAAAGGTTTGGACATTTTTTTACATTGACATACTTAAATGTCCGAATTACATACTAATGATTTACAGATTCTTCAAAATATTTTCACAAAAATAAGTTCTAAACTGGGGACGATAATCACAATCAAATTCGCTAGCAACATGCTGGGTATTACCAGCTAATTTTACTTTACTAATAAAAATTTATATTTAAAAAAAGTGCTGAGCCCTGGCCAGGTAACTCAGTTGGTTAGAGTGTCATCCCAGTATACCTAGGTTGTAGGTTCAATGCCTGATCAGAACACATAAAACAATCAACCAATGAATGCATGAATAAGTGAAACAACAAAGTGATGCTTCTCTAACCTCCTCTCTTTCTCTTTGAAATCAACTTTTTAAAAAAAGTGTTGAGATTTAAGGGCACCGTTCGAAAATTTTCATGTTTTGTGTGTCATTTTGCACAGCTTAAAATTAGTAGCACTAATAACATCAAACAGGTTATATTATATACAGAAAATACCTGATTTAATACCTCATAAAATATGTACAGAACTTGAACATTCCTGTAAGATGCATTTCAAGTCACAACTGAATTATAAATGTAATCAGATACTCTGATATAATGAAAAAGTCTAGTTAAAAAAAAAAAGAATGTAAACCATAAAAGATGAAAAAGTATTTTAAAACATACAACACAATTCTGACCAGTGGGTTTAAATTTTGATTTTTAAAAAGTAAATATATATTTACAATCTTTAAATTTCACAGTGTGTTACTTTTACATGATCTTTATTACCAAGATGACATAAAACAATAAAAAGATCTTTTAGCTATTTACACACAGAAAAAAATCAACAGGGAGATTGGTAGAATGCAGTATCTATAGTAGCTAAGCTATGCATGGCCAGGGACTTTATTAATGGGAGTCATAAAACAGACTTAACCAAAACTGCAAGCTAAGAAACAAGCAGTTTCACTTCATTGCAGGGACCCAGTTTCCTTATCTGAAAAGGAAGGATTATAAGTAACAGTTACATGTAAGGGAGGATTCTGGGAGAAATAAATGTGATCACCTATTTCATGCCTAGGGCATGAAAGTTCATAGCACAGTCCACTCAGCAACCTTTCTTAAAAGTTTAAAAACCTCAAACGGTTCTTCATACAAGAACCAATGTTTAATTAAAATCCTTACTTGGAGTGTACAGCCCAGTTGATTATTAAAAGCTACAGGTATTTATAAAATGCTTCAATACCGATGATATTACAATTACCAAAACTTTGCAATGATCACAAAGGTTTGGCCTCTCTGTTTAGAGTCCAAAGTCATTTTGCATTCTGACAACATTGTAGAAATGTCAGGTATTTCTTCATCTCTCAAACAATGTGAAATCTGTCTTTTATGTTTTCTGTCTGTCATAATCTCCAACCATCTTCTTGATGTGTGACAATTTACTCTTCAACTGCTTACAATAATTTCTCTTACTTTTGTAATCTGCAGACTAAAAAGGAAAATAAAATGAACCAGGTAAATTTAACAAAATTAAAACAAGTTATGTGTAGCTGCTGGGAAGGCAGAGGTAACCAAAAAGGCAATATTAGTCATACAGAATTGTTGGGAATGTTAAATGACATTAGATACATAAGGCACCTGGCAGTATTCAACCAGATAGGCAATTGATTCTCTTTGCTTAACAGTATCTTTTAACCCAAATTTTACAAAGGATTCCTAATTTCTAATGATTTATAAAGTAACAAAAAACAAACAAAAAAACATATTGGGTTTTTTACTAACACACATCATCTAAAAATTCAGTAAAACAATAAACAGGTGATATCAGTTGATTTGGGAAACAGGAACTGGGGAAATGGTGAATGAGACAGGAAACTTTATATATGCTTTTAAACTCTTGTATTTAAAATCATGTTTTGTAATTTTAACAATTTAATAGAATATTTTAATTTTTATTTATTGATTGATTTTAGAGAGAAAGGAATGGAGAGAGAAATACTGACTTGTTCCACTTACTATATTTTTCGCTCCAAAAGACGCACATTTTTCCCTCCAAAAGTGGAGGGAGGGCCTGACCAGGCGGTGGCGCAGTGGATAGAGCGTCAGACTGGGATGCGGAAGACCCAGCCAGGTTTGAGACCCCGAGCTTGCCAGCTTGAGCGCGGGCCCATCTGGCTTGAGAAAAAGCTCGCCAGTTTGGACCCAAGGTCGCTGGCTCCAACAAGGGGTTGCTCGGTCTGCTGAAGGCCCACGGTCAAGGCACATATGAGAAGGCAATCAATGAACAACTAAGGTGTCGCAACAAAAAACTGATGATCGATGCTTTTCATGTCTCTCCGTTCCTGTCTGTCTATCCCTATCTATCCCTCTCTCTGACTCTCTCTCTCTCTGTCCCTGTAAAAAGAAAAAAAAAGTGGAGGGGGAAATGCGTGCATCTTATGGAGTAAAAAATATGGTATTTTATTAAATATTTTAACACACCATTTGGTTCAGAATATTTATTTTCTTATTTTCCTCCTAAAAACCTTTGGTCAAGTGCGTCTTATGGAGCAAGAAATGAAATCTTTAAAAATAAGTAAATAAATAAATACCATAAATCCTTTGAAGGCCGAGAAGACTGATCATGGCAAGTGTTGGTAAGGATATGGAGCAATAGGAATTTACACTACTCAATGGGAACATAAAATGGCACCAACCAGGAAAGCCGTTTGACAGTACCTGCCCATAGCTGAATATGCACTTGTGCAACGACCCTGAAATCTCACTCCTTATGTATCCCTAACAAATGTGTGCGTACGTGCACAGACTCTTACAAAAATGTTTGAAGCTGTATTAGCTGTAAAAGCCCTAACCTGGGAACAACCCAAATGCTCACTAATGATACAATAAATGAGTAAGTTGTGTTTTATTCACAACATAAATAAGCATCAATGAGCCACATGCCAAAACATGAATGGCTCTCATGAGCATAGTACTGAGCAAAAGAAATCAAACATAGATGGTTTCATTTATATAAAGTTTAAAACAGGCAAAATTAATCTATGATATTAGAAGTCAGAGTGGTGGTTACCTCTGGGGAGAAGGTAAAAATTGGAAAAGAATACAAGAAGGCATTTTCAGGGATACTAGGAAATGTACTTCTTGATCTGAGTGCCAGGTACAAAGGTGTGTATAGTTGCTTTGTGAAAATTTACCAAGTTGTACATGTATGATTTGTGTATTTTTCTGTTTGTATACTTCAACCTTTAAAAAAGTTTTCATCCCTGGCCAGGTAGTTCATTTAGTTAAGAGCGTCATCCTGGTATATCAAGATTGTGGGTTTGATCCCCAGTCACAGCACATACAAAAATCAACCAATGAAGGCATGAATAAGTGTAACAACAAATTGATGTTTCTCTGTCTCTCCCAAATCAATAAATAAAAATTTTAAATTAAATTAAAAAATAAAAAGGTTTTTAAAAATCAGTATCAGTTGTCGTTGGAAACAACTGAAATTAAGCTTCCAAGTTCTCTGTTATAGTTTATCTTGTAATTATTGGGCCTTTTGTCTGTAATCAATGCAATGCGTGACAAGGTATTCATAGTCATTCTAAAAGTTAAAGGAAAATCACATAATAGAAAAATTCGTCGTCACCGAACCTTACTGGGATACTTACCCCCTTGACTTGCTTCAGTCTATTGTATTCATCAGCAGCAGCCTATTAATGAGAAACACAGGAAGTATGTTTAATGGGTCATTCCCTCTTTTAAAAATAACATTACTGCCTGATCTGTGGTGGTGCAGTGGAGAAAGTGTCGACCTGGAATGATGAGGTCGCTGGTTTGAAACGCTGGGCTTGCCTGGTCAAGGCACATACAAGAAGCAACTACTACAGGCTGATGCTTCCTGCTCCTCACTCGCCTTTCTCTCTCTCTCTTTCCTCTCCCTAAAATTAATACAATTTAAAAAAACAATAACAATATTTATACCAGTGGTTCTTAACCTTTTTTGAGGTACCGAACCCACCAGTTTTATATGTGCATTCACCAAACCCTTCTTTAGTGATAAATAAAATATGATTTTTTTTTACTGGTGCACAAAATGGGCCATGCATGAACATCACCTTGCTCAAAGAACAAAACCAACAAAGTGCATGAGCTCACAACAAATTACGGTATTACTTTATTCTGGCCTCCATGGCAGAAGCTTCTCCGAACCCCTGAGACTAACTCATCGAACCCCTAGGGTTCAATAGAACCCAGGTGAAGAACTACTGACTTATACTATATTATCAAGTTAAAACTGCCAAAAATACAGGAAATTAAAATAATACTTTTTTTTAGCGTGCATGTGTAAGCACTAGAGAAAGAAAGAAGCGAGGGACAGACAAGGACAAGCAGGCTGGAAGAGAGAGATGAAAAGCATCAATTCTTCACTGTGGCATCTTAGCTGTTCATTGCTTGCTTTTTCATATGTGCCTTGACCGGGGCTCCAGCGGAGCAAGTGACCAGTGACCTTGGGCTCAAGTCAGTGACCTTGGACTTCAAGCCAGCGACCATGGGGTCATGTCTATGATCCCACGCTCAAGCCAGCAACCCGAGTCTTAAAGCTCTTAAAACTACTATGGTCAGTAGAAGACCACAGGAAGCCAGTGAAGAGAAGTTGATGACATTATTTCTTTTTTTTTATATAAGATTTTATTTATTAATTTTAGAGAGGAGAGAGAGAGAAGAGGGAAGGAATAGGAAGCATCAACTCCCATATGTGCCTTGACTGGGCAAACCCAGGGTTTTGAACTGGCGATGTCAGCATTCCAGGTTGATTTATCCACTGCGCCACCACAGGTCAGGCGATGACATTATTTCTTAAATGCCATTCACATAGGTAGGTAACTTTCTGTTCTGCTGTCTCTCATCTTTCCCTGTGCCAGTCCACGTGCCCTGCTGACAGCAGAGAGGTCTCTTGTAAAGCATAGCTCTGATCTCTGCATTAACTTCTCTACTAATCTAGTCTCCTACCTATCCAGTCCTAGTACCCATCATTTGCGATTCCTTTAAAAATCAAGCATGTTAATGATTTCTACCATGTTCTTATGCACTCTTCCCCCATTTTTTCTGGAGAATCTCTAATGGTTACCTCTTAGAAAGCCTCTCCTAAACTCCTCAGGCCTTCAGCAGGCCTTATTCCTTCTCTCAGTAATTAACTACAATACTTTCTACACATAATGTGAATATGGCATTAGTCACATTGTCTAAGCTGTCAGTTTCTTCTTAGGATATGAGCTCTTTCAGAGGTGACACAGGATTTTATTTATCTTTCTAACTTCAACACTTGTACATCAAGAACACAATAATGATTAATAAGTATTTACTGAATTGATAAAGGTTTATGACAATACCATACAAAAGCCATAAAAGGAAACAGCAGTTAAATCAAACTATGTAAGAAGCAAATGCTTCAAAACTGAAAAGCAGATTAAAAATGATAAATAGTATTTTATAAAATAAATGAGGTTCCAATAAATAAATGATATGATAAAAAAAAACAGTTTAAGTACTAATATCTCAGACACAAGGAGTAATTTAGTATTAGTGAAATGTGGGTCAAGTGAGCCCTCTAGAGTATCATTAGTGGGAATGCAGTTGATTTAATCTTTCCAGAGGGCAGTTTTGCAACAAAAATCTAAATGTGTCTAACTTCTTTTTTCTTTTCTTTTTTTTACAGGGACAGAGAGAGAGTCAGAGAGAGGGATAGATAGGGACAGACAGACAGGAACGGAGAGAGGTGAGAAGCATCAATCATTAGTTTTTCGTTGCCGTTGCAACACCTTAGTTGTTCATTGATTGCTTTCTCACATGTGCCTTGACTGCGGGCCTTCAGCAGACTGAGCAACCCCTTGCTGGAGCCAGCAACCTTGGGTCCAAGCTGGCGAGCTTTTGCTCAAGCCAGATGGGCCTGCGCTCAAGCTGGCGACCTCAGGGTCTTGAATCTGGGTCTTCCGCATCCCAGTCTGACGCTCTATCCACTGTGCCACCACCTGGTCAGGCGTATGTTTAACTTCTGACTCAGCAATTTCATATTCTGGAATTTGTTCAAGCGAGATAAACAGACAGGTACACAAATATGGAAAGGTTCACCAGCATTATTACTGGTACTACGGGGGGGTGGGGGTGAGTATGTGTGTGGGGCAGAGAGGGGAAGACATACCTGAATGTCTATTCACAGAGAATGACTCTTAAGTAAATTATAGTACAACCATAGAATAAAAAATTGTGTAGCTATTTTTAACACATAAGAATACTTTTTTCAGTAAGTAGATCTTTGTTATTGATATAAAAGAATAACCTCAGGCTGTTATTAAGTTTAAAAATGCAGTATATACGGAGTACCAGAAAGCTTGTAAAAAGAAAAACCCCCACCTGCCCTGCGGTGGTGCAGGATGGAGTGTCAACCTGGAGCCTGAGGGTGCCGGTTCAAGGCCCTGGGCTTGCCCAGTCAAGGCACATATGACAAACAAGCAATGAACAACTAAAGTGAAGCAACTATGAGTTGTTACTTCTCATTTTCCACCTCCTCTCTCTGTAAAATTAATAAATAAAATCTTTAAAATGAATACATAAATTTTAAAAAAAGAAAAACCTCCACAATGAAGGGGGTACATCAAATAGACAAAGGAGGCAACAGAAAGTGTTTCCAAAGGTCACAGCTGTACAAAATAAAGTAGTACTCAATTATAACCCAAAGTATAAATGAGGTATCTGTGAGTCCATACTGATACAAATAACTGATTAAATAAATTTAAAAACAGAAGAAGTGACATATTTCTCATACAGAAGAATTCTAAATAATTTGTGTTGGTATACGGCCCATTAGAGAGCTGGAACATAATTCCCCATTCCTTAAGTGTGACTGATGCGTCGTGACTTCCTTCCAAACAGTCTAGTATGGAAGGGGGAATTAAAAAGGCAAGAGTAACTTTACATGGTCAAATACTACCTCAGTCAGGTGACCAAGAAAAATAAACAACCCTAAATTTTTTTTCCCCATAAACTATTTTTGAGTATAAAGGCAGGAAAGATATAAGTAAAACATACCCTATTTCCCCATGTATAAGATGCACCCTTTTACAAAAAAATTGGAGTCTAAAAACTAGGTGTATCTTATACAGTGGTTGTGGCATTTCAAATACCATAGTTGGAACTGAAGATGAGGCAATATATGAAGACAGTGATTCGTCATCAGACACAGATGAAGACAAGCTACTTGATGGGAGTTTTGACAGTGATGAGGAGTTGTATGAATTTTATGATGAATAAAACTTTATGTAATACATTTTTCCCCATATTTCAGGCCTCATAATTAAGGTGTGTCTTATGCATGGGGAAATGCAGTATATGATGATCCTTTATAAAAGACTGTGTGTGTCTAGGTGCACTTCAACATGGAAGGGCTATTTTAACAACTAAAATTTTGATAACCAAGTAGTCACAAAAAATTTATGCAATTCTGTATTGTTTGAGTTTTTTATGGAAAGAATGAACTGGGTATATAAATAGAAAGATTGATAAAGCTATTTTCTTTTAAATAGGAAGGGATATATGTAATTCTTAACTGCAAACTCTTCAGTTTGGAAAGAATTTCACCCAAGACTTAATTTCAATTATTCCTCAATGAAATTACAGTTTGGTAATTACCAGCAAATTCTATATCAACATCCATATAAAGTATGCTGGATTTTCATAGATCAGAATAAAAGTATATGTAATATATAATTATCAGGTTTGACTTTACCATGTACTCTTCACTTTCTTCTCTATAGTCATCCAATTCTTTATCCAGACGAGAGAGTTCTTTATTGATCTCATCAAGTTCTGCTTGTAAGCGTTTATATTCCTGCAGGCCACTGTCAAAGCTTCTCTTATAGAGTTGTCTTTGTTGATCTGAGGTGATAGGTGGATATTCCCTAAAAATTGAGTGGAAAATGATTAATTATGTATCCTTAGCAGACATAAAACCAGTGTTTATTCCTCAAAGATAACAAAACTGATGGGATATGGAGAATGACATTCTCGTTTGTTTTTGTAGCTTATGGGGAAAACATTGCTGAACATTTTTTTTTTAATGAAAGTAGGGGACATAGAGACAGACATCCATATGCGCCCAGACGGGGATCCACCTAGCAACCAGTCTAGGGGTGATGCTCTGCCTGATGCTTGCAACTGAGTTATTTTTAGCCCCTGAGGCAGAGGCTTGTTGGAGCCATCCTTACTGCCTGGGGCCAAAGTGCTTGAATCAATGGAGCCATAGCTGTGGGAGGAGAGGAAGGGAGAGAGAGAGAGAGAGAAAAAGAGAGAGAAAGAGGAGGGCGAGGGAGGGAAAAGCAGATAGATGGTCGCCTCTCCTATGTGCCCTGACCAGAAATCGAACCTCGGACTTCCACATGCTGGATCGCTGCTCTACCACTGAGCCAGGGCCTGAACACATGTTTTTTAAAAAACAGCAACCCAGAAACAAAAACAATGCTTATATAAATTTTAGAAATAAAGTTAAAAATAATTTATAACATTTAAAGTTCAAGTCCTAAGAAGTCATTCTAAATATACATGATAATGTTTAATGTTTTAAAACTGGATTCTGGAACAAGCACGTTGTCATTGCAGTGGCAGGGCAGCCAGCTGGCAGCTAGTTTCTGCTGCCACCTAGAGTTGCCAGACTGTTCTGGGGGTGTTTTTTGTTTGTTTTTGATCTTGGTCTTATTTTTCCTAAGTGGAAATAACTTATTTTAAGTCCTTTGACTTTATAATGTACAAGTATAAAAATACATACTCATTCAGCCCCAGATGGGGGTTGCCGGGTGGATCCCAGGCAGGGCATGAGCGGAGTCTGTCTCATTATCTCCCCTCCTCTCACTTAGAAACAGAAAATCATGCTCATGGTACAAGTAATCTGACAATGCATTGAATTATGGGGGAAAACCCTGAAATTATGTATTACTTGTATCTCTCAATATATCAGCTGTGCTTTCCATAAGAAGGTAATGCCATTCATCCATAATCCACTGAGGAAATCAATACTCTGAATTGTTTCACAGAACTAAGGAATATCATAGCAATATGCCATTTCAAGTTTCAGATCTAAGTCAGTCTGATATCTTCATTTTTAGCGAGGAGAACTTAAAGGATTTACCTGAAAAGGAAATAAGAATTCAGGACTTCTAGAAGTTTTCATTTAAATCTTCCATGATAGAAGTTAGGCAAATATTTCCCAGATACATGGCTGAACTAGGACAAAAACTCTTTAGGAGTGAGGGGAAATGAGGTACAAGAACCACCAGTGAGTAGGAGATTTCAAACTATACACCCCACCCATCCCTGACACCTTGAGAAGCAATGCTTTCATTACTATTCACAAATGTTTCTGATTTGTGTCCCATTCGTCAGAATACCCAACAGGAGAATACCGTTTCCCCGAAAATAAGACTGTTTTATATTATTTTTGCTCCTAAAAACGTGCTAGGTCTTATTTTCAGGGGAGGCCTTATATTTCTAAGCTTGTAAAAAACTGCACTAGGTCTTATTTTCGGGGGATGTCTTATTTTCAGGGAAACAGGGTAGTTAGTGATGATGGACTGTAACACTGATACACACAAAGGAATTTCATCAAAACCTTGGCCAGAACACTGAATTGTTAACTGTTTACAGAACTCTTTTTCCAAAGTGTGCTGGATAAACTTTTAAAAGAATCTCTGGTATCATTGTGAAAGATTAAAAATAAATGCCAAATCAAAGCCATAGCACTGGTCTGGGAATTTTATGATCAATAAAATAGAGTTTTGCCTGACCAGGCGGTGATGCAGTGGATAGAGCATCGGACTGGGATGCGGAGAACCCAGGTTCGAAACCCCAAGGTCACCAGCTTGAGCCCAAGGTCGCTGGCTTGAGCACGGGGTCACTCAGTCTGCTGTAGCCCTCCCACCCCCCCCCCGGTCAAGGCACATGAGAAAGCAATCAATGAACAACTAAGGTGCCACACGAAGAATTGATGCTTCTCATCTCTCTCCATTCCTGTCTTTCTGTCCCTATCTGTCCTCCCTCCCTCTGTCTCTCACTGCCTCTGTCACAAAAATAAAATAAAATAGTTTCTCTACACTTGTATTTTATTTATTTGAAAGGCCTTTCTTAGGTGACTACTGAAAAGTAAGAACCCTGGTGAAGTTCATCAGCCATTTTGTGGGAGCCGTTGAAAATGCTTATAAGATCTGGTTACAACCACACATATCCCCCTCCACATTCATCTCTACTGCAAAACGTACTAAGAAAAGCACATAAAAAACCATCTCCAGTCCTGGTTGGCAATAAATGGAATGATACCAACCACCCGTTTAGGAGGCAACAGCTCCGAAACGCGACTGTCAGATGGGCAGGTGGTCCCAGCACAAGTGGTGGCTCAGTACCTGATCCAGTCCTCCTCCAGCTCATCGCAGGATTCGCCGCCAGTCGTGTAGTCTGTCTCATAGTGGTCCTGCTCTGGTCTCTTTGACTTGCCTACCCTTCTCTTTGAGGGCATCTTTTTTGCGGGTGTCTCAAAATTACCATTGCTGCTGTAAGAAGGCTGCCTGAAGTCATCCACAGGTGAAGTCACTGGAATGTCCTGTACCACTTCAGGCACCCTAACAAAACAGGAATTATTTCACAGTGATCACTGGGTACACTACAAGCCTTTGCCTAAGCACAGGGCACCTAAGCACAAAGGGCAGCAACAGTAACTATTAGGAGATATCCACATGTGGATGCCTTCACTCGAGCAGTTCACATGCTCTAAGCAGACCCCTAGTGCAGGCCTGCGTTCAGTGTAGCACTAGTTCAGATCCTCTAACACACACAAGTAGCTTTAAGGTTCCCAGATAAGAGGAGCCCATTTGTAAGCCTTCAAAGTAAAGTGGCTCTAAGATTTCATTTAGTTCGGGCTGATCTGGAAGACATGTTTACCTGACCTGCCCCAGAAACATGGCCCTGAAAGGCTGTCAGGAAAATAATGGTCAGATTCTTTACTACAGGTTCTTCGAGTTCCCTGGAATGTGAGTGGAGAAAAGGAATGCACACATGTATCTAACTTTGGAAGCTGACTCTCGGAGACACATCTTTGTGACATTACCTTTAGACTCCTTTATAGCAATTCTCTTTTCAAGATATCTCAGAAAACTTAAAAATGCTAAAAGTTTAAACTAGAAACTGAAACATCTCTTAATGAGGAAAAATAAATTGTAGCAAAAAAGAAAAAGTATGATGTCAAACTGCAGAAATAAATCATCAAATCAAATTTTTTTTTAAAGGTAAAATACTAAGAACAAAAGACTTCAAAGACAATGTATTTTCATTGTTTATAAATAAAGTGTTTTATAATTCTAATAAACAAAAATTCAAACTAAAAATCTAAAAAGCTTTATATTGTAATCGTGAAAAAGCTCATTAAGACTTGTTTGTTTGTTTCTAAGTTGCTTTGTTAATCCTGAAGCCACACAGAATGAATGGAATGGAAGGGTTACCATTACACTTATTTTTCTAATGCAATTATTCAATAGTGCATCCAATTTTTCATTACATGTAATGTTTCTGCCCTATGCTTACAACCAAACCGTAACACGGAATAAAACACCAAGAGCTGCGGCAACAGAAATGCAGAGTCTCCCTCTCCCTTGTGGCGGAGCTGGAGAAGTGTAAGAGAAGGAAAGGAAGACCAAGAAAGCGCCTGGGACTTCCAACATCAGCCTTATATCCTTATGTTCAAATCAACCATTAAAGACATCTGAAGATTTTCTTATTTCTTTCAATTTACCAAAACTGTAATCTTGGACTTCATCTACAAGGTTTCGTCTTTTCTGGGTGACCCAGAACTGCTTGATTCTAACTGCTGTCAAGTCTAAAGCTGTGTGAGTATGTGTGTATAGTTGGGGGAGGGGTGTTTATTTCTTCTAAATTTATTCAGGTTAACGTGGCCTTGTGTGCCATATTTAGGAGGGAAAATGTGACTTTCCCCATGAGTTAATATTAATAATTAAACAAGTTCCTAGACGCACTGCCAAAATTGCCAGGTACTATCATGCTTCTTGCTTTGAGGTGGCAAACAAAACCTTTAGCATGCATGTGCAAGGTTTATTGAGGCGGCAGGGCCAGAAGGGAGATGCTAAAGGGCAAAAGATATTAGAAAGAAAAAAAAAAAAAAGCAAGCTTCCTCGCATAATTTTTTATTAGATATTGATATTATAAAATTTTACCTTGGAAGTGTTCTACCTCCCCTCTTCCCACACCCTTTGAAATACTAAACAGTAACATACTTAATACAGCATAAAAGCTAAAAACAAAATGCTTAGCAATAAAAGTATATATAAATTTAAGGACTAAGGAATATGTGTATTCTCAATAATCTTCAAACATTGTGTGTTTTTGTTGGCATTATTTTATTGTGTAGGGTGTTTTCTTTTAGAATTTTTATGATTTTATTTGAGCCAAACTCATGACATATAAGGAAGCAAGATCTCAAATGCTCCATCGAACTTACTTAAAAAAAAATTATTGGTTTAAAAAAAAAGGAAAGGAGAGAGAGAAAGAGAGAGAAATATCTATTTGTAGTTCTGCTTATTTATGCATTCATTGGTTGATTCTTGTATGTGCCCTGACCAGGGATAGAACCCTCCATGTATTGGGATGACATATAAGCCTGTCAGGACAATACTCTAACCAATTAGCAAACCCAGCCAAGGCCTCAAGCTTAGTTTTAGATAAAAGTCCTATTAGGTCAAAATCCACACAGCGCACAACAGGTGACCAGCTGTATACTTCCCTCAGTATCCATGTCAGTCTTCCAGGTCCAGAAGGTAGCTTCTGTGTTCTTCTTTATTAATTTGTTTTATTCTCTCACACACACCCTCAACATGCCTTTGCTGCTCTTATCTTGCCTCAATTCTCAGTCAAGTTATTGTGTACTTTCTTCCACCTCTGCTAGTTTGCAACATTCATGAGAGCATGGACTTGGTATTCCCAGGGCACCAGGCCCAGTACTGTGTACATGGCAGGAGTTCAAGGTAATTACTGAATTAAAAATACAGTCACAAGAATTCTGTTTTCTGATGGCATTCAGTATCAATGAGGGAGAAACAGTACATAATCAACATCAGTGTCTTACTTGTCAGAATGACGTCCACCATGTACACATGGTATTTAGAACTGTAACTATTATTGGGGGGAGTAACTAAGCCTTGCTAATCAGAGAACATCTTACTGACCTTGGGGATGACAATGACCCAAAACGGCCAATCAGAATCTTTCAAATTGATTTGATATGCAAGCTCTGGGAAAGGAAATTCTACTTTCTGAATCCAGAGGTGGAAGGTCAATGCAGCTTGGGGAATGTGGATGACCCATCCTGTGACATGGAAGCTGTACTGGGAATAAAGACAACATAACAACAAGAGCTCTGATATTTTCTGAGTCCCTGGAGCATGCCCTGCCTGATGTAGCCCCATCCCCAGGCCTTATTTGAATCAGTGAATTACCACAACTTGCACAAAATTCCTAACATATTACCCCACCAGGCTATTTGCTACTAACAAACAATGGTCTGTCTCATTTGTCAGTCTAAGGTGTCATCCTGCCCTGAAAACTCTCTGCAGTGTCAACGATCAACTTCCTTGCTTTATTAAGGTTCATTCACCATGGGTGTGGACAGTATAGTAGGGTGTGTACCAAACAGGGCTCTCCCAAATTAACTGAGAAAGGGTGAAAAAGAAACCACCTTCAGCTAAATTCTGCCAGCTAATTCAGGATTAACTCTAATTGCCTTGAAATTCTAAGGGATAGGACATTATGATGAGAAAGAGCCAGACATGAGAGTAGTTACCGTATGATTCCATTGAATAAGAACACCAATAACAGGCTAAACTGATAGATGGTGATAGGCATCAGAATAGTGCTGGTGGGAGATAGGGTGCTTATGATGAAAGGACACAAGAGGACCTTTTGGAGTGCTTGAAATGTCCTTCTCAGTGTGGTGGTGGTTATATATGAAAACTCATCAAGCTGAATATTCAAGATTAGTGCTCTTTACTGAATGTCTGTTATGCATTTGGGGGAAAGAATCTTAGTATTGAGGTACCTTATCCTTAACATAAACCTCAGACACAATTTGTTTCCATTCTAATTCCTTCCTTATCGACTACAAAAGCAAGGAGAATAGGTGCTTGTGGGTTACTAGCACCTTTACAAAAGCCTGAGGAAAAACAGACTATGACTTAATGTGCATCCCTCCCTTCCTCCACAGTGGATACACTTGGAATCCTCCAGAGCATGCAGTACTCTGCCAGGACCGCACCGGACAATTTCTATTACTCCCCAGAGGCTGCAAGTTCCTTCCACCATTACTGCTCACGTCAGGTGCTCTGGGAGGTTCTGTCGCATTCATATTCCTTAGCAGCATTCCCATCCTCCCCTTTTTCTGGGTTCTAAAATTAATCATCACGTTTGACCTTTCGAGATCTCCAAAAGAGTTCTGGGGTGTAGACTGAGAGTATAAACTGGCACAACCATTCTGGAGCACAGTTTGAGCACATTTATCAAAATGAAATATGCAATTTCCTTTGACCCAGTAACTGCGTATTTTTTTCTTCCAGATACATTCACATAGTTGCAAAGTGATAAATGTGCAAGTTTATCCCCTGCAGGGGTTTTTAATGACAAAACTCTGGGGGAAAACTGTGCATCAATATGGGATTAATAAAAAAAATTGATAATTATATAGCTATGAAACAGGTCAGTAAACTCTTCGATATGACCTATCTCCAAGATATATCGCTAACAAGGCATTTAATATGCTAGTATTTGTATATATAAAAATAACTGCTTGACCAGGCGGTGGCGGAGTGGATAGAGCATCGGACTGGGATGCAGAGGACCCAGGTTCGAAACCCGAGGTCGCCAGCTTGAGCGCGAGCTCATCTGGTTCAAGCAAGGCTCACCAGCTTGAGCCCACAGTCACCGACTTGAGCAAGGAGTCACTTGGTCTGCTGTAGCCCCTCAGTCAAGTCACATATGAGAAAGCAATCAATGAACAACTAAGGTGCCGCAACGAAGAGCTGATGCTTCTCATCTCTCTCCCTTCCCGTCTATCTGTCCCTGTCTGTCCCTTTCTCTATCCCTGTCACAAAAAAAACAAACAAAAATAAAACAATATTCACATTTGGCCAGTATATTTTAATTAAAAATAATCTCTGTATAAAGGGGAATAAATGGTGATGGAAGGAGACTTGACTTGGGGTCAATAAAATAATAAAAATAACCTCTGGAAGGTTATAAGAGAAACTGGTAATACTAGCTGCCTCTAAGGAGAGGAACTAGAGATCTGTTTTGTCCCTTTTAAATTTTACATTTTGAATGTATTACTCAAGAATAATTAAAATTTTTAAACCGTTCCAAGTAAATTTGTGGAAATATCTTGATTTTCATGAAAATGAACAGCACAGGGGAATGCTTTGTAATCATGCAGGCCTTACAATTAATTTAGAGGCCTACCTGGTCACATACATTATATTTATTTACATGTGTGAAAGTCCTATAAATCCTAGCTTGAAACTTTCATAAGGATCATATCGCTAATATGTACCTTTGACCCTAAGAGCCTCAAGTGCTTTGGTTTTTGTTAAAATCCAAAGAGGAAAAGGAGAATAGAGAAAATGCTCTTCTTCCAGATCACTCCCAACTGAAATGAACAGCAAGGTCAAGTCTGCAGACCAAAGCAAAATATATGGAGGATAAAGCAGACGGCCAGTTTGTTGCCAAATTCCATTCCAGGGTAATAATAAATCCATTGTCTTCAAACTGATTCTGTAATTAACTCAGCTGCTGGGGTCACCTTACGGAGTTCCGGGCACCCAAACTATACACTCAGAGGGGTGGGTTCTCTACATAACTCAGCCCACTAAAGGAGGAAATTTAGGATCAGTTCAAATATCAAGTATCTAAACACTTGATTATTTCTACCTCCAAGTGTCGCCCATGCACGCCTGCAGGGAAGTGGGCGTGGAAGTACCCGGGGTACTGAAGCCAGTGGTGGGATTCAGCAGGTTTGCCCGGTTCAGCAGAACTGATACCTAATTTTCTGTTGAGTTCAGTGAACTGGTTGTTAAAATGGCACTTGTAATCAGGGTTCTCTCTAAGGTGGGCACCTGGGCAGCCGCCCAACGTGGAAATCACAAATTTACTTTCCTTACTCTTTTTATCATTTTTTTAATACTTAAAATGGTCATTAGGGCAGAGAACCAGTTGTTAAGTTATTTGAATCCCACCACTGCTTAACAATACCTCCAACATCCTTCTTTCACTAGTCATCAGGATGAATTAGAATTAGGCTTTATGGGGACACAATTTCTTATTTCTTTTTAAGATTTTATTTATTGATTTTACAGTGGGAGGAAGGGGGTGGGAATGAGAAGTTATCAGCTCATAATTGCTTCACTTTAGTTGTTTATTTCATGCTTGTTGCCGTATGTGCCTTGACCCGGGAAGCCCAGGGTTTCAAACCAGTGACCTTGGCATTCCAGGTCAATGTTCTATCCACTGTGCCACCACAGGCCAGGTGGGGACACCATTTCAATAACCATAATGGCACCTACTCTAGGCCAGAAACTCACTATGAGACTTTTTTTACACCATATGTGAAACAAAACCTAGAGGCTTTATCAGCAATATGGCAGCTCTAGCACAGCAAAGGAGGTCTCAGAATTCCCAAATTCAAATGAAGCCTTATAGTTTAATAAAAATGTATGTGTATGTGAACAGGGTTAATCAACAAGCAATATCCCTTTTCTATTGAGGAAAGAGTAAAGATAGAGAAAATATAAAATGGACACATTTTACCCAACCTGCTAAATTATTTAACATAATGAAGGTTGAGGCATGATGAAATTATCTTTTTCTTAACTTGACTGGGAACTTAAAACTTTTGAACTTTCCAGTCCTGAGCCAATATACCCGGACATACATCAAACCTACAGATAACCCTCTAACTAGCCCCTAAAAGACTCAGGACATGACCAGACCTCCTGGTGCCGATCCTCCCGACCACCTGGCACCCATCATCCAGACTGCCTAACATCTGATTAATAAATGTCCTGGACCTGTTCAAGCGCTAAGAACACAGGGCTGATTACTCTCAAGGATGTGACTTTCGCTATAAAACCACTTAACTTTTCTTTCTTCTTTGAAACACTTCTAGGTTTTGCCTAGCTATATCTCCAGTTGGCAAACTCTAATTAAGACCCTTGAGTAAATTTTATATTTTATTCCTAGCGAAAGCTCCCTGACTCTTTGTGCTTATTCAACACTCTAATGAGATCTAATAATAAGCAAAAGGAGAGACTGAGAAATGCACATAGTTGTGTTATCAATCAGTAACATGCTTTTACCCACACCTCAACTTGAAACCAAAAGCAGCAAAGAATTACTAGAGTGAAAGACCCTAACTTACCCTTTATCTAGTAAATCATCAAGAGATAAGCATTTTTAGCTTCGAAGGGGAAGAGGACCCCACCTCACAGTCTCACCCTCCTGATCTTCCAAATAACCCTAAGCATCTACCTATAATGCAAAGATCGGTTTCCAGACTTTATGCAAACAATTCAATCTTTTTAAGACAAATGGCACAAAACAGATTTATAAACATGCAAATATTCCTTTTTAACATTCATTCTATCAGAAGAAGGTGCTACTTACGGAGTTGATTTATAGGAAGATTCTGGATACAAACGCTTGTCATTAACTTTACCGTTGGAAGAGTAGGCCACAGGAGTATACATTCTCTCCGCATAGTCCGAAGGGGGAGGAGGCATGTCTTGTGTGCCTGCAGACACGTTTTTAACCTAAAGAAACAGCCCAGGAGACATAGATATCATTTAGCCTGTAACTTAAAGGGAGAAGAAATGGAAGAAAACATATATAAAATGATCTAGTATTTACTGGGTTCATTAAATATATACTATTAACCTGTAATGATTGCCTTGTTATTATTAGTGGTAACAGTCAAATCAGTATTTTTACAAACACATAAATGGTGCTGTTGTTAGTTTAATAAGTCCAGAATGAATCACAAAGAAGGGAAAAAAATCCCCATTACCTGATTCTCATCCTGATGTGATTAGGTGAAATAATTATCCAAGGTAATTGCTCCTCCCCCATATTAGTAAGACTGATCTCATTTTACCTAGGCTAGGTCTGTATTAGGATGAGAATTTTCATTTCTACAAGTTTTACGGTAACGTTTATGCTGCTGTCTGAGGACCACACTTGGAACACCTCTTAGCTAGGCCAAAAGACATAGGTTCTTCTTAATCCATTCACCCAAAATATGGACTGTTAAAAACACAGAAGAAATTGAGAAACTCAAACTAATTTCTGCCATAGCTCTTTAATCAGATTTATGTAGTCTCCCTTATGGTACATTCCTTTTGTTTGTTTGTTTGTTTTTACAGGGACAGAGAGAGAGTCAGAGAGAGGGATAGATAGGGACAGACAGACAGGAATGGAGAGAGGTGAGAAGCTTCAATCATTAGTTTCTCGTTGCCATTTTGACACCATAGTTGTTCATTGATTGCTTTCTCACATGTACCTTGACCGCGGGCCTTCAGCAGACTGAGCAACCCCTTGCTGGAGCCAGCGACCTTAGGTCCAAGCTGGCGAGCTTTTGCTCAAGCCAGATGGGCCCTCACTCAAGCTGGCGAGCTCGGGGTCTCGAACCTGGGTCTTCCGCATCCCAGTCCGACACTCTATCCACTGCGCCACCGCCTGGTCAGGCTTAATGTACATTCTTAATGGTGCTATTATTAATTGCCTATACAGTACAGTCACAATATCGCTGCTGCCCCTCTCTGCTTTCCTATAAGTGAGTTAGTTTGTCCTAAGTAGGAATACATATTAGAGGTTATGCTTTCTTAATATGAAAGGTTCTCCAGAGAATCTTTGGGAGAAAAATTTAAATATAATAAGCATAGCCAATTAGATTCCCAACATTGTTAGAGTTCATGAAGTAGATCCAACACTCTTTGAATGTCAACTGAAAATCTTTACACAATACTCTGCAACTGATTAAAAATAACTGCTAAACCCAGATAAGTCACTGGGTTGTTTCAAAGTAAAGGAGTAAAATAAAGCATTGGGGAAAAATTAAGAACTCCATAAATTATTTGTGAAAAAAAGCAACTTTTCAAAAGTAGGGAAGGTGGGATTATTTTAGCTTGGTGATGAGAACAATGGCATCAGATTACCTGAGTTTACTCCAGATCTGCCAACTACTAATTCTAGAAAGCCTCAGTCTGCCCATTGGCAAGAAATGGGCAATCGACTTACTTCATAAAGTTGCTTTGACAATTAAATGACATGACAAGGTATCACACTGAGCACACAGTGCCTTTATGAATATAGTAAAAATTCAGAAGATGCTGGATTCTGGAATTAAAGCCGTGGGTCTAAACAAAAAATTTTAATAAGCATTTGAATATCACAGCAGACTTTTAATTGGATTACTTAGTTATCCTGCATCCTTGAGCTGAGGTTCAGTACTGTTCCTTCAAGCCTGGCATGAACATGACCTGCTCCTTTCCTATCACTGCATTATCTCAGACATATTTATTTACCCACCCCCCTAAGGACAAAGAGGTCTTCTTGATTGTTTAATATTCCCAGAAAGGAATGGAATCATTTCCTCCTGAAAGTAGAGTTTGGCAGTAACTGGGAAACCAGTGGGTGGGTTGCCAGGGAGTATGCTTAGGTCCCACCACAGGAGGGACCAGTGGGAACCATTCTTGGCTCCCTCAATGAATTCCTTAGACCTTGACGGCATCACAGAACTTCACAGGCAAATGCTCTGCCAAGCCAAAGGCCTATTCTTCTTATTCTGGAGACTTCATCAGAGTTTTAAAAGACTTCCTTTTCTTTAGAACCCATTTAACACTTCCCCAAGTTCCCTTCCCTTCAAAGCTTTAGCAGAGGCTTAAAGCTTGTGGACTTCCTACTGCCTCTGACAAACCAGAAACCAAAACCTGACAAAAGGATGCCTGGTGTCCTTGTAGAGACTTCTTACTGCCTGGAATGGAATGTCCCTTCCTCCTTTCCCTGCCACTTAATTCTTAATTTGGTCTCAAGTCTTGGCTCACTACCAATAAGTAATGCCACTACCCCCTGGAGGTCTTCCACATGTGTCCCTGCTGGGTGAGGTTCCTATCTGTCCTCTCTCCCCAAGCACCTGTGCACACAAACCTCCCAACCCCCACAGAACTCACGCACTGTGCAACAATTGTTTACACACACCATAATGGCTTGCTCCCACTCTCTAACTTCAATAGGCAGTCCATCGTTCTGAAAGCCACCCTTGTCGGCCTGCTTACAATGTGCAAAATCCTGAACGGATACATCATTTAGTAGGCACAAATTACAGGGAAATACCATAACTCCCTTTTCAGAAGTGAGGAAGCTATGGCTCAGAGAGTTTCCCAAGGACCTATACTAGTAAGTGGTAATGTGGGATTTAAAGGCAGGGCTCCAGGCAAAGCCTCTGCTGCAACCCATCACTCTCCCTGGGCAGTCTCCTACCTGCCTCTTTGGGTCTCCAAAGCCCAGCACAGCACCTGGCATAAAGCAGGAACCCAGAGTTTGCTACATAAAGGTTACATCATGTACTGCTGTTCTATGTTGTATATATCCAAACATCTTATTAAATGAGCTGCCTTGAGCCGACTTTATTTCTTAGAGTCAGCAGGACTGGACTAGCTTGCCCACTGACTTCATCCTCCAGCAGATCTTTGGTTACTTCAATCTTTCTTATACATATGCACAAAAAACTGCAAGATTCTATTGGCTTTGACAGAACATATACTAAAATTGGAAGACTACAAAGAAAATTAATTATTAGCCTGCTCTCTGCAAAAGAATGACATACATATTTGTGACAGGTTCACATTTTTTAAAAATCCCCAGACAGCCTGGCCTGTGGGGGTGCAATGGATAAGTGTAGACCTGGAATGCTGAGGTCATCAGTTCAAAGCCCTGGGCTTGCCTGGTCAAGGCATGTATGGGAGTTGATGCTTCCTGCACCTCCCCCTTTCTCGCTCTCTCTCTCTCCCCTCTCTAAAATGAATAAATAAAATCTCTAAAATATAAATAGTAAGTAAAATTATCCAGATATGGCAAACACACAATGCAATATACTGATGATGTATTTACAGAATTGTATACTTGAAACCTATACAATTTTATTAACCAATGTCACTGCAATAAAGTTAATTTTTAAAATATACCCAGTTTCAAAGAAGAATAAAAAGCAGACTATGTCCTTAAAAGGAACTTAAGAGTCTAAAGGCAAAATATATTTGTAAAACAAGGAGTAAAATTGCCTGACTGGGCAGTAGTGCACCGGATAGAGCATTGAACTAGGATACAGAGGACCCAGGTTCGAAACCCTGAACTCATTGGCTTGAGCATGGACTCATCCAGCTTGAGTGTGAGATCACAGACATGACCCCATGGTCGCTGCTTGAGCCCAAATGTTGCTGGCTTAAGCACAAGGTTGCTGGCTTGAGCAAGGGGTACCTAGGTCTGCTGTAGCCCTCCACCAGGTCAAGGCACATATGAGAAAGCAATCAATAAGAAACAAAGGTGCCACAACAAAGAATTGATGCTTCTCATCTCTCTCCCTTCCTGTCTGTCTGTCCCTGTCTCTGTCTCTCTGTCTCTGTCAAAAAAATAAATAAAATAAGGAGTAAGATCATTTTCCCCTTTTTTCTGCTTCACTTCTTCTGAAAAAAACCTAAAATTTTACTTTTTCTCATGGTACCAATACAAAGTGAGTATACACCTGCTACTCTGAAAGCACAGGAGAAGGAAAGGGGAAGCCCCAGAGGGGAGTGAGCGGGTATTAGTAACTTATGCAGGGAGTCCTCAACCTGGGTCACCTCTTAGGACAAAAAGGACTTCTAAGCTTCACTTGTGATCTCCACCAGACCGCCAGGAGACTCAGTGTAGTTCAAGTTCTTTAAAACACACACATACCACCACCACCACCACCACCACCACACCATTTTAATAACTATAATAAATAAAATTGGTTTAAAAACTTAGAACCTGAGAAAAAGTGTGCTTAATTCTAAACAGCAAATGGTGAACAATTTTCCTCAAGTACCTTGGGAACAGCTCTGATAAAGTATGGGCAGAAGTGAAAACACAGAATAAGATTTGTCTTCTACTGCCTGACCAGGCAGTGGCGCAGTGGATAGAGCGTCGGACTGGGATGCGGAAGACCCAGGTTCGAGACCCCGAGCTCGCCAGCTTGAGCTTGGGCCCATCTGGCTTGAGCAAAAGCTTGCCAGCTTGGACCCAAGGTCGCTGGTTCCAGCAAGGGGTTGCTCGGTCTGCTGGATGAAGGCCTGCGGTCAGGGCACATGTGAGAAAGCAATCAATGAATAACTGAGGTGTTGCAACGGCAACGAAAAACTAATGATTGATGCTTCTTACCTGTCTTCGTTCCTATCTGTCTGTCCCTATCTATCCCTCTCTCTGACTCTCTCTCTGTCCCTGTAAAAAAAAAAAAAAGTGGAAAAAGATTTGTCTTCTATAAGTACTGAGGAGAAAGAAAAGTTTGGGAGTGAATCATTATAGAGACTGAATGGTAGAATAGCTTCTCTGAAGCAGAGAGGAGCCAGAGAGGCTAACCTGTGCTCCCAACTTCAGGGCCTTCCACGGGGGAGGAGACCCACGTGGGTAAACCAGGGTGGGCAGCAAGAATCCCCATAGCAGGGCCCAGCCAGCTCCCCCACCTGGCTCTGCTGGGGGAGTTCCTGGTGCCAGTGGCGCCCACACGCCATCCAGACTATGAAAGGGAAAGATAAGACAGCAGGAGGAAAGAAAGGTATGCTGAGGAAAAACACACTGAAGCAACCCAATGACTTAGACTCACTTTTTTTTTTTTTTTGCAGGGACAGAGAGAGAGTCAAAGAGAGGGATAGATAGGGACAGACAGACAGGAACAGAGAGAGATGAGAAGCATCAATCATTAGTTTTTCATTGCTGTTGCGACACCTTAGTTGTTCATTGATTGCTTTCTCACATGTGCCTTGATCGCGGGCCTTCAGCAGACCGAGTAACCCCTTGCTGGAGCCAGTGACCTTGGGTCCAAGCTGGTGAGCTTTTTGCTCAAGCCAGATGGGCCCATGCTCAAGCTGGCAACTTCGGGGTCTCGAACCTGGGTCTTCCGCATTCCAGTCTGATGCTCTATCAACTGCGCCACCGCCTGGTCAGGTTCAGACTCACCCTTGAGACTAAATTCAGTGAGGACAAGCACCTACGCAGACATTAATTGGGAGGGAAGACACAGGAAAAGTTTACTGCAATTTCTATTTCCATCCAGAAAAGAATGGAAGTGTTACTGAAATGTCAAAACGAAATAATATCAAAAGATCTTCCCAGCAGGCGATGAGAACAAAATTTTATTCAATTGAGTTAAACTCATTAGAAGTGTTCTGATTATGTCACTCGTGAAAAAAAAGTCTTTGTAACAACACCTAACACTCCTTGGAGTTCGTGAAAACAATCTAAATCCTGGTGGGGTACCAACAGAACAAAGGCGGTGGCTCAATTCAGTCCCCTCCTAAACCCTGTCATCACTGTGCCTTCCTCACCTGGGACCAAGACGATGTACACAGTCGTGTGTGGGAATGCTACTGACTCACGGGAAGCCTGTCACCTCTAAGAGATGAAATAAAAAGGTAGGATGTGTTAGGGCCATCTGAAAGAAAATCTTCTCTCCCCCCAAGCAAAGTTTAGAGAAAACATATCTCTTCATGCAAAACAACTTCATCTGAAGTTTGAATTAGTACAAGCAAAACAAAGCAATGACAGCCACGCCCTGTGCTTCTCTTCATCCTGTCTTCATTACTAGTTCACTCAAGGGAAAGAGCCGGGCTGGGCCTGCATCTCACTGGTGTAGAGTGCTTATTCCTCATCACTGCCTGGGTAGATACAATTACGGTATCTCCATTTTCAGATGAGGAAATTGAGCTCCTATGATTAAGTTAATTTGCTCAAGGTCACACAGAAGGTGATGTGATAGCAAGGGGACCTGAACCCTGGTCTACCTGGCTCCAAAGGCCAATTATTCCTCAGGAAACACTGCCACCTCAGTAATTTAAATATGGCTTAAGGCACCCATCTTGCCTGGGTACTGGCTAGATTCTGTAACAAAAGGACTCATCATTCTCATGGCCTTAACTCCTCACCACACCCCAATGAGATGTGAGGTGGATTCATTTTGAAGAGTTTTCTTTGCCTATTAGACTAATGTTGTAAAAGCAGCTTTTGACAACAGGTGCCTTTGTTTAGGTCAGAATGTAGAAACATCACCCTCAAAAGGGAAACAGAAAGGCTTTTCCTGCTTGGTAATTATAGTGGAAAAAGACCAGAGACATGAGAGGGATAAGGACCTTAATCTCAGAGTACCATCTCCAGTTTTACAACCTGGGTCCACTTTCACTACCCTTGTGCTACAAGTTCTGGGACCAGTAAGTGGTCCAACTCGTTTTTCCTGTTTTCTGGTATTAGAGCTACAAGATGCTCCCCCAACAAGAGCCTCAAAATTACCTCTGGAAAGTTCCCTCAGGATTTTCTCCACCTTTGGCTGCTTGAAGACAGATTTTCCCAAATGTACAAATACAACAAACGAAGAGATCATAGATCAGGTTTGAGCGAGTCTGAGTCATTGACTATTAATCAAATGGCACTGAGGAGTTAGCAGACACAATGTCCCCAACTGAAATGCATGTTGCCTGTTGGGAAATATTATTAACACATACCAACAACGGTCACTTCTGCAACTCCCTAGGAGTCAATGAATTGTTAACAGAGCTCTGGATGAGAGGGTGAGCTGGAGAAACCTTATACAGTACACAGTGAGTGATATCATTCAAGGCTTCCTTGTGGTAGAAACGGAAATCCTGGTGCAGACTATTTTTTAATATTCGTGTATCTTATGCCAGATACGCCAACAGGTACTCCACAGGCACAGAACACCTTAGTCCTCAGAGCCTGTGGTCAGTCACCATCCAGAGTTCGAAATCCTCTTCAGTTTACTCGGGTGTGGCAGTTCAGCGTGGCTCTGCAGGACAATGGTTCTCAAAGCGTGGCCCCCAGATCAGCATCATCAACATTCCTTGTGAACTACCATAAATGCATTTTCTCAGGCCCCATTCCAGAGCTCCTGAGTGAGAAACTCTGGGGGTGAAGCCTAGTGAGTTGTTTTAACTTTTAACCAGGCCTCGAGGCGATTCCGACACTTGCTAAGGTTTGAGGACTGACCAAAGTAGACAACTGCCCTGTATGGACCATTATACCTATCACCTATTGTTAACTTAATATTAATTCTACGTACTACTGGAAATCTAGGAATTCCTGCTTTCAGAGAGCCACAAAGACATCACCAGCTTCAGCACATGCTGCACCTCCTACCACACCTTCCATTGTAACTCTCCAAACCGGTTTCCCAGGGTGCCCTTGCCAGTCCACCCACCCTTTTCTTTTCTTTTAATGGGGAGGGGGGCAGGTTGGGGAGACGGGAAGAGAGAGAGACAGGAAGGGATAGAGATGAGAAGCATTAACTCATAGCTACGGCACTTTAGTTCATTGATTGCTTCTCGTACATGTCTTGATGGGAGGGCTCCAGCCGAGCCAGTGACCCCTTGCTCAAGCCAGAGACCTTGGGCTCAAGATGATGACCCCACACTCAAGCCAGCAACCTTGGGGTTTCAATCCTGGGACTTCAGTGTCCCAGGTCAATGCTCTATCCACTGTGCCACCACAGGTCAGGCTTTTTATTTTTATTTTTATTAATTTTAGAGACAGTTAAAGGAAGAGAGAAAGACTCTGATTTGTTGTTTCACTTATTTATGCATTCATTGGTTGATTCCTGTATGTGCCTTGACCGGGGATCAAACCCACAACCTTGGCACACAGGATGACACTCTAACCAACTGAGCTAACTAGCCACAGCCTCTGTATTCTATGATTGGGGAATTCTAACAGTCAGTAGATGACTAGTAGTAGACTTCCACTTTTGCTCCACTTTGACTGACCTGAAGCCAGGGTTATAGTCTAGTAGAACAACAGCTGGCAAACCACAGGACTGCTTTTACATTAAAGAATGCTTGGCCTGACCAGGCCATAGTGCAGTGGATAGAGCGTCTGACTGGGACGTGGAGGACCCAGGTTCAAAACCCCGAGATCGCCAGCTTGAGCACAGGCTCATCTGGTTTGAGCAAGGCTCACCAGCTTAAGCCCAAGGCTGCTGGCTTGAGCAAGGGGTCACTTGGTCTGCGGTAGCCCCCTGGTCAAGGCACATATGAGAAAGCAATCAATGAACAACTAAGGTGCTGCAAAGAAGAACTGATGCTTCTCATCTCTCTTCCTGCCTGCCTGCCTGTCCCTATCTGTCCCTCTCCGTGTCTGCACACACACAAAAAAAATAAAAAATAAATGCTTGTACTGGTTGAAAATTAAAAAACTCTTCAAATTTCTTCAGATATGTAATGATTACTACTACTTCCCTGTCCCAGTCACCTACCCCATGCATATCTGTCTCCCCCATCCTGTGTGCAAGGAGATTATATGCAGGGCCTGCCTACACTCTCCAGGAAAAAATGACTGTTCTTATCAGAACTTGCAGCAAGCTTATAAGCTTACAAGTAAGAGGAAAATTAAGTTAAACTGCAACCAACATTAAATGTACTTACATTGTGGGTCCCCTTACCCAAGCTTCCTCATTTAAGCTCATTATTGCAAATGCGAACAATTTTTACTCTAGCTAAAACTTATTGGGCATTAATAAATGATGTGCTGGCCCAGACTGACCTAAGCCCTTTAATCATTACAGAATCAGCAAATCTGTAGATGGAACTTGTATTTTCCCCATTTATACATGAGAAACCTATTAAATGAACAGACAAAGTGACTGTCTTCATCAGAGTCCGAGGAAACCAAAAGCTCCCCAAGGCTGACCACAAAGAACGATCAGGGACCCTGTACCTTCTCTGTCCCCACTCAGCTCACCCTCATTAGCTCTTACCCTGTTGGGTAAGTACTGGGAGCAATGCTACATAAATGTTGCATCACAATGTCAAAGCCTTAGAAACTTCTAGAAATAAAACTACCTAGATAACAAATATAACTTTAAGTATTTCCTTCTTAGAAAAAGAATCTTGTTGAACATATTTCATTTATTACTCCGTAATAATGGAGGAACGAGTTTATGACATGCCTTCTCCAAACAGTCTATGCCTCCTTCTGACGTAATCATGTGGCAATAACAAGAAAAGGTGCAAATTAGGAGACATGCAGAACAAACTCACTGATAACCAATATGCTGACCTGTAGTAGAGGTAGACATTTGACACATATATTATCATTTTAATCTGTTTGTTCTACTAAATATAGTTGACCATTGAGCAATACAGGGTTTAGGAATGCCAGACCCTGTCCCCCAGTGAAAAATCCACATGTAACTTAAGGTGAACCTCCCCATACTCATATTCCCAACTGTGTGCATATAGAAAATATACAATTTTCCCCAATTCTATTGAAAAAGAAAACTGAGGCTCAAAGGGTCTCAGAGAGAAAAAAGATACAGATACACACCAAAAAAATACAAGTTATAACAACAAATATAATGCTTGTCCTGCTACTTATGATTAGTATGTCAAGTCC
Organism: Rhynchonycteris naso; assembly: GCA_037038555.1. Taxonomy (NCBI): domain Eukaryota; kingdom Metazoa; phylum Chordata; class Mammalia; order Chiroptera; family Emballonuridae; genus Rhynchonycteris; species Rhynchonycteris naso. Next base: position 235,094,588 of record CM072995.1, read on the forward strand.
GAGACAAATTACTGAAATCATCTATCTGCAAACCTCAGTCTCTTCCAGAAAAGTGTCACACCGCAAGGACTGCAGTCAGGAGAAGAACAAGGTGGCTAGCCTATAATGTTTACATAGGAAATGCTGCTTCCCACAGTTCTTTCTTTCCTTGTGACTTTTATTTTAGCGTTATTACCAAAATTAAGAAGTGAAGCTCAAAACCCAAGTCCGCCTGATGTCCTACAATGAAAAAAACACTGAACTTCTAGTCCTGAAGTGTTGTGTTACCAATAAGACACCACTTATTAGTGTGACCAGCCTGAAGATCTCCAGCCTCCTTCATGTATAATCACTGAGGTACACTGGAGGACCTCACCCTAAGGTCCCACATAGCTCTCAGTTTCTGCTTCTTTTCACTTTACCTAAGCCAAATTGAAATTTATTTGTGGAAGCTCCTGAAACTGAACTTCTTAACTTTTAGTTACTATTTCACCAGAATACTGTAGGTATCCATAAAAACTAATCTCAAGTACACATTTTATAATCAGCTCTAATACTATAGGTGTGGGATTTTCCAAAGTCAGACCCCAGATGTAAGTATTTACTCTAGAGAAAATGAATATGTATGTCTTGATATTTATATTTATGGATTTCTGAAAATGCAGGTGGGAGAAGAGAGTTGTGAACACAAAGATTAATATGAAATACTTCCCTTGATGAGCTCAAGTCCTTCCTGATTTGGCTCTGGCACCAATGGTTCTCCCACCACTGATATTCTCAGCGTCCTGGCAGGACTGAGCTTTTTAGACCACAGTTCCCTGCCCTCGAATGAGGCCCAGGTCAAGGAGGGGCAGAAAGGGATCTGAGCAGCATTACACCTCCTGGGAGGAGCCAGCAGAGTACTAAGGGGCTCTGGGGAGAAGCAGGCACATTCAAAGCTGCTCGGAAACTTATCCTAAGCTATTGAAATTGCACTTTGAATGTACATCTGGTCATATGACCAGAGACATCAAAAATAAGGGGGCAGCCTGACCTGTGGTGGCGCAGTGGATAAAGCGTCGACCTGGGAACACTGAGGTCGCCAGTTCAAAACCCTGCACTGGTCTGGTCAAGGCACATATGGGAGTTGAAGCTTCCAGCTCCTCCCCCCTTTCTCTCTTTGTCTCTCTCTCTCTCTCCTCACTCTGTGTCTCCTCTCTAAAATGAATAAAATAAAAATTAAAAAAAATTAAAAAAAAAATAAGGGGGCAATCACAATGCATTCATATAATGCATATTCATGTAGTTAGTCCCCCTGATCAGTGGTTTCATTTTCCAAGGTTTCAATTACTTGTAGTTAACTTCAGTCTGAAAATATTAAATGGAAAATTCCAGAAATAAACAATTCTTAAGTCTTAAACTGCATGCCGTTCTGAATAGTGTGATGAAATCTCACGCCATTCCGCTCTATCCTATCCAAGATGTGAATCATCCCTTTTGGCCAGCATCTCCACCTCACTCATCTCATCATGTCGCTATTGTATCATCTCACACCGTCATAAGAAGAAGGTGAGTTAAAGGCATTAAGACATTTTGAGAGAGATTGCATTCACATAATTTGTATCGGGACAATGCTTTATTCAACTGAGCTACCTGGCCAGGGCTATTATAAGTTGTTAACCTGATTGTACCTAATTTATAAATTAAAGTTTATCATAGGTAAAAATGTATAGGAATAAAACAGTATATACAGGGTTCAGAATTATCTGTAACTCCAGGTATCCACTGGGGGTCTTAGAATGCACCCCTGCAGATAAGAGGGGATTACTGCCATCCATATGTCCACAGAGCACCATTTCTCTAGAAATCATCTCCCTATTCCCCAAAGTAACTGCCACATACTATATTATGAGGAGGGTCCTGCACCTGGGCACAGGAGGTTAGTGTAAGAATATTTACAAAGAAATGTCATTAGAAAAGGACCAAAATCTCATACATTACTAATGTTTGTTTAAGTTGGTACAACTCCTAAAAAGGGCAATTTTTCAATATGTATCAAAGTTAAAGATGTACATACCCTCTGACTCTGTAATACCACTCTGGGAAATCTAGCTTATAGAAGTATATACAGACAGACATCTATACAAGGTATACACATTTTAAAAATATTATATTACTGTTTGTAATACTAAACAGCAAATGTATCTATAAATGAGAGACTTGAACACCCATGCCACCAAGAGGCTATGAAATGGCAATCACCAAGACAGACACACTGTGAAGTCAAAGGGCCATGTGCATGCAGAGTGGTGTGATCAGTATGCTAATTTGTGCAAAAGTACAGGAAATCTATTTATATTCAGTTTTGTTTTCATGAAATAAAACAATGAAGGGAATCATAAGAAACTAAGAGTGGGAAAGGATAGGAAAAACAGCCAGAAATGGGCAAATGGGAATATAAGGATGGCACGGAAATATTCCCCAGAAACCTTTTCATAATAATTGTAATTCTGACCATGGGCTTTTAAAAATGGATGGTTAGGGAAACCTTTTATCTTGTCAAAAAATACACAAGTATCATTATAACAGATGCAACAACATGAATGAATCTCACAGACACTGTTGATTGAACATATGATTCCATATATATTAAGTTTAAGAACAGGGAAAGCTAATTGATATGATTGAAATTAGGAGTTACCACCCTGCAAGGGATACTGATTGAGAGGAGGCATGAGAAAACGTTGGACACTGGAATGTTCTATATTTTTATCTGGGTTATGGTTACATGGGCCAATTTATGTCAAAATTCACCAAGCAATACAATTGAATTAGTACAGTTAATGCACTTTACTCTGTGTAAATATATATATTGTATTTCTTTTTTAAGTGAGAGGAGGGGAGATAAGAGAGACAGACTCCCACATGCACCCCCACCAATCCACCCAGCAACCCCTGCCTGGGGCCGATGCTGGAATCAACTGAGCTATACTCAGTGCCTGGGGCCAACAAAGGGACCAACTGAGCCACTGCAGGAGGGGAAAAGAAAAAACAGTGTCTGGAGAGGAAGGGGAAGAGAAGCAGACCATCACCTCTCACATGTGCCCTGACCAGAGATCAAACTTAGGATGTCTGCATGCCAGGCCAACACTCTATCCACTGAGCAAACCTGCCACATAGCCTGACCAGGCAGTGGCACAGTGGATAGAGCGTCGGACTGGAATGCGGAAGACCCAGGTTCGAGACCCCAAGCTCACCAGCTTGAGCGCAGGCCCATCTGGCTTGAGCAAAAGCTCGCCAGCTTGGACCCAGGGTCGCTGGCTCCAGCAATGGGTGGCTCAGTCTGCTGAAGGCCCGCAGTCAAGGCACATGTGAGAAAGCAATCAATGAACAACTATGGTGTCACAGCGGCAATGAAAACTAATGAGTGATGCTTCTCATCTCCCTCCGTTCCTGTCTGTCTGTCCCTATCTATCCCTCTCTCTGACTCTCTCTCTCTGTCCCTGTAAAAAAAAAAAAAAAGAAGGGAAAGGGGAAGGAAATAAGGAAGTTGCAAGTACATAAAGCATTTGTATACCAAAATGATATGTCTGCTGTTCAACATATGATTCTTTTTCTTTTTTTTTTAAGTAAGATAGAAAGAGAGACAGACAGACAGACAGACAGGAAGGGAGAAAGATGAGAAGCATCCATCCACAGTTGCATCACTTTAGTTGTTCATTGATTGCTTCTCATACGTGCCTTGACCAGGGAGCTCCAGTGAAGCGCGTGACCTCTTGCTCAAGGTAGTGACTTTGGGCTCAAGCCCGTGACCTTGGGGTCATGTGGATGATCCTGTACTCAAACGGGAGACCTCAGGGTTGCGAACCTTGGACCTCTGCGTCCCAGGCTGATACTCTATCCACTGCACCACCCTGGTCAGGCTCCACAGATGATCTTTAAGTTTCATACAACAAAATAGTTATTACCGCAGAGAAACTTTATTAAGTACACATCAAACAACCTAGTCTGGCTAGCCAATTTTCTATGGAGTCAGTCAGGAAGCATTATAAAAATAATGCCTTTTAAAAAGTTATGTCTTCTCAGCTTCATCGTTGTCACCTCCATAAGTTATTATGGACTATATTTTGCCAAATTATATAAAGCACCTAGAACTGATTAAACCTTCATGACATTAGAATCAGATGATAGCCCAAAGTTCACTGGGACACTATTATTACTGGCTCTGGTCTCTTAAGTCAGTTTTATTTAGGCTCTCGAAACCTTAAGTAAACAAATCCAACGGCCAATGAAAACTGACACACCCAGAAACTCCACGAAACATTTACTCCACAGTTCACAATAGACTCCTATTCCATCTACAGGTGGCCTTGCCTGAAACTAAAGGTCAACAGAAAACATTCTCTAACACCTTCACAATTTGTGGGTGTAAAAAATGGAGGAGGAAAAAAGAACAGGCAGGCTTCAAGGAGAGGGCAGGGACAAAGAACCATCATCTTCATGGTATCTCTATACCATACCTTCTGACTTTCCTAAGCATGCTTCAGTTTTGCTCCTTAACTAACTAAAAAATAGTACAAGCCCTGGCTGGATAGCTAAGTTGGTTAGAGCTTCATCCCAAAGGAGAGAGGTTGTTGGTTTGACTCCCAGTCAGGGCACACACAGGAACAGATCGATGTTCCTCTCTCTTTCACACCCTTCTTCTCTCTCTAAAATTAATAAATAAAAAACCCCACAGCAATAACAAACTTCATTTACATTTCTTGAATTCTTCAAATAGCAGATGTATACAATACCAAAGCTAAAGGAGCCTTCGGCATGATTGACATCCTTTACTCTTGACCAGCAGTGCCCACCCTCACTCAGCCCTTTCTGTTAAACTCCCACTAGCCAAAAAAAAAAAAAAAAAAAATCCTCTGTTGGAACCAGTGTCCAGGATTCTCAACTAACCTTCATGGAAGAAATCAATCTGCTCAAAAACCCTGTGATGGCAGTTTCTGAGGTTCTCCCAACAGCATCCTAACAGGATCTCTGAGAAACAGTCTTATTCCAACCATCTCTAAAGATAGGTTATCAATAACATGCATTGGGAAGATATTTTTGAAGAGAGGGCTTTTGTGGGCCTTCAGCAAATCACATAATATAGGAAATCACCTACTGGTAGGAATAACAATACATACGAAAAGAAAATTAATCTCTCTGTCTCACTAAAGTATTTCATAGATAAAGACTTGTGCAGAATTAGACTCTGTGTTTCACCAGGTTGTTCTCCACATAAAAAGTTTAACTTGACCAGGCGGTGGTGCAGTGGATAGAGCATCGGACTGGGATGGGGAAGACCCAGGTTCGAGACCCCTAGCTCGCCAGCTTGAGCGCGGGCCTATCTGACTCGAGCAAAAAAAAAAAAAGCTCGCTGGCTTGGAACCAAGGTCGCTGGCCCCAGCAAGGGGTGGCTCAGTCTGCTGAAGGCCCGCGGTCAAGGCACATGTGAGAAAGCAATCAATGAACAACTATGGTGTCGCAAAGGCAATGAAAAACTAATGATTGATGCTTCTCACCTCTCTTCGTTCCTGTCTGTCTGTCCCTATCTATCCCTCTCTCTGACTCTCTCTCTATCCCTGTAAAAAAAAAAAAAAAAAGTTTAAAGGTCTGCCACCTGCTACTACTGCAAAAACAGCCTTTAGCAATCTTGACCCAAGACAGCACCCCAGGTAATAGTGTCTCCCTCCAAAGGATAAGCAGGAAAGGCCAAGTTCTTTCCATGTGACTCCTTTAGAAGCAATCTATTTTTGGTGCCTAGGTCCACTTCTTTGAAAATGGTAATCTTTTGACTTTGTAGTAAAATAATTTCCACTTATCCCACCCTCAAAGTTCTAAGTAAAACATGAGACCACAACTTTTGCAACTTAGACAAAAATTCTAAGAACAAAGTTTCACAAAACACTAAAAATCAAGTTTAGAGACAAAAACTAGGCTTTAATGAAAGATGGAATACTTGCTGATTTTTAAAAAATACTTACCCACTCTTCAACATTGGGGGGCTGCTCATCATAAACATGTTCCTTGTCCCACAAAATATTTGACTTGTCATACTGGTCCATCTTTCTTCGAGTTTTCACAGCAAAGAAAATTATTAAAGCAAAAGCCACAATAACCATGAATCCCAGTACAATGGCAATGGCCTAAAAAGAGAGATGAAAGATATTGACATCATTAGACTTGAACTGTTTACTTTATCCCAATCCACACTCTCTAACTGTACCTAATCCACCCTCTACAAATCTCTTACTAAATATCTGTGGCTTACTTGACATAAAACTGACACAAATGGTTACATTTTAGAAATATAAAACCTACCCCATACCACTTGGACTAAGGCTAGCAAAACACACACACACACACACACACACACACACACTCTCTCTCTCTCTCTCTCTCTCTCTCGTCTACCTCAGTTCAATCCTCAGAACATGGTTAATTAACATTAGGTACTATTATCATCATCCCCATTTCAGAATTTTATAGTAAACTATTCCAAAGCTTGAGCACCAAGGGGCCATAATTTATAGAGGATCTGCCTTATCGTAAATTATGCAGACATGATCTAACGCAGCTATAAATCAGATAAAACAGACTAATTCATTTAGTCTGGCAGCTTTCTCTGTTTTATAAGTTTTTCATGAACTTACTAGAAAGGGCTCTGTGACAAGAAAATCCTACCTGTGACAGTTCTCCAGTGACTGGTAGGTATGTTAAGTGGTACACTGGCCCACATGCACTTGGAGTTAAGGCAGGTACCAGGACTCTGCCATGGGTATCTGCTAACGGGTAGCAGGAGGCTCTTGCTGTAGCTAACAGTGACACCCTTTCTCAAAGAATACAGGTTTGCAGTAGTTCCAGGACAAAGAAGGGTGGGGCTATTGTAAGTAGAGTGCCAATCCTAAGCCCTATGTACCACAAATACATCTGCATGTCAACAACCAACACTCTGAAAACCTACATTTGCAGGAAAAACATTTCATCTTCAAACAGAGTGACTCATTCAGATAAAAGAATGAGGATTCCTGAGTCAGTGTGAGGAGAAAATAAAAAGGAAAAACATTAGCAACCCAGAAACATTTTCTTAATATAATTAGGGGTGACTCATGGTTACTGAAGACAGGCTTCCCTACCTCACCTGCACATTTGAATCACCTGGATAGCTTTTAAAAACACTGACTTACACTCTAAAAGTTACAAAACACTTTTGAAAGAAATTAAAGATGACCTAAGTAAATGGAAAGATAGCCTATATTTGTGTATGAGTAGGCTTGATGTAAAAATGACAATACTACCCAAATTGATCTACAGACTCAATGCAATCCTTCAAAATCCTAGGGGGCATTTCTTGCAGAAATTTACAAGATGATCTCAAAATTCACATGAAAACACAAGGGGCCCAGAATCAAGCCAAAACAATCTTCAAATAGCACAAAGTTGGAGGACTCCCACTTCCTGATATCAAAACATTCTTTAAACCTACAGTAATTGCCTGACCAGCAGTGGCACAGTGAAAAGAGTGTCAGCCTGGACACTGAGGTCACTGACTTGAGCGCAAGCTCGTCAGCTTGAGAAAGGGCTCACCAGCTTTAGTGCAAGGTTGCTGGCTTGAGAGCGGGATCATCAACATGATCCCAAAGTTCCCCCAGTCAAGGTATATATGAGAAGCAATCAATGAACAACTAAAGTGAAGCAACTACAAACTGATCCTTCTCACTCTCTCCCTTCTTCTCTCTAAAAAAACAAAAAAATAAACTACAGTAATCAAGACAGTGACGTACTAGCATTAAGGATACAAATATATATTAATGGAATTAAATTGAGAGTTTAGAAATAAATCCTAACATTTATTGTCAATTTATCTTTGACTAGGGCATGAACAATTTAATGGTGAAATAGTCCTTTCAAAAAAGAATACCAATACAACTGGATATCCACACACAAAGAATGTTAAACTGAGCCCAAGATAAACTTATACTATGCCCAAGATAAACTCAAAATGGCTCAAAGACCTAACTGAAAGAGCTAAAATTAAGTCTTTTTAAAATTTATTTTAGAGAAAGAGAGGAAGGGAGAAAAAGTAGGGAAGAGGATCAGAGAGAAGAGAGTAGAAAGAGGGGGATGGAAGAGGGACTAGAGAGGAGGGAGAGAAAAGAGGGAGAGGAGCGAAACATGGATTTGTTGTTCTACTTATTTATACATTCACTGATTGTTTCCTGTATGTGTCCTGAACAGGAATCAAACCCGCAACAATGGTGAATCAGGACGATACTCTCACCAACTGGGCTACCTAGCCAGGGCAAATTAAGAGTCTCAGAAGAAACACAGGAGTAAATCTTTGCAACTTTGAGTTAGGTAAAGCTTTCAGATATGACACCAAAAGCACAAGCAACAAAAGAAAAATCATTAAAATTAAAGGTTTTTATACAAACAATATGTAGAAAGTAAAACGAGAATGACAAAAATTAGAAAAATGCTTGCAAATCATATACCTGTAAGGGATTTGTATCCAGATATATAGAGTCCTTACAATTCAATAATAAAAATACAAGTAGCTCAATTTAAAAAATGGACAAAGCTCTATATAGCCATTTCTGCAAAGAAGATATATGCACAAGGAAAACAAGCTCAGCATCATTAACTGTCAAGGAAATGCAAATCAAAACCAAACTGGGGTACCACTTCAGACCTTTAGCATGGCTTGACTCAGAAAGGGAAAAAGAAAACCCCAGTGCTGAAGGAAATGTGAAAAACTGGAATCCTATACATTCCTGGTAAATGTAAAGAAGTGTAACCATTTGCCTGACCAGGCGGTGGCGCAGTGGGTAGAACGTCAGACTGGGATGCGGAAGAACCAGGTTCGAGACCCCAAGCTCGCCAGCTTGAATGCGGGCCCATCTGGCTTGAGCAAAAACCTTGCCAGTTTGGACCCAAGGTCACTGGCTCCAACAAGGGGTTGCTCGGTCTGCTGAAGGCCCGCAGTCAAGGCACATGTGAGAGAGCAATCAATGAACAACTAAGGTGTCGTAATGGCAATGAAAAACTAATGATTGATGCTTCTCACCTCTCTCCGTTCCTGTCTGTCTGTCTCTATCTATCCCTCTGTCTGACTCTCTCTCTGTCCCTGTGTAAAAAAATAAAGAAAGAAAGAGAAAGAAAGAAAGAAAGAAAGACTGAAATGGATTGAAAAAAAAATTTTCTTTAAAAAAAAAAAAAAGAAGTGTAACCACTTTAGTATATCTATAGAATGAACTATTATTCAGTGATAAAAAGAAATGAAGTGCCTGACTAGTGCTGGCAAAGTACATAAAATATAGACCTGGGACACGCGGGCTCATCCAGTTTGAGCGCAGGCTCACCAACCAGAGCACAGGGTCACCGGCTTGAGTGTGGGATCACTGGCATGCTATCAAGGGCGCTGGCTTGAGCCCAAAGGTTGCTGGCTTCAGCAAGGGGTCACTGGCTAGGCTGGAGCCCCACAGTTAAGGCACGTATGAAAAGCAATCAGTGAGCAACTAAAGTGCCACAACTAAGAGTTGATACTCCTCATCTCTCTTCCTTCCTATCTCTCTGTCTCTCGAAAATAAAGGGGGGGGGGGATGAAGTACTGGTACCTGCTACATGGATGAACCTAAGTAATTATGCTACATGAAAGAAACCAATCATAAAAGACTGCATTGTATAACTCTGTATACGAAATATCTAGAATAGGCAAATGTACAGAATAGGCCTGAGGAGAGTTAGGGAAATGAAGAGTGACTGCTAATCGGTAATGAGTCAGTGAAATGTTCTTTGTGGAACAGTGAAAATGCTCTAAAGTTGATTGTGGTAATGAGTGCACAACTGTGAATATATGAAACACCAACAAACTTATACTCAAAAGATGAATTATGTGGTAATGTTCATTGTATCTCAATAATGACACTTAGCCCTTGTCCCAGATTCTGATTTAAATAGAAGAGAGGCCTTGGCATCAATATTGTTTAAAAGTTCCCTAAGTGATTCTAAGCATCCCGAGTTGAGGGCCTCGGAACCAAGGCGAGAGGGGGTGTAAAAAGAACAAAATTATCCATACCTCCTGGGGATCCACCACGCAGTAGTGATACAAATACTGATCCACATAGAGTCCTGAAGTTGCGGGTGTATAAAACTGGTTGCAGAGGGCCATAATTTGTGAACCGTACATAGAGCCAGAAGCCTGGGCAGTTGGATTGACTCCCATTATATAGACAATCGTGGCAATAAACACCATGAAGCCCAGGATAGCACTCACTATTATCACGGTCAGGTAATATCTTCTTGTTCTGGATATTTCAGATCTTATAACACTGGTAACAAATATCACCAATGCAGCAATGAAACAAAAGGCAGCCATCGCCAGTAGGAAGCCCTTTGCTGCTCTTGGATCTGTATAGCCTGTTCCATAACCGTAACTGTAGCCATAACCATAGCCATTTCCGTAGCTCCCAAAGCCACTTCCACCAAAAGGGTAGCCCACACCACCTCCTATTATGTTGCTTCCATAGCCTCTGTCCCAGGCGAGTGTGGAGGCGACACAGGCAAATATGGCAATGCACATGACGATAATGAGCATAGACAGAATGCGAATCACTCCTGGAGGAGAGGTCCACTTGTAGAAATGAAGGATTTCATCTTCTGGATAGAAGGAATATGCCGTGTGAGAAAGCATCGGTCGGACATGCATCTCTCCCCCGTACATGTCATTGCTTGGTGCGTAATGACTGGGTTTGCTGAAATGCACATGAAAATAATTTCCAGTTAGCACTTTTTGGAGGTAAGAAGAAAGAACGCAAAAAGTACTTGGAACAGTTTAAACAAACTACAGGCAAAAAATACTACGGTTAGCACTGCCCCACTGCAGTGGGGCGATCTGTGTGCCCCCCCCCCCGAAATTCAAATGTCAGCATCTTAAGTTGCAATGTGATGGTATCAGGAGGTGGGGCCTTTGGGAGGTAATCAGGTCACGAAGTGGAGCCTTCATGAATGGGACTAATGCCCTTATAAGAGAGGCTCCAGAGAGCTCTTTCACCTCTTCTGTCATGTGAGGACTCAATTAGAAGCTGGCAGTTTACATCTCGAAAGAGGGCCTTCACCAGGACTTTGGACAAGTTTCCAGATGCTGCCAGTCTGGGACCCACACATTGAGAATAACTGCTCTAATTTCTATGTATGGAAAAGAAGTCCCCAAATTTTGCTACATATTAGGATCACCTGAAGAATGAGTAAAATCAGAATACTCCATACCAGTTAAATCATAATCCCTGAGGATAAAACCCACAAAGTTTAAAACAATGGTGTCAACCCTTGCCTGTGTGACTTGAGACCAGTGCGTTCAAACATGACAGCTACAGTGAGTGACCCACTGACGAACATGAGTAATTCCTGGTGGCCTTGCTCTCCTACCTAAGAAGGCACATTCATTCATGTATTCATTTGACAGCTATTCACTGGAGCTGCCAGGTGGGGCTGTGCTCAGTACTGGGGACACAACATTGAACAGAACGTCTCAGTCCAGGCTTCTCACAGAGTTGGGTCACTCTATCAGGGAGGTAAGACATTAATCCCTACATGCTCTATAGTTAGCAATGGTAAGTTACCAAGTAAATCAAATATGTAACGAGGGCTCATCAGGATGATGCCTAATTGGATCTTGATTCTCCTTTATATAAATATCTTAGAAACTCCAGTGATTTAATCATCAACACAGTTTGCGAAAGGCACACTGACGTGTGGACACACTGAATTGAAGAACTGCATGCCATGGGGAGGCAAAATTCAACTCGTTTACTGACCTCAGGTCCTTTTGTTTCTGCCATATTTCCACAGCCCACCTTCCTCATGCCAGGGCATGATGTCTTACTACTTACTACTAGGTGCTTCAAAGAAATTACCCAAGTATGTGAGAATGAAAAGGAAACAGAGAAATGAGAGAACACTGATGAGCTGGTCCTTGAGAATGTCAAGTATGAAGGCTCCATAAGCCATCCTACTTGAATATTTGGGTTGTCTCTGTCTGGAGCTGTCATGGGCAGTGTAGCTCTGAACATCGTGAACATCTTGTATCCTGGCACACACAACACTTATTCTTCTAAGGTATGTACCCAGGAGTAGAATTTCTGAGTCAAATTTTTTTTTTAAGTTTCAGCTCTACTAGACAATGTCAAACTGTTTTCCAAAATAATTGTATCAATTTATACTCCTATTAACAGTGTAATTATATATTAATGTTCACAGAAACATTGCTTATGATTACCCCAAACAGAAAACAGTCCAAATGTCTACCTACAGTGGAATGGGTGCAATATTGTGATTTATAAGAAATAAATATTTGGTCACTCACTCAGATAACCAAATCTATTTTTCCCATATATATACTACTCACAAAAAATTAGAGGATATTTCAAAACAAATATGAAGCTACAAAATATCCCCTAATTTTTGTGAGCAGTGTATTTGGTCTGCTACAATTCCTGCCTCACCACTCCAGGAACTCTTGGAATTTCCAACATGTAAAAAGTGAAAAGCGTATCTTTGTTATGTTAATGAGGTGTCTGGTAGAAAGCACTAATGGAGGGGAGGGTTGGAACTTTCAGTTCTCAACCCCACCCTCTGTGCTCCACCCCATTACACAAAGTACCTCCTGAGAGGAGAGAGGGGACAGGGGCTAGAGGTTAAATCTATTGCCAAAGGCCAAGCAATCACTACTCAACAAAGATTATACAACCCCCCTTCCCAGGGGATGGGGTCAGAGTTTCTGGGCTGGTGAACACGTGGAAATTCAGAGAGGGGTGCCTGAGGAATTCCATTCCCACATGACTTGCTGGATGTATCTCTTCCATCTGGCTGTTCCTGAGTTACGTCCTTTACAATAAACCAGTGATCTAGTAAGTAACATGTCTGTCTGAGTCCTGTGAACCATTCTAGCAAATTAATTGAATCCAAGGAGAGTTGTGGGAACCTCTAATGTATAGCTGGTTGGTCAGAAGAGCCGGTAGCAACCTGGCATCCTGAGTTGGAGGGGGTTGTTGGAGGCTCCAGTCTGTAGCCAGTTGGTCAGAAGCACAGAGAGCCTGGGCTTGGGGCTCACATCTGAAGCGTGTGTGTTTGGGCGTGGGGACACTCTTGTAGGAATGAAACAGTAACCTACGGAATCTGATGCTATCTCTGGGTAGATAGTGTAAGAATTGAGCTGAATTCTTGAACATCCTGCTAGTGTCCTGAGAATTGTTTGTTGGTGTGTAGAGAACCACCCCACACTGGAACTGGGTCAAGGGGACCCAATTTAATGGGTAATTGTGATATATCCACATGATGGAATACTACTACGGAGCTATGCTGTCTAATATTGCAGCCACTAGACGCCTGGGTTTTCTGACCACTTGAAGTGTGGCTAGTCCAAACTGAGATGTGCTTTTAAGTGTAAAACACACAGTGGATCACAGTATGAAAAATATGTAAGACCGAAAAGAGAGAAACCTAATATCAACTATATGGTCTGGCTGATTGTAAAGCCAGTAGTCGCGGCCACTATCACAGCCGCCTGACCCATGCAGGTTCGCATTAGATTCGAACAGTCGGTAATGAAACACAGGAGCTAAGAACTGGTGAGCCATCAGCTTTAATTCTAGCTTGCACCCGGCGGGCAAGCAAAAACACACACTGGGCTCCAAAACCCATACATTCAGTGCTCACAAAGCTACTGACTTATCCGAGTTTCCTAGCATCAAAGCTTTCCAGCTCACCAGACTTATTCACCTGTTTCCCATCTCCTCCTGCACAAACTCTTAACAAACTGGCTTCTTCCTCAGCACTCTGCCATCTCGGCTGCTTCTCCTGGCCTCCACGTGGCCTTACTCTGCTCTCCTCTCTAATACCTCAGGAACCAAGAGCGAGAGAGCAAGCTACTGTTCTCTCCCACTTTATAGCAGACTCAAAAACCTTTAATCCAATTATAGAAACAAGGAAGTCTCTGATACAAAGTCACCCATCTGAGGCATAATGGGATTCCTCCCTACATCACCACCCTACATCATCCAATCAGTCAAGGGTGTGGGGAAGAGCTTACTCTTAAAACTAAGCCTTAGGCTATAACGACCCGGCCTGCCCACAGCCTGTTCCAGAACACACATTAATATCAACGAACTTCCATGTGGGCAGCGCCATCTTTAACAAAGTGAGCATAATATATTTTATCTGCCCAACACTGATGAATGATGTCAATGTAGGTTCATCAATTGCAGAAAATACACCACTCTGGTGGGGGGTGCTGATAATGGGGAGGCTGTGCATGTGTGGGGGAACGGGGGACATGGGAAATCTCTGTACTTTCTTTTCAATTTTGCTATGAACATAAAACTGTTCTAAAATATAAAGCCTTAAAAAAAAGCCAGAATGTGAACTACCCCATGAATCAGTCTTTATATCAGTTATGTGTTGAAATGACAATATTCTGGATATAGATATTAAGTAAAATATATTATTAAAATTAACTTTTTATTATTTTCAATATGGTCGTAAGAAAACAAAATCATGTGTATAGCTCACATTATATTTCTATAGCACTGCTCTGAAGCAAAAAAAAAAAAGTTTAAAAAAACAAGTAAAACTAAACTGTACTGTTTAGGATGCATAAGGTGGTAAAATAACAAAGAAAAGCAAGGGGACCATATGTCAGAACAGGACTTTGAGGTGTTGTTTCTTGGCCCAGGTGGTAATTTTGCTTTGTTTGTGTTTCATTATCTCATATACACATTCTGTGCCCTTTTCTATTTGTATACCATATTTCACCATTGTTTAAAAAAGCAACACAAAATAAACATCAGGCGAATGGAACACTACTCAGTAACTATATTCTCTAACATTTTAATGACCATGTTGTCTGTCATAAACAACTGTGTCCATACCATGTTCAAGTGTTAGTCAGGAAGCTATGTAATATGAAAACAAACTCAACTACGGTTATCAAAGAGTTAAAGTACAAACTACTTAAAGGAGGTAATCCCTAGCAATGCTAGGTAACAAATTTAAAACTGAAGAATTCACTGTTTAATCCCCAAATAACTAGGGATGTCAAGAATCCTCAACTTTGCTTCCCATTTTATACAGCGTGTCCATAAAGTCACGGTGCACTTTTTTTTTTTTTTTTTTTTTAATTTTATTTTATTTTTATTTTATTCATTTTAGAGAGGAGACACAGAGTGAGAGAGAGAGAGAAAGGGGGGAGGAGCTGGAAGCATCAACTCCCATATGTGCCTTGACCAGACCAGTGCAGGGTTTTGAACTGGCGATCTCAGTGTTCCCAGGTCGACGCTTTACCCACTGCGCCACCACAGGTCAGGCACGGTGCACTTTTGACCAGTCATAGGAAAGCAACAAAAGACGATAGAAATGTGAAATCTGCACCAAATAAAAGGAAAACCCTCCCAATTTCGGTAGGATGATGTGGCAGCATGTGCGCACGCGCAGATGATGACGTAACACCGTGTATACAGTGGAGCAGCCCACAGCCATGCCAATCAAGATGTGGACGGTACAGAGGAAAGTTCAGTGAGTTCTGTGGCTCACTAAATTCGAATCCGTGATCAAAGTGCAATGTGAATATTGGCACGTTTATAACAAAGCACCACCACATAGGAATAACATTACTCGGTGGGATAAGCAATTGAAGGAAACCGGCAATTTGGTGGAGAAACCCCGTTCTGGTAGGTCATCAGTCAGTGACGAGTCTGTAGAGGCTATACAGGATAGCTACCTAAGGAGCCCTAAAAAATCTGTGCGTGTGCTGGACAATTACACCTAAGTGAAACTACATACAGTTCATAAGGTGTTAAAGAAACATCTCTGTTTTACGGGGTACAAATTGCGGCTGTTGCACGCTACCAAACCGGCGGACAGACCCACACGATGCACGTTTGCTACAGATATGCTTCATGAGATCGACAATGATGCAAGATTTTTGCAGAAGATTGTGTTTAGCGATGAGGCGACCTTCCATATCTATGGACATGTTCATCGCCATAACGTCTGAATACGGGCTGCTGAACATCCTCATGCCTATGTTGAGTACGAATGTAACACCTCTAAAGTGAATGTATGGTGTGGCCTGATGCATGATAAGGTGATAGGCCCATTTTTTTTGCGTAGCAGTCTGTGATGGCAAACACCTATCTTGACATGTTGGAATTGTATGCAGTGCCACAATTTCCAGAAGGTGTGATCTTTCAACAGGACGGCACTCATCCACACTACGCCACCATTGTTCGTGAGTTTCTGGATAGAAGATTCCCCTGGTGGTGGATAGGCAGGGGTTCTGTCAAGCCATGGCCACCATGATCCCTAGATCTGACGTCCTTAGACTTTTACTTTTGGGGTTATGTGAAACAACATGTGTACATTAAACGTATCAAAGACATTAATCACTTAAAACAGAGAATCAGCCTGACCTGTGGTGGCGCAGTGGATAAAGTGTCGACCTGGGAACACTGAGGTCGCCAGTTCAAAACCCTGCACTGGTCTGGTCAAGGCACATATGGGAGTTGATGCTTTCAGCTCCTCCCCCCTTTCTCTCTTTCTCTCTCTCTCTCTCTCACACACTCTGTGTCTCCTCTCTAAAATGAATAAAATAAAAATAAAATTAAAAAACAAAACAAAAAAACCCAATCCTCTTGCAAGAGGATGTTTTAAAAAAAATAAAAATAAAAAACCAGAATCACAGCCTGACCAGGTGGTGGCGCAATAGGTAGAGCATTGAACTGGGATGTGGAAGACCCAGGTTCGAGACCCCGAGGTTGCAAGCTTGAGCGCGGGCCCATCTGGCTTAAGCAAAAGCTCGCCAGCTTGGACCCAAGGTCGCTGGATCCAGCAAGGGGTTGCTTGGTCTGCTGAAGGCCCGCGGTCAAGGCACATGTGAGAAAGCAATCAATGAACAACTAAGGTGTCACAATGGCAACGAAAACTAATGATTGATGCTTCTCACCTCTCTCCATTCCTGTCTGTCTGTCCCTGTTTATCCCTCTCTCTGACTATCTCACTGTCCCTGTAAAATAAATAAATAAATAAAAAATAAACAATAGAGGCTTGACCTGTGGTGGCGCAGTGGATAAAACGTCGACCTGGGAACACTGAGGTCGCCAGTTCAAAACCCTGCACTGGTCTGGTCAAGGCACATATGGAAGTTGATGCTTCTAGCTCCACACCGCCCCCCTCTCTGTCTCCTCTGTAAAATGAATAAAATAAAAAGAAAAAAAGAAATAAACAACAGAGAATCACAGATGTTATTCACTCTGTTATACCAGACATCTTTACCTGTGTGTGGCAAGAACTTCACTATCGTTTGGATGTATGTAGGGCAACAAATGGAGCCCACATTTGTGAACTGCACTGAATAGGTATGAAACTGGGGGAGTTTTTCCTTTATTTGGTGCAGATTTCACATTTCTATCGTCTTTTGTTGCTTTCCTGTGACTGGTCAAAAGTGCATCATGACTTTACAGACACACTGTATGTATAATGGCAGGAATGACTCTTAAAATTGACAATGTAGAACATATTATGCTAAGCGAAAGAAGTCAATCACAAAAGACCACATATTGTATGATTTCTTTTATGAAATGTCCAGAATGTACAAACCCAGAACAGAAAGCAGACTGGTGGTTGCTGAGTACAGGAGAGTGACAGCTAATGTGTAGGAGGATTCTTTGGGGATAAGGTTATAAAAAGGTCCTAATATTGTGGTGATGCTTTCACAACTCTGTGAATATGTTAAAACCACTGAACTGTCTTTTCTAAATGAGTGAATTGCATGGTGCGGATTTTATCTTAATAAAAGTGTTATTTAAAAAATTGAAGCTATGTTGCCAATAGTCATTTTAACAAGACCCTAATATGTAAGCTTCATACCAATTATAAAAACAAAAAGGAATATATACACACAAATATAAGCCTAGACTACATTAAAGCAAACATTAGATACAGGTAATAGTAGTTGTCTCTGCAAAGAAAAACTATCTTACTAGAAGTTATGAGTAAGAGGAAAACTCATTTTTCACTGAATACAAATATTTTTTTAAAGGCAAACAAATAGATGAAAGTTTTAATTCTAGGCATGCATTTTTTTTTTACATGTAACAGTTTTTTAAAATTTTTTTTTAATTTCTTTTTTTTATTTATTCATTTTAGAGAGGAGACACAGAGTGAGAGAGGGAGAGAGAGAGAAAGAGAGAAAGGGGGGAGGAGCTGGAAGCATCAACTCCCATATGTCCCTTGACCAGACCAGTGCAGGGTTTTGAACTGGCGACCTCAGTGTTCCCAGGTCGACGCATTATCCACTGCGCCACCACAGGTCAGGCATGTAACAGATTTTTAAAAATGAAAACTAAAGAACTATTTACTTACAATTCATCAGGTCTATATGGAGGTGGACTTTCAAAAGGCCTCGATGACATGGTTGATGGTCACCTGATCGTCACGATGAGCAATGTCCTTCAGCTCCCAAGACAAGCCAATCTAAGCAACAAAAGTAGGGTAATGGTGTTACTACCGGGCTCAGGGTTCCCTGGCGTCAGTAAGAAATCTAATGAAACCAAACTCAAGAAACCTCTCACACCATGTTTATTTCTCTTGTCCCTCCCAATGCTATTTTTATACATTGGACTAGGAATTCCTTGAGCACAGGAAACCACAGAGCAAAGGAATCATTCAGCCTTGAAGTCCTCACAGTACTTAGCACCATGCCCATACATCACTGGCATACAAATATTGTTTAAACTTGAAATTCTACATTGTAGTAATAAAAAATTCACAAAGCGCATTAGCTCAGTTGGTTAGAGTCATCCCGAAACCCAAGATTGCAGGTTCGATCCCTGGTCAGGGAACATTTGGGAAGCAGCCTGTTAAGTGCACAACTAAGTGGAACAACAAATGAATGCTTCTCTCTTTCTCTATCTCCCTTCCTCTTTCTGTCTCCCTAATATCAATCCATTAAGAATAAATAATTCAAAGCTTTTACAGCATAGGTAAAAATGGTATGTATTTTTTAAAAATAATTCCTTCAAAGAACAAGAAAGATGAGTATGAGAAAAAAACTTTAATTTATTGTTTCATATTACTTTGGAAAGTTCATCTCAAATAAGAATGCATATGAAAATACATAACTAGCAAAGTCTAACACACACGAGCCCCTCGATGTTAACTAAAGCATAATCTGGCTTAAAAGTATGCTTTTCTCATTACAAATGATTACATGATGCATCTATGAACGGTGGGACTTCTTTCCCCTTCTGCTTTTCTAAGTCTTCAACACTGGGCATAATTTCTGCAAATTATTGGGGGAAAACATTAAACAAACACTGTGTTAAAGAGTCCTCTTCTCTAAGAGAAAAGCAGAAAGATTTTGGTCTAAAATTCCTCAAATTGTTCCAATTTCACTCAACACAAAGGAGTTATTAAGTACCTCCACTATACCAGGGGAGCCTGTGGAAGTTAAGTATGAGACACAGTTCTCTGGAAGGTCACACACAAGGGAAAAAGCTATTAAACAGGCATTATTCAGGGCTGACCTACATGATAAAGTGCACTATGGGGAGGACCAAAGACATAAGGAGAAGCAGAAAGGAAGAAGGAACACTTGAGCAAGATCTAGAACTGAATATATTATAGTGTCTAACTTTTTATCCTTCTCAAATAAAATATGTGCAATTTTACATCACTACTATGTTAGAAACAGTGAATCAATTCAAATTCTGTTTTTTAAAATCAATGGTAGCAATCCTCCACATCCTTAAGGACAGTCAATTCAAAATGAGTTAGAACCAGCCTGGCCAGGCAGTGGCGCAGTGGATAGAGCGTCGGACTGCGATGCAGAAGACCCAGGTTCGAGACCCTGAGCTCGCCAGCTTGAGCGCGGGCACATCTGGCTTGAGCAAAAAGCTCATCAGCTTGGAGCCAAGGTCGCTGGCTCCAGCAAGGGGTTGCTTGGTCTGCTGAAGGCCCGCGATCAAGGCACATGTGAGAAAGCAATCAATGAACAAACTAAGGTGTTGCAATGGCAACGAAAAACTAATGATTGATGCTTCTCACCTCTCTTCATTCCTGTCTGTCCCTATCTATCCCTCTCTCAAAAAAAAAAAAAATGAGTTACAACCTGACCGGGCGGTGGCGCAGTGGATAGAGCATCAGACTGGGATGCCGAAGACCCTGGTTCGAGACCCCAGGGTCGCCAGCTTGAACACGGGCCCATCTGGCTTGAGCAAAGGCTCATCAGCTTGGACCTAAGGTCGCTGGCTCCAGCAAGGGGTTGCTCGGTCTGCTGAAGGCCCACGGTCAAGGTACATGTGAAAAAGCAATCAATGAACAAGTATGGTGTCACAATGGCAATGAAAAACTAATGAATGATGCTTCTCACCTCTCTCCGTTCCTGTCTGTCTGTTCCTATCTATACCTCTCTCTTACTCTCTCTCTGTCCCTGTAAAAAAAAACAAACTCAGAATAAAATACTGCCCAAATGTATATTCGGTAAAACCTCAAAGATGAAAATATACTGAATGTTAGTAACATCAATACAATTGGCATAATTTCTCCAAACACGAGGTAAGACAACTTCTCTACATCCTTCTATTTCTAAAAACTGCTTTATTGAATTATAACATACAGAAAGTCCACAAATCATAGGTGCACAAAGCCCTGTAACTAGCACCCAAACACAAATGAAAGTGAGCAATTTAGGTCAAATAGTGTGGTGCTATAAAAATCCAGATTAAATGTCTCCCTTTTATTGATTCTTTTTTTTTTTAAGTTGTGGGGGGAAAGGGAACAGACAGGGACAGACAGAAGGGAAGGGAGAAAGATGAGAAGCATCAACTTATAGTTGCATCACTTTAATTGTTCATTGATTGCTTTCTCATGTGCCTTGACCAGGGAGCTGCAGTTGAGCTAGTGACCTTTGGGCTCAAGCCAGTGACCACAGGGTCATGTCTATGATCCCATGATCAAGTCAGACACCCTGCCCTCAAGCTGGTGAACGCTCACTCAAGCAGGATGAGCCTCAAGAACTCAAGACGGCAACCTCCGGATTTCGAACCTGGGTCCTCAGCATCCTAGGTCAATGCTCTATCCACTGTGCCACCGCCTGACCAGGCTTACTGATATTTTTTATTGATTTTTAGAGAAAGAAGGGGAAAGAAAGAGAAATATCAATTTGTTGTTCCATTTATTTATGCATTCATTGGTTGATTACTGTGTGTGCCCAGACCAGTGTCTGAACTTGCAACATTGGTGTATCTGAACTACACTTTAACCAGCTGAGCTACCCGGCAAATATCTCCCTAATTGACATTCAGAGAAATACTAAGAAAAACTAAATTTAGACACTATGGAAGGCAGGACCCTACTTCTGAATCTGAATGTCAAATAGTGACAAATTGACCTAAGAGGGGTATCTTATTATGACTCACTCACTCAATTCAGAACTGCCAAAAATTCTAGGCTCAATGATAGTTTTTGAAAATTGTTAATTAATCCAGACCCAGGCTGCAGTTTAAGTTTTGTCAAAAATCCAGATAGGCCCTGCCAGGTAGCTCAGTTAGTTAAGAGAATTGTCCTGATCTTCCAAACTTGTAGGTTCCATCCCCGGTCAGGGCACATACAAGAGAATGCATGGATGAGTGGGACAAAAATCAATGTGTTTCTTTCTCTCCCCTTGCCCTTCCTCGCTTTCTAAACAAAATCAATAATTTTTTAAAAAAAAATCTAGACAATAAAATTCCTTCCCAAACCGCTATTTCCTAGATTCAGAGTTTAGTTGCCATGTCTCCTCCAATAGCAGAGATTTTAAATTTAAGAACAAGTCATGTCACACCAACTTCTCCTTTTTTGAGGCTACCAGACTGGTAGATGCAGGAAATGCAGAGAGAATCCTGAATATCTTGAGCACATTCTTAATGTGTACAGTGCTGTTAGGCAGATTTGGAAGGGGCTGAATAATAGAACTTAATTAGGATGAGAGAATGGACCCTTTATGTCCACCAGGACGGAGATTTCTAGTGGTGACCACACACACTGTAGATAAGAGAAGTTTATCCAGATTTGCAGCTAACAAACCCACTGCCTACAAGTACATCAACACTCAAGTTCTCTCTCTGTAAGGCCCAAAGGATGAGTTGAAACAAACCTAGTGGTTGTAAAAGCTCACGCCTGACTCAAGTTCCTCATCTCTGAGCCTCACTACCCTCCTCTGTCAAATGGAGGTTAATCCTGACTTCTGGATTGAAATAACTAAGTAAAACAATAAATTAAGAAAGATAAGCAGGCCCTGGCTGGTTGGCTCAGCAGTAGAGCGTCGGCCCAGCGTGTGGAAGTCCCGGGTTCAATTCCCGTTCAGGGCACACAGGAGAAGCACCCATCTGTTTCTCCACCCTTTCCCCTCTCCTTTCTCTCTATTTCTCTCTCTTCCCCTCCCACAGCCAAGGATCCATTGGAGCAAAGTTGGCCCAGGTGCTGAGGATGGCTCCATGGCCTCTGCCTCAGGTGCTAGAACGGCTTCAGTTGCAATGGTGCAATGCCCTAGATGGGCAGAGTATAGCTCCCTAGTGGGCTTGCCAGGTGAATCCCGGTTAGGCACATGCAGGAGTCTGTCTCTCTGCCTTCCTGCTTCTCACTTCAAAAAAATAAAAAATAAAAAGAAAGCCTGACCTGTGGTGGCGCAGTGGATGAAGCATGGACCTGCAATGCTTGAGGTTGCTGGTTCAAGACCCTGCACTTGTCTGGTCAAGGCACATATGGGAGTTGATGCTTCCTGCTCCTCCCCCACTTTCTCTCTCTCTCTGACACTCTCCTCTCTAAAAAAAAATGAATAAATAAAAAATTTAAAAATTAATAAAATAAAAAGAAAAGAAAAAAGATAAGCAAATGTATTCACAGCAAAGTGGTTGTCCTGAAGGTGAGAAACTTCAGTATTTAGGCAATTAGGTATTCTGTATACATTTTCAAATATTGGTGGTATGAATAAATCTTTTTTAAAATATAAGTTTAATTTTAAAAAAAGTGTAAGTACTGGATAGAGAGATCTGGCTTAATAATTGTTCATTTTTTAAAATTGATTTTAGAGAAAGAAAAACAAACATTGATCTGCTGTTCCATTTATTATACAGTTATTGGTTGATTCTTGTACATGCCCTGACTGGGAATGAAACTCACAACCAGGGCATATCAGTATGATGCTCTAACCAACTGAGCTACCTAGCCAGGGCAATACGGTTCTGTTCATTTTTTAAAGTGCATTTCCTTGGTGAGGATTTCAACAAAAGCTAACATACTATCCCAAACTCTGGCACAATTCACAGAGATAGTACTTTGATCTGGGAATGATACAGTTATTAAAAAGAAGCAAACCTGTCTCAGCTAGCTAGGGTGGCTAGCTCGGTTGGTTAGAAAGTCGTCCCAATACACAAAAGTTGCAGTTGCAGGTTCCATCCTGGTCAGGGCAGCACATACGTAAACAGATCAGTGTTTGTCTCCTCTCTCTTTCCCTCTTTCTCTAAAATCAATAAATAAATTAAGAAAAAAAAAGCAGCAGCAAACTTCTGCATAACCTTAAAATTTATGCATCATGTTCCAGCTAAGTGCCTCTCCAGGAGTGTGACTAAGATTATTAAATATCTAGAAAAATGATGTCTTAACACAAATAATTGGAAATACAGAAAATGTTCAGCCTGGAGAACTCAACATTGGAAGGACCACTATGGCAACCTTCAACTATCTAAAGAGTTGTTTTTGTAGTTCTTTGAGGAAAAAAATAAAACAACACGATAGGGTCAGATTTCCTTTTAATGTTAGGAAGTATCTCCCTCACTCTGACCCCACACATCCTCCAAAAATAACAAACAACTTTATCTCATGACAATTATGCAAAGCTTAAATTGTTTGATATTTTGTGGGGGAGGGGAGGCCTGGACAGAAGGACTTAAAAGCTCTCTTTCAAGACTGTCTGTGACTATGCTTTAAGGACACAGCCAAAGCAGAAAGAAAGCCAAGATACAACAGACTTGTCCAACGCACAGCACAGCAAGCCATGACAGTGAAAGGGACATATATCAAACAGCTGAGTAAGAATCAGGGGCAAAGGAGGAGCAGCTAACATTTGTTGACTACGTTAAGCCGAAAAGCCAGCTAATGTTATATAACAAAAGGTCTTCCTTTGAAAATATTTACTGGTCAACAGGCAGTGGCGCAGTGGATAGAGCATCAGACTGGGACACAGAGGACCCAGATTCAAAACCATGAGGTTGCTGCCGTGAGTGCAGGCTCATCTGGCATGAAAACGCGGTTGCCGGCTTCAGAACAGGGGATCATAGACATGACCTCATGGTCGCTGGCTTGAACCCAAAGGTCACTGGCTTGAACCCAAGGTCACTGGCTTGAGCAAGTGGTCACTTGCTCTGCTGTAGCCCCCTGGTCAAAGCACATATAAGAAAGCAATCAATGAACAAGTAAGAAGCTGCAACGAAAAATCTAATGCTTCTTATCTCTCCCCCTTCCTGTCTGTCTGTCCCTGTCTGTCCCTCTCACTGCCTTTGTCACAGAAAGAAAATGTTTACTGGTCAAAAGCTGTTTTAATAAAAAAACCAAGCTAATGAACACGGGCTCACTAGTTTGAGCAAGGGGTTGCTGATTTGAGCATGGGATCCTAAGATATGACCCCGTGGTCACTGGCATGAGCCCAAAGATCACTGGCTTGAAGCCCAAGGTCTCTGGCTTCAGCAAGGGGTCACTGGCTCAGCTGGAGCTCTCCCCAGTCAAGGCACATATGAGAAAGCAATCAATGAACAACCGACACAATGAAGAATTGATGCCTCTCATCTCCCTCCCTTCCTGTCTGCCTGTCCCTATTGATATCTCTCTCTCTCTCTCTCTCTCTTGCTAAAAATAAACCGATACATACATACCAAGCTAAAATAAAATAGAAAAGTCTGGAAATACTGTACTATGCACCAAAATTACTCTTTACATAAAGCAAACTGTCAAAAAGTAAAAAATAAACTTTATTCTATTTAAGGAGAGTCTGTCCCTTTTTAATCACATACAGAAATAGTTAATTTGCCTTTAAAAAGTTTTTTAAGCCTGACCTGTGGTGGCGCAGTGGGTAAAGCGTCGACCTGGGAACACTGAGGTCGCCAGTTCAAAACCCTGCACTGGTCTGGTCAAGGCACATATGGGAGTTGATGCTTCCAGCTCCTCCCCCCTTTCTCTCACTCTCTCACTCTGTGTCTCCTCTCTAAAATGAATAAAATAAAAATAAAATAAAATTTAAAAAAAAAAGTTTTTTAAGTTGTGCTTGAGATTGAATGATTCTATTTAGGTTATAGACACATCACTAGTAAACTGCCTAAATTTTTAAAGTTAGGGAGACTTTGAAATAGATGAACTTTGTCAGAAACTGCATCTTTAATAAATTCTCCAGATCATTTTTAAGCACACCAAAAATGTTGACAATCATTGCCTAGAATAAAAGCATCAATCCAAGGAGGGTCTTGATCTTGTGAGTGTCCTGTCTAGAACATTCATATTTTTACATGGCAGGTACCTGCCGTTCAAGTCTCAGTTCAAATGTCACCTCCTCAGTGATGCCCTTCCAGTCACTCCTTTCATCCACTAAACTTGTTTTATTTTCAGAGCAAATTTCCCCCCCTAGCTAAATTGTTAATTTTTTTTTTCCTTTTTTACCATCACTATCTCCACCTCAATTGAATACCAGCCTCCAGCTTCACAAGCACTTAGGTGTCTGCTTTGACCATCACTATTATTCCTAATCCCTGGTACAAAATGATTATCTACTAATATCTGATTTATAAAAACCAATAGCCCATATTACAGCTGGGGCTTCATCTTAAAAGTTCTTCGCTCATAATACTCAGGATAGATAATCCTTTGAGTTATATTCAACAAACGTAATTAAAAGCTTATAGCCTGAGGGGGAAAGATAAAAGGGTAATATACAACCTTGTGAGCATCACCTGGGAACTTGTTAGAAATGCAGAATTCCAGGCCCCACCTCTGACCGCTTAATCAGAATCTGTATTTTAATAAGATCCCCAGGTGACTGATTCAAAGTTGAGAAGGTAACTAGATTTAAAGCTGTTTACTCACCTTTAAAATGGAATTTTAATAAGGTGTACCTTTCAGAGTGGTCGGTTAAATGATATAACGCACAAAGGCTTTAAGAACAGTGCTTGGAACACAGAAGGCACTGCCCGTCATTCCCCTAAATAGTCTGGAAATTGTCTAAATCTCACTATCCTCCTCTCCTAACAAAGGCCTCTAATAACTAATAAATGCAAAACTGCAAAAACCAAAAGTGTTTCTTTGTCTCAGGAGATATCTATTACTGTGGCTCCACCATTTAAAATGCCTATTAAAAAAAATCAGGAAAATAGCCCCGGCCAGGTAGCTAAGCTGGTTAGAGTGTCATCCCCATAAGCCAAGGTTGTGGGCTCCATCTCCAGTCAGGGCACATACAAGAATCAACCAATGAATGCATGGATAAGCGGAACAAGAAATCAATCTCTCTCTCCCCTTTCCTTTCTCTCTAAAAATCAGTAAATAAAACTTTTAAAAAGAGAAAAAATGATGCCCGTCCTGTGGTGGTACAGTGGATAGAACATCAACCTGGAAAGCTGAGGTTGCGGGTTCAAAGCCATGGGCTTGCCCGGTTAAGGCACATGCAAGAAGTAAGCAATGAACAGCTAAAGTGAAGCAACTATTACTTGATACTTCTAGCTCCCCTACCCCTCCTCTCTCTCTCTGTAAAATCAATAAATAAATCTTTAAGAGAGAGAAAAGAAAAAAGACAAAAAAATTAAAGCGAAATGAAAGATTTTTATGTATGATGCAAGAGAAACACTGCTACATACAGTCCGGAATGAGTAGTTTGAGAAATCTATCTCCGTCTAGAAAGAACTAGTTTCAATCAAACCAAGAATCGCAAGCAGTGCCTTAATGGTAAGGGTTTCTCTTTCCAGGGATCCCAGCAATACACCTGATGTGTGCGAGCGCCACGCACTAAAAGCAAGAAGGCTGCTTCTTCCCAGTCCCAGGTCATTTCCCAGGTGGGCAGTTTGCTTAGCCAGTCGCAGGGCCGGCCTGAGGATGGACACTGTGGTTTCCCTCGCGTTCAGTCGCTGAATTCACGAGGGCTGGGCTGGGGGCGGGGGGGACGGGCTCGGAGTTGCTCTTCCAGCCCCAAGGTGCAGAGGCCGGTATGGGCCCCTCAACCCACTTCTCCCGCACGCTTCTTCTGACAAAGGCAATATGTCCGCTAGACTTGAGATCTCAACACCCCGCGGCCCGGCTGGGGACCAGTCCTGGGATCCACGCGCCCCGGCCGCGCCCAGGAGCGCTCCGGGCAGGGCGCGCTGGCCGAGCAAGGACCGCCCCGAGGCCTTTGGTCTCAGCTGAGAATCGGAGCGTGAGCAGATTCCCTCGAAGTACAGCCTCCCTTGAAATTAAATCCCCTCCCCCCAGCTTAAATCCACGCGGGCCCACCCCATTCCCACTAAGTGGACTCAAAACTCAAAATAGTCCCTAGTCGCACACCGTCACTGCAGGAATAGTCTTTACGGATTCAACCGGCCGGGTACCCTCTCTCCCTGGGGTACCCAAAGGGGTGGGTCAAGGGCGGAAAGGATGAGGTCCCCCGGGACCTAAGTCCCCCGGCCAGCGGGCGCCCCCCTGGCTCCAGCCTTGGGACTCAGGACCCCGAGGAACCGGGCGCTGCGCCGCGCCCCTCTCCTGAGGACCCCGCAGAACTGCAGCCTAGAGGGCAGAGCGCAGAATTCTCACTGTTCACGAACCTCCCGACCCCGAAAAGCGAAAAGTTGCCCGCGCCGCCTGGGCACATGTATAGTTAAGCGTTTCTGCGAAATGGGCTGATTCGCGTCTCCAAGTGGCCCTGGCCACGGGACGCAGCCTCCACGTTAGCCTAGCGCTGCTCGCTCCGCGAACCCGCGCCTCTCTGGTTCCCGCGAGTCTCAGCCCAGGAGCGAAACTGCCACCGAAACCTGCCCCAAGCGCCCTTCCCCCGCACGTCCCCTACAGACCCAGGCGCCGCGGTCCTCTTGCGGGGACTGGGAGTACCGTGCGCCTCGGGCGCCCTGCCCAACTATCGCTTACTCGCTACAGCCCTGCCGGGCCAGACCCATCAAGGAGGGCCAGAGCCAAGGTGCGCGCTCACCTGGCGGGCACACCTAACGCTGTGCCGACCGCCAGCACGCAGCCCCGGACCGGGAGAAAGACTAGGTCCTCCTCCTCCGTCCCCCACCCGCGCCGCTCTGCCCCTGGGCATGCGCACCAACGTCAAGCCGGGCTGCGGGAGGTCTGCGGCCTCGCCCCGGCGAGCCCCACCTGCTGCGCTCCGCACCTGCTCCTCGGTGCTCTGGCCAGCTTTTCCCGGAGTCCCGCCGTCTCCGCCTGAGGAAGAAGAAAGGAGTAGGTGGAAACTGGCGAGGTGTGGTGTGGCTGCCTCCTCCCTCAGTGACCCATTCACCTGAAACTCGAATGGGAGGGGGAAGGAAGAGGTGGAGAAGGAGGAGGGAGGAACCGGACTACTCCACACAGTCTTGCAGAGCGCGGAGTTAAAGGAGAAGCTCCTCGTTTTTGAAGGAGAGCCAGGAACCCGGCGCAGAGGCTGTGCTTGAGTTCCGGAGGGTCAGGTGTGGTCGTGGACCACCCTGGGGCGAGCTGGGAGTTTTGCGGGTTTCTAATAGAACAATAAAGTGAGGTCTACAGGGGACTGTTTTCCTCTTGAAGAGGGAGGGGCCAAGGGTACTCACACCTTGTCAAGAAAAGCACTTCTTGGCCCTGCCGGGATTTCTCTGTTGGTTAGAGCGTCATCCCTATATGTGAAGTTTGCTAGTTCGATCCCTGGTGAAGGCACAAACAAGACTCAACCAATGAGTGCATAAAAAGAAATGGAACAATAAAGAGATTTCCCTCTCTCTCTCTCTCTCTCTCTTCCCCCCTCTCTCTTTCCCCCACCTTCCCCCTCTCCCTGTCCTTCCTCCTCTCCCCCTCCCGTCCATCCCCTTCCTCTCTAAAATCAATAAATTACAAAAAAGAAAAGCACGTCTTCACGCAGCACTTTTCTGATCCAGAAATTTGGTTAAAGTTTTGTTGGAAAGAAATATCCAGATGTAGGAGATTTTCTAAAAGTTATACGTAAACTTAGGAACTGTTTCCGAATCTCTGGATCCAGAAAAAAGACCATTACTCAGAGTGGTTAAATGTAGGTGAAATACCGTAGACACTGGTTTCAGTAAATTTGCCATCAAAATTAAGTACAGCCCACGGTATACATTACTATCACTTCAGGGTCCTCTGCCCCCTCCCTAAATTTAACTATGGTATGATGGGGGAGGGGGGATTTAAACAATTTTATTATTCTGTTTGGCTTTAAAAAAAAAACAAAACCCAAGTTTCGTGTGCTGTGTTCTCTGTTTTCATCTGGAGGATGTTTCTAAAGGAGTGTTCGCTTAGGAAAATCTATTGTCTACATTTCAGGATATATATACTTTATATATGTATGTATGTTGTATTTCAATGTTTTTTTTTAACTGGTACTCCAGATGTGGCAATTTTAGTTCTTGCTATTTAACTATCTGCATGAAAGACTAGAATTTAGATTTCTTAAATCCTGCTTCACTTTGTGTTCCAACCTGGAATGTCAGTATTGCTAATAAATTTTTGTCCAATCCCACCCACTTCGCTGCCTGTAATTAAGGGGTTCAAGATGTGACTCTCCCCTGCACTAGATCTTAAGCCATAATTCAATAGTAAAGGAAGTAAAAGCATTATATAAATGTAAGGTATTTAAAATGATGACAACCCTAATGGGTAATTAATCTGATTGGTATTGTTTTCCTACAATTATTTTAATATGATTGTAGTTTTTGTATGATGCAGTTTAAATTGGTGCTGTTAACATTGGGGAAGTCAGGTTAATCCTCTTAATGTTCCCTGTCAGATTACTGAAATCTCCAAACATTCCACTGGGTTTATAATTAAACAAGGGAACATTTCCTAATACTCTCAGATTTATAAACACATGTCTATTATTTTATAGTGTATTTTGACATATTCTGAAGACAACTTAAAGGGTTCTTTTCTACTTTTTTTAAAATTGAAATGCTTCTCATACCATAAAATTCACCCTTAATTTTAAAGTGTACATACAATTTAGCAGTTTTTAGTATATTCACAGGATATTCAACTATCACTATTGTCGAAATCCTTAATGTTTCCATCATCCTAAGAAAAGAAACCCTGTGTCCACTATCAGTCACTCCCAATTTCCCCTTGCCTCCAGATCCTGGTAACCACTAACCTACTTTCTGTCTGTATTGATTTACACATTCTGAACATTTTATGTGAAAAAATCATACAATACATGTGTCTGGCTTCTTTTGGACATAATGTTTTCAAGATTCATGTTTAGTACCTACCATTGCTATTTATGGCTGAATAATAGTCCATTGAATGGGTGCACTGCATTTTGTTTAAATCTTCATTAGTTGATGGACATTTGGGTTATTTCCACTTATGGCTATTATGAATAGTGCTACTGCGAATATTCATGTACACATTTTTGTGTGGACATATGTTTTTAATTGTCTTGGGTCTATTAGGTTTTTAAATTAAACTTTTATCATTTTAAGAGACTAATGCATATTACATTTTTAATTTGAATTCCCACATCAAACCTAAACCCAAAGGCATGTTGTCTTAGAATGGAAGGTTAGTTACCATATTTTATTTGCTCTCCTTATTCATTAATTCACTAACAATTTCCAGAGTGACTTACCATGTGCATAACAGTGAATAAAACCCCAAAGTCCTATCTTAACAGAGCTTTCCTGCTGAATTCATGCAGATGGAATATCAGAATTTATTAAGTTGAACAATATGAAATTAGAAATAGCTGATCATTTTTAACTAAAAAATGGCAATTTCATGTGGTTCAACTTAATACTAACCTAAATTTCTGTTAGAATGTTGTATGCCATTTTCATTTCATTCAGATTAATTTTCCAAATGTTGCTCACAAAATTGAAAAATCTAAAAATGTGTTATTTTAACTATTGCCTAATAGTGTGCATATTAGGTAGTAGTTGAAAATGTTCAGCCTGACCTGGGGTGGCACAGTGGATAAAGCATCGTTCTGGAATGCTGAGGTCACCTGTTCAAAACTCCGGGCTTACCTCATCCGTGCACGTATGAGAAGTGAGTTGATGCTTCCCACTCCTCCCCCCTTCTTCATCTTTCTCCTCTCTCTAAAATCAATAAATAAAATATTTTAAAAAATACTTGTTTGGAAAGAAAATCCAGCTTTACAACCTAAATACATCATCCTTAAATAGCAAAACAAAATTTGTTGGATGCTGAATGATGCCATGCTCAATGTAATCATGTTACATAATCATAAATGGTAGCAAATTTTTATTTCTTTTAAATCAAATCTTCCTTCTTGACAACTCACAGAATTATGAAATATGATCCACTATTAAACAGTTTTTGATGAGAATCCTTACAACTCAAGCATGGTGAAATAAAAATCGTTTCTTTTCTTCAAGTTACATATGTAAAGGAGAAAGTTAAGAATTCAGAATATGGTGTCAGAAATTTGGATTCAAATATTATGTTGCCACTTAATATTAGCTGGGTAGGATTAATCCTTAAAGGAAGTTAAAGTACATCAGCCTCAATTTTCTCCACTGTCATTTTGGGGTAGAGATAAGTAGTACTCTATTCATAAAATAATTAAGAGGTACATAGGCTGCAAGATAAACCAGATGCTGGGCCACAAAACCAGTCTCAATAAATTTATAAAGTCATTGCTGCATCCCATCTCCCTGAAACAGTCCCTGTCACAGTTATTCCTTAAATACTTGTTTGATGAGCAAATAAATGAATATAACCCTGACTCTCAAATCCAACATGCCTGTGGAGTCTTATCCATCTCTCCAACAATCTCCTGCCATTGTGAAAACAGCACATTCCTTAATAGCATTTCGCAGCTTACATCCCTACTACTAGGTCTTAGAGGAGAAAAGAAAGAGGATTAGAATATTTCTACTCTGCCTCACTTGCTTAATGAATGAACCCAAGAATTAGTATTTGTTCAAGGACAACTCAGTTTGTTGTTGCTGAGGGTCTGATGGGAAAGGCGTGTGGTTTTCCATCCAGTTACAAAGAGGGAGGCTCCCCATCTGCACAGGGCAGTTTTCTTGGACAGGTTTGTGGAGTTTATACGGAAGTCACCAGGAAGGCAATTTCTGAGAGGATGACGATGCGTTGAATAAATCTCTATCTCCTCAGTTCCTGAATATTAAGCAAGATCCTCAAAGAGGAATCAAGGTAAAACAGGGTCAGCCCCTGAACTGGAACTTCAAAGAGTGGAACAACAGTAATAGTAATCACCATCACTTACTCAGGGTAATGAGTTTATCAACTTTTTCTTTTTGTCTTTACAACAATCTTATGATGTGATATTATTTTCCCCATACCTGGAAAGCTAAAGCTCAGAAAGGTTTGATCATTTACTCAAAATAATCTACTGCCTGACCTGTGGTAGCGCGGTGGATAAAGCATCGATCGACTTGGAATGCTGAGGTTGCAGTTTCAAAACCCTGGGCTTACCCAGTCAAGGCACATATGGGAGTTGATGCTTCCTGCTCCTCCTCCCTTCTCTCTCTCTCTCTCTCTCTCTCACTCTCTCCTCTCTCAGATGAATAAATAAAATCTTTAAAAATATAGAAAAATAAATAATAATAATCTACTAAGTTGCAGAGTCTGGATTCAGATACAAGTCATCTATCTAATTCCAGACTTAATGCTCTTAAAAGTTTTACTACTTTTTGTTTCTAAAAAAAAATGTACACAAGTTCCTTTAAACTACTCATAAAAAAATTTCTGAGTGCAGCCAGAGAAGAAATAATTATTTAAAAATTAGGGTACAGTGGAGTGCTGTGGATAAGAATGAACCAATTCAAGCACCTCCAACACCATGGTGACTCATTCAAATATAATATTGAATGAAATGAACAAGAATCCTCAAAATACAGTATGATTTCATTTACATAAAGTTCAAGAACAGGCAAAGCTAAACTACAATATTTGGGGATTTTATATGTACGGCATTTCCCTATGTATAAAATGCACTTTTTCTTTTTTTTTAATTTGGGGTCTAAAAACTGGGTGAGTCTTATACAGTGGTTGTAGATTTTTTTACTTGCATTTCCCACTCTTTCGCACTTGTTTTTGCGCTCATTGTTGAAGACAGTGATTCATCATCAGACACAGAGGACAAGCTAATGGATGGGAGTTTTGATATTGATAAGGAGTTATATGAATTTTATGATGAATAAAACGAGTTCAATAACTTTATATAATACTGTTTTTATTCAAATTTCGGGCCCCAAAATTAAAGTGCATCTTTTACATGGGATCATCTTACATATGGGGAAAAATGGTAAGTGGCAAAACTACAAAGAAAAGTAAAGAAACTATTATCATGAAAGTTAACATAGTGGTAAACTCCAGGAGGAAAAGAGAGGGTAAGGATGGAAAGAGAAGAGCGGAGATGCTTTTAGGGTTCTAGCAATATTCTTTTTCTTCCCCTGAATGCAGGTTACATGGCTGTTAGCTTTATAATAATTTACTAAATTGTACACATTTTATGTACTTTTTGTACAAATTTTCTATTTTATTGAGAAATAATGGAACTTAGAGACATTCTTAAAAGATGGTTGGAGACCTATGTCTAGGTCAGTGGTTCTTAACCTGGGTTCTATCGAACCCTAGGGGTTCGATGAGTCAGTCTCAGGGGTTCAGAGAAGCCTCTGCCGCGGAGGCCAGAATAAAGTAATACTGTAATTTGTTGTGAGTTCATGCACTCTGTTGGTTTTGTTCTTTGAGCAAGGTGATGTTCATTCACGGCTCATTTTGTGCACCAGTAATAAAACATATACCTATGTCTTGAATTTGGAAAAAAATCATATTTTATTTATCACTAAAGAAGGGTTGGGTGAATGCGCATATGAAACTGGTGGGTTCGATACCTCAAAAAAGGTTAAGAACCACTGGTCTAGGTGATCTGTTTACAAATGCCAGCAGAAAGTAACTTCATAGACCAGGCGGTGGCGCAGTGGATAGAGCGTCGAACTGGGATGTGGAAGACCCAGGTTCGAGACTCCGAGGTTGCCAGCTTGAGCGTGGACCCATCTGGCTTGCGCAAAAACTCACCAGTTTGGACCCAAGGTCGCTGGCTCCAGCAAGGGGTTGCTTGGTCTGCTGAAGTTCCACAGTCAAGGTACATGTGAGAAAGCAATCAATGAACAACTATGGTGTCGCAACGGCAACGAAAAACTAATGACTGATGCTTCTCACCTCTCTCCATTCCTGTCTGTCCCTATCTATCCCTCTCTCTGACTCTCTCTCTGTCCCTGTAAAAATAAATAAATAAATAAAAATAAAGAAAGTAACTTCATAGGATAAGAGTAATGAATGAACCTAAGGATTGGTATTTGTTCAAAGACAACTTTGTTGAGAGTTGTCCTTGAACACTTGAAAAGGGAGAGGAAGGATTTTGACCTGGGAGAGAATATTGCCACAATTATATGAATGATGCAGAGAAAGAGATGGGGCTGATTTTTTTCAATTGCATCAATCATAGTCATTTCTATTGTAGTGGCAAATTGGCCTTGTAGGCTTTTTCAGGAACTGGCCTTCCTTAGCTTTTAAGTTCAAAAAAGGAAAAGAGGAAAAAGTAAACATTAAATACTGCACAATGTTCTCACACCTAATTTTAATGTCATGGGGCTCTATAATTCCTGTTCCCCAAACTTTAAAGTGTACTAATAATAGTGTGGTAAGTTATCACAAGGAATCCTAACCCTAGAAAAAGCACTTGAACCGGGTTTGTATGAAACTGATGAACTTAAAACAAATCACAAACTTCTCTTAACATTCTGTTAGTCATATGGTACAATTCTTTTATTCATTAGAGGGGCTTCCACATGGCAGCTTTTCTGAGTTTTTAAAATATTAATCTTAGAGAGTGAGAAGAAGAGAGAGAAATAGAGGGAGAGTGAAACATCAATTTGTTGTTCCACTTATTTAAGCATTCATTGTTGATTCCTGTATTTGCCTGACTAGGGTTCAAACATGAAACCTTGGTGTTGGGCAGATAAAATATAATATGCTCACTTTGTTAAAGATAGTGCTGCCCTCATGGAAGTTTGTTGATATTAATGTGTGTTCTGGGACAGGCTGTGGGCTGTGTGTTCCTGGTAGTTATAGCCTAAGGCTTGTTTTTTGGTTTTTTGTTATTTTTTTTTTCAATTGGGGAGTCGGTAAAGTGCATTTATTTTCTGTTTTTCTTTTTTAAAAATGTAAAAGGAAAAAAGGCCCCTCCCTCCCAGCCCCCAATGTCCATGGGGCATGGAGGAGGTGGGGCCAGGGCCAGCCCCCTAGGAGAAGGTGTAAGAGTAGAAGGCCAAGGCATTGACACTGTAGTCCATTGGGAGGGGTTGCCCGATGTGCCTGGCCCCTAGGCTGGCCCCGCCCAGGGCAGAGGAGTGCCTCAGCTTCATCAGGGTAAAGCTGGAGAAGGAATTCTGAGCCTAGATCTCTCTGCCCTGGGTCAGCGCCAGAAGGAAAACTTCCTATAGCAGCTCCCAGCTCTTCCACACAGAACCCACACACAGGATGGGCAGGCCAACCTGCCCTTTGAACAGGACCGGGTCAATCTCCGGCAACACGGCCACAACGTGTCTGCCCAGCATCTCCCCAGCCTTCCTGAAGATATAGCGGGAAAGGGGGTCTCCCTGCTGAGCCCCTTCTGCAACTTTTCGGCAAAACCCAGCAAACCTGCATTTATCAAAGTCCCTATACAGGTGTACAAGGATCCTGAGCCCATCTGGCACCTGGAAATAGTTGAACATGGCCTGTTTGACGTAGCCAATGTCATGTGGCGCTGCCTCTAGGTTGTCAATGGAGTCAAACACTATTTTCACTGCTTGGTGTGCAATCCAGTACGCTGAACCCTCGTCCCCCATCATGTGGCCCCAGCCGCCACAGCCACTCTCAGAGCCATCAGGGTTGATGAGCCTGCAGTTGGAGCCTGTCCCAGAGATGAGCACGATCCCACCATCCGGCGTAGCTGTGGCAATGGAGCCAGCGGCATCGGTGGTGATAAAGTAGCTTTCACTCAGGTGGGGAAACCGGTCCCTCAGCTCCTCCATCAGGATCCTCACTGCGTTCTCCTGCTCCCCACCACTTAGGGATAGGCCCAAGCTTCGGAGAGGTACCAAAGGATCAACTCCTGCTTTCCGTTTGGCCCTGTTCACCATCTCGTTGATCCTCTCCACACACTTGTCTGTCCCGATCAGCCAGTGGTTTGTGCTGAGTCCATCTGCTTCTGCCAGGATCTGTCCATCCTCTGAGAGTAAAAGGACCTTGGACCGTGTTCCTCCTCCCTCCACACCTCTGTAGAGCGAGATGATGCTGATGCTGCCTCAACCGTGGATCCCGCCGTTTGCTTCTCTCCAGCCGGCATTCCCCTCCTGCTTGGCCGCCCCTAAGGCTTGGTTTTAAGAGTAAGCTTTCCCCCACACCCTTGACTGATTGGATGATGTAGGGTGGTGCACTCTCCTGAGGAATCCCATTGTGCCTGGGATGGGTGACTTTGTATCAGAGACTTCCTCGTCTGTAGATTGGATTAAGGTTTTGATTCTACACTATAAAGTGGGGTAGACCAGGAGCTTGCGCTCTTGGTTCCGTAGGTATTAGAGAGGAGAGCAGAGTAAGGCCACGTGGAGGCCAGGAGAAGCAGCCAAGATGGCAGAGTGCTGAGGGAGAAGCCAGTTTGTGCAGAGTTTGTGCTGCGGGAGATGGGAAACAGAAGTGAATAAGTCTGGTGAGTTAGAAACCTTTTGATGCTAGGAAACTCGGATAAGTCAGTAGCTTTGTGAGCACTGAATGTGTGGGTTTTGGAGCCCAGTGTGTCTTTTTGCTTGCCCGCCAGGTGCAAGCTAGAATTAAAGCTGATGGCTCACCAGTTCTTGGCTCCTGTGTTTCATTACCGACTGTTTGAATCTAATGCGAACCTGCATGGGCCAGGCTGCTGTGCTGGTGGCCCTGGCTACTGGCTTTACACTTGGCATATAAGGATGATACTCTAACCAACTGAGCTACCTGGCCAAGGCCCAGTTCTTCTGAGTTTATTTGGAGTTTCTTTAGGAAAACTTTAGGAGCCTACAAAGAGAAACTCAGTATAGCTTCTGAAAATGTTAATGGCGAACAGCACCAGACGTAACCAGATGTTAAAGCTCAGTCACTGAGTTCTGGCTAAGAAAGAGTTCAGAGCCAAGACTCAAATACAAGCCTAAGTTTATTTAGAAAGTCACAGCCTGACCTGTGGTAATGCAGTTGATAGAGCATTGACCTGAAATGCTAAGGTCACCAGTTTGAAACCCTGGGCTTGCCTAGTCAAGGCACATATGGGAGCTGATGTTTCCTGCTCCTTCCCCTCATCTTTCTCCCGCCCTCTCTCTTCTCTTTAAAATGAATAAATAAAATCTTTTTTTTTTTTTAAGTCATAGAAGTAGAAGCGAGCTATGGAAGAAATGAACCAACTGGGCCTTGAGGCGAAGAAGGGGGAAGAAAAGCTCAGGTGCACATAAGGGAGATATACACTGGGTCCTTCATCTGAAAGGTTTTTACTTGGAGATCTCAGGAGGATCCCAATAAAATATTCATCAGCTTTCCTGGTGTGTCCTTTCAGGGTCATGGTCTCCGCTGATTGGTCAGCACCAGAGCAGGGGTCATTAGTCATCGGGGCCAGTACTGATGTTAGCCATGGTGTTGCTCCACCTGGCCTTGCTGCTTCTCTGGGCCTGGAGCTGAAATACAACTGAGGTCTACATGTTATTTCTAGGGCTTAATGCTTAAGGAAGTGGTTGTGCAAGGGCTTGTATGGGAGTCCTAAGAGGCTATCCACAAGCCCCCTTGTTTCTCCTGTAAGGGGCTCTACCACATGACTGGCAACGTGTCAAAGAATGAAAGGTCAGGGGAGGGTCCCAATCACATGACCACCAATATGAAAGGTCAAGGGGTCTAAACCACATGATGATTGATAAGCCATGGGAGGAAAGGTTACCCAGAAGTGAGGTCCCACCATACAATTGTCTGTTGCTAGTTGCTAAGCATACCAAAGGTTTTCTGTCCCTGGCTTATGGTTCTACTCTGCTCATGTCTGTCTAACTGCCTACTGGATGAAAATGTTAATGCTAACCCACATAGAGTGTGGTCAAAGTGGCACATTTGTGAATTGTATATGAACAGGAATATGTATTCAATTTAAAAATGCTTA
Source organism: Rhynchonycteris naso (assembly GCA_037038555.1). Lineage (NCBI taxonomy): Eukaryota > Metazoa > Chordata > Mammalia > Chiroptera > Emballonuridae > Rhynchonycteris > Rhynchonycteris naso. The sequence goes on from CM072995.1 coordinate 235,133,022, forward strand.
CTCTGTACCTGCTATGTACAGAGCCTTAGAGATACAATGGAGTCAGACAGACAAGGTCTACATGGAGGATTGTATTCTAGTTGGGAGAAGACATACAACAAAGACCATTAAACTGAAAATGAAGCAGATAATTTCAGGTAGTAATGAATGAGGGACTTGAAGAAACAACACAGGCTAAAGGGATAGAGGGCTGGGACAGGTTGTGGGGGAAGAGCTGCCTCAGGTAAGTGGTCACTGACATTTGCTCTGAAGAGATGACATTTGAGCTGAGACTTTGATAATGAGAAGAATTCAGCCATGCAAAGATCTGGGCCAAGAACACCCTAAGGCAACATCTAGGATCATTTTGGAGATTCCAAGTACAGGAGACCACAAGAAGGAGAGAGTGTAGAGCACAAAGTCTGAGGATGGCAGTGGTCAAATCTTGGATGCTGCACCAGCTGAGTGTGTGTTTTCTTCTTCCTGCAATGGGAAGACTTTGGAGGGTTTTAGGCATTTCATAATGAGTTTATGTTTTGTTTTGTTTTGTTTTGACAGAGACAGAAAGGGGTCACAGAGAGGAACAGATAGGGACAGATAGGAAGGGAAAGAGATGAGAAGCATCAATTCTTCGTTGTGGCACCTTAGTTGTTCATTGATTACTTTCTCATATGTGCCTTGACCCGGTGTGGGGGGCTACAGCAGATCAAGTGACCCCTTGCTTAAGCCAGTGACTTTGGGCTTCAAGCCAGTGACCTTTGGGCTCAAGCCAGCAACCATGGGATCATGTCTATGATTCCACGCTCAAGCCAGCAAACTCACGCTCAAGCTGGTGAGCCTCAAGCCAGATGAGCCTGTGCTCAAGTTGGATGATCCCATGCTCAAGCAGGCAATCTCGGGTTTCAAACTTGGGTGCTTCTGCATTCCAGTCCGATGTCCTATCCACTGCGCCACCACCTGGCCAGGCGATGAGTTTAAGTTTTGAATTTTGTGGTATTTTAAGTGTCAACTAAGAATTTTCTTGTGTTTTCAAATAAATTTTTTTTGTAACACTTGAGTATTTCTCTTTAAAGTTTGTAGCTTCTGAATAGAAAGGATTAAACCTGAGAAAGAGAACCAGGGTGATCTGAAACCCAGTTGATAGGATCTTTGAGAAATGTAAGTGACTCCTATTCATCTTTCTACAGAATCCTAATTAGAGAGATTGCCTGAAAGGTACAAGACATGGAGGGGCCAGAGGGCAAATGGTAAGAGAAGTTATACCATAGCACAATACTATTTTATTTTTCATGCTTTCTTCCCCTATATTTTCTAAACTTTTTCAATGAACAATCATATATTGTATTTGACGGTTAGGAAAGAGGTATGTTTTACTTTTTCCTAACTTATTATGTTGGAAAATTCAAACCTATAAAATAAGCTGATAAAATAGCACTATATGAACTATATGTTTTGCCTAAATTCACCAACTGTTAATGTTGTCCACATTTGCTAGTTTTCTCACACCCACAATGTCCACAGTACATAGTATATTATTTTTGTTCAACCATTTATATGCAAACGTTTATACTTTTTTTGTTCAATCATTTAAAAGTAATTTGCAGATATGAGGACACTTTACCGCTTCATGCTTCAGTGTGTATCTCCCAAGAAGCAAGACATTCTCCTACATAACCAGTGTCTTTAGTCTGTGCTGCTGTAACAAGATGCCCTAGGCTTTGCAGTTCATAAACAACAAAAATGTATTTCTTATGGTTCTAGAAGATAAAAGTCTGAGATCAGGTTCTGGTAAAAACCCTCTTCCAAGTTGCCTATGCCAGTTTTCTTCTTATATGAGGGAGAGGGCAAAAAAACTCTCTGGGGTTTCTTTTATAAGGGTGCTGATCTCATTCACAAGGGCTCCACTCTCATGACCTAACCCCTTTCCTAAAGGCTCCACCTCCTAAAATCACCACATTGAGGGTTAGGATTTCAATATGTGAATTGTGAATGGGGGAAAGGCACAAACATTCAGTCCATAACAACCACTATTCCAGTAACATTCCCTCACAAAATGAAGAGTAATACATAATCTTATCCAATATGCAGCATATATTCATATTGCACCAATTTTCCCAAAAATGTCTTTTATGGCTTTTTTTTTTTCTTTAAGAGAGAGAAAGGAAGGGAGAGAAAGAGAAAGAAGCATCAACTTGCTGTTCCACTTAGTTGTGCCACTGATTGCCTGACCAGGCTCAAACTGGAGCCCTCAGGATCTAGCAGGCACCGTCAGGATTGAGCCAGTGACCCCCAGGACTGAACCAGCAACTTCAGCATTTTGGGACATCACTCTATTCACTGAGCTATGAGACAGGGCTGGTTTGTTTTTCTAATCCAGGAGCCCGTCACTGATCATTCCTTGCTTTTTTTTTTTTTTTTACAGGGACAGAGAGAGAGAGTCAGAGAGAGGGATAGATAGGGACAGACAGACAGGAACGAAGAGACAGGTGAGAAGCATCAATCATTAGTTTTTCATTGCTGTCACAACACCTTAGTTGTTCATTGATTGCTTTCTCACATGTGCCTTGACCGCGGGCCTTCAGCAGACTGAGTAACCCCTTGCTGGAGCCAGCAACCTTGGGTCCAAGCTGATGAGCTTTTGTTCAAGCCAGATGGGCCCGCGCTCAAGCTGGTGAGCTCGGGGTCTCGAACCTGGGTCTTCCGCATCCCAGTCCAACGCTCCATTCACTGAGCCACCTCCTGGTCAGGCCATTCCTTGCATTTTGTTGTCATATTTCTTTAGTGCCTTTAATTCTTGAACAGTCTCATTCCTTTTTTTTTTTTTTAAATATGAGCCAGTTGTCCTGTTGAATATCTCACAGTCTGGATTTGCATGCCATCCTCCCCACAACAATTATACTGAGAGGCAAGAATACTATATAAGTGACGTTGTGAACTTTGTCCTACATCGTGTCAGGAGGCTGACACTATGGATCAAATTGTACTGGAATGAGTGATGCTAAGTTTGAGCCAGGTGGTATCCTCCAGATCTCCCTTTTCCCTTTATAATTAATTAGTACTCCATGGGGGTGATACTTTGATTCTGTGTGACTATCTTATTCCCCAACAACCTTTCATCCCATGAAAGCTTTTAGTGTCCATTACTGATTCTCGCCAGACTCAAGTATTGCAAATGTTGGTACATGTTTTTTTCCCCATATTATTAAATATTAGGATCAACACTATCTAGTACTATGAAGAAAAAACAAAAAAATTTTTGTTTGTTTTTCATATTATAGATTGTTTTTATTTTTATTTTGTTTCACATTTTAATTAAATTTACTGGGGAAAACAAAGAATTTTTTAAGTGTAAGAAAAAGAAGGTGAAAGAGCCTGACCTGTGGTGGTGCAGTGGATAAAGTGTCGACCTGGAATGCTGAGGTCATTGTTTCAAAACCCCAGGCTTTTCTGGTCAAGGCACATATGAGAGTTGATGCTTCCTGCTCCTCCCACCTTCACTCTCTCTCTCTCCTTCCCTTCTCCAAAATGAATAAATAAAAATCTTAAGAAATTAAAAAAAATAAGAAGGTGGAAAACATCTACCATATTTCCCCATGTATAAGATGCTCCCAAGTATAAGATGCACTTTAATTTTGGAGCCTGAAATTTGAAAAAAATATGTATTACATGAAGTTACTGAACTCAACTTTTACTCATCATAAAAGTCATACAACTCATCTCTGTCAAAACTCCCATCCATTAGCTTGTCCTCATCTGTGTCTGATGATGAATCACTGTCTTCACATATTGCCTCGTCCTCAGCTCCATCTATGGCATTTGAAATACCACACTTCTTAAATGACTTGACAATTATCTCAATCTTGATATTATCCCAGGATGTTTGCACCCAGATACAAACGTCTCCTATAGCTGGTTTCTTCACTCTTCCTGCCGGTGTCAAATTATCCCCAGAAGACTTCATACATTGGTTCCATTTGTCTTTCATGGCAGCTTTGAAGGGTTTGTTAATGCTGACATCAAGTGGTTGGAGCTGCGATGTCAAGTCTCCAGGTATGACAGCAATTTCGTTTTGTGCTCTGCAGCAATCTTCTTTGTGTTTTTTGTTGGGTGTGCCCGGAACTGATCAAGCACCAATAGGGCAGGTTTGTGTAAGAGCCCACCTGGTCTCCTTCTCCAAACCTTCTCAAATCAGCTCTTCATCCCTCCCTGATCCATCCAACCATTGTCATGAATGTAGACAATCATTCCTCGAGGAATGTCTTCTTTTGCATTGTTTTGCATTTGAAAATCAGCATAGGAGGCAGTTTGGTTCCATCACACCAAGCTAGAACAACTGTATAACGGCTCTTTTCATGTCCACTTGTCTTCACAGTTAGTTTTCACCCCCTAATCAACAGTTCTGTTCCTTGGGACATCAAACTGAAGGGGGACTTCATCCCTATTTGCAGTCTGTCCCAGCTCAAATTGATGTGTCTTCCGACACTGAGTGACAAAAAATGATGAAATTCAAGGACCTTCTGCTCATAGCTTTCAGGCATCATTTGGGCAAGTCTGGTGTGTGTACACATGAACCTGAAGCACCAGTTGTGTCCTCCTTTGAAGTCAGTAACTTCCTTTTTATCAGCAATTCTTCTTGTCTCATGCTGAACCATCTTTGTGGACACAGGGATTCCAATTGCCCTTTGCTCTTCCATCCATATCTTCAATTCCCTCTCTAAATCAGGCCATTTTGCTGACTTGCTTCTCATGTCCTTCTTCTGCCGTGGCATTTTTCATAGGGTTTCTTCTTCCCGTAGCCAGTCTTGGATTGATTTTTCAGTTGGAGGAGGACCAAGCTTATGTTCAGCAGCACAATTTTCATTCATTTTTTAAAACTGAATAACTTTTAACTTAAATTCAGCAATGTATGAAAATCTTTTTTGAGCCATTTCAGGGCAGAACGTGGCAAAATGTAACTTACTGTAATATACTCATGACAAGTGCGAAACAATGAGCACAGAGATAACAAGTGTGAAAATGCAGGAAATGCAAGTAAAAAAATTTACAACAATGAGCCTGACCTGTGGTGGTGCAGTGGAATAAAACGTCGATCTGGAACACTGAGGTCGCCGGTTCAAAACCCTGCTCTTGTCTGGTCAAGGCACATATGGGAGTTGATGCTTCCTGCTCCTCCCCCCTTTCTCTCTCTCTCTCTTTCTCTCTCTCTACTCTCTAAAATGAATAAATAAAAAATATATTTAAAAAAAATTTACTACAATGAGAGCAAAACCAAGCGCAAAAAAGTGGGAAATGCAAGTAAAAAAAAATCTACAGCTAGGCCTGACCTGTTGTGGCACAGTGGAATAAAATGTCAATCTGGAACACTGAGGTCGCCGGTTCAAAACCCTGCACTTGTCTGGTCAAGGCACATATGGGAGTTGATGCTTCTTGCTTCTACCCCCTTCTCTCTCTCTCTCTCTCTCTCCTCTTTAAAACACATGAATAAATCAAAAAAAAATTTAATCTACAAGCATTGTATAAGATGCACCTAGATTTTAGACCCCCAATTTTTCAGAAAGTGGTGTGTCTTATACATGGGGGATTATGGTAATTCATGAAAATACTGACCTTACATGAAAACATTTTCTTTCTGATAATACGATCTCTTTCTGTTTTGCCATTAAGGAGTCAACCAATCCCTTCACTTGCATAATGTAGGTATTGTTTGCTTATTTACTAAGGAGGGTAAGTGATGTGGGGAGAAAGCAAAGCATACTTTTGTATGGCACTCTTCCCTTACGTAGTCTAGGAGATGAGGTGTACACTCATAAAACTAAATAACAATAAAAGGATAGATAAGACTAGACATGTGGTAGAAATAAGAATACTCTCTTTTATGACTAAGTGAAACTGGTCACCCGGCTGCCCACATGTTCCTCCCACTCCCGTCTCTGTCACTTATACTTCCCTCACACTAATTCCTCTACCTGGCATGTTCTCCTACCTTTGTGTTTGCATGTCCATATATTCCACTCTCTCCAGTCTTCCATACTGAACCACCAGCTCTTCTACTCAACAGTAACAACAAACCTTTAATCTCTCATCTTCTCTTAAGAAGTGGCTTACCGCAATTCTGCATATACTCTAAAATAAATTTATCTAATTCTTTTGCCTGTCCCATGCTAAATCACTTCCCAACTTGGATTACATATGTGTGTGGGCACTCCTCTTAGCCTGCACGCTCTGAAGGTGAGCGATCCTGACTTACGTGGCTTGCTGTGGGCCCCTCCTTCTGGTACTTTGCACCTCTGTTACTTTAAGTGAGTAAATGAACAGTCATCAATGTGTCAGTAAACTCTCAAGTATATTGGCGTTGAATTGCGCTCATGATAATCTTGATGAGAAACTCTACTCTTGCCCTCTGTGCATATTTTTTTCCAACATGTTCTGTGCAATAGAAAGTTAACAAGGAAGTTTCCTTTACTCCTTTCCTCTAGACAGTGGGAAAAAAATAACAGGAAACCAACCTACAGCAAACAATGAAGATGAATATCAAATATTTGTTCCTTTCTGTACAAGGACTTATGTACAAGACTAAATCATCATAGTAGCATTTGAAAGAATCAAAGTTGCTTGGAGCTTTAAGAATTTCCAGGATTAAAAAAAAAAAGTTTTCAATATAGCAATTTGGCTGTTTTTATCTAAATGAAGTAAAGTTAAAATACACCCTTTTTATTTTATTTTTTTACAGGGACAGAGAGAGAGTCAGAGAGAGGGATAGACAGGGACAGACAGACAGGAATGAAGAGAGGTGAGAAGCATCAATCATTAGTTTTTCATTGTTGTTGCGACACCTTAGTTGTTCATTGATTGCTTTCTCACATGTGCCTTGACTGCAGACCTTCAGCAGACTGAGCCACCCTTGCTGGAGCCAGCGACCTTGGGTCCAAGCTGACGAGCTTTGGCTCAAGCCAGATGGGCCCGCGCTCAAGCTGGCGAGCTCGGGGTCTTGAACTTGGGTCTCCCGCATCCCAGTCCAACGCTCTATCCACTGCGCCACCGCCTGGTCAGGCTAAAATACACCCTTTTAACAGAATATTCCAGGTATTCACAATCACCCCCTGGATACTACGCTTCTTATCGAATTTGTAATCCAGGAACATGGTCCATGCTGCAGACAGGTAAACTTGCTGCCTTCCCTGTGCCTCGTCTACGTTGTACATTGTCAGAAAACAAAAAGAAGGCACTGTTTACTGAGCAACACCCGTGTCACTACAATATCACCAGTTAAATATTATCTTCATTTTGTAGATAAGAAAACCGAGTTTCATAGACAATAAAAAGTTGCTTCACATTACACAGCAAAAAAGAATAAAACTGAGATTTGATTTGATTTTTTGAACAGTTTCAGGCTTTATTGACAATCGGGTATAATAAACCAGATGAGTCTGGCCACCGCACTTGGCTCCTGCCTTCCCCCAAGGGAGGCAGCTGGGCAACCCTGTGCTCCTTCTGGCTCAGGCTCTCCAGGAGACAAACCTCCTCTTAGCGGCTCCACTATCTCCTCTGGCTCCAGGCTCATTCCCTTCAAGCACAGCCATCAAACCCCGCTATTCACAGGGATCTCATCCCTGTTTGAGATACCCTTGCCCCAAGTGCTAACCCTTGGAGGTCAGGCTTACTCAGCCTTTTCTCCTCCACCCTGTATCTCTCCCAGGCCAGTAGCACAGAACAGGCCGACTTTGCAGTGGGAGACAGACAGAATCTGAGGCAGAAGTCTGGACAGGTCGACCTTTCTGAGTTCATACATTACAAATGGACCTCAGATTGCAGTGAGGTTTCATGGCCTGTGTAGGTCTGAGTTTCTGGGCCCTGGATGGGCTGGGGATTCACACAGGAAGGATGTGAATGTGCCTGCACATAGTAGGTGCTCATGCATATAGTAGGTGCTCTGATTGAAATCACAGGTTCTTGCTGAACTCTTTCACCAGAATGTAGCCCAGTCAGCCTCGGCTCCCCTCAGCCCGGTAGTTGTAATCCTCCAGGATCACTGCCACATCCCAAGCCACCCTAACCACTGGGACCAAGAGGCAGCCTGGAACTCCCCACTACCACCATCCAGGGGCATACCCAGGACTCCGGGAAGGCCAGCAGCCGCCTGCCCATGCCTTGGCATCAGTGCCAGAGGGAGACAGACAGGCAGGTGACCCAACCCCATCCCCAGCATTAGAGCCCAGAGCCAGGGCCAGGACCCCACCACCACCACACACACACACACACACATCACCTGAGCCACACACCACCCCCTACAGGCTCAGCTTAAGGGCCTTCACTGCCGGGAGGAGCAAAGGAAGCCAGGACAAAGCGCAAGCGGCTGCTGGCCTCAGCCAGGAGGAGCAAGGCAGGCAGGGGTGTCTGGGAGAGGAGGGCCACTCGGTTCTCTGTGTCTGTCATGCCAGCTTTCAGTGTCTCCAGCACCAGGGGCTTCTCCTGTTTCCTCATATCCCACACCTACAGGTGGCTGGGGGACATGGTAGCCCCCACCAACAAGGGAGCAGGTGTGCACCTGCAAAACCCCCTGTGAGTGGCTCTGATCCTTTGACAATGTTGGGGGTGGGGAGCAGGGTTAGAAAGGAAAGCTGAGATTTTAAAACACACATCCTTCTGACCCCCAAATCCATGCCATCATTAACCTGTGCTTATACACATGCCTGCCCCCTACACCAAACCGTGAGGTCTTTTGGTCTTCCTTACCTACCCCAGTGCTTGCTGCATGAATGCTGGGTTATTGAGTATCTCTGTTTCCATTACCCCTTTCTTTTTATCTCACAAAAATCTCAGTTTTATTCCCATATTCACCCTCCCCAGGCAGCCAGGCTTCAGGAGATGCTCACACCATCCAACTGCAGTACTTGTGAAATACTCCAGTACTTGTATAGTAGGTAGAAGTCACCTATTTTATAGGAGACTGGAGGTTCATAGAGATTACCCATCTTGCCCAGAATTAAAGTAACAAAGCTAGGATTTAAACAACAGTTTGACTCTATATCCTACATTACTTCTAGCATACTACACTTCCTTTAAAGAACAGAACTATATTCATGATAAAGTGTTCACACATCAAAGTATTGTCAGACACAAGGGCAAATATTAACCTTAGAAACAAAACAATAAGTGATGTTTCCTTTGGCAGATTTCACAACTTAATAATCTAAATAGTGATGACAGTCACTGGCTGGTTGGCTCAGTGGCCTGGAGTGTGGAAGTCCCAGGTTCAATTCCCGATCAGGGCGCACAGGAGAAGTGACCATCTGCTTCTCCACCTGTCTCCCTCTCCCTTCTCTTTCTCTTTTTCTCTCTGTGTCTCTCTCTCCTTTCTGAAGCCATGGCTCTATAGGTTCGAGCAAGTTGGCCCTGGGTGCTGAGAATGGCTTCGTGGCCTCACCTCAGTTGCTGAACAGAGCAGTGGCCCCAGATGGGCAGAGCATCACCCAGTAGGGGGCTTGCCATGTGGATCCTGGTTGAGGTGCATACAGGAGTCTGTCTCTCTGCCTCCCTGCCTCTCTTTTAATAATAAAATAAATAGTGATGACAGCTATTCGTATACCTATAATTAGGTTGAAAGATAGAGGCAGCCTATTAATCATACCATCATCATAGCCTTCTAGGGACAAAACCATTTCAAGCCTTTAAGAAACAGTGAAAGCATGACCAAAGTATCTCTTCCGTCAAGACATAATAAAAGAGGAAGATTTTCTAACAGAACTAAACTAGAAGCCAGGAGGCCAGGTATGAACTGAACTCTATCAGAAACTGGCTATGAAACTTTAAGCAAGTCATTTAATATCTCTACTGCTGACAGTAAAATAATGTCTGTGAACATGTTTTGAAAGTATAAAATGCTATGCCTGACTGGTGGTGGTGCAGTGGGTAGAGCGTCAACCTGGGACGCTGAGGTCCAGGTTTGAAAACCGGAGGTCACTGGCTTGAGCTCAGGCTCATCTGGCTTGAGTAAACACTCACCAGCTTGAGTGTGGGGTCACTGGCTTAAGCTTGGGATCATTAGCATGATCCCATGGTCACTGGCTTGAGCCCGAAGGTTGCTGGTTTGAAGCCCAAGCTTGCTGGCTTGAGCAAGGGATCACTGGCTTGGCTGGAGTCCCCTGTCAAGGCACATATGAGAAGCAATCAATGAACAACTAAAGTGCTGCAACTACAAGTTGTTGCTTCTCATCTCTCTCCCTTCCTGTCCCTCTCTCTCTCAAAACCGACGAAACAAAAAAAAAAACATATAAAGTGCTACAAGAAGTTATTCATTCAGTATTTAATACTGAGTTACTACTATGTGCAGAGGTGGATTTAAAAGCAGGCGCACCGGGCACGTGCCCTGGGTCCTGACTTCTGAAGGGCCCCGCAAAACCCCAACTTTACACGTTTTCTAATGCTACCAAGTTTGGTTTCATATGTGCAATTTTAACATTAATAGTACATAATATTTTTTATTTATTTAAGAATATGGTTAACATGTATTTTTATTTTCCCTGTCTCTTTTTTCTAAGGGGCCCAATATTTTCTTCTGTGCCTGCAGCCTCAACTGACCTTAATCCACCTCTGACTATGTGCTTGATCTTAGGGGGAATTCAAGAATAATTAAGGCATGGTCTATGCTTGGGCATCTGTTGTTTTTGCAGGTCTACCTTCTATTAAGAGCTCATAGCTTTTTCTTTGAAGACTTGGCCCTTCCCCCACTTAATGAGGCCTGATGGGGTTGTCAATCACATTGTTCAGTCCCCATGGTAGTGGGTATGAGTTCCAGGGCTGGCTAATTAGATATAGTGATTGGTTCAAAGATGGACACATGACCCAAATCAAGGCCTATCAGAGGCTTCCCGGAGATGTGGTAGAGGGTTGCTGTAAGAGAGTGTCTCCTGTCACCCCTAGATGTAACCATGCTGCATACTGGAGCTGAGCCATCTTCCTTAGTTACACAGAGGCAGTAAAAATATAAAAACATGAACTGTAAGAAGCAGAAAAGACAGATCCCTCTGTCTGACTCTCTCTCTCTGTCCCTGTGTTTAAAAAAAAAAGAAAAGAAAGGATAATGACCTTACAAATGTTCAAGTATAGTGTATGTTTTATTTTAATTATTAATTTTAGAGAAAGAAAGGGGATACCCTGGCCAGTTGGTTTAGTGGTAGAGCATCAGCCAGGCATGTGGATGTTCCAGGTTCAATTCTCGATCAGAGCACACAGGAGAAGCACACATCTGCTTCTCCACCCCTCCCCTTCTTCTCTCTTCTCCTCTCCTGCTGCAGCCATGGCTCTACTGGAGCAAGTTGGCCCTGGGGACTGAGGACGGCTCCATGACCTCCACCTCAAGTGCTAAGAAATGGCTCCAGTTGCAATGGACAACGACCCCAGATGGGCAGAGCATTGCCCCCTGGTGGGCTTGCCAGGTAGATCCTGGTCGGGGCACATGCAGGAATCTGTCTCTCTGCCTTCCCTCCTCTCACTAAAAATAAAAGAAGGGGGGTGGGAGAGAGAAACATCGATCTGTTCCTGTATATGCCGTAATCTTCATGTTTTGCGATGATGCTCTAACCAAACAAGTTGTCTTGCCAGGGCAAGTACAGTGTATCTTAAATTGTTATTTAACATAAACATATTCTCTCATCCTCAGCTCAGTGGAAAATTCCTGAAGGGCAAAAAATTCTTTTCAGACTTCCTTGAATTCTAAAGATCCCTGTACTTACTAATAATAGACCATTTTATGATTTTCCAACCCTGTTTAGTCAGCACGTTCTTTCAAGCTTGGCTCAAGAGAGCTGTGCTTTTATTGAGAAAATCTTGGCCACTTTCATCTTCCTCAGAGCCAACCTTCTTCTGTCCTCCTTCACTCCCTCCACTCTCCTCACATCACTCATCTTCTCAGGGTTAGTTTTTGTTCTGTAAGTGCACTTCCTAAAGGGCTGTTAGCCCTACCCTTGGTCCCTATGCTCAAAAGCAATTCCTTTTTTCTTTTTCAGGAGTAAAATTTTATACAACACCAAGGACCACTAATAACCTTCTACAGAAGTTATTAAGGGTAATGCATCTTTGTTCTTCATAAACCAGAGTATTGGCCCTACACTCAAATTTACACAGGAATTGACTCAGCATTGTACTGAGAAGTTAATGTTGAGTTGCCAGCCAATTTGCAAAGTTCCCAGTGTGCAAATACCCAGATAGTTGGAATTCCTTAGTTTTCCAGCTCAAAAGGCTTTGTTAAGGGAGTATTCAATGTGGACTCAGGTTGATCCTTAGTGATTAGGTTGGTTTAGTCTTTCTTTTAAATTTCAATTATTGTTAATTCGGCTTCATTATTATCAATATGGTGTTTTGCTTTGCTAACAATGTCATTTTTTTTTTATGATTCTTATTTGCATCAATAGGATTTTTCGACCATAATTTTCAAGGAACAAGATTTTAGGATGTGTGTGGTTTGATAATCTAACACAGGGGTCCCCAAACTACAGCCCGCAGCTGCATGTGGCCCCCTGAGGCCATTTATCCGGCCCCACCGCACTTCCAGAAGGGGCACCTCTTTCATTGGTGGTCAGTGAGAGGAACACAGGATGCATCCGCACCTATAGTTCCCATTGAAATACTGGTCAGTTTGATTATTTAAATTTACTTGTTCTTTATTTTAAATATTGTATTTGTTCCAATTTTGTTTTTTTTTTACTTTAAAATAAGATATGTGCAGTGTGCATAGGGATTTGTTCATAGTTTTTTTTATAGTCTGGCCCTCCAATGGTCTGAGGGACAGTGAACTGGCCCCCTGTGTAAAAAGTTTGGGGACCCCTGGTCTAACAGGACTGGAGTTTGGTTTATTGCTGTATGTCCAGTAGCTATCGTAGGCTGACGCACAGTAGATAGTTGATAAACTCGTTGAATAAATGAATGGAAGACCTCTGGACACACTGGTTTTGAGAGATATTTAAGATGTGAAATCTGGTAATGAATTGGATGTAAAGTAAAGGATGTACACAGGTTTCTGAGAACAGGAGCCTGATTTTCTACATGAATGTTTTATTCATGGGGGTGGGGCTCCCTTGACCTGACCTTTATAATTTACAATCTCTCACTAGGCGGACAATGCCAATATCTAGATCAGTGCTTCTTAACCTTTTTTGAGGTACCAAACCCACCAGTTTCATATGCGCATTCACTGAACACTTCTTTAGTGATAAATAAAATATGATTTTGTTTTTCCAAATTCAAGACATATGTATATGCTTTTTTACTGGTGCACAAAATGAGCCGTGCATGAACATCACCTTGCTCAAAGAACAAAACCAACAAAGTGCATGAACTCACAACAAATTATGGTATTTCTTTATTCTGGCCTCCGCGGCAGTGGCTTCTCCGAACCCCTGAGACCGACTCATTGAACCCCTAGGGTTGGATAGAACCCAGGTTAAGAACCACTGACCTAGAAGCAAGCTTTAGAAAAAACGAGAGATCTGACCCTACTCTAGATTTTAGTTTTTATTTTATATATTTTGAACATCCTAGTTTTGTTTTTGTTTTTAATTTAAGAAAGCCCTGAGTTGCTCTGAGCCCTCTCCTCTCTTAGTACCCCCATGGGATTAAGACAGCATCATTTTCTGGTAAAAAGTTTCTCAGATTGGGTTTGTAGATCATGTCCTTAGAAATGGAGTCATAAATCAAAGCCACAGACTTTTGCCCTTTCCCCCTTTCCTGGATTAAAAGTAATAACGACCTTAATTTAGTACTTTAAATGATCTGGTCCTGTTCTACGAGTCGCTAAGAGTTATGATTCCACATCCTCTTCTTATCCTTGGGGACTGACCTTACCCACCCACAGATTTTTAAACTCGTGAAGAAAAGGAAGTGGCACCCACCCAGGTCTTTTGAACTGGTAGGCCATACCCTTCAAATGACTCCACCCTAGCCCCTCAGAAAATAAAAGGCAGACTTTCAAAGCTAGCAAAATATCAAAGTTTGCATTTTTCAACGGAAACAAAAACAAACATTCGCAAACTTTTTTCCACTTCTCAGCTTAACTCCGGGCAGTGATTTAATAAGAAAACATTCACCCTCTCTTCCTTTTCATTTTTTGATAAGAAAACACCCCATACCACTTTTCTCTTAATTGAATTGCATACTTTACCAATATAGTAAATTAAAGCTATATATTATATATGCATGTATATAATTTTTAAATATATAATATGAGTTAGGTTCTTTTAAAAAAATCTATTTTACCTATTAATAAAATCCAGAAATTTAAGTCATTTATTCATATTTTTAAAGGGATTAATAGCTGGTCTGAGCAGAATTTTTAAACAGTTTTCCCTCCTCTTGTTTGGAATATATGTTGAATAATTATAGTGAAATGCCAGATGAAAGTAGATTTCTATTTATTTTATTTTCTACTTATTTCTAAAATTAGATATAACCAATTTTTATGTTGCAATTGTGAAAAGATCAATTTAAAAAATTATTGATTTTTAGAGAGAGAGGAAAGGAGATGGAGAGAGAGAAACATCAACTTTTTTTGAGAGAGAGAAAGAGACAGATAGGAGGGAAAGCTGAAGCATCAACTTGTAGTTGCATTCCATACATGATTGCTTCTCATACGTGCCTTGACCAAGATGTGGGGTTCCAGCTGAGCTTGTGACCCCTTGCACAAGCCAGCAACCCTAGGCTCAAGCCAGCGATCTTTGGGCTTAAGCCAGAGACCCTGCGCTCAAGCTGAGGAGCGTGTGCTCAAGCCAGATGAGTCCTTGCTCAAGCCAGTGACCATGGGGTTTCAAACCTGGGACCTCAGGGTACCAGGTCAACACTCTATCCACTGCACCACCACCGGTCAGGTGAGAAACATCAACTTTTTGATCTACTTATTTATGCATTTATTGGTTGATTCTTTTTTTTAAATTCATTTTAGAGAGGAGACACAGAGTGAGAGAGAGAGAAAGAGAGAGAGAGAGAGAGAGAGAGAGAAAGGGGGGAGGAGCTGGAAGCATCAACTCCCATATGTGCCTTGACCAGACCAGTGCAGGGTCTTGAACTGGCAACCTCAGTGTTCCCAGGTCGACGCTCCACCCACTGCGCCACCACAGGTCAGGCTTATTGGTTGATTCTTTTATGTGCCTTGACCAGGTATTGAACTCTCAACTTCAGCATGTCCAGTTGATGCTCTAACCAACTGAGCAACTCAGCCAAGGCCCAAACTATCAATTTGTTAGCAAGGGGCTTCAACTACTTATAATATTCATTTAACTGTCTCAAAATGTAAATGGTTATATCCTGTCTTCCATCTAAAGGCTTAAACTAGACTACAAACAAGGCAAAAGTTACAGCATGAAAGTAAATATTTAAGATTGCCTCAAAATAACTCTGCCAGCTGCAATATTCCCACAAAATAGTGTTTCTAAAACCAGCTCTGAGGGTGAAAAACATAATTGGGTGGTTTGTTTTAATTTAAAAACCCTGACCCCAAATATTTACTTCTGAATAACTACTTTCATATTCTCTAACTCAATATTTATATCTCAATGTCCATTCTGTCAATGTCTCTGAAAGTAATCACCCATAATGTACTCCTAAGTTTATTCCTCGATCTCATAATATGTTCATCAAGTATAGACTCT
Organism: Rhynchonycteris naso; assembly: GCA_037038555.1. Taxonomy (NCBI): domain Eukaryota; kingdom Metazoa; phylum Chordata; class Mammalia; order Chiroptera; family Emballonuridae; genus Rhynchonycteris; species Rhynchonycteris naso. The sequence continues at coordinate 235,148,639 of CM072995.1, forward strand.
AATTTACCTAGAAGATCCCTGAATGATTTGCTGGAGTGCTCCTTCCCCCAATACAAGCCAAAAACACTTCTGAAATGTATCCCTTCAATATCCCATCAGTTTATGGACACCAAGACTTAAAATAGAGAGGCCAGCATTAGGCTTGTGTACAAAGGTAGACAGAAAGCACAGGTCTAAAACAACTTTTTTAAAAAATTTATTGATTGATTCCAGAGAGATAAAGAGGAAAATAGAGAGAGGAAAGGTTTCATTTGTTGTTCCACTTAACAGTCATTCATTGGTTGCATCTTGTATGTGTCCTGACCTGGCACAACCTTGGTGTTTCAGGAGGGCGCACTTAGAGACTGAGCTAACCAGCCAGGGTCTTTAATTTTTATCTATTGTTTTTTAGAGAGAGAGGAAGGGAGAGAAACAGAGAGAGAGAAATATCAACTTGTTGCTCCACTTATTCGTGCCATCATTGGTTGATTCTTGTATGTGCCCTAACCAGGCATCAAACTGCAATCTCAGCTTGTCGGGACAAGACTTAACCAACTGAGCTACTCCACCAGGGCATGAGTCTTGTTTTTTGTTGCTTGACATTTTTCCTGACATACTGGTCATAACAAATTTGGCCAGCCAACCAGCAGTCTAGCAGTAATGTCTGTTGACCTAAGTATACTCCACTATCATTAAGCCCCCATCAGATTATATTACTTCATATTATTTTTGCTTTTGAAGAAAATTTAGTTCATATTATTCTGAACTCCATATTTATGTCTTCTGATGAATAAAAAGATAGATTTAATTAAGTTCAAAACAAAATAAAATAAAGAATATATATAAAGAACTCTTACAACTCAACAATAAAAAATAACCCAAATAAACCATGGGCAAAGGACTTTAAGTAGACATTTTCCCACATGACAAAGCACATGAAAAGAGCTCAACATCACTAATCATTAGGGAAACACAAATCAAAATCAGAATGAGCTATCACTTTGTATTCATTAGGATGACTCTTTTAAAAAAAAGGGAGAGAGAAATAACAAATATTGGGGAGAATGTGGTGAAATTGAAACCCTCCTACGTTGCTGGTGGGAATGTAAAGTGGTGCGGCCACTGTGGAAAACAGTATGGCGGTTCCTCAACAAGTTAAACGTAGAATTGCCATGTGATCCAGAAATTTCACTCATTGGTATAATACCCCAGACAATCCAAAGTGAGAACTCAAAACAGTTCTCAATAGTCATAGTGTTACTAGTCCAGCTGGTGACACTAGCATTCTTGGGTTTCCCAAGATCGAGTTCTTGGGTTCTCCAAGAAAAAAATCAATGTGAAACCCCAGAGAAAATTTCAGACACAACAGAAGCAGCACAGAGGAAAGGAAGGCTTTCCAAATTGATTCAGAGGCTGGCTCTTCTTGGCTGCTTTTATAAGCTGGGGACAAGACAGGCATTTTGGAAAAGGTGGGCTTTTGGAAACTTCCATGTCAGGGTTGAGCTACTTTCTTCTTCTCTCTGGTTGCTTAGGAACCATTGGTTTTGACATCTGTAACAAAGTAGGCAGTGAGGCCCTGGCTGGGTAGCTAGCTCAGTTGGTTAGAGCATCTTCTCCAGACACCAAGGTTGTGAGTTTGATCCCAGTCAGGGCACATATAAGAATCAACTAATGAATGCATAAGTAGGTGGAACAGCTGGTCAATGTTTCTCACCCCCCTCTTCCTCTCTCTGTCAAAGGAACAGATAAAAAAATCTTTAAAAAGGAAAGTAAGCAGTTAGAATGGAGATAAGAAAGGCTACTTCTGCACTTTTGGGCAGGGTGTAGAGGGATGGTGACATTCTTGTGGTTAGCTTATCTGGTATTTCTTCGGCCATCTGGCATCTTTGGGTTCCCAGGTGCAGGTCCCCTCACCTGTCACATATTCTTCAGCCTGTCACCTCAGCACAAGCAAAAAGAACTTAATGGCATATTTTATGAATAATTTGTGAATGTTTGCCATGATATTGTGTGCTAAGATACAGTTCTAAGTGTTTTACATGTTTTAACTCACTTAATTGTAATAAAAACCTTAGAGGAGGAGGTGATATTTTTATTTCCATTATACAATAGGAACCTAAGGCACAAAGAGGTGAAGTAACTTGTCTAAGGTTACATAGCTACTAAGTGGCATTGTCAGGATTTGGACCCAGACAGTCTGATTTCAGAGCCAGTATACTCTTAATCACTCTACTACACAGCTTCTAACAAAGATGACAGGCATATGGCACACCAATGATGTCTATGAAAGAAAAAAACATGGCGCCTGACCTGTGGTGGCGCAGTGGATAAAGCGTCGAACTGGGAACACTGAGGTCGCCAGTTCAAAACCCTGCACTGGTCTGGTCAAGGCACATATGGGAGTTGATGCTTCCAGCTCCTCCCCCCTTTCTCTCTCTCTCACTCTGTGTCTTCTCTCTAAAAAAAAAAAAAAAAAAAGGCTAAGTCTCACGCGTTGTAAAAGCAAAGCATCTGCTTTGCATATGGGAGGGGCTTCTCCATGTTCAATTTACACCACAAAATGGAGATGGGAAGACCAAGTGACCAGGTAGGTGGTTGTTCCAGCCTAGATGTGAGCTGCTGAGGACTTAAATGTCACAAAGATGAAGAAGAATGAGCTTTTTTTTTATTATTATTAAATTTTATTTCTATTTTATTCATTTTAGAGAGGAGATACAGAGTGAGAGACAGAGAGAGAGAGAGAGAAAGAAAGGGGGGAGGAGCTGGAAGCATCAACTCCCATATGTGCCTTGGCCAGACCAGTGCAGGGTTTTAAACTGGCGACCTCAGTGTTCCCAGGTCGACGCTTTATCCACTGCGCCACCACAGGTCAGGCTGAAGAAGAATTACTATAGTCCAATCCTTCAGTACCAATTTCTCATCATGAGAATAGAAGAAAATCAAGGAGCAACCGGTAGGGAAACAGTGACCCTAGGAAAGTGACTCATAACGAATTAATGACATATGGTGTGTTGACATCAGATACCTATAATAACATTATTACATTAGGTAATCTCCCCAGATTCTAATTTTAAGCCCTTAATCCCAAGCATTTCCAAGAAAATCCTGGATAGCACCATTGATTATATGAAAAGCAACAGACCATTTCCACCACCCTGTTGCAACTAGGCAGCTGAATCCCGTGGTAGGCACCTTGCAAACACGTTGCGAAGGTAGTTCTGCTAGGTCTGTGCTATGGTTTAACTCGGGTTTGCCCTTAGGCAGTAATAATCCCCAGAGTACCCTTGACTATTAACAACATTGGCAGGCTTCCTGACCACAAACAAGATTTAAACAGGGCAGGGCTACTGTTTTTCACACATTTCTAACAGTATTTTCCTCACCTTCAGCCTCCTTCCCCTGCACAAAGAGGCATGAATACCATGTTAGAATAAAAGTATTTGGACAGGAGTTAATAATCTTTAGGTGCATTCTTTTGTAGACTTTCTGTTTTGGGACTGCTAATAGAAGGAAAGGGGAAGTCATACCTTTGTAAATGTTACCAAAGACCACCAGCACGCTAGGCAGGCCTCAACTGATGAAAGGATTGTGTTCCTAAATTTACATTGTTTTAAACTGGGAACATATTTTCCTTAAAACATATATTGATATATATGCTAGTTAAAAATTGAGGCATTAGGTCCTGGCCGGTTGGCTCAGCGGTAGTGTTGGCTGGGCATGTGGAAGTCCCGGGTTCAATTCCCAGTCAGGGTACACAGGAGAAGCGCCCATCTGCTTCTCCACCTCTCCCCCTTTTTCTATCTCTCTCTTCCCCTCCCACAGCCAAGGTTCCATTGGAGCAAAGTTGGCCTGGGTGCTGAGGAAGGCTCCACGGTCTCCACCTCAGGCGCTAGAATGGCTCTGGCCACAGCACAGCAACGCCCCAGACGGGCAGAGCATTGCCCCCTGGTGGGTTGGGCACATGTGGGAGTCTGACTGCCTCCCTAATTCTAACTTCAGAAAAATACAAAAAAAAAAAAAATGAGGCATTACATATGTACAGTAAAAGGCAGTAATTTTAAGTGTTTGGCTACCCAGGTAATAAACTAGATCAAGGTAAAGCACCCAGAAATCTCCCTCATGCCCCTTCCTAGCCAATAACCATCTTTTAGAGAAAACCTCTATTGTGACCAGTGACTAGATTTTTAAAATAACCAATGACGAGATTTTAAAAATAACTTTATTGATACAGAACAGACATATTTAAGTGCATAAAATGAACTAATCTGAAGGATAGAGGAAATACATATTTAAATATATACATATTCAGAAACTACCACCCAGCACAGTGCATAGAACATTTTCATACCCTAGAAAACAACCTCATACCACTCCCCTGTTAATAACTGGCTTTTCAGAAGCAACCACTATTATTCGATGACCACCATTTAATTTTGCCTGTTTTGGGGATTTATATAAATGGACAAGTATGCACTTGTGTCTGCCTTTTTTCAACACTGTGTTATGTTTGTGTGTAACAGCAATTCATCTTTCTTTTATTGCTCGGTAGTATTTATGACTAAACCACAATTTATTTCTAATTTCTACTACTTTACTGTTGATAGACCTCTGGGTTATTGCCCATTTGGGGCTATTATGAGTAAAGGTACTAGGAACAGTCTTGTACATGCCTTTTGGTAAACATTTGTACTCATTTCAGTAAGAGGTACAGGTGTACACAAGCAGATTTGATCTAATCTGGAAAGACCAGGAAATTATTGTATAACATTGCTTTAAGGCGATGTTTCCTAAATCTCAAACCTGGAGACCAAGAATGCATTTCCCACATCTAGGATGTTAGTGGAGACCCTTCCTGCTTTTTTTTATTAGCCCTGGAAGTATTAAAGTTAAAGATATTCTGGCTTTTGCTGTCGTTTGTATATCTGGCCTATTCATAACTAAATAAGATAAATCCCTGACTACACTCACAATTAGGACAAATACTTTTCTGCAGGTGATATTTGTTTTCTTTCTGGCTCTCAGTCTCCAAATCCTTATACTTTAGGAGAATCCAAGAGATGAATCTTGGTTAGGAGGCCCAGCTCACCTGAAACTCACAAGGTCTTTGCTATAATATCCTAGGTCCCTTCTCAAGGGGAGCATGGCAACTGACCTAGGTCCCATCAATATATTTCTCACCGAATCATCTGAATCTGAGTCATGAGGGCACCAGCATCATAGGATGGTAGGGTTGGTGGTGAATTTGGTACATAGAGGACAGCAGCAGAACTGTTCTTACCCGATGGAATTTTGGACATTGTTCCTTCTGCAAAGCCTCCAGCTCACTTTTCCAGCCCACCTTAGCAATTCTGTAAGCTAAACCATAGATGGTAATATTCTTCTCCTTAAATCACACAGCTTAGTTTTCTGTGGCTTATCATTAAGAATCCTGACTGCTAAACCCTTCTACCAAAGTTCCCTACAAAATGATTAGAAATATTTTTAAAGTTTTATTTCGTTATTGATTTTAGAGAGAGAAACTAACGCCGACCTGTTGTTTCAGGCATTCATGCACCCCTTGGTTGATTCTTGTTTGTCCCCTGACTGGGGATCAAACCTGCAACCTTGGCATGTTGGGATGACATTCTAATCAACTGAGCTATGCAGCCAGGACCTTTGTTTTAACTGGTAACACAAAAAGGTTTTGTTTTGTATAAAAAGAGCAACCTTGTATGCTACTTAGAATTCTTACTATCTTGGTAAATGCCTTTTATGGGTCTAACATCTTGCAATAACTTTAGTTCCTCCAAAGCAAGTAACTGGTAGGGTTATCCACTAAACAAGTTACAGAGAAAATAGAATTAAGTCTTTACATACCTGGAGGTAGAATGCACGATAAGCTTCTTATATCTGGGGACATTTTCTCCTTCCTTCTAAAGAAGAAAGTAAGGTGCCAAATCTGTCCTGTTAATTGGAAAATGCTGGCCCTGTTCCCAAGAGTTCTCCTCTTTCCTCCTTTTGCATGGGCATAGGACCTTGTGGCTTATGTCAAATGGAAATGGACATGGAATTCGAATGTGTCAGTGCCATTGTGTAGCCAGTAGGCTATACCAGAATATGTACACCTCCCAAGAAACCCTGATTATATAATATTAACAGCTTAAATTATTAATAATGAACTGTACTTCAACTAATGAAAAGTTCTTACTGATAACCTCAGAACTAAGAATGTAGTAGAGCTAAGTGTTAGGATTTTAGTAGAACTTTATGGTCTACAATAGGATTTCAGACACTTTTATCTTATCTGCTCCCATTGCTCAGGGGACTTAACTGAGGCCACAAGACCTAATGCCCATTCCTTGCCTTTTCTACCATATGATATGAACATCAATAATTTTAAACAATAATATAACCAAATTGCATTAAAATGAAATAGAAAACTATAAATTCAGAAAAACTACATAATCTAGTTCTTTTTTTTTAAGAGAAAAATAGAGAGAGATGAGAAGCATCAACTCGTAGTTGCATCACTTTATAGTTATTCATTGATTGCTTCTTATATGTGCCTTGAACATGGGGCTCAAGCCAGTGACCTTGGGCTCAAGCTAGCAAGCCTGCCCTCAAGCCGATGGGCCCACGCTCAACCTGGCAACCTTGGGATTTTGAACCTAGGACCTTAGCATCCCAATTTAATGCTCTATCCACTGTGCCACAACCAGTCAGGCACAAGATCTAGTTTTATTATTTCTTAATTAAAGCACAAAACATAACATACTATATAATTAAAAGGTTGCTGGTTCTACCTAGTCAAGGTACATAAAACAAACGAGTTGATGCTGCCTGCTCTCCCCCTTCTCTCTCTCTTTCAAATAAATAAATAAAACCTTTAAGGAATTAAAAAAAAAGTAAATAAATCAAAATAGAATTTTTTACATTTTCATCAGGTAGTATTATTATCCCCAGTTAAGGAAACTGATGCTTAGTAAGGTTCATTTGTCATAGTTCGTACAGGAAGTGATGGAGTCATGATTGTGGTGAGCTCAAAAGTCCACATTGTCCTTCTGCTGGGCTGAACCATGCTTCCAACTTGTGATTATCCCAGGTGTCTATTATAGGAGTTGCTCTATTTCATGCTGAGGCAGCCTCTCAGATACTCTTCTTTATTTTTATTTTTTTAAGAATCCTTTTTTAATAAGAAATATTTTTTTCAAAATTATTTCAAGACTTTATTTATTCATTTGAGAGAGGAAGAGAGAAAGAGAAAGAGTGATAGAAGGGGGGAGAAGCAGGAAGCATTAACTCCCATATGTGCCTTGACCAGGCAAGCCCAGGGTTTTGAATCAGTGACCTCAGTGTTCCAGGTTGATTTATCCACTATGCTACAAGTCAGCAATACTCTTCTTTAAAAACATATTTAAAGTATTAACGTAGACAATTTTTAAATCATTATACATATCATAAAAGGACTAGGAGGACAGGCTCCAAACAGTGTATATATCACCAGGGAATGGAACTGATAGTGGTGGGACTTTTATTTCCTAAGTTTTTATAGTCACTTGTTTTTTCTCCCTTTAAAAATTTTTTCCAGCCCTGGCCAGGAGTGCTGGCCCAGTGTGTGGATGTCCCGGGTTCAATTCCAGTTCAAGGCACACAGGAGAAGCACCCATCTGCTTCTCCACCACATCCCCTCTCCCTCTTCCCTACCTGCAGCCATGTCTTGATTGCAGTGAGTAGCCCCCCCTCCTTCCCGTCCCAGCACTGAAGATGGCCCCATGGCCTCAGGCTCAGGCACTAAGAAGAGCTCGGTTGCGAGCATAGCTCCAGATGAGCATAGCATTGCCCCCTAGTGGGCTTGACAGGTGAATCCTGGTTGGAGCGCATGCAGGAGTCTGTCTCTGCCTCCACTCCTCTCACTGAATTCAAAATTCCCCCCCACACATTTATTTTTAAAATGAGAGTAAAAAAAAATTAGATTTTCTCCATATTGTTTATCTTTTGAACATTTGGTGGATCTCAATTATCAGGTTTATTATACAAACCATTTCCAGACACACACATAAAAATGTGTACTTCATCACCGACCCCTTGTCTTCTCATTCAGACAATAACTGCAAGGTCTTTGTTTACTGGCTACTGTACCTTCAATGCAACACTACCTGTTCAAGGAAAGCATTTGACACAAACTGGCAAATGAGTAAGTGAAGAATATATACTTTCCTCTTTCCAATTTTTAAAAATACTGATATATTCTCATATTAAGTTTCAAATTAGAATATATGTTAAAGCCTGACCAGGCAGTGGTGCAGTGGACAGAGCAACAGACTGGGATGCAGAGGACCCAGGTTCGTAACCCCAGTGTCGCCGGATTGGGCAAGCCAGCTTGAGTGCAGGATCACAGACATGACCCCAAGGTCACTGGCTTGAACAAGGGGTCACTTGCTCTGCTGTAGCCCCCCAGTCAAGGCATATATGAGAAAGCAATCAATGAACAACTAAGAAGCCCCAACAAAAAATTGATGCTTCTCATCTCTCTCCCTTCCTCTCTGTCCCTATCTGTCACATACAAACATATGTTAGACAGGTAGAGGAAAAAAGTCTTTGCTTCAGACTTTCATACCTTGCCAAAGGTAGCTGCTATGGGTTGAATTGTCCCCTCACGCCCAAAAGATATGTTAAAGTCCTAACCTCTGGTACTTCAGAATATGATGTTATTTGGAAATAGGGTCTTTGCAGGTTAAGATAAGGTCATCCTACTGAGGGTGGGTCACTAATCCAATATGACTGGTGTCCTTATAAAAGGACAGCTGTGTGAAGACAGGATTTGGGCAATACATATACAAACCAAGGGACACCAAAGATTGTCAGGAAACCACCAGAAGCTAGGAAGGATTCTGCTATAGGGAACTTGGCCCTGCTGACAGCTTGATTTTGGACTTCCAGCTTGCAAAACTGAAAGACAATAAACTTCTGTTGTTTTAAGTCACTCAGTTTATGGCACTTTTTTATGGCAGCCAGTGGAAAGCAACACAGTGGCCAGGATTTTGAATTCTTACAATAATGGGGAAGGAGGAAATAGGCACCTGAATGTCATAACCTACAGGTTTTCAATGATGTTCCGTTTTTTTTATGAAAATGGCAAATATTTTCAAGAACATGCCCAGTCAACACAGGAATGCTTGAAAAGCAAAACAACAGGTAACTAAAATTTTAATATGCCGTGGTACTGACATAAAAAAAATTTAAATCAGTGTTACAACATTGGTTTTCAAAAATTAACATTTATGATTGTAGTAAAATAAAGTTTTGCAACATTAAATTCCTTAATGCTTCACTTCAGTATTAATTACAACCTATTAAAATGGAATTATTTCTTTTTTTTAAAAGCATCAGTGCTCTTAAGTGCAATACTAACATGAGGCCCCAATACATAATATAGAAAGTGAAGCTATTCTAACTGGGGGGCTTACAGAGGGGTCCTCACACTTCCCTACATATCCCTCTTAAGACTCTTAGGGCCCTAAGCATAGTCTGAGAAACCGCAGTATTAAAATACTAACAATAACCACTAAATAAGATTTCATCAACAAAGGAAAACTAGGAGGCTCATTCAGTAACCAACATTTTTTTTTAAAGGTTTGTGGGTGTCTGGGTTGACTTTATTTATTTATTTTTACAGGGACAGAGAGAGAGTCAGAGAGAGGGATAGATAGGGACAGAAAGACAGGAACGGAGAGAGATGAGAAGCATCAATCATTAGTTTTTCGTTGCTGTTGCGACACCATAGTTGTTCATTGATTGCTTTCTCACATGTGCCTTGACCGTGGGCCTTCAGACCGAGCAACCCCTTGCTGGAGCCAGCGACCTTAGGTCCAAACCGACGAGGTTTTGCTCAAGCCAGATGGGCCCGCACTCAAGCTGGCAAGCTCAGGATCTCTCGAACCTGGGTCTTCCTCATCCCAGTCCAATGCCCCATCCACTGTGCCACCGCCTGGTCAGGTTAGTAACCAATATTTTTTAACTCTACTTTTCCATTTTTTTTCTGCGGTTTCACTTTAGAAAATTCTTTGAACATCAATTATTTGGATGGTAGCTATACTAAACAGAAACTGTATTTCTACACCTGGGAAATTGTAAGATAGATGCTGCTTAACAGGATCCAACAAGTTTTGAAAAAACTTAAGGCAGTTTATGGTTCATAATAATAAAAATAAAACACTTCTCATGAACAAAGCCCCAACAGCAAGATAACTCCTGCGAAGAAGCATCACAGTAAAGGAAAGGGGGATTTTAAGTAAATGTAACATTATGGGCCCTGAGGATAACTGTCCCAACAGGAGAGAAAAGGCAACAACATTCCCACAGTCCTTCTATGTGATGGAATGTGCAGGGGAACAGCTGGGCTGTGGAGATATGTGCACAGTGATACTGACAAAAATGCAAAGGCCGTGTTGGACCCTGGTGGGCACAGAACCACATGGAAACATCTGCTTATGGCTACGTGTGGTTGGAGTTATTAACAGCACAAAAGAGGAGGTCGTGAGATGCATGGCCTTTTGGTTAGCTGGCTGGGCTTGCTCACTATGGTCCTTTCCTTGAGATTTATTCTAGGTAGTTTATTCATCTCACAAACATTTCTCTAGATTTCACAAACACAATTGTAGTGTAGTGCTTATAATGTGCCAGACTCTGTTCTAAGTACTATGCAAACATTAACTCATTTAATCCTTATAACAACCCTATGAGGTAGGTACTATTATTACCCCCTTTACAGATGAGGAAATGGGCATTGAGAGATTAAGTAATTTGCCTAAGATCAGCAGGCCTAAAAAATGCTGATCTTGGATTCAAACCCCTTTCAAGGGAAAAAAGATGACACCATTGACAAGGAAGAGAAATTTGTCCTAGAAAATCTTAGAACTTGGCCTGAATTAAAAAGGAAAAACCAATCCTCTACAGCACCAGAATTGACACATTATCAATACCAGAAATAATATTCTACTTGTTCTTACACCAGAGGATATGATCTCTATATCACTTTTAATTTCAACAAAATAAATTGTACACAGATGAATACAGGATTTCTTCCATTCTTAGTAAAGGACCCTAGTAAATTTAGACTTTTTCCTGAAATGTTGGCAGTGAAATTATACTGCTTTAACATTGCATATCAGTTTAACCAACTAGAAGCTGATTCAGGAAGCATAGCTTCTCTATCATAGAGGTTAACATAAAAAAAGAGAGTATATAAATATTAAGTTTGATATAAAAAAGTGGTTTCAAATAAGGTTTAAGAATAACCTTGTACATCCCAATTCATTACTTTATCATACTCTTGAATTCTTTGCTTTATGTGAGAAAGTTTATTCTTTAGATAATCACAGCGTTCTTTTTTTTCCAGAAATGTAGGATCCTGGAAAAGAAAAACAGTTGTTACATCGGCCCCTGCTTCCTCAGCAACGAACACAGAAACACCCCCCCCCACCCAGAAATGACCCTCATGGCAGATCTTCCTGCAGCAAGGTGCTAAAGCTACCTAGGAGGAAAACTAGTTAAGTTCTCTGCAAGGTTTTTAGTAAACTTTATATTTTAGAATACTTTTAGGTTACAGCAAAGTTGAGAAGTATAAAAAGCTGAGGTACCTTTAACTTTAGTAATTTTAAAATATGTAAAAAGTGAAGTATACGATGGAGTTAGAAAGATATAATATAACTTAATCTTTTTGAAGAAAATGTGGGGGATAAGTTCTGTATCAGTTGCTAAATTAGGACACAGCAGGATGTAACCAGAACAGAAAGGAGAAGCAAAGTGTCAGGCAGGCACTGCTGTTCCCTAACAAGTAGCATCTTAAGAAATACAGAAAAAGAACTACTTTAGCAAAAAGAAAAAAAAATCTACAATCTATCAATTTTCTCCATTTTACCTGGATAAAAATATATGTTGAAGAAAATGGTTTTACTTACCTTCTTTTTTTTCTTAAATTCTTCATGGATTCTTGAAATTCTCTCATGTTCCTAGAAATAGTATATTGTATACTTGAATTGAAACAGTTGAATTTGCTCACATCATATCTCAAGAATGTCTCAAAGTACACTGGGAATTAGAATAGAAAACACTTTTTACCTAAGACTATAATGACAAGAATCCACGAAATAATAAAATCCAATCACTGGGCAACATTTAAGGACTTACCATATTTCCCCATGCATAAGATGCACCTTAATTTTGAGGCCCGAAATTTGAAAAAAATGTATTACATAAAGTTACTAAACTCAACTTTTATTCATCATAAAAGTCATATAACTCTTCATCACTGTCAATACTCCCATCCTTTAGCTTGTCCTCATCTGTGTCTGATGATGAATCACTGTCTTCATATATTGTTGACTCGTCCTCAGTCTATTTAAGAAGTTCCATGACTGGGCATGTTCTTGAAAATATTTGCCATTTTCATAAAAAAAACGGAACATCATTGAAAACCTGTAGGTTGTGACATTCAGGTGCCTATTTCCTCCTTCCCCATTATTGTAAGAATTCAAAATCATGGCCACTGTGTTGCTTTCCACTGGTTGCCATAAAAAAGTGCCATAAACTGAGTGACTTCCCACACTTCTCTAAATGACATGACAACAATCTCAATCTTGATATTATTCCAGGTCTTTTCACCCAGGTACAAACTTCTCCTAGAGTCGGTTTCTTCACTCTTCCTGCTGGTGTCAAATTGTCCCCAGAAGACTTCATACATTGGTTCCATTCGTCTCTCATGGTAGCCTTGAACGGTTTGTTAATGCTGACATCAAGTGGTTGGAGCTGTGATGTCAAGCCTCCAGGTATGATAGCAATTTTGTTTTGTGCTCTGCAGCAATCTTCTTTATGTTTTTTGTTAGGTGTGCCCTGAACTGATCAAGCACCAATAGGGCAGGTTTGTGTAAGAGCCCACCTGGTCTCCTTCTCCAAACCTTCTCAAACCAGATCTTCATCCAACCCTTGTCATGAATGTAGACAATCACTCCTCGAGGAATGTCTTCTTTTGGCATTATTTTGCGTTTGAAAATCAGCATAGGAGGCAGCTTGCCTCCATCAGCGCAAAAAGCTAGAACAACTGTATAATGTCTCTTTTCATGTCCACTTGTTTTCACAGTTAGTTTTTACCCCCTTATCAACAGTTCTGTTCCTTGGGACATCAAACCGAAGGGGGACTTCATCCTTATTTGCAGTCTGTCCCAATTCAAACTAATAGGTCTTCCGACACTGAATGACAAAACAATGAAACTCAAGGACCTTCTGCTCATAGCTTTCAGGTATCTTTTGGGCAAGTCTGGTGCATGTACACATCCTTAGTCCATTCCGTTTCATGAGCCTGAAGCAACAATTGTGTCCTCCTTTGAAGTCAGTAACTTCTTTTTCATCAGCAATTCTTCTTGCCTCATGTTGAACCATCTTTGTGGACACAGGAATTCTAATTGCCCTTTGCTCTTCCATCCATATCTTCAATTCCCTCTATAAATTAGGCCATTTTGCTGACTTGCCTTTCATGGCTTTCTTCTGCCATGGAGTTTTTTTTTTTTTTAATATGTTTTTTTAATTTATTCATTTTTTAGAGAAAGAAGACAAAGAGCAAGAAGGGGGGAAGGAGTAGGAAGCATCAACTCCCATATGTGCCTTGACCAGGCAAGCCCAGGGTTTCGAACTGGCAATCTCAGTGTTCCAGGCCGACACTTTTACCCACTGCGCCACCGCAGGTCAGGCTGCCGTGGAGTTTTTTTCAGTAAGGTTTCTTCTTCCCGTAACCAGTCTCGGATTGATTTCTCAGTTGGAGGAGGACCAAACTTACGTTCAGTAGCACGATTTCCATTCACTTTTTCAAACTAGATCACTTTTAACTTGAATTCAGCACTATACGAAAATCTTTTCTGAGCCATTTCAGGGCAGAATGTGGCAAAACGTAACCTACCATAATATACCAGTGACAAGTGCAAAACAATGAGCACAAAAAAGCGGGAAATGCAAGTAAAAAAACTACAAGCACTGTATAAGATGCATCCAGTTTTTAGACCCCAAGTTTTTTGGAAAAGGTGCATCTTATACATGGGGAAATACGGTACTATCTGCCAGGCACTGGGATTGAGGGTTGAACAGAGAGAAAGGGTCTGCCTAACTGATACCAGAACCTAATCCCAGTGCCACTGTTTGCTAGCCATGTGGCCTTGAGCAAACTCTTCACCCTCCGTAAGATTCAGTATCTTGGCCCTGGCCCGTTGGCTCAGCAGTAAAGCGTTGGCCACAGTATGTGGATGTGCCAGGTTTGATCATACAGAAGGAGCGACAATCTGCTTCTCCATCCTTCCCCCTTCTCATTCTCTTTGTCTCCTTCACTTCTGCTCCCACAGCCATGGTTAAATTGACTCAAGGGAGTTGGACCTGAGTATTGAGGATGGCTCCATGGCCTCCGCCTCAGGCGCTAAAATATGGCTCTGGTTGCAATGGAGAATCAGCCCCAGATGGGCAGAGCATCACCCCCTAATGGGCTTGCCAGGTGGATCCTGGTCCCTCCCGGCTTATGCAGGAGTCTGTCTCTGCCTCTCCTCCTCTCATTAAAATAAAATAATAACCATAACTACTTCATAGGTTTGTAAGAAGGTTCACTTATTTAAAATGTTCCTTGCAAAGTGCTTGGCACATAATGATCACATTAGCTCTTATTAAGCATCATTTTCATCCCCAATGGAAAGTTCTTTTTCATATTAGTAGGTATTGGGACTAAGAAGTTAAGACTGTTCACCTCATGGAAACAACTAATGCAATGTTTGTTCTAAGTTTACTCTAAGTTTTGTAATAAATATGCAATTTGTTAAGGGGTTGAATGGTCTACCCAAGGGGAACAGATAACTAGAACATTGCCTTTATTTAGCCATGAAACCTGAGCTATAGTATGTCAGATACTGTAAATCTAATGCATAAGAAATAAAATGTAATAATTTCTAGTTCTGAAAGCTTCCCCTGAAAACATTTCCTATCACCCATAACCATTTCCCAATACATTTAATTCATCAATGTCTTTTACAAACTATGCTCATGAGTACTGTTTGTGTTCTGACGGCTGCCAGTGGAGAGATGAGCCTGGCAATGCAGCTGCCATCTACATAGCCAAGTGCTGGGCGGGGAGGACGCTAACTGCGTGGGGCCAGGGCTGACGTGCTGGAGATGGACGCACAGACAGAGCAGTCAGACCTATTTTATACTCTGGGAGAGAAACTGAATTTAAAAGGGTAAGGACAAGAGGGATGATTTTGTGCAATATTCTAATATTATGGGCTTAGAAAAGATATATGATTGTTTAAAATTTCAAGGGCCACAACCAGGTTTGTGAGAGGATCAGGCTCTGAAACAATAGCTTCCTGGAAATGTGCTGGAAAATGAATGAGCCTTACTGGCAGACTCCTGCCCAAGGCAAAACTCTGCCCGTGGTCAAAGAGAAGTTAACATTTGGGATACAATTAATATTTCTACTTTAGATAAGGACTGGAGGAGACATCAAGACTGTGGCCCTGTCACTTGGCTACTTACTTGCCACACCATGTTAAAAAAGAGGAAATGACTACTGTTGATAACTGTGTGGAAATGTCCTGGGAGGACCCAGTCTCTCAGCCCCTGCTGTAACCAGAACCCTCTCACTCCCAACTGCAGACCCACACATCTGAGGCCTTGCCCAGTTATACCAAACCCATCAGCCAGAGACCACCGGGTCTAGGCTCAGAGGCTACCCGTCAGGTCAGATTTCTCAGCACCCTGTCTGCTTGCTCTTCCCCGCCTATGCTGGCCCAGATTCCTGGGGCCTGCTCCTTCCTTCCTGCACCCCTTTGAGGGCCTGTAAGCTTGACCCTGTGGACCTTGCTTGTTTTCCAAATAGTACTAATTGACCCTTGACCTAGAGTATTGGCTGGATTTTTCCTGCTTCCTGGTACCAGCGTCATTTAGCCAACATTATCCCATTGCTCTACAATTGGGAAAATTTCATTGATCTATACATTTGTCCTAATTATAACTGATGTAAATGTATCTTTTAAATACATCTGTGGTTAAGACAAAGATGCTCGAATTATATGGGTCTAAGAAAAAGAATATATATATATATATATATAATGTATATATATTGTACATATATACACTAATCTTTCTGATATTATTATTATTTTTTACAGGGACAGAGAGAGAGTCAGAGAGAGGGATAGATAGAGACAGACAGATGGGAATGGAGAGAGATGAGAAGCATCAATCATTAGTTTTTCTTTGTGACACCAGAGTTGTTCATTGATTGCTTTCTCATATGTGCCTTGACCACGGGCCTTCAGCAGACCGAGTAACCCTTTGCTTGAGCCAGTGACCTTGGGTCCAAGCTGGTGAGCTTTTGCTCAAACCAGATGAGCCCGAGCTCAAGCTGGAGACCTCGGGGTCTCGAACCTGGGTCTTCTGCATCCCAGTCCAACCTCAAGCTGGAGACTTCGGGGTCCTGAACTTGGGTCTTCTGCATCCTAGTCCGATGCTCCATCCACTGCACCACTGCCTGGTCAGGCTATTATTATTTTTAACAGGACAGACATCTTTTATTTTTTTTATACTTATGTCATGAATTCACTGAGAGGGGTGCCAGCTGCTCAGACTCCTTCCTGCTGTTTCTCACAAAGAGCTTCTCTGGGCAGAGCAGGCTGACACTTCAGTTGAATCCAGGTAGCTTTCTATTTGGCTTCCTTCTGTTTCTAGTCATTTTTCTTCATGTGTCAGGAAGCTATCTCAGCTCTTAGAGTGCTTAATACACTCAATATGTATATTAATTCTCTTGGCAAGAATCTTGCCCTTAACATGCTTATTCACAGCAGTACCCACCGCACGCTGGGCGACATTACGGACTCCCCCAGTTTGCCATGGGAACATTGTGGGGCATTCCCATTTGAACAATGTACATCCCCTTGATGTCCACAACATCACCTTTCTTGTAGATTCTCATGTATGTGGCCAAAGGAACAGCGCCATGTTTTCTAAAAGCCCTAGAGAACAGATAACGGTGCTTCTTCTCTGTCCCTTTCTGTTGGTCACTTTGGTAGTTCCAGCCAAAAGGAACTTTTTGATATTATCTTTAAATGCTGTATGAACTCTTAAAATTTTAATTACATAGGTAATAGATAAATTAATATATCCTTGGCCTGGCTGGTTGGCTCAGTGGTAGAGCATCGGCCCGGTGTGTAGACGTCCCGGGTTCGATTCCTGGCCAGGACACAAAGGAGAAGCGCCCATCTGCTTCTCCACCCTCCCTGCTCTCCTTTCTCTCTATCTCTCTCTCTTTCCCTCCTGCAGCCAAGGCTCCATTGGAGCAAAGTAGGCCTGGGCCCTGAGGATGGCTTCATGGCCTTTGCCTTAGGTACTAGAATGGCTCCAACTATAACAGAGCAATGACCCAGAAGGGCAGAGCATTGCCCCCCAGTGGGCATGATGGGTAGATCTTGGTTGGGCACATGGTGGGTGTCTGTCTCTCTGCCTCACTGCTTCTCACTTCAGAAAAAATTAAAAAAAAAAAAAAAAAAGATTAATATATCCTTTTAAAAAAGGATAGGATATTACACACAAATGTTCATAGAAGCATTATTCTAATAGCCAACCAGTGGAAACAACCCAAATGTCCATCAACTGATAAGTGGATAAACAAAATATGGTATATCCATGTAATGGAATATTATTATTCCACCACCAAAAGGAATAAAGTACCAATTCTTGCTACAATATAGATGAACCTGGAAAACACTACACGAAATGAAAGTGGCCAGACACAAAAGGCCACACATCACTGCAATTATATGAAAGGTTCAAAATAAGCAAATCCATAGAGGCATTAAGTACCTTAGTAGTTGCTGGTAGTTGGAGAGATGTGGGAATGGAGAATAAGTGCTAATGGGTACAGGGTTTCTTTTTGGGGTAATGAAAGTGCTCTGGACATAGGTCACCAGCTTGAATGTGAGATCATGACCCCACTGTCACTGGCTTAAGTCCAAAGGTCACTGGCTTGAGCAAGGGGTCACTGACTCATCTGGAGCCCCCTTAACCCCCAGTCAAGGCACGTATGAGAAAATAACCAATGAATAACTAAGGTGCCACAACTATGAGTTGACGCTTCTCATCTCTTTCCTTTCCTGTCTGTCCCAGCCCATCCCTCTCTGTCTCCCTCGCTAAAAACAAACAAACAAACAAAGTGTTCTGGAAATAGAAAGTGGTGATGGTTGTATGACCTTGTGAATATACTAAAATTCACTGAATTGTACACTTTAAAAAGGGTGAACTTTATGGCATGTGAATTATATTTCAACTTTAAAAACATACATTAGGTAAAAAATGATTTTTAAAAAAATTGATTTTAGCCCTGGCTGGATAGGTTGGTTGTTTAGACATAGAGAATCATCCTGACATGCAAAGGTTGTGAGTTCAATCTCCAGTAAAGACACATACATGAACAGATTGATGTCTCTCTCGCTAAATGACAGATGTTTGTCTCTTTTTCCTCTTTTCCTTCCTCTTTCCAAAATCAATTAATCATTAAATTAAAAAAAATTTTTTAAAAATTGATTTTAGAGAGGGGAAAGGAGAGAGAAAAACAGAGAGATAAACATTTATTTGTTGTTCCACTTATTTACGCCTTCATTGGCAGATTCTTGTATGTGCCCTGAATGGGGACTGAACCCACAACCTTGGCATATCAGAACAACATTCTAACCAACTGAGCTACCCGGCCAGAGCAAAAAATGATATTAAACTATGAAATAAATAGGCATTTACAGAATAAGAAAAAAAACATGAGAGAAAATGCTGAAGTCCCAGGGCTGTCCTCTCCGCCATGATCACATCTATCAGTCTGCCATACGTGCCCCACAGCTCATGTCTGTAGTTCAGATCTATTCACCATCCTTAGCCACTGTGCTCTTTGGGCCTGGAGTGGGACCCACTCAGCTGTTACTAACACATGGAAAATGCAGGGCTCCTGGTGGCTCCTCTACATACTGCTCACTTTTTTTTTTTTACAGGGACAGAGAGAGAGTCAGAGAGAGGGATAGATAGGGACAGACAGGAACGAAGAGAGATGAGAAGCATCAATCATTAGTTTTTCGTTGCTGTTGCTACACCATAGTTGTTCATTGATTGCTTTCTCACATGTGCCTTGTCCAAGGGTCTTCAGCAGACCAAGCCACCCTTTGCTGGAGCCAGTAACCTTAGGTCCAAGCTGGTGAGCTTTTACTCAAGCCAGATGGGTCTGCGCTCAAGCTGGCGAGCTCGGGGTCTTGAACCTGGGTCTTCCGTATCCCAGTCCGATGCTCTATCGATTGCGTCACCATCTGGTCAGGCTGCTCACTTCTTTGTGATTAAAATTTCCTCAAATAAGCCCTGGACAGATAGCTCAGTTGGTTAGACTAGAGCATCGTCCCTAAACGCAGAGGTTGCCAGTTCAATCCCTGGTCAGGGCACATACAGGAACAAAGCGATGTTCCTGTCTCTCTCTTTCTCTCTCTAAAATCAATAAAATAAATATTAAAAATAAATAAATAAAACTTCTTCAGCCTGACCAGGCAGTGGCGCAATGGATACAGCATCGGACTGGGATGAGGAGGACCCAGATTTGAAACCCGGAAGTCTCTGGCTTGAGCGAGGGGTCACTTGCTCTGCTGTAGCCCCCCAGTCAAGGCACATATGAGAAAGCAATCAGTGAACAACTAAGGTGCCGCAACAAAGAACTGATGCTTCTCATCTCTCTCCCTTCCTGTCTGTCTCTATCTGTCCCTCTCTCTGACTCTGTCTCCGTCAAAAATAAGTAAATAAATAAAAACTTAAAAAAAATAATAATTTCTTCAAATTATCTTAGTTTGAGTGTGCCTATTTCTACTAGGACCCTGATGACTCAGTATATATCTTGGTTAAATATATACTTTACTTAAATAAAAAATAACCAAGATCTGAGATACATGCTACAGAGAAGATAAAAAGAAGTGACTTCTGACTCAATGACATGAAGGTGTCTGGGAAAACTCTTTCTCCCAGGAGGAGGCATTTCCATCTGTTTAGTCAGTCAACTACATTGAAAATAAAGACAATCTGGGGGGAGGGGGATACAGAGTGGGGCATGTACTCATAGTTTACAGCTTTCACATGGAAAATAATACAGTAATAAATAAATAATAATGCAAGAATAAACTGTATTCTACATACTCACAACTTTAAACCTACTTTTACCCCGCCCTATACTGCTTAATACATGAAGGCTGAAGACATTAACTTATATAATTTGAACTGTAACTTTCACTAGTAACTTGAAAACCTCAAGTGACTCTCCTAGACACAGACAGCAGACACACGTGGTTATGGTTCCTCTACATTCCTAGAAAAGTCAGATTTTATCTGTTCTTGATTCTCAGTGTTCCCGGGCAGTTGCAGACACTAACCTGCTGGTTTCCCGGGTGATGCGGCAGCCTGCTCATCACCGCATCCAGCTCATCAAACTTCCTCAAGACGGCCTGAACTTCCGCAGAGAGCTCCTTGTACTCTGAAAACTGGTCTTGGAACACTGCTTTATAGCGTTCTCGTTCATCATCCGTCTGGATCACAGGGTATTTTCTAGGGCAAAAAATTAACTGAACTTATAACATCTTCACTGAAAAAAGCTGAATGAGAAATCAGCTTAGCTTATTCCTCATTGTGCATACAGTACCCTCAATTCAATATACTACCTCACAGGTGACAAACTGTTCAAATAGGAATGATGTAAAGCAGAGAGGATTACTTGGAGACAAACATGAAAATGAAAAGCCCAAACGGAATTTCTCAATTTCTGCTCTGAAGGATTATGTCGATACTCACGCAACGTAGTCAGGCAACACAATAGGTTTAGGAATGTGGCCCGGAGGGATGTGTCTACTCAGTATTTCAGATTTCATTTTTGTTGCTCTCAATTCTTTGAAATTAACTTCTTGGTCTCTCTGTCTGTCACCACCGATGGCCATTTCACACTACAGTTGGGAGAAAAAGAGGCTTTGTTTATAAACAGAGGCAGAAGGAAAAAAATTGGAATTTATTCTTAGAAGAAAATGAAGGGGCAAAAAGATGAAAAGTAATTAATGTGTCACTTCAGAATTATGTGTTTTATAGTCACAATGTTGTTCTGACTGTTTCTGTAAGAGCTAAAGCAGTGGTAGTCAACCTGGCCCCTACCGCCCACTAGTGGGTGTTCCAGCTTTCATGGTGGGTGGTAGTGGAGCAACCAAAGTATAAATAAAAAGATAGATTTACATAGGTGGTACATAAAAGTGAGACTATGAGACATGGACAAGAGAGTGGTGGTTATGGGGTGGGGGGAGGGAAGGGAGGATTGGGGGAGGGAGGGGAGGGTGGGATAGAGCGGAGGGGAGGGGCACAGGGAAAACCAGATAGAAGGTGACAGAGGACAATTTGACTTTGGGTGACGGGTATGCAACACAAATGAATGATAAAATAATCTGGAGATGCTTTCATTGTAAAAAAAAAAAAAAGATAGATTTAACTATAGTAAGTTGTTTTATAAAGGTTTATTCTGCCAAACTTAGCGATAATCTGACATAAAGTACTTGATAAGTAATTATTATTATATGCTTTAACTTGGTGTAACTCTGCTTTATGAATTTTATAAAGTGAAGTTACTTCCCTACTTTATAAATGACCATTACTGTGGAACCAGTGGGCGGTTAGAAAATTTTACTACTAACAGAGACACAAAAGTGGGCGGTAGGTATAAAAAGGTTGACTACCCCTGAGCTAAAGGGACTTGCATTGAGATATGGGAGAGCATACGACAGGTAGAATATCCTCCAACCCCAATCATGTACATATCAAAGATGGGGGATGAAATGGTAGATGTGGGGGTTATATACTTTATTCATTTAGGATTTATACCCCAACTAATTGTAAAAAAATATATATAAAATATGGTTCAAAATAAGAAATTCAGGCAACAAAAACAGAACAAGTCTACTTAAGTAGAATAAGAAAAAATTACACCAGAACCTGAGATGAGCTAATCACAAGAAGCCAACGAGTGGGTCAGAGTGGAATACGAGTTGCATTGGTTTTTTTTGTTTTTTGTATTTTTCTTAAGTGAGAAGTGGGGAGGCAGAAAGACAGACTCCCACATGCGCCTGACCAGGATCCACTCAGCAATCCCACTGGGGGGCAATGCCCTGACCATCTGGGACCATTTATCCATTGCAACTGGAGCCAATCTAGCTCCTGAGGTGGAGGCCATAAGCCATCCTCAGCACCCATGCCAACTTTAGTCCAGTGGAGCCTTGGCTGTGGGAGGGGAAGATAGAGATAGAGAGAAAGGAGGGGGGAAGGGTGGAGCAGATGTTTGCTTCTGTGTGCCCTGACTAAAAATCGAACCCGGGACATCCACATGCCTGGTTGATGCTCTACCACTGAGTCAATCATCCAGGGCCTCATTGTATTTTTTTTATCTGAAAGGAAAGCAAAGACTCCAGAGGAGAGGTGATAGATGTCTCTAACTTGCCCGTGTGTACCTAACCAGTGATTCCCTGAAGAGCGAGCGCTACAAGGATCCCGAAGGTGGTATATTAAGGCATCTTGTTTCTACACTGGATAGCTTCTAGAGGTTTTTTAAAAAATTATTATTTTAGTGAGAGGAGGGGAGGCAGAGACAGACTCCAGCATGTCCCCGACCTGGACCCACCTGGCAAGCCCACTAGGGGGCAATGCTTTGCTCATCTAGGGTACTTGCTCCATTGCAACCGGAGCTATTTTTTAGCACCTGAGGCGGAGGCCATGGAGCCATCCTCAGTGCCCAGGGCTAACTCACTTCAATTGAGCCATGGCTGCAGGTGGGGAGGAGAAGAGAGAGGTAGATATAGAAAGAGAAGTGAGAAGCAAGTGGTAGAGAAGCAGATGAGTGCTTCTCCTGTATGCCCTGACTGGGAATTGAACTAGGGACATCTACATGCCGGGCCAACACTCTACCACTGAGCCAACTAGCCAGGGTCCTCCTAGAGGCTTTTTTAGCAAAAAAAAAAAAAAAAAAAAAAAAAGGTACATTCAAAAGAAAGGAAAAGAACGCTAGATGAAATGGCCCAGAGAGGAAGTATGGGGGACAAGTCTTAAGAGCTGAAATAGCCAGCCTAACCAGGCGGTGGCACAGTGACTAGAGTGTTGGATTGAAATGCTGAGGACCAAGATTCAAAACCCCGAGGTCACTGGCTTGAGTGCAGTCTCATCCGGCTTGAGTGCGGGCTCATCCAGCTTGAGTGTGGGCTCACCAGCTTCAGAGCAAGGTCGCTGGCTTGAGCGCGGGATCATTGACACGACTCCATGGTGGCTGGCTTGAGCCCAAGGTCACAGGTTTAAGCAAGGGGTCAATTGCTCTGCTGGAGCCCCCCAGTCAAGGCACATATGAGAAAGCAATCAATGAACTAAAGAGCTGCCATGAAGAATTGATGTTTTTCATCTCTCTTCCTTCCTGTCCATCTGTCCCTCTGCCTCTGTCACAGAAAAAAAAAGCTGAAATAGCCTAAAGAAGAGCAATAGGAGAGGAAGGCCCAGTGAACCTTCCCTAGAACAAGCAGGCGAGGATGAATGTGTAGCTTTGGGGCTGAGAAGAGTGCTCAAGACCCCACTAAACAGTGCCCGGAGCCTCAGTTGAGTTGGTAAGGCTGGTGAGTGCCAGGATAGAGGTTTCCACTTCACACATAATGAAGCCAGGTTCAGAGAGGTTTAGTACATTCTCCAAGTACTCAACAGCTATGAGGTGGAAAAGTGCAATTAAAACCCCAAACTTAGCCCTGGCTGGTTGGCTCAGTGGTGAGTGTTGGACTGGCATGTGGAAGTCCCAGGTTCGATTCCCAGCCAGCGCACATAGGAGAAGCGCCCATCTGCTTTTCCACCCTTCCCCCTCTTCCCCTTATCCTCCGACAGCCAAGGCTCCAATGGAGCAAAGGTGGCCCAGGTGCTGAGGACGGCTCCATGGCCTCCACCTTAGGTGATAGAATGGCTCCAGTTGCAATGGAGCAATGCCCCAGATGGGCAGAGTATCACCCCCTAGCGGACTTGCCAGGTGGATCCCGGTCAGGTGCATGTGGGAGCGACTCTGCCTCCCCGCTTCTCACTTCAGAAAATACAACACCCTCCCCCAAAAAAACGCACACACTCGCCTGACTTGTGGTGGCGCAGTGGATAAAGCATTGACCTGGGAACACTGAGGTCGCCAGTTCAAAACCCTGCACTGGTCTGGTCAAGGCACATAACCCTGAGGTCGTCAGTTCAAAACCCTGCACTGGACTGGTCAAGGCACATATGGGAGTTGATGCTTCCAGCTCCTCCCCCCTTTCTCTCTTTCTCTCTCTCACTCTGTGTCTCCTCTCTAAAATGAATAAAAAAAAAAAAAAAAAAAAAAAAAAAAACGCACACACACACACACACACAAAGAAACCCCAAAATTTTTAGCTCACTGATATTTTACATGAGTAACATGAGGAAACTGGTATACTTAACTGTACATTGTTCAATCCTACATTTTCCTAAATTCTGACAGCATGATAGAAATGAGTTTGTGCTGAGCAAGGCAGGCAATGCCATATTGCTGGAGGATATGAGCTTGAGCTTGGGCATGGGGAATCCTGCTTAGGGTGGTCAGCTCCTCTCCACTGCCCCCGTGGGCTCTTGCTTGGTAAATTAAATTAAAACTAAACTAAGAATAACTTGGGAGGGCCCCTACTTCACTGAAACAAATATAAAATGAGATTTTAAAACCTTGCCAGGCAGCTTTTAAAATCCTGTTTCCTGATTTTCTAACTCTGAGGCCGCCTTTTGAGGTTTCATCTAACATTAGCTCATTCTAAAAACCACTAGCTCTTAACTCACCAAACTGTGCAGCCCAGATTAAAGGCTCCTACTGGGAGGCTGCTAACCAGCCCTAAGGGAGGGAGATGAAAAGGAGAAAGCTTGCAGGTGGTGCTGGGTGAAGGGAACCAGATCACCTCTGAGCAGAAAAGCACACCCAACCACCTGCTCGAGACAGCAGAGTGGGGAGCACAGCACCCAGAGGGAAGTACTGCTTTATTCTCTGCTGGCAAGGATGCCATTTCTTTATCCTAATGAGTGCTCACATATTTAATCTTAAAAATAAATCATGATATTAAACAGCAGGGGAAACCATTTTGGCTTAATAGATTTCTATTTCCTGCCGTTCCTTTTTCAGCTTCTGTTTAACAGCCGGATTCTTATACAACTGGATGAGGAAGTAGTTACCAACACCGCATTGTTGACCCTACAGGTCTCGGCAGCAGCCCCAGGCAGCAAGCTCAGGCTTCCTCATCAAAGCCATGAATTCTGCCCAGGTTCTCACATCAGGGGGGAGAATCCCTATGAGAATCCATAGGAGGTTTGGCTTTCTTTCTAGGTAAAGTTTTTTCAAGCAGAAACTATTCATTTTCCTCACTTGTCCATCCCTATTGCCAAGATTTATCTTTTAATATAAAGAGGGAATTTTAAGAAGTCAGAATATTTCCACAAAGACTATTTCATCTGCTTTAATTTTTTCGTTTGCTTTTACGCTCTTAACGTTTTCTTTGACTCTTTTAGGGTGAACCTCACTGATCATTAGTTCAGATAACACTATTGGGGAAAAACTGAAACTACATGTGAGACAAAGAATCAGTCACTTGAAGCTCTCACGGGCAGGATGTGCTGGCTCCATCCCTGGGTCAGACCACTCTTTTTTTTTTTTTTTTTTTTTGGAATAAGGCTTTATTAAGTACTGCGCATCCCGCCCCATGATGTCCTCCGGTCCTGGGATTCAGGGGCTGGATGAGTCGCCCTTTTTTTATTCTTTTTTTTTTGTGGAATCAGACCACTCTTAAGCTTGGTAAGTTCCTGATTATAAACACAAGTCCCTGATGTGACTTTTCTTTGCGTCTAGTAAAAATTAGCTTTGTCAGGAAACATCAGAAAAACTTTACTGTGGGGCAAGAGAAAGTAGAAAAGCAATGGGGTAAGTAATGTTCTGGATATAAGTACTAAGCGTTTCTAATGAAAAAGGGTGAATGAATATCCTGTTATGTTAGATACAGGAAGAGCTACCTATGTGTTTCAATGTCCATCTGCCCAATTTCCAATTCTCTTTCCCTTAGAGTATATAATGCAGTGAGGCATAGGCCCTTGGTCCCAACCCACACCATTACTTTCGATGCCCAGATTAGATTTAGATTTTGGCTTTTCTAGCTTGGGAAAGAAATCTGCTCAGCCTGACCTACGGTGGTGCAGTGTTTGATAAAGCATCAACCTGGAGTACTGAGGTTGCTGGTTTGAAACTCTGGGCTTGTCCAATCAAAGCACATATAAGAAGCTACTATGAGTTGATGCTTCTCGCTCCTCCCTATGCCCTTTCTTTCTCCTCTCTCTCTCTAAAAAAAAAAAAAAAAAAAAAAAAAAAAAAAAATCAGCCTGACCTGTGGTGGTGCAGTGGATAAAGCATCGACCTGGAATGCTGAGGTTACCGGTTCAAATCCCTGGGCTTACCTGGTCAAGGCACATACAGGAGTTGATGCTTCCTCCTCCTCCCTCTCTACTCTCTTTCTCTTTCTCTCTACTCTTTCTTTCTAAAACTGAATAAATAAAATATAAAAAAAAATTAAAAAAAAAATCAATAAATAAAATCTTTTAAAAAAATCTGCTCAGCACTTGGGAATTTATTAGAATGTGTTTTTGTCTTATTTGATCTTACTCTATGTCTATATACTATTTCTTTTCTTCTTTTTTTGTGGCAGAGACAGAGAGAGACAGATAGGGACAGACAGGAAGGGAGAAACATCAATTCTTCATTGCACTCCTTAGTTGTTCATTGATTCATTTCTCATATGTGCCTTGACTGGGGGGCTACAGCAGATCAAATGACCCCTTGCTCGAGCCAGTGACCTTGGGTCCAAGCTGGTGAGCCTTGCTCAAACCAGATGGGCCCGCGCTCAAGCTGGCGACCTCCAGGTCTTGAACCTGGGTCCTCCACATCCCAGTCCGACGCTCTAGCCACTGCGCCACCGCCTGGTCAGGCATATTATTTCTTTTCTTTTTTCTTTTTTTAAATTTTTATTTTATTCATTTTAGAGAGGAGACACAGAGTGACAGAGAGAGAGAGAGAGAGAGAGAGAGAGAGAGAGAGAGAGGAGGAGCTGGAAGTATCAACTCCCATATGTGCCTTGACCAGACCAGTGCAGGGTTTTGAACTGGCGACCTCAGTGTTCCCAGGTCGACACTTTATCCACTGCGCCACCACAGGTCAGGTGATCTTATTTTCTTTTTATAAATTATATTTGTTTAAAATATCAAAGGGATAGCCTAGTGTGGATAGTTACAAACAAGTGACAGAAAACTCAAGTTCAGAGACAGTAATTTCCCTTGGGTCACAGAACTAGTAAGTAGCTGATCTTGTACTCAAATTCAGATTTGCCAGATCCCAAAGTTTATTTTCTCTTCATTACACTACACTGCCTCTTCTAAGGTGGTCTGCCAGTTCTTCCCTGCTGAGGACTAGGAAGAAGCAGGTGAAGATCATAACCAATGAGAAGCTGGAGATCCAACCTATTCTGTAAGGTTTCTAATTGGTAAGTCCAACAGAGATTTCTCAGTGAAGTCCTGAGATTCCTTCTCACAGAGGTCTGCCTGTAAAATACACCTCAATACGTTGATTCACAATGATCCATCTCCCAGGGGAAAAGCCTTCAAAAGGATATATTGGTTTGATAAGATTTTAAAAGGAGTCTCAGGAATGAGGATTCCACCTCGGCTAAGGTGATTCCTGACTATTCCAGGACCTATCAGGATCTGGAACCCTACAACACACCCTGGACATGCGGGGCACCAACCTTCTAGGGTGGCCTGAAAGAGATACTGTGAGCTCCCTACAGATCTTTCTAATCCTGTCCCATGTGTGAAACGTGCTTCAGCCACATTCTCACCAATGACACTGACCACTCTATCATTTGAGGCACCTTCCTTCAATTTGGACAAGTCTTTTACTCTACTCTTTAGTTAATCCTACTGAAATCCCACTGCCTCCAAGGGACTGACCAGGAAGCCCACAGATTCCACCCTGGCCAAGAGTGATTACCTTTGCCACATCACCACACTGCGGCTCAGCGAGACAGGCCTGTCCAGTCTGGTGCTAAGCAGTCAATACCTTCAGTGTGCACACCACCTTTAACCCCACAAAGCAAACAGTCTTCTCTTCCGCCCCCAAGAATGTTCCGAAACATTCCCTAATGTTAGCACTCTGACTTGCTACTCTGATATCAGATTTTTTAAAATTTCTTTTTATTTTATTCATTTTAGAGAGGAGACACAGAGAGAGAGAGAGTGTGTGTGTGTGTGTGTGTGTGTGTGTGAGAGAGAGAGAGAGAGAGAGAGAGAGAGAGAGAGAGAGAGAAAGAGAGAAAGAGGGGAGGAGCTGGAAGCATCAACTCCCATATGTGCCTTGACCTGACCAGTGCAGGGTTTTGATCTGGCGACCTCAGTGTTCCCAGGTCGACGCTTTTATCCACTGCACCACCACAGGTCAGGCCTGATATCAGATTTTGACGTCACCTATTAACGAGAGGTCAGCTTTTAGGAAGTGAATTTCCTCAGCTATAAGTAAGTTTTTAGGCCCCTTTTCCACTATAAACAGTCTTTCTAATCCTGATCCATCTTCTAAATCAAAGTCCCTTTAAACCTGACTTCTTCCAAGTAGCAAACATTATTTTAGGACTCTTATATGGCTGTACAGTAATTCATTCCTGGTCAGGGTAGCATTTGTAACTTGCCTAGTTAGTCTCTGTGAGGGAGTCGGACTAAGCACTGGGCTAAGGCAATATTGGCAGTCTTGAATGAGAGCACTGGCAATGATCTGCCAAAGCCACTCTCCTGATGACTCCTAGTTGTTCAAACTCTCTTATGTCTCTGGGCTAACACTGAAAGGCAGCCCATAGGGTTAGCTAGGGAATTTGCACTTAAATTGCAAACAAAAGTCCAGTGTTATTAATATTTAAACATCAGCCTTATATTGCTTATCTCAATATTTGAAATGAGTAGTCATTAATTTAACTTTTAAAAACTTAAAAAAATTTTTTGAGTAGGTAATATACACATGACATGTAATTCAGGAGGTCCAAAAGGGTAGATAATGAAAAGTCTCCCTTTATCCCTTACCCCCAGTAAGCCAGCTGCCCTCCTAAAGGCAACCACCATTACCACTTTCAGGTATATCTGATATGCATATTTTAGGCAGCTTAAAAGTGAGCATCCATTTAGTTTATTCTGACCGTTAGTACCACTGAGTCAGAAGTCTAATGAAATGTATATTCTGACAACAATAAATGTTGAATAAATGAATACCAAACTAACTAAAACTCCAGGGAACCAGGAAGTTAAAGAATAAAACAAACAGAAAGTCACACACACACAAGGTACAATAGTATATCTCTAAGCAATGGTTAAAGTATATGGGTTCATAATACTAGGTCCACACTGCCTTATGAGAAACTCTTCAATACCAGTCTCACTTGTTCCACGGCTGGTCAATCAGGACGGGTCAGATTATGTCTTGATTTCTAAAGATTTAGGAATATACAAAATAATTCTAGGAAAGCTGTTAAGCCTATCAGCTACAATTCAGGTAACTTCACATACATGTCAAAAATAATTTAATGCAACTGACTCTTTAAAAACTGTTGCTGGTTACAGATCTCTAATGGCCAATTAACTGTGCTGAATTTGAGACATTATCATTCATAAATGACTTCCTGGGTGATGTCAGAGAAGTACAAATTTCTAAGCAAATTTAGCTTAATTTTATAGTTCTCAGTGCTTGTGACTCCTCTTTCATACACACACACATTCACACAAACATACTCTACTAATCTTTTGTCTGTGTTTTTCTTTTCCACAGGATTTTTTTAAAAACTATTTTATTAAATTTTTTTTTATTTTATTCATTTCAGAGAGGAGACAGAGTGTGAGAGAGAGAGAGAGAGAGAGAGAATGAGAGAGAGAGAGAGAGAGAAAGGGGGTAGGAGCTGGAAGCATCAACTCCCATATGTGCCTTGACCAAACCAGTGCAGGGTTTTGAACTGGCGACCTCAGTGTTCCCAGGTCAACGCTTTATCTACTGCGCCACCACAGGTCAGGCTCTTTTCCACTGGATTTGTAAGCCCCTAGAAAATGGAGGTGATGCTCTTTGTAGTATTCATATCACTGGCCCACAGCCTAATTGGCACGTTTGTTCAATGAATTAATTAACGATGATACTGTTGTATTAATCACAATCCCTTGGGTAGATTGCTCACCCACTTCATAAATCTCTTATTTTAACATAAACAAACTATTTTTGGCAGGAATACCACAGAAGCGATGCTGTGTTTTTCACAGTGCATCCTATCAGGGGAGTATTTTCAAATAATATTTGTGTGTTATAGAGAATAAAGTTAAAAAGGATCTCATAAAAGGCATTTTTAAAATGTATGCATTTGACAAAGGGCTTGTACAAATTAGCAATTCAATAAAAAAAACTGGACAGGATCTGACAGTGAACAGAGAAGAAAATGCAACTATGACATAATGAAAAATGCTCAACCTCACTCCTGATAAGAGAAATGCAAATTATAACTCCACAAGATACTGTCTTTCACCTACCAGACTGATAGATGTCAACAAATGTCCTAACATATTGTGGTGGTCAGGGGGTGAGGGAACCTATTGTGCTGTTGGTAGTGGAAACAGGTAAGATTTGTCAGGCAATCTGACAGTCAAAATATATAAAAGAAAGTATGCACAAGGATATTCTTACATGTATAAGGCTATTCACTGTAGCACTGTTTTACCAGTGAAAGATTAGAAACAACTTAAATGTTCATTTATGGTTAAATAAACAATAATATATCCATATAATGCATTACTATGTAGTTGCAAAAAGAGAATGCAGTTCTTTATGCACTGATAAAGAAACATCTTAGAAACATATTAATTGGAAAAGATAAAGAACACAACAGTGTGTGTGGTATGCTACCACTTGTGTAAAAGGGGGAGGAGAGTGAATATATATAAACATAACACATTTCTGAAAGAAAACACAAGACACTAATAACACTGGTTACTTTCAATCAGGAGAACTGGAAAATCAAGATGTAGAAATGAGACAAAACTTTGTATTAGAGCATCTTTTGAATTTTGAACCAAATGAATATGCTCCCTTTTCAAAGAAATAAACAAACCAAAGAGTTGGATTCTTTTCTTGCTGAGAAATAATATTCAATATCTTAAAAAAGAATTTTTCAATGAGGTAAAATTATAATTAAAATACATTAAATTATTACATATATGTAAATAATTATATTAACAGCATCTCATTTAATCATCTCAGCAATCTTGTGAGTAGAAACTATTATTATGCCTATTTTGCAGACGAAGAAAAGAAACCAAGGCATAAGAAGGTAAATACTTGCTTACCACCACACAGTAAATGGTGATATAGAAATTTCTTTCCTGGCCCTGGCTGGTTGGCTCAGTGGTAGAGCATTGGCCTGGCGTGTGGATATCCCAGGTTTGATTCCCGTCAGGGCACACAGGAGAAGTGCCCATCTGCTTATCCACCCTTCCCCCTCTCCTTCCTCTCTGTCTCTCTCTTTTCCTCCCACAGCCAAGGTGCCATTGGAGCAAAGTTGGCCCGGGTGCTGAGGATGGCTCCATGGCCTCTGCCTCAGGCACTAGAATGGCTCCGGTTGCAATGGAACAACACCCACGCATTGCCCCTTATGGATATGCCGGGTGGATCCTGGTTGGGCACATGTGGGAGTCTGTCTCTCTGCCTCCCCGCTTCTCACTTCAGAAAAACACACAAAAAAGAAATTTCTCTCCTGACACAACAAAATTTGGCATCTGAAAGAACTTTAAAGGGATTGCAAAAAGATTGGGAGATTACCTTCATTTTAAAAAGATTAAAATTTTAAACCTATAAAGAGAACCAAAAGTTCACTTGTATAAGTTTACATCTAAACACATTAAAAGAAGCTAATAGCCTTATCTATTGAATTTTGAACCAAAATTTGGTCCTTTTTGTATTAAGAAAAAAAGCTGAAAGTCCTCTTATGAACTCAATGTAATAGATATACTTTCACAGACAGATGATCTACCCTGCAGATTTATAGACAAGAGAGAAAAGTATTTAACAAATCTAGAGATAAAATGTGAACTTCTTTCTTACCATTTTCCTTTTTGATGGAAATGATGGCTCACTTATCTGGAACAAAAAGAGTTAAAATGATTTTTCAAAGGCCTGTGAAGTAACTTTGCAAATATTTTCATCCAATTGCATTTACAGCCTAATCTCAATTTCACAGCTATTGATTCTCTACTTTTCAGATGTTCCTCCTAATCTTTCAGCCATGTTTCGATGGGTCAGTGGAGGACCAGAGGGATAGGCTAACTGTAATTCCTGTCAATCAGGAACAAAGAGAGAATTGGCAACATGTAAGGTGTCTAATTGTCCTCCTTTAGGGAGGATAGTCCTTCTTTTGTAAGTTCCATCCTCCCTTGAAAAGTGTCCTTCTACATGTCCTCCTTTTTGATATTGGAAGACTAATCTGTGAATGTCCGTATTCGATCGATGCAGAGTCGATCCATTGCGTGTGATGTGATGTATTTGTATCTAAATGAGTACTTTTTTCTTACAATTATTATTAAAAATTAATAGGTATGTAAGCATAATTACAATATAAAACATTACAAATGTTTTTATTATGCATTTATCATATTATAGTGTATTATTATTGCAATGAATAAAATGTTTCTTTTATTTATGATATTGTTCTCTTCAATTTATTTTTGTCCTTTTCATTGTAAAAAAGTTGGTCACCTTACAATATAGAGGGTAGACTATTAGGTAAATTGCTTTGAATTACCTAGAGATTTCCTTTATTCTTGGCTCCCCTTACTTTGTACAATGAAAGAGTTTGAAGCAGTTATATTATTAAAAAAAATTTTTTACTGTTTTATTTTTATATTTTATTTATTCATTTTTAGAGAGAGAGAATGGGGGTTGGAACAGGAAGCGTCAACTCCCATATGTGCCTTGACCAGGCAAGCCAAGAGTTTTGAACTAGCAACCTCAGCATTCTAGGTCGATGCTTTATCCACTGGGCCACCATGGGTCAGTCTACATCTTCTAACTTTTAGGAAGTTATAGCAATAAAGAGGCAGCCTCCAGCATCAGAGGTGATTCAAGTCTACTGAGCCATTACGAAAAGTCTGATAGAAACAAGTTTTTGTTGACAAAGGGAAAAGAATAAAGGTATTATGTTGATAATTACATGCCCTGGCTGGTTGGTTCAGGGGTAGAGCATAGTTCCTGCATGTGGATATCTCATGTGGGCTTGATTCCCAGTCAGGGAACACAGGAGAAGTGTCCATCTGCTTCTCTATCCCTCCTCCTCTATCCTTCTTTCTCTCTCTTCCTCTCCTGAAGCCATGGCTTGATTGGAGCTAGTTGGCCCCAGGTGCTGAGGATGGCTTATGGCCTTCATCTCAGGCACTAAGAAGAGCATGGTTGCTGAGCAATGAAGCAATGCCCCGGGTTGGCAGAGCATTGCCCCCTAGTGGTCTTGCTGGATGGATCCCGGCTGGGGCACATGCGGGAGTCTGTCTGTCTCCCCTCCTCTCCCTGAATAAAAAATTATTTTTTAAATAAAAGATAATTACAGATAATATTAATGTTGAAATTACATTTAGAACTCTTATTAAATTTACACAAAATTATATGAGGATGTATGTTTCACTACTGATTGTAACTTAAAAGTTCTTTACTTTGTATACACAAATGTAAATAAATTTAAGAAGTATGCTTAACATGCTAAGATAAACTTTTTAGAGAACTTAAATCTATGTTGAATTCTAGTAAGTTTAATATATTTTGTGATGAAAAAGCATGGATCACATTGAAACATGCTGAGATTCTTCCTATAACACAGGTATTTGTTATAAACTTAGTCAAGTTTTTTGTTGTTATTCATAAGATACTTGCAAAAGAGTAAAAACAAAATATATAGGTTGGTGAGTAAATAAATAGGTTATTGAGTATATAAAGACAGGATTTCAATTTTATCTATAGTTTTGCCCAATATACAGGGATTGGCAAAAGTAGGCTTACAGTTGTGAGTATGCACAAGTCTATTCTTGTATTATTATTTATTAATTATTGTATTATTAATTAGTATTACAACTGTACACCATGTAGAATTACATAGTATCCAGGCAATCTCTGGAAAAGTGAAACATGAAAGCTACATAATACAGTTAAAATTAAAAAAAAGTTAAAGTAATACTGACATTTTCAGTGTCAAAGGAAATTTTACACACTCCTTAGAAGAAGAAAGCAAAACATTAACTTATTTCAGGATATAATGAAGCTAGTAGAATATATTCTTAACATTTATGCTACTGTTCAAATAATATTTTTCTAAAAATTTTTATATATTGATTTTAGGAAGAGAGGAAGAGAGAGAGAGAGAAACAGGAACAATGAACTATTCCTGTATGTGCCCTCACCAGTGATCAAATTGGCAACCTCTGCACTTCAGGATGAAGCTCTAAACCAACTGAGCGATCCAGCCAGGGCCAAATAAAATTATTTTAAATAAGGCTTTCATACAGTCTTATCTTTTAGGTATTATTATTATTAATTCTCCTCTTTCTTTTTCTCCTTTGTATATTTAATTAGTTAAATCCTAGAAATGCACTCAAGTATATACATGACTCCCATTCTAATTTTGGAATATTCATCTCCTTAAAATTAGGAAGAAACATTAAATTTCCTGGGCAAGTTTTCTCAGAAAATGTATTTTTACAACTCAAACTCTCACTACTTGAAAAAAAATCATATGCGGTTCATCACATTCTTTTTTTTTTTTTAAGCAATTTTTTCACATTCTTTTCTTTAAGCGAGAGAGACAGAGAAGAGGACAGATAGGGACAGACGGACAGGAAGGGAGAGAGATGAGAAGCATCAATTCTTCATTGTTGCTCCTTAGTTGTTAATTGATTCCTTTCTCATATGTGCCTTGACGGGGGGCAGGAGGGGGCAGTCTCCAGCCGAGACATTGACCATTGACCCCTTGCTCAGGCCAGTGAGCTCGAGGTTTCAAAGCTGGGTCCTCTGAGTCCTAGGCTGACGTTCCATCCACTGCGCCACTGCCTGGTCAGGCATCACATTCTTACTTGACTTTAAATCACTTACCGGAAGAAAGTGGGTCTCATCATAACAGATTTAAATGAGCACTTTCCTCCTCCAACTGAAAAAATTATGGGTTTTTTAATTGTCTTGCCATACTAAAGAATCAAGATTGTTTGCTCTCAAGCTTTCTTTAATGATGAGACATTTCACTTACTGAATATGTTATTATTCTTCTTTGCAGGAAATCAGTAACTACGTTTTCCTCTTAAGCATCAGAAAGATGTAACAATGCAGCCAACAACTCTGTATTACATTACACATGTGGTATCTACTTGCAATGCCACCCAGCAGTGACACACCAGAGTGGGTTATCCCAGTAAAAGCATGTCAGATACTGAGCTAGAACTTTTGAACTTCAGATCATTTGAAAAAAACAAAAAAGCCTTCTATAAAATCTTTGTTTTGAGAATTATACGTATTTAACAAGGGAGTAAATAACAGAAGAAAAAAAAAGAAAAACAAATGAAAGATTATGAAATTCCTTACCTCCTGTTGTTCCATGTATTCCCTATGTCTCCGAGCTGCCTCATGCCTCCATAGCTTTAGGCAAACCAAAGCACTAATGAGATAAACGATCATGGTGACAAACAGGAAGACCATCGCTGCTATCTGTCCTCCTTCTACTCGGCAGTACACTGCATTCACTGGAGTATTAAATAATGGATAGTAGCAGAGTCCACCTCGGTTGATATCATTCACATAGACTATGGCTGCAGCCATATATAAAACAAACAAGGCAACATTAATTCCAAATTCAGTTAGGGGCCACCAGTTAGAGTCCAAAAGAATGGTCTGATAATACATGGACATGCCAAGAACTAGAATAATAATGGTGGTGATCCAAGCTAATCCAGCAACCACAAGTACAAAAGGAGTTTTGGGGCCACTGTAGTAATAGCCCCCATATATACTGCCCAGGCCACCAATGCCTCCCATGGCAGTGGGCGAGGAATATCCAAACATGTTATACCACTCACTGTCCTTGTGAATGTAAGCTGTGACACAAGCAAAGACGCCAGCCCCTAGAAGCAGCTCCACCACACCCAGAATTCTCAGCAGGCCAGGCCACGATTTCATGTAGGAATATCTCAGGTTATATGCTTCCATCTTCTCACTGTATGTTCGAGCTGTTTGTGTGTGTCGACCTAGAGATCCATAGGGATCCTGGGGAAGCATTGCTTCAGCCTCTTTCTGGGAATTATAGGTTCCTTCTGACCCTCCGTAAGGATCTTTGCAGGAGTCAGGAGGTGAGCGGTGGTTTGATCTTACTGGAGAGGCTGGAGGTGAACACTCGACTCCATCGGAGATGTATCTGATGTCTGACACCGGCTTATCCCATTCTGGGTGCTTTCTCTTCCCTCTGAAGAAGTTCTTCCAGGACTCAGGGACAAAGCGCCTTACGGGTTTGAGATCTGGTGCTATGGCCGGTTCCTCTGTGTCACTTGAGTAGAAGTCAGGGCCGAACGGTGGCTGTAATGGGAGAGGGGGTGGTGGCAAAGGATCAGCGCTCACAGCCAGCTCACT
Source organism: Rhynchonycteris naso (assembly GCA_037038555.1). Taxonomy (NCBI): domain Eukaryota; kingdom Metazoa; phylum Chordata; class Mammalia; order Chiroptera; family Emballonuridae; genus Rhynchonycteris; species Rhynchonycteris naso. The sequence goes on from CM072995.1 coordinate 235,185,441, forward strand.
GTCTTGAAGAGTCTGCAGGGTTCTTATGGTGCCATCTTCATAAGCAAAGTCCCTCGGGACCTCATCGTAATGCCTGTCTCGATTCCTGGATCTTCCATTATTTGACGACATTTGTGATTTCTACACCTGTGGCCAAGATTAAAGTTATTGCTTATACTTAGTTTCTTATTATTTCAATGATGCTGATTTTATTCACTTGGTAGGACATGATCATATTTAGGAAGCCAATATGATCATGTCTATTAGTTAGCCAGGGACACAGTCATCATTCAATTTTATTTCAATGACGTTGATTTTATTAACTTAGTAGCAAATGATCATATTGAGGAAACCAGTATGACCATGTCTATTATGATATATAAAATAACATAAATATGTATATTTTAAACATATGTAACAATTATGTTAGCTAGGCATACAGTCATCATTCTATATAATTTTAAGTATAATCAAAATTTTAAATCTTAGCTCTGACCTAAACCATTTATAAATCTAACTTGTTTTAACTCTGTAAACAAAATGTAAAAAAAAACAAAAATAAGACTAAATTTTGACAAGACAGGATGCTACTACCTTCCACATAGAGTGCTTTCCTCAAACAGCTAAATCAAAATATTTAAGAGTTTGAGGCCTGACCTGTGGTGGTGCAGTGGATAAGCGTTGACCTGGGAACACTGAGGTAGCAAGTTCAAAACCCTGCACTAGTCTGGTCAAGGCACATATGGGAGTTGATGCTTCCAGCTCCTCCCCCCTTTCTCTCTCTCTCTCTCTCTCTCTCTCTCTCTCTCTCTCTCTCTGTCTCCTCTCTAAAATAAATATAATAAAAAGAAATTTAAAAAAAAAAAAAAAAAAAAAAAGAGTTTGAGCATACCAGAATTTAATAGGTCAGCAAATACTCTTCATTTTCATTAACTCACATCTGCTTTGGAATGACTGGCCCAGGAGGAGTCTGTTAAACACAGGGAGTGAAGAGCCCAATTCAGGAAAGTCAGTTTAGGGGCATTGCTTCTACCCTTCTAAAATATTAACACTTGATAGGAGATTTTAAAAATTAATTTCTCAAAGAAATGAAATATAGAAAAGAAAGACCCTTAGCATGAATAACTCTTAGCACAGTGGTTCTTAACCTTTTTTGAGGTACCAAACCCACCAGTTTCATATACGCATTCACCGATCCCTTCTTTAGTGATAAATAAAATACGATATTTTTTTCCAAATTCAAGACATAGGTATATGTTTTTTTACTGGTGCACAAAATGAGCTGTGCATGAACATCACCTTGCTCAAAGAATAAAACCGCCTGACCAGGCGGAGGCGCAGTGGATAGAGCGTCGGACTGGAATGCGGAAGACCCAGGTTTGGGACCCTGAGCTTGGACCCAAGGTCGCTGGACCCAGCAAAGGGTTGCTCGGTTTGCTGAAGGCCCATGGTCAAGGCACATGTGAGGAAGCAATAAATGAACAACTATGGTATCGCAACGGCAACAAAAAACTAATGATTAATGCTTCTCACCTCTCTCCGTTCCTGTCTGTCCCTATCTATCTCTCTCTGTCCCTGTAAAAAAAGAAAAAGAAAAAAAGAACAAAACCAACAAAGTGCATGAACTCACAACAAATTACGGTATTACTTTATTCTGGCTTCTTCGGCAGAGGCTTCTCCGAACCCCTGAGACCGACTCATCCAACTCCTAGGGTTCAATAGAACCCAGGTTAAGAACCACTGTCTTAGCAGAACTTACTTTCTCTGAAAAAAAGACTTTGGGCAGGATTTACTCTTCTAAAAAAAGATTCCCTATTCCTGGCCTTGAGGCTAGTCTCCCAGACTGTGGCCTTGGGCTAGCTTTGCAAAGTTGCAGGTGTTCTCTGAATGTTTTGCCCTGAATTAACCCTATAGATAAACATTGTAAGAGAGCTTCTTTCACTGCTTTGTCCTACTGCTATGCTTCCTCTCCTCCCCATTCCTCAGTCAGTATGTAATTTTCCCTTTAAAAGCCAGCCCCAGTGTTCGCTGCCTCATCCATTTGACCATCTTAGGTCTCCATGCGTCACGCGCTGGAATTAAAGACTTCTTCATTTCTTAATTTGGCTACTTGATTGTGTGTGTGGCAAGACGTCTGTTTCTCGCTATTCTGATACAACAATTAACACATAATAGGAGATTTAAAAATTAATTTCTCAAAGAAACAAAATAACCAAAGGTAAAAGATTCCTTAAAAGTACAAAACAGAGTAGCAGCAATGACCATGCGTAGCACTCTTTCTAGAGCAACTATCTAAAGGTGATTGCTGTTGCCATGGAGACTCAGAAGTGATCTTAGAGAGTATTCAATCCACCTAAAAATAAAGCATAGAAAATGCATTTTTACTCAATCTTTTGGTTTCCTTCATGAAATCAATAACCTGGACACAAATACAAAAAGAAGGCACACGTGCTAATATAACTACTGTACTAGGTTTACAGCACATGAATTTCTCCCTCAAATTGCTTATAAGTGTGTACGTATTCGAAGACTAACTTGACACATGGCATTGTACTTGGTACTATGAAGGTAGTATCAACATTTAAAGGATTATCCCCTCCTTATGATACTGAACAATTTAGGAATTCCTAAGTCTTGTTTTATTTCACTTTGTGTAAATGGAGACTGATCATTTAACAGATATTTAAATGCCATGTACCAGGTGTATCAGTGCTGTGTGTCACGCTGAAAGCGCCATCAGTGAATGAAGCCAACTGAAATCTCTGCCTTTATGGAGCTTATATTCCACAGAGGGGTGGTGGTGACAGATGATAGATAAGGAAATGAAATAGATTGAATGCTAAGGAACAAAGTTAAGAAAGAGGATAAGGAGAGTATTGCCGGCAGAGGGTTACCATTTTAAATAGAAGGACAAGGGAGGTCTTCATAAAGAACGTGAAATCTGACTATAGAAATGAAGGAGAGGGTCTGGGACAGTTGGCTCAGTGAATTGAACAAAACGGTCAAGCATGAAGAAATCCCGGGTCCAATTCCTGGTCAGGGCACACATGAGAAGTGACATTTGTTTCTCTTTCCCTCCCTCTCCTCCTTCTCTCTCTCTTCCTCTCTCACAGCCGGTTAGTTGACCAGGTGCTGAGGATAGCTCCTTTGATTCGAGCATCAGTCTGGGTTGCTGAGTGCATCCTGGTCAGGGCATATGCAGGATTCTATCTCCCCTCCTCTCACTTAAAAATAAAAAAAAAGAGAAAGAAATGAAGGAGAAGATAAAGGAGAAAGCCAGGCAAGTATTTCAGGGGAAAGTATTGCAGGTAGATGGAACAAGTACAAAAGCCTTGAGAGACTGCCTGGTGTACTGAATTATGTATTAAGGTATGGAGGCCAGCGTGGCAGAGGCAGAGTGAGAGATGAAGAGCCACTGGAGGATTTCGAGGAGTGACACATGTGACTTTTTAAAAGAGGATCACTGTAGTTGCTGTGTTGAGACTCTAGCAGACAAGCGCAAAAACAGGGAGACTGGCTAGGAGGCCACTGCAATAATCCCATGGTAGCAAAAGAAAGAGCAAGAAGAGGTCAAATTTTAGATACAGGGAATTAAATTATTTTAATAGAAAATTTCAAAAATAATAAAAGTGGAAAGAATAGTATTATAAACTCTTATGTATCCATCAACCAACTTCAATGATTATCAATTTATGACCAATCATATTTCATTTACCTAATTCCCTCTGCCAATACCATTACGTTGAAGCAAATCCCAAACATCAGGTCATTTCAACAGCAACATTTCTCCACCCCTCCAGTTTAGACTTGGGGAGAAGCAGCCTCAGAGTCTGAGATTCAGTTGGAGATGTTAAGCAGGAAGTCTATAAACAGAATGGCATGAACTGCCACAGACTAGATGGAATTAGCCAGGAAATGGGTGGAAATGGAGAAGTCTAAATTTGGGGGTCTTCTAAAAAGGCACTCCAATTTTAAAGCATTAACTGTGATAGTCCCAGCATGGTGCCCAATGCAAAGGAAGAGCTCTATACATGATAACAGTTATTTGTTGTGCCTTTGTTTTTTATCTTTAGTTAAAAAAGTTTAAATTCTAGAAATGCAAACTACTAGTATAGTTTTGAAATAATTTTCCTAAGAAGAGTAGTAGAAGCCAAAGCATAACAAATACTTTAGTGAGTTTTACATAATATTCCTCAATATCTATACTGTGTATGCATTTAAAGCAGGGGTCCCCAAACTACTGCCCCCAGCCACGTGCAATCCCCTAAGGGCATTTATCCGGCCCCCCTGCACTTCTGGAAGAGGCACCTCTTTCATTGGTGGTCAGTGAGAGGAGCACAGGATGCATTCACACTCATAGTTCCCATTGAAATACTGGTCAATTTGTTGATTTAAATTTACTTGTTCTTTATTTTAAATATTGTATTTGTTCCCGTTTTTTTACTTTAAAATAAGATATGTGCAGTGTGCACAGGGATTTGTTCATAGTTTTTTTTATAGTCTGTCCCTCCAGTCTGAGGGACAGTAAACTGGCCCCGTGTGTAAAAAGTTTGGGGATCCCTTATTTAAAGGATACCCCAATGCTTAATTTCAGTCACTGGTAAAAAAAAAGTGTGCTTCACTGTAATGGATTTATCTTCAGTTGTGAAAGGTGGCTTATTTGAATTAGACCATCTTATCAGCGTTTAGATAAAAAGCAAAAAATATAAATCAGAAGAATTGTGGAATGGCAAAATGTGATGTGTGAAAGTCAGCTGTATTTTAGCACATCTTCTGGATACAAGGTGCCATTAAGAACACACTTAGATTCAGACGCGGTAGCCAAGTGGGTCTTTGTTTGCTTCAAGCCGGGGATCCTGACTCCATTCTTTTGTGACTAATAATATCTGGGAAAGCCATCGCGGTGAGAGAAGAGGTTCTCCCCTGTATGGTGTCAGAGGAATGGAGCGTGGTCACCTTTACACAAACACCGCTTTAGTGAGCTTTAAAGTTTTGCTGGGTCCAAGAAAGGGCAGATTTCGGATGTTTTGGGGCTTCCAGGGGTCTGGAAAAGACCCTGAGGCTTTCACTCAAGAGTGAACGCCACGGGCTACCGAACATCTTCGCCCCAGCGTCTCCCGAGTCCGCCGCTGGACGCGCGGTCCCACCCACGCTTCTGACCTTTGCTCTGCCCACCCCGCGCGCGTGCCCCGTCTCCGCGTGAAAATCCACTCAGTCTTTGGAGATTCCACCCCAATGTAGTCCGAATTAAGCCGCCTCAGCCGTGTCTGACTTGAAATGACCAGGATCCTTGAGCCCGGAAAAACTGCGGCGACGAGGCCGTGTCCCCTGCATGAGACCAGGCTGGATGGCAGGCCCTCCTGATCCCCTGGCCCGGCTCCCCGTCCACCCCTTACCGCGCCAACAGCCGGTCTCGGCCCCGAGCAATGGCGGGACCGGGCGTCCGGCGCCACAGGCCAACGAAGTTGCCAGGGGTCCTCGGCCTCCTCTCCATCCGCGCACCTGCCGGAGAGGCGCCGGCCAGTCCGCGTCCGCGTCCCGGTCACGCAAGCCCCACCCCTCGAACCCCCCTCACCTGTGCCGCCGCCGGAAGAGCGCGCAAGCTGCCCGCGGCACTGAAACCGGGCTCGGCTCCCGGGGCGGGGCCGCGCCAAGCCTTGCCCCGCCCGGCTTTGTCAGGGCTCCCGCCTGCAGCCCAGGCCTGCCTGGCCCACCCCGCCCCTCACCGCAAAGGTAACGACCTAGGTTCGGCTCGGAAAGCTTGGGAAGAGTAGTTAAGGTGTGATTAACCCTTCGTGGGCGCTATCATCACAAGGCCGCCATCCTCTTCCCTATTTTTTTTTTTTTTTTAAAGTGTGAACTCTAGATCAAGGAGATTGCCCAATGATACATGGCAGGAAATACATGTCAGGAAATATTAAAAGATAGGAAAAACAAAAAGAAATTCAACATTTTAATTTTGATATAAATTATTCAATACTTTCCAAAAAGTATCTAAACTATTACACTGTACAACATATAAAAAAGATACCTGAGAAGCTAGAAACCATAGATAAATTGTAATTAAGGCACGGTTATTTACACTCATACTTGCATATTAAACTGTTTTATATTCATATTTACAATCCCATAAACTTTTTGTATTCTGAATTATTTCTTCACATTTTGTGACATTTGGTATAACGTTAAAACACACTTCACACAAACTGACCTCCTCTCCCAACACTACTCACAAGACTAAATAAATACTAGAGAAAAAACAATTATTTGAAGGCTTGATCTTCTATTTACTTCAAGATGACAAAAGAGTCAGTTTCTTGTGCTGAAATACTACAAGAGTGAAGACAAACTGTAATTTACTTGAAAAGTATATTATCTCTGTTCAAGTACTACTGAATAAAACTAATGTGAGTCTGTCAAGTAGCAATGTGACTGGTGGGCTGGTTTCTATGTCCCATCACTTTCATATTCTTCTATTATCACGTGTTCTTCTTCCATGTCTTCCTGGGCTGAAAAGGGCCAAGGCTGGCTGGCAGGCAGTTCACTCCCACTATTCTGACTCAAAGGAAGAGACCAGGTTTCAGGTTCCGCGGTTTCAGTGGGTTCATCCAGCACTTCCTCTGCGGGCTGTCGTCCACTAAGCTGGGTTTCATCTCCACTTTCTGGGTCTATCATTCCCTGCTCCCTGTCACTCAGGGCTTCCATTTTTAATCTGCCAGATTAATAATGCAGGCATTAACAATAACCAAAGGAGGGGATTCCTTTAAATTATACCATGTGTATGAAGATTCTGAAGATGACTTTCAATCTAGTCACTATTTAAATCAACTAGTTTAACAAAAACAAAAATACAAGGTAAATGACAAATTATGAATAAACCATTACAACTTATGATACAAATGAGTGGATTAATGTCTTTAGTAAAGAGTTCTTACAAACTAAAAAGAAAAAATTGAATAGGAAAGAAAAAAAATGAGAATAAAACATGAACTTACAAAAAGAAAATACCAATGATAACTACATAAATTGTTCAACCGATTTGTAATTTTAAACATGGAAATTAAAATAAGCTACTATTCTTTCTTTTTTTTTTTTAATTTACAGAGACAGAGATAGAGTAAGAGAGAGGGACAGATAGGGACAGACAGATAGAGCAGAGAGACGAGAAGCATCAATTTTTCGTAGTGGCACTTTAGTTGTTCATTGATTGCTTTCTCATATGTGCCTTGACCGCGGGCCTTCAGCAGACAGAGTAGCCCCTTGCTTGAGCCAGCGACCTTGGGTCCAAGCTGGTGAGCTTTACTCAAATCAGATGAACCCGCGCTCAAGCTGGCGACCTCGGGGTCTTGAACCTGGGTCTTCCGCATCCCAGTCCGACGCTCTATCCACTGCGCAACTGCCTGGTCAGACTATTGTCATCTTTTAAACTGGCAAAGACATTTTAAAATAATAATAACCAGCAGTGGCAAGAGAGAAAAGAACATGCTGATCCATGGTAAAAGGGCATAAAATGGTCAACATACTCTTGGAAGCAATCTGGCAATATAGAGCAAAGACCTCAGAAAGACATACATTTATTGATCCAGCAATTTTATTTCTAGAAATTCATCCTACGTAAATAGTATTTCTTGTGCCTAATGATTTAGCTATAAGAAAGGCTGTGATAAAAGCTGGAAAGTAAGCTAAATGTACAAAAATAAGAAGCAGGTTGAATTAAAGGAAACTATGCAGCTATTAAAACATTAAGATTTAATATTATCAATATGAATCAAAGATATTGTTAAATGTAGTCATCATAAATGAAAGCTAATAGTTCTAATCACTGTAATAAAAAGTACTGACAAGTCCTGCCTCCCAATTCAGATCAAGTAGTTGAACCAATAAGTGTTTAATCTATCTATCTATCTATCTATCTATCTATCTATCTATCTATCTATCTATCTATCATCTATTTATTTTAGCCCTGGCCAGATAGTTCGGTTGGTTACAGCATCATCCTGAAGCACAGAGGTTGCTGGTTTGATCCCCGGTCGGGACACATACAGAAACAGAGTGAAGTTCCTGTCTCTCTGTCTCTCTTTCTCGCCCCTACTGTCCCTTCCTTTCTCCAAAATCAATAAAAATAAATCAATATATATATATATATATGCCCAATATAATATATATATTATATATATAGAAAAAGTAATATATATATTATTTTCACTGATTTTGGAGCAAGAAAAGGAAAGACACAAACATTCACCTACTTCTGTATGTTCCCTGACCTAGGATCAAACTGGCAGCCTCTGCACATCTACGCATCAGAACAATGCTCTAGCCAATCAAGCTATCCAGCCAGGGCCCTTTTTAACCCTTTTTAAATGCCTAAGTGCATAATTTGACCTTACCAATAAACTAAGTAAAAATAAAATACAGGTATTGTGCTAATCACTGATACTAGCCCTGAAACAATTTTACAATAAAATGAATAGTACAGATACAGGTTTATCTCTGTATAGTATCTGTATTTTCTCACTTGTCTGAATTCTCTATGATATGAAAATAAAAGACAGTGCTTTTGAGGTAGTTCTTGGTCAGTGCAGACTTCAAACATAGGCTAATAAAATCTCTTGACAGGAAAGCTGAAAAGGAGTTTCCAGATATGCAAGATTTGTTGAACTAGAGAACTTTAAAGATTCCTCTCTTTTGGGGATTCCATGATTCTATTTAGCCTGATATTTCACTGTAAGGTGGTGAGAATATGTTTTATGTGTAGTAAAACGATAGGTCTACAATGCAATCATATGGTCTTTATTCACTGGGCCCAGTATGTATTTCTTCAATTTTACAGACATTGATGATACTGAATAGATAACACAGTAGACAATTCAGTAATAGCTCTTTGAAAATTAAAACTGCCCTGGCTGGTGGCTCAGTGGATAGATAGAGCATCAGCCTGGGGTATAGACTTCCCAGGTTTGATTCCCAGTCAGGGTACACAAGAGAAGCGACCATCTGCTTCTCTCTGCATTACTCTCCCCTTCTCTCCTTCTTCCCTTCTCACAGCCAGTGACTTGACTGGTTTAAGTGTCAGCTCCAGGAGCTGAGGATGGCTCGATGAGTCCGAGCATGTCCCCTCACGTGCTAAAAATTGCTCGGTTGATTAAAACATCAGCACCAGACAGAGGTTGCCAGGTGGATCCTGATCGAGGTGAATGAGGGAGTCCTCTCACTTCCAAAAAGTAAAGTTAAACCTATCAGCTTACCTTCCAAAGTGTCTCTTCAGAGGAAGTCTTCCAATATCTTGGATAAAAGAGATCTGAGCTGAAAGAGATTTTTAAAAAAGCCTTAAATAGACATTTCTCCAAAGAAGATATATAAATGGCCAATTAAACATGTTAAAAGATATTCAAAATCATTAATTATAAGAAAATGTAAATTAAAACCACAAGATACCATTTCATACCCCTTAAGATGATTTCTATAAAAAAAAACCCCAGGAAACAAAAAAGGTTTAGCAAGAATGTAGGGAAACTAGAATCCTTCTGCATAGCTACTGGGAATATAAAATGGTGTTGCTGAGGTGGGAAATACTTCTGGATATACATCAAAAGAACTAAAAGTAGGATTTTTAGACTTATGTGTATACCTAGGTTCATAGCAGTATACTAGTCACAAAAGCTAAAATGTGGAAGCAACATGTGTCCAGATGAATGAGTCAACAAAATGTGGTATATACAAACAATATTATTCAGTCTTAAAAATGAAATTCTGACACATTCTACACATAAACAAACCTTGATGACAAACTATGTGAAATAAGCCAATCACAAAAAAAACCCAAATAGCCTGACCTGTGGTGGCGCAGTGGATAAAGCATCGACCTGGGAACACTGAGGTCACCAGTTCAAAACTCTGCACTGGTTCGGTCAAGGCACATATGGGAGTTGATGCTTCCAGCTCCTCCCCCCTTTCTCTCTCTCTCTCTTTCTCTCTCTCACTCTGTGTCTCCTCTCTAAAAAATGAATAAAATAAAAAGAAATAAAAAAAAAAAACCCAAATATATGACTCCACTTATGTGCAGTCCCTAGAGCAGTTAAAACTCATAAAAAGGCCTGACCATGCGGTGGCGCAGTGGATAGAGCATCGAACTGGGATGCGGAAGATCCAGGTTCGAGACCCAGAGCTCGCCAGCTTGAGCGCGGGCCCATCTGGCTTGAGCAAAAGCTCGCCAGCTTGGACCCAAGGTCACTGGCTCCGGCAAGGGGTGGCTCAGTCTGCTGAAGGCCCGTGCTCAAGGCACACGTGAGAAAGCAATCAATGAACAACTATGGTGTCGCAATGGCAACGAAAAACTAATGATTGATGCTTCTCACCTCTCTCCCTTCCTGTCTGTCTGTCCCTATCTATCTCTCTCACTGACTCTCTCTGTCCCTGTAAAAACAAAACAAAACAAAACAAAAAACCAACTCATAAAAAGAAGGTAGATGATATTGACTGGAGTCGGGGTAAGAAAGGGGAATTAGTGTTTAATGTGTGTAGTTTCAGTTTTGCAAGGTGACAAATTCTGGAAATTTGCTGCGCAAGAAGGTGAATATGCTTAACACTACTGAACATTATACTTAAAAATGGTTTAAGATGGTAAATTTTATATTGTGAGAAAACATTCAAGAAAATCTAACAATAATCTGCAGCATTTGAGCAATGACTTGCTTCTTCCCTTCCTCGCCTTTAGGGAGACTTGCTCCAGCTGGGTGCAGCTAACAAAGGGCTCCCTCCTGGTAAGTGTGGTCAGCCGAGAGTTTGGGGCTTCCTTTATCCACCCAGTCCCAAGCCCCCACCCAAAATATGAAAGTTCTACTCCAGAGACAAAATAGGCCGAGAATACTCCCTCCTCCTCAAATTGCAATGACGCTTGCCTCAGCTCTTTCATAGAGCAGAGGGTGTGCACTGGGAGAGGCCAAGCCAAGATGTTCAGAGGCTACCTCCAGTTGAATACCCACCCAGAAGTGAGGCTCAGGAATTTTATTCAGGGAAAAGAGGCATCCCATATGTAGGGAGAGTTCTGAAGCCAAAGGAACTGACTTTATTTAAAACAGTGTGGGGAAGCTCAAGCTTAAGAGACATATTTCTTTTTCTTTCTTTTTAAGTGAGAGGAAGGGTGATAGAGAGACAGACTCTCACATGTGTACAGACTGGGATCCATCTGGCAATCCCTGTCTGGGGCCAATGCTCGGACCAACCAAGCTATCCTCAGCGCCTGGGGCCGATGCTTGAACCAATCTAGCCACTGGTTGCGAGAAGGGAAGAGGGGGTAAGGGGGAAAAGAAGAGAAGCAAATGGTTGCTTCTCATGTGTGTCCTGACTGGGACTGAACCCAAAATGTCTGTACTCTGGTCGGTACTCTATCCACTGAACCAACTGGTCACGCCCAAAAGACATCTTAAAATCAATGGCTCCTTTTAATTAAGAGAAACAGCTAAACATGAGCCAGCTACTTCATCAGAAAGAACCAGAGAAAGAGACAGCTAAGAAGAAACCTTCTGGGGTCAACAAATCTCAGAGATGTGCCTCAACCCTACACCTGCCCAAATTCAACCAAGCTGTAGAATAATTTATGCCCCTGGCACTGCTGAAAACAATAAACCAATCAGCTAGGAATTAGTGGAGCGTAACAGGTGGGTTAGATGCCAAACAAGGCAGACAAGAAATAAAGCAAGAAAAAATAAAAGTCCAAGAGAGCCCTGCTAAAACCACTGTCATCACAAGGTGACTGGGGGCATGCCCAAGGCTGAGCTTTTTAAGGAGTGGCAAAGGCCTCACACTGAAGAGGGAAACAGACTTCCTTAACATAGTTTAGCTAAGTCACTAAACTAATACCAATGATAAAAACAAGCCCCAGAGGGTAGAGGAAAGTCAGTATCCAGAGTTGCTACAACATATTACCTACAATGTCCAGTTTTTAACAAAACATTATGTGACTATGCAAAGAAACAAGAAAGTGTGACACCACCCTGGTGGGACAGCTCCGTTGTTTAGAGTGTAGTCCCGAAGTGCTGAGGTTGCTGGTTCGATCCCTGGTCAGGGCACATATAGAAACAGATAGATGTTCCTGTCTCTCTCTCTCTTCCTTCCTCTCTCTCTAAAATCAATAAAATAAACATTTAAAAAAACTTAAAAAAAAAAGTATTAGCCATACACAGGAAAAGGATGAGAAACTGAGAGGGCCCAGAATTAAATTTAATAGACAAAGACTTCAAAGGAGCCTCTATGCACTGTACCACTTAGGCGGTGGTGCAGTGCACAGAGCGTCGGACTGGGATGCCGAGGACCCAGGTTCGAAACTCCGAGGTCACCAGCTTGAGCGCAGGCTCATATGGTTTGAGCAAAGCTCACCAGCTTGAGCCTGAGGTCGCTGGCTCGAGCAAGGAGTTACTGGGTCTGCTGTAGCCCCCCAGTCAAGACACATATGAGAAAGCAATCAATGAACAACTAAGGTGCTACAACGAAGAATTGATGCTTCTCATTTCTCTCCCTTCCTGTCTGTCTCTATTTGTCCTTCTCTCTGTCTCTGTCACAAAAAAAGGCAGAAAAAATATGAAAGAAATAATGTCTGAAATAATGTAATACATAAAATGAAAGAAATGGGATAAAAATTTGTTAATATAAAGAAGAGGCAAACATCCTATTTTTGACTAAATTATTTAAACCTCTTAAAAGTTTTGCAAATCCAACACTTTGAGGGTCTATTACCTTTTAAAGAAATCCACTACTGCCTGACCAGGCGGTTGCGCAGTGGATAGAGGGTCGGACTGGAATTTGGAAGACCCAGGTTCAAGACCCCGAGGTCGCCAGCTTGAGTGCAGGCCCATCTGGCTTGAGCAAAAGCTCGCCAGCTTGAACCCAAGGTCGCTGGCTCCAGCAAGGGGTAGCTCGGTCTGCTGGAGGCCCGCGGTCAAGGCACATATGAGAAAGCAATCAATGAACAACTAAGGTGTCACAACGGCAATGAAAAACTAATGATTGATGCTTCTCACCTCTCTCTGTTCCTGTCTGTCCCTATCTATCCCTCTCTCTGACTCTCTGTCCCTGTTAAAAAAAAAAGAAAGAAATCCACTACTAATGCAATCACAATTTTGAAAAAAAAACAGAAAAGTTAAGAGTTGTGATCCTAGAGTCTGAATTTTTAACTAGAGGATAAATGATTCTCCAGATGATCCCAATGTAAGTAATCTAAACTAGCACTTCTCAATTCTTCCAAATCGGCTGTGGAAGAATCCTCTGGAGAATCTTGTTCAAAGGCACATTTATTCATTAGGTACTGGGTGAAGCCCGAGAAGCTACATTTCTCTCAAGCTTCCAGGTGGTGCTGGTGCTGCTGGTCCAAGGAGAACCTTGCCAATCACATTGATTCTTGATTGCAAAGCCGGAGTGGGGACACAGAGCAAGGCCAGTTGTGCCAACACGAGTTGGTGGCAGTAGGACTAGAACCTAAGGAACAGTCTTCACTGTCAGGAGATCCTACAGACAGAAGAACTGAGTAAATAAGTAAAAATATTTAGCAAAATGGGAGGGAGGGAGGAAGGGAGGGAGGTAGGGAGGTAGGGAGGTAGGGAGGGAGGGAGGGAGGGAGGGAGGGAGGGAGGAAGGAAGGAAGGAAGGAAGGAAGGAAGGAAGGAAGGAAAGTAGGTAGGCAGGTAGGGCAGGATACTTAGGGGATAAAGGTTAAACTCAGTGGTGTCATACTGAAATTAATGATACTGATGCAAACTCATGTTACACCCACACCCACACACACACACTTCCTTTGTTCCACTGAAAAAGCCTAAAAACAATGACAGTCCAGTAACAATGAGCATACCTAGTCCCAAATACTGATTTCTGAATATCATCTCACTAAAAGGAACCATAGCTCCATGAAAGTCCTGGTTCTAGCACTGCAGCAGGGAAAGTATAAAATGATATTGGAAGATTTTGTATCAGAAAGAAAGTACTCAAAGAGTAACGGATGCACACCAAAAGGCACAGAGATACTTTGAAGCAGATTGCACTGGCCAAATCTGGACAATTTGAGACCAAAATAAATAATGAGCACAAGGAATTTACAACTGAAAAAATGAGAATTTGGAGTCCATAGACATACAAACAAATAAATGGAAGAGAAGGCAAAGCAATACCTTATAGTGCCAACACAAATGTAGAAGGAATAATACTATTGGAAAAATCACCATTTACCAACCATCACAGATTTAGAAAATAAGCAACAGATGCTATGACTAGTAAGTGAAAAAAATATTTTTTTGTGACAAACAGAGTCAGACAGAGGGACAGATAGGGACAAACAGCCAGGAAGGGAGAGAGATGAGAAGCATGAATTCTTCATTGTGGCACCTTAGTTGTTCATTGACTGCTTTCTCATATGTGCCTTGACCGGAGGGCTACAGCAGACCGAGTGACCCCTTGCTGGAGCCAGCGACCTTGGGTCCAAGCTGCTGAGCCTTGCTCAAACCAGATGAGCCCGTGCTCAAGCTGGCTACCTCAGGGTCTCGAACCTGGGTCTTCCGCATCCCAGTCAGACGCTCTATCCACTGCACCACTGCCTGGTCAGGCTAGTAGGTGAAATTTTAATGAGAAATAGGATACTTATATAGTCTCAGAGTATTTCCCCATAAAATAATAACTTTACATTAGAAAACCTGAGATATCATCTTATTTAATAAAGGTTAACTTTACCAGTAACAGTATAAATAGACATATTCTCTTGATATGATGCACTGAGAAAAACAGAGCATCACTTGTGTGGCATTCCTGTGAAAAACACATGAGGAATCCATTCATGAGGAATCACCAGACAAACCTAAACAGGGGGAACATTCTCTATATTGCAACTGTCCTATATGCTTCAAAAATGTCACTGATAAAGAAAGACTAAGGTACGTTGTTCCAGATCAAAGGAGACTAAAGAGACATGGTAACTAAATACATCATGTGATTTGCACTGGATTCTGGACAAAAAAAAGAACAAGTTCTCATTGTTATTTTACAAAGGACATTATCTAGGACAACTGGCAAACTCTGAATGGAGTGTATAAATTAGATGGTAGTAGTGTGCAAATATTAATTTCTTGATTTTGATGTGTATACTGTAGTTATGTAGAAGTGTCCTTGTTTTCAGGAAGTACAAGCTGAAGTGTTTAAGAATAAAGGGCATGATGTCTGCAATTTACTTAAACATGATTCATAAAAAAAAATGTATGTGTGGCAAGTCGATATAAAGAGAGAAACCCTGGCTGGTTGGCTCAGTGGTAAAGCATCGGCCTTGTGTGCGTATGTCCTGAGTTTGATTCCCAGTCAGGGCACACAGGAGAAGCACCCAATCTGCTTCTCCACCCCACCCCTCTCGCTTCTCTCTCTCTCTTCCCCTCCTGCTGTCATGGCTCAACTGGAGCAAGTTGGCCCTAGGTGCTGAGGATGGCTCCATGGCATTTGACTCATGCACTAAAAAGAACTCAGTTGCTGAGCAACAGAGCAACACCCAGATGGACAGAGCATCACCCTGTAGACTTGCGGGTGGATCCTGGTTGGGGTGCATGCAGGAGTCTGTCAGCCTCTTCCCATCCTCCCTTCATTAAAAAAAAATAAAAGAAAGGAAGAAAGATGAGAGAGAAAATAAAAGGTAAACACAGTAAAAAACAACACTGAGAAATCCTGGTGAAGGATATACAAGAATTCTTTCATACTATCTTCACAACTTTTCTCTCAGTTTTAAATTATTTCAAAATAAACTTTAAAAAAACTAGTATGATCTTCTAATAGGCAAGGATAGTGAAATCTCTGGATTCTGACCTACAGATTAATCATGTTCACTGTTTAAAAATCATCTGCTTCTAATTATGAATGTAGAATATTTTTATTTTATTATTATTATTTTTTATAGGGAGAGAGAAAGTCAGATAGAGGGATAGATTGGGACAGACAGACAGGAACGGAGACAGACAGGTGAGAAGCATCAATCATTAGTTTCTCGTTGCCGTTGCGACACCATAGTTGTTCATTGATTGCTTTCTCATATGTGCCTTGACCACGAGAACCTTCAGCAGACCGAGCAACCCCTTGCTGGAGCCAGCGACCTTGGGTCCAAGCTGGCGAGCTTTTGCTCAAGCCAGATGGGCCCGCGCTCAAGCTAGTGAGCTCGGGGTCTCGAACCTGGGTCTTCCGCATCCCAGTCCGATGCTCTATCCACTGCGCCACTGCCTGGTCAGGCTGAATGTAGAATATTTTAAAACTTTAAGTATTAATACTCTGTCACAAGATGAGATTCTCATTGTATGAAGGTAAACATTTACTTTAAAATCCTCTCCTTTGATCAGTTATAAGGCAAACTGTATCTTTAAACAATATCAATCAATAAGATGAAATAAAATTACACATTTTGAAAAAACATGAGTTATACCTGAATATTCTTAAACTTTGCTGCTTTATGATGTAAATGTCTGTCACCTCAAATTCATGTATTGACCACAAAAAGACTACTAGAAAAATTCATGTATTGAAATCCTAACCCCACAATGTGACGGTTTTAGTAGGTGGAGTCTTGTGTGGTAATTATTATTATTATTATTTTCTTTGAGGTAATGAAATCATGAGGATGGAATTAGTGCCCTTATGGAAGTCATAAATGGAATTAGTGCTCTTATAAAAGAGACCCCAGAGGGAACTCTCTCTTGCTCTGCCCTACCATGTGAGAAAACAAGATGAACATCTGCAAACTAGGAAGCAGGCCCTTACCAGACAACGGATCTGCTAGTGCACTGATTTTCTTCCAAGTCTCTAGAACAGCCTTAGCACTAGTTTATAAAATATGGAACATGATCCACGGTAAGTGACACAGCCAATTAAAGTGTGTACCTAATATTTGTATATGCACAGAAAAATGTTTGGAAGAATTTATACTATTCTTTTAAAAGAAATTGCCTGTGGTTAAAGAGTACTTCCAGTTTTACTTTATATACTTCTGTATTTTTTTAGTTCTTTCATTTTAATCAAAAAGCATGTTAATTCTGGATCAAAAATAAGGAAAAAAACTTAGTTTCATCAGTCTATAGCAATGAGTTGACCTATAAAATGATAATGTTATAAAACACTATGTCTTGAAGAAAATAAAAACCCATGTTATTACCTTGATTTCTCATTGGAATGGTTAGCAAAGCAAGGTATGGCAATAGCTGAGTTTGTAGGCATAAAGCTGGTAAGCAGAAGTCAGAAAAAAGTGCTTTTGCTGCCAGACAATTTTCCCGATACTGTAAAGAAGAAAAAAAAAGGATGAAATGAAAAATAAAATAGAAAATATGGATATGTATTCCTAGATACCCTTTTATTGTATCACAAAAGTGTGTATGCTTATATACTACAAATATATTTTTAAGAGTTTATCTAATTAATCCTTTATAACTATCCTTGCATTATCTAGTAAAGCATTTTACTTACACAACTATTTTATATTTGATGAAAAGCAATAAGAATTTATTTTTATAAAAACTTAAGGTAGAGCCTGACCAGGCAGTGGCGCAGTGGATAGAGCATCGGACTGGGATGCGCAAGACCCAGGTTTGAGACCCTGAGGTCCCCAGCTTGAGCGCGGGCCCATCTGGCTTGAGCAAAAGCTTGTCAGCTTGGACCCAAGGTCACTGGTTCCAACAAGGGGTTGCTCAGTCTGCTGAAGGCCCGCGGTCAAGGCACATATGAGAAAGCAATCAATGAACAACTAAGGCAGAGGTCCCTAAACTTTTTATACAGGGGGCCAGTTCACTGTCCCTCAGACCGTTGGAGGGCCGGACTATAAAAAAAACTATGAACAAATCCCTATGCACACTGCACATATCTTATTTTAAAGTAAAAAAACAAAATGGGAACAAATACAATATTTAAAATAAAGAACAAGTAAATTTAAATCAACAAACTGACCAGTATTTCAATGGGAACTGTGGGTGCAGATGCATCCTGTGCTCCTCTCACTGACCACCAATAAAAGAGGTGCCCCTTCTGTAAGTGCGGCAGGGGCCGGATAAATGGCCTCAGGGGGCCGCAGTTTGGGGACCTCTGAACTAAGGTGTCTCAACGTCAACGAAAAACTAATGATTGATGCTTCTCATCTCTCTCCATTCCTGTCTGTCTGTTTCTATCTATCCCTCTCTCTGACTCTCTCTCTCTGTCCCTGTAAAACAAAAAACAAAACTTAAGGTAGAAGGAAAAACCACTTAAAATCAAAAGAATTCTGCTTATAAATATACATACATCACAAATTAGGCAAAGATATTGTGTCTCAATGAAAGAACTTACTTTCTTCAATTAATACAGGTGCAATGCTAGGTGAGGGAAAGAAACACAATCTTGCTTTCAAGGAGCTTACAGACTCAGGGAGATAATTCATATGTAACTATAAGGCAAAATTAATATATGTGCTCTAAGAGCAAAGCATGTCAGTAAAGGATTTATAAATTGCTTAGAAGTCATAAAATTCTTTAAAGTAATCTGTTGAAATGTCTTAGGTTATGATTATAGGCTTATATATAGCCATATAATTTTAGAAACAGAAGACATCTTAGAGGTGCCTTGTCCGGGGGGTCACAGATTCCGATGCTACAGGAGCCAGGAGGTAATATGCATCAGTGCAGTGGAACAGCTGGGGACAGTAGTTCCTACCACTCTGATCTTCAAGGGCAGATTCCACTCAGCTTGAGCAGATTGCTGCATGTAAAAATATGGGCCAGGGTTGCCTTACTTTCCTTTTTCATTTTTTCCAGGAGATTTCAGAAATTCTTTTTTTTTTTTTTTACAGAGACAGAGAGAATGAGTCAGAGAGATAGATACAGACAGACAGACAGGAACGGAGATGAGAAGCATCAATCATCAGTTTTTCATTTTGACACTTTACTTATTCATTGATTGCTTTCTCATATGTGCCTTGACTGCGGGCCTTCAGCAGACCGAGTAACTCCTTGCTCGAGACAGCAACCTTGGACTCAAGCTGGTGAGCTTTTGCTCAAGCCAGATGAGCCCGTGCTCAAGCTGGCAAGCTCAGGGTCTTGAACCTGGGCCCCTCTGCATTCCAGTCCGACACTCTATCCACTGCGCCATGGCCTGGACAGGCAGATTTTAGAAATTCTAAAGCCAGAAACCCATGTCTGAATTATAATTTTTATACTAATTTTTATTTCTTATTTATTTATTAAATTTATTGACTGACTTCAGTGAGAGAGTAAGGGAGAGACAGGAACATCAATATGTTCCTGCATATGCCCTGACTGGGGTTCAAACCAGCAACCCCTGTGTATGGGGACAATGCTCTAACCCAGTGCTCGGCAAACTCATTAGTCAACAGAGCCAAATATCAACAGTACAACGATTGAAATTTCTTTTGAGAGCCAAATTTTTTAAACTTAAATTATATAGGTAGGTACATTCCTTATCGAGGTAGCACACACGTGGTATTTTGTGGAAGAGATACACTCAAGGGGCCAAAGAGCCGCATGTGGCTCACGAGCCACAGTTTGCCGATCAGGGCTCTAGCCAACTGAGCTATCAGCCAGGGCAATACACTAATTTTTGAAGATGGGCAATTAAAAAAAAAACAAAAAAAAACCTCTGTGTCTTATTATCAACTTGTGGGCTACCTGTTGATAGCTTTGAATTCAATCCTCTCCATTTATAGCAATGGAAACTAAGTGCACACACTTATTAGTTGTTAGGTAAAGTAACTTGTCCAGCTAGTTAAAGCCAAAGCCAGGATTTATTTTCAATTGTCAACTAATAGAATAGGTATGGGCTTTCAAATGCTGAGTGTTTTTCCCTAAGAAATGACTACTCACTTAAGAAGATTATCCTTTTATGTTTTATCATAATTTAAAGAAAATTGTGGACCTCACCAAGTATTTCCTACTAAAAATGAAATACCATTTTTATTTAACTTAAAAAATGAAACAGCATTATTGACATGTAATTCATGCCATAAAGTTCACCTACGGAAAGTGTACAGTTTTTTTACCTTTTTATTTATGAAAAACCACTGGGGTTTGTGCAATGGTCGAAAACTTGATCCTCCTCCTTGGCAATGAGCAAATCCTCGGGCTTTGTTGGAATGTATCACACCTCTTGTAGCTATAGATGTACTATATTCACTGAGTAAAGAGCGTGTCTAAAAAGGGAGGCAAGACATTAAATAAAGAAAACAAGAGATTTATAAAATATTGGTATTACTGACACCAAAAAAAGACTAACCTTAGTTACTGTATGTTAACTTTTTTCAACATCAATGCAGCCCTAAAAATAATATGCTACAAGACTATTTAAAGCAAACCTAAGAAATAAAATAACAATCAAATGTTATGTGTAAACTCTGATTGGACCTTGGACTCTATTTTAATTATTTTTAAAAATCTGATTCTACAGATAGGAAGAGAGAAAAAGAGAGGATGGGAGAGAGAGAAAGGAAGAAAGAGAAACATCGACTTGTTGCACTACCATCTATGCTTTCACTGGTAGATATTTATATGTGCTCTGACTAAATTAATTAAAAGGGATTAAATCTGCAACCTTGGTGTATCAGGATGACATTCTAACCAACCAAGCTTCCAGGCGAGAAACAATTTTACATTTTGAGACAACTGGGGAAATCAAAATAAGGACAGTATGTTAATTTTCTTAGGTGTTATGCTATTATGCTTGTAATAGAGTAATGTTATTATGCATAGTTAAGTATTCAGTGTCATGATGTTTGTAATTACTTTCCAATTATTCAGCTAAAACAAATGTGTAAATAAATAGAGATTGAGCAAATGTGGTAAAATGTGAAAAACTGGTTAACAAAAGTTGAAGTTATACAGGTATTCATTGTACTATTCTTTCCATTTGTCTATAAGTTGGGAAATTTCAAGATAAAAAGCAATATAAAAAAACTAAGCAAATATATACAACTATTGAATAATGAAACTAAATATGACACACTATACCAAGAAATTTTTATTGTCTTTCCTAATTTTAAGTTATTAATGTTATTTCAACATTTATAATACAAATATTAATATATCAAAACAGTGTTAACCAATAGCACTTTCTATAAGTCTTTTGCACATGGGTTGTTCAATATAGCAGCTACTAGCTACACGTCACTATCAAATACGGAACCTGTGGCTTCTGTGCCTGAGAAACCGAACTTTAATCTGAGTAGCTCCACGTGGCCAGTGGATATTACACTGGTCAGAGTAGTATTAAAATGTTAAGAAAAAATACAAATTTATAGGGAATAATTTCAAATTTATAAAAAAATCATTTAAAAACTAGCAAAAAGTATAGGAAGTGGCAGTTATTCATCCATTTTTTTAATGGCTGTCAAAATGAGTATTTATTTTTATAATCAGAAAACTTAGAAAAAATTAGTGTTATACTGTATTACCACCGGAAAAATCAGATTAACTGCTGAAGTTTCATTACAGATACTAAATTGGATAAATTAATTTTCTCAGTTATTAGGAAGTTACATAAAATCATGTCAAATAATTAAGAATACATGTTAATTTTCTTTATCAATTCTGAAAGTAAAATTTCTTTCTCAATTCTAAGGAAATATTCAAAAACCAAAACATTTAAGTCAAAGGTTCTTACATTCCAGTCACCACTGATGATATCTGCAAAACTCAGAAATTCACTGGCTCTCACAAGATCATCTACTTCCATGAAGAAATCTACGTAGTTTTGGTGAAGGTATAAATTAAATAACTCTCCTGGCATGTGTGACATTTCTACTACTTCCTATAAAAAAAAAAGCACACACACATAATTTTGGTAAAAATGCAGTGGCCTAGTGTATATTATATGCTCACAATGTAAATAATACGTCATGTAACTAGTACTGTTATTAAAGACTTTACACTTTACCTCAGGATGAACAAGTAACGTATCCCGGTCATACTCTGATAAATGGGAGGGCAATCGAGGCGAGTCTAATTCTGTTAAAGATGCTCCTATAAAAAATTTCTGAATTAAAAATACCATCTTTATAATTATAAAGCACCTCTCATTTGAAGGTTTTTCTATACTTTAGGTACGTAATTCAAAAATACAAATGAGCTGTTAAAAATAAAAAACAAAATAACTGGCAGTTTATGTGAGTTGTCTATTAGCCAGAAAAAATTGAGAATTCTGATGCTTAGATTATAGCATTTCTGGAATTAAAAGTATTCCATTTTTATTTTTAGATTTCATTTGATCGCTTCATACTAGCTGTTTTTAATGTCCCACTGGTTGCTTGTCATATGTGTCTTGACCAGGCAAGCGCAGGGTTTTGTTTGAACTGGCAACCTCAGTGTTCACAGGTCAGTACTCTATCCACTGCACCTTCACAGGCCCAGCATATCTGACTTCTTAAATTACTTCACATTTCACCTTTCCAGCTCTGAGTTGCTTTGTTTCGATTCTCATCTCAATATAGAGGTCATTACTGCTTTATTTAGTATGTGGGCTGATGCTGCTTTCCGTAGGAGAGATCAGCAAACCCCATTCCCTAATGCAAAATGTTGTAAATTATTGAGGAGAAAAAGGGAGGGTGAAAGGTAAAGAATCAGTGGAAAGATCACTGAGCCTCAGAGGTCAGAAGAGCCAGGGACAGAGGTGTGTCTTCATCTCCACCCCAGTGATGCCTGTAAGTATCATTTCCACTTATTCCATTTTTTTTATATCATTCCCAATTTTCGACAAGGCAGATGGGTGGAAAGCAGATATAAGAGGCAGTCACAGTTTTACAGGAAGATAAAAACAGTAGTTTGAAACAACTAGGTTTTTGGCAAACAGAAAACAATCTCAGATAGTAATAGGCGTTATAAGCACAAGGTTTCAGCAAATGTCTGTTCAGACTAGCTGATGCCGCTATTTTACAAGACTTGAAAAACTATCACAGAGAATATTGAGGATACTGTACACTAAGACTTTTTAAAAATTATTCATCATGATGACTTAGTTTTTGTTATAACATATAAAACTATTCTAAACTACAGCAATAATTATTTTTTAATCTGTGCAAACTTTTCTTCTCTATAAAAATCACATCAATAATAAAGAAAAAAGAAATCTCAATTTTCTTCCTTCAGGATCATAAGACTGAAAACTGGTATCTTTCACATAAAGAACAGGAATTTGGGATTTATTGAAAGTAGAGATAATACGGGAGCTTAGAGATGGATTATAGGGGCACAGGGGTGAAGGGGTAAAGAAAAGCAAGCATTAAAGACAGAAGAGAGCCTGACCAGTGGGTGGTGCAGTGGATAGAGCGTCGGACAGGGATGCGGAAGACCCAGGTTCGAGACCCCGAGGTCGCCAGCTTGAGCGCGGGCCCATCTGGCTTGAGCAAAAAGTTCGTCAGCTTAGACCCAAGGTCGCTGGTTCCAGCAAGGGGTTACTCGGTCTGCTGAAGGCCCGTGGTCAAGGCACATGTGAGAAAGCAATCAATGAACAACTAAGGTGTTGCGACGGCAACGAAAAACTGATAGTTGATGCTTCTCACCTCTCTCCGTTCCTGTCTGTCTGTCCCTATCTATCCCTTTCTATGACTCTCTTTCTGTCCCTGTAAAAAAAAAAAAAAAGAAAGAAGAGAATGGAAGAACATCTCTGGCTGGGGTAAGAGCAGCTTGTCTGGTGAAGACACCAGAAAAATGTAAAAGAATCCAGAGGAACCTGAAGTTCCTTGGCAATATGCCTAGGGCCCTTTGGCCAGAGCTCAGTGATAAGACAGGTTGGGCAACCAAAACTTGCCACTAAAAGAACTCTAGATGGACTGACATCTTACCTTTGGCAAACTATAATTTTAAAGATTTAAAAACATGAATATGACCTATAGTAGTTAGTTTTAGTGTATAATCCCATTCATATTCCAAAAATACTCTACCTTGATAAGTACATTTTCCTGCTTAGGCCTTGCCACACAGTATCTGACCTAGCCCTAGTTCTTTCTTATAACAGAACATTTAAATACATGACTTTAAAAATTTTTTTTTAATATTTTTTGGGTATTTTATTTAAACTGTAAGACTAATATCTAACAAATTTTAAAAAATGTATAAGGTTTTCTTACTTTTGCAATACAGTATTTTCCCCAAAGCTCTGAAGAGAAAGAGAGAAACATCTTTTCCACCAATAGCTTGGATTTCTTGATTTTCAAAAACCTTATCAGGTTTTTTTCTTCGTCTTGATTTTGTCAGTGCAATATCTGATTTTAATGAAGACATTCCTTTCTTCCTTGGGCAAAAATTGTTCCTTCCTAAACAATGTATACCCAAGTAAAAGATTTAAAATAAAATTAAAATATGAAAGCTAAAACTGAGAACACTCAGGCATAATTCACTAAGTATTCTAACTAAAATATATTTTTCTAATAAACAACAATTATAAAATACACGAACCAAGAGTCCCCTTTGCCTAAACTATTAAAATAGACTAAATGTCATCTAAAAGTATTTCATGACACAGATTTCAAATTTTGCATGTACACATTCTCTAAGAGTCAGATCACCTTGATTACTCGTTATTAGATGCAAGGTACTGTTCTTAGTGCATGAGATGTATTAATTAATTTTACCTTCATAAAAATTCTATTAGGAAAGAACTATTATGATAAAAATCAAAGTAATGAGGAATAAAGAGGTTAAGTAACTGGCTCAAGATCATCAGTCAATAAATGATTTAAATCCAGGCAATCTGGTTCTGCAATCCATGCTTAACAACTATTCTGTATTACCATTCTACTGATTTGGGCAGTCTCCAAGTTATGAATGTGCTTGTGGTCAAAGTTCATTTGTAAATGTAGTGTTTAAAACTCAGAATATATCACTTAATAAAATTAGTGTGGAATAGCAGAAAGAACACAGGTTCTGGGCTTGAATACTAGAATTGTCTGTTTATTAGGCTATGAAAATTAAAAAAAAACACAAAATACACTGCCTGACCAGGCAGTGCCATAGTGGATAGAGTGTCAGACTGGGACACAGAGGATCCAGGTTCGAAACTCCGAGGTTGCTGGCTTGAGCGCGGGCTCACCAGCTAGAGCAAGGGGTCGCTGGCTTGAGCATGGGCTCATAGACATGACCCCATGGTCGCTGGCTTGAGCCCAAAGGTTTCTGGCTTGAGCCCAAGGTTTCTGGCTTGAGCAAGGGGTCATTTGCTCTGCTGCAGCTCCCTGATCAAGGCACATATGAGAAAGCAGTCAATGAACAACTAAGGAGCCACAATGAAGAATTGATGCGTCTCATCTCTCTCCCTTTCTGTCTGTCTGTCCCTAACTGTCCCTCTCTCTGTCACACACAAAAAACAACATAGACACCATCACTGTTAATACAGTTCCTGACCCACTCAAAAAAATTTTTTTCCCCTATTTTTCTGAAGTGAGAAGCAGTGAGGGAGGCAGAGAGACAGACTCCCGCATGTGTCCAACCAGGATCCACCGGCATACCCATTAGGGGTGATGCTCTGCCCATCTGGGGCATTGCTCTGTTGCAACCAGAGCCATTCTAGCACCTGAGGTGGAGGCCATGGAGCCATCCTCAGCTCCCGGGCCAACTTTGCTCTAGTGGAGCCTTGGCTGTGGGAGGGGAAACGGGAGATAGACAGAAAGGAGAGGGGGAAGGGTGGAGAAGCAGATGGGTGCCTCTCCTATGTGCCCTGGCCGGGAATTGAACCCAGGACTTCCACACACCAGGCTGATGCTCTACAAACACTGAGCCAACTGGCCAGAGCAAAAAAAAAATCTTTTTTAAGTGAGAAGAGGGGAGATAGTGAGACAGACTCCCGCATGTACCCTGACTGGGATCCACCTAAGGCTAATGCTTGAATCAACCGAGCCATCTTCAGCACCTGAGGCTGATGCACAAACCAATCAAGCCACTGGCTGCAAGAGGAGAAGCAAGAAAGGAGGAGGAGAGGGAAGAGGAGAAAAGCAGACAGTTGCTTCTAATGTGCATCCTGACTGGGATTTGAACCTGGGATGTCCATAAACTGGGCCAATGCTCAACCCACTGAGCAAACCTGCCAAGGACCCACTCAAAAATTTTATTTTCTTTCATTTGCAATTTCTGAGCTCAGAGCAATAATGTTAAGAATTGTAGTTAGGATCCCAAAGTGGCCCACTTCAACCTTCTAAAACCATGATTCCAGTAGTGAACCTAAGGACCATTTACCTTTATATTTCTACAGAAATAAGCAGAATTCTGTTTTCATTTGTATTAAGCTATTTCTCTGCAGTTATTTTGAAAAACAAGGATGTAACCTAGATGAACATGTTACACTTATGCGTAGAAACTAGTATTTCAGGTGGATTTTACGAGTTCTAAGGATGGCTTTTAATTTTTTATTTTTAATTTGTGAGAGGAAGGGGGGAAGAAATAGGGAGAGAGGGAGGGAAAGAGGGGGGAGAGTAGAAAGAGAAAGAGAAAGAAAGAGAGAGAGAGAGAGAGAGAGGGAGGGAGGAACGGAGAGATAGAGAAGCATCAACTCCTTGTTCCACTAAGTCAGTGGTCTGCAAACTCATTAGTCAACAGAGCCAAATATCAACAGTACAACAATTGAAATTTGAGAGCCAAATTTTTTAAACTTAAACTATACAGGTAGGTACATTCCTTATCGAGGTAGCGCCTGCACGTGGTATTTTGTGGAAGAGCCGCACCCAAGGGGCCAAAGAGCCGCATATGGCTTGTTAGCCGCGGTTTGCCAACCACTGAACTAAGTTGTGCCATTGATTGCCTCTCATATGTGCCCTGACCAGGACTCAAACCAGTGACATAAGGGGTCAAGCCGATGCCCTCAAGATCGAGCCAGCAATCCTGGGATCGAACTGGTGACACCAGGATCAAGCCAGTGTCCCTGGGATCAAACTGGTGACCTTGGCAACCCAGGATGATGCTGTATCTACTACCACCAGCCAAGGTGGCTTTAAAATTTTTAAGATCAATTTCTCACTATTAGCATCAACTAGGTCACTTGTTAAATGTTTTCTGATGAAGATGTGTTGTACAGTAAACTATGACTACTAACAATAAAAATGTACTGTATTTCCCCATGTATAAGATGCACCTTAATTTTGGGCCCTGGAAAGTTGAAAAAAAAAAGTATTACATAAAGTTATTGAACTCAAGTTTTATTCATCATAAAATTTATACAACTCATCACTGTCAAAATTCCCACCCATTAGCTTGTTCTCATCTGTGTCTGATGACGAATCACTGTTTTCAACAATAAGCACATTAACAAGAGCAAAAAAGCGGGAAATGCAAGTAAAAAACTCCTACAATCACTGCATAAGATGCACCCAGTTTTCAGACCCCTAATTTTTCAGAAAAGGATACATCTTATACATGGGGAAATAGGGTAACTCACTGCCATTAGTGGAGCTATCTCATTACTGTAGAATGGCCATGTACCCCTTTTACAAATCAGTAAGGAAAAATTAATTTATTAAGCATAATATATATCATATATAAATTATAAAATAAATTCAAAAGTAAACCTACATGAGTACAACATTATTAAATTTATTAACAGTTAAAAAAAATTTATTAACAGTTTGCCATTTTTTGAACCCTTAGTATGTATCAAGCACTGGAATACTCTACAAGTATTACTTCACTTACTCTTTATACAATTCTTGAGCCAGGTTCTTACATAAAAGGTGAGGAAACAGAGGCACAGAAAGATTTAGTCACTTGTAAGATTATGTCACTGCTAAGAGAGAGAGCCAGAGGTTTCACCTAGGAATCAAATTAACTTTGAAAGGTAAAGTAGCAAACCATATAAACAAATCAGGTTTTGTCTCAGGTATACAGATATATACAATGACGTATTCTTGGGGTATGTGCATGCATGTGTACATGTATAATTTTATGACAGTCTTAATAAAAAAAAGTGAAGATAGGTATGTATCGATAGTAAGTTAAATTAGAAGTTAAATCATAAGTGAAAACGTTAACTTTAATTTCATTTCATAAACAATTAAAAGTTAATCAAGCTATATAATGCTATAAAATGTATCTTCCATAGTTACCTTTTGAAGAAGAAAATTGGAGGCTATTTATTGCACTTCTGATATCACCAGAACATCCTTGACAGAGTAACTCTAGAAACGTTTTATCAGGGACAGTAATATTTCCTTCATTCTAAAATGAGAAAATTAAAAATTTTTAATGTTTTTTGTTCTAAAACAAAAGATAAAAACTCTCTTATTTTATAAACTTAATGGAAGTACATTAGAATCTTTCAAATGTGAATGCTAAAAAGCTTCCATGTTTAAACATTAGTCTGCATATGAAGGTACAAATGTCAATGACTTAACATAGTTTAAGGTAAATCTTTCAAGAGTATAAAATATTGTTTAATTTGACTAGGTAATATTTTGAAGTTTACTATCTCTTACTAGGTATGCATACATATATACAAACATAATTTGTACCAAGTCAGAGAGACCTCAAATCACAATATAATAAAGTACACACACACACAAATTTTTTTTTCTTATTTTAGAGAGAGAGTGAGAGAGAAAGAGAGAGGTGTTGGGGGAATGGGAAGCATCAACTCATAGTAGTTGCGTCTCCTTATGTGCCGTGACTGAGCAAGCCTGGAATTTCATACAGGAAACCTCAGCATTCTATATTGATATTTTATCCACTGCGCCACCACAGGTCAGGCACACAAAATAATCTGACAGCCTGATATGGTAGTATAGTGAATAGAACATCAACTTGGGATGCTGAGGACTCAGGTTCAAAACTCCGAGGTTGCCAACTTGAGTGTGGGCTCACCAGCTTGAGTCTGGGGTTGCTGGCTTGAGCATGGGGTCACAGACATGACTCCATGGTCACCAGTTTGAGCCCAAAGGTCAGTGGCTTGAAGCCCAAGGTCACTGGCTTGAGCAAGGGGTCACCAGCATGGCTGGAGCCCTCTCCTGCCACCCATCAAGGCACATGTAAGAAGCAATCAATAAACAACTAGTGTTACAACTACAAGTTAGTACTTCTCATCTCTCCCTTCCTGTCTGTCTGTCTCTGTCTCTCTGGCTTAAAAAAAAAAAAAAAGACAAATCTTTGAAATTTAAATGAAAATCCCTATGTGGGGTTTTCAATGGATTAATAATATTCTGTTGTGTATCAATCAGAAAGCTAAAACTGCATTGATTCATATTTAAAGCATAAGTTTCATACAGACATTTAAGATATATAAAATACAAGTATATTTTTAAAAATATACAGTCAAGTTAAAAAATATATATATATGACACCCCTGGTAGTTCAATTATAAGGAAAGAAAAATTTGTCCTCTCTCTCCATTCAGAAACTCCTAATGGTTTACAGATATGACTTAAGTTGAATTCATGTGACTTTTCACAGATGATCACATTTTAGATCTTGAAAAAACTGATTAAAACAGGAAAACAGTATCATACTACAATCTTTCAATATATATTTTTATTTTATTAACCAAAGCTGTTTCAAAAGTTTTTATGAGAAAGTTACTATCTGTCCTGTTGGTCTCCTCAAATCCTAAACTATGTCACAATATTCTAGACCACTTTCTGTACACAAAAATATCTCTAAGTATATATAGTAGTAACTATTGTATATGTAGACATAATTGGGATATTATTACTTATTATTTTTTAGAAAGAGGAAGGGGGAGAAAGAGAGAGTGACACTGATTTGTTGTTCCATTCATCCATGCATTCGTTGGTTGATTTTTGTATGTGCCCTGACTGTGGTCTGAACCCTTGACCTTGGTGTATTGGGACACAGCTCTAAACAACTGAACTACCGGTACCTGGACAGGCTGGGATATTACATAAGTATTATCCTATGCCTTTTTTTTTTACTTAATACTATTGTTTGTGCTCAATGTTAGTACCTTTAAATCTATTTTATTTAAAAAATATTATGAGTATACTATAACTTAATTATTTCTCCCAATGAAGGAATATATTTACTATTTCCAAATTTACACCATTAGACATGTACTATACACACACACACACAGAAACACACACATATTCACAAACATTTTTGCTGAATAATGCTCTTCAAGTATTTGTAACAATTACCAATTTTATTTGTCCTACTAATGGTATATGAGAATACTCATGTTTCTATCTTTGGCAATTCTGTTTATCAATCTTTTAATTTGTTTTGCTATCTGATATGTGAAAAATGGTATCTGAAAGATATGAATTTCTCTGATTACTAATAGAGCTAAACACCCTTCATGTTTACTAGCCATTCCTATTTGTGTACTGGCTTCTATTCATAGCTTCTGGTAGGCAAATTTCTATACATTCAGGTGTTATGCTTTATCTGCTACATAAATTGTACATATTATCTTCCATTCTTATGCTTGTCTAATTTTTCTTACCATGCCTTATCATTTCCTAAGTTTCTCATTTACAAAAAAAATAAATCCATGGCTTTCAAGCTTTTGTTTCTTACTTAGACTGTCCTCACAACCCCAGGCCACTATTTCTCCCTAATACTCTTTTAATTTTAATGTTTGTGTATAGTATAAAGATGCATATCCAATTGTTCCAACACTGCTTACTAACTATAATAGTCTACCCTTTTCCTAGTGATGTGAAATGCCTCTTTATATAGAAAATTCCCATTTATGCATACTGACCTATCTCTGTTCAGTCTTCTCATTTTAATTTTTCTATTACTGTGCCAGTACCACATAGTTGTGATTTCTATGGTTTTATATTATGTTCTAATTCCCAGACAGCAAGTCTCTTCATCATTCTTTCACAAAATTTTCTTACTCATGCCTGTGAATTTCTCTTCCATATTAATTCACTTTTATTGTGAATACACTGAATTTAAAAAATTGTTTGGTGTGACCTGTGGTGGTGAAGTGGATCAACTGTCAACCTGGAATGCTAAGGCTGCCAGTTCAAAACGCTGGCTTGCCCGTACATTATGAACTATACTACAAGTTGATGTTTCCTATGCTTCTCTCCTTCTTTCTCTCTCTCTAAAAAAAAATTGTTTTGAGAGGGTGACCTCCTGGGCCAGGCCCACTTCAATCTCCTTACTGAGTGAATTTTCTTTTTCTCCACGAGACTTGCAACCAGGAGAACAATGGGCAGCAGCAGCTTGACCTGGGCTGACCCCCTGAACCTGTTTCCCATGCCC
Source organism: Rhynchonycteris naso (assembly GCA_037038555.1). NCBI lineage: Eukaryota > Metazoa > Chordata > Mammalia > Chiroptera > Emballonuridae > Rhynchonycteris > Rhynchonycteris naso. The sequence continues at coordinate 235,216,604 of CM072995.1, forward strand.
CCCTTTTCTCTGACTTTCCAGTGAGCTGACACCTGCCCTGTCATGGCTCACTTTCTGCCATAACATTTCTGGAGAGCTGAAGCAGTCCCACCTAGTTTCTCTCCAGTCGCTTCTTCTATCCTAGGCCCATTCTTGTTTTACTGCCCAGTTTTAATAAACATACTCTCAAAAAAAATTTGTTTTGTGAGCACTTGTTTTTGAAAAATTCTAGATATGGATTACTCTACTAAAAGGAACTGTAATTTGAAATCATGATTCTTGGAGTAAATATCATAAATGTTGATTACTATGAACATGTAAATGTAACTGAAACAAGAGATCAGCTTCCACACTTTATATCCCTAATGATATCAGAGAAGACTAAAGATCTATTTTTCCTATAAAAACAGAGAAACATCTATTTCAATGTAAAAAAAATTTTTTACATACTCAAGAATTTATTACAGTAGTCCCCCTTATCCAGAATTTCACTTTCCCACTGACTTCCCAGTCAACTGCAGCCTGAAAATATTAAATAGAAAATTCCAAAAATAAATCTATAAGTTTTACATTGCATGCCGTTCTGAGTAGCATGATGCAATCCTGAACCACTGCTCCATTCTGCCCGGGATGTGAACCATCCCTTTGTCCAGCACATCCAAGATGTACAGCTACCTGCATATTAATGTTTCAGTAGTTATCTTGGTTATCAGATTGACTGTCAAGGTATTACAGTGCTTGTGTTCAATCTACCCCTATTTTACTGTTATAATTGTTCTATTTTATTATTGTTGTTGTTTCTTATTGTGCCAATTTAGAAATTAAAAAAATTTTTTATTTTATTTATTCATTTTTATAGAAAGAAGAAAGAGAGAGAGAGAGAAGAAGGGAGGAGCAGGAAGCATTAACTCCCCATATGTGCCTTGATCGGGCAAGCCAAGGGTTTCGAACTGGTGACCTCAGTGTTCCAGTTCAATGTTTATCCACTGTGCAACCACAAGTCACACCTTATTTAGAAATTTAACTTTATCATAGATATATATGTATAGAAAAAACAAACAATATATATATATGATTCAGTACTATTTGAAGTTTCAGGTATCCACTGGAAGTCTTGAAATGTGTCCCCCACAGAGAAGGGGGAATACTATTATACAAGTCAGCTCACGTAAGATGTCAACAGTCCTTTTTTTTTTAAAGAAAGGGGGGAGAGAAATTAGAATGGTTTCTAATTTCTTACTACTAAGTTATTCATTCAGCTAAGAGGGAGGGGGAGAGAAGAGGAGCGAGAGAGAGAGAGAGAGAGAGAGAGAGAGAGCGCATTCATTGGTTGAGTCTTGTATGTGCCCTAACCGGGGATCAAACCTGCAACCCTGGCATATTGGGATGATGCTCCAACCAACTTAGCTATCTGGCCAGGGCTCAACAGTGTTGCTTAACATAATTTACTAAGCTACATAATGCAAAAGAGTAAAGTCATCTTCAGATCTTCCTATACTATCATCATTATCCTTGGAGATTCCAAACAGTATCATAACATTTGATTTTAGAAAAGCTTTTAAGGATTTGAATAGTGTGCTAGTTCTTGCTCCTGTAACAGTTTTAACATTGTTCCAGGTCAACTATTTAAGACAGAGTACATTAACTACATGACAAAGAAGTTATGTTACCTCTTTTTACTAGTATGATACAACTTACTAACGTAAATGCCATTTGCAATTTAATGACTTAGTCCCAAAAGAGTTTTGAGTTAAGGTGATAAAGTAGTATAATAATTATTTTTTTGAAATTTTTTAATGAAATAAAGTATTAAAAACTATCATTTCTAGGGGAGGGAAGATGGCGATGGAGTAGGCGGACGTACCAACTTCCAACTCCGAGAAACAAAGTGGATTATAACTCAATTTTAAGAACCATCATCTGGATAAACCAACTTTGAACTAAACTAAGTGGACTCTTCAACCAAGGAACACTGCAGAAGCCACATTGAGACTGGTAGGAATAGCGAAAATGCGAAGAGGGCTGCCTAGCTCCCCGGAGCAAACGGCAGCCCGGAGAGAACCGCGTGGCGGGAAGAGAGTTTAGCGGAGAGGGAGGGACCTGGGTCCCAGGAACCAAGCCCCAGACTGCAGTCCCAGAGCCTAGAAGAGGCGTTTGGACAGTATTGAGCTGTGAAGCAAGTGAGGATACTATTTGTGAAAAAGAGAGAGTTTTCTCAGACCCAAAAATCTTTTTAAAGGGACAGCTCAGAAAGCCTCTCTCACAACCACGCACCCGGGGCTCCGGGGAACGGGGACAGAGGAGAGGAACAGAGCAGCGGGAACAAAGAGTGAAATGAAGGCACACAGACACTCTGAGGGACAGCCACCCCGACCCGTGGGCTAAGTCACTTCCCTAATCGAAAACGAATATTTCCCCTGGAACCAGCAATACCAGCAAAGGGAGACAGGACACTAGCCAAACAAGCTCCCCCGTGGCAATTAGAGCAGAGCTGCTTAGAGGAAGGGATCTCCCAGGCCTACAGTGTGGAGACATAGGGCACTTCTAGCCCCCTGAGGGTTGCTGAAGGCTATGGTTGCGGCAGGACGCTGAAATGCGGTCCTGTCGGTGTGGGCAGAGGCACAACCGGTGGGAGCTCAGGCTAGCCCAACAGGGGCGGAGGGGACGCGCAAAAGCGGTCCTTTAGCTGCGGGCCTGCCTGTGACCCCACTTGTGGGGAAAAATACGGCCGAGATCAGCTTTGCGGCCCTGCGCAAGCCGGCCCTGACCGCGGGGACGGGGCTAAAACCAGGGACGGGCGAGGGGCTCACGGCTGAGCTCACGCTGCCAACCCCGCCCAGACGGAGAAACCGCGGTGTGCCATCTGTGCGCGCGAGCGGGCTCCTAACGCGGGGGCGAGGGAGACAATGAGACCAGTGGAAGTTCGCGTCTGAGCTCACGCTGCTCGCCTGGCCCGGCCAGAGAAACTGCGGAGTACCACCCTACGTGCCCGAGCTGGCTCCAAGCGTGGGGGCAGGGTAGGATCCAGAACAATCGGAAGCTAGCAGCTGAGCTCACGCCAGCAAACACGCCCGGCCCAATAATCCCCGGTTTTCGGCTTCAGTCCCTGCGCAGGAGGGGCCTGGCCTCGAGGGCGGGGCTAAATTCTGGACGGGCAAAGGCTCACAGCTGAGAGCACGTCAAAAGCCCCGCCCAACCCGCGAAACGGGGCAAGCAGGCTCTGACTGCGGGGGCTGTGCATAAGCTTCCGGAAACGGGCTGGATCTGCAGCTGAGCAAAGGTGCTCACCTCTGCCCTAGGTGCTAAGGCTAGTGACTTGAGTGACAGCCCCTCCCGCAAAGGAGTGGCAGAAATCACAGCAATAGCTGCAGTGAGCCGGCGCTGGCAACGCCCACACCCAACCGCCCTAGGCAGCGGCAGAGGGGGTGGCAAGCCTGCAGACAGACCACACCTAGAGAACACAAAGGCAACACTTACTGGACTCCAGTGGCCACAACTTGCTTATACTCAGATAAAATGGGCAGGCAGAGGAATGCAAACCAAATGAACCAAGAGAAATCCCCAGAGAAGGACCTGAATGAACCAGATATAACCAAACTACCAGAAGCAGAATTTACAATAATAATAGTTAGGATGTTCAAAGAAATTAGAGCAACAATAGATAGTCACTATGAGCACCTAAATAAAGAGATAACAAGTATAAAAAACGAAATTGAAATAATAAAAAAGAACCAGACAGAATGACAAATACAGTATCAGAACTGAAGACCACAATGGAAGGAATTAAAAGCAGGATGAATCACGCTGAGGATTGAATCAGTGAGTTAGAGGACACAATAAACAAAGGCACAGAAGCAGAGAAAAAAAAGGAAAAGAGATTCAAAAAATGTGAGGAAACTCTAAGGGAGCTCTGTGACAACATGAAGAGAAACAACATTCTCATCATAGGGGTGCCTGAAGAAGAGGGGAGAGGACAGGAAATGGAAACTGTGTTCAATCAAATCATAGCAGAAAACTTCCCTAAATTAAGGCTGGGAAACATTCCACATGTTCAAGAAGCACAGAAAACTCCATTAAAGAGAAACCCAAAAAGATCTACACCAAGACACATCATAGTTAAAATACCAAAGCTAATAGATAAAGAAAAAATCTTAAAAGCTGCTAGAGAAAAAAAGACTATCACCTACAAAGGAGCCCCCATTAGGATGACATCGGACTTCTCAACAGAAACACTTGAGGCCAGAAGGGAATGGCAAGATATAATCAAAGTAATGCAGAACAAGAACCTACAACCAAGACTACTCTATCCAGCAAGGCTAACGTTTAAAATTGAAGGAGAAATAAAGAGCTTTCCAGACAAAGAAAGCCTCAAGGAATTCATTAAAACCAAACCAATCCTGCAAGAGATTCTAAGCCGCCTGGTGTGAACAGTTCAAAGGGAGGAAAGAATATAGCAAAAAAAAAAAAAAAATACAGCTTTAAGAATAAAATGGCAATTAACAACTACATATCAATAATAACCTTAAATGTAAATGGATTAAATGATCCAATCAAAAGACATAGGGTAGCTGCGTGGATAAAGAAACAGGACCCATACATATGCTGTCTACAAGAGACACACCTTAAAACAAAAGATGCACATAAACTGAAGGTAAAAGGGTGGAAAAAAATATTTCATGCAAATTGAAATGAAAAAAAAGCCGGGGTAGCAGTACTTATATCTGACAAAATGGACTTTAAAACAAAGACTGTAGTAAGAGATAAAGAAGGACACTACATAATGATAAAGGGAAAAATTCAACAGGAAGATATAACTATTATAAATATCTACGCACCAAATATAGGAGCACAGACATTCATAAAGCAGACTTTGATGGATATAAAGGGCGAGATTAACAGTAATACTATCATAGTAGGGGATTTCAATATCCCACTAACAATACTGGATAGATCCACAAGAAAGAAAATCAATAAAGAAACAGCAGACTTAAAGGATACACCAGATCAACTTGATTTAATAGATATCTTCAGAACTTTTCACCCTTAAGCAGTAGAGTATACATTCTTCTCAAGCGCTCATGGTACGTTTTCTAGGATAGACCACATGTTAGGACACAAAAATGGCCTCAATAAATTTAAGAAGATTGAAATCATATCAAGCATTTTCTCTGATCACAATGCCATGAAACTTGAAATTAACCATAAAAGAAAAACCGAAAAATATTCAAACACTTGGAAACTAAATAGCATGATATTAAATAATGAATGGATTAACATTGAGATCAAAGAAGAAATAAAAAGTTTTTAGAAACAAATGATAATGAGCATACGTCAACTCAAAATCTACGGGACACAGCAAAAGCAGTACTGAGAGGGAAGTTCATTGCACTACAGGCATATCATAAGAAGCTAGAAAAAGCTCAAATAAGCAACCTAACCCTGCAGCTAAAAGAACTTGAAAAACAACAACAAATAAAACCCAAGACAAGTAGAAGGAAGGAAATAATAAAGATCAGAGCAGAAATAAATGACATAGAGGCTAAGGAAACAATACAGAGGATCAATGAAACCAGAAGCTGGTTCTTTGAAAAGGTAAACAAGATTGATGAACCCTTAATTAGACTCACCAAGAAAAAAAGAGAGAGGACTCAAATAAATAAAATTAGAAAGGACAGTGGAGAAATTACAACTGATACAACAGAGATACAAAGCATTGTAAGAAAATACTATGAAGAACTCTATGCCAAAAAATTAGACAATCTAGATGAAATGGACAAATTTCTTGAATCATATAAACTTCCAAAAATCAATCTGGAAGAATCAGAGCACCTAAACAGACCAATTACAACAGATGAGATCGAAACAGTTATCAAAAAACTCCCCAAAAAGAAAAGTCCTGGGCCTGATGGCTTCACAAGTGAATTCTATCAAAAATTCAAAAAAGAACTAACTCCTATCCTCCTCAAGCTATTTCAAAAAATTCAAGAGAAAGGAAGACTTCCAAACTCCTTTTATGAGGCAAGCATAATTCTAATCCCAAAGCCGGGCAAAGACAACACAAAGAAAGAAAATTATAGGCCTATATCCCTGATAAATTTAGACGCTAAAATTCTCAACAAATTATTAGCCAACAGGATCCAGCAATATATGAAAAAAATCATACATCATGATCAAGTGGGATTTATTCTGGAGAGGCAAGGCTGGTTCAATATTTGCAAATCAATCAATGTGATTCATCACATAAACAAAAGGAAGGACAAAAATCACATGATAATTTCAATAGATACAGAAAAGGCATTTGATAAAATCCAGCACCCATTCATGCTCAAAACTCTCAGTAAAGTGGGAATACAAGGAACATTCCTTAACATGATAAAAGCCATCTACGACAAACCCACAGCAAACATCATACTAAATGGACAAAAATTAAAAGCAATCCCCTTAAGATCAGGAACCAGGCAGGGTTGCCCACTTTCACCACTTTTATTCAACATAGTTCTGGAAGTCCTAGCTACAGCAATCAGACAAGAAGAAGAAATAAAAGGCATCCAAATTGGAAAAGAAGAAGTAAGACTGTCACTATTTGCAGATGATATGATATTGTATATAGAAAACCCTAAAGTCTCAGTCAAAAAACTACTGGACCTTATAAATGAATTCAGCAAGGTGGCAGGATACAAAATTAATACTCAGAAATCAGAGGCATTTCTATATACAAACAATGAACTGTCAGCAAAAGAAATTAAGGAAACAATTCCCTTCACTATTGCAGCCAAAAAAATAAAATACCTAGGAGCAAATTTAACCAAGGAGGTTAAGGACTTGTACTCGGAAAATTATAAAACATTGATAAAAGAAATCAAGGAAGATACAAACAAGTGGAAGCATATACCGTGCTCATGGCTAGGAAGAATAAACATCATTAAAATGTCTATATTACCCAAAGCAATTTATAAATTCAATGCTATACCAATTAAAATACCAATGACATACTTCAAAGATATAGAACGCATATTCCAAAAATTTATATGGAACCAAAAAAGAACACAAATAGCCTCAGCAATCTTAAAAGGAAAAAATAAAGCAGGAGGTATCACTCTTCAGGATATCAAGGTTTACTACAAGGCCATTATACTCAAGACAGCCTGGTACTGGCATAAGAACAGGCACATTGATCAATGGAACAGAACAGAGAACCCAGAAATAAACCCACACCTTTATGGACAACTGATATTTGACAAAGGAGGAAAGAACATACAATGGAGTAAAGACAGCCTCTTTAACAAATGGTGCTGGGAAAATTGGACATCTACCTGCAAAAAAATGAAACTAGACCATCAACTTACACCATGCACAAAAACAAATTCAAAATGGATAAAAGACTTAAACATAAGCCGTGAAACTATAAGCATCTTAGAAGAAAACATAGGCAGCAAGCTCTCCGACATCTGTAGCAGCAATATATTTGCCGATTTATCTCCACGGGCAAATGAAATAAAAGGCAAGATAAACAAATGGGACTATATCAAACTAAAAAGTTTTTGCACAGCTAAAGACAATAAGAACAGAATAAAAAGACAAACCACACAATGGGAGAACATATTCGACAACACGTCTGATAAGGGGTTAATAACCAAAATTTATAAAGAACTTATAAAACTCAACACCAGGAAGACAAATAATCCAATCAAAAAATGGGCAAAAGAACTGAATAGAAATTTCTCCAAAGAGGACAAACAGATGGCCAAAAGGCATATGAAAAAATGCTCAACATCACTAATCATTAGAGAAATGCAAATCAAAACCACAATGAGATATCACCTCACACCAGTCAGAGTGGCACTCATTAGCAAAACAACACACAACAAGTGCTGGCGAGGATGTGGAGAAAAGAGAACCCTTCTGCACTGCTGGTGGGAATGCAGACTGGTGCAGACACTGTGGAAAACAGTTTGGAGATTCCTCAAAAAATTAAAAGTCGAACTGCCTTTTGAGCCGGCTATCCCACTTTTAGGAATATACCCTAAGAACACCATAACACTGTTCGAAAAGAAGAAATGCGCCCACATGTTCGTTGTAGCATTGTTCACAATAGCAAAGATCTGGAAACAGCCCAAGTGTCCGTCAGAGGACGAGTGGATTAAAAAGCTATGGTACATATATACTATGGAACACTATTCAGCCATAAGAAATGATGACATCGGATCATTTATAACAAAATGGATGTACCTTTATAACATTATACGGAGTGAAATAAGTGAATCAGGAAAAAAAAAATCTGAGAACAGCATGATTTCATACATAGGTGGGACATAAAAGTGAGACTATGAGACATTGACAAGAGAGTGGTGGTTACGGGATGGGGGAGGGAGGAGAGGGTGGGATAGGGAGGAGGGGAAGGACACAGGGAAAACCAGATAGAACGTGACAGAGAACAATTTGACTTTGAGTGACGGGTATGCAACACAATTGAATGATAAAATAATCTGGAGATGTTTTCATTGTACATATGTACCTTGATTTATTGGTGTCACCCCATTAAAGTTAATAAAAAAAAATGACAGGATTAAAATTAGTATCTAAATATAAAAAAAACAAAGAAAACAACAACAACAAAAAAAACTATCATTTCTAGTTATCATGCTCATAAAAAATGTATTTTTTGCCTGACCAGGCAGTGGCACAGTGAATAGAGCATCAGACTGGGATGTGGAAGACCCAGGTTCAAGACCCCGAGGTCGCCAGCTTGAGCGCGGGTCCATCTGGTTTGAGCAAAAGCTCGCCAGCTTGGACCCAAGGTTGCTCGCTGGCTCCAGCAAGTGGTGGCTCGATCTGCTGAAGGCCCACAGTCAAGGCACGTGTGAGAAAGTAATCAATGGGCAACTATGGTGCCCCAACAACAACGAAAAACTAATGATTGATGCTTCTCATTTCTCGCTGTTCCTGTCTGTCTGTCCCTATCTATCCCTCTCTTTGACTCTCTCTCTGTCCCTGAAAAAAATAAATAAAACACTTAAAAATGTTTTAAAAAAATGTATTTTTCCCCAAAAGACATAAAAATAATCACAAGTAATCCAACCATACAGAACCAATCACATTAAGCATTTTTATGTGCTTCTAATATGTATAGGTTTACATATATGTGTACATTTTGTTGTTATTGACAATTGCTTTGTTTCAGCAAAGTAAATTGGAATCCGAACAAAACTTCAAAACCATCTGATATTGGGATATTATGCAAGTTATTTCCCCCAAAGCTCAGTTTCCTTACTTATAAAATAGGAATTATGTACCAACTTTGTATGATTGTGGTGAGGTTTAATAAGATCAGGTATGCCAATACTTTGCATACTGTTGGACACTATGCAAAGTATTTATATAAAGGGCTGAAGATAATTCTACTGCTAGCATTATCATATGTTTGTATCTTGCTATTTTTAACTTGACATTAAATTGTATTTTCCCATATTACTAAATATTTTCAAAACACTAATTATGTGTTAGCTTACTCGTGGAACTGCTTCATTATTCTTCAACTCACTTGGTTTCTAATTTCTTACTACTAAGTTATTCATTCAGCTAAGTGTTCTATGCACATACATACATTATTTTGCTTATTCCTCAAAACAATCAATCTCTTAGAAATTTCCTTCAATTCCTGTGATCTCATAGTGAAAAAATAAATAATTACATTTCATGTGCAATCTAGAACCTGTTGCTAGAACTTAAAATTCCATCAATTAATTTACTATCACCTTGACTTGAAAGATTAAAAAAAAATGATGCATTAAAAGTAGTAACAGGGCCCTGGCCGGTTGGCCTGGCAGGTGCAAGTCCTGGGTTTGATTTCTGCTCAGGGCACACAGGAGAAGTGTCCATCTGCTTCTCTACCCTTCCCTTCCCTTCCTCTCTATCTCTCTTCCTCTCCCGCAGCCAAGGCTCCACTGGAGCAAAGTTGGCCCGAGAGCTGAGGACGGCTCTATGGCCTCCACCTCAGGGACTAGAATGGCTCCAGCTGCAACAGAATAATGCCCCAGTTGGATAGAGCATCGCCCCCTGGTGAGCATGCCAGTGGATCCCAATCGGGCGCATGCGGGAGTCTGTTTCTCTGGCTCCCTGCTTCTAACTTTGGGGAAAAAAAAGTAATAACCGGGCCCTCTGGCCAGTTGGCTCAGCGTTAGAGCGTCAGCCTGGCATGTGGAAGTCTCAGGTTCAATTCCCAGCCAGGGCACACAGGAGAAGTGCCCATTTGCTTCTCCACCCTTCCCCCTCTTCTTTCTCTCTATCTCTCGCTTCCCCTCTTGCAGCCAAGGCTCCATTGGAGCAAAGTTGTCCCAGGCATGGAGGACGGCTCCATGGCCTCAGCCTCAGGTGCTAAAATGGCTCCGATTGCAGTGGAGCAATGCCCCAGAGGTGCTGAACATCACCGCCTGGTGGGCATGCTGGGTAGATCCTGGTTGGGCACCATGAGGGAGTCTGTCTGTCTGCTCCCCCCAGCCCCTGCTTCTCTCTTTGGAAAAATACAAAAAAAAAACCAACAACAAAAAAACAAGGCACTGGCCAACTGGCTCAGTGGATAGAGCATCCACCCAGTGTATGGACGTCCTGTGTTCGATTCCCAGTCAGGGCACACAGGAGAAGCAACCATCTGCTACCCCCCCCCACCTTCTCTCTCTTTCCCTCCCCAGTCAGTGGCTCAATTGAGTGTCAACCCTGGGTGCTGGGTGCTGAGGATAGCTCAGTTGGTCCAAGTGTCAGCCTCAAGTGCTGAAAAAATAAAAATAGCTTGTTGATTCGAGCATTGGCCCCAAATAGGGGTTGCTGGGTGGATTTCATTCGGGATGCATGTGGAAGTGTCTATCTCTTCACATTCTCACTTAAAAAAGAAAAGTGATAATAGCTATTTCACAGGAATGTTAATATGCTTAACTCTACTGAATTATACAGTTAAAAATAGTTAAGCTGGTATAGTTAGTAACACCACAACACTGTATTATATATTTGAAAATTGCTAAGTGAGTAGAACTTAAATGTTCTCACTACAAAAGGTAATTATATGATGTGATGAAGGTGTTAGGTATTGATAAGGTGGTAATAATTTCGCAATATATGTGTATCAAATCAGCATGTTGTATACCTCACACATATATGATGTTTTACCAATTATACCTCAATAAATATGGGAAAGAATTACTGAGAAGATAAATTTTATGATTTCTTTTTAAGAGAGAGATGTACAGACAGGGATAGACAGACAGAAAGGAGAAGAAATGAGAAGCATCAATTCTTTGTTTTGGCACCTTAGTTGTTCATTGATTGCTTTCTCATATGTGCCTTGACTGGGGCTCCAGCTGAGCCAGTGACCCCTTGCTCAAGCCAGTAACCTTGGGCTCAAGCTGGTGACCCCACACTGAAGCTGGTGACCTTGGGGTTTCGAACCTGGGTCCTCAGCGTCCCAGGCCACCACTCTATCCACTGTGCCATCGCCTGGCCAGGCATGATGTGTTTTTTACCACAATAAAATAAAGTAACTGGATGAAAGTAGAGTTGGACTATTGATGACTAATGTACCTAGATGCCAGGAAATAGTTTCCTGATTACAGACACAATTTAGAACACTAAGCCAAAGGGAAATTTACCTCAATGTGAAAGAGAAAGCTATGTTTAGTAACAGAAAAATGTTAAGAATATTTAAAATAAATATTTTTAAAAACTGAAATAATGCGGCCTGACCTGTGGTGGTGCAATGCATAAAGCATCAACCTGGAACACTGAGGTCGCTGGTTCAAAACCCTGGGCTTGCCTGGACAAGGCACATATGGGAGTTTATGCTTTCTGCTCCTCCCCTCTTCTCTCTCTCTTTCTCTATTTCCCTTCCCTAAAATGAATAAAGTCTAAAAATGAAAATAAAGAAAACAATTTTAAATAATGAAATAATATGTTTCCAACTCAAGTTTACAAAATACAACTTAAGTTTGGTTTTGTATAATTATAACGTAAGATTCAAATTAACCCGTTCTTAAGAAACTTACCTTATTTGCTTCTATTGTCACTATTCGATTAAGATATTTCATCATAATTGTTGGTGCCACAGGGTTGAAACTGTCAAAGTTTTATACAACAAAAAAATGGTTAAATGATTAATTTAAAAATACAGTGCATATGTGAACATTTTAAGGAGAAATTTCATTCTTACCTAATGTTTGATATAGCACATTCTTCCTGAATTTCTTTGGGAAATAGTAACCTATGATTATTATCTCCACTAAGACTGTCAGAGATTATAAATATTAGAGGACATCGACCAATCCGTACATACTTCCTAAAATGACAAAATATAGCGATATTGAAATTTCAGCCACTTACTATATATACTTTGGAGTTTTAGAAAAAACGTCACTGAAACTCACCTTAGAACTTCATGTAAAGTGTGAGAGTCCCGATAAAACTGGTTGGGTAAATCCTATTAAAAATACATGATAAATACTTGTTCAGTTTTATTCCTGTATAAATTTACTTTAAGATTTATATGTACCAAGACAGGAAAAATAGATGTTATCTATTCAATCTATTATAGCGAGAACTTTCATAGAAGGAAAATAAGAAATACCTGATATCCCCAACAGTAATATCCACTAATGGAAACCCAATTTTTACAGTAAATTTCTTAGGGTCACTACTAATTAAAGTACTTTCACTATGACATCATTTTCCAAATATTTCTACACTTTAGCCCAGCGGTTGGGAACCTATGGCTCGCAAGCCAGATGTGGCTCTTTTGATGGTTGCATCTGGCTCGCAGACAAATCTTTTATAAAAAAATAATGTTAAAAATATAAAACATTCTCATGTATTACAATCCATTCATTTCCTACCGCTCATGTTCATGGTTGCGGGTGGCTGGAGTCAATCACAGCTGTCCTCTGGGACAACACCAAATTTTTATTGGATAATGCGTAAGGTACACGGGTCGTTGTATGGCTCTCACGGAATTACATTTTAAAATATGTGGCGTTCATGACTCTCTCAGCTAAAAAGGTTCCCGACCCCTGCTTTAGCCATTACATTTTTAAAGTCCATTAACCTATAGCCACTCTATTCAAGTTTACTGATAGGTATTTTAGGTTTCTATCATAAAATTTTTATGTTATATTTGCCCCTATCACTACAAAGAAAGTTAATTTCATCATCACATAGCTGTATCTTGCAATGTTTACGCAGTAGTTACTGCAGGATTTCTAAAGTTGCACCTACTTCAACCAGTATTATCTTCTTATCAGTTCTCAGATCATCTCCAAGCATTTGTAGTTTGTTATACTTTGTTGCTCTTAGTAGAAACTCTTTAAAAACTGTTATCTGAGACTGATAGGGCAATACATGGAAGCTTGATTCTGTAAGAAAACATATTTAACCCTTTTATTTCCAGTAACTTACATATCATCAATATTACACATATGTACATAATACATATCTCTATACACTAATGAAATACATTCACATATGCAAAGATAGCTCACAGTACTACACCACTGTTTTTCAACAGCCGGTATAATCTTCATACAACATTGGAGTGGTTAACTCTTTCACAGACTGGCAGGAAATTTCTGGTAGACTGGCAGTTGAAAAACATTGTTGTAGACAGTGTTTCCTAATTAGGCAAACTGTTCAAATTTAAAATAGAATATTCATTTCAAAGGACAAGAGTCATCATGAACATCAGAAATTTTACCACACCAGTGATGTACTGTGGAGTCAACTGACTTCAGAACACAGCTGTCATTCTATATAATTGGTAAAAATACTAATGACTTTGCCTACACAATAAAAACTCTCCAAATGAGTGTGACTATAAATAAATTACTTTCAATAATAAGTTTAACAATAAAAGTAGAACAATAAAAGTAGACTGATTAGTGAACTTGGGAAAAAGGAAGGTTCTCCAAAGATACATTTCATAGAGAAGACTGTTTATAAAGACTTGCTAGATTTTCAAAAGTATTGCTCCTGTTTAAAAAGCAGTAAAGCCCTGGCTGGATAGCTCAGTTGGTTGGAGCATCAACCCGAAGCACAGAGGTTGTGGGTTCGATCCCCTGTCAGGGTGCATGCAGGAGCAGCTCGATGCTTCTGTCTGTCTCTCTCTCACTGAAATCAATAAATTAAAAAGAAATAAAAAGCAGTAAAAGTTTCAGGAGTACAGGACACTAACAACAAATGGGTGTGCATAATAAGGATAGAGTATGCACAGAGCATATTAAAGAAAATCCCAGAGAAGGGATTTTGAGGATATTCCACATTAAAAATTGTCCTTCTACAGAATCCTTTCACTTTAAAGTGGCCCAGAAGATTTGGCTAAACCTAGTTTAGTTATAGTGGCAATAAGAAAAACTATTCAAGTTAAAAATGATTGATTGTGCTGGAGTATATAAGAATATATGTGAAGTTATTATGCACCACATCTTTAAATTGGTACTATTATTACTTTTGGATGTTTGTCTTAAAGCCTCCCTAAAAATTCCAAAGGAATTTTTTTTTTTGCCTTATGATTTGACTTGATTTGATTCTCATGGGTCTGAACTAAGTTCACTCCTCTTGTGTGGAGATAAGCTTCTTTAATACATCTTAAAGCATGATTTATTTTGAAACAAAAAGATTTTCTTTAAAAAGTCTAATTTCCTAGCCTGAGCCTGAAGAAAAGTACATAAATAACATAAAGAGATTAGCTTGTTATATAATAAAACAGTTAAGACTTAATCCTCAAAGAATCCCATTCTCCTCTACTGGAGACATTATCCCTCTCCTCCTGAAATTACTTCACCGTGAAAACTGGTAACTATGGGAGAAGATGCAGTCATATAATTTCATTTGATTGCTACTCTGACTTTGTAAAGTAGCTGGTAGTGGGCAGATGCCAATCTCATACAGAATAGGCATTATATACCTTTCTCTCAAAAACATGTACCACCAACTTAGAAATCTTAAGGATATGGATAGAGAATTTGTTTCAAATGTCCTTTGAGTACAGACTTTTCCCAGTACTTCCATTACTTTCATAGCAAACCTTACCATGATTAAATATCTCCTTGAAATCATCTTTTTGGAAGTCTGGCAAAACTGGATTAATCCACTCTTGTACTTGAATACCATGCTCCTTTGATAGTATTTTTATAGTTGCTGTTTTCCCACATCCAGGAGGCCCTGTTATTAACAAAACAGATCCACCCTAAAACCAAACACAAATATTAATTAGGAATAAAAATCACTGGAATGCCAGAATATTACATTTGAATTTTCTAAATGTTAATTACTTCTATAAATATTTACTGAATATCTGGTATAAGCAAACTATATTTTATAATAATGTTGGCTGGAACAAACTAGATCAGTGGTTCTTAACCTGGGTTCTATCGAACCCTGGGGGTTCAATGAGTCGGTCTCAGGGGTTCGGAGAAGCCACGGAGATAAAGACACACTTGTGTAAAGTCGTGATGACACGCCCCACTTGGCCATCACTTGCTGCAGAGGATCACGTTACATTGCTTGGCCAACCAGTGCTGCGGGGAATTTAGTGCACACAGTAGTCAATGGCTGTCATAGTTGTATGTCATGTGGTTTCTATCTTAATGTTTTAATCCATACTAAATATGTCGAGCAAAAAAAGAAAGTCGTCGGACGAATATGTCCAACATGGATTCACATGTATCACGGAACGGGATGGGAGTCAGCATCCAATCTGCCTAATATGCAATGCCAAGTTGAGCAACTATAGTCTCGCACCGGCAAAACTAAATTTGGAAAAAAAAATCATATTTTATTTATCACTAAAGAAGGGTTCGGTGAATGTGCATATGAAACTGGTGGGTTCGGTACCTCAAAAAAGGTTAAGAACCGCTGCTCTAGATAAAATAAGATAATCTTATTCCTGAACATTAAGTGTAGCTTCTAGTAATTCTTCAATTTTTGCATTAACCCCTCCTAAGGATTATTTAGTAGCCAAATTCAACAACTAAACTTCAGTTACTTTAAGGGGTAATGTCTGAAGCAAATATTTTTAGAAGTTATATGAACTCATAAAATCCAATCTTAATACAAAACTCTTTGGATTATACACTTTAATATTGCAAAAGTACAATATTCTAATGGGAAGACCATAGTTTGGATATCAATTTTTAAAATGTATATTAAGAAACATATTTAGCCTGACCAGGCAGTGGCACAGTAGATAGTGTCGGACTGGGATGCAGAGGACCCAGGTTCAAAACTCCAAGGTTGCTGACCTGAGCACAGGCTTACCAGCTTGAGTAATCATAGACATGACCCCATGGTTGCTGGCTTGAAGCCCAAAGGTCACAGGCTTGAAGCCTAAGGTCATTGGCTTGAGCCCAAGGTCGCCAGTTTGAGCACAGGCCCACCACCTTGAGCATGGGATCAGACATAACTCCATGGTCGCTGGCTTGAAGCCCAAGGTCACTGCTTGAGCCCAAGGTCGCTGGCTTGAGCAAGGGGTCATTCGCTCTGCTGTAGCCCTCCAGTTAAGACACATATGAGAAAGAAATCAATGAACTAAGGAGCTGCAACAAAGAATTGATACCTCTCATCTCTCTCCCTTCCTATCTCTATCTGCCCCTCTGTCACACATAAAAAAACCAAAACATATTTACAAGCTAGGACTCTAAGGAAAGACTAGAGATCACAGGTCTCAGTAATATTCCCTCATACAGTAAATCTGATTTAAAAAAAAATCACTCCCTTTAATTTTTAACTTTGAGATGAAGCAGTGTTTCAGTCACCTCCAGTGGTAACAGGTCCTCTTTTGAATCATGGTCTGTCTGGTTTTCAGATTTAACCCTATCTTTAATGTTAAAATAATAGATACAAGGACAGAAAATAGATGCTAAAGAACTTAGCTCAGGTACTGGCTGGTTGGCTAAGCCGTAGAGCATTTAAGCCCGGTGTGTGAATATCTTGGGTTCGATTCCTGGCCAGGGCACACAGAAATGCCCATCTGCTTCTCCACCCCTCCCATTTCACTTTTCTCTCTCTCTCTTCTCCTCCCCTCCTGCAACCAGGGCTTGATTAGAGTGAGCTGGTCCCAGGTGCTGAGGCTGGCTCTATGGCCTTGGCTCAGGCACTAAAAAAATGGCTTCAGTTACAACGGAGCAAGGGCCCCAGATGGGGAGAGCATCGCCCCCTAGTGGGCTTGCCCGGTGTATCCCAGTTCTGGCACATGTGGAAGTCTGTCTCTGCCTCCTCTCCTCTCACTTAAAAAAAAACAAAAAGAACTTAGGTGAAAGACTGCTCAGGAACTGGATGCTTACATGTTGCTACAGTAGCTCTCCATTGATCATGTGCTAATTGCAAGGGGAAATTACTAATTGCAATGAAGATTTTTTTACTGTCACCTCCTTAACCTAGTAATCAAACTTAACATTAAAAACAGCAAAACCAGACATATTTTCTGATAGGATGCAATATAAAATATGTACCACAAGTTCTAAAGTATTCTTGCAAATCTGTTCAACTCAAGTCCATGTATTAACTTACTATCCTATTTTGCTTTATTGTTTGAAGAATCTCAAAATTAGAAATGTTTAAAGAGACAGAGAATATTCAGGTTTGGGACCAATGGTATTTGTGGTATTAGGAAGTGAAACAAAAAATATCAGAATAAATGAATGATGACTGTTTTAGGTTATATTTAGTAAAAAAATTAATGTAATTTGCAGGTTATATTTAGTAAAAATAAACTAATGTAATTTGCAGGTTATATTTAGTAAAATAAAAACTAATGTAATTTGCCTGCTTGCTTCAGTGTCAGATAATCTTACGTGCTAGCTAGCACCTGAACCGGTTCATTGTTCTTTATGTTGATGACAGGACATAAGGGGAGAAAGAGGGACAAGTACATAGGAAAACTCCAAGTCTCAGAACCCCTTAGTGAAGCGAGAAGATCAGAAAACTTTTTATGGCTAATTAGTGATCTGGATTTATTTGAATAAAGTCATCATAAAAGCTTAACTTTTTACAATATCTATAAGACAAAGAAACATTTAATGTTAAATATTTATAGTTTTTATTTAATTACCTGTTTTGATTGCCTTTCTAAGACTTCAGCTTTTAACCATGTTTCAACTTCTTCAATTTTCTTTTTGTGCACAGCAAGTTCATGCTGAAAATTTGAAATTTACAATAAAACATTTTAACTCAAGGATTTCTGGTAGATCAGCACAGATTAACCTAAACTAAATGATGAGCCCTGGCTGGATAGCTCAGTTAGCTAGAGTATCGGCCTGAAGTGCAGAGGTTGCCAGTTCGATCCCCACTCAGGACACATACAGGAATGGCTTGTTCCTGTTTCTCTCTTTCCCCCTTCCTCTCTATCTAAAATCAATTTTAAACAAAACAAAAAACTAAATGATGGCACTGTTACAGATCTTGATATTGGTGATGGTTACACAACTATGGATTTATCAAAATTTGCAAACCAATTCCATTAAAAAGTGAATTTTATTGTACATAAGTTTTTGAAAAGCCTTTCACAACCTGTGTTGTTCTTAGAATTCCAAACCAAAATAGAAAAAAGAATCATTTTAAAACTAGCAATTAACATGATATAGCAATAAAAAAGGTTGATTATACATACTTTTCTTCTATTGTTACAATAGAGTTCTGTTCTTAACCAACATCATTATATAAAAATTTGAAGCAGATTAAAAATTATAAAATTTTTAAAAATCCTATACTTTTTGCAAAGGGAATAAATAGGGAGGAGGAGTATTACATTTAGTAAAAAAGAAATATACATCAATTCTATGTTGGGGTTAAATTTAATCTAAGACAAAAACCAATGCTACAACTTCAGAATAAGTGTAGTGAAAAAGCTGAGCCTTGAATATCAAAAAAACACAAACCCTAGAAATTATTGTTTTGTTCTAATTCATTTAGGTAGAAAGATTTCATGAGTAATAATCTGAAAATGCACATCCTTCTCCTTCCTGAAATAAAATTGCATGCTATATAATACCTGAGTTTCTGGTTTGTATTTATCCACCCACGGCTCATTTTCACACAGATATTGTTTTGAATTTTCTAGACCATATATCTGTTCTGAGGAAGACTGTGCTTCTCTTCTTCTGGTTGGAAATCTGCTTTCTAATGTGGAAAGCACAGTTTTTCTTCTATGATTTGAGTTATTCAAATTCAATGATGTGGCAGTAATAGTAGAGATGCTTGTACTCTCAGAAAAATCATCAAATGATGGGTCTACCCAATGTGTCACCTGAAAGAAAATCATGTACATGCTATTACATGTTTTGTATCTACTTCCTATATAACTGAAATACTCTGTAAAAAAAAAAAAAAAGTATATTTGTAACACTTAAAATTAAAATCTCACAAATTAGCTCTTTAAGTAAAACTGATTCCATATGCATGTTATTTTTTTAATTTTCAATAATTCTAAATGCATACTTGTCTATTTGACCATGGTAATGATGCATACTAAAGAAATATAGATTACAAACTTAATTCTTTTTACTAATGTCATCTTTCCAGGATAAAGAATAGGCTGGCCTGGCCTATGGTGGTGCAGTGGATGAAGCATTGACCTGGAAATGCTGAGGTCACTGGTTCGAGACCCTGGGCTTGCCTGGTCAAGGCACATATGGGAATTGATGCTTCCTGCTCTTCCCCTTTCTCTCTCTCTCTCTTTCTCCCCTCTCTAAAATGAATTAAAAAAAAAGAATAGACTGATTCTTTTCAAACTCATTTATCAGACTGAGACATAAATACTTAAATTATCAAAAATGAAGCAAAACAAAATAGAGAAAATATTAGTTCAATCATGTACAACACTGAGAAAAGTAATATTTCTGCCTTAACCAGGATAACACATTACATTTCATAAATCAAAATAAACCCTATTTGGTTCTAAGACATTCTGAAGATATAGTTTAAGAATCCTTATACTATGAATAATTTGTAATTATGATCTGATTATATTCATTTTTCTTTTGAGGAGAGAGGGCTAGGAATATTATCAGTAGTAAATCATTGAATCCTCTGCGGGAAAAATTTCAGTCATACTACCTAATTTCCACCTCTTCAAAAGACTGTCACTGCCTGACCTGTGGTGGCACAGTGGATAAAGCGTCAACCTAGGAACACTGAGGTTGCCAGTTCAAAACCTTGTACTGGTCTGGTCAAGGCACATATGGGAGTTGATGCTTCTAGCTCTTTCCCCCTTTCTCTCTTTCTCTCTCTCTCTCTCTGTGTCTCCTCTCTAAAATGAATAAATAAAAATAAAAATAAAAGACTGTCACTATTACTACAATTTGGCCCCTTTCCTCTATTTTTAAGACTATATAAAAATATTATCTGTTAGTAATCCTTTTGGTAGCAATTCTGATCTACATTTTACTAATATATTTTATGACTTTATCTCTTACATAAATGTAGACTCCCGCCTGACCAGGCGGCGGTGCAGTGGATGAAGTGTAGGACTGGGATGCAGAGGACCCAGGTTCGAGACCCTGAGATTGCCAGCTTGAGCACAGGCTCATCTGGCTTGAGCAAAAAAGCTCACCAGCTTGGACCCAAGGTCACTGGCTCCAGCAAGGGGTTACTCAGTCTGTTGAAGGCCCGCGGTCAAGGCACATGTGAGAAAGCAATCAATGAACAACTAAGATGGCGCAACGGCAACAAAAAACTGATGATTGATGCTTCTCATCTCTCTCTGTTCCTGTCTGTCCCTATCTATCCCTCTCTCTGACTCTCTGTCTCTGTAAAAAAAAAAAAAAAAAAAATGTAGACTCCCATTTACTGAAAAAAAGATAAACAGTGCAGTTAAGTAATTTACTTAAGATCAAAGATAAATCAAATCAACCACTATGAAAATAGCTACTTTGTATATGAGTTGATACTGTCTGACTTTCATATTGGACTACTACGTAACCTTGCTAAGAACTAGCTCACTGAACCATATAATTTCTAAGAGGTGGGGCCTGTTGTTAAGCTTTAACACCAACTACAACTCATATACTCCTTTCTTCTACTAGTTCACTCTAGTGTTCAGCCTTTTCTTTGTGATGGCTTGTAAATGTTTTTTCAGAACTCAAGTTGTATCTTCAATGTACAGTTGTTTCACGACTTCTCATTAGACTTGTTAGATCATTAACTAAAACAAATATTTGGCACCAAAACTTTGGTAGCAGTAATAAATCATTAAGAACATGTATAAAAATGTGATTCTTTTGGGGCAATGGTAAATGACTATTTTAGTGTATCATACCTTTGTGGAAGATACTTTTCGTCTAAGAAAACTTTTTGACATTATAAACTTTAATAGTTCCCATTCGTATATACAATCTGCAGTACATTAACGTGTAATTCACCTAGGGAAAAAATAGAAAAAATTCTCAAAGAAAAATTATAAAAGTATAGTAATTAACATATGTGATATAATCAATAGCATAATAAAGTTAAGGTTCAAGACCAGTAAAAAAGAACACAGTAAACATAGGTGAAGCAAGTACCAAAATGTAAAATAAAATTTAATTTTAATGACTATACCTGTATCAAATAATCTAGTTTTGGTATTATAAAGCATTTCATATGAACTGAGTAACTAGGAAATACAGAAAAACCACATGATCGTGTACCTACCTGCGTCATTAAGAAAAATCAGGAAATTTTGTATAGTTTTTATATGGAAAATTAAAATATCGCTCATTTCAGATTCTAGCTGTACCTTTTCATTGCCAAAATTAAAAAAGATAATACAGCCTGACCTGTGGTGGCGCAGTGGATAAAGCGTCGACCTGGGAACACTGAGGTCGCCAGTTCAAAACCCTGCACTGGTCTGGTCAAGGCACATATGGGAGTTGAGCTTCCAGCTCCTCCCCCCTTTCTCTCTCTCTCTCTCTCTCACTCTGTGTCTCCTCTCTAAAATGAATAAAATAAAATAAAATAAAACAATATTCTTTAAAAAAAAAAAGATAATACAACTCCATCATACAATGAATTCAAACTAATCACTCACTTTGGACAAAATCTTTAAATCTTAAATGTATAGTTTCTATAACTGTTATAGTTTCTATAACTGTTTTCCTTATTTGAACATATTAGAAAAATGTTGACAATAATTCAGTGTTTATACAAACTAGTAAATTCACCAATTTTAAGTTATCCAGAAAGTTTTTTTTAAGGTCTATAAACTTACAAATTGTAAGGTATTTTGGAAGCACACATAGTGGGTAAATATTTCCACACGCTAGAAAACAAATCGTATATACATACACATACAAATCGTTCACGAACAGAGAAAATACATACACATACAAATCGTTCACGAATAGAGATTTTGCTTTGAAGATTCGAAGAGATACATAGATGGAAAAATCTATTTGAGTAAATACAGTTGAAATAAAAGGCGCAGACTTGTTACAGTCAGGACGCTTAGTCTTTATTTGAAAACAAGACTGACAATTATCTCCTTTAAGAAGCAGGTAAGTGTCTGAGGATGCCACGTTTCTGAAATGAGACGTCAGAGGTAGAAGAGACCTTCGAGAATATTTCTAGCAGACCCACCACCACCCAACACACTGTACGTGGATACTAAGCTCAGACAGTCACGCAATATAAGGGTGCTAATCAGTGGAGAGCCGAGACAGGCTCGCGCGCCGCGGCTCCAGGCCGGGGGTCTGCACCCCCCCCCCCCCCTCATCCCCAGATGGGATGGGCAAGTCAGGAAGAGGAACGATGAGAGCTCGGGAAGGAGTGAAGGCACAGATGGATTCACGTCACAAGAATCACAAGAACACGCATACACTACAGCTGCGGTTGCCTTACTTGCCGTAAGTTGCATGCCCTCGCGGGCGGAGCGGAGGAGAGAAGACGAGCCCAGACTGTACTCCAGGTTTTTACCCGCAGCCACCGGCCTCTACTAGCGCTCTGCGCCGAAGCTCCCTGAGGTCCCGCCTCCCGGGGACCTCCTAGACCTACCGGCGCTTCCGCGACACAGCTCGAAGGGCGGGGCAGCCAAATGAGAGCGTGACTAAGGCATCCAGCGCACTGCCTGACTCCAATCGCGGTCCCCACCTATGTCCCTGCCACAAACCCTGCGATGAAAGCGTATTTTAGAAGGCCCAGGTAACCAAGAGTTCGTGACTGGAAGGCGAAGATGGGCTGTGAGCTCCGCGCTGCACCTCAATGAGTTCGGGGCCACTGGCCCTTGCCGCCGTTCGACCCTTCCGGCTCGCCCTGTTGGCTTAGGGCCCCTGCGCGGAGGTTTCCGGAGCCATCGCCTTGAGGACCATGTTGCTTCCGAATATTCTGCTCACGGGTCAGGACCCGGACGGGGAGGGACTGGGCGACCGGGCGGCCGGGACGCCGAGTGCTCTGGGGCCGCTGGGGCCCGAACGGGGAGCGCTCGGCGTTTGCAGGCCAGCCGAAGGCCGCGCGGCGCGGCCGCGGGCAGGGTGGCCTTCCTGCTGGCGGCGCGGGCACGGGGAGCGTAGTTCTGTGGGCCCGAGGGTGCAGGGTGAGCGGCAGGGACGTAAACCAGCCCGGCTCCCTTTCCTGACAAACAGCCTAATCTTTCTGCATCTGGCTTTTGTTTGTGAAATGTATACTGACTTTTAATCTAGCTGGCTTGTCTTTGGCTTCTAGCGAGATCGTTAGTAGATGTGTTAGAGGGGATGGCGAGGCCTGGGCCTTCCTGGACGGCCTTTAGTTTTTCCTTTGTATCCGGGAGTCACCTTCCGTAGGAGCTCGGATACTGTTGGCGTACGGTGATTGACTTGCTATATATGTTTGTTGAGTAAGCATCAGAGACTTTTTTTTCTTCTAAGAAGAAAAGACAGTTACCGAGCAGACCTGGTCATTTCTCGTGTAGAGAAGCGGCCCGGTTCCTGTGGGGGCCCCTTCTGGGTTTTTGGATCCGCATACAGGGGGCTTGTTATCTGTGAGGAGTGCTAAAATGCCGCGTAACGACTTTAAAGAATACGTGTATTACCACCGGTCGTCTGCCTCAGTGTTTTTTAAGTTGTAGCAGTTAATAAGTAGCATGTAGGGCATTCATGGAAAAATCTGATGGATGTAGACGGAATAGCAAGACAGAAAAATTGAGACGCTGTTTGTGGGGGGAAAGCCATAACGTTTTTATCGTTTAACAAAGCATAAGCTTGTTGGCTGTACACAATTTTTTTATGTTTCTGAGAGTTGCAGATTAACCTCAACAGGTTAACGTTTAGCCTTTAAGATTCCTGGGGGAAAATGGTTTCATATATGAATGTTTGGATCGGACAATGTCCTGGTTTTCATAATTAAGCCATTTTGTCAGAAATCTGAATATGAACATTTTATTGAATATATGGAGAGTCCAGGGTTCAAAGTTGGTGTATTATAGTGGACCTGAGGTAAATGTTACTGCTTTGTGTATAGAGACTTGATTTATCCCTGTTATCTTAGATTATAATAATAGAGTTTTATTATTTTAGTGGCATTAAATCTGAACAGCTAAAAATAAAGCATTTGATTGTTTATCATGAAATACACTAGATATTAAAAATGGAAATTGAAGAACAATGTGTAGCACTGCCATTTATGCAAAAGGGAATGGGCTGGTTGTGTATATATGTGCGTACACACATACAGTGTGCCGTTAGATAGACATGTGCACAAATACATATGCATGGGACTTCTTTGGAAAGATATGTAAGAAATGTTTACAGTGGTTGCCTCCAAGGAAGGGAAGAAAATCAGTAGTGGAAATGAGATTTGTCTTTCATACTGCTTAAATTTTTTTCATGAACAATCACTTGCCTGACCAAGCGGTGGCGCAGTGGATAGAGCGTCAGACTGGGATGCGGAAGACCCAGGTCCAAGACCCCCAAGCTCGCCAGCTTGAGCGCGGGCCCATCTGGCTTCAGCAAAAGCTCGCCAGTTTGGATCCAAGGTCGGTGGCTCCAGCAAGGGGTTGCTCGGTCTGCTGAAGGCCCGTGGTCAAGGCATATGTGAGAAAGCAATCAAAGAACAACTAAGGTGTTGCAACGGCAACGGCAAACTAATGATTGATGCTTCTCACCTCTTTCCGTTCCTGTCTGTCTGTCCCTATCTATTCATCTCTCTGACTCTCTCTGTCCCTATAAAAAAATATAAATAAATACTGCTTTAAAAAAAACAATCTCTTAATATTTTAAAAGTTAAATAATGATTTTAATTTATCTGAGATGACTAGTTTTACTCTGGGAATTTCCATGGTGGTGGCAAGCAATCTGTGAATTGCTCAAGCCCCACTTCAAACAGGATCAGATATATTGGATGAGATTCTGACATTTAGTAGGCTTTGGGTATGTTCATTCACATAGGATGGCTAATTGTGAAACCTAATTTCAGTTGTTAAGAATATTTAGAAGGGCAAATAGGTGGATAAAGCACAGTGTTTTATGAACAATATTTTCTGTGGCTTGTCTTTCAGGTACACCAGGAGTTGGAAAAACCACTCTAGGCAAAGAACTTGCATCAAAATCAGGACTGAAATACATTAATGTGGGTGATTTAGCTCGAGAAGGTAAGGGACATTTTGATGTTAAGTTTGTCTTTAAAAAAAGAAGAGAATGTAGTATTAGTACTACACTGTGAGAGGATACAAAAGGCAGAAAAAGATTGCCATTAAGGAAGTTATGCTCTGTTGAGGACCCATAAAAAAGAAAGTATTAAGTGTCTACAGCTGTGTTCTGATTGTTTTGACCCTCAACTGGCTTGCATGCAGTTCTTGTGGATATTAATTTGGAAGGCATCCATGAAGAAATTGGGCTTAGGATAAATAGAATCTAAATATGAGGAAGAGGGAGAATGTGTTTTTGTTTTGTTTTGTTTTTGAGGGAGAATGTTTTGATCTGAGTGAACGCATAAAAAGGTTTGGGTGGTGCTAAGTATATCTATGGAGACAGTTACTATATTGATCTCACTGGAAGGAAAGGTTATTCTGAACTCAAGCAGTAGAACATAACTGTCCTATGGTATTTTCTTAGATTAATTTGATAGATGCATGTCTGCATGAAATTGCATATTCTAAAATGATACATGTTTTTACTTATTTTACCCTGTTTCCCCCAATCTTTATCACTCTCTTATTGTGTCTCCATCTTTTTATATTCTATAAATTATATGGGGTAGAAACTCAGGTAAAGGGAACTTTAAGTGTGCCTCATTAAAATTAAAAAGATTTAACATACATTTTAGAAAACATAACATTAAGAAAAAATTAAGTTCCTGACAGTTGCTACTGAAGTGACTATTTCAGGTTTGATCTAATGTACATATTTTTTTCAAATGATCTAAAGTCTGATCACCGGATATCATGGAGTCTGGCAAGATGGCTTCTCCCAAGAGCATGCCGAAAGATGCACAGATGATGGCACAAATCCTGAAGGATATGGGGATTACAGAATATGAGCCAAGAGTTATAAATCAGATGTTGGAGTTTGCCTTCCGATATGTGACCACAATTCTAGATGATGCAAAAATTTATTCAAGCCATGCTAAGAAAGCTACTGTTGATGCAGATGATGTGCGATTGGCAATCCAGTGTCGTGCTGACCAGTCTTTTACCTCTCCTCCCCCAAGAGATTTCTTATTAGATATTGCACGGCAAAGAAATCAAACCCCTTTGCCATTGATCAAGCCATATTCAGGCCCTAGATTGCCACCTGATAGATATTGCTTGACTGCTCCAAACTATAGACTTAAGTCTTTACAAAAAAAGGTATCTACTTCAGCAGGAAGAATAACTGTTCCACGGTTAAGTGTTGGTTCAGTTACTAGCAGACCAAGTACTCCTACACTTGGCACACCAGCCCCACAGACCATGTCAGTTTCAACTAAAGTAGGGACTCCAATGTCCCTCACAGGGCAAAGGTTTACAGTACAGATGCCCACTTCACAGTCCCCAGCTGTAAAAGCGTCAATTCCTGCAACATCAACAGTTCAGAATGTTCTGATTAATCCATCATTAATTGGGTCCAAAAACATTCTCATTACCACTAATATGGTGTCATCACAAAATACTGCCAATGAATCATCAAGTGTGTTGAAAAGAAAACGTGAAGATGACGATGATGATGATGATGACGAAGATGACTATGATAACTTGTAATCTAGCCTTGATGCATGTAACATGTATACTTGATCTTGTCTTCCCTATACTGAGATTAAACATGCATGCTGGTTGTTTTCAAGTTGGGTTTTAGAAAACTTAAATAATATTCAATGAGAAAATACAGGTACCATAGTTTTTCATTGAGATTTTGTATTTTCTTTAATAGAATTCGTAATGTTTTTTCATTGGCCTTTAAGTGTAAGAAATAAAGTCATTTATCAGTTTGATTGTTGGTACTTTGGCAATTACATTTTGATAAGCAATTTTACCCCTCATTATCTCCAACAGGAATAATGGTTATAACAACTTCAATTGTTGAAATCTATTTATTACCACTAGATTGTCATCTCTAGTGTCTTCAGGTGTTTAAACCATAGTATGATCTCTGGTGTATAAGTTACTCTTATGGGCCATTCCTTCAAATTACTGAAGTATAATCATGTTTCATTTTGGAGAGAATACTTGGTCAAGATTATTATTCACAGTGAATCCTCATGTTTGGATTTATCTTCCTTAATTGCCCAACTTCTTCATAGGTCCTATTTTTCTATCCTTTTGGTTATATTTAAGAACCCTGACATGCCTGACCAGGCAATGGCACAGTGGATAGAGCATCGGGCTGGGACACAGAGGACCCAGGTTCGAAACCCTGAGGTTGCCGGCTTTAGCGTGGGCTCATCCAGCTTGAATGCGGGGTTGCCAGCTTGAATATGGGTTCATAGACATGACTTCATGGTTACTGGCTTGAAGCCCAAGGTCACTGGCTTGAGCAAGGGGTCACTCACTGTGCTGTAGCCCCCAGGTCAAGGCACATATGAGAAAGCAATCAGTGAACAATTAAGGTGCTGGATCGAAGAATTGATGCTTCTCATCTCTCCCTTCCTGTCTGTCCCTATCTTTCTCTCTGTTTCTTATCACCAAAAAACAAAATACCCTTATATGTCTTCCAGTATCTCCCCACTTTAAAAATAACTTTTTTCTAGGATCCCTTTTGCAGGTCAGTTTCTTGTATTTTTGCTAGCCATATTCTTGACATTTTTAATCCAGGTCTAGCATTTAAGTTATAGTTAATAAAACTTAGGTCATTATTTCCTATTGTACATACTTAATAAGTTTACATTTTATACCTATGTGAAATTTGGTCTTCTTTGTTGAAACTGTTGTTTTTGACAAGTGATTTAGGGGTCAGATAGAGTAGTCATTTTCAGTCATGTCTTTTAATTTTTTTGTTTTTTTAAGTGAGAGGAGGGGAGATAGACTCCCGCATGCGCTGTTACCAGAACCCACCCCACATCCCCTGACTGGGGCCAATGCTTGAATCAACTTAGTTATCCTCAGAACCTAAGGCCAACGCTCAGACCAACTCAGCTGTCCTCAGCACCCAGGACCAACACTCAAACCAATTGAGCCACTGACTGCGAGAGGGGAAAAGAGAGAAAGGGGAAGGGAAGCCAATGGTCACTTCTCATGTGTGCTCTAACTAGGAATGAAACCTGGGAATACCACACACTGGGCCGATGCTCTTATCCACTGAACCAACTTGCCAGGGCCTATGTCTTCCAATTCTGATCTTATCTACTCAGTTTAACATTTCTAAACTTAGTGAAGTTGCTAGATAATCTATAGTAAGTAGCATTGCAAGGAACAGGAACACTAGACCGTTGGTTCCTCTCCTACTTGTATTCGTACCATTTTAGCCAGTTGTGTGTCCACCTAACGGTTATAGTCTCAACCACCCTCTTTGTATTTTATTGATGAGGTGGAATTCAAGTGTCAGAAGAAAAATGTTTTTTTCTCCTTGTATAATGCCAGATAAAGGACTTCTGGTCTGACTTGATAATGGTGTTGGATGAGGGTCTTCATAAGGTTCCTCATAATAGACCAGATTTTTTTTCTTAATGCCATTTGAATATATAAGAATCCCTCATGCACCCAACCGGGATCCACCTGGCAAGCTCACTAGGCGGTACTTGGCCCATGTGGGGTGATGCTCCATTGCAACCAGGGCCATTCTAGCACCTGAGGGGGAGGCCATAAAACCATCCTCAGCGCCTGGGCCAACTTTTGCTCCAGTGAAGCCTTGGCTGCAGGAGAGGAAGAGAGAGATAGAAAGGAGAGGAGGAAAGGTGGAGAAGTAGATGGGTGCTTCTGTGTGCCCTGACCAGGAATTGAACCCGGGACTTCCACACACTGGGCTGATGCTCTACCACTGAGCCAGCCAGCCAGGGCTATATCTGAGAATCTTACTAGAAAATATTAAGAGACATCCAGCCTCATTTTTTCAAATGGTAATAATAGTTTAAGGAAAACCATGTATGTAATTATCTATAAATAAGTGGTTCTTGGCTAGGGGATATTTTGCCCTTCAGGGGACATTGGACAATTTCTGGGGACATTTCTGGAAGTCACAACTGGGGTTGGGAGTTGCTAGTGACATCTAATGGATAGGGGCAGTGATTCTGCTGAACATCCCACAATTCACATCTACTCCTGTAACTATCAAACTCAAAATGTCAGTAGTGTTTAAGGTTATAAAGTTCTACTATAAATGAGACTAAAGAAAAACAAAACTGGTTTTAAATGTCTAAATGGGTGTGTATTGTCATCCTAATAATCAAATTGAATTGCTGTAGTACAGTTGACACTTGAACAACATGAGTTTGAACTGCATGGCTCCCCTTATAAGTCAGTTTACAGGCACAGTTCAACTCCGTGGTTGGAAATCTGCTTATGTGGAGAGCTGACTAGACTTGATTTTGCAGGAGGTTGGTCCCCCTAATCCCTACACTGTTCAAGGGTTAACTGTAAGAAACCATTCTTAGGTCATTTGGAACCGAGGCAGGAAAAATTAGTTGGGAAATTAAGATTAATGAAACTATTGGGAGTCCTAAATGTTGTGTGACCAAGAATGCTTTTCTTATCCCTTCCAGTCTCAGTCCTCATTTGATGCCCTTTCCCAAATACAGCCATTTTTTTATTTTTTATTTTTATTTATTTATTCATTTTAGAGGAAAGAGAGAGAGAGAGAGAGAAGGGGGGAGGAGCAGGAAGCTTCAACTCCCATATGTGCCTTGACCGAGCAAGCCCAGGGTTTTGAACCGGCAACCTCAGCATTCCAGGTCGACACTTTATCCACTGCGCCACCACAGGTCAGGCCCAAATACAGCCATTTTAAGTACACTAGCATCTTCTAGTATTCCCACCATCAGTTTATCAGTCTGAAGCCTTCGTTCCCAACCACAGGATGTTTATAGGTCCAGACAAAGTACCCTATTTTTCACTCCATAAGACGCACATTTTTCCCCCAAAAGGGGAAAATGCCCGTGAGTCTTAGTGAAAAATACAGTGTTTTACTAAATTTTTTAAAAATATATTTAAGACTTTATTTATTCATTTTAGAGGTACAGAGAGAGAGAGAAAGGGGAAGAGCAGGAAGCATCAACTCCCATATGTGCCTTGACCAGGCAAGCCCAGGGTTTCGAACCAGAGACCTCAGCATTCCAGGTTGACGCTTTATCCACTGCCACCACAGGTCAGGCTTACTAAATATTTTAACACACCATTTGGTTCAGAATATTCTTTTTCTTATTTTTCTCCTTAAAATCCTAGGTTTGTCTTATGGTCAGGTGCATCTTATGGAGCGAAAAATACAGTAATATTAAATTGAAATCGGATACATTTCAAATAGAGGTTTTAAAGCATAGCTGGGCCCTCAATACTTAAAATCTTGATCTGTTTCTAACCTACAAGTTGGCAAACTGTTGTTGTTTTTATAGGAACCACTAGTAGTTAAAGATTAGGTCATCAAGCTTGAAGTATTTACTGTCTTGTTCTTTCCAGAAGTTTGCCATCCTTGCTCTAACCTCATCTGTATGCCATCTTTACCCTCCACTGGAAACCTCTGAAACTTTTCCACTGGCCTCTCCAGCACTATTTCTCTCAATCTTTGCCTCTTGCTCACTCCCTCCCACCATATACCTCATTCCCCCATGATTTTACTGCAGCCATTTTTTTTTTAATTTTATTTATTGATTTTTAGAGAGAAGAGAGAGAGAGAGAAACAGTGGGGAGAAGCAGGAAGCATCAACTCCCATTTGTGCCTTGACCAGGCAAGCCCAGGGTTTTTTTAAAATTCATTTTAGAGAGGAGACACAGAGGGAGAGAGAGAAAGAGAGAGAGAGAGAGAGAGAGAGAGAGAGAGAAAGGGGGGAGGAACTGGAAGCATCAACTCCCATATGTGCCTTGACCAGACCACTGCAGGGTTTTGAACTGGTGACCTCAGTGTTCCCAGGTCGACGCTTTATCCACTGCGCCACCACAGGTCAGGCAAGTTTATTTATTTTAAAAAATATTTTATCTGTTGAATGTTAGAGAGAGAAGAGACAGAGAGAAATGGGCGTGGGAGGAGCGGGAAGCATCAACTTGCTGCTTCCTGTATGTGCCTGGAACGTGGAAGCCCAGGGCCCTGAACTGGTGACCTCAGCATTCCAGGTCAAATGCCTTACCCGCTGTGCCACCACAGATCAAGCAATGACTTATAACAGCCCAATTTCTAGACACCTAAATGTCGCCATCTAGATAGTTCCCAGACATCCAAGCACATGCTTTGAAATTACCCGACTACTTGTCCACTCCTAATTTCCTAACCCGCACATATACGTACACATTTGCACACTACACAATCTTGACAGTTTGTTTGAAAATCCCTGTGGACTACTATGCCATTCCTAAGACTTGGGGCTGTGTTCCTATTCTCAAGACCTTTGTGCTGAACCTCCTACTCTTCAGTATCTCTTACCTTCCTCTTCTACACCATCATTCCTTCAAAAAATGGAGAGTGGGAATAACATCACTTGAACTTTTTACTGATATAGTCCATCCTCCTTAATGAAGTATAGGAGATTATGAACTGGTCACAGTTTACCTCTACCTTACCTACAGCTACTCTCCTCTATGTCCCCTTCAGCCTACCCACGGTGCACTTTGGTTTCTCAAACACACTGGGAATTTTCCACATCCATACCTTTATTCGTGTCTGTAGATGCCATTATCTGCCTTATACACTACAGTGTGTCCGTAAAGTCATGGTGCACTTTTGACCGGTCACAGGTCAAAAGAGCACCATGACTTTACGGACACACTGTATTTAAAAAGCCCAACTCAATTGCCACAACTTTGGTGTTAACTTCTCTAAACAGAATTCATTGTTTTTTTTCTACTTAAAAGGACAGGTATCAAAGCACTCAATCCTAAATCAGGGGTCCCCAAACTATGGCCCTGGGGGGGGGGGGCATTTATCCAGCCCCTGCTGCACTGCTGGAAGGGGCACCTCTTTCATTGGTGGTCAGTGAGAGGAGCACAGGATGCATCCGCACCCATTGTTCGCATTGAATAAGGTGACCAGATTTAAAAATTGGTAAAGCGGGACATCATTGATGGGTACGAGAGGGTTCTTGATTAAAAATTTGGTCTATATGGAGCAAAAAAACTTTTCATAGAATACAAAAATAGTATTGTAATATATTTTTTAAAATTTCAACATAAGTACAACTTACAAATATAATACATTAAAAAATTGTATAGTATTATTTTATTCTTTGGCATATTTCTCATTTGAGTAAATTTTTTTTAGATTGCTGTCATTTAAAAGGTCATGAAATTTTTCACAAGAATTTGTTAAATTATATTTCACACATAAAATGGCTTTCAAAGTCTCAACACTTAATTGTGATTTTTCTGATGTCCACACTTTATTTACCGTAGAAGAAATGCATTCAGTCACAGCATTAGTTCCTGGTAAAGACAGCATGTATTCCACAATTTTTAGTGCATTATTGTATGGAACATGGTTTGTTTCAAAATCATGAAATACTTATAAGCATTTGTTCTCTATTGTGATTTTTTCTGATGCCCAAGATTTAACCTTTTCCTTATCAATATATTTTTTAATAATGATACGTCATTAAAAAGATCATTTTCGGAAATATTACTATATGGAAATTTTGAGTGAGTCAGAGGGATCAGGTTACACGGTCCCGAAACCAATGCTGGAGCTGCACGAGCGGGTGGTAGCAGGCAGGGCAGCGCTGCCGGCACTAGGCGCTCCCTGCGTCCAGCCCCGCCGTCTGCTGGAGACTGAGTGGCTTGCGCTTGGCGGAGCCCGGAGCCGCGCTCGGGTGTCCAGGTCGCGGGCCTATGGGTAGTTAGGGGACTTGACAGCTGCCATCCCAGCAGGTACGTGCGGCCCAAAGTTCTTTATTTCGGGGCCCCGCATGGGGCAGCCAGCTCTTGCAGCAGTGCAGGCGCTTCCAGGTGGAGGTGGGGTCTCCCCGCCAAAAACCGGATATTCCCTTGCTGTTCTCCTGCCGTTCCCTAGCTTTTTGTGCATTCTTTCCAAAAATCGGGACTTTTTTAAAACGCCGTGGGATGTGGGACAAATTGTTAAAAATCAGGACTGTCCCGCCAAAAGCGGGACATCTGGTCACCTTACCATTGAAATACTGGTCAGTTTGTTGATTTAAATTTACTTGTTCTTTATTTTAAATATTGTGTTTGTTCCCGTTTTGTTTTTTCACTTTAAAATTAGATATGTGCAGTGTGCATAGGGATTTGTTCATAGTTTTTTTTTATAGTCCAGCCCTCCAGTTGTCTGAGGGACAGTGAACTGGCCCCCTGTGTAAAAAGTTTGGGGACCCCTGTTCTAAACCAATTAACAATTTGTACTGTTTGTATTACAGTTACAAGCTTCTTGGGTTAAGGTAAATACGTTTCCAGAAGAAAAAACCTGAAAATGTCTTATGGGCAACAGCATCAAAATGGATAGCTAGCATCCCAATATCTTCAAAAAACAGCTTTCATGTAATGTATTAATTCTAAATGGGCAGTTAAAGAACACTTGATTTTATAGCTTGAATAAACACCTAGGAAGGTCTTTTAAGGTAAGAATTTGGTCTTTTAATTCTGGCTGCACGATTGATTTTTTTTAAATGTATTTTAGAGCAAGAGAGACATCAGTTGTTCCACATATTTATGCATTCATTGGTTGATTATTTTATTTTACAGGGACACATAGAGAGGGACAGATAGGGACAGACAGACAGGAACGGAGAGAGATAAGAAGCATCAATCATCAGTTTTTCGTTGCGACACCTTAGTTGTTCATTGATTACTTTCTCATATGTGCCTTGACCGCGGGCCTTCAGCAGACTGAGTAACCCCTTGCTTGAGCCAGCGACCTTGGGTCCAAGCTGGTGAGCTTTTTGCTCAAGTCAAATGAGCCTGCGCTCAAGCTGGCGACCTCAGGGTCTCGAACCTGGGTCCTCCGCGTCCCAATCTGACGCTCCAGCCACTGCACCACCAACCAGTCAGCCCATTGGTTGATTCTTATATATGTCCTAATCTGGGATCAGATCCTCAACCTTGGTATATCAGGATGACACAAACCAATTGAGCTACACAGCCAGGGCCACAATTGATTTCGTTTCATTATTATGATTATTATTACTTTAATTAGAGGGAGGCGAGAGAGTGAGAAGTGTCAAGTTGTAGTTGCTTCACTTTAGTTATTCATTGATTGCTTCTCATGTGTGCCTTGACCTGAGTGAGGGTCACGGCCCTCAAGCACAGCCAGTGACCCCTTGTTTAAGTCAGTAATTTTTGGACTCAAGCCCCGACTTTGGATGTTAATGATTCTGCACTCAAACCAGTGAACTCAGGCTCATGCTGGCAAGCCTGTGCTCAAGGCGACAAGCCTGTGCTTAAGCTGGTGACTTTGGGTTTTTGAACTGGGGACCTCAGCATTGTTGACGTTGAATCCACTGTACCACCAGTCAAGCTGGGTTTTTTTCTTTAAGTGATCTTTAAAAAAATTACAAGTCCTGGCTGGGTAGCTCAGTTGGTAGAGCATCATCCCTATATAACAAGGTTTCAGTTTTGGTCAGAGCATGTATAAGAATCAACTGATGAACCCTGGCCATCTGGCTCAGTGGTAGAGCATCAGCCCGGTGTGTGGAAGTCCAGGGTTTGATTCTCAGCCAGGGCACACAGAAGCGCCCATCTCCTTCTCCAATCTTCCCCCTCTCCTTTCTTTCTCTTCCCCTCCTGTAGCCAAGGCTCCATTGGAGCAAAGTTGGCCCAGGTGCTGAGGATGGCTCCATGGCTTTCCCCTCAGGTGCTAGAATGGCTCCAGCTGCAAGGGAGCAATGCCCCAGATAGGCAGAGCATCACCCCCTAGTGGACATTCCGGGTGGATCCCAGGCGGGTACATCAGGAGTCTGTCTCTCTGCCTCCCTGCTTCTCACTTCAGAAAACCACACACACAAAAAAAGAAAGAAAAGAAAAAGAATCAACCGATGAATGTGTAAATAAGTGGAATAATAAAATCAATCTTTCTCTCCCTCTCTCTCTAAAATCAGTAAGTAAAAAAAAGATTTTTTAATTGGGGTGGTGAACACACAATATGTTGTACAGAAAATCTGTTGAAGAATTTTACACCTGAAACGTGTATAAAAATTTTGTTAACCAGTATCACCCCAATACATTCAATTGAAAAAATAAATTATAAAACTTTGTTTAGAAAATTGAATAACTTGGCCCAGTCTGGTTAACTCAGCCAGTTAAGAGCATCATCAGAAACAACAAGGTTGCAGGTTCGATCCCTGGTCAGGGCACACATGGGAAGCAATGAATGAATGCATGATTCATTGGAACAACAAATGAGTGCTTCCCTTCCTCCTCCTCTCCTTCTATCTGTCTAAAAAAATCAATCAATAAAATGCCCTGACTGGGTAGCTCAATTGGTTGCAGGGTTGTTCTGGTGTGGAGGTCGCCAGTTCGATTCCCGAATAGGACACACACAGGAGCCGCTTCATGTTTCTGTCTTTCTTCCTACCTCTTTCAAAAAAAAAAAATTGAATACTTTTCTGAACTTTTGGTAATTTAAAGCAAGCATTTTCAACTTTGCTAGAATTAAGATCCTATGTACAACTATAAATTTGATCTTCAGTTGAAACTTTTTGAAGTAGTACACATTTTTCTGCTCTTTTTGGAAATTTGAAATGAAATTTAGAATCCATTCATTTCTCTCTTTTCCCTATGGTACGGTTTATCATCATCACTCACCTAAAATTTTGCAGTAGCTTTGATATAGTATCCATACTTCTGGATTTGCTTCCTTACAAATCAAAATGATTTTTAAAAATTTTGAAATTGGTCATGTCATTTTATGCTTAAAATGCTTTAATGGTTTTCCTGTGTCATAGGATAAAATCTAAACTAAATGCAACCTTCAAAGCCGTTTTGACCTGGCCTTGGTTTACTCGACCCCTTACCACCTATTTCCTAACTATTCTTACTTTTCTTCCTTTGAAATTGTCTACCTTCTCTAGTCTCTCTGCCTCTGAATATCTTGTTTTCTCTGTTAAGAATAGTCTTTCCTGCCTGACCTGTGGTGGCGCAGTGGATAAAGCGTCGACCTGGGAACACTGAGGTCGCCAGTTCAAAACCCTGCACTGGTCTGGTCAAGGCACATATGGGAGTTGATGCTTCCAGCTCCTCCCCACTTTCTCTCTTTCTCTCTGTCTCCTCTCTCTCTCTCTCTCGCTCTATGTCTCCTCTCTAAAATGAATAAAATAAAAAAAAAAATTTAAAAAAAAAAAAAAAAAAAAAGAATAGTCTTTCCTTTTTTTCCTTAGCAGCTTCAGGTTTCTACTTAGAAGTTAAAGCCTCCCCTAATATCCCATGTTTGTGTTCCTAACATAAGGGGTGCCCCTCCTGTTGTTCCCATAGCACCATGAACCGTAATATTAAATTGTATAATGTCAAGGTTACTTGCCTGTCCTCTCTCAATTTATTGTAAACTCTATGAGAAAAGGACTATATTCTTTTTCTTTTCTCTTTACTTAGCAGGAGAGAGAGAGAGGGACAGATAGGGGCAGACAGACAGGAAGACATGAGAAGCATCAGTTCTTCATTGCAGTACCTAAGTTGTTCATTGATTGCTTTCTCTTATGTATCTTGACGGGGGAGCTCCAGCTGAGCCAACGACCCCAGTGACCTTGGGCTCAAGCCAGCAACTATGGACTTCAAGGCAGAGACCTTTGGGCTCAAGCCAGTGACCATGAGGTCATGTCTATGATCCCTTGCTCAAGCCAGTAACCCCACACTCAAGCTGGTAAGCCTGCACTCAGCTGGCAGCGACCTTGAGGTTTTGAACCTGGATCCTCTGTACCGAGGCCGACACTCTATCCACTGTGTTGCTGCCTAGTCAGGCTTCTTGTTATTTTTGTTCACTATTATATCCTCATTACCCCTAATACACTGGTACGTGGTATTTGATAAATGGTTTTTTAAATGAATGCTTGAAAGCTTGGATTACACTATTTCATTAAAATATATTAACATGATTTTTTAAAATTCATTTTAGAGAGGAGACACAGAGTGAGAGAGAGAGAGAGAAAGAGAGGAAGAGGGGAGGAGCTGGAAGCATCAACTCCATATGTGCCTTGACCAGACCAGTGCAGGGTTTTGAACTGGCGACCTCAGTGTTCCCAGGTCGACACTTTATCCACTGCGCCACCACCGGTCAGGCAATATATTAACATGATTTAACAAATCCAGGCAAAGTTAGTGTTGTAATAGTTGTCTCTTTTATACACCATATACCTTATTTCTCCATGTATGAGACACATCTTTTTTTTGAAAAATTTGGGCTCTAAAATCTGGGTGCGTCTTATACAGTGGTTGTAGATTTTTTACTTGTATTTTCTGCTTTTTCACACTTGTTTTTGCGCTCATTGTTGAAGTCAATGATTCATCATCAGACACAGATGAAGACAAGCTATTGGATGGGAGTTTTAACAGTAATGAAGAGTTGTATGAATTTTATGATGAATAAAACTTGAGTTCAATAACTTTATGTAATACATTTTTTTTCAAAATTCGGGCCCCCAAATTAAGGTGTATATTATACATGGGATCATCTTATTCGTGGGGAAATATGGTATTTTAAAATATTTCACTAGTCTTTTAGAGTCAAGAATTTAAAATATGTAGGAACCTCAGCATTTATCTACTCTGGATTCCTACACAGTACAGAATCAGCTGTAGCTATTCTTACATTTTGTTGCATGTAAAAGAATACAGTACTGTATTGTAAAAATAATACAGGAAAAGTACTCCAAATCCTACTAATTTCTTTCCACCTTTTTTCTTCCAATCTTTGTCCCTATTTTAGACAAACTTGAATTCTACTTTTTTATGCTTTATCACTTATTCATCATGATGCTACTTAGTCTATACTACATAGTATTTTTAACTGCCTAATACTTATTTCTTGAACTTTATTTAATTACATAGTATTTCATCAAGTTAGTATATCAAGAGTTAACTACAGTCGTCTCTCACCATATACCAATTCACTTTTCAGGGTCTCACTATATCGGGGATTTTTAAATTGTATATATATCAAATTTTGTATTGCCTATTTTTTGCTATATTGTGGGATTTTGCAGTATGTAGGTATTTTTATATATTTATTATTTTAATAATTCTTGTGGTAAAATGAGCATTTTCTAGCCTAAAAAAGTGAGAACAATATTTAAAAATATGTAAAGCTTTAAAATATATATAAATAATAAAATAAATATAAGGTCACTACTTAGCGGATTTTCACCTATCACGGGAGGTTCTGGAACCTAATCTCCGCAATAGAAGAGGAGCCACTGTATTTTTCTATTGAGCATTTGAAATCATTTTATCATATTCTTTTTCTGATTCAAAATTAAATGATAGAGGAAGTCTGAATGGGTATATTTTTCTTTTTAAAATTATTGTTTAAATGTATTTCCAGAGTTGATTTACAATATATGTACGTGTATAACTAACATAACACGCATATAAAGGCTCACTTTAATTTGCACCCTTTTTTATTTTTTATTTTATTTTATTTAGAAAGTTAAATTTAATGGGGTGACACTGATAAGAGTACATAGGTTTCAGGTACTCTTATTGATCAAGAGTACATAGATTTTCTATAGCATTTGAACTTGTTGATTTTGTTGTGTACCCATCCCCCAAAGTCATATCATCATTTTCTGTCACCATATATTTGTCCCTCTTTGCTCCCCTTCCCCCCAATTTGCACCCCTTTAATAGCTTGGAAAGTCCACTCTAATTTTTCTTTTTTTAAAATAAGTTTTATTACTATTATTATTATTTAGTGAGAGAGACAGGAAGGGAAAGAGATGAGAAGCATCAGCTTGTAGTTGTGGCACTTTAGTTGTTCATAGATTGCTTCTTATACTTGCCTTGACTGGGGGGTTCCGGCCAAGCCAGTGACCCCTTGCTCAAGCCAGTAACCTTGGTATAATTTTGATGATCCCACTCTCAAGCTGGCAAGCTTGCAGTTTTGAGCCTTGGGACCTCATAATCCCAGTTCGATGGTCTCTATTCACTGTACCACCACCTGTCAGGCTGTATATTATTTTTCCTTGACTAGAGATTTAACATGTAACATGTTTTTTGTTTGTTTGTTTGTTTTTATGGGAGAGACAGAGAGTCAGAGAGAGGGACAGATAGGGACAGACAGACAGTAAGGGAGAGAAATGATAAACATCAATTCTTCGTTGTGGTTCCTTAGTTGTTCATTGATTGATTTCTCATATGTGCCTTGACTGGGGGGGCTACAGCAGACCGAGTGACCCCATGCTCAAGCCAGCGACCTTGGGTCCAAGCTGGTGAGCCTTACTCAAACCAGATGAGCCCACACTCAAGCTGGCAACATCGAGGTCTTGAATCTGGGTCCTCCATGTCCCAGTCTGACACTCTATTCACTGTACCACCGCCTGGTCAGGCTTAACATGTTTTTTTTTTTTTGTTCTTTGTTTTTAATTTCTTTTTTTTTATTTATTCATTTTAGAGAGGAGACATAGAGAGAGAGAGAGAGAGAGAGAGAGAGAGAGAGAGAGAGAGAGAAAGGGGGGAGGAGCTGGAAGCATCAACTCCCATATGTGTCTTGACCAGGCCAGTGCAGGGTTTTGAACTCGCGACCTCAGTGTTCCCAGGTCGCTAATTTATCCACTGTGCCACCACAGGTCAGGCACTTAACATGTTTTAATGAGTCATTTTATTTCTTTACAAACTCAAATGAATCATTCCTTTATAGATTAGATGGATTTTCTGCTAATTATCTTTGAAATTAAAAAATTAGCTCTTCAGTCTGCCTATTGTTTGTAAAGGTTTAGATTATTTTCTAAATTGTTAACCAGTTTTTCCTACAACAAGACAGTTTACTTTTTTTTGGCTGACCGATTTTCTGCCCAAGATAGCAGAGGCCACATTAGGGTGCTGGAGAGGTGAGTGGCTTATGTGCTCTGAATCAGCAAACAGACCCTCCGGGCAAGAAAAAGTTGCATCTACCTCTGGCCTTCCACTAACCCTCAGGACTACCCTTTTATCACTTTAGAATTCATGCTCATTATAACCAAATTTCAACCTCTGCCAAAATATTAAGGGGGAAGAGATGGAAATATTGTAGCATGCCTTTAGAGATAACTGAAAGGATAATCTTAGCCTGCTTTATTACATACCTCCTAGGGCAGTGATGGGCAATCTTTTGAACTTGGTATGTCAAAATTTGCCAAAAAAAACGAGCATAACTCCAGTGGTGTGTCACTTTGAGAAAAATGGCCTAACCGGAAGTCCCAGAACTAGACGCTCTGTACTGGAGTTCTGTTGTTTTGACCTACAGACCTCCGGCACAGAGTGTCTACACTACAGCAAATGTTTTCTCCTCGGCTACTGCACCTGGCCGTGCAGGAGCCGAGGATGAAACGTCCTTCTCAGCATGTTTCCCCATACTTCTCTGGTATGCAGCCGTGTGTCATCAGAAATGGCTACGCGTGTCATAGGTTTGCCAGCATGGTCCTAGGGATTCAGGTGAAGGTGGGATTGGTATGTCTTACCTGCTGAAGTAAGACTAACTTTGAAAAACAGCTTTGATTTGTTGGAATCTTTTTTTCTTTTTAGGAGTTTATTTGAACCAAGCTGATGACATGCTGAGAAGCAAAAACTTAAATGCTCTCTGTGATGTTCTTATGCCAGATTTAAATCTGCTTTCTTTAGAACTGCTCATCATTCCTTTTTTTAAAATTATTTTATTGATTGATTTCAGAGAGGAAGAGGTGGGAAGAGATATTGATTTACTGTTCCACTTATATGTACATATATGCATTCATTGATTGATTCTCACATATGCCCTAACTAGGGATTGAACCCACAACCTTGGTATAAAGGGACGGTGGAAACTAACCAACTGAGCTACAGGGTCAAGGCCTGCCAATTATTCTTGTTTTGCCTTCTGAAATAAGACATTTAACCCTTGACTTTGGGGATTTTGAAAATCTAGAAGTAAAGATACTGTTCAGGAGCACCTGGATACTGACTCTTCATCAAACCCCATGAAGATGTGATCTCAATAAGTTTCATATCCTTGGCCTAATACATTTGAAACTTAATTTTCTGTTAATCTGTGTGAGAGTGTTTGTATCCTTGTGTGCCCTCTTCCTACTAATCTGTGGGTCACTAAAACTAATGCTGTTCTCTTCTAATAGACCCACAAATTCAGAAATTAGCTATTACTAATTCTTTAGTTTCAATTTTGATAGCTAAAAAAGTTGATATGTGGCCAACTTTCCCTCTAAACAAACTTATCTATCTATCTATCTATCTATCTATCTATCTATCTATCTATCTATCTATTTATTGAAAGAAAGAGTAAGGAGGAAGGAGAGAGAAAGTAACAGGAACATCCATCTATTCCTGTAAGTACCCTGACCAGAATGTGAACTAGCAGCCTCTTTACTTTGGAACAATGCTCTAACCAACTGAGCTATCTGGCCAGGGCCAAAATTCTCATTAGTATTGTTCATAGTATCCCTGTGACAGCTATTGTTAGTGCCCTCTCTTGTCTCTAAAAGAGTAATTGGTGATATATCTTCCTTCCTAATGTCTAGAATTAATTGAACATTACTGAAAGGTACTTAGAAAATACTACTTTAACAAGCCAATGTAAATCTCTTTCAGGGCAGTTATATGATGGCTATGATACAGAATATGACTGTCCCATTTTAAATGAAGATAGAGTAAGTACAATTTTTAAAATAAAGTATACATTTTAAAAATTTAATAGGAAAGTTGATATCAGTTTTTTTAAAGAGTATTTAACTTTTTTTCTCCATCTTTCTTATAGGTAATTGATGAGTTAGAAAACCAAATGAGTGAAGGTGGAGTTATTGTTGATTACCATGGTTGTGATTTCTTCCCTGAACGCTGGTTTCATATTGTTTTTGTGCTAACAACAGATAACAGTGAATTGTACAAAAGACTTCAAACAAGGTAAGAAAGGAATTACATTGAATTCTTAAAGTATAACATAAACTTTTATTCACATTCAGAAATTGGCCAATGTTACTATTTGGTCTCTAGTTATGAAGCAAGTCTGCATGGTACCACATTCTGAATCTAAGAGAAAAGAATGTATTTGTACAGCAGGCATTTGTATAACTGTGTAAATGAAAACCTCAACTGACAGGTTAAGTAAAATGTACTATATAGCAACCCTATTTAACATGCTTTTTCTTAATGTAA
Organism: Rhynchonycteris naso; assembly: GCA_037038555.1. Classification (NCBI taxonomy): domain Eukaryota; kingdom Metazoa; phylum Chordata; class Mammalia; order Chiroptera; family Emballonuridae; genus Rhynchonycteris; species Rhynchonycteris naso. The sequence continues at coordinate 235,259,385 of CM072995.1, forward strand.
TACCTTGCTAAGAAAACAGCCATGCCAATAACATATTCTTTGCTATTGAATGAACATTACCCTCATAATAGGAATGGTAATGCTTATGAAGAACTAACAAGATAAATCAAAATTTCACAACCTTTAAAATATACTTGAGCCTGACAAGGTGGTGGCACAGTGGATAGAGTATCAGACTGGGATGCAGAAAACTCAGGTTTGAAACCCCAAGGTCGCTGGCTTGAGCGCAGGCTCATCTGGCTTGACATGACCCTGTGGACGCTGGCTTGAGCCCGAAGGTCGCTGGTTTCTTGCCCAAGGTTGCTAGCTTGAGCACAAGGTTGCTGGGTTGAGCAAGGGGTCACTCGCTCTGCTGTAGACCCCTAGTCAAGGCACATATGAGAAAGCAATCAGTGAACAACTAAGGAGCCGCAATGAAGAATTGATGCTTCTCATCTCTCTCCCTATCTGTATCTCTGTCCCTATCTGTCCCTGTCTCTGCCTCTCTGTCTCTGTCAAAAAAAAAAATTCTGCATGCTTTTTCCTGTATTACAAAGTTTCCAGTTTCTGATATATTCCTAAAACTCCAATTAATGCTATTTGCTTTCTTATCTTTTCCCTGTCTTCCAGGGGTTATAATGAGAAGAAACTACATGACAATGTTGAGTGTGAAATTTTTCAAGTTCTTTATGAAGAAGCTTTAGCAGCCTATGAGGAAGAAATAGTGCACCAGCTGCCCAGCAATAAACCAGAAGATCTAGAGAATAATATCAATCAGATATTGAAGTGGATTGAGCAGTGGATCAAAGATCATAACCATTGACTGGCCACTTTATAATCACTCTTAATACTTCTCTGCCCACATCATATAAATTGTCCAATTAGCAGTAAAATATTTCATTAAAATTGTGGTGCAGAACTAGTAGGCAAATAGAATAAAGGTTTATGGTCTTTTTCCAAATGAGAAAGCTAAACAATCTCAAGTATAATTAATATGTTTTTAAAGATTGAAACTAAAAACCTGTATTGTTTAATGCTTCGATTGCTAAAGAATAAGTAAATCTGACCAAAGGTGTGGATGGGTATCTTTTAAGTGTATTACAGGAGAAAATGAACATGATATCTTAAAACTAAAGTCTAATGATAAAGCATCAGAATTTCGATTGTTATTTCTTCCTTTATTTTGAAACAAAAGGAAAGTGGTAATAGTTACATTCTGTATAAAATTCAAAAGGTACACCTGACCTGTGGTGGCACAGTGGACAGAGAACATCAACTTGAGACACCAAGGTCCCAGGTTCGAAACCTTAAGGTTGCTGGCTTGAGCATGAGTTCACCACCTTGAGTGTAGAGTTATTGGCCTGAGCATGGAACCATCGACATTATACCATGGCCACTGGCTTGAGCCCAAAGGTTGCTGGCTTGAAGCCCAAGTACGCTGGATTAAGCAAGGGACAACTGGCTCAGTTGGACCCCCCTGGTCAAGGCACATTTGAGAAGCGATCAATAATTAAGGTGCAGCAACTACAACCTTATCTTTCTCCCTTCTTGTCTGTTTCTCTCTCGCAAAAAAAAAAATAGGTACAGGGAAAGTATACTGGGAAAATAGGTTTCCCTTTCAAGCCACCCTGTTCTTCAGCCATCACAGCCTTAGGAAATAATGTTGCCTGTATTTCTTTTCAGGTGTTTTTTGCCTGCACAGTGTATGTGTTGTGTGTGTGCCCGTTTTTTTTAAGCATATGGTAACATGCCACATAAACTGTTCCATATTTTTTCATTTAATATATTTTAAAGATTTTATCATCTCATCCTTTTTTAAAAAATTAAGATATAATTCACCTATCATAAAATTGACCATTTTAAAGTGTACAATCCACTGGTTTTTATTATATATGTACAAGACTGTGAAACCATCACCACTATCTAATTCCGTCCAAAAGAAGTCTGGTAGCTGTAAGCAGTCACTTCCTGTTCTTCCCTTTTCTCAGCCCCTTGCTATCACTAATCATTGTCTGTATGGATTTGCACATTCTGGAATCATGCAGTATGTGGCCCTTTGTGTCCGCCTTCTTTTACTTAGCATCATGTTTTCAAGGTCATCTATGGTGTTATTTTCTTTTTTTTTACAGGGACAGAGAGAGATAGGGACAGACAGACAGGAACTGCGAGAGGTGAGAAGCATCAATCATTAGTTTTTCGTTGTTGTTGGGGCACCATAGTTGCCCATTGATTGCTTTCTCACATGCGCCTTGACCACGGGCCTTTAGCAGACCGAGCAACCCCTTGCTGGAGCCAGCGACCTTAGGTCCAAGCTGGCGAGCTTTTGCTCAAACCAGATGGGCCCACACTCAAACTGGCGACCTCAGGGTGTCGAGCCTGGGTCTTCTGCATCCCAGTCCGACGCTCTATCCACTGTGCCACCACCTGGTCAGGCGGAGTTATTTTTATCAATACCCCATTCCGTGTTAAGGTGAAACTTACTCCACTGGATTACTATCTCGCATTTTGTTTATCCATTCCATTAGTTGCACAATTGGGTTGTATCCACTTTGGGGATTGTGAATTATGCTATGAGTATTTGTGTACAAGTTTTATGTGGGTGTATGTGTTTCATTCTATTGGGTATATGTCTAGGAGGGAAACTGGTGGGTTTTATTGCAACTGAGTTTAACTTTTTAAGGAAATACTAAACTTTCCCAAAGTGGTTGCATTACTTTTCATTACCACCACCCATGTATTAGAGACCTAATTTCTCCACATCCTTGCCAACACTTGCTACTGTTAACAATAGCCATCATGTGGATATATGTATGGCCAGTAGCCACAGCCACCATCACAGCCACCTGGCCCATGCAGGTTCACATTTGAATCGGACAGATGGTAATGAAACAACAGAGCCAAGAACTGGTGGGCTATTAGCTTTAGTCCTAGCTTGCACCCAGCGGGCAAAAAATACACACAGTGGGAAAACACTTCCCTTTCCATTCAGGGATCCCAAAGCCACTGACTCTTCCGAGTTTCCTAGAATCAAAGGTTTCTACCTCACCAGCCTTATTCACCTCTGTTCCCTGGTCCGGTAGCACCCTCCGGGCAGGGGCCGGAAAGTCCCTCATATCTTTGGTATTTCTGCAATTACTAACCTTTAGCACACATACCCTGTCTGAAAACACAATAGAAATTCCTCAACCGTTAAAGTCCCTGGTTGCGCAAGACACCTGCAGGCCTAAACCTCAGTGGAAATCCCCCAGCTATCCTGAAGGGATATAAAAATGTCAAACCCCACCAGTTAGGTGCGGCTTCTTGGGCTCCCATTCTGAGTCTGCGAACCCGCCCGAAGTCCTCCCAATAAAGCCTGACTTTTGCTCAGCTGGCTGTTTCGGCTCTTTGTTCGTTCATCGGCGGCACCCGGCAATCTTTCATTCTCTCTGCATAAACTGGCCTCTCCTTCAGCACTCCGCCATCTTGGCTGCTTCTCCTATCCTCCACGTGGCCTTTCTCTGCTCTCCTCCAGCATAGGCTCCTAGAATGTAATCACTCTTCCCCGGAACAACATGATCACTCCTTTTAAAACCTTTTGGCGCTAAAGCCTTCCTCCAACACACATTAATACAATCACGCCCATCCCAAGCAAGAAGGGCAACAAATATTATCACCTGGGAGACAGTCTTCCACGTGGGCAGTGCCATCTTTAGAAAAGTGAGCATAATAGCCTGACCAGGCGGTGCTGCAGTGGATAGAGCGTGAGACTGGGATGCGGAGGACCCAGGTTCAAAACCCTGAGGTCGCCAGCTTGAGTGCGGGCCCATCTGGCTTGAGGAAAAGCTCACCAGCTTGGACCCAAGGTCGCTGGCTCCAGCAAGGGGTGGCTCCGTCTGCTGAAGGCCTGTGGTCAAGGCACATGTGAGAAAGCAATCAATGAATAACTATGGTGTCACAACGGTGTAATGCAAGTAGTCGAGGCCGCTATCACAGCTGCCTGGCCAATGCAGGTTCGCATTAGATTCGAACAGTCGGTAATGAAACACAGGAGCCAAAAACTGGTGAGCCATCAGCTTTAATTCTAGCTTGCACCCGGCGGGCAAGCAAAAACACACACTGGGCTCCAAAACCCACACATTCAGTGCTCACAAAGCTACTGACTTATCCGAGTTTCCCAGAATCAAAGGTTTCTAGCTCACCAGACTTATTCACCTCTGTTTCCCATCTCCAGCTCAAACTCTTAACAAACTGGCTTCTCCCTCAGCATTCTGCCATCTTGGCTACTTCTCCTCCACATGGCCTTAATCTGCTCTCCTCTCTAATACTAACCTCAGGAACTCTGGAACCAAGAGAGAGCAAGCTCCCGGACTGCCCCAGTTTATAGCATAGAAAATCCAAATCTTTAATCCAATTATACATAAAGAAAGTCTCGGATACAAAGCCACCCATCTGAGGCATAATGGGATTCCTCAGGAGAGTGCACCACCCTACATCATCCAATAAGTCAAGGGTGTGGAGAAGAGCTTACTCTTAAACTAAGCCTTAGGCTATAACGACCCGGCCTGCCCACAGCCTGTTCCAGAACACACATTAATATCAACAAACTTCCATGTGGGCAGCGCCATCTTTAACAAAGTGAGCATAATATATTTTATCTGCCCAACAAACGGCAACGAAAAACTAATGATTGATGCTTCTCATCTCTCTCCATTCCTGCCTGTCTGTCCCTGTCTATCCCTCTCTCTGACTCTCTTTGACCCTGTAAAAAAAAAAAAAAAAAGTAAGCATAATATATTTTATCTGGCCAACAATATACATATTTCATTTTTGTTTTTATTCATATTTCCCTAATGACTAATGATGCTGAACCTCTTTTCATGTACCTATTAGTCATTTGTACATCTTTAGACCCCTAATATTTTATTTTTACAGGGACAGAGTGAGTCAGAGAGAGGGATAGATAGGGACAGACAGGAACGGAGAGAGATGAGCAGCATCAATTATCAGTTTTTTGTTGCAATACCTTAGTTGTTTATTTATTGCTTTCTCACATGTGCCTTGACCACAGGCCTTCAGCAGACTGAGCAACCCCTTGTGGGAGCCAGTGACCTTGGGTCCACGCTGGTGAGCTTTTGCTCAAGCCAGATGGGTCTGCACTCAAGCTGGCGACCTCGAGGTCTCAAACCTGGGTCCTCTGCATCCCAGTCCTACACTCTATCCACTGCGCTACGGCCTAGTCAGGCATAGAACCCTAATATTTTTTTGAAAAAGTTTTTATTGATTTTAGCAAGAGGAAGGTAGAGAGAGAGAAAGAGGAACACCACATCATTCCTGGATGTGCTCTGACCAGGAATCAAACCAGCAACCTCTCTGCTTTGGGACAATGCTTTAAACAACAGAGCTATCCAGGCAAGGCTGGGCCTCTGACCTTTTTAATGTTTGCATAGAATTCCATTTAAGGATGTGCTACAATTGGTTTACTCAATCCCCTATTAATAGGCAATTAGGTTGTTTCCAGCTTTTACAAACAATGAGGTAAGAAAAGAAAACACATGTTAATATGTGCCAGGCACTATTTTAAACACATTTCAAAAGTGAACTCTTAATTCACATGACTACTATCTGGTCACAGAACCAAGGCACAGATGTAGTAAGGTACCAAAAAGCTACAGAATTAATATTTTAGGAGTTTGAATATTTTATTATTTTGGGCTGGGTGTGCAGAGACTTTGTAAATGTGATTTTTGTACTTGTGAGATTAGCACCAACTCAGAATGGCCAATAGCATTTTATTGTAAATGAAGAGGGGAAGGAGATTTAAATTCCTGTCTTTACCTGTAAGGAGGTAAATAGCTAGCCAGGTGCAGGAAGAGAAAGATGAAAACAGACCTTTTCTTATATTGATGGGCCATTTACAGGCATTTTATACCCTAGCACCATGGAAACTACCCCTCCCCTCCTGAAAGCCTGTAATTATCTCTAAACAAGGGAATGGCAAATGAACACTAGAAAATATAGGAATATCTTTTAATATGTAGAATGACATTTTTACTATTGTGTTACCTTATAAATTTTAATGTGTAAAAACATTTTTTATAAATCCTATAGACAAATGTTATAAACTTGCTAATGAATTGTGTCCCATACCCCTTCATCCTTTCTCCAAACCTGTATAGGTGAAAACAAAGGTTATAAGCTTATGCCATGATGTCATGCTCTTCCCCACCAATGTATAATTAAGGGTATATAACCAGCCCCTAGAATATTATTCGGACAAATGATTTGGGTCTGCTGCCCCATGTAAGTTATATGCGGCTGGCATATTTAATAAATTTCTTCCTTTAATAAAACTCTTCAAAATTCATCTGGACTGGGTGTCTCTACATAAACCCGATGAAGTGAGGTACAGTGCCTTTCAGAATCTGGGGTACAGTACTTTTTAACACAGAAGGGTTAAGTGACTTACCCAAGAATCACAGCTAGGAAGTGTCAGAGTCAGGATACCATCCTAGCATGTTATTACCCATTAATTTGTGCTACCTAATGCTTATGTAATTTTGCACATGAGCAAGTTTCTCTGTCGAGTAAATTCCTGAAAGATAAGTCATATGTAGCCTGACCAGGCGGTTGCGCAGTGGATAGAGCATCGGACTGGGATGCGGAAGACCCAGGTTCGAGACCCCGAGCTCGCCAGCTTGAGCGCAGGCCCATCTGGCTTGAGCAAAAGGCTCGCCAGCTTGGACCCAAGGTCGCTGGCTCCAACAAGGGGTGGCTTGGTCTGCTGAAGGCCTGCGGTCAAGGCACATGTGAGACAGCAATCAATGAACAACTATGGTGTTGCAACGGCAAAGAAAAACTAATGATTGATGCTTCTCATCTCTCTCCGTTCCTGTCTGTCTGTCCCTATCTATCCCTCTCTCTGACTCTCTCTCTGTCCCTGTAAAAAATAAATAAAGCTTAAAAAAATATATAAGTCATATGTAAACATAAATTCATTTTAATAAACACAACTTGCCTATTTTTTATGGAGATAGAGTGAGAGTTAGAGAGAGGGACAGACAGGAATAGAGAGAGATGAGAAGCATCAATCATCAGTTTTTCGTTGTGTCACCTTAGTTGTTCATTGATTGCTTTCTCATATGTGCCTTGACCGTGGGCCTTCAGCAGACTGAGTAACCCCTTGCTCTAGCCAGCAACCTTGGATCCAAGCTGGTGAGTTTTGCTCAAACCAGATGAGTCCACGCTCAAGCTGGCGACCTCAGGGTCTCGAACCTGGGTCCTCCACATCCCAATCCAGCACTCTATCCACTGCGCCACTGGCTGGTCAGGCACAAATTGCCTATTCTACATATATGTACAAGATTCCATGAAAATCAATGGGATTCCATGAAAATCAATGGGGTAAGGAAAGCTAGAAAGCCTCCGAAGATAAGTTTTTGACCTCTAAAATGAACTTAACCTTGTATATAAAAGAAAATATACACAAATAGACACTTTATTTTTATTTATCCATTATAGAGGGGAGGGGAGAGAAAGGAAAGGAGAGGAATAGGAAGCATCAACTCCCATATGTGCCTTGACCAGGCAAGCCCAGGAGTTTCGAACCAGTGACCTCAGCATCCCAGATCAACACTTGATCCATTGTGCCACCAGAGGTCAGGTGACAAGTACACACTTTAGACAAATAGGGTAGAATGTGACAAGTGCCCTATTGGAAATGCTAGTGAGAGTAGATGAGATAAAAATTATTATTTTTTAAGACATTATTTTATTTATTTATTTATTTATTTTTTACAGAGTCAGAGAGAGGGATAGATAGGTACAGACAGGAACGGAGAGATGAGAAGCATCAATCACCAGTCTTGTTTTGACACCTTAGTTGTTCATTGATTGCTTTCTCATATGTGCCTTGTCCACGGGCCTTCTGAGGCGTGGAGGACTAGCAGTAAACTGACAATCTGACTAACCCCCCACCTCACTTGCTTGGTTAAGTTGCTAAAAGCTAAGTTTTTCTCCACACTTCCATGTTAGCTGTGATGTTGGATTGTTTCTACTCCTCCCATCCCCCATGTCCCTAGGAGAAATTGGAGGCAGTTTTCTTTTTATCCTTTGTTTTGTGAAGTTAAGATGTTATATGTATGGTGAGGCTTTTCTGCACTTGAAGAATTCTTGGGTTGCCTTGGAAATGTGACTTTGTTTTAAAGATCTCTTTGATTTGCTAATGACTTTACTCTGCCCTATAAATATCAAGGTTTGGGAATGGAGTCTCGCGTTTTACAAGCTACCTTGGTGTTGCAGAGACCTCCCAATCCCATCCTTTTTCCCTTTGAGTTTATTTCTTCATTCTGCATTGTTCTTGTAAGTTGGTGGATAATGGGGAAGGTCACGTGAGGAACTCAGACCTGGGAACTTTGGCTAGAGCCTCCTACAACCAAACGCGCCAAAAGAAACTTCCCAGGAGTCCTTGGAAAAAGAGCGACTGTCCGTCAGCCAGTGAGATTTCACCACATATTAGCTCGCCCATCCTACAGACCCTTTAAATATCTCCCATGCAGATCATCTCATGCAACTTCTCTGACTCCTTCACCCCCTCCCTCTCCCCCCACCCCGCCCGGGACCAGAGAACATCAGGCAGCGCAATACTAAATAAAGCCTTTACTGTATACCACACTTTGTGGCTCCGTCCCCTTCCTTCTTTCTCGACGGGAAAAAATACCTTACATTTGGTGCCGAAACCTGGGAGGAGTTAGAATTCCACAAGGACCACTCCTCTTCCCTTCCCCTTCGAGAAAGAACCAGGACCTCTGACCTTCAACCCACTTCGGTGCATGGTGCGGTAAGTCTTCTGTCTCCAAACTCCCCTCAGTTCTTTCTGCCGATGCTCCCTGTCTGAAACTGCAGCTGCGTCAGGGAAGTCTTTTCCGTTCCGAGTGCATGCGTGCCTGTGGAGACGTCCCGTGGCCAGAGCTTGAGTTTTGGGACACCAATTCTCAACTCTGACCAATCCAAGGACTGAGGGCAGCCGTGGGTGCACAGGAATCTAAACCTAATCCAAAAACACTCCGGGAGTTGCCTTATCCAAAATCTTTCCCTCCCTAAAGAAGAATAAACTGTTCCTTTTCTCCTCTATGGCCAGGCCACAGAACCCACTGGATAATCAGACCAGGTAGCCTCCTCAAGGGATCAATTTAACTATCGCCAAAAAAAGCTGGGAACTGGTTGGAGATCCCTTATATTCAGGGCTTCTAGTTATTTGCGCTCCCATCCTAATCTCTGTGCTGTCTGTTCTATGCACAGGCCCTGTTTTTGGCCAGAGAAATCTCACCTAAAACCTTTGCTCCTAATCTTTCCTTCTCCATGGACTCCCAACTCTCTCCCGCTCCTGCCTGCCCCCGGGGGCGCCCCTCTCTCGGGACCCCTCTCTGGTCCCTCTGTGGACCTCTTTCACTAGGGTCTCTTCCCTCTAAGAGCCCCCTCCCCTCCCTTCGCAGAATCCTGTTCTCATTCACCTGCAAAAACCAATCTCTCTTTCTCCTCCCCTGCTCACCAGGGGCCCCTCCCTTCTCTACTGTGTTCTTAAGCCCCTTCTTCGTCAGGCCACTCTCAGCCAGCTATTGGCCCTTACACCAGTTTACAGGACGCCAACCCCAATCTGCTTGCAGGAAGTTCTGGCCCTGTCCTTCCTCTGGCTCCAGCATTTTCAGCTGGATCTGGGTGCTGGGCTCCCTAGGAACCCTCCTCCTCTTATTCTCAATCCCCCAAACCCTATCTGGGACCTGTGAACATGGCATTTAAAGTTTTCAATGGTCGCGGCTAGTAGAAAAAGGCCAAGACTGTTCGCCAGGCCTGCATGCAGCAAAAGGTAACACTCCAAACCTGGGCTCTTGTGGCAGCCCTGAGGCTGGCAGAGCAACAGGGGCAAGGCACAGGAAGTTTCCAATCCAAGTCCAGGGTGCAAAGAAAATCCCCACCAGGAGCTTGCTTTAACTGTCGCAAGAAGGACCATTGTGCCTGACAGTGCCCCTGCCTGCGGCTGCCCACTAAGCCCTACCCTGACTTCAAGCAGCCCGGTCACAGGCGGAGCTATTGCCCCTTTGGGCAGCAGGCTCATCCTCAACGTCTCTATATGGAGGACAAGCCAGCCAAATCATGGGCCCATCGCTCAAACTCCTAGAACTGATGCCCTGGACTCGGAGACCCCCGTCATTCTCACCAAAACCCAGGGTAATGCTGCAGAAACGGGTAGTCCATCTCATTTCTTGTGGGCACAGGAGCTGCCTTCTCTGTTTTGCCACCACACTCTAAACCTCTAACAGGTCTCGGTTATGGGAATGAATGAAACTCCTTCTTTTCCCATTCGCACTCCACCTGACATGCAGTTTGGACAGAATCCCCTTTTCGCACTTGTTCTTAGTTATTCCATCGTGCCCTGTACCCCTTCTGGGTTGAGACCATCTGCACAGTCTCGGAGCCACTATCCAGCTGACAGCATCTTCCCACTTACTCATGCCATTCCTCACTACCAAGGGCTCCCCCATAATCAATGCTACCACCCTCATTTCTAACCATGTTTCTAGCCTCAAGCTTGCTCCCATGCAGGACCGCTGGCAATCAGAATTACTGAGCCCTACTGTCTGCAGCTCACCAAAAGGTTGAGCCCTCCAGACCCTCCTATTGCTCCTGTCCCTCCCACCAGGAACCTGCCACCAGAGTGAGCTGAAGCAGGGAGCAATGCTGTTCAGTAGGACTGGCCTGATGAAAGAAGCTTCAATCTCCCCAACCATCTGCGAGAAAACTAAGCAAGAATCTCTCCTCCTACAACCTGCTTAACTCCTGATGGCAGTCACCCATTCTTACCTGGGCTGCCCCTATCCTAAATCTTCTTCTAATTATCAGTGTATAACTCATATTTGCTTCTCTTTTTTAAAGTTTTACAGAAACACATCCACAAAGTTTCTCAACTCACGGCCAAGCAGATGTTGCTCCTGACACACCTCAAAGCCACCACCTGCCGATCTCCCCCTCCCCACGATACCCCTAATCGGCAGAAAGTAGCCATATAAGCGGTGCCCCTAATTAACACAGAAGATCGGAATGTAAAGTCGGTGGATAATGGGGGAAGTTCACATGAGGAACTCAGACCCGGGAACTTTGGCTAGGGCCACCCACAACCAAGCATGCTAAAAGAAACTTCCCAGAAGTCCTTGTGAAAAGAGCGACTGTCCGTCAGCCAATGAGATTTCACCACATCATATTAGCTCGCCATCCTACAGACCCTTTAAATATCTCCCACAGGGATCATCATGTGACTTCTCTGACCCCTTCTCCCTGGGACCAGAGAACATTGTCCAGGTAGCGTGATACTAAATAAAGCCTTTACTATTCCACACTCTGTGGCCCTGGCCTCTTCCTTCTTTCTTGGCAGGGAACAATACCTTACAGTTCTCACTCAGGACCTGGAATTACCAGCCACGCTGGTCCGCAGCAATGTAGAGAGATACAAAGAAAAAAAAAGATCACATGGGCTAAGACAATATCACAAAGTGTTACCCAATACTATCAATCATATAAAATAATGATAATTACTTCATAGGGCTATTGTAAGGATTAGTAAGCAGTTGTTAGTACATACTAAGCACTATATATCTGCTTGTTATTATTTTCAGTAATATGAATGGATATTTTGAGAATACTATTGTCTTTTCACTACTGGGATTCACTAAATTCTCTTGCTAATCAAGTGATTGCTCATTATCTTAACACTAATATAGACTCATAATAATAAAAGAAAATTTCTTTCAATATATGGAAGATAATAGAGTCCAATACAGAGCTACAAAACTTTTGGGAATTTTGTAAATATTAATATGCTCATTAATTTCAGTCCTATGTTTTCATGTGAAATTAGTGACAATGCTTTCAACATCTTACAGTTGTTTAAAAAATATCTTAAAAATAACCTCATTTAGCCTGACCCGGTGGTGGTGTAGTGGATAGAGCGTCAGACTGGGATGCAGAAGACACAGGTTCGAGACCCTGAGCTCGCCAGCTTGAGCGCGGACCCATCTGGCTTGAGCAAAAGCTCGCCAGCTTGGACCCAAGGTCGCTGGCTCCAGCAAGGGGTGGCTCGGTCTGCTGAAGGCCCAAGGTCAAGGCACATGTGAGAAAGCAATCAATGAACAACTATGGTTGGCAATGAAAAACTAATGATTGATGCTTCTCATCTCTCTCCGTTCCTGTCTGTCTGTCCCTATCAATCCCTCTCTCTGACTCTCTCTCTGTCTCTGTAAAAAAAAACAACAAAAAAACCTCATTTACTGTTTGTGTCTGGTTTAATTCAAACATACTTATTAACATTTTATTTAAATAGGACTATTTAGATCACTAAATTTTAAATTATTTAAATTAAGTGTGTCAAATTCTTATTTTATAATTCTGTAAATGAGATTTCTTAATATGATTTATTCCGTTTCTCAAGAGTACTTAAAGATAATAAGCTTTGGTATATGCATAACCAATAATTTTTTCCCTTTGCCCTTTTTGGTATATTTTTATTGGGGGGGGACTTTGAAATAGGAATTTGGCCTTACTTTAGCTATATTTCTGGTGCATTTTAAGCATGTCCTACCACCGATCCTTACCAACATTTAAATTTGTCTTTAACATAAAAGTGATGAACCAAAACTTCTGAGAACTGTTTATTCCTTCCTATAGTGTGAGAAGCAGGCAAGGTAAAAAAAAAAAAAAAGGTTTTTTTTGTTTGTTTGTATTTTTCTGAAGTGCAAAGCAGGGAGGCAGAGAAACAGACTCTGGCATGCTCCCAAGATCCACCTGGCATGCCCACCAGGGGGCAATGCTCTGCCTATCTGGGGCATTGCTCCATTGCAACCAGAGCCATTCTAACGCCTGAGGCAGAGGCCATGGAGCTGTCCTCAGTGCCCGGGTCAACTTTGCTTCAATGGAGCCTGGGCTGTGGGAGGGGAAGAGACAGATAGAGAGAAAGGAGAGGGGGAAGGGTGGAGAAGCAGATGGGTGCTTCTCCTGTGTGCCCTGGCGGGGAATCGGACCCAGGACTTCCACATGCCAAGCTGATGCTCTACCGCTGAGCCAACCGGCCAGGACCAAAGCACTGTTTTTAATAACTTTCATTGCTATATAAGTGAAAAACATCATAAAAGTCTTTATATATGCCTAGGTTTTAAAATTTAGTTCCTTAGCCCTTTTGATGACATAAATCCTACTGACACCCTGATGTAAGCTATGAAACCACTTCTTCCAAGGAAATATATACATATTAATATAAAATGTTATTTATATTTTTTAAAGATTCATAGACCCCTGAAATCCCTCCAGAGGTTCATGGAAAGGATATTAAAAAAATAATTTGTGAAACAAGACTAGTGAGTTAAAATCATATTGTTTGTCCTGGAGGTTCTAGCTAGTTCATTAAGCAAGAAAATAAAGACATACAGAGCTGAAAGAATTAAACTATTCGTAGTAAACATGATTACTTATGTAGAAATTCAAAAGAGAATCCACAGAAAAGCTAGGTGGACTAATAAGTGATTTCCAGCAAGGACACAGGATACAAAACCAACATACAAAAGCAGTTGCATTTCCATATAGCACTGACAAACAATTGGAAATTAAAATTAAAATAATACCATTTACAATAGTCCCAAAGAGCATGATGTGCTGAAGTATATGTCTAACAAAATATGTGCAATAACTGCATGTTGAAAATTCAAATAAGCCTTGCCAGGCGGTGGCACGGTCGATAGAGCATTGGCATGGGATTCTGAGACCCAGGTTTGAAACCCCTAGCTCACCAGCTTGAGCACAGGATCATCAGCTTCAGTGTGGATCATTGATGTGATCCCATGGTCATGGCTTGAGCCCAGAGGTCTCTGGCTTAAAGCAAGCCTAACGTTGCAGGTTTGAGTAGGATGTCACTGGTTAGGCTGGACCCCCCTGGTCAAGGCACATATGAGAAAGTAATCAATGAACAACTAAGATACTGTGACGAAGAATTGATGCTTCTTATCTCTCTCACTTTCTATCTGTCCTCTCTCTCTCTCTTCCTAAAAAAAAAAAAAAAAAAAAATTCAAATGAGAGAAAGGTCCAATTAGATGGATATACCATGCTCATGAATTTCAAGTCTCAATATTATTAACATGTCAGTTTTTCTTGGCAAACTATAAATTCAGTGCAATTAACTAATGTCACCCGAATGAATTCAATACAAAAACAATTTCAATCCCAATAAAAATCCCAGCATAAAATAAGATTTTGCCTGACCAGGTGGTGGCACAGTAAATAGTGTTGGCCGGGATTTCTGAAGACCTAGGTTGAAAACCCTGGTTTGCCAACTTGAGCACGGGCTCACCAGCTTGAACACAGTGTCGCTGGCTTGAGCGTGGGATCATTGACATGACCCATGGTCACTAGCTTGAACCAAGGTTGGTGGCTTGAGCAAGGAACCACTGGCTTGGCTGGAGCTCCTGGGTCAAGGCATGTATGAGAGAGCAATCAATGAACAATTAAAGTGCCACACTATGTGTAAGGTATTTTCCCCGCCGAGAAAGAATAAAATCAGCGTAGTTATTAAGTCTTAATTATTGAGGCTTTATTTGGTACAGAGCATTACTCGGTCAGGACTCACTCGCACAGGAGATGAATGCCAGGAATCTCACGCCCAGGACTGCATGGCGCCAGATTTTTAAAAGGGGCCCTTCCGGTGTCATTTAGCTAATATGACGTAGTGAAATCTCACTGGCTGACGTACAGTCGCTTTTTTCCCAAAGGTTTATGGGAAGTGTAGTTTCTGCGTGCCTGGCCATGTGGGCGATCCCAGACAAAGACTGGGGCTGTGATTTCCCACTTGACCACCCCATTGATAACCATCCTACATCCCAGCCTTTTTGGTTAGATAGAAATGGGGCGCCGTTTATCGTTCTGTCTGCTTCCTGCTGATTAGGGGCGTTGTGGGGAGGTGTGGGTTGGCTGTTGGTGGCTTTGAGGGGTGTCAGGAGGAACATCAGTTTGGCCGTGAGTCGAGAAACTTTGCGGATGTGCTTCAAACAGCATTGCTTCCTTGTTCAGTTCACTCCAGTGGCAGGTTCCTGGTGGGAGGGACAGAATGCAGAAGGAGAATCTAATCTCTTGGTGAGCTACAGACAAGTAGGGCCCAGTGGTTCCAAACTGTCAGCGATCCTGCATGGGAGCAAGCTTGAGGCAAGAGACCTGGTTAGAAATGAAGGTAGCACTGATTATGGGGGAACCCTTGGTAGTAAGGAATGGCAGGAGTAAGTGGAAGACATTGTCAGCTGGATAGTGGCTCTGATACTGTGTAGAATGTCTCGACCAAGAAGCGGTACAGGACACGATGGCATAACTAAGAATAGGTGCAATAAAAAGGAATTCCATCCAAACTGCATGTCAGGGGTAGTGTACGAAGAAGAGAAGGGGTCCCATCAACCCCCCTAACCAAGACCTGTGAAGGAATTAGAGGTCTAGAGTGTGGTGGCAAAACAGAGAAGGTAGCCTCCATGTCCACAGAAATGAAATGGACTTACTCACTACCTTTACCCATGGCTCAGAGAGAGCGAGGGGAGGTCTCCGAGTCTGGGCCGTGTCATCTGTCCATAAGGCCTAGGAATTCTAATGATGGGTTTACTTTGCTAGCTTGGCCTCCCATATGAGCGGCCTGTCCTCCACGTTGATAGGCCAAGGATGTGCCTGTTGTCCATAGGGTGCAATCGCTCCGCCAGTTACCAGTCTGCTTGCACTTAGGACAAGGCTTAGTGGGTAGCCTTGGGCAGGGGCATTGTCGAGACCAATGACCCTCCTTGCCACACTTAAAGAAAGCTCCTGGTGGGGATCCTGTTTGGGGCCCAGACTTAGGTAGAGCACTTCCTGTGCTTTGCCCCTGTTGCTCTGGCCTAAGGGCTGCCACAAGAGCCTGGTTTGGAGTGCTACCTTCTGTTGCATGCGGGCCTGGCGAAAAACCTCGGCCTGTTCCTCTCGACCATTAAAAACCTTAAATGCCATGTTCATCAGGTCTCAAGTAGGGGTTTTCGGGCCCTCCTCTGCCTTCTTAAGTTTCTTCCAAATGTCTGGGGCCGATTGGGAAATAAAGTGAGTAGTTAATACAGTGGCCCCGGCACTGGAATTAGGGTCTAAATGAGTATGGAGGACCTATAGAGTCACTGAGGTGATTTAAGAAGAGAGCCAGATTTTCCTCAGGTCCTTCCGTAATTTCCCTTAACTTGTCATAGTTAACTACCTTTTGTGCTGCATCCTGCATGCCAGCTATAAGACATTCAACCATTTGATCACGTCGTCTCCTACCTGGTTGTTCCTTATGGTAATCCCAGTTGGGGTCCGTGTCAGGGACCGCCTCTGGGCCCACCGGCATTTGAGCATTAGAGGTGTAGACCTTATCTACATGAGCTAGTGCTGCTGTCCGGATCCGGTCTTGTTCGTCGGGGGTAAGGGTAGAAGACATAATAATATAGAGATCATGCCATGTAAGGTCATATGCCTGAGTAAGATATTGGAATTCCTTGGTATAGTTGGTAGGATTAGAAGAATAGGAGCCCAAACGCTTTTCAATTACAGACAGATCAGAGAGAGAGAAAGGCACATGGACCCTAACGACCCCTTCCATCCTGGCCACCTCGTGGAGAGGGCATAGGAGGTCGGATCCCTCTTGTTGCCTGGAATGGGATCGGGTGTGAGCGCTAACAGGGGAGGAGAGAGAGGGATCAGCATTTGCAGGTGGAAGAGAAACAGGATTCAGTGAAGAGACGGGATGGGACCGAGGGAGTCGTGCAGGAGGGGAAGAGTGTTCCTCAGGGGAGTCGGCAAAGGAGGAAAGATCTGGAGTGGAGAGTTTGGCTGAGGTTTCCCTAGCCAAAAGGACCTGCATTGTAGAGCAGCTGGCGAAGAGATTAGGACGAGAACGCAACTGAAGAAACCCCTGTATATAAGGAATCTGTCCATTTTCCAACTTCTTGGCAATAGTACTGTAAACTAATAAGGGTGTTAAAATTGAAAGTTCCTTCCTGAGGCCACCTGGTCTGGTTATCCAGTGGGTATTGTGGCCAGGCTATGCTGCAGAAGAAAATTAGTTTCTTCCTTTTTATGGAGGGATCAATGTTTGGGAGGTTTTGGATAAGGCACCCCAAGGGTGTTTTAGAGTCAGGTTTGGATTCCTTTGCCCCCATGGTCACCCCTCAATTCTCAGATAATGGTCAAGAGATGAGTTACTGGCATTCCAAAAACTCAGACTCTGGCCACGGAACGGATAGGGAAAGTAAATATATGCTTGAATGTCTCAAAAGCACACATTTACTCGGATGGAAAAGGCTTCCCTGACGTAGCTACGGTTTTCGGACGGGGAGCCTTGGCGGAAAGAATCTGAGGAGGTTTGGAGGCAGGGAGCTTATCACACTGTGCGCTGAGGTGAAAGGTCGGTCGGATATCCTGGGTCCTCGCTTTTCCTCAGAGGGGACAGGAAAAGAGGAGTTGTCCGTTGCAGACTTCAAACTCCTCCCAGGTTTTTGGCATCAAAAACGTAAGGTATTTTCCCCGCAAAGAAAGAATAAAATCAGCGTAGTAATTAAGTCTTAATTATTGAGGCTTTATTTGGTACAGAGCGTTACTCGGTCGGGACTCACTGGCAAGGGAGATGAATGCCAGGAATCTCGCGCAGGGGACGGCATGGCGCCAGATTTTTAAAAGGGGCCCTTCCGCTCTCATAGTGCCCCATGCAAGAGCAAACTGTGGCCCTGAGTCATTGCCTGGCCTCTGCCCATAGGCTGCAGGCACTGAAGTGGATCACACAGTGGAAGACGTAAAAGAAAAAAAAAAGGCGGGGGGCCCTTCCGGTGTCATCTAGCTAATATGACGTAGTGAAATCTCACTGGCTGACAGACAGTTGCTTTTTTCCCAAAGGTTTATGGGAAGTGTAGTTTCCGCGTGCCTGGCCATGTGGGCGATCCCAGACAAAGACTGGGGCTGTGATTTCCCACTTGACCACCCCATTGCTAACCATCCTACACTATGAGTTCATACTTCTCATCTCTCTCCCTTCCTGTCTATCTGTTCCTCTCTCTGTGTGTCTCTCTCCACTTAGCCAAAAAATAAAAATGAATAAAAATAAAAATTGGTAAGCTGTTTTTAAAACTTATATGGAAACATATAAGAACTAGAATAGACAAACAATGCTGAAAAAGAACTTTTAAAAAGTTAAAAGACTTCAAGTACCTCATTTCTGATAGGTTAAAGTTATAGGTGACTGTCCACTGGGGACCGGGAAAGCCTCTTGGCAACTGGCAAGTTGGTATAAACCCCTGCCTAGGTCTGACCTGGAGAGAACTCCAGGTCTCCTCCAGGTCTGGACTGCCTTATCCCGTATAAGATAGCTGACAGGTTAAACCCCTTCCCGGGCCTATGGGTAGGCACTGGGGAGAGCAGAATTGAAAACACAAGGCTGGTGTATTCCAAAAGGATTGTTTATTTAAAACCCTTGGGTGCAAGCATGCCAAGATGGACCTAAAAGCTGTGTCAACCTCGGGGAGAGTTGGGACAGGGTATTTATAGTTTAGTCAGGGGTCTTGGAAAAAGCAGCTGTCACTGCCTCTTTAGGTACAAAGTAACATTTTTTTGTCTTTAAGGATTGGAGATGACCACAGTTTCTCCAAGTTGTTGATCTCCAGGCTCAACCGTCTAAAAGCGGCCTTTGCTATTTCCAAAGTCCCGAACCCGAGTGGACCAAGCAAGCCGAGGTTTGAAGCAAGCGGGTCCCCACTCCTCCCACTGGTAATCGCTGCCCTTGGAATAAGGGGGAGGAGGCAACACTGATTCCTTAGAAGGTTGCTTTCATAACACTGCGTTTCTGGGCCTGTAGCCTTGCTTTATTGTGATTCAAATTTATCTAATTGTCAGGTCCTTTCTGCAAAGATAAAAACTTTTTGTTATATTTCGAAGTGAAGGGCAGGAAGCCATTGAGAGAATAGCAGGCCAATTAACTCCAATCTGACAGCAAGGGAAGAAAATGTGCTGCTTTGAGCCTGAGTAAGAAATTGGGTGAGGAGAATTTTAGTTTTAAAGGGGGCTCTGGTTTTAAAGCTGCCTGTAAAGTCAGTAGCCACGGCCACCATCACAGCGGCCTGGTCCGGGCACGTTCACATTTGATTCGGACAGACGGTAATGAAACAACAGAGCCAAGAACTGGTGGGCCATTAGCTTTAATCTTAGCTTGCACCCGGTGGGCAAGAAATAACCACAGTGGGAAAACACTTTCCTTTCCATTCAGGGATCCCCAAACCACTGATTTATCCAAGTATTCTAAGGTGACCAGACGTCTCACTTTTGGCAGGACAGTCCCGATTTTTAACAATTTGTCCCATGGCGTTTTTAAAAAGTCCCGATTTAAAATATATATTACATCCTGACCAGGACGTGGCGCAGTGGATAGAGCGTCGAACTGGGATGCGGAAGACCCAGGTTCGAGACTCTGAGCTCGCCAGCTTGAGCGCGTGCCCATCTGGCTTGAGCAAAAGCTCGTCAGCTTGGACCCAAGGTCGCTGGCTCCAGCAAGGGGTGGCTCAGTCTGCTGAAGGCCTGCGCTCAAGGCACATGTGAGAAAGCAATCAATGAACAACTAAGGTATTGCGACGGCAATGAAAAACTAATGATTGATGCTTCTCACCTCTCTCCATTCCTGTCTGTCTGTCCCTCTCTCTGACTCTCTCTCTGTTCCTGGAAAAATAAATAAATAAATAAATAAATAAATAAATAAATATGTCAATACTATTTTTGCATTGTATGAAAATTTTTTTTTTGCTCCATATAAACCAAATTTTTAATCAAGAACCCCCCCCCCCCCAGTCAATGGTGTCCCGCTTTACCAATTTTAAAATCTGGTCACCTTAGTGTATTCCTAGAATCAAAACTACCTTGTGCTCGCTTCGGCAGCACATATACTAAAATTGGAACGATATAGAGAAGATTAGCATGGCCCCTGCGCAAGGATGTGACGCGTTCCATATAAAAAAAAGCAAAAAACAAAAATAACTATCTACCTCAGCAGCCTTATTCACCTCTGTTCCGTTTGTCCTCTCTACACAAACTGGCTTCTCCTTCAGCACTCCGCCATCTTGGCTGCATCTCCTCTCCTCCACGTGGCCTTTCTCTGCTCTCCTCTCTAATGCTATTCTAAGGAACCGAGAGAGAGCAAGCTCCTGGTCTGCCCATTTTATAGTGTAGAAATCAAAACCTTTAATTCAGTATACAATTAAGGAAGTCTCTGATACAAAGCCACTTATCTGAAGCATAATGGGATTCCTCATGAGAGTGCACAACCCCACATCATGCAATCAGTCAAGGGTGTGGTGAAAAACTTAGTCTTAAAACTAAGCCTTAGGCCAGGGGTCCCCAAAGTTTTTACACAGGGTGCCAGTTCACTCTCCCTCAGACCATTGGAAGGCCGGACTATAAAAAAAACTATGAAAAAATCCCTATGCACACGGCACATATCTTATTTTAAAGTAAAAAAAAAAAACAAAACGAGAACAAATACAATATTTAAAATAAAGAACAAGTGAATTTAAATCAACAAACTGACCAGTATTTCAATGGGAACTGATTGCATGATGTAGGGTGGTGCACTCTCGTGAGGAATCCAATTATGCCTCAGATAAGTGGCTTTGTATCAGAGACTTCCTTGTTTATATATTGGATTAAGGGTTTTTATTTCTACACTATAAAATGGGGCACAGAAGCCCATGCAGGAGGAGAAAGGCCACGTGGAGGAGAGGAGAAGCAGCCAACATGGTGGATTACTGAGGGAGAAGCCAGTTTGTGCAGAGTTTGTGCAGAGAGAAGGAGATGGGGAAGAGGTGAATAAGGCTGGTGAGGTAGAAACCTTTGATTCTAGGAATACTCAGATAAATCAGTGACTTTAGAAGCCCTGAATACAAAGGAAAATGTTTTCCCACTGTGTGTATTTCTTGCCTGCCGGGTGTAAGCTATGATTAAAGATAATGGCTCACCAGTTCTTGGCTCTATTGCTTCATTACCATCTGTACAGATCAAATGCGAACCTGCATGGGCCAGGCGGCTGTGATGGTGGCTGTGGCTACTGGCTTTACAGTATGGAATTGACTTTACAGTTAAATATTGTAAAGCCAGGAGCCCCCATTATGGCCATTCACATGCAGGTTCCCATTGGATTCGGACAGTCGGTAATGAAACAACGGAGCCAAGAACTGGAGAGCCATCAGCTTTAATCCTAACTTGCACCCAACGGTCAAGTAAAAACACACACTGGGCTCCAAAACCCACTAATTCGGTGCTCACAAAGCTACTGACTTATCCGAGTTTACTAGGATCAAAGGTTTCTAGCTCACCAGACTTATTGACCTATATTCCCCATCTCCTTCTCCAGCACAAACTCTGCACAAACTGGCTTCTCCCTCAGCACTCCGCCATCTTGGCTGTTTCTCCTCTCCTCCATGTGACCTTAATCTGCTCTCCTCTCTAATGCTAACCTCAGTGTTGGGCAGATAAAATATATTATGCTCACTTTGTTAAAGATGGCGCTGCCCACGTGCAAGTTTTAAGAGTAAGCTTTTCCCCACACCCTTAACTGATTGGATGATGTGGGGTGGTGCACTCTCATGAGGAATCCTCCCATTATGCCTCAGATAAGTGACTTTGTATCAGAGATTTCCTTGTTTGTAGATTGGATTAAAGGTTTAGATTTCTACACTATAAAGTGGGGCAGCTGGGAGCTTGCTCTCTCTTGGTTCCTGGGATTAGCAGTACAGAGGAGAGCAGAGAAAGGTCACGTGGAGGAGGCCAGGAGAAGCAGCCAAGATGGTGGAGTGCTGAGGGAGAAGCCAGTTTGTGCAGAGAGAGGGAGAAGGGGAACATAGATGAATAAGACTGGTGAGCAAGAAGCCTTTGAATATAGGAAAACTTTGAATATAAGTCAGTAGCTTTGTGAGCACTGAATGAGTGAGTTTTGGAGCCCAGTGTGTGTTTTTGCTTGCCCGCCGGGTGCAAGCTAGAATTAAAGCTGATGGCTCACCAGTTCTTGGCTCTGTTGTTTCATTACTGACTGTCCGAATTTATAGTGTAGAAATCCAAACCCTTAATCCAATCTACAAACAAGGAAGTCTCTGATACAAAGTCACCCATCTGAGGTATAATGGGAGGATTCCTCAGGAAAGTGCACAACCCCACATCATCCAATCAGTCAAGGGTGTGGGGAAAAGTTTACTCTTAAAACTTGCACGTGGGCAGCGCCATCTTTAACAAAGTGAGTATAATGTATTTTATCTGCCCAACATCAATATATTAACCTTCTATAATTTTAAATTTCTAACATCTAAAAAGCCCATAGCATTGATCTTGTTCTATTATCAGAACAAATTTTAGAGCCTTGGTTCAGTCTAATTTTTCATATATCTAGGTATGTTTGCATTTTTTACAAATTCTATTTATCGATTTTACACAGAGTGGAGGGGGGTAGCGAGAAGTATCAACTCATAATTGCTTCACTTTAATAGTTCATTGCTTGCCACATACTGGGCTCCAAAACCCACACATTCAGTGCTCACCTTTAATCCAATTATACAAACAAGGAAGTCTCTGTATAATGGGATTCTTCAGGAGAGTGCACCACCCTACATCATCCAATCAGTCAAGGGTGTGGAGAAGAACTTACTCTTAAAACCAAGCCTTAGGCCATAACGACCTGGCCTGCTTACATTACAGCCTTTTCCCCGCACCCATCCCAAGCATAAGGGCTAATAATATCACCTGGGTGACAGGCTTCCATGTGGGCAGCGCCATCTTTAACAAAGTGAGCATATTATATTTTATCTGCCAAACACTACCCCTGGTCTAGAGGTATAGTTGCTCTCATGACTTAGGGTGAGTCAGAGTGTAGGATTTCTTAATTAAGGTACATAAACATTCTTTTCTAAAGGCTTTTAAGAAAAGAGAAGGGAAGGAATTCTTAGATAAGTTTAATCTTTCTTGCTCTGTAGTTAAATTATGACTTATCTGACCCAGCTGCCCTTGCAAGCCAGAAAGCTCCTGCATTCTTCTCTTTTCTTTCTCCACAGAAAGGAAGGGGTAAGAGGCTTGACTTTTCCTCATTAAAATGGCGTTGCTAGCTTGACCAGGCGGTGGCGCAGTGGATAGAATGTCGGACTGGGATGCGGAGGACCCAGGTTTGAGACCCCAAGGTCGCCAGCTTGAGCACGGGCCCATCTGGCTTGAACAAAAGCTCGCCAGCTTGGACCCAAGGTCGCTGGCTCCAGCAAGGGGTGGCTCAGTCTGCTGAAGGCCCAGGGTCAAGGCACGTGTGAGAAAGCAATCAATGAACAACTATGGTGTCGCAATGGCAATGTAAAACTGATGATTGATGCTTCTCATCTCTCTTCATTCCTGTCTGTCTGTCCCTATCTCTGACTCTCTCTCTGTCCCTGTAAAATGGCATTGTTAATACTAAGTGTTGGGCAGATAAAATATATTATGCTCACTTTGTTAAAGATGGCGCTGCCCACATGGAAGTTTGTTGATATTAATGTGTGTTCTGGAACAGGCTGTGGGCAGGCCAGGTCGTCATAGGCTAAGGCTTAGTTTAAGAGTAAGCTCTTCCCCACACCCTTGACTGATTGGATGATGTAGGGTGGTGCACTCTCTTGAGGAATCCCATTATGCCTCAGATGGGTGGCTTTGTATCAGAGACTTTCTTTATGTATAATTGGATTAAAGGTTTGGATTTTCTATGCTATAAACTGGGGCAGTCCGGGAGCTTGCTCGCTCTTGGTTCCTGAGTTCCTGAGGTTGGTATTAGAGAGGAGAGCAGATTAAGGCCATGTGGAGGAAAAGTAGCCAAGATGGCAGAGTGCTGAGGAAAAAGCCAGTTAAAAGTTTGTGTAGAGAGAAGGAGATGGGAAACAGGGGTGAATAAGTCTGGTGAGCTAGAAACCTTTGATTCTAGGAAACTCAGATAAGTCAGTAGCTTTGTGAGTACTGACTGTGTGGGTTTTGGAGCCCAGTATGTGTTTTTGCTTGCCCGCCGGGTGCAAGCTAGAATTAAAGCTGATGGCTCACCAGTTTTTGGCTCCATTGTTTCATTACCGACTGTTCGAATCCAATGCGAACCTGCACGAGTCAGGTGGCTGTGATAGTGGCCGCGACTATTGGCTTTACACTAAGTTTTACAGTTCCTTAGCACATTATCAAAAGGGAAGCCTGCATGGACCTTACAAACTCAAGAGTCAGAAAAGAACCACATAGGATGGTATGAACAGAAAAATTCCTATCTGAAGTGTGTCATTGTGGACAGTCACATTCTAGGTCTGTAGCTTCCTTGAAAAAGGTCAATCTTTAAGTGAGCCTGTCTGTTGTCTTTTTGCATCTAAGATAACACACCTTTGGAATGTCAGAATAATTTCCTTTTCCAGAACCCCCAGGACATAATAGCTGCACCAGAGCACAGAATCCCTCATTGTTATCATGATTCCCAAATTCCATCTCTGTGCTGTAAACGTTAATCACTAAGCATCCTGCCAGCACGAATGTAAAAGAACTACTGTATGTGCATCTCCATTTTGCCATTTTATTCAATCCCAGAGATTTCCTTTCTTCTAATACAGTGGTTCTTAACCTGGGTTCTATTAAACCCTAGGGGTTCGATGAGTCGGTCTCAGGGGTCCAAAGAAGCCTCTGCCACGGAAGCCAGAATAAAGTAATACTGTAATTTGTTAGGAGTTCATGCACTTTGTTGGTTTTGTTCTTTGAGCAAGGTGATGTTCATGCACGGCTCATTTTGTGCACCAGTAAGAAAACATATACCTATGTCTTGAATTTGGAAAAAAAAAATCATATTTTATTTATCACTAAAGAAGGGTTCGATGAATGCGCATATAAAACTGGTGTGTTTGATACCTTAAAAAGGTTAAGAACCACTGTTCTAATACCTTAATCCACCACCAGTGGATTTCATGTAATGGTCCTTAATCTCCTCCTTTTAGTTTAATGTATAAAATAAACTGCAAAACTGCCATTCTCTGGAGCATCTTCTCAGTCCGTTGAGATTTTGCGTCCGGCAGTTGTAGTCAGTTTGGCTTAAATAAACTCATAATAATTTTCTATGTGTGTGGACGTTTCTTACATTGACATTGGGTATTAGGAAATAATACTAAAATCATTTCATGGAGGTAATGAATCTAATGACCCAACACGTTTGGTGAGGTTAGAAGGAGGCAGGGTCCGTTTCAGGAAATCCACAGGAATAGGTCTTCCAGAGCAGCCACTTTCTGGGTCCTCAAGGTCACTTCCCACGCCAGGCCTTGGCTCCTGCCTACCCTGTGGTCTGTAATACCCTCACTGTTGTGTTGGAACAGCGAGAAACAGACATTCTGCCACTCAATCAAGAAGCCAAAATAAGAAATTAGGGAGTCTTTATTAGCCAGCTGTACAATCACATGGAGACTAATCCTTTCAAATCAAGTGGTCCTGACGACAGTCTTGAACTAGCTTTTAAAGACAAAATTACATACTGATTGAGGAATGGGGAGGAGAGGAAGCATAGCAGTAAAACAAAGTAGTGAAACAAGCTGTAAAGCCAGTAGTCAAGGCCACCATCACAGCCACCTGGCTCATGCAGGTTCGCATTGGATTCGGACAGTCGGTAATGAAACAACGGAGCCAAGAACTGGTGAGCCATCAGCTTTAATTCTAGCTTGCACCCGGCGGGCAAGCAAAAACACACACTGGGCTCCAAAACCCACTCATTCAGTGCTCACAAAGCTACTGACTTATCCGAGTTTCCTAGAATCAAAGGTTTCTAGCTCACCAGACTTATTCACCTCTGTTCCCCATCTCCTTCTTCAGCACAAACTCTGCACAAACTGGCTTCTTCCTCAGCACTCTGCCATCTTGGCTGCTTCTCCTGGCCTCCACATGGTCTTAATCTGCTCTCCTCTCTAATACTAACCTCAGGAACTGAGAGCGAGAGCAAGCTCCCGGCTTGCCCCACTTTACCCTTTAATCCAATCTACAGACAAGGAAGTCTCTGATACAAAGTCACTTATCTGAGATACTGGGAGGATTCCTCATGAGAGTGTACCACCATACATCCAATCAGTCAAGGGTATGGGGAAAAGCTTACTTTTTTTTTTTAATTTTGTTTTATTTATTCATTTTAGAGAGGAGACACAGAGTGTGAGAGAGAAACAGAGAGAAAGAGAAAGGGAGGGAGGAGCTGGAAGCATCAACTCCCATATGTGCCTTGACCATACCAGTGCAGGGTTTTGAACTGGCGACCTCAGTGTTCCCAGGTCGATGCTTTATCCACTGAACCACCACAGGTCAGGCCGGGAAAAGCTTACTCATAAAACTAAGACTTAGGCTATAATGACCCAGCCTGCCCACAGCCTGTCCCCGAACACACATTAATATCAATGAATTTCCATGTGGGCAGTGCCATCTTTAACAAAGTGAGCATGTAAAGCCAGTAGTCGCGGCCACCATCAGAGCCGCCTGGCCCATGCAGGTCCTCATTGGATTCGGACAGTGGGTAATGAAACACTGGAGCCAAAAACTGGTGAGCCATCAGCTTTAATTCTAGCTTGCACCTAGCGGGCAAGCACACTGGGCTCCAAAACACACACTGGGCTCCAAAACCCACTCATTCAGTGCTCACAAAGCTACTGACTTATCCGAGTTTTCTAGAATCAAAGGTTTCTAGGTCACCAGCCTTACTCACCTGTTCCCCATCTCTTCTCTCTGCACAAACTGGCTTCTCCCTCAGCACTCCACCATCTTGGCTGCTTTTCCTCTCCTCCACATGGCCTTAATCTGCTCTCCTCTCTAATATCTCAGGAACCAAGAGAGCAAGCTCCTGGACTGCCCGACTTTATAGTGTAGATTCAAAACCTTTAATCCAATCTACACACAAGGAACTCTCTGATACAAAGTCACCCATCTGAGGCATAATGGAATTCCTCAGGAGTGCAGTACCCTACATCATCCAATCAGTCACGGGTGTGGGGAAAAGCTTACTCTTAAAACCAAGCCTTAGTCCATAACAACTTGGCCTGCTTACATTACAGCCTTTCCCCCACACCCATCCCAAGCATAAGGGCAAATAATATCACCTGGGTGACGGGCTTCCATGTGGGCAGCTCCATCTTTAACAAAGTGAGCATAATATATTTTATCTGCCCAACAGAGCATAATATATTTTATCTGCCCAACACAAGCTCTCTTACAATGTTTATCTGTAGCAGGGGTCCCCAAACTGCAGCCCCCTGAGGCCATTTATCAGCCCCCGTTGCACTTCCGGAAGGGGCACCTCTTTCATTGGTGATCAGTGAGAGGAGCACAGGATGCATCTGCACCCGTAGTTCCCATTGAAATACTGGTAAGTTTGTTGATTTAAATTTACCTTTTCTTTATTTTAAATATTGTATTTGTTCCCATTTTGTTAGTTTTTTTAAAAAATATTTATTTTATTTTATTCATTTTAGAGAGGAGACACAGAGTAAGAGAGAGAAAGAGAGAAAGGGGGGAGGAGCTGGAAGCATCAACTCCCATATGTGCCTTGACCAGACCAGTGCAGGGTTTTGAACTGGCGACCTCAGTGTTCCCAGATCGACACTTTATCCACTGCGCCACCACAGGTTAGGCTCCCGTTTTGTTTTTTACTTTAAAATAAGTGTAAAGCCAGTAGTCAAGGCCATCATCACAACAGTCTGACCCGTGCAGGTTCACATTGGATTCGAACAGTCGGTAATGAAACAATGGAACCAAGAACTTGTGAGCCATCAGCTTTAATTCTAGCTTGCACCCGGCGGGCAAGCAAAAATACACACTGGGCTCCAAAACCCACTCATTCAGTGCTTACAAAGCTACTGACTTACCCGAGTCTCCTAGAATCAAAGCTTTCTAGCTCACCAGACTTATTCACCTCTGTTTCCCATCTCCTCCAGCACAAACTCTTACCAAACTGGCTTCTTCCTCAGCACTCTGCCATCTTGGCTACTTTTCCTCCACCTGGCCTTAATCTGCTCTCCTCTCTAATACTAATCTCAGGAAACCAGGAACCGAGAGAGAGCTCAAGCTACTGGTCTCTCCCCCTTTATACCATAGAATCAAAACCTTTAATCCAATTATACAAACAAGGAAATCTCTGTATAATGGGATTCCTCAGGAGCGTGCACCACCCTACATTATCCAATCAGTCAAGGGTGTGGGGAAAAGCTTACTCTTAAAGCCAAGCCTTAGGTCATAACAACCTGGCCTGCTTACATTACAGCCTTTCCCCCACACCCATCCCAAGCATAAGGGCAAATAATATCACCTGGGTGACAGGCTTCCATGTGGGAAGCGCCATCTTTAACAAAGTGAGCATATTATATTTTTGTTGGGATTGCGGGGGCAATAAGAATTCATGTTTTAGGCAGAATGACACTGAGAAGAAACAGGGCCTTGAGAAGAAGCAGGGAAGATAAAAGGCATAGGCCATAAATGAGCAGAATGACCCTGAGAAGAAGCAGGGAAGATAAAAGGCATAGGCCATAAATGACCCTGAGAAGAAACAGGAGTTAGATACAATTAACTGCACCCACAGCCTGCTATGTCTGGCTAAGATAAGCAAAACCGTTACAGAAGGTTCAAGCAGTAATTGCATGAACCGTTTGTCTGTTTTAAAATTTTTCCACTGTCCACCTTGTTACCAAGCCATGTAACTGTGTGTAATCTTCTGCCCACCTATAGCTAACTGCCAAGTTTGCTTCTGTATCCAACGCTTGCTTGCTCAGCTATATAAGCTATAGTCTGTAAGTGCTCGGTGTGACTCCATTGACAGCCTTTTGAGTGCTGTAGGAGCTCACCCCTGTGCAGGTTTGCATATTTTTTTGGCCATAAATATTCTTTGAACTCCTGAAAGTCTCTGGTGTTTGTTTCTGCACCCGGCGAATGCAACAATTTTATCTGCCCAACAATAAGATATGTGCAGTGTTCATAGGGATTTGTTCATAGTTTTTTTATAGTCCGGCCCTCCTACAATCTGAGGGACAGTGATCTGGCCCCCTATGTAAAAAGCTTGGGGACCCCCGATCTATAGGCTTAATTCAGGGAGAAACATTCTGAGAACACCTGCAACCTTGCAAAGCTAGCCCAAGGCCACAGTCTGGGAAATCAGCCTCAAGGCCAGGAATTGGGAATCCTTTTAGAAAAAGTAAATTCTGCTAAAAGTCTCTTTGTTTTAGAGAAAGTAAATTCTGCCAAAAATTATTCATGCTAAGAGCCTTTCTTTTCTATATTTCATCACCATTTCCAAGCACTGAAAGCCTGTCCTTCCAGGTTCACCTCCACTGTGGAACTTCAGCTCAGCTCCACCCTCCTCTCACAGGAGCCGTAGACACGAGGTTTTGAACATCTGTTCCCTTCACTGAGGCATACACGGTCTATCTCTGTCTTCCCAAGTCCCCTGCTAGATTTCCGTGGCCCGCGGTGGGGCAAGGGCAGACCTAGGGGTTAGAACGGACATCCCAGCGCAATCCGGGAAGGGCACCGGGGTTGGGCAGTATCGTCCAGGCAGCGCCTCCTGCTCTGGGCTGTGCTGCGCTGCTTGGTCACGTGGCTGAAGGACGTGGAGCGCGTGGTGGGAGGCTCGGTGCCTGGTGAGCGCGTGACCCCGGTTGTGCCGGGTCCCGATGGGCAGGCCCCTGGGTGGGGGGTTCCCAAACCCTCCCTTGGGGAGGGAGCTGGGGCCGGGCACAGCGGCCACGGCAGCCGCGAGTGGGGAGGACCGCGGGGCGGAGCAGCGGGGCTCTGTGGACACTGGGCAGGTTGTGGGTGACCTGGCAATTCGGCTCTTTCCACGCTAATGCCAGTGTAAAGGTCTCGTCCGACATTGAAAATAGAAGAAACAGGCTGAAAGAAACTTTTTTCTTTTTTTTTCTACTCCCCACTTTCTCTCCCCCCCACCTTCTGTTTTCCTTTCTTATTTTTTTTCTATTATTTTGACCCTTAAGACTTACAGTGCACGAAATGCAATGTAGTATCCTGGATTGGATCGTTGAACAGAAAAAGGACATCAGTAGAAAAACTGGGTAATTCTAATAGGGTCTGTTGTTTAGTTAATGTTAAATTCTTAATTCTGATAAATGTACCCTAATATTAACAGTAGAGAAATCTAGGTAAAGGGTATACAGTTCTTTGTATTATCTGAGCAATTTACTGTAAATCTAAAACTGTTTTTAACAGAAAACGTTACAAAACTAGTTATCCTCTGGTGCTGCGCAGCAGGCCATTCTTCACCAGGCAGGGGTCCAATTCATTCCTCTTTCCCAAGCCTAGCAGGAAGTGTTTGTTTGTTTGACCAACTTGTTTGCTAAGGCAAGTGTTGTTAGGCTACTGGGTGTTGGTTCTTCTAGTCCAGGTTTCCCAGGCAGAAGTCCTGTTTTCTCTTTTAAATCTGTCCGTCAGTTATCTCTGGAGCACCTGTTATGCTCAAGCAAATGAAACACATGTACTCCCTGCACTAGGGGTGTGTACAGTAAAAAACATTAGATAAAAAGTAAGGGCTATTGAAAGAAACAGTACAGATCTAGGACAGCTCAGAGGCAGGGGAAATCACATCAAACCAAGGGTAGTCTGGAAAGCCACTGGAGGGAGTGGCTGTCATGAAGTGAGCAGGGCCTGAGATGAGAAAGCCCTAGCTAGGGATGGAAGGTGACCAGGCTGAAGCCACCAGG
The DNA here is from genome assembly GCA_037038555.1 of Rhynchonycteris naso. Classification (NCBI taxonomy): domain Eukaryota; kingdom Metazoa; phylum Chordata; class Mammalia; order Chiroptera; family Emballonuridae; genus Rhynchonycteris; species Rhynchonycteris naso. Next base: position 235,290,138 of record CM072995.1, read on the forward strand.
AGCAGGTGTAGTCCCTCTTACGTGGAAGCACAGAGCATGCGCAGGGAATACTGATGGTTGAAACAAGAAGTAAAAACAGGATTCTTCTTGTAGAAAACAAGGTGACACTTTTATTATATATGCCACGAGAACCATGGAATGCAATGGGCATCATTAAAACTGTGCTTGGCAACAGTGTGTAGGATAGCTTGGAGTATTTGGACCTGTTAGTTTAGCCCAGGAGAACAAGAAATTCAGCCAGGCCTGTGAAGTTAAGTTGCATAAAAGTTAATGTGCATATGATATTGGAAGATTTTGTGGACCTAGAGGACTTGGCAGCTGAAGGTACCAAAGAAAGAAAGAATTTTAAAAAGGGAGGGGGGAGGGAAGGAGAAAAAACAATTCCAAAGTTTTAATACTGGTTGTTTTAGAGCATTGTTGATACATTTGCAGAAACAGAGGACTCAGGAGTAGATGTGGCTGTAGTGGGGGAGAAGAATGAATTTGTTTTTGAACAAGCAGTGTTTGAATTGCTGTCAGGATATCCTGCTGGAGTTGTGTATTTAAGAACGGAAGCCAAACATATACAGAAGGGACAGGATGAGGAAGCAGATCCTGAGCGAGCAGATGAGATGGGGATTTTTGGGGAGTTGAAGAGCTACAATGGACCAGGGGTCTGGGTGTGGTGCGTCAGTAAGCACAGCCTCTGTAGAAGTGAAGGTGGCTGAGGAGCGAGACTAGGTCTTGGATTTAGCAATTAGGTAGTCACTGGTCACTTTTCAAAGAGTTATTTTAGGGCAGAAGTAGGATGATTGTCTGCTTAGTCTGCAAACTGTTCAATCTGTGGCTTTTCCAAGTGGCCAGACTTCAGAACAAGAAGCCAGGTAGATGGTTTCTAGTTCTAGCTCTGCCACTACCTGTATAATTTGTGGCTAGTCCTATATGCCTAGACTGGCATAGGGAAATATATCTTTTTTTAAATATATATTTATTTATTTTACAGGGACAGAGAGAGAGAGGGGGGGGGATAGATAGGGACAGACAGGAACGGAGAGAGGTGAGAAGCATCAATCATTAGTTTTTCGTTGCCGTCGCAACACCTTAGTTGTTCATTGATTGCTTTCTCACATGTGCCTTGACCACGGGCCTTCAGCAGACCGAGCAACCCCTTGCTGGAGCCAGCGACCTTGGGTCCAAGCTGGCGAGCTTTAGCTCAAGCCAGATGGGCCCACGCTCAAGCTGGTGAGCTCGGGGTCTCGAACCTGGGTCTTCTGCATCGCAGTCCGACGCTCTATCCACTGCGCCACTGCCTGGTCAGGTGGGAAATATATCTTAATAAGACCAGAAGGAATCTTTTATTTTCTAAGTAGTGCCTCCTAGTTCACAGAACTAGGGTTCCATGGGGCACACTTTGGAAAATGCAGATATAGAACCAAGATTTTAGAGCTCTAAAGAATAATAATAAAAATATCTCATGCAATCCCTCTATTTGACAAATGAAGAAACTAATACTCAAATTCTAATTCATTACATATATAATCCTATAAAGCAGTTATGCTTAAACCCAGTTTGGAGATTTGAATATAAGCTCCAAGAAGTTAAATAATTTGCCCAGGATCACAGAGCAGCAAGTAGTGGAGTGAAATTTGAACGCAGACCTCCCATAGCCAGGCCTTCTCTGTTGCAGATCTTAGTTATCAACAATTTTTAAAAGGAACTTATTGTGGATAAAGCATCTACCTGGAACACTGAGGTTGCTGGTTCAAAACTGGGCTTGCCCGGTCAAGGCACATAGGGGAGTTGATGCTTCCTGCTCCTCATCCCCTTCTCTCTCTCTTTACCCTCTCTAAAATGAATAAATAAATTCTTCAAAAGAAAACTGAATAAAGGAATATACATATTAATTTTTAGAGAGAAGAGACTGAGACAGAGGGAGATAAGAGCAGGAAGCATCAGCCTGTAGTAGTTGCTTCTCATATGTGCCCTGATTGGGAAAGCCCAGGGTTTTGAACCTGCAACCTCAGCATTCTCAGTCAATGCCTCATCCACTGCACCATCACAGGTCAGGCTGGTTGTCAACATTGAATGCATTTAAAACTAATTAAATGGAATGGTAGTAATGTGTTCAAAAAGTTAAGTTTAATTTGACTACATTTCATACTACTATTACTGGTAGTATATAAAAAGTAGAAGGGTACACAGCCAATAGTTCCTAAAGTTACAGTTTAAAAAAACAGCAGAGCATTGGACCATGTGAATGCTTATTATTATGTTCAACTCTGAATAGCGGGAAAACATTCCCATGACGCCTAGATATATGTGGTACATTAAAACAATATTCTTAGCTAATCCTGCGATTGCATATTCTTTCCTCTTATTGCTTTTTTCCTTTGTATTAACCAATTTTGTTTTCTTCACTGCTGGCTGCCTAATCATGACCACACCTTCCTTAACAGGGAAGTAAGATTGCATTTATAAACAGGAATCTGTAGCACTAGAGGTAAAACACAGCTTCTTATATAATAAGTAATTTCCTATCTACCCTGACAAATAAAAATACAAGAAACTTACTTACTTACTTAGGAAATAAACTTGTGAACCAAGATGATTTTATAAATATTTGGGGGAAAAGTAGGTCCAATAGACTGTGTAGAGTATTGCTAAAAGTAGCTATTTTAGCCTTTTACTTTCAGTTCCATTAGATATCATAAATAATAGAAACTTGGTTTACTCCGATATTAATATCATTGAAACTCTTCAGATGATAGAAAGAGTGGCTAAGACTGAAACAGTGTCTGCCATCAGGGCTCTGAACTCAGAGTCTGGCTCTGGCTCTTGTTAGCTGTGTTACTTAACCTGGTTGTGCTTCAATTTAACTGTCTGTATTTAAATAATAATAGTGTTGTTTTACAGAGTGCTTGTAAAGATTAAATAGAATAATCTAAGGCCATGGCCAGTTTGCTTAGTGGATAGAGCATTGTCCTGGTCTATAAACTTCCCCGGTTTGATTCCCCATCAGGGCACACGTGAGAAGCGACCATCTGCTCCTCTCTCCCTCCTTCTCCCCATCCTCTCTCTCCCTCTTCCCCTTCTTTCCCTTCTCCCTTCCCACAGCCAGTGGCTTGATTGGTTCAAGCGTGGGCCCCGGACTTTGAGGATAGCTCTGTTGATTCAAGCATTGGCCCCAGACAGGGGTTGCCAGGGATTCCAGTTGGGGCACATGTGGGCGTCTATCTTACTTTTTACCCTCCTCTCACTTATAAATAAATAAATAGAATAGAATAGCATAATCCAAGTAAAGCATTTAGAATAATGCCTAGAACACAGAAAGCAAGCAGTAAGTGCTAAATAGTGATTATTAATTATGTCATTTAAAAAATTGTTTCTGGCCCTGCCCAGTTGGCTCAGTGGTAGAATGTTGGCCCTCCGTGTGGATGTCCTGGGTTCAATTCCTGGTCATCACACACAGAAGTACCCATCTGCTTAACCCCTACCTCTTCTCTCTCTTCCCTTCCCGCACCCATTGCTAAGTTGGCTCCAGCGAGTTGACCAGGAGCACTGAGGATGGCTCCATGGCCTCCACCTTAGGTGCTAAATAATGGATCCAGTTCCAATGGAGCAATGGCCCCAGATGGGCAGAGCATTGCCCCCTAGTGGGCTTCCTGGGTGGATTCTGGTACAGGTGCAAGTGAGAATCTGTCTTTCTGCCTCCCCTCCTCTCATTAAAAATAAAAATAATAAAAATAAAATAGATTGTTCCTGATTTAAGGCATCCAGTTTAATAATTTTCTTATATAGGAGTGCACAACTGAACACACTTCTCATCTTGTTCCTTAATCCAGTTAAAAGTCCCTTATTTTTTTCTGTGTTAAAAATTTTAACATATTATTGAATACATATATAAAATACATATAATAAAATGCACCATTGTAAATATACAGTTGGATTATTATTTTTATATTTTTATTTTTTTGATTATTTTTGACAAAGCATCATTCTAGTCATGATAGAAGACTTCCTCATTATCCAAAGACTTTCCCTCATGTCCCTCAAAGTTCACCTTCCCACCCAGGCAACCTCTGATCTATTGTCTGTTATAAACATTAGTTTTCCCAGCATTTCATACAGTATGTGGTTCTTTGGTTAGCATAATGTCTTTAAGACTCACTCCTGTTATTAAATGTATCAGAAATTCATTATTTATTGCTGTGTGTATTCTATTGTAGGGACGTATTCTAATGTGTCTGTTTTCCTGTTGATGGGCATTTGGGTTCTTTCTAGGTTGGGGCTGAGTTGAGTAATGCTGTGAACACTCATGCACACACCTCAGTGTGAACGTATGTTTTCATTTCTCATGGATCAATACCAAGAATGCAGTTGCTGGATCATCATTGAAAAGAAACTGTCAAACTTTTCACAGTGTTTGTGCCATTTTATACTCCCACCAACAGTGTAGGTGGTTGTGCACATCCTCAGCAGCACTTGGGACTGGCAGTAGTAGGTGATGGAATCTTATTGTAGTTTAAATCTCCAATGCCCTGATGACTAAGGGTGTTGAGTGTCTTTCTTTCTTTGTATCTTCTTTGATGATGTATTGATTCACATCTTCTAAGGGTCTTTGTTTTTATTTTTTTATTTTATTTTTTTTTAAAGAGACAGAGAGAGAGTCAGAGAGAGGGATAGATAAAGACAGACAGACAGGAATGGAGAGAGATGAGAAGCATCAATCATCAGTTTTTTGTTGCCGTTGCGACACCTTAGTTGTTCATTGATTGCTTTCTCACATGTGCCTTGACTGGGGGGAGGGGAGAGGGGCTACAGCAGACCGAGTAACCCCTTGCTCAAGACAGCAACCTTGGGTCCAAGCTGGTGAACTTCGATGTCTCAAACCTGGGTTCTCCGGATCCCAGTCCGATGCTCTGTCCACTGCGCCACCGCCTGGTCAGGCAGAGTCTTTGGGGTTTTTTTGTTGTTTTTTTACAGGGACAGAGAAAGAGTCAGAGTCAGAGAGAGGGATAGACAGACAGGAACAGAGAGAGGTGAGAAGCATCAATCATTCGTTTTTAGTTGCCATTGCGATACCATAGTTGTTCATTGATTGCTTTCTCACACGTGCTTTGACTGCAGGCCTTCAGCAGACCGAGCAACCCCTTGCTGGAGCCAGCGACCTTGGGTCCAAGCTGGTGAGCTTTTACTCAAGCCAGATGGGCTGGCGACCTTGAGGTCTCGAACCTGGGCCCTTCCGCATCCCAGTCCGACGCTCTATCCACTGCACCACCGCCTAGTCAGGCAGGGTCTTTGTTTTTAAACATTGAAAATACATAGTATTTTGACACTAAAAACAATAGAAAATCCTTCATACGTTTTCAGATTTATTTGGCATCTACACGTGGTTTTAATAGTGGGAGAATAAGAGATCTCACCAAAAACTGAAATTTAATTATTTTTGAAAGACTCATATTTATATTTGAAAGTCCTTTTAAGCAACTACTTAAACAGCAGGATATTTAGGAAAAGTATGTCAGGGGTGTGTGTGTGTGTGTGTGTGTGTGTGTGTGTGTGTGTGTGTGTTTTAATGAGTCTTGTGAAAAGGATGAAATATTTCTAAATAACAACTGCAAAGCAGCTATTTTGAAATGTATGGTGGTGAAAGTCCCTCTTAACTGTACTCTGTATGACCCTGAGCACTCCAGGTGCTCTCCATCCACCAAGTAGGCCACTGTCACCAGGTAGGTGTCCTTGTCTTCAGACAGGGTTGGCTCAGTGATGATTTCCCTGTACAGTATTTTTACCTGGAAATGTTTTTTTTTCCTGAGAAGGGCAGGCAATTAGTCCCAGGGTATCTAGTGTGAAGCCTTGCTGAGGTTACCATTTTGTTTCCCTGCCCTAGAGGCAAGTTGGTTTCAGTTTGTATATTCCTTCCTTGCTTTATTCTTTTATAAAACAAATATTTATGGCCTGACCTGTGGTGGCGCAGTGGATCAAGTGTTGACCTTGAACACTGAGGTCGCCAGTTCGAAACCCAGGTTTCCCTGGTCAAGGCACATATGGGAGGAGTATGGTAGAAGGTCATAAGTGCAAGGAGAAAGATAAACAGGAAACTGGGACAGGGAGACATTTCCAATTTTAGGTGGGGTGCCAGGACAGGCCTCACCAAGAAGGTGAGACTGAAAAAGGACCCACAGGAGATGAGGAATCAGCTGAGCAACTTGGGGGAAAAGATTCCTTCCTCTGTGCAGGGCAAGCACATTGCTCTGGGGCGGGAATGTCTGACACAGTCAAAAACACAGGGAGGGCCTGACCTGGTGGCGCAGTGGATAAAATGTCGACCTGAAAACTCTGAGGTCGCCAGCTTGAAACCCTGGGCTTGACTGGTCAAGGCACATGTAGTAGTTGATGCTTTCTGCTCCTTTTTCTTTCTCTCTCTCACTCTCTCTCCTCTCTAAAATGAATAAATAAAATTTTTAAAAAAGAAAAGAACATGGCGAGGCCAGGGCAGTCAGACTAGGCACTGACTGGGGCTGAGGTGAGCAGAGGGCCCTTGGCTATTGAAAGGCTTTGGTATTTAAAATAAAAAAGGTTTTGGTTGCATTGCAAAATAGGTTTTTAACAAAGATTCAACCTGAATTGAGAAAGAGAGAGGTGGGGCAGCTTTGTCCCTCCTATCTATCACTGTCCCAAATACAAAAGCTTTGCTCTTAAGTTTCTGCCCAAAAATGGCAAATGAACCAAGTGGGGCTGTAGAAGAACCTGGAAGAGCCCCGAATCCCTGACTTGGGTAAAGGTCTGTGAGGGGACAGAGGCAGCATGGGCTGAGTCATTGCAAGGCTCGTTTTTCAGAGACTTTTCTGAATTTTATGTTTTATGTAGCTCTTAGGTTTGTGAAAACGGAACCCTTTCTTTGTATATCAGGAGTGTGCTGTTTCCTTGGCACAGAGTGATCTGCTGTATCCTGATAGTAGATTACTACCTTCAGTGAGAGACTCTCATGCTTCCTTATGATCCACTGCATCTTTGAATGAACAAGTTGAATTTTTTCTTACCTAAAGGAGTCCGGAAAAGTTGAATTGGGTTGTGTTTGTGTGCTGGTTCTTTTCTGGGGTAGTCCTGCCTGCAAAACACAAGAAGGAGCTTTTCTTCCCTAGAAAACCCCACTTCCTTACACTGACGGTGTTTTAACTACTGCTTTTCTTCACTACAGATAAACTGTTTTTGCTTTAAGGTAAAGACAGCGTCTGGCCTATGAGCAGTGTGTTGAGGCCGCCCAGTGAGGCGGAGGCGCCCAGCTGGGAAACTGAGGAGGAGGAGGATGACATGGCAGAAGGCGATTTAGGGTATGGCCTCGGAAGAAGGCCCGGCAGTATTTATGAAATGCAAGTTCCACAGTTACTTACATCTAGAAAAAGATCAGATGAAAGGAACTTTAGCCCTCCCCCATTTCCAAGAAAGGAGGAAGAAAGAAGTCAGTATTCCAGGTCTAAGAGCTTGCAAGATACAGAACCTGAAGGGTCCAGAATTTTCCACCACAGACGGCAAAGTAGCGCTGGTAAGAAAAGATGCTTAGTGCCCTCTACCTCCTCTCCCCGCCCCTGCGAATCCTATCCGTGTTTCAACACTTCCAACACATGAAAATGGATCACCAGAGTGGATTCATCTGTTGAGACTGGTGATGGTTCAAAAGTCATTGATGTTTCTATTTACAAGAATTATTCAAATTGTGAAGTACACTAGTTATTCGACATATATATATATATACATACATATATGTGTATATATATATATGTATACATATATATGTATATATATATATGATCCTGATATAGGTAAATAATTACCTACCTTGCTTCTTTTGTGATGTAGTGGTATACTTCACTTATTCTTTTTTTTTCCCCCTTATTCAACAGATATTTATCGAGTACCTATTAGTTACCGGGAACCGTTCTAAGCTCTGGGGGATAACATCATTGAATGAAGTAATCAAAGGCCCTGAACTCATGGAGTTTAGTTTACATTCTACGTAGTAGATGAGAGGAAACATAAACCTACAGATCACAGCTATAGAACTTAAAGTCATGGAGTTTAGTTTACATTCTACATAGTAGAGGAGAGGAAACATAAACCTACAGATCACAGCTATAGAACGTCAGGCAGTGGTCAGTGAAGGGGTGGTGAGTGACTGGAGGGGCTGTGGCAGTGCTATTTTAGACAAGGGTTGGGAGCTCTAAGGAGGTGACATTTGAGCGCCACAAAGGTCCCCTGGTGCTTATCTGGGGAAGGAGTGTTAGTAATAGAACACACATGCTTCTGGTTATTTTAGGCATGTCATAAAATTATCAAAATAAAATTAATCTTTATTATAACTAAAAATATGCTGTACATTGCCTGACCAGGCGGTGGCGCAGTGGATAAAGCTTCGGACTGGGATGTGGAAGACCCCAGTTCGAGACCCCGAGCTCGCCAGCTTGAGCGCGGGCCTATCTGGCTTGAGCAAAAGCTCGCCAGCTTGGACCCAAGGTCGCTGGCTCCAGCAAGGGGTGGTTCGGTCTGCTCAAGGCCCGTGGTCGAGGCACATGTGAGAAAGCAATCAATGAACAACTAAGGTGTCGCAACAGCAACAAAAAACTAATGATTGATGCTTCTCACCTCTCTCTGTTCCTGTCTGTCTATCCCTCTCTCTGACTCTCTCTCTGTCCCTGTAAAAAAAAAAAAAAAAAAAGCTGTACATTAAGGAAAGACTAAAATTCAGAATCATACTGTGATAGAACGATACAACTCCAAAGCAATTAGGAACCCATGGATGGAGTCCATGCCTATGCTGTGATACAGCCCTGGTGTGGCTGAATTTTCTTGTAATCCATATTGTAAAGCTTCCCCACCAAAGTAGAACTAAAACAAATTAGAACAACACAAAAATAATTTAAGAAACCTGGTTTCAGACATATAACAACATGTTGTAGCTGGTGATCTATCCCTATCTCTCAAAATCCTTCCTGAAATTAGGATGAGATTATTTTATATTTTCCTTCCAGTTCCTTATTATATATAGAGAATGCATACTGTTTTGCAAGCAAGATATTGAAAACGAACATGATGCTAAGATGCCTTTGTGAAAACATGGGAAAACCATTGGGATAGAAACAAGGTGCAATGGTAATAGTACGAGCTTCTGTTTTGTTGTGTTAGGGACTTTTGTCTTCTTATCAAAGTTGACCTGATTCTAGATAAGAATATTGTGTGAATTTCCAAATAGGTAATTTTTGAATTACCAGAATGGTTTAAAACAACACAAATTTATTATCTTACAGTTCTGTAGGTCAGAAGTTTGAAACATGTCACTGGGCTAAAATCAAACTGTTGGCAGGGCTGCCTTCCTTCGGGAGACTGCAGGAGAGAATCTGTTTCCTTGCCACTTCCAGTTTCTGGCAGCTGCCTACATTCCTTGGCCCATGGCCCCTTCATCCATGTTTAAAGCCAGCAATGCCTGGTTGAGTCTTTCTCCTGCTGCATCAATCTGACATTAACTCTCCTGTCTTCCTCTTTCATTTATAAAGACCTGTGTTGTCATTGGACCCACCTAGGTAATGTAGGATAATCTTCCATTACCAAGTACTTAATTTAATCACATCTGCAAAGTCTCTTTTGCCATGTATTCACAGGTAATGGGGACTCAGATGTGGATGTCATTGGGGGCCATTATCCTGCCTACCACAAGGATTAATAAAACAGAACCTGTCACTGGCAATCCACAGTCACTTTTGCCCCTACCTACAACCCTGTGCCATCAGAGTAAGAACACGATTTAGGTTCTGCCTTGGATTCTGTCATGTTGATGAAAGTTCAGAATAGCAAAGAAAAAAATTGTTTTGAGAAAATTTTAATATTCCTCAAAATATTCTTTCTATAGTTTTTTTCTTCTTTTACTTCTTTTCCTCTTGCTTTAACTTACAACTTTAATGTTTTTCTATTGCCAGTGAGACCACAATGAAAGAGAAGCTCCTGGAAAGCTCAGTGTAACGTCTCAATTGGTCACATTAAAGAGAGAGTAATTACGTTATAGGAGACCTCTAGTCATTCTCTTTGGAAAGAAGTTGAATTCAGGTTTTTTCTTAGCTACACTGCTCACAAAAATTAGGGGATATTTAAAAATGAATACGAAGCGATAAAGAAAAAGCATTTAATTTTTTTATTAAACAAGAACATCAGAAAAGTAAACACAAGTCAAAGAAAGTTGTTTGATTATGCAAATGAGATGCAAAACCAACTTTTATTTCATTGGTGAAAATGCACTGTACAAAAGGCTGAAAGTACTGCATTATCTGCACAGTCCTTGATCTTGAAAGTAGATTTTGGGCCTGACCAGGAGGTGGTGCAGTGGATAGAGTGTTAGACTGGGATGTGGAGGACCCAGGTTCGAGACCCCAAGGTTGCCAGCTTGAGCGCGGGCTCATCTGGCTTGAGTAAAAAGCTTACCAGCTTGGAGCCAAGGTCGCTGGCTCCAGCAAGGTGTTGCTCGGTCTGCTGAAAGCCCATGGTCAAGGCACATGTGAGAAAGCAATCAGTGAACAACTATGGTGTCGCAATGGCAACAAAAAACTGATGATTGATCCTTCTCATCTCTCTCTGTTCCTGTCTGTCTGTCCCTATCTATCCCTCTCTCTAACTCTCTCTTGGTCCCTGTAAAAAAAATTTTTTTAAAGTAGATTTTGAAATATCCCCTCATTTTTGTGGACAGCATATTTATACCACTATATTAATCAAACCTAAACCTGTTTAAATAGCAAAATGTATTTATTTCACTCACCAACATTCATGTTCTTTTGTATTGCGTTTGTATGTAGCAACTAACCAATTATTAACAATAGTTTTATTTTAGAGTCCTTTTTAAAAAGTCTTTTTATTCAAACTATGTGTCTCTTCATATGTGAAATATTTGAAACTACCTATTTTTATCATTGTTTGGTTTATTCTCTTTGCAGACGGGACTCTATGTTTGATAATTTTTTTATTTTTTGTGTGGCAGAGACAGAGAGAGGGACAGATAAGGACAGACAGACAGGAATGGAGAGAGATGAGAAACATCGGTTCTTCGTTGTGGTTCCTTAGTTGTTCATTGATTGATTTCTCATATGTGCCTTGACCAGGGGGCTACAGCAGACTGAGTGACCCCATGCTCGAGCCAGCGACCTTGGGCTCAAGCTGGTGAGCTTTTGCTCAAACCAGATGAGCCCACACTCAAGCTAGCGACCTCAGGGTCTCGAACCTGGGTCCTCTACATCCCAGTTCAACACTCTATCCACTGCGCAACTGCCTAGTCAGTCATGTTTGATAATTTTTAAACAAATGTTCTTATTTAACTATTTAAAGATAATATGTGTTTTTTTTCTATTAGATTCTAATTCAGAACTGTCAAATGTAGAATTAAGGCAACGTCTCGATGAAACATTAGAGGTAGGTACTCTGGCTAATATAAAAATTTTCATGTGAATAAAAGCCTATTGGTAGATGTTTTGTTTAATACTAAAATTGTCTGGAAGTCAAATGTTGGATTGCCAGATATTCTCAATGAACCACAGTTTAAAGCTCATACCTTTGAACTGGCCTCCTCAGTTTCTTATCCTCCCCATCTCTCAAAAAATCTGTTTATGTAAACATGCCTTCCGACTCTCTTTTTGCCCCTAATCTACTGTTTCTCTAAATCTCCTCCTGGAGGAACTAGTTATCGTTTCCTTCCATCTGTCTTCCTAGTATTTGTGGCTTAAAATAACCTGACTTCATTTAACCTCTGAAGTCAAAGGTGCTGGGAACAGGCGTTTCTGTGGACGGTGCCTAATCTGCGGGGAAACAGGAAGTTCGTCTCAGTGTATGTTTGTGACTCTTGTGAAAGTTGCTGTATGCATTTCCTAGGGCCGGAATAACAGTACTACAAACTGCAGACTTAAAACAGCAGATATATTCCCTCTGTTCTGGAGGCTGAAAGTCCAAAATCAAGGTGTCAGTGGGCTATGTTCCCTCTGAGAGGTCTCTTTCTAGCTTCTGGTGGTTGCCCCCACCCCAATAATCTTTGTTCTTGGCATTCTTTGGCTTGTAGCTGCATTACTGCATTATCTGTCTCTGTCGTCATAATGGCCTTCTCCCCTTAGTGACTGTGCCCAAATTTCTTCTCATTTCATAAGGACACCAGTCATTGCTTGGGGCTTACCCTAATCCATTCTGACCTCCTTTTAACTTGATTACATCTGTAAAGACATGGTATCCTTTTCCTTTTTTTTTTTTAATTTTTAAGATTTTATTTATTGCTTTTTTAAAAAAAATTTCCCCCCCCCTAGGGACAAAGAGAGAGAGTCAGAGAGAGGGATAGATAGGGACAGAGACAGGAACGGAGAGAGGTGAGAAGCATCAATCATTAGTTTTTTGTTGCCGTTGCAACACCATAGTTGTTCATTGATTGCTTTCTCATATGTGCCTTGACCGCAGGCCTTCAGCAGACTGAGCACTCCCCTGCCGGAGCCAGCGACCTTGGGTCCAAGCTGGTGAACTTTTTGCTCAAGCCAGATGGGCCCGCACTCAAGCTGGCGACCTCGGGGTCTTGAACCCGGGTCTTCCGCATCCCAGTCTGACGCTCTATCCACTGCACCACTGCCAGATCGGGCTTTATTTATTGCTTTTATAGAGAGAAGGGGGAAGCGAGAACTATCAACTCATAGCTGCTTCACTTTAGTTATTCATTACTTGCTTGTCATGTAAGTGTCTTGACCAGGCAGGTCCAGAGTTTTGAGCCAGCGAGCTGTGTTCCAGGTCAACGCTCTATCCACTGCGCCACCACAGGCCAGAAGACCCGGTTTCCAAATAAGGTCACTATCACAGTACCAGGAGTCAGAATTTGAACATTTCTTTTGTGGGGGACACAATTCAACCTGTAATAACTACTGTAGCTATGAGAATGATCAGGTGTTTATTCTATACGGCCAAAGGATTTTTTGTTTTTCATATTTTTAGTTGTGTGGTCTAGATGGGTAAAAGCAAAAGATTTGGGCTTTGAGTTACAAATGGCACCTGATAATGCTCCTCTCAGTTTTGGCTTGCCCTGTCCACTGATAGAACTGTAGTCATTTCCAACCTCATTTGTAAGGTCAGAGTGCTGTGAATCAAACTGCGTGCTGCACTTAAATGTCGACTGTAATCCCATTGGTCATTTGGGGCTGCACATCTGACAGATAAGAAGACTAATTTTATTTCTCTTCTCAGGAGGTAGAAATTTTAAAAACTGAACTTGAGGCATCTCAAAGACAACTTGATGGTAAAGAGGAAGCATTGAAAATTCTTCAAAGTATGGTAAGAAGTTTTTTAAAACTTTCAGCACCTTTCAAAGTCTGATATTAAGTGGTATGGTTTTAGTGGGTTTTTTTTTTCTGATTTATTGATTTTAGGGAAGAGAGAGGAAGAGGAGAGGGAGGAAGAAACATCAATTTTGTTGTTCCATTTATTTATGCATTCTTTAGTTGATTCTTGTATGTGCTCTGAGCCAAGATTGAACCTTCAACCTTGGAATAAGGAGATGATGGTCTAACCCAGTGGTTTTCAACCACTGTCTGTGGACTGGTGCCAGTCTCCAGAAATTTTCTGCCCTTCCATGGACCGGTGTCAGTCTCCAGAAGTTTCCTGCCCATCCATTAAAGAGTTAACCACCCAGCTGTTGTATGATTATAGAATCTATAATCATTGGGTTGAAAACCACTGTTCTAACCAAGCTACCAGGTGAGGGTGATTCTAGCTTTTAAAACCAAAGCAGCAGTGCTTATTATAATTGAGTTTGTTTTGAGGTATAGATTTTTTGACAGCTTTATTGAGGTATAATTTACATGCTGTGAAATTCAGTTGTTTTAAGTTGTTACTAAACTTAAAAGTTTTGCAACCATCACCATAATCTAATTTTAGAACATTTTAACACCCCAAAAGGAACTTTGTACACATTAGCAGTCACTTTCCATTCCCATCCCTAATCTTTCTTTCTTTTTTTTCTCTTCTTTTTTGTGACAGAGGCAAAGAGAGGGACAGATAGGGAGAGACAGACAGGAAGGGAGAGAGATGAGAAGCATCAGTTCTTTGTTGCGGCACCTTGGTTGTTCATTGATTGCTTTCTCATATGTGCCTTGACCGGGGTGGCTAAAGCAGACTGAGTGACCCCTTGCTCAAGCCAGCGACCTTGGGTTCAAGCTAGTGAGCCTTGCTCAAACCAGATGAGCCCTCGCTCAAGCTGGCTACCTCGGGGTTTCGAACCTGTGTCCTCTGCGTCCGAGTCCAACGCTCTATCCACTGTGCCACTGCCTGGTCAGGCTAATCTTTCTATTTTTAAATTAAATTTATTGGGGGAGAAGGGGAGTAAAGAGGGACAAATATAACCCACATAGATGGGCTATAAAACAGACTTGTGGACACAGATAAAAGTGAGGTTGTTACCAGGTAGAGGGGAGTAAAGGACAAATTTATAATGATGGAAAATGATTTGACTTTGGATTATGGAACGCAACACAATTAACAGTTCAAATGGTATAGAGATGTTTACCTGAAACCTGTGTATTCTTAGTGATCAATGTTGCCCCATTAAATTTAATTTCTAAATAAAACAAAATAGAACAAAAAAATTAAATTTATTGGGATAACATTGGTAAGTTAATAGAATCAATCTGTTTTCAAGTGTACATTTCTATGATATATAATCAGTATATTTCATTGTGTGCCCACCACCCAATCTACTTTCTGTCTTATAGATTTTCCTCTTCCATTTTGTATAAACAGAATCATACAGTATGTGTCTGGATTCTTTTGCATTTGGATTCTTTTAGTTAGCTTACTTTTGAGGTTCAAGCATGGTGTAGCATGTGTTAGTACTTTCTTCCTCTTTATTGCCAAATAATATTCCATTATACAAATAATAACACATTTTGTTTATCCATTCCCTAGTTGATGGGCATGTGGGTTCTCACTTTTTGGCCATTAGAATAATGGCACTACGAATGTTTGTGTACAAGTCTTTGTGTGAAAAATCTTTTCATACTTTCTCACATTTGCTGGGAAAGAACCAAAGCCAAGATCTTCTGACTTTTGAACTATTAAACACTCCACAAAAAGAGGTCTCTGTGGAAATTCTTGACTCAAATTAATTTTCTATTGTCTTAAACATGTGAACTTCATCTTGCGTATAATTAGAAATTTAACTTGTACTAATATGATTTTTATTTTTCTTAGGCAATATTTGGCAAAGCCACAAGTCATACCCAGGCAGTACTTCAAAAAACTGTGGAACAGAAAAGATCCTTGGAGAAGGTATTTGTATTTTTAGGATAGACTTGTTTAATTCAATAAGCTTTCAAATAGAATTTCCTTAGAGGTCCCCTATGCCATTTGTGCATACCCTCTGCTAGGTGGGCTTCAGTGCTTCAACTTCATGTGTTTCCTTCCCTTTTGGAGCTTAAAATCCAAAACAGGTTGTCAGATGGGTAGTGAATTAAGGTTTATTTTATTTCCCCATTATAAAGTAATAGGAGGCCTGCCAAATTGACACTTCCTATTTTTTTTTTCTACCTTTGCTTCCAGAGCCTGCCTCTTTCTGACCACCTCATCTACTATAAAGGTTTTGAAAACCATATTCCTGTGCCTGTTGTACCCTCCCTTGAAGGGATATCCCTGAGTTCAGACTTCCAGGAGAGTATTTAGTATATGAACTCTGCATGGATTTGGGGCGGGGATGATGAGAAATCTAGATTTGGACCAGCAAATTTTTAAGCGAAATAATTTGAAAATTCTCCTATAGTAAGTAAGCTTTGGCAAAGCTCTTTTGAGTGTGAAAGAGGCATGCTATATGGGCTTACAAATGTTCTAGACTCCTTTTGAGCAATAATTAGCTTTTTACTCTTTAACCTACTTCTGTGAAATGATTAGATGATTTATTTAAGCCATTTACAAGGCCCTGAAGTGATTCTATAAATTTTTCCATGAAAGTACTATTTTCTTTCTATAGGAAATAAATGCCTTGCAGTGGAAAATAGAATTTGATCAGAATAGACTTAAAAATATAGAAGAATCTTGGACACAGAAATATGACAGGTTTGTATATCATTATTCCATAGTTTTCTTGGATATCTGTAAAGTGTGTGTAATTCAAATGTAGCTTAGCCTTTCTTCTTCCTTGAGCTATTTGTAAATATTAAAAAATTCTTATTTCTTATGTACTTGCCAACTCCATATTTTTCCGTTTTAATATTTTTTTAAGGTTTTCATTCCTTTTTTTTTTTTTTTTTTTTACTGGGACAGAGAGAGAGTCAGAGAGAGGGATAGGTAGGGACAGGCAGACAGGAACGGAGAGAGGTGAGAAGCATCAATCATTAGTTTTTCATTGCCGTTGTGACACCTTAGTTGTTCATTGATTGCTTTCTCATATGTGCCTTGACCACGGGTCTTCAGCAGACTGAGCAACCCCTTGCCAGTGACCCTGGGTTCAAGCTGGCGAGCTTTTTGCTCAAGCCAGATGGGCCCGTGCTCAAGCTGGCGACCTTGGGGTCTTGAACCTGGGTCTTCCGCATCCCAGTCCGACACTCTATCCACTGCGCCACCGCCTGGTCAGGTTTTTTTTTTTTTT
Organism: Rhynchonycteris naso; assembly: GCA_037038555.1. NCBI lineage: Eukaryota > Metazoa > Chordata > Mammalia > Chiroptera > Emballonuridae > Rhynchonycteris > Rhynchonycteris naso. The sequence continues at coordinate 235,306,753 of CM072995.1, forward strand.
TAACAGAGACAGAGAGTCAGACAGAGGGATAGATAGGGACAGACAGACAGGAAGGGAGAGAGATGCGAAGCATCAATTTTTTGTTGTGGCACTTTAGTTGTTCCTTGGTTGCTTTCTTACATGTGCCTTGACCATGGGGCTACAGTAGACTAAGTAACCCCTAAGCCAGCGACCTTGGGCCCAAGTTGGTGAACTTAGTTCAAACCAGATGAACCCGCGCTCAAGCTGGCGACCTTGGGGTCTCGAACCGGGGTCCTCCACATCCCAATCCAACGCTCTATCCACTGCCTCACTTCCTGGTCAGGCTAAATTTTTAAAAATAATATAAACTGTACTTTCAAATACAATGTAAGAGTTGTTTTTCAAGTTATTTTAGCAGTGACACTGTATTTTTTTCTTTTTGTTTGTTTTTTAATTTCACTTATTCATTTTTTTAGAGAGGAAAGAGGAGAGAGAGAGAGAGAGAAAGAGAGAGAGATAAGGGAGGGAGGAGCAGGAAGCATCAACTCCCATATGTGCCTTGATCAGGCAAGCATGGGATTTCGAACTGGCAACCTCAGGGTTCCAGGTTGACACTTGGTCCACTGCACCACCACAGGTCGACACTTAATTTTCTTTCTTTTTATTTTATTTTATTCAGTGGGAGGAGGGAAGCCAGAGATGGATTCCTACATGCGCTCGGACCAGAATCCACCAGCAAACCCACTGGGGGCAATGTCCTGCCCATCTGGGGCATTACTCTGTTGCTCAGCGGCCAAGCTCTTTTAGCACCTGAGATGGAGGTCATGGAGCCATCTTCAGTGCCAGGGTCCAACTCGCTCCAATCAAGCCATGGCTGTAGGAGGGAAAGAGAGAGAGAGAGAGAAGAAGTGAGAGGGGAAGGGGTGGAGAAGCTGATGGGTGATTCTCCTGTGTGCTCTGACCGGGAATCGAACCTGAGATTTCCAGATGCCAGGCTGACACTCTACCACTGAGCAAACCAGCCAGAGCTGACACTGTATTTTCAAACAAAATCTTTATTTATTTTTTTTTCAAACAAAATCTTTTGAACAACTCTTTCATTAGTGTGAATTTAGTAAGCTTAAATTATATACTTTTTATAAAGTCAATCATTGAGAAATTGGTATGCTATCTTGGATTATAGATGACTTTATTACCTAATTTTAAAATTTATTATTTCTTAAGTTTTTTTTTGTTTGTTTGTTTTTTATATTTTATTATTATTAATTCTAATGGGTGACACCAATAAATCAGGGTACATATGTACAATGAAAACATCTCCAGGTTATCTTATCATTCAATTGTGTTGCATACCCGTCACCAAAAGTCAAATTGTCCTCTGTCACCTTCTATCTGGTCTTCCCTGTGTACCTCCCCTCCTCCCTATCCCACTGTTCCCTCCCTCCCCCCATCCCGTAACCACCACTCATATTCTCACTTTTATGTCCCACCTATGTATGAAATCATGCTGTTCTCAGTTTTTCTATTTTTCTGATTTACTTATTTCACTCCGTATAATGTTATCAAGGTACATCCATTTTGTTATAAATGATCCGATGTCATCATTTCTTATGCTGAGTAGTATTCCATAGTATATATGTACCATAGCTTTTTTTTTTAAATTTTTTATTTTATTTTATTCATTTTAGAGAGGAGACACAGAGAGAGAGAGAGAGAGAGAGAGAAAGAGGTAAAGGGGGGAGGAGCTGGAAGCATCAACTCCCACATGTGCCTTGACCAGACCAGTGCAGGGTTTTGAACTGGCGACCTCAGTGTTCCCAGGTTGACACTTTATCCACTGCGAACCACAGGTCAGGCCTGTACCATAGCTTTTTAATCCACTCGTCTTCTGACGGACACTTGGGCTGGTTCCAGATCTTCGCTATTGTGAACAATGCTGCCACGAACATGGGGGAGCATTTATTCTTTTCGAATAGTGCTATGGTGTTCTTAGGGTATATTCCTATAAGTGGGATAGCTGGGTCAAAGGCAGTTCGATTTTTAATTTTCTGAGGAATCTCCAAACTGTTTTCCACAGTGGCTGCACCAGTCTGCATTCCCACCAGCAGTGCAGAAGGGTTCCCTTTTCTCCACATCCTCGCCAGCACTTATTCTGTGTTGTTTTGCTGATGAGTGCCATTCTGACTGGTGTGAGGTGATATCTCATTGTGGTTTTAATTTGCATTTCTCTAATGATTAGTGATGTTGAGCATTTTTTCATATGCCTATTGGCCATCTGTATGTCCTCTTTGGAGAAATTTCTATTCATATGTTTTGCCTATTTTTTGATTGGATTGTTTGTCTTCCTGTTGTTGAGTTTTATAAGTTCTTTATAAGTTTTAGTTATTAACCCCTTATCAGATGTGCTGTCGAATATGTTCTCCCATTGTGTGGTTTGTCTTTTTATTTTGTTCTTATTGTCTTTAGCTGTGCAAAAACATTTTAGTTTGATATAGTCCCATTTGTTTATCTTGCCTTTTATTTCATTTGCCCGTGGAGATAAATCGGCAAATATACTGCTGCTACAGATGTCGGAGAGCTTGCTGCCTATGTTTTCTTCTAAGATGCTTATGGTTTCACGGCTTACATTTAAGTCTTTTATCCATTTTGAGTTTGTTTTTGTGAATGGTGTAAGTTGATGGTCTAGTTTCCTTTTTTTGCAGGTAGATGTCCAATTTTCCCAACACCATTTGTTAAAGAGGCTGTCTTTACTCCATTGTATGTTCTTTCCTCCTTTGTCAAATATCAGTTGTCCATAAAGCTGTGGGTTTATTTCTGGGTCCTCTGTTCTGTTCCATTGATCTATGTGCCTGTTCTCATGCCAGTACCAGGCTGTCTTGAGTATAATGGCCTTATAGTAAACCTTGATATCCGGAAGAGTGATACCTCCTGCTTTATTTTTTCCTTTTAAGATTGCTGAGGCTATTCGTGTTCTTTTTTGGTTCCATATAAATTTTTGGAATATGTGTTCTATATCTGTGAAGTATGTCATTGGTATTTTAATTGGTATTGCATTGAATTTATAAATTGCTTTGGGTAATATAGACATTTTAATGATGTTTATTCTTCCTAGCCATGAGCACGGTATATGCTTCCACTTGTTTGTATCTTCCTTGATTTCTTTTATCAATGTTTTATAATTTTCCGAGTACAAGTTCTTAACCTCCTTGGTTAAATTTACTCCTAGGTACTTTATTTTTTTGGCTGCAATAGTGAAGGGGATCGTTTCCTTAATTTCTTTTGCTGACAGTTCATTGTTGGTATATAGAAATGCCTCTGATTTCTGAGTATTAATTTTATATCCTGCCACCTTGCTGAATTCATTTATAAGGTCTAGTAGTTTTTTGACTGAGACTTTAGGGTTTTCAATATACAATATCATATCATCTGCAAATAGTGACAGTTTTACTTCTTCTTTTCCAATTTGGATGCCTTTTATTTCTTCTTCTTGTCTGATTGCTGTAGCTAGGACTTCCAGAACTATGTTGAATAAGAGTGGTGAAAGGGGGCATCCCTGCCTGGTTCCTGATCTTAAGGGGATTGCTTTTAATTTTTGTCCATTTAGTATGATGTTTGCTGTCGGTTTGTCGTAGATGGCCTTTTCATGTTAAGGAATGATCCCTGTATTCCCACTTTACTGAGAGTTTTGAGCATGAATGGGTGCTGGATTTTATCAAATGCCTTTTCTGCATCTATTGAAATTATCATGTGATTTTTGTCCTTCCTTTTGTTTATGTGATGAATCACATTGATTGATTTGCGAATATTGAACCAGCCTTGCCTCTCCTGAATAAATCCCACTTGATCATGGTGTATGATTTTTTTCATATATTGCTGGATCCGGTTGGCTAATATTTTGTTGAGAATTTTAGCGTCTAAATTCGTCAGGGATATAGGCCTAAAATTTTCTTTCTTTGTGTTGTCTTTGCCCGGTTTTGGGATCAGAATTATGCTCGCCTCATAAAAGGAGTTTGGAAGTCTTCCTTTCTCTTGAATTTTTTGAAATAGCTTGAGAAGGATAGGAGCTAGTTATTCTTTGAATTTTTGATAGAATTCACTTGTGAAGCCATCAGGCCCAGGACTTTTCTTTTTGGGAATTTTTTGATAACTGTTTCGATCTCATTTGTTGTAATTGGTCTGTTTAGGTGTTCTGATTCTTCCAGATTGATTTTTGGAAGGTTATATGATTCAAGAAATTTGTCCATTTCACCAAGATTGTCTAATTTTTTGGCATATAGTTCTTCATAGTATTTTCTTACAATGCTTTGTATTTCTGTTGTGTCCGTTGTTATTTCTCCACTGTCCTTTCTAATTTTATTTATTTGAGTCCTCTCTCTTTTTTTCTTGGTGAGTCTAGTTAAAGGTTCATCAATCTTGTTTACCTTTTCAAAGAACCAGCTCCTGGTTTCATTGATCCTCTGTATTGTTTCCTTAGCCTCTATGTCATTTATTTCTGCTCTGAGCTTTATTATTTCCTTCCTTCTACTTGTCTTGGGTTTTATTTGTTGTTGTTTTTCTAGTTATTTTAGATGCAGGGGTCAGGTTGCTTATTTGAGCTTTTTCTAGCTTCTTATAATATGCCTGTAGTGCAATGAACTTCCCTCTCAGAACTGCTTTTGCTGTGTCCCATAAATTTTGAGTTGATGTATGCTCATTACCATTTGTTTCTAGAAACTTTTTTATTTCTTCTTTGATCTCATTGTTAATCCATTCATTATTTAATAACATGCTATTTTGTTTCCAAGTGTTTGAATATTTTTCAGTTTTTCTTTTGTGGTTAATTTCTAGTTTCATGGCATTGTGATCAGAGAAAATGCTTGATATGATTTCAATCTTCTTAAATTTATTGAGACCATTTTTGTGTCCTAACATGTGGTCTATCCTAGAAAACGTACCATGAGCACTTGAGAAGAATGTATATTCAACTGCTTTAGGGTGAAAAGTTCTGAAGATATCTGTTAAATCAAGTTGATCTAGTGTCTCCTTTAAGTCTGCTGTTTCTTTATTAATTTTCTTTCTTGTGGATCTATCCATTGTTGTTAGAGGGGTATTGAAATCTCCTACTATGATAGTATTGCTGTTAATCTCGCCCATTATATCCATCAAAGTCTGCTTTATGTATGTCAGGGCTCCTATATTTGGTGCATAGATATTTATAATAGTTATATCTTCCTGTTGAATTGTTCCCTTTATCATTATGTAGTGTCCTTCTTTATCTCTTACTACAGCCTTTGTTTTAAAGTCCATTTTGTCAGATATAAGTATTGCTACCCCTGCTTTTTTTTCATTTCCATTTGCATGAAATATTTTTTTCCATCCTTTTACCTTCAGTCTATGTGCATCTTTTGTTTTAAGGTGTGCCTCTTGTAGACAGCATATGTATGGGTCCTGTTTCTTTATCCATGCAGCTACCCTATGTCTTTTGATTGGATCATTTAATCCATTTACATTTAAGGTTATTATTGATATGTAGTTGTTTATTGCCATTTTATTCTTTAAAGCTGTATTCTTCTTTTGCTCTATTCTTTCCTCCCTTTAAACTGTTCACAAGAGGCCCCTTAGTATCCCTTGCAGAATTGGTTTGGTTTTTATGAATTCCTTCAGACTTTCTTTTTCTGGGAAGCTCTTTATTTCTCCTTCAATTTTAAATGTTAGCCTTGCTGGATAAAGTAGTCTTGGTTGTAGGTTCTTGTTCTGCATTACTTTGATTATATCTTGCCATTCCCTTCTGGCCTCAAGTGTTTCTGTTGAGAAGTCCGATGTCATCCTTATGGGGGCTCCTTTGTAGGTGATAGCCTTTTTTTCCCTAGCAGCTTTTAAAATTTTTTCTTTATCCATTAGCTTTGGTATTTTAACTATGATGTGTCTTGGTGTAGATCTTTTTGGGTTTTTCTTTAATGGAGTTCTGTGTGCTTCTTGAACGTGTGGAGTGTTTCCCAGCCTTAATTTAGGGAAGTTTTCTGCTATGATTTGATTGAACAAAGTTTCCATTTCCTGTCCTCTCTCCTCTTCTTCAGGCACCCCTATGATGCAAATGTTGTTTCTCTTCAGGTTGTCACAGAGCTCCCTTAGAGTTTCCTCACATTTTTTGAGTCTCTTTTCCTTTTTCTTCTCTGCTTCTGTGCCTTTGTTTATTGTGTCCTCTAACTCACTTATTCGATCCTCAGCGTGATTCATCCTGCTTTTAATTCCTTCCATTGTGGTCTTCAGTTCTGATACTGTATTTGTCATTTCTGTCTGATTCTTTTTTATTATTTCAATTTCATTTTTTTTTTTTAATTTCTTTTTTATTTATTTATTTTAGAGAGGAGACACAGAGTGAGAGAGAGAGAGAGAGAGAGAGAGAGAAAGGGGGGAGGAGCTGGAAGCATCAACTCCCATATGTGCCTTGACCAGACCGGTGCAGGGTTTTGAACTGGCGACCTCAGTGTTCCCAGGTCGACGTTTTATCCACTGCGCCACCACAGGTCAGGCTCAATTTCATTTTTTATACTTGTTATCTCTTTATTTAGGTGTTCATTATGACTATCCATTGTTGCTCTAATTTCTTTCAACATCCTAACTATCATTATTCTAAATTCTGCTTCTGGTAATTTGGTTATATCTGGTTCATTCAGGTCCTTCTCTGGGGATTTCTCTTGATTCATTTGGTTTGCATTCCTCTGCCTGCCCATTTTGTCTGTGTATAAGCAAGTTGTGGCCACTGCAGTCCAGTAGGTGTTGCCTTTGTGTTCTCTAGGTGTGGTCTGTCTGCAGGCCCCCTACCCCCTCTGCTGCTGCCTAGGGAGGTTGGGTATGGGCGTTGCCAGTGCCGGCCCACTGTTGCTTTTGCTCTGATTTCTGCCTCTCCTCCGCGGGAGGGGCTGTCACTCAAGCCACAAGCCTCAGCACCAAGGGTAGAGGTGAGCACCTTTGCTCAGCTGCAGACCCAGCCTGTTTCCGGACTTCCGCCCAGAACCCACAGTCAGAGCGTTCTTGCCACAGTTTCTCGGGTTGGGCGGGGCTTTTGGCATGCTCTCAGCTGTGGTGAGCCTTTGCCCGTCCGGAGCTTTAGCCCCGCCCTCGAGGCCAGGGCCCTTCTGCGCAGGGTCGCAATCTAAGGTTTATTGGGCTGGGCGTGTTTGCTGGCTTCCACTCAGCTGCAAACTTCAGCTCGTCCTGGACTCTACCCCACCCCCCGCTTCGGAGCCCGCTCGTGCATGTAGGATGGCAAATCGTGGTTTCTCTGGCTGGGTGGGCATAGTAGCGTGGGCTCAGCTGCGAGCTTCCACTTGTCTCGGGGTCTACCCCGTCCCTGCGCTTGGAGCCCGCTCACGCACGTAGAATGGCAAATCGCGGTTTCTCCGGCGGGCGGGGCTGGTAGCGTGAGCTCAGCCGCTAGCCCGTGCCCGGCCACGGTCCTAGCCCTGTCCCCGCGGTCAGGGCCGGCCTGCGCAGGGTCGCAGAGCAGATTTCTGCCCGTTCCTGGCCTCCCGTTTTGTCCCCATAGGTGGGATTACAGGCGGGCCCGCAGCTTCCGGACCGCTTTCCCGCGTCCCCTGCGACCCTGCTGGGCTAGACCGAGCTCACACCGGCTTGGCCTCCGCCCACGCCGACAGAACCGCGTTTCAGCGTCCTGCCGCCAACAAACCCTTCAGCAACCCTCAGCAGAGTAGGAAGGGACCTTATACTCCACACTGTAGGCCTGGGAGCTCCCTCACTTGTTTCACAGCTCAAAACTGTCCAAACGCCTCTTCTAGGCTCTCGGACTGCAGGCTGGGGCTTGGTTCCTGGGACCCAGGTCCCTCCCTCTCCGCCAAACTCTCCTCCCACCACGCGGGTCTCTCCGGGCTGCCGTTTGCTCCGGGGAGCTGGGCAGCCCTCTTCGCGTTTTCGCTATTCCTACCAGTCTCAATGTGGCTTCTTCTGTGTTCCTTGGTTGAAGAGTCCACTTAGTTTAGTTCAAAGTTGGTTTATCCAGATGATGGTTCTTAAAATCGAGTTATAATCCACTTTGGTTCTGGGAGTTGGAAGTTGGTACGTCCGTCTACTCCATCGCCATCTTGCTCCCTTTCTGCTGCCCTGGGTTGAGCCCTCCATTTTTCTCTCAGGCGCGACCTAATATTTCTTAAGTTTTAATATGAGATAATTGAAAGCTTACAGAAAACTTGTTAGAACAATATGAAGAATTTTTCTATCTTTCACCAAGATTGTCCAGATTTTGATTCTTTGCCACATTTGCTTTATCATTTTTCCACTTAATTTCTCTTTATAGTGTAAGTCTGTAAATATAATTTTTTTCTGAGCCATAAGAGTAAGTTGTATATATAAAGCCCCATTCCTATAAATGTTTGTTTTATTTATTTTAAATATTTATTTATTTATTGCTTTTTGGACTTTTGGCTAAGATCAAGTGTAAATTTATTTATTGATTGATTTTTAGAGAGAGAGAGAAACACCGACTTGTTCCACTTATTCATACATTCATTGGTTGACTCTTGTGTGTGCCTTGAGTGGGGATTGAGCCCACAACATTGGTGTATCAGGGTGTCCCTCCAGCCAACTGAGCTATCCCAGCTAGGGCCCAGTTTATTTTAAAGGGATGTTCTCTTTTAAAACCATACCACACTTTTAAAAACTAATATTGCTTTTTTTTTCATCTATACATTTTAGGAGATTTGCCAATTATCCTAATAATGTCCTATAGCAAAAGAGAAAAAAAATTTTTTCCACTGTTCAGGATACAATACAGAATGATATATTGCATTTAGTTGTTATGTCTAAACTTTAGCGTCCTTCAATATGAAACAATTCTTCAGCGTTTCTTTGTCTTTTATAACCTTTACAGTTTTTGAGGACAAGCCGGTTATTTTATAGACTGTTCCACAATGGGGATATTTGGTGCTTCTGGATTAAATTCAGGTTATGTGTTGTTGGCTGAATTACCACTGAAGAGCTGTTGTACTCAGTGCATAATATCAGGAGGCATGAGATGTCTTGTCCCATTCCTAGGATGTGACTCTTGATCACTTGGTGTAAGTGTGGTATCTCCCCTCATTTTACACTGCAGTCACAATTTTCCACCTTGTTATTAATGAACATCTTGTGGAGTGATACTTTGAAATGATATAAATATACTATTACTCATCAGACTTTCACCCACTTGTTTTTACACCCACTGATTATTCTGCCTGAAATAACTATTACTGTGATGGTTGCTAAATGGCAATTTTTGAATTCCATTATTCCTTCTACTTTTATTGGCATCTTACTGTAAGAAAGAAAATTTCTGGCCCTTGCTGGTTTGCTCAGGGGATAGAGCATCCGCCCAGCATGTGGACATCCCAGGTTATATCCCTGGTCAGGGCACACAGGAGTCGTGACCATCTGCTTCTCTTACCTTCCCTTTTCCCCTTTTCTCTCTCTTTCTCTCTCGCACTTAGTGGCTTGATCTGTTCGAGCGTCGGCCCAGGCACTGAGGATAGCTTGGTTGATTTGAGCATCTGACCCAGACAGGGATGGCCAGTTAGATCCTGGTCAGAGTGCATGTGGGAGTCTCACTACCTTCGCTCCTCTCACTTAAAAAAAAAGAAAGAGGCCCTGGCCGGTTGGCTCAGAGGTAGAGTGTCGCCCAGAGTGTGGAAGTTCCAGGTTCAATTCCCTGCCAGGGCACACAGGAGAAGCGCCCATCTGCTTCTCTACCCTTCCCCCTCTCCTTTCTGTCTCTCTCTTCCTCTCCTGCAATCAAGGCTCCATTGGAGCAAAGTTGACCTGGGCACTGAGGATGGCTCCATGGACTCCACCTCAGGCGCTATAATGGCTCCCATTGCAGTGGAGCAACGGCCCAGATGGGCCAAGCATCGCCCCCTGGTGGGGTATACCGGGTGGATCCAGTCAGGTGCATGTGGGAGTCTGTTTGTCTGCCTCTCCCCCGCCTCTCACTTTGGAAAAATACAAAAATAAAGAAAAAGAAGGAAAATTTTCTTTTCCCATTTTTTAGTTTGTTTATGTAAATATGGACTCGTGGATTCTTGCATTGTTCAATGGGTTAAAAACCATTACAATCATAATTTATTTTGATGCTTAAAATTTTCCAACTTCAGGCCCTGGCTGGTTGGCTCAGCAGTAGAGCATCAGCCCAGCGTGTGGAAGTCCTGGGTTCGGTTCCTGGACAGGGCACATAGGAGAAGGGCCCATCTGCTTTTCCACTCTTCCCCCTCTCTTTCCTTTCTATTTCTCTCTTTCCCTCCCACAGCTAAGATTCCATTGGAGCAAAGTTGATCTGGGGCACTGAGGATGGCTCCATGGCCTTTGCCTCAGGCACTAGAATGGCTCCGGTTACAATGGAGCAGTGCCCCAGATGGGCAGAGCATTGGCCCCTGGTGGACATGCCAGGTGGATTCCAGTAGTGTGCATGCGGAAGACTGTGTCTCTGCCTCCTCGCTTCTCACTTCAGAAAACTACAAAAATTTATTTTCCAACTTCAGTCAATGGGAGCACCTTCATAGCGGCTTCTGTGGCTTTTTGACACCTTCCTATTATTCTTTGAGCACTTTGTTGCTACTGGGTAATCATTGCTAGAGGGTCTTCTCAGGATACAGAGCTGGAAAATACAGTGTGTCCGTAAAGTCATGGTACACTTGACTTTTGACCGGTCAAAAGTGCACCATGACTTTACGAACACACTGTACAAATGAACCTCTATCTATCTATCTATCTATCTATCTATCTATCTATCTATCTATCTATCTATCTATCTAGTATCTCTCATCTATCAATCTATTAAAAACCCTGAGTTCAGCCCTGGCCAGGTAGCTTGGTTGGAGTGTTGTCCTGATTCGCCAAGGTTGCAGGTTTGATCCCTGGTTAGGGCACATACAAGGATCAACCAATAAGTACATAAATAAGTGGAACAACAAATTGGTGTTTTGTCTGACCTGTGGTGGCGCAGTGGATAAAGCGTCGACCTGGAACGCTGAGGTTGCTGGTTCGAAACTCCGGGCTTGCCAGGTCAAGACACATATGATAAACAATCAATGAACAACTAAAGTGAAGCAACTATGAGTTGATACTTCTCACTCCCCTACCTCCTGCTTTCTCTCCTTTCCCTGTAAAATCAGTAAATAATATCTTTATAAAAAATGATGTTTCGCTTGACCAGGCGGTGGCGCAGTGGATAGAGCGTTGGACTGGGATGCGGAGGACCCAGGTTTGAGACCCCGAGGTCACCAGCTTGAGCGTGGGGTTCATCTGGCTTGAGCAGAAAAAAAAAAAAAAAGCTCACCAGCTTGGACCTACGGTCGCTGGCATTAGCAAGGGGTTACTCGGTCTGCTGAAGGCCCGCAGTCAAGGCACACATGAGAAAGCAATCAATGAACAACTAAGGTGTTGCAAGGAGAAACTGATGATTGATGCTTCTCATCTCTCTTCGTTCCTGTCTGTCTGCCCCTATCTATCCCTCTCTCTCTAAAAGAAAAAAAATGATGTTTCTCTTTCTGCTTCTGTCTCTCTCTCTCTCTCTCTGCATCTCTCTCCCTTCCTCTCTTTAAAACAAAAACCAAAAAACCCTTAGTTCGTACTAATATTTCCATTTCTAGGCCACCACCACAGAGTTCATTTCTTGTCCATTTTTACATTTGTTTAACTCCTTCGGCAAGAAACCTGCCTACTGTTATCTAATATATTTACTTATTTTTCCATCATAGAGTATGAGAAAGTAGCTTTAGAACTGGTATACATACCATTGTAAAATCAAATCTACTAACCCGTGTTCAATATTTGTTTATGGTTTTCTTTTTGGCCTGAGGGTGTGTATTCAAAATCCTGTGTTCTGAAGTTACTTGGTTACTTTCTTCCTTTTACTCTTTACTGTGGTTATGCTAGTTATTTAAGATAATTTGTTTCTATTTATATTCTGTTTTAGGGTTGTTTTTTCCCCCACCATCCTTGTTGATTTACTTTTTTTTTTTTGACTTTGTAAAACATTGACATACTTCCAAAAGTCAGAACTAATCAGAAGGGTATACTCAGAGAAGTGCCATTCTCCCCACCACACCCTCTCTTCCATTCCCAGCCTCCTGCTGTCCTTCCTTCCCCTCGCCATGTGCATCTTTTTTAATTAATTTGAGAGAGAGAGAGAAACAATAATTTGTTGTCCCACCTACTTATGCATTCATTTGTTGATTCTCGTATGTGCCCTGCCTGGGGATCAAATTCACATACTTGGTATCGGGATGATGCTGTAACGAACTGAGCTACTAAGCCAGGGATATTTTCTGAATTATCCTCCCTGTATTTCTGTTTGCATGAATGGGCAGATATATATCTGTTTTCTTATTTTTCCTTCTTTCTTACACAAAAGATACTTTAGATATTCTTTTGCACTTTGAGTTTTCCATTTAATAATATATCCTGAAGGGGTCATACCAGCTTGGCTTTGGCTTGAGCCCCCATCAAAGTACATATGAGAAGCAATCAATGAACAATTAAAGTGCCACAACTATGAGTTGATGCTTCTCATCTCTCTCCCTTTTGGCCTCTCTCTCTTTCGCTCTTGCTAAATATATATATATATATATATATATATATATCTCCTGGAAATCATTCCATTATGTGTCATATATAGTGTACTCAACCATTCCCTTATATATAGGCACTTAGATTGTTTCCAGTATTTTGAAATTATAAACAATGTTGCAACAAATAACCTTAACATATGTATGTACTTTGTGTTGTTGGAGATGTATTTTCAGGGCAGTTTCTTAGAAGTGGAATTGCTGATTCAGAAGGTAGATGCATACGTAGATTTATTAGGTGTTGCTAAATTCCTCTCTGGAAGGCCTGTACCACTTTACATTCCTACCAGCAATGCAGGAGAGTGCCTGTTTCTCCACAGCTTCATCAAGAGACTATATAATACGTTTTAATTTTTTGATAGTGTTGTTTACCTAATTTTTTCCCCTGTATTGTCTTTTGGCTGCACAGATCCCGGACAATTCTGTTTCACATACACAGATTTACACTTGGTTGATAGATTACCTTTTCAGATACTCATCAATTAGAGCTGGCAGAAGGCACTTTTTAAGGTGACCAGATATCCCGCTTTTGGCGGGACTGTCCCGATTTCTAACAATTTGTCCTGCGTCCCGCGGCATTTTAAAAAAGTCCCAATTAAAAAAAATATATTACAATACTATTTTTGCATTCTATGAAAATTTTTTTTTGCTCCATATAGACCAAATTTTTAATCAAGACACCCCCCCCCCAATCAATGGTGTCCCACTTTACCAATTTTAAAATCTGGTCACCTTATTTTAACTACATATTGTTTCTGCACAAAAATAGTTAACCAGATAGCAAAGTTAATGCATTTGACTGAGTAGTTTTTAAAAATTGAAGTTTATAAAGTAACTTAAGTGGATCTAGTAAAATATTTGTAAGCCTCTGAAGAACCTAATTAGAATCTTAGCATTAATCAGAATTCATTTGGAAGCTCAGCTAGAGTACTAGGAAGAAATACTAACACAGGTTCTCGAGGGTTACATGCATTGGGTGGGAACCTGATTTCATATTGTATTAATTTGTTAAGTAATTTAAAGTAACAGAATGCCTTAAATTTACATTCAGTTCTAATTGGGAAGCTTTAACTTCCTGATCACAGTTTTAATGATCTGAGGCCTTTCCTGAGCACAGCATATTTAACACTTCACATAAACATCGCTGTAAAATGTCCTGACAGATATTTTATTTAGTCATAAATTGACCAATCTGGCTGCTGGTTTTAGTTACAAAAAACTTTTGTTTTAAGAACTCTTATAAGTAATTCAAATTTTTTTTAGTTAATAGACAAATCTCCCTATGTGTCTTTTATTTTTTTATTTTTAATGTTTATTTTATTGATTTTAGAGAGAGGAAGGGAGAGACAGGAACATCAATCAGTTTCTGTGGGTGCCCTGACCAGGGAATGAACCGGCAACCTCTGTGCTTCAAGATGAAGCTCCAGCTAACCAAGCTATCTGGTCAGGACTTCCTTTGTGTGGCCAGGGCTCCCTTTTTTTTTTTTTTTCTACAGAAACAGAGAGAGAGAGTTAGAGGGACAGATAGGAACAGACAGACAGGAAGGGAGAGAGATGAGAAGTATCAGTTCTTTGTTGCAGCACTGTAGTTGCCCATTGGTTGATTTCTCATATGTGCCTTGATGGGGGGGGGGGACTACAGCAGAGCGAGAGACCCCTTGCTCAAGCCAGTGACCTTGGGATCAAGCTAGTGAGCCCTTGCTCAAGCCAGATGAGCTCATGCTGGGGACCTCGGGGTTTCAAACCTGGGTCCTTTGCATCCCAGTCTGACGCTCTATCCATTGCTTCACTGCCTGGTCAGGCTCCCTATGTGTCTTTTATGCAGTTGCTTGAAGGTAGCTTAAGACTGACATATGTTGTTAATCGAAAGGTTATTAAGTTGAATTAAAACTTTAGTAAAGAGAATGTTTAAAATAGATGCCTTAGAGGTACTTCTGGTTCTGATTCTTTTTTAGCTTTCTATGCAGAAGGGTTTAGAGACTTTCAAAACCTTCTCACACTCCTTTAAATTACCTTTATTTTGTGACACATGATTTTTAGATTGTTTTGAAGTAGGGAAAATTATATTTAAGTTTTTGTGCTCTAATTATGGGATGAAAATATTCTCCTTTTTGAATTTTTATTAAGTGAGAGGCAGGGAAACCTAAAGACAGACTCCCACATGTGCCCTGACCAGGATCCACTGGGCAATGCCCCTATAGGGTGATGCTCTGCCCATCTGGGGCTGCTGCTTGGCAACTGAGCTATTTCAGCATCTGAGGCAAGGCTATGGAGCCATCCGTAGTGCTCGGACCATTTGAGCCATGGCTGCAGGAGGAGAAGAGAGAGAGAGAGTGAGTGGGAGAGAGAGAGAAGGGAGAGGGTCAGGGGTGGAGAAGCAGATGGTTGCTTCTCCTGTGTGCCTTGGCTGGGAATTGAACCCAGGACTTCCACATGCTGGGCCAATACTCAACCACTGAGCCAACCAGCCAGGGCTGGGATGAAAATATTTTTTTTATTGATTTTAATTTATTGTGTTTACATAGATTCAAGTGTCTCACTGAATACATCCCCCCATGCCCGTGTTCCCATCAACATTCCCCTTGCCCCCCTCCTGCCAACACCCTCTCCCCTTCCCTCCAGAATTTGCTGTCCTGCTCTCTATAATGCTGTGTTATGTATATATAATTTTACCAATCTTTTTACCTCCTCTGATCCCATCCTCTCATCCCCTTTTCCTCTGTCCGCTTTCCCTCTGGTCCCTTTGATCCTGCCTCTGCCTCTATTCCATTCCTCAGTTCACATTGTTCATTAGATTCTTCAAATGAGTGAGGTCATATGATATTTTTCTTTCTCTGCCTGGCTTATTTCACTTAGCATGATAGTTTCCAGGTCCATCCATGTTGTTGCATGAAAAAGGTAAGATTTCCTTTTTCACAGATGCGTAATATTCCATTGTATACATGTACCACAGCTTTTTAATCCAGTCATCCACTGACAGACACTTAGGCTGTTTCCAGATCTTGGCTATTGTAAACAATGCTGCAATAAAACATGGGGGTGCATTTCTTCTTTTGAATCAGTGATTCGGTATTCTTAGGATATATTCGTAGAAGTGGGATGGCTGGGTCAAAGGCAGTTCCATTTTTAATTTTTTGAGGAATCTCCATACTGCTTTTCACAGTGACTGCACCAGTCTGCATTCCAACCAGCAGTGCAGGAGGGTTCCCCTTTCTCCACATACTCACCAGCACTTGTTCTGTGTTGTTTTGCTGATGAGCGCCATTCTGACTGGTGTGAGGTGATATCTCATTGTGGCTTTAATTTACATTTCTTTAATGATTAGTGATGGTGAACATTTTTGCATCTGCCTATTGGCAAAAATATTCATATTTAAGTACAAAGTGCTAGTGTTTTAGTTATTTGGAGGGTACTTTTTTTCCAGGCTAAACTGTGAAAACGCAGTCCTCAAAGAAACTTTGAAACTAAAAACAGAAGAAATTAAAACACTGAAGTCTGAAAATACAAGTAAGTAAAGAGTTGTATTTTGATGAGTCTTTTAAAATACTATGTTAACAGGTTCATTTTATATAGTGTTCTGTGTTAACACACATAGTGATAGAGACAACATACTAGTATCTTGAAGTAATATATTTTAAGGATAATAGAAGAAATGCATCAGTTAGGGTTTCTAATTTAAAAAAATACTTAGATAAAATTCACAAAACAAAATTATCATTTCAAGTCAACAATTCAGGCCCTGACCAGGTAGTGCAGTTGGTGAGAGTGATGTTGTGATATGCCAAGGTTTTGGGTTTGACCCCTGGTCAGGGCACATACAAGAATCAACTAACGAATGCATAAATAAGTGGAACAACACATCAGCATTTCCCTCTCTATCTCCCTCCCCCCTCTCAAAATCAATCAATAAATAAAATTTAAGGGTGAACAATTCAGTTGGCAGTTACAAAATAGCCATAAAGAAGTTAAGTAAACCTAGGAAATATAGTCAATAATATGTGATAGCTGTGTGTGGTGCCATTTGGGGTGCTAGAAATATCATGGGGAGCATGTAAAGTATAAGGTTGTCTAACCACTAAGCTGCATACCCTAAACCAATGCATAATAAAAAATAATTTTATTTTTACTTAATTTTTGTGTGTGACAAAGACAGAGAGAGGGACAGACAGACAGGGAGAGAGATGAGAAGCATCAATTCTTTGTTGCGGCACCTATGCTGGTGAGCCTATGCTCAAGCCAGTAACCTCGGTGTTTCGAACCTGGGTCTTCTGAATCTCAGTCCCATATACTACCCACTGCGCCACTGCCTGGCCAGGCTAAAAAAATAATTTTAAAAAGTGAACAATTTGTAACATTGACAATATTATGGAATTATTTAGTTCTATAACTCAAAAATAAAACCTTGAACCTATTAAACAATTTTTCCCTATTCCTCCTTTATCATTTTTTTTATACTCAGTGAAACTAAATAACAGAGCAACTGATGTCTGAGAAACCTGAGTAGATATATGTTTTATTGGGACACTAGTAGGAAACGTTTTTAATTGTATAGTTATTTATCATTACTTTATTTTAAAAATGTCTTTTTTTCTTTATCACTAATACAGTTCTTAATTTTTCAAGTCATTATTTTACTCATTAATAATTTGAAATTTTGTCCTGGCTGGATAGCTTGGTTGGTTGTAGCCTCATCCCAATATGCAAAGGTTGCGAGTTTGATCCCTGCTGAGGGCACATACAGGAACAGATTGGTATTTCTGTTTCTCTCTCCTCGTTTCTCCCTCTCAATTTTTTTTTTTTCTTTACAGGGAAAGAGAGAGTGAGTCAGAGACAGGGATAAATAGGGACAGACAGACAGGAATGGAGAGAGATGAGAAGCATCAATCATCAGTTTTTTGTTGCAACATCTTAGTTGATCATTGATTGCTTTCTTACATGTGCCTTCACCGCGGGCCTTCAGCAGACCGAGTAACCCCTTGCTGGAGCCAGCGACCTTGGTTCCAAGCTGGTGAGCTTTTTGCTCAAGCTAGATGGGCCCGTGCTCAAGCTGGCAACCTTGGGGTCTCAAACCTGGGTCCTCCGCATCCCAATTCAACGCTCTATCTACTGCGCCACGGCCTGGTCAGGCTCAAAAAACTTTTTAAAATATATTATAAAAACATAATTTAAATGTTTTTACATATGTAGTTGACACTTGAACAACACAGGTACCAACCCTTGTGGAGAAAAAAATTCACATATAACTTTTGACTCCCCCAAAACTTAAGTTGTCCCTCCATGTCCAATGGGGGATTGGTTCCAGACTCCACTATTAGGGAGACCAAATATATGGATGCTCAAATTTCCCCATTTACAATGGTGTAGATTAACCAATGACACCCCAATAAATTCAATAAAACATTAAAAATAAAAAGAGTGTAGAGCCTGACCTGTGGTAGTGCAGTGGATAAAGCGTCGACCTGGGAACACTGAGGTCGCCAGTTCAAAACCCTGCACTGGTCTGGTCAAGGCACATATGGGAGTTGATGCTTCCAGCTCCTCCCCCCTTTCTCTCTCTCTCTCCTTCTCTCTCTCACTCTGTGTCTCCTCTCTAAAATGAATAAAATAAAAAGAAATTAAAAAAAATAGTGTAGAACAGTGCATACAATCAGCCCTCTACATCTGCAGACTCCCAAATATGGATTGAAAACAGTATTTTGATTTAAAGATGTTTGAATCAGCAGATGTGAAATCTCGGGAAAAGGAAGGCCAACTGTATATTTAGTGAAAAATTCACAGTTCATACCTGTTTTGTTGTTCAAAGGTCAGGTGTGTATACACACACACATACATCCCTTATATTATAAGCCACCTTATAACAAAAATTAATGAAAATATTAAAGTGTTTTAAGAATATTAAAGTGGTACCAGCATTTTATAATTTTTTTTTTTTTTTTTTTTTTACAGGGACAGAGAGAGAGAGTCAGAGCGAGGGATAGATAGGGACGGAAAGAGATGAGAAGCATCAATTATCAGCTTTTCATTGCCTTTGGAACACCATAGTTGTTCATTGATTGCTTTCTCACATGTGCCTTGACCGCGGGCTTTCAGCAGACTGAGCAACCCCTGCTGGAGTCAGTGACCTTGGGTCCAAGCTGGTGAGCTTTTTGCTCAAGCCAGATGGGCCCGCGCTCAAGCTGGTAACTTCGGGTCTCAAACCTGGGTCCTCCGCATCCCAGTCTGACGCTCTATCCACTGTGCCACCGCCTGGTCAGGCACATTTTATAAATTTTTAAGAGACGATATGGAACCCTAGCTGTTTGGCTCAGTGGTAGAATGTTGGCCCGGCATATAGATGTTCCATGTTCAATTCCTGATTAGGGTACACAAAGGAAGCACCCATCTACTTTTCCACCCTTCCCCCTCTCACCTTTCTCTCTCTCTCTTTTCCCCCCCTCCTGTAGCCATGGTTTTATTGGAGCAAGTTGCCCCAGGTGCTGAGGATGGCTCTATGGCCTTTGCCTCAGGTGCTAAAAAAATGGCTCCAGTTGCAATGGAGCAAGGGCCGCAGATGGGCAAAGCATCACCCCCTAGTGGACTTGCCGGGTGGATCCTGGTTGGGGCGCATGTGGAAGTCTGTCTTTGCCTCCCTTCCTCTCACTAAATTTTAAAAAAGAGAGAAGATGTTGATTATCACTTTTGAGCAGAATCTGTTTTAGTATGCTGTCTTGAATGGGACAAAATTAGCTCTAAATCAGGTCATGCCTGAGTGGGGCACTTGTCCCGGTATAGTTGTATGAGTTGTGGCAATGCCACAAGTCCCAGGTGAGAACTGCACACACACGGTGCTTTTTGGTACCAGTGATTTGAGCAGATGGAGATTTCTCCTGTGTTAGGTTAGTTCTCCAGACGGAATCTACTTATAATCACAGTCCCTCCCCTTCCTCCAGTCCACCCCATACTGCAACAGGAGGGAAAAGTTACTGTTTTCTTCTCTCCAATAGATAGCTGGGCCCCTGTCCTAAATGATTTGAGATCTTCTTGTGAAATCTCTTAACAGAAAAATCTGATAGAGTTTGGATAGAGGGTACATCTGACATAATACAATGTACGAGATCCCATCATCTGGTTGTCTCATTATCTACCAAGTATCTGAATAATTTGTCTTTGTAAGTTTTTTCCATGCTACAAATTTTCTAGGAGTACATGTAAACTAGACTTCAGTTGCAAAGTTAAGATACCTACTTCCAGGCCCTGGCCGTTTGGCTCAGTGGTAGAGTGTCAGCCTGGCGTGTGGAAGTCCTGGGTTCAATTCCCAGCCAGGGCACACAGGAGAAGTGCCCATCTGCTTCTCCACCCTTCCCCCTCTCCTTTCTCTCTTTCTCTCTCTTCCCCTCCTGCAGCCAAGGCTCTGTTGGAGCAAAGTTGGCCTGGACGCTGAGGATGGCTCCATGGCTTCTGGCCCAGGTGCTGAGGATGACTCCATGGCTTCTGCCTCAAGCACTAGAATGGCTCCAGTTGCAATGGAGCAATGGCCCAGATGGGCAGAGCATCGCCCCCTCGTGGGCATGCAGGGTGGATCCTGGTTGGGCACATGTGGGAGTCTATTTCTTTGCCTCCCTGCTTCTCACTTCAGAGAAAACAAATAAGATACTTCCACATTAGAAGTAATAACATTTTGTCTAGTGTTATGCATGTATTTTCTCAATACCCACTATTGTATCAGATTTTCTGGATGAGGCCAAATTTTGTGTGTATTGCCTGATGTATATGCATTGCTTGTAAGAAATGAGTATAGATGTTAATGTAAGAAGATTAGGTGAGGCCAGAGTTAGCCCTCATAACTAACACTGTCCTGTATGGCCTTCCTAGGTTTGAATCAACAGTATTTGGAAGCCCTTGCTATGCTTGATATCAAACAGCAGAAGATGGTTCAGGAAAACATGTATGATGATAAAAGTGGCTTTACAGAGGTTTCAAGTCTTGAGGTAGGTAAGCAGGTCTGAAAGCTTAGCAAGATGGAAATTTTCTACGTTTCTTTCTACCATCACCATCTGTTACGTGTTTTAGGATAGTACCATATTTAGTGGTTTGAGACTGAGAAGCCTGTGGGTTTGCCCCGGTCAGTTCTTGTCTTGCTGATACCGTACCCTCTTCATGCATGACATTTTTGGACATTAAGGGAGATAGTATCCATTTCCTTCCTTTTAGTCCTTATTTTTACCGTTTTAGCAGAGGCTGTGTTAGTAGGGTCTCACATTATGGAACCATAGACTGTTTTTTAAGGAGTGGATAGATGATTGTTTTTCTCATTGACATTAAAATTCATTCATTTCTGAGCATGTAGCTCTCCCTGACAGAAGCTGGCAGTAATGATTGCTGGGTAGCAGGGCCAAGTCCAATCCCAGGAAGTCCACATTGTGGATATTAATATATATTTCATTACGTCAAGCTCCTGCCAAGGAATCAAAACTGTAGGAAACTGGTGCCAGGTTAAAGGTGAAGGTGGAGAGTGAAAAGAAGGAAGGTAGAATTCCATTATGTTTTTGTTCCAAGCAACATTCTTTCCTTATTTGTATATAATTAATCTTCACTTGGATCCTGAATCCTGGTCTCAGCTTCTACTTTTGTTTTCCTTTCCAGTTTCTTTGAATCAGATGCTTGAACAGAAATGTGCATGGGTATGTGTGAGTGTGGCCCTGCACTTGTGTCTAGCTAGGCAGTGTGACATTTAGTAATGGGATAATGCTTTTGGATTTAAAGCTTGCGGTCCTTGGAGCCTGCCTTTGTCATGGTCCTGGAGGAAACCCCTGTTCCTGTGCCAAAATGGCGGCTTCTGCTCGGAAAATGCTTCTTCAGCTCAAACAAGAGGTATCGTGTTATCAAAACAGTAAAAGCTTTGGTTTTGTTTCTCTATTAATAGAATAAATGGAAGGTCTACAATTACTAGCTTTATTTTAGGAGTCATTGGCAATGGAACTGGTGCTTAATTTTATATGGTAGCATTTAGTTATAAACTGGACTTTGTTTACATGGTCCCAGAAAGCAAATAGCACTTGGCACGCTATTGTAGGCACATGAAGTTTACTAATGTTGTCCTTAATATTTCCTAAATTCTGCTTCTTTTGTTTATACATGGCCCTAAAATTACTAAATATTAGAGGAACAGTGCACTTATGCTTAAGATTACTAGTATTGGCAACACTGATTAATGAGGCGGTAAACATGAGGCTTCCTAGAAAAGCAGTGAGGTACAGTGGAAGGAAACGTTGTATTAGCCAGACCAAGGTTTGAATCTTAGATTCATCATTTTCTAGCTGTATGGCTTTGGATACGTATGTTAAATGGAGGATAATAACTATTTCGGAGGGTTGTTTCAAGAAATAGAGGAAGTAGACATATGTTTAGCACATGCTTGGCATTTTATCAAATGGTAATTGCCATTTTTATTAGACTTTAATAACAAATACAGTATGTGGACCATAATTTAAAAAATATTGTATTTTACCGTTAGTGAAGGTATGGAATTTAAAGTCTTCAGACTATATAGAAAAACTAACAGCCAAACATTAACAATTCAGGGTCAACTATAGGAGGTATCTGAAAGATGATATTCAAAATTATTTTTTTAGTTGTATTGTCTGGAATGGCCCGAGGCAGTAATGAAAGGCAGCCTTTGGCATCTTCCCTTCTTCCTAGTAGGACAGAGCACATACAGGGCCTGTCTAGGATAATGAGGTCGATGAGTTGAATTAACAAATAATTGATGGGCACCATAAGAGAAATTTCTGGTAATCTAGTTCAGAGTGGGCAGTTACTACAAAAGAGAACTGGCAAGTATTCATTAAAGCAGATGAAGTCGACCAAAGACAGGCAGTAGACCAGTGCTACTGGTGTGGCAGGGAGATTGCATTTGCTAATCTGACTCAGCTTCAGGCAAGAATTATTCTGGTTTTGCCTGTGACACCTCTCAAACTTTCTTTCACAACCAGCTGGAAGTTTTGCAGAAGAGTAAAGAAGAAGCTTACATAATGGCAGATGCATTCAGAATTGCATTTGAGCAGCAATTAATGAGGAGAAATGACCAGGCACTAAGATTGACACAAATGGATAAAATGTGTAAAAAAGAAACAAAATGGATAAATTGGAAGCACCTTAAAGAGGATGGTAAATATGAACTATAATGGCAGTATTCTGGTGTAATTTCAATTATAATCAAAGTTGATTAAACACATTTAATACTATGGCTAATAATTGAAATTTTGCATATAGGTTTGATTTATTATAAAATTTAGTATTTATGGGAATAAAGGGGTCACTGGATGTTACATATACACATAAGCAATTGGATCAGTGGGACCATAAAATAACAGGAGACTCTTTTTTAGTGCTTTTCCATTTCATTTGAACAAGACCATGCTTAGTAGAAACATGAATAAGAGTATTTGATTATTAAAGGGAAACTACCCCCCCCCAAAAAAGGGGAAACTGCCAAGAAGGACGTAATATTGAAGACAACTGTGAAACCCCACATTAAATGTATCTATCTGATTAAACTTTATTGACATGTGAGATTCTAGAAGAGACATTTTGGGATAGAGGAAATATCTTAAATTGGACAAATTAATAAAATATCATAAATAAAACAGAAGTTAAGGTTTAGGTTCATAGGCTATCAAAAGTTCATGGCCATTTTTAAGTATTACTGTGTTAGTGTAAACAAAATATATAAAAATGGCATGAGAGAATAAAATTACAATTGAAATAGACCATGCAATAGCAACAAAAGAGCCATTTTTAAAATTTATTGATTTTAGAGAGAAAGGAAGGCACTAAGGTCGCCGGTTCAAATCCCTGGGCTTGCCCCGTCAAGGCAATATAGGAAGCATCTACTATGAATGGATGCTACTTGCTTCTCCCCACTCTTTCTCACTCTCCCTTCTCTCTGCTCTCTCCAAAAATCAATAAATAAAATCTAAAAAAAGAAAAGAGAGAGAGAGAGAATGGAAGGGAGAGAGAGAGAGAGAGAGTGTGTGTGTGAGAGAGAGAGAAACATTGACTTGTTCCACTTATTTATGCATTCATTGGTTGATTGAACCCACAACCTTGGCGTATCGGACAATGCTTTAACCAGCTGAGCTACCTGGCCAGGGCTTAAACAAGGTAGCTGTTTTGAAAGGAATTTTAGTTTCTCTAAAAGGTCAATATCAGTTTTCTTGTATCAATATTATTCAGAATTCATATTGCTTCAATTTAATATTCAATTTAAAACTATTCATCAGTTAAGCCTGACCTGTAGTGGCGCAGTGGATAAAGCGTCGACCTGGGAACACTGAGGTCGCCAGTTCAAAACCCTGCACTGGTCTGGTCAAGGCACATATGGGAGTTGATGCTTCCAGCTCCTCCCCCCTTTCTCTCTTTCTCTTTCTCTCTCTTTCTCTCACTCTGTGTCTCCTCTCTAAAATGAATAAAATAAAAAGAAGTTAAAAAAAAAAAAGAATAAAAATACCCCCCCAAAACCAAAAAACTATTCATCAGTTAAGAAAGATTAAAGTGAAGTTTAAAAAGAAGTTTAAAAAAAAATTTGTGTGACAGAGAGAGACAGAAGAACAGATAGGGACAAACAGGAAGGGAGAGAGATGAGAAGCATCAATTCTTCATTGCGGCACTGTAGTTGTTCATTGATTGCTTTCTCATATGTGCCTTGACAAGGGGGCTACAGCAGAGTGAGTGACCCCTTGCTCAAACCAGCAACCTTAGGCTCATGCCAGCAATATTGGGCTTCAAGCCAGCAGCCATGGGGTCATGTCTATGATCCCAGGCTCAAGCTGGCAACCTCGGGGTTTCAAACCTCGGTCCTCTGTGTCCCAGTCCAATGCTCTATACACTGCGCCACTGACTGGTGAGGAAAGAAGTTTTAATATTTTAGTAGTAAAATCTGAGATGACTGTATTTCTAAATATTTTTTAATATGTTAAAATTTATAATCCTAAATTCAATATGTCTCATCTTTAGATGAACTTCAGGAGTAGTAAGAATCTTGTAATATTAAAAACAAAGCTTAATAGTAGATAACTATTTTATTTGAAAACATTTTTTTCAAATAGTGCATATTAGTAATAGTATATGGATCAAATTTTGTGAATTTTAGCTTCATTAACTAAACTTTACTCATCCCTTTGCTGAAATGTAAGAAGTAGCTTACAGGGATAATAATAAGTGGTAAATAAGAACTATGAACGTAGGTTAAAAAAAGCATACTATGCCTGACCAGGCAGTGGCACAGTGGATAGAGCGTCGGACTGGGATGTGGAAGACCCAGGTTCGAGACCCCGAGCTTGCCAGCTTGAGCGCGGGTCCATCTGGCTTGAGCAAAAGCTCGCCAGCTTGGACCCAAGGTCGCTGGCTCCAGCAAGGGGATGCTCGGTCTGCTGAAGGCCCACGGTCAAGGCACATGTGAGAAAGCAATCAATGAACAACTAAGGTGTCACAACGGCAATGCAAAACTTATGATTGATGCTTGTCACCTCTCTCCGTTCTGTGTGTCCCTATCTATCCCTCTCTCTGTCCCTGTAAAAAAAAAAAAAATACTATAACTTGACCTGGCGGTGGTACAATGGATAGAGTATTGGCCTGGGATGCTGAGGACTCAGCTTTGAAACCCCAAGGTTGCAAAACCCCAAGGTTGCTGGCTTGAGCACAGGGTTGCCGGCTTGAGCATGGGCACATAGACGTGACCCCATGGTTGCTGGCTTGAGCCCAAAGTTCGCTGTCTTGAAGCCCAAGGTTGCTGGCTTAAGCAAGGGGTCATTGGCTCAGCTGGAGCCCCTCAGTCAAGGCACGTATAAGAAAGCAATCAATGAAGGTGCTGCAACTACGGGTTGATGCTTCTCACCTCTCTTCCTTCTTGTGTTTCTCTCCATACCCCTCTCTCTCTCGCTTAAAAAGAAAAAGGCATATTATAAAAATTATATTTAGAATATTCATCACGTGGAAGTCAGGGCAAAAAGGGAAAATCTTTCTATCAACTCTCATTTTTTTTTAAGATTTTATTTATTGATTTTTACAGAGAAAGGAGAGAGGGTGGGGTGGAGTGAGAAGTATCGATTCATAGTTGCTTCAATTTAATTGTTGATTAATTGGTTGTTGTATATGCCTGGACTGGGCAAGCCTGGGGTTTTGAACTGGTCACCTTGAGGCTTTATGCATTGTGCTACCACGGGCCAGGTTCAACTCTCATCCTTTTTTTAAAAAAAATTTATTTTATTTTATTCATTTTAGAGAGGAGACACAGAGTGAGAGAGAGAGAGAAAGAGAGAAAGGGGGGAGGAGCTGGAAGCATCAACTCCCATATGTGCCTTGACCGGACCAGTGCAGGGTTTTGAACTGGCGACCTCAGTGTTCCCAGGTCGACGCTTTATCCATTGCACCACCACAGGTCAGGCCTCAACTCTCATTCTTAAGAAGCATTCCACATTGTCCTGAAATTAACTTATAAAAGTTTCGTGGCGGGAGACTTATAAAGGCCATTAAGCAGATATAATGGCTAAGTCTTCAGTAGTGATTTATAGTAAATACAAAATCAATATTTATATTGATGGTTTTTTTTTTAAAGACTTTATTCAATTTTCAGGGAGGAGAGAGAGGGAGAGAGGGAAGGAGGAGGAGCAGGAAGCATGAGCTCCCATATGTGCCTTGATCAGGCAAGCCCAGGGTTGCAAACTGGCAACCTCAGTGTTCCCAGTTGACGCTTTATCCCACTGAGCCACCACAGGTCAGGCTGCTGTTTTTTTTAATTAAAAAAATTTTTTCCATTGATTTGCATGAGAGAGAGAGAAGCATCAACTCATTGTTTCACTTAGTTGTTCCATTTAGGTGTGTACTTATTCTTATTGCTTGCTTCTTGTATATGCCCTGATGGGGGTCAAATCTGCAACCTCTGGTGTGCCGGGGTTGGTGCTCTATCCACTGTGCCACCTGGCCAGGACTTTATATGGCTGTTCTGTATAATAATTTCTTGACATAAACTGAAGGATAACTTCAGTGTCCCACTCAAGTTAGGTGATTTTGCCTTAGAAATAAACACAGCCCATGTATTTAGTCTTTTTTAAAATTCATTTTAGAGAGGAAAGTGGGGGGATGGAGGAACAGGAAGCATCAACTCCCATATGTGCCTTGACCAGGCAAGCCAGGGTTTCAAACTGGTGACCTCTGCGTTCCAGTTCGAGGCTTTGTTAACTGCGCCACCGCAGGTCAGGTGTATTTAGCCTAAGAATCAGTGGAAAACATTAAGAACATCTAGTTCTACTGTGGACGACAAATGTGTAGGTGACCTTCCTCAGGTACTTCTTCTCAGGCCCTTGATAGGAGCTGGATTGCAAAAATTTCAAAGGCATACATACTTTGGTTGGTGTTTTGTGTTGCTGATTGAAGGCAGATCCCTTTGGAAAGCTATCTTGTTTGTTTTGATGGAATGTAGTGAGAAGAGTGATGGGAGAAAGGAGGAGAAAGACATGGTTAAAGTAATCTTGTGAAAGCCTGTCACATTCTGTCACCTGCATAGAAGCCCCCCCCCCCCCAATTGTGCAAGGAGGTTGGCCATAAGGATAGTGTTATGCTGTCCAAGCTGGGTTAAGAGATAGATTTGTATTCATTTCAGCACTTGAGTATGAATGGACTCTTTATATTCTAGAATTCCTGCCTTTCTTTCTTTCTTTTCTTTTTTACAGGGACAGAGAGAGTCAGAGAGAGGGATAGATAGGAACAGACAGACAGGAACGGAGAGAGGTGAGAAGCATCAATCATTAGTTTTTCGTTGCCATTGCAACACCATAGTTGGTCATTGATTACTTTCTCACATGTGCCTTGACCGCGGGCCTTCAGCAAACCGAGCAGCCCCTTGCTGGAGCCAGTGACCTTGGGTCCACGCTGGCGAGCGTTTACTCAGGCCAGATGGGCCCGCGCTCAGCTGGCGACCTCGGAGTCTCGAACCTGGGTCTTCCGCATCCCAGTCCGACACCCCATCCACTGTGTTACCGCCTGGTCAGGCTGCCTTTTTTAACTAGTGATAAACCTTAGGAATTTTTGCCATAAAAAATATGATTTGAGAGGCATTGCTTCCAATCTAATTTTTTTTTTTTCTGTTAAGGCCCTGAGAGACTTAGAAGCAGAATTATTTTTTTTAAAAGCCAATCTTTTTTTTAAAAAATTTCTTTTTATTTATTCATTTTAGAGAGGAGACACAGAGTGTGTGTGTGTGTGTGTGTGTGAGAGAGAGAGAGAGAGAGAGAGAGAGAGAGAGAAAGGGGGGAGGAGCTGGAAGCATCAACTTCCATATGTGCCTTGACCAGACCAGTGCAGGGTTTTGAACTGGCAACCTCAGTGTTCCCAGGTCGAAGCTTTATCCACTGTGCCACCACAGGTCAGGCCAGAAGCAGAATTTAAATAATTGGTTTATTTCTGCAAAGCCTTTACAAATCCTTACAAGTTTCAGTTAACTCTTTGTGAGTTTCTTAGTGGCAAGATTTTGATTCATTTTACTAGTGTAGTCCAATAATGTGAACAGTTATAGGATGTTTATTGCAGGTCATTTTCTTATGTACGGCTCACACTTAAAGCATCAACTTTTCTTCTTGATGTGTCAGCTAGACAAGTTCTAAGATATGTTATAATCCTAGTTCATCTTTTTTTAATTTAAATAAAAAAATTTTTTTAATTGATTTTTTAAAGAGAAGAGAGGGCTGGAAGAGTAGGAAGCATCAACTTCTAGTTGCTTCTTGTATGTGTCTTGACTAGGCAAGCTGGCAGTTTCACACTGGCGAGCTCAGCATTCCAGGTTGTCACTCTGTCCATTGCGCCACCGCAGATCAGGCCAGGCCTAGTCCATTTTTTTCTACTGCAAATAGAGGCACACTCACCCTGTCATCAAGGTTCGCCCAGTTGCTTGCAGAAGACTCAGGTGTGAGCCCAGTCACTAGTTTATCTGTTCTCGATTTTCCATGAGAACATTTGCATAGCATTCCAAAAACAATATTGAAATTTTCTTTGCATAAGGAGTATAAAATATGTAGATTTGTACTATCAATTGTGTCCTTTCTATGGATGAAGAACACCAGTGTACATATTTAAGAATGTGGACATTTCAACATTGTCAGTGCCTGGGCTAGGTGGTTTCATAACTTTTTGTGTGTGTATGTGGTAACATACACACTCAATGACCACTGTCACCATGTTTAAATAACATTAAGCACGCTCACGTTGTTGTGTAACCATCAGCACCATCCGCCTCCAGCACTTTTTCATCTTCCCAAACAGAAATTGTCCCCATTGAGAGCTAATTGCCCACTCTGCTCCCACAGCAGATGCTCTAATAATAGCACAGCAGCCCTGAGGCGTACTTTCTTATTCTAGAGGTGAGGAAGTGAAGCTCAGAGAGTTCTTCCAAGGTCATGCAGTTAGTAAGTGGCTAAATAAGGCTTCAAGTCCAGGTCTTTCTGGCTCTCAAACAGTTTTTG
Organism: Rhynchonycteris naso; assembly: GCA_037038555.1. Classification (NCBI taxonomy): domain Eukaryota; kingdom Metazoa; phylum Chordata; class Mammalia; order Chiroptera; family Emballonuridae; genus Rhynchonycteris; species Rhynchonycteris naso. Next base: position 235,335,800 of record CM072995.1, read on the forward strand.
GTTCAGAGTCCACTGGCTTGTACACATTTTGTTGGGTCTCCATAGTGTTCTCAAATAATGCGGGTAAGTGGTTTACATTTAAAATGAGGAAATATTACATACATATCTGGATTGCTGGCTCCTCTGGAAGACAAATGATCTGGTAGCATGGGCTGCATTCTCTCTCACGGGGCAGCCAACTGAGGAGCGGGGATGTGACAGAATGGCAGGGTGTTGCTCCGATTGTCACTGTGGCCCTCTCCTTGCATTGACCATGCTGGCTCTAAAGTCTGTGCTGTTCCCACTCCACTGTGCTGTCAGACTCCTTGTGCTGGAGGTCTCATGAGGACAGCCTCCTGATTGACTGAAGAATGAATTAGCCTTGCTTCGTATGTACCTCTTTTCCTGGAAGCATTACATCAGTGAGTGTCATTTTATGTCTCAGCTGGATTTTCCTGTTCAATTTTAGGACTACTATCACAAAGGACCAAGAAGACCTTAGGGCAGAAACTGTTGAGTATGCTCCCTTCAGAAAATAGTTCTAAAAGGACTGAAGACCAGGAAAATCCTCAGGAAATCTTTAAGATGCTGATAGATTTGGTTAGTATCTTGCTTTCTTTTTGTTAGAGATTGTTGGTAAGTGTAAAGCCAGTAGTCAAGGCCACCATCACAGCAGCCTGACCCACGCAGGTTCACATTAGATTCGAACAGTCGGTAATGAAACACAGGAGCTAAGAACTGGTGAGCCATCAGCTTTAATTCTAGCTTGCAACCGGCGGGCAAGCAAAAACACACACTGGGCTCCAAAACCCATACATTCAGTGCTCACAAAGCTACTGACTTATCCGAGTTTCCTAGCATCAAAGCTTTCTAGCTCACCAGACTTATTCACCTCTGTTTCCCATCTCCTCCTGCACAAACTCTTAACTGGCTTCTTCCTGGACAGCACTCTGCCATCTCGGCTGCTTCTCCTGGCCTTCACGTGGCCTTACTCTGCTCTCCTCTCTAATACCTCAGGAACCAAGAGCGAGAGATCTCCCAGACTGCCCCAGTTTATAGCCTAGAAAATCCAAACCTTTAATCCAATTATACAAACAAGGAAGTCTCTGATACAAAGTCACCCATCTGAGGCATAATGGGATTCCTCCGTACATCACCACCCTACATCATCCAATCAGTCAAGGGTGTGGAGAAGAGCTTACTCTTAAAACAAAGCCTTAAGCTATAACGACCCGGCCTGCTTACATTACAACTTTTCCCCCACACCCATCCCAAGCATAAGGGCAAATAATATCACCTGGGTGACGGGCTTCCATGTGGGCAGCACCATCTTTAACAAAGTGAGCATATTATATTTTACTGCCGAACAGTAAGCTAATCTTCGCCAGCTTGAGTGTGGGCCCATCTGGCTTGAGCAAAAAGCTTGCCAGCTTGGATCAAGGTCACTGGCTCTAGCAAGGGGTGGCTCGGTCTGCTGAAGGCCCACGGTCAAGGCACATGTGAGAAAGCAATCAATGAACAACTATGGTGTTGCAACGGCAACGAAAAACTAATGATTGATGCTTCTCATCTCTCTCCGTTCCTGTCTGTCTGTCCCTATCTATCCCTCTCTCTGACTTTCTCTCTGTCCCTGGAAAAAAAAGAAAGCCGGGGAGGAGGTGGCGGGAAGGGAGAGAGATGAGAAGCATCAACTTGTAGTTTTAGCACTTTTAGTTCATTCATTGCTTCTCTCTTTCATTTCTTTTTGTTTATTCAGTGAGAGGAGGGGAGGCAGAGACAGAATAAGACACTGCATGTGCCCCGACCTTGATTCACCTGACAAGCCCTCTAAGGGGCGATGCTTTGCCCATCTGGGGCATTGCTCTGTTGCTCAGCAACCAAGCTCTTCTTAGAGCTTGAGGTGAAGGCCATGGAGCCATTCTCAGTGCCCGGGGCCAGCTCACTCCAATTGAGCCATGGCTGCAAAAGGAGAAAGAGAGAGAGAGAGAGAGGAAGGGGAGGGGTGGAGAAGCAGAGGGACACTTCTCCCATGTGCTCTGACCAGGAATCATATTTGGGACTTCCACACTCCAGGCCGACGCTCTGCCACTGAGCAAACCGGCCAGGGCCCATTGATTGCTTCTCATTAGTGCTTTGACCAGGCGGCTCCAGCCAAGCTAGTGGCCTTGGGCTTCGAGCTAATGACCTTTGGGCTCAAGCCAGCGACCATAAGATCATGTTGATGATTCCGTGCTCAAGCTGGTATCCCCACGCTCAAGCCGGATGAGCCTACACTCAAGCTGGAGACCTTAGGTTTTCAAACCTGGGACCTCAGCATCCCAGGTCGACACTCCATCCACTGTGCCACCACTGTCCAGGCAACACACCTTCCTTTTATGCCCTTTCCCCAGACCCTCCAGAATTATAACCTTCATCTTTTTAAACTCTCTGCTGTCTATGGCCATACCACCCTGAACGCACCCGATCTCGGCTGATCTCAGAAGCTAAACTCTCTTCATACTCTTCTCACATCCCCCATCCATATTCTTCCTGTAAAGTTTAAAGCTTCACCTTTGAAAAAAGGGGGCTCCTGTAATTAACTCCAGGCATCTCTGTCATCTGCACTTTCATAGCTACATAGTTCATAACAAGGCCTATTTACTCAGGAATTTTAAAAGTGTTCATCCACTTCTTCACACATTATATCCTTTAATCATTACCACAAGGTAGAAATCAGTCCTGTTATCTCCATTTCATAGATGACCAAATTAAGAGACCCAAATTATATGAACATACTTACCTATATGAGTGTTATTGTTATTTATTTGCATATAAGTATATAAAAACAATTTCATATATAACTTTAAAATTCTTTTACAGAGATAAATACATGCTGCTTTTAGATATTTCCTACCTCACTTCAGATGACATAAAATTTTTAGTAAGAGGAATAGGTTTCTATTCTTTCATCAAACAAACAAAAGCAACCTCGGTAACATGTAACATAATGCTTGGGAATCAGTGGACACCTACTTAATTTATTCATATTTATTGACTTGACAGATAAAAGATTGAACATTTTGATCAGATACTTCTGACTGTAGCTCTATACGGTTATTTATTGACTAACTGGCACATTCTTAATTTCTGTGCACGCAGCTGAATGATAAAGAAGAAGCTCTGGCTCATCAGAGAAAAGTGAGCTACATGCTTGCTCGGGCACTGGAAGACAAAGACACAGGTTCAGAAAAGAGTAAAGAAAAATATCTCATGAATGACAATTTTCCATTTAAAAAAAGCCAGCAGAAAACCTCAGAATTCTCTGTTTTGCGTGAGCATGTCCATTCAAGTGTTCAAATTTTTAATTCTGTTGGCTGCATTTGTTCAATCCGGCATCTTCATTCAGATCAAAATGACACAAGAACTCTGAAAAGATACCATTCTTTGCCATCAAATATCATATTTTGAAGACAAACCAGTTGAAAGTAGAACCAAGAACTGTGTATGTCAAGATTCTGAAAAAGGATGGTGTCAACATTGCTACATCTTCAGAAGTTGTACGTTTTCCGAGTACTCCTAAATTTTAGGAAGCAACTTAAAAAATACTCAAATGTTTTCTACAAGAAACTTATTAGTATTCTGTGTTGATGTATTTTATTTATAAACTTCATTACTATATTTTATGAGATTTTCAGTATTTACTAACACTTAAAAACAAAAATATTACCATATTTCCCCATGTATAAGATGCACCCTTTTTCAAAAATTTGGAGTCTAATATCCTGTTGCATATTAGAGTGGTTGTAGATTTTTTTCCTTGCATTTCCTGCTTTTTGACACATATGAGGAGTTGTATGAATTTTATGATGAATAAAACTTGATTTCAATAACTTCATGTAATACTTTTTTTTTTTTTCAAATTTCTGACCCCCAAATTAAGGTACTTCTTATACTTGGGAGGATCATGGGGAAATATGGTGTTTTGAGAAAAACAAAATTAAGTTTTAACTATTTAGATTGATTACAGTGATCTTTGACTGGCTCAAGCAATAATATATTGTAAATTAATGCTCTATGAATAACTTCCCAGGAGTGATTGAATGTTAATTTTTGAAATACAATCATCTTGTTCTGTTTTTCAGGGTTTTTTATTTGCCACATAAACTTTTTGTCAAAGCAATGACATTTCGTAGTCAAATGTACACAGAATTCTGGTACTCAGACCAGTCTGAATTAACTTCTTGTGTTTTTTTTGTTTGTTTTTTTCTAGTGAGAGAGAGACAGGAAAGGAGGGAGCTGAGAAGTATCAACTCACAGTTGCAGCACGTTAGTTGTTCATTGATTGCTTCTCATATGTGCCTTGATGGGGGGTTCCAACTGAGCCAGTGACCCTTTGCTCAAGCCAGCGGCCATGGGGTCATGTTGATGATCCCATACTCAACCTGGCAAACCCTCACTCAAGCTGTTGAGCCTGTGCTCCGGCTGGATGAGCCCGAGCCCAACCCAGCAACCGCGGGGTTCCAAACCTGTTACCCCAGCATCCCAGGTCAATGCTCTATCCACTATACCACCACTGGTAAGGCTAACTTCTTAGTTTTGATGTTGAATTTTAGGCCACTTAATGTTCTCTTTCTATAAATATTACATTGAAATAATCTTTAATACCATTTGGGAATATTGCTGTATAAGTAGCATCAAAATTATGTCAGGACTGACCTGTGGTGGTGCAGTGGATAAAGTGTTGACTTGGAATGCTGAAGTTGCTGGTTTGAAGCCCTGGGTTTGCTTGGTCAAGGCACATATGGGAGTTAATGCTTCCTGCTCCTCCTCCCCTTCTCTCTCTCTCTCTCTAAAAATGAATATATAAAATCCAAAAAAAGTAAAAAAAAAAAATGTCTAAGAAAATGCATTACATTGTCAGCAATTATAATAAAAATATAAAAAGATATATGGCTACACTGAATACTAAAATATAACAATAGAATATAAGGTAATATGAACCATTTATAGTTGTGTTAAAAGGAAAGAGTTTAATTGGCATTAGTAAATAAAAGCTGAAAACTTGGCAAATCTTGAGAAAAGGAGAAATGAGGAACTGTTATCACATATTAAAATTCATTGTCTTGATAATAATATAAAGCTACAGTATTTAAAGCAGTGTGGTACCAGTAAGTCAATAGAATAGGATAAAAACACAGATCTAAAATATATAAGAATTTCATATAAAATAAAAGGTAACAAAAGGAAGGATCTGGGATTATCTAACACCACCAAAATTAAAAGTTAGAATTACAAAAACTAGAAAGGTTATTTATTTTTTGACAGAGAGTGGGACAGACAGACAGGAAGGGAGAGAAATGAAAAGCATCAGCTCTTCATTGTAGCACCTTAATCTTTGTTCATTGATTGCTTTCTCATATGTGCCTTGACTGGGGGGGGGGCCTCCAGCAGAGCAAGTGACCCCTTGCTCAAGCCAGTGACCTTGGGATTCAAGCCAGCAAACTTTGGGCTCAAGCTAGCGACCATGGGGTCATTTCTTTGATCCCACGCTCAAGCTAGCGACCCTGTGCTTAAACTGGTGAGCCCATGCTCAAGCCAGTGACCTCGGGGTTTCAAACCTGGGTCCTCCACTTCCCAGTTCAAAGCTCTACCTGCTGCACCACCACCTGGTCAGGCTAGAAAGGTTCTTTCTTAAGTGTGTGTGTGTGTGTAACAAAGTAATATAAATTGATAAAATTTGTAATACTCTAATAGGTGGACAAAGAATCTAAATCCACAGTTTACAAAAGATCGATTATATATAGATAATATAATATTTTTTTCAAGAGGAAGGGGGGAAAAGAGGGGGAGGAAACAGAGGCATCAACTTGTTGTTCCATTTAGTTGTGTCATTGATTGCTTCTCATATGTGTCCTGACTGGGGCTTGAACCAGCAACCTCTGGGACTGAACTGGTGATGTAGATGCTCTGGGACAATGCTTTATCCACTGCAACACTGGTCAGGGTTCATGAAGAGATTTTTAAGACATATTTAAAATCTAAGTGAGCTGACCAGGCGGTGGCACAGTGGATAGAGCGTCGGACTGGGATGTGGAAGATCCAGGTTTGAGACCCCTCCCCCTTTTTTTTAAGAGCAGAGATTTTTCTGTTGGGAGCAGATAAATCTGAAGCACTGCTGCTGGCTTGCAGATGGAGAGTGCCATGGACAAGGCATGTGCACTGCCTTGAGAAGCTGAGAGGCCCTGGCTGACAGCTAGGAGGGACAGGTGTCAATTAAAGCAGCATGAACTACATGAGCTTGGAAAAGATTCTTCCCTAGAGTCTCAGATTTGACCCCTGCCCAAATAATACCCTAATTTTGATTATGCAAAACACATAGTTGAGCCATGCCAGATATCTGACTTGCAGAACTGTGAACTAATAAATCTGTTAATTTAACCTGCTACATCTATGGCCATTTTTATGAAGCAAAAGGAATATAAAAGTCCATAAACAGAGCATGGGTAAGTAGTATTATATACATATTTTATATATATATATATATATATATATATATATATTTGATAGTTAAAACAAACTACATTTTAATATATTAACAAGGAAGGAATTTAAGTTTTGAGTAAAAAATGTACAATATGACATGTACAGTCTATCATTCATATAAAGTTTTTAGACCCCAAACAATCTGTGTATTAGTACATGCATTGTGTATAAAATCATGGGGGGGACATACTCATTTCCCGAGAGTCATTCCCTTTGGGTAGGCTGAAAAGGAAGGAACAGAATGGAATGACATATTAAAGGGACCTCAATTATATCTATATTTTCTTTTTTCCTACTTAGTATATTAACACTTAAGTCTGAATAGTAGGTATTTGCAGTGTTACTACTGCTATTTTTCCGTTTTTAAATACTATCCCTGCTAATACAAAATTGTGATACTATATGGGTCAGATAATCAAAATAACTGATGATTATTTTTATTAAGATTTCCTTAATAGTTTATGATTCTACATTTCAGAGAACTGAACTTATCTTACTTTTGCACTCTAAAGAGAAAAGTAAAAATTAAGTTTGTTTTAAAATATATTTAATAAAAATAACCCAGTTTTATATATTTTACATGTGTAGAATATTTACAAATTCCTTCTACAGCATTTATTTAATGTTTACTATTTCTTCATTATTTTCCTTTTTGACTTTTATTTTTTATTTTCCTTCAGTAGTAAAATACTGTCCAGTGTTATATGTTAACTAAAAAATTAGCTTCTTGGGTAATCCTCCTAGGAGAAAAAAAAGGGAGAAGTTTTTAGCATTTAATCTTATGACAATATTAACCAATTATTATTGCATTCATATTACATTTATTTGTTTTGATTTCCCAATAGCATTTGTTAAACATTAAGCATACATGGTAACAGTAGGAATTTATGAAGAGAATAAGGTACACACTGATGGTTCTCATAACTCTGAGGTATACTCAAGTGTCCTTGTCCTTTTCAAGAGCATAATGTTAAGTATTCTTTTTTTTTTTACAGGGACAGAGAGAGAGTCAGAGAGAGGGACACACAGACAGGAATGGAGAGAGGTGAGAAGCATCAATCATTAGTTTTTCATTGCCGTCGCAACACCTTAGTTGTTCATTGATTGCTTTCTCACATGTGCCTTGACCGCGGGCCTTCAGCAGACCGAGCAACCCCTTGTTGGAGCCAGCGACCTTGGGTCCAAGCTGACGAGCTTTTGCTCAAGCCAGATGGGCCCACGCTCAAGCTGGCGAGCTCGGGGTCTCAAACCTGGGTCTTCCGCATCCCAGTCCTACGCTCTATCCACTGCACCACCGCCTGGTCAGGCTTAAGTATTCTTAATGGGAGCAAATGCAGCTAAAATTAAAATAACACATTTTATCTACTTTTTATAATTTATATTTATAAAAAGAAAATAGCTAACAATCTATAGTTCTTAGTTCTTTAGTCACTAGCTATACATTAGCCATTTGGAGTTTTCTGAATTCATTACAATTTCTTATAAAAATGAGTTTTACCTTGTTCTAATGCCTCTGTTCTCTTCCGTTTTGTTGCCAGAGATGGATTAGTCTGTTCCTTTAGAGCTTCCACGGGACAGTTTGGTCTTGGCAGCTGACATCCAGGTGTTGGCCCTGGACGGTTACTGAAATACTTAGTTTTCAATGCCTTTTAAAAGATATCAAACATTAAGTGAACTTTAAAGACAGTATAATTTTCCTTCTTTTCCAAGTGAGAGGAGGGGAGATAGAGACTCCCATATGTACCCTAACTGGAATCCACCTGGCAACCCCCGTCTGGGGCTGATGCTCTATCTGGGGCCATGCTCACAACTTAGCTTATTTTAGCATCTGAGGTGGAGGCTCCACTAGGCCATCCTCAGCAACTGGGGCAAATGCTTTTGAACTAATCGAGCCTTGGCTGCAAGAGGAAGAGCGAGAAAGAGAGAGGGGGAAGGGGTGGAAAAACAGATGGTCACTTCTCCTGTGTGCCCTGGCCAGGAATTGAACCTGGGACATCCACACACCAGGCCAACGCTCTACCACTGAACAAACTGGCCAGGGCCTAAAAATGTTTTAAAAAAATTTCTTTACTGCCTGACCAGGCGGTAGCATAGTGGATAGAGCGTCGGACTGGGATGCAGAGGACCCAGGTTCGAGTTCCTGAGCTCTCCAGCTTGAGCGCGGGCCCATCTGGCTTGAGCATAAGCTCACCAGCTTGGACCCAAGGTTGCTGGCTCCAGCAAGAGGTTGCTCAGTCTGCTGAAGGCCCGTGGTCAAGACGTGTGAGAAAGCAATCAATAAACAACTATGGTATTGCAATGGCAATGAAAAACTAATGATTGATGCTTCTCATCTCTCTCTGTTCCTGTCTGTTTGTCCCTATCTATCCCTCTCTCTGTCCCTTTAAAAAAAAAAATTTCTTTATTGATTTTTAAAGAGAGAGAAACATCGACTTGTTCCACTTATTCATGCAATGATTGGTTGATTCCTGTATGTGCCCTGACCAGGGATTAAACCCACAACCATGGCATATGGAGATAATAATACTCTAACCAACTGAGCAACCTGGCCAAGGCAGAAACTTCTAAGAATTTGAACTGTGTTTAAGAACATCTAACCTCCTTGCCTGACCAGTGGTGGTGCAATGGATAAAGTGTTGACCCAGAATGCTGAGGTTGCTGGTTTTAAACCCTGAGGTTGCTGGTTTGAGTGTGGAATCATCCACACAATCCTAAAGCTCGCTAGTTTGAGTCCCAAAGGTCGCTTGCTTAAAAATTTTAGCTCAAGGTCACTGGCTTGAGCAAAGAGACACTGACATGGCCCTAGTCAAGGCACTTAGAAGTTCAATGTACAACTAAAGTGAAAGAAACAAGTTGATGCTTCTCACTCTCCCTGCCTGTCTCTCTCTCAAAAAAAAAAACCCCCAAAAACCCCAAAAAACATCTAACCTCGAAAATTGTTGGGAACATTAAAAATACTAACTGAATACCCTTGCTCCCAAAACAAAATTAATTTCAGGTATATGGACAAGCTTACTACAAATAAACAAACATCTAGCAGCCTAAGATTAGCTGGTAATTCCATTACTATAAGGAGGCACTATCTTCTAATTTTCCCAGAGCCTATAGTAAATATGAAATATCTTTAGTAAGACAGTGTGTAAATTCACCTCCCTTTGTGTTCTGGGCTATATAGTTCAAAACACAAAGAGAGAAACTTGCTTAAAAGAAAATTCCAACTTTATTTATTATAACATCCAAATTCACAGAGTGGGACAAAAATAGGTTAACAGTTGTTCATATGGAAAATAATAATACAAGAATAAATTCTATGTTTCACGTACTCAACTATAAACCTCCTTTTGCCTCACCCTATATTCAAATTCTAAATCATGTGAATATAAATTCTTGAAAAAAATAAGCTTTAAAAAAGATACAATAGTTTGGAAACAAGGGATTAAAATCCAACAATCTATTGCAAATTGACAGAAATGATACTTGGAAGAACTTGCCCAAGGTATTACTATTTTCTACCAGTCCAATGGTCTATGTGATAAGATATTTTACTTGAGTTCAAAATTCAAATGATTTATTTGTCAAGTTCATACATTACTTGCATCATAGTACTGTTTAACAGCCACAATAATTTAAGGTATTTTCTTTTGGATCATCCTCTTAAGGTCAAAGAGAGGTCCATATCAACTCTTTAAGCAATACTACATTATTAAAGTAATCTTATTTAGAGATTCCTTACATCCAAAGAGTTGCATTTCTAAAGTATTACTTCCAAATCATAGCAGTTCGTTAAATACATTAAGCTAATTCTGGGCTACACAGGGATCAAAGGAAGGAAGAGTACCTCATCCCAATTTTAAGAAAGAGCCAGAACCCATTTAAAAAATTTCATTCTGTCAAAATACAACTGAAATTAGTTATCACAACTACTGTTTTCCTGTAAGGTTTGAGGGTTTTTTTTTGTTGTTGTTCTTTTTACAGAGACAGAGAGAGAGTCAGAGAGAGGGATAGATAGGGACAGACAGGAAGGGAGAGAGATGAGAAGCATCAATCATCAGTTTTTCGTTTGGACACCTTAGTTGTTCATTGATTGCTTTCTCATATGTGCCTTGACGGCGGGCCTTCAGCAGACCGAGTAACCCCTTGCTGGAGCCAGCGACCTTGGATCCAAGCTGGTGAGCTTTGCTCAAACCAGATGAGCCCGTGCTCAAGCTGGCGACCTCGCGGTCTTGAACCTGGGTTCTCCGCATCCCAGTCTGATGCTCTATCCATTGCGCCACCGCCTGGTCAGGCTAAGGTTTGAGTTTTACTGTTAATGAAAACAACTTTCTAGATAATTTGACCTGCTCTAAAGTTTCTTTTTTTCTTTTAAGTGAGAGGAGGGGAGATAGACTCCTGCAGGTGCTTAGACCAGGTTCCACTCGGCAACTACCATCTGGGGTGATACTCAAATCAACTGAGCTATCTTCAGCCCCCTGGGGCTGATGCTCAGACCAACTACCCTATCCTTAGCGCCTGGGGCTGATGCTTGAATGAATCGAGCCACTGGATGCAAGAGGGGAAGAGAGAGAGAAAAGGGAGAGGGAGAGGAAAAAAAGATGATCATTTCTCATGTGTGCCCAGACTGGGGATCGAACCCAGGATGTCTGCATGCCAGGCTGACACTATCCACTCAGCCAACCAACCAGGGCTGAAGTTTCTTATGATGGAGATAATATATAAACGCACATGGGTGAAAGTTGGTGAGGAAGTTACTTTTTTGAAATTAGAAGAGTAATTCTAATGGTGATATATCTAGCAGGCATTTATTAATGTAGCATTTACATAAAAAGAGAAGGCTTACAGAAGTAAATGCATTAAACAATAATTTGGAACTCAGTAATAAGTGAAATAAAGTTCACTTTGTATCCTTGATATATTGTGCATTAACATGTTTTGTTAGATTGGAAGCCCGAAAATTTCATTTAATCAGTTTCTTCCTTTATGAGGCCAAATCATCATACTACTTTGTATTTTTATATATCCCTGCTCTGACATTGTGTTCGTGATTCTACCCTTTTATTGTTAGTGTGTTTGCTTTTGAAACAAGGAAAATGTTTTTTTTTTTAAATCTATAGTTCTTATATTTTTGTGTCCTCTTATAGAGCAGATATACTTGGTCTCAAATTTTTCTTGAGTTTGATTCTTACACTGCTCAAAAAAATTAGGGAATATTTCAAAACGAATATGAAGAAATAAAAAAAAGCACTTGCTTTTTACTAAACAAGAACATCAGAAAACAACAAGTCAAAGAAAGTTGTTCAATTATGCAGATTAGATGCAAAACTAACTTTTATTTCATTTGTGAAAATGCTCTATACAAAAGGCTGAAAGTACTGGAGTATCTGCACAGTCCCTGATCTTGAAAGTACATTCTGAAATATCCCCTAATTTTTGTGAGCAGTATATTTCCCTGAAACACTGTCAGGTTCAGTGTTTGTTCTAGTTGGAGATTCTTCCAATCTCTTACAAGCCCACAGTTGTATCAGACTATCATTTTCTCCCCATTGTCACTTTCTGACTGTGACAATGACAGGTCTGCTATTTGGACTGTATTTCTGGGAACAAACCACTTTAGGCATTAGGCTTGACACAAGATTTAAATGAATACATAACACCTAAAAATGAAATATGCCAGTGTCTTCACAGGTACAAACCTTGTTATTTTTTTCTCTCTGGTAGATTACATGAAAGCCAATTAATTATAAAATTGATATCTATTTATTGCCAATAAACTTTCCTGTGGTTGTGCATGCATGATGTAATTTAATCCCAGTCTGAATAGGTTTGTATCCTGAAGATAAAGTTTGTTATTCTTTAAGACAAAAACACATCTGTTCAGTATATAAGTATGAAAATCTTACAAAATTCTATTTTTATCTTATCAATGCTACAATTATTCCTAATATAAGAAAAATATACTAAAATACCTGTGTGGCTGTAATTCGAGTACACGGATTAAATAAAAATAAGCCTTGGATGAGAGCTAGCAAGTCATCTCCTGCTGCAATGAAGATATGCTGTAATGGGATTCCAGGGAAACTCTTAAATGTCACAAAATCTGGAAGACTGCACATGTCCTGTAAAAATAGTTTTATAATTCATATTTAAGTAAAGGATTAAAAGGCACAAAAATCTCAAGTAAAGAAATAAAACAGTCATATGAATAATGATCTATGTAGAAAACCCCAAAAAATCTATTTTAAAAATCCTAGAATTATTGAGTAGGATAAAGTTGAACAATATAAATATGCAAAAGTTGATTGTAGTTCTATATTCTAGCAATGAGCATGTGGAGACTAAAATTTTAAAAATGCAATTTAGAATCACTAAAAAGAACAATGAAATACTTAGTTAAAAATCTAACAAAGCTTGTGTAGACCTCCTATACTGAAAGCTACATAACACTGATGAAATAAATCAAAGCTCTAAATAAATAGTGAGACCTATCATGTTCATGGATTGGAAGATTCATCATCATTAAGATGTCCATTCTCCTATAATTTATATATAGGTTTAATGCAACTCTTACCAAAATTATGGCAAAATTATTATATAGGATTATTCTAAAATTTATATGGTAGCCAAAGGAACTATAAAATAGCTAAAATAACTTTGAAAAAAAAAAGTGAGAGAAATCAGTCTACCTGAGTTTAAGACTTAAAAACTGACCCTGACCGCCCTGGCTGGTTGGCTCAGTGGTAGAGCATCAGTCCAGCGTGTGGAAGTCCAGGGTTTGATTCCTGGCCAGGGCACACAGGAGAAGCACCCAACTGTTTCTCTACTCTTCCCCCTCTCCTTTCTCTTTTTCTCTTCCACTGCCACAGCCAAGGCTCCATTGGAGCAAAGTTGGCCTGGGCGCTGAGGATGGCTCTGTGACCTCTGCCTCAGGCACTAGAATGGCTCTGGTTGCAAGGGAGCCAAGCCCCAGATGGGCAGAGCATCTCCCCTGGTGGGCTTGCTGAGTGGATCCCGGTTGGGCACATGCGGGAGTCTCTCTTCCTCATTGCTTCTCACTTCAGAAAAATACAAATAAAACAAAATACAAACCTGACCCTGATCTGTCTCAGACCTCATACAAAAATTAACTCAAAAAGGATCACAGCTATAAATTGTATCAATAAAAGATAGCTATAAGGGCACGTTTTACAATTAGAACATATAGCAAACTTTCAATTAGAATGCTAAGAAAGTAATAGCACAAAAGGAACTCCTTTGACTCAGTTTCAGCTTCAAATGCCTTTTTTATTTTTTCTGAAGTGAGAAGCGGGGAGGCAGAGAGACAGACTCCTGCATGCACCTGACCGGGATCCACCCGGCAAGCCCGCTACGGTGAGATGCTCTGCCCACCTGGGGCATTGCTCCAGTTGCAACTGGAGCCATTCTAGCACCTGAGGCAGAGGCCATGGAGCCATCCCCAGCGCCCGGGACAACTTTGCTCCAATGGAGCCTTGACTGCAGGAGGGGAAGAGAGAGATAGAGAGGAAGGAGAGGGGGAAGGGTAGAGAAGCAAATGGGTGCTTCTCCTGTGTGCCCTGGACAGAAATCGAACCCGGGACTTCCATACGCCAGGCCGACACTCTACCAATGACCCAACCGGCCAGGGCTTTATTGCAGTTTTAACCAGAAAGTAGTCTAATCAAAATTTCTCTTCTCTAATACTTATTTCCCCATAGATGGGGATATAACAGGAAAGAAAATCAGAAGGTCTATAATTTTAATAAATAAGGATATTTTACTGAACTGTGTATGTAAAATTTAGCAACTTAAATTATTAGCAAATTAATTACTAATAAACTAAGACAATGAATACATTTAAGTAATATTTACATGACAGCACTATATAGAATCCTAACTAAGTTTCAAAGAAAATGTATGAAGGCTCACAGGCCACTGTTCCTCAGTTGGTGTGCCCAAAGTTTCAAATATTCTTGTTAGTTGATCAAGGTCTGAATCTCCTGGCAAAAAAGGAACCTGGAAGAAAGTGAAAGGCAAATATTTCAAGGTGGTTTGTAATAGTTACGTAAACAGAACTAAAATTTAGTAAGAAAAAGCCAAACTGTAACAAAAATTAAAATGTAGTTGGGATATGGCATTAGATTCTGTCTTTCCTAACCTGTTAACCTGGTAAACACCACCACATTGCCCATTATATATTCACTCCACAAATCTTCTAACGACCACTTTTTTTTTTTAGCAAGAGACACTGAGAGGGACAGACAGGGATAGACAGAAATAAAGTGAGAGAGATGAGAAACATCAACTAACTCATAGTTGCAGCACCTTAGTCATTCATTGATTGCTTTCTCATATGTGCCTTGACCAGGGGGCTCCAGCTGAACCAGTGACCCCTTGCTTAAGCCAGTGATCTTTAGGATCAAGTCAGCAACCATGGGGTTGTATCTATGATCCTCATGCTCAAGCCAGGGACCCCACACTCTAGCCAGATGAGGCCATGCTCAAGCCGGTGACTTCGGTGTTTCAAACCTGGGTTTTCTGTGTCCAAGGCTGATGCTCTATCCACTGCGCCACCACCTGGTCAGGCTTCTAATAACCACTTATCACTGGTATAAGTAGTTTTTAAAATTATTGTTTTATTAGGGTGACACTAGTTAACTTAATTATACAGGTTCAGGTGCCCAATTCTACAAGATATCTCTGTACACTGTAATATATGTTTGCCCCCCCCAAGTCAAGTCCTTGTCCATTACCATCTGTCCCCCCATACCCTACTCAATCTCCCCCACTCCCAGCATTCACCACACTGTTGTCTATGCCTGGAAGTTTTGGGAATTTTTTTGTCCCTTTTTGCTCTATCCTTCTACCTCCCTTGCTTAATATTTCTACAGTATGTAATTTTAGAGGAGGTTTTGATCAACTTTATTTTAAAATGATTTGAATTACATTGACTACTTTGATTGGATATAGGCTTACTTGTTATAGCACCTGTTTTTTAGTTTAAGCAGGTTTTTATTTTTGTATTTCATTTTCTTTATTTTTTTAAAAAATTTTATTTTATTCATTTTAGAGAGGAGACACAGAGTGAGAGAGAGAGAGAGAAAGAGAGAAAGACAGAAAGGGGGGAGGAGCTGGAAGCATCAACTCCCATATGTGCCTTGACCAGACCAGTGCAGGGTTTTGAACTGGCAACCTCAGTGTTCCCAGGTCGACGCTTTATCCACTGCAGCACCACAGGTCAGGCTCTTTCTTTTTTTTTTTTTTTAGGTGAGAGAAGAGAGAAACGGAGATACTGAGGCAGACTACAGCACATGCCCTGACCAGGATCAACCTGGCAACCCCATCTGGGGCCAATGCTCAAGTACTGAGCTACTTTTTAGCACCTGAGGTTAAGCAGCCTTTTAAACCCATTTTTATTGCCTGACTGATGGTGGTGCAGTAGGAGACAGAGCATCAATCTGGGATGTTGAGGTCTCAGAAACCCCAAGGTTGCAGCTTGAGCGCAGGCTCATTGACATGATCCCTTGGTTGCTGGCTTGAAACCCAAGGTTGCTGACCTTAGTGAGGTGTCACTGGCTTGGTCCATACCCCTCCCCTCCCCCGGTCAAGGCACATATGAGAAGCAATCAATGAACAACTAAAGTGATGCAACTATGAGTTGATGCATCTCTCTCCCTTCCTTTCTCTCTCGAAAAAAACAAAAAACACCTATTTTAATAAAATTTACATAAAACACTTCAAAAAGGGTTGAATGCATAAAATAGCAAACCTTTTTCTATTAACTAGCCTGCTTTCAACATTACATAACTATCAATATTACATACTATTATAACATACATACAACTTAGAATTATATATAGCAATATTATCTGATTATTTTACTTTTAATTATTATCTGTTTCGACTACAGAATCTCACCACAGATCTCAAACTATACAGATCTAGAACTGTATGGGTACCATTCTATTAATCATATTTTCAAATGAGCAAAAGACAGTTTAAAATAGGAAACATTTATTTTCAATTGTGCAGGACAAAAATATGATAAAATGATACAATTCTTCACCAATTAGGACTACCTGTGCATTGCTTTATAACCTTAATAGTGATTCCAGCAAGAATGCCATTGGATAATAAGACTCCAACTATGATTTCTACCAGGTCCACAATTTCTAAACATCTATTCTGAACTGCTCTCTCCCCTTACTTTCTCAGTGGCACGATTAGGTGTAACATTAGGGGTTAGGGGATTGTTTTACTTGGTCATGAGTTCACTGTGCTTTGGCTGCTATGTCAAATGTGCACTTGCGGAAAACTCTGTGTACTTGTGAACAGCAGAGCTGCCATGCTAGCTAATTCACAGGACCCAATACTAGCAACAGAGGTTACCACATCATCAAGACTAAATGTAAAGGTACTTCTGCAAGCACCTAGAGCAGTGTGTTCTCAAACTTTTTGAAGTTGAGGCGTATTTAAAATCCTACAAATAATTGTAGGTGCACTATATACAAATTTCTGAGAAATATGTTATAATAATTAAGTCAAATATTAAAGAAAAAATATAAAAGTCCAAGCATGCTTTTATGGTAATTAAACAAAATAAATATGACAAAATTAAATTTATTCTGACATTAAAAAACATTTTTATGTTACATTTTTTGAGTTATGTTTTTTAGAATTCATAAAAAAGAAGGGTTAAAAAATAAAAAGAAAACGACAAAAAAGTTACCTTTTTATATATATAGATACACTCTTAGTAAGATTTAGTAAATTTGGTAGGTCCTGGCATGAATGTGTTAAGTTTTTTCATTCTTGTGTTTATGAGAAACGTAAGCCTGATGTGTCCTAGCAATTTCTTCAATGTTTGGGCATATATTTGTGAAAGGCAAATTCTCTTTTCCTCATCAATACATTGGAGAATTTCTCTCTTTTCACTCTTAATTGTGTTGAGAGTAGAAAACCTTAATTCACATAAATGGGATGTTGAAAATTGTAGTAAAATGTTCAAAGCTTTTTTAGATATTGCCACATATTCTTCCTTTATAGAAATCCAAAAGGGTTCAAGAGACAATTCCTTATACTTAATCATCAATCCAAAACCCCCACCATACATATCATCTTAACTTTACACCAAACAAAGGATAGAAGAAACTTGCCTCCAGTCTTTCTGGGGAACATGGGGGGTAGTGTAAACAACCCAGCACCACAGCTTAACAGCCTTTTGCAACCTAATCAGGCAAGTGAGCTGGGGGGTTGGGCAGACTGTCAGCTTACAGCCAATTCCCCACACCTCTGTCCCCCAAAAATCTAAACTCCAAAAACCCTGTTGGTTTTTTGGTCCACAACAGGCACATATTTCTCTGGAATACCAGAGGGCATACCTGGAAATCTTCTAGAGCGCACACTTTGAGAACCACTGACCTAGGGGGATGAACTGCTTAAAATGATGCACAGAATTTCCATTAAACTAAAAGATGTTTAAGAAAATAACTTTTTCTCTGGTGTGCAGAAGCTACTGTGTTCAAGGAAATAAATAGCTGTATTTTTGTGTCTTGGGTTGACATGTCTTTAAATACATATGGCTTGAGGAGAGGGAGAGAGGGACTGGAATGTGGAATGTAGTGAGAAAAATTAGCTTCAATAGAATTCCCCAATATTCCTTGCTCTTCATCATTCTGAAGGAGTAACCTTAACTTTATAATTAAATAAAAGTTTCCAAGTCAGCATCTTTCTTTCTAATGAGGGCTGGGAGAGGATGTTTTACAGTAAAATGGTCTCAGTCAGAGAAATGGTTGAGGACCACCATGCCTGCTCTGCTTCAGCGGAACTAAAAATGATCCTTTCACACAAGGTTTAAAGTTGGTACACAGAGTTGCAGCTGCAGTGGTTGGCATTAGATAGCTCTAAAAGGGTACATTTATATGGTCCCAAACAAAGTCCTCCAAGTACAAAAGTTCATCCTAACACAGTGACCGTAGAGATATTATTGTATTAAAACCCAAAGAGAGTTTTATTACAGTTATATTTCAAAACATAGAATGATCTTAAACCTTCACTGTCTCAAATGGGAGGTGTTCTCTCTCTTTTCTTTTTTTGAGAAAGATAGATGAAGAAGCTCAACTCATAGCTGTGGCACTTTATGTATTTATTTAATTTTTTGTGTGTGGCAGAGACAGAGAGTCAAGAGACAGGGACAGACAGACAGGAAGGGAGAGAGACGAGAAACATTAACTCTTCGTTGCAGTTCCTCAGTGTTCACTGATTGATCTCCCACATGTGCCTTGACTGGGGAGCCACAGCAGACCGAGTGACCCCTTGCTGGAGCCAGCAACCTTGGGTCCAAGCTGGTGAGCCTTGCTCAAACCAGATGAGCCCGAGCTCAAGCTGGCGACTTCAGGGTCTCGAACCTGGGACCCTCCGCATCCCAGTTTGATGCTCCATCCACTGCGCCACCGCCCGGTCAGGTGCACTTTATTTATTTTTTAAAATTAAGTTATTGATATTAGAAGAGAGAGAGACAGAATAATCAATTGGTTCCTGTCTGTGCCCTCACTGGGGAACAAACCAGCAACCTCTACGCTTCAGGACAATGCTCTAACCAACTGAGCTATCTAATCAGGGCAGTTGTGGCACTTCTGTTGATGAATGATTGCTTCTCATATGTGCCTTCACCAGGGGGCTCCGGCAGAGCCATGACCCCTGGTTCAAGCCAGTGACGTTGCGCTCAAGCCCGTAACCTTTGGGCTCAAGCCAGTGACCATGGGATCATGTTGATAATGCCAAGCTCAAGCCAGTGACCCCACGCTCAAGCTGGCAATCCTGCACTTAAGCCAGTGACCCCAGGGTTTCGAACCTGGGACCTCAGCATCCCAGGTTGATGCTCTGTCCACTGCACCACCACTGGTCAGGCTATTCTCATCTCTTATTAGTATTAGTAAAAAGGTTGCTTTAGGGGTAGGTTTCCTTTTTTTAAAGTGATGTTTGTTGGCTTTTTGTTGTAAGGATGATGCTCCTCTCTGGGAATTATCTCTGGGAAAATAATTCCTCCACAAATTATAAGAACAAATACCTAGAACAATAATGAAGTATGTACATAAATTCAAGACTTACCCTTAGAAGCAACTCTGCTAATATACAGCCCACAGCCCACATGTCCACACCTACACCATACATTCTAGCACCAAATAGTAATTCAGGGGCCCGATACCACCTGAAGAACAAAAAGAATTACTGTCATTTTAGAATGAAGTTAGTGAAATATTTCTTAGAGAAAACTCCTCAGTGAAACATGATTCCACTGATGAAATTCACTTTTATGGATATATTAACTCAAGAGAGGTTCTGTGTTGTTCGCAGGAAACATATATAGGTCCTTGGTCCATTTACTCTCACACTTTATTTTTTGTGTGTGAGAGAGAGACAGAGAGAGGGACAGATAAGGACAAATGGACAAGAAGGGAGAGAGATGAGAAGCATGAATTCTCCGTTGCGGTTCCTTAGTCTCCTTAGTTATTCATTGATTGCTTTATCACTCCAGCAAAGCGAGTGACCCCTTGCTCAAGCCAGCAACCTTGGGCTCAAGGCAGTGACCTCTGGACTCAAGCCAGCAACCACGGATTCATGTCTATGATCCCACGCTCAAGCCAGCAACCCTATACTCAAGCTGGTGAGCCTGCACTCAAGCCGGTGACCTTGGAGTTTCGAATCTGGGTCCTCTGTGTCCCAGTCCAACGCTCTATCTATTGTGCCACCTCCTGGTCAGGCTCTCATACTTCTTTAGATAATTACTACTTTCTCCTGAAAACCCCAGCACCAGCCATCCTCACAGTCGATGACCTTTCTTCCTACCTCACTGAAAAAATTGAAGTAATAAAAATAATTTTGCTCTAGCTGGATAGCTCAGATGATTTGAGCATTGGCCCAAAGCACAGAGGTTGTTGATTCAATCTCTGATCAGAGAACATACAGGAACAGATTGATGGTCCTGTCTCTCTAAAATCAATAAAATAAAAATAATTTCTACAGACTCAGTCATTTGTACTCACATAATCTACTTTCCCATCTGTAACTATCCTTGACTTTTTTTTTTTATATAAGTGAGAGGTGAGAGGCAGAGATAGACTCCTGTATGCCCAACGAAGATCCACCTAGCAAGCCCCCTAAAAGGTGATGCTCTGCTTGTCGAGGCCACTGCTCCACTGCTCAGTAACCCAGCTATTTTGGCACCTGAGGCAAAGCCATTGAGCTATCCTTAGTGCCTGGGGCCAACTTTGCTTGAACCATTCGAGCCATGGCTGTGGGAGGGAAGACAGAGAGAAAGATGGGGGAGGGGTTCGAGAAGCAGGTGGTCGCTTCTACTTTGTGTCCTGACTGAAATTTGAACCCATGATTTTCCACATGCTCGGCCAATACTCTACCAATAAACCAATGGGCCAGGGTCTATCCTTGATGTTTTTATTTTTGGGGACAGAGACAAAGAGATATGAGATAGATAAGGATAGACATACAGGAAGGGAGAGAGAGAGATGAGAAGCATCAATTCTTGGTTGCAGCTCCTTAGCTGTTCATTGATTGCTTTCCCATATGTACACTGATGGGAGGTAGGAGGGGCTCCAGAACAGCGAGTGACCCCTTGCTCAAGCCAGTGACCTTTGGGTTCAAACCATTGACCTTGGGCTTCAAGCCAGCGACCATTGGGATCAAGCTAGCAACCATGGGATGTCAATGATCCCATGCTCAAGCCAGAAACCCTGCACTCCAGCTGGTGAGCCTGCATTCAAGCCGTGAACCCATGCTCAAGCCAATGACCTCAGGGTTTTGAACCTGGGTCCTCTGTGTCCCAGTCTGACACTCTATCCACTGCACCACTGCCTGGTCAGGCTATCCTTGACTTTTTAAAGCAACCCATCCACTTGGGCACTAGATACTGTGCTCTCTTGCCTATTTTCAAGGATACTGCTCCTTTAATTGTCTCCTCTTTCTCCTGCATCAACTCTCTTTTCTTTAATGAATTATTACCACAATGTACAAATGTATCATTACTTCTCGTCTTAAAAAAGAAAACAAAAACTAAGGAAACAAACAACAAAAATTTTGGCCCTACTTCCCCTAACAGCTACCTCCACATTCTCTGGTTAGTCTAGAGTTGTCTGTTCTTATTGTCTCCAATTCCTCTTCTGTTATCCTCTTAAACTCTTTTCAATCAGGCTTTCATCCTACCACCTCACTACAATGGCTCTTGTCAAGGTAAACAATTCTCAGGCCTCATTTTAACTCATACTATTAGCAATTGATTTGCATGAAGAGAAAATTTGAGAAATCGCTAGATGAAAAGTTCTATATATAGCCCTCATGTATGTAGGTCCCTGTTTTTCTGAGTTCCTGAATGATGGGCTTAATCTTTCCAGGAATTACATAAATAACTATTTATATCGCTTCTTTTCTTTTTAAAATTGAATTGAAATTGAATTTAGAAAGAGAAAATAGAGGAAAAAATGAAGGCAGGCAGGAATAAAGGGAGGGAGGGAGTAAGAGAGATTTTCCTTATTCCACTTATTTATGCATTCACTGATTGATTTTTTTGTACATGCCATGATGGGGAACTGAATCCACAACCCTGAAATTTTGGAATGACACTCTAACCAACATGAGCTATCCAGCCAGGGTCCATATCCTTTATTTCTTAATCAGGGCTCAGGTGATTGACACTCAATGTGATCTTTTTGGAAGAAGGTGACAAAGTAATTTAAAGGAATAGATAGAGAACTTTCATTCACACTGAATGATATAAAATATGAAATCAAGACTGACCAATAAACACAGGTCCCCCAAATCAGATGATTATGTGAAACAGCTACTAAAGTTCCAACCCACCTGACTAAAATATAAAAGAAGTATAAATTAGTTTCAAAAGTTACTAGATAAATATCTGAGGGCTAACTTAATTCAACTCTTGTTTCAATGAAGGGCTATATATATTTTTCTACAGTAAGATACAGAGAACATAAAAATGGCTGTATTTTTTTTTCTTTTATTCATTATAGAGAGGAGACACAGAGTGAGAGAGAGAAAGAGAGAAAGGGGGGAGGAGCTGGAAGCATCAACTCCAATATGTGCCTTGACCAGACCAGTGCAGGGTTTTGAACTGGCGACCTCAGTGTTCCCAGGTCGACGCTTTATCCACTGCGCCACCACAGGTCAGGCAATGGCTGTATTTTTAATAAAACAATGATTCCTGAACTCTGCCAGGAGAAGCCAAATGATGCTCACTTGTGATTAATATTCTGCACAATATAAACTTTCAGTTATTTAAGGGATTCTTACCTGGTTACAACCTGATGTGTATAAGCTCTATTGGGGCTCCCAAATGATTTGGCCAGACCAAAATCTGCCAGTTTTAGAACTCCATTTTCATCTAACAACAGGTTGTTCGGTTTCAGATCCTGTATTATGGAGATTTTAAACAAACAAGTAAGCATGGTGGGGAAGACTACCATAATGATACATTTAGTTGCCTTAACTTTAAACTTAGCAAAAACAGGGTAACATCCCAATTAAATAATAAGCAATATCTTTTTTTCTTCTTTTCCAAGTGAGAGGAGGGAAGACAGAGAGACAGACTCCCACATATACCGTGACTGGGATCCACCCAGCAACCCATGCTAACTGAGCTGTTTTTAGCACCTGAGGCAGAGGCTCCACAGAGCCATCCTTAGTGCTCAGGCTGATGCGCAAGAATCAATTGAGCCATGGCTGTGGGAGGTGGAGAGAGAGAGAGAGAGAGAAAAGGGGAGAGGGAGGAATGAAGAAGCAGATGGGTGCTTCTCCTGTGTGCCGTGACAGGAAATCGAACCCAGGACTTCAACATGCTGAGCTGACTCTCTACCACTGTGCCAACCGGCCAGGGATAATAAGCAATATCTTTTTAATGACATAAAGTCCTATCAAAGCAAAACAAGATCAGTCATATTACCTAGTGAGACCTTGAATCAAGATATGTAATTTAACTGAACTTTAATTTACCTACTTTTCAGGGTTACTGTGAGAATTAAATTTAAAATTTTCTGTAAAGAGCCTACTGTAATGACTGGTTCACAGTAAGCACCCAAGAAATGGTTGCTACCATTAATTTAATAACAATTATATATTTAAATTTTAGCAAATAAAAATATTATACATTTAGGAAGGATGAGGAACATAATCCCAAAATCTTTTGCTAAGAAGGTATTAGCAATAATCTAAAGGGATTCCAAGTTTAAAGTATAAGAGTTACCAACTACAAATTATATATATTATTTGCTATTTACATAAATAGAATAACTAAGAACGTCTAACTAAATTGTTAGCTTTGTTCCTATAGCTGAATGTTCAGAACTCAATCTCATAGCATTTCAGACTAGAAATATTTTTTTTCTAAAGCTATTTTAGCAGTGTATAATTTAATCCAGATTCTGACTGTATTTTCCTCCCAATAACAATGGCATAGCAAAAAGAACACTGGCCTTCAAACCAAAAAATCCAGGTTCTCATACTGTCAGTTATCAGCTACTGACCTTGAAAAAAATACATAACCTTGATCAGGTCACTTAGCAATTTAGTTCTTCATTTCTGAAAAATATTAAGGACTAGGTCTCTTCCATTTCTAGATTTCACATAGTAAGTTCCAGTCCTCATAGCAACACTTGGTAGAACTGGAGGGAACAGGCTTGAGGAGAAGGTGGGCAAAACAGTCCAGCTACATCTTTATTTAACAATTTACAAATTCAGACAATTTTTATAATAAAGTAGCTATATAAAACAACATAAAGAAGTTATCACACTTAGTTGAAAACCTTACCCTATGTAGAATCCAATGCTGATGTAAATATTCTAACCCCTGAAGAGTCATCAACATGTAGGCTTTAATGTGTGATGGTGTTAGCACAAGACTATTATCCTTTATTATAACCTGTAAAGTAAGTATACAATATACAGGTAACTATATTATTACAAGTAAATGCCACCATCTAAAATCATTTACCGACATCAAATGAATTTATTCATCTCAGAAAAGCTGTCTCTAACTCTTCTTAGGAAGGACTGTCAGACTTCCATGTAATTAAGGAAAGTATCTTTGGTTTGGAAAGAAAGCACCTGACCAGGCAGTAGTAGCACAGTGGATAGTGTCAGACTGGGACTCAGAGGACCCAGGTTTGAAACCCCGAGGTCACCAGCTTGAGCAGGGGCTCACCAGCTTAAGTGCATGGTCGCTGGCTTGAGCAAGGGGTCACTCATTCTACTGTTACACCCCCCCCCCAAACAAGGCACATATGAGAAAGCAGTCAATGAACAGTTAAGGAGCTGCAATGAAGAATTGATGTTTCTCATCTCTCTCCCTATCTGTCCCTCTCTGTCACAAAAAAAAGGGGGGGGGCAATACTCTGTCTTCTACTACTTTGTTTTTTTCACTTGCCCGAGATGTAAAGCTCCTTCTGATAATAGCATTCAGCATTCCTTTGGGAACCCACCTGTTCCTAGCTCAATCCACGTGGTTACAAATACAGTAGACTGACCACTACCTGTCGCCTCTAGAAGTAGGCTCATAACCTAAGCATAGTTAATCATCACTGTAGCCTGCAGTCTGGGAGACCGACTGTTCAGGGATGGATATGTGACCCATGTCAAGCCAGTCAACCAGACCAAGTACTTTTGCTAGAATAAAAAGGAGCAAAGAACTTTCTTTCTTCAGGGATTAATAAACTCTTAAGGATATAAGCCTGGAAGTATCTGAGCCACTATACTGAGAAATTATGCACATGATATAGGCAACAATGTAGAAAATAGAGTGAGTTAAAATGCGAGACTGAGTTCTGATGGCATTACATGTGAGCTGTGTCTAAAACCAGTTTATTTCATGACTTACCAGTTACATGAGCTAAAAATTCCCATTTTCTTTTTCTTAAAAATTAAATTTAAGTAAAATGTACCCATTTTAGGAGCACAGTTTCATGAGTTTTAATGAACACACCCAGTTATAGAACCAATAGCACAATCAAAATATAGTTCTAAAGCCTGACTAGCCAATGGTCCAGTGGATAAAGCGTCAGCCTGGGTCACAGGGGACCCAGGTTCGAAACCCCAAGGTCACTGGCTTGGGTATGAGCTCATCCGGCTTGAGCATGGCTTACCAGTTTGACTGCGGGGTCACTGGCTTATGCGATGGGATCATACACATGACTCCATGATTGCTGGCTTGTAGCCCAAGGTCGCTGGCTTGAGCAAGGGGTCACTAGCTCAGCGGTAGCCCCCCAGGCAAGGCACATACGAGAAAACCATCAAAGAAGAATTGATGCTTCTCATTTCTCCCCCCCTTCCTGTCTGTCTGTTCCTCTCGCTAAAAAAAAAAAAAAAAGATATAATTCTATAATCCCCCAAATTCCCTCAGGCCCCTCTTATACTCAATCCGTTGTTGTACATCCCTCTCCAGCAACCACTGATATGATTTCTTCCTTTAGTTTTGCCTTTTCCAGAATATTATATAAATGGAATCATACAACATATATAACCTTTTGAATATGGCTCCTTTCATTAGGAAAATATACCTGAGATTTAACTACACTGTTGCACATATTAGTAGTTCATTTCTTTTATTCCCCAATAGTATTCCACTGTATGGATATACCAGTTTTTTCATACATTTACTGGATAAAAGTTATTTGTGTAGTTCACACTTTGGGCAATTATGAAAAGCTAAACATCTGTGTACCAATTGATTTCTATGTAGATATGTTTTTATTGCTCTTAAATACATAGCAGTAGTATTATTAGAATATACCTTAAATGTATATTTTACTGTATAAGAAACTGCCAAAATGCTTTCCAAAGAACCAGTACCATTTGCATTCTCACAAACAATGCATGAGAATTCCAGCTGTTCCACACCCTTGGATTGTCCATTTTTAAGATTCAAGCAATATTAATGAAAAGCATAAGATCTTATTTTTCTGAAAAACTTGGCTTTCAAAAGGTTGATTGATATGGAAAAGAAGATTTAAATTTTCAAAGGCCTAAAACTCACTTCTCTAAAAATAATGTCATTAAAAATAAATAAAAACAAAAATAATGTCAATAAGGTGTAAGATAACTCAGTAGACAAATGCTAACGGAATCCAAATTTTTGTATTTAACATTGAAAATATGGCTAAACAATTCAGAACCTATATTTAAGAGTATATCCAGATTTCAAAAGTAAGCGTTCCTTTGACTGCCAGTATCTTCATTGAGTAGAAAATAAGTATTTAGGTTCTTTTTTGATAAACAGAAAAAAAAAATTCCTCTAGGCATCTTAATCTTACCTCTAGATCAGTTTCCATAAAATCAAAGACAAGGCTAATATTAGATTTATGTCCAAAAGCATCAAGGAGCTGCAAAGCAATATTTCAAAAAATCAAAATATGATTCTCTATTAAATATTTGACAGTAGTATACCAATTAAGTAATTTTTAAAAACTTAAAACAAGCAATTGGACAGTTCATAATTCCCAGTAAAGCTTAAGTAATTTTATTAAATTTGATATTTTCTTTGCTAGAATTAGTACTTTGAGGCACAAAAATATTAATCTTAATATTATTTTTTAAATCACTAAATTTTTAACACCCCCCCCCAAGATTATGGAGCTATAATTAAGAAATGAATTAATAAAACCTCACCTCAGTCTCCAGTTCAGAAAAATTCCTAAGGAAATCCTATCAACTGCAGTAGCAGCTAACATTCATTGAATAAGTGCATTCTCTATACCAGGCACTATTCCAGGCACTTTACCTGTATTTAGTCAGCTAGTCTCACAACAACCCTGTAAGGTAGAAACTATGGTACAAGGTCTTACACATGCTAGAGCTTTCTAGGCTTCAAAATGATTTGACAAAGTTAGCCTGCATGCTAATATTTAATCTATTTTATCAGCAGTATAGTATTAAGGATACTACCTACAGGAACAGTTAGAATAAAAATACACTTCAACCTGACAAACTTTTAAGTTTTTTTTTTGCAAAGCTTCCTTAGAAAAATTCATTTTGCTGAGCCTTCGGTTAACATAGTAGAAAAAGCAAGGTCCCAAACCCCAAAAACAATTGAGATCATACTCACACCAATTATATTTGGATGACTTAGCTCCTGTAGTAATTTTATCTCTCTTAAAGCTGTTCTGTTTATACCTACATAAAAAAGCAAAGCAAAAAGTGAAAAATAATTGTCAAATCTTATGAACTTTTTTTGGGGAAAGGTTAATCTCTCATGAAATAGCAATGAATATTCTACAGAAAAATAAGGTCTATTTTCAAAATTTTACTAACATTTGTTTTTCTTTTACACTGCTTTAGTTTTAAAATACCTTTCAAAGATTATAATAAACGGTGAAAAAAATACTCATTTTATCTATGGCATATCAGATATAAACAGAATAACAACACATTAAGTGTGTAGCTTATAGACTCTAAGTTACAGCTTCTCTAAGAATATTAGCAGCAGATTCTTTATGCTAAAAACAGACTGATAAGACAGTGATAAGCAGTGATAAGACAATATCTTTCCCAAAGCAAAGGACAGAACTTAAAATTAAAAATAAGACCTGATACTAATTGTTACATAGACAATGAGTCCTTTCTATAAAATCTATTTCTTCATGACTAAACAGGACTTAGCACTGTCACAAACAAGGCTCTGGAGGAGAGACGAATAGTTCCATAGGGAACTTTGTGGATATACTTCCATGAAGATATATCCTGAATTTTCAAAGGAATTAGAAGCTCTAAAAAGAAGAAAAGAACAGCTTGTAACAACACCTAAACAGTAACAAAATAGCAAGACGAGCCACTAATAACTGTGCTGCTTTCCATTTACTAAGGTGACCTGAATGTTCTCTACACCCAATAGGAAAGTCACAAACATCCTGTCTCTATCCTGAGTCACCTTTACTCTTCTGGGACTCTGCAATAACTCCATCCAGAACCATTGTTATCTCTAATTAATACTTTGCTCATTTCCTCAGTGGGAATAAAATACTTTCTTCTTCTGTCAAATTACATAAAATAATTTACCATCTTTAGCTTCTGATCTATGTCCAAGCTTGATCTGGTGGAGGAAAATAAAGAAAACAAACATTAAAAATGTGTGATTTAGACTTAATGAAAATAAAATGTAAATTCACACACTCAAGACTTCAAAAACTTAGCTACAGTGAGCCTGATCTGTGGTGGCGCAGTGGATAAAGCATTGACCTGGAAACACTGAGGTTGCCAGTTCAAAACCCTGCACTGGGCTGGTCAAGGCACATATGGAAGTTGATGCTTCTAGCTCCTCCCCCCTTTCTCTTTCTCTCTCTCTCTCACTCTGTGTCTCCTCTCTAAAATAAATAAATAAAAAGAAATTTAAAAAAAAATTAAAAAAAAAAAAACTTAGCTACAGCAAAAACCTAGCAACTCCTAAGTAGTTAGTATTAGTAGGCAAGAAGGGAGTGGGAATCATGAAGCAGAGGGGCAAAAGTACTATAAAGAAGGATCAAGTACTTACCATTCCTTGCCTCTTAAGTTTTTGAATTATATTCAAAATCACTTGAGAAATAATGATATAAACATATTACTTAGAGAATGGAGGTTAAAACCAGAGGAAAAAGTCACAGGAGTTGAAAGTAATTGCTCCAAGGAATGAAAACCAGGGGTAGAGTCAGGTATGTTAAAAAACGTTGACCTACTGGCTTTTAAAACCACAAAAATGTATTTAGTTGAAAGAAAATTAAATGTAAAAAAAACATTCCACTATTGGCATGAAACAGAAATTTTGTCCACCAGGCACTAGCAGAGCCAAACGCTATACTGTACATTAAGAACTCCAGGCGAGCCTGACCAGGCGGTGGCGCAATGGATAGAGCATGGAACTGGGATGCGGAAGACCAAGGTTCAAGACCCCGAGGTTGCCAGCTTGAGGGCGGGCCCATCTGGCTTGAGCAAAAGCTCGCCAGCTTGGACCCAAGGTTGCTGGCTCCAGCAAGGGGTGGCTCGGTCTGCTGAAGGCCCACGGTCAAGGCACATGTGAGAAAGCAATCAATGAACAACTATGGTGTCGCAATAGCAACGAAAGACTAGTGATTGATGCTTCTCACCTCTCTCACCGCTCCTGTCTGTCTGTCCCTATCTATCCCTCTCTGACTCTTTTTCTGTCCCTGTAAAAAAACAAACAAACCAGAACTCCAGCCGAGCCTGACCTGTGGTGGCGCGGTGGATAAAGCATTGACTTGAAATGCTGAGGTCGTTGGTTCAAAACCCTGGGCTTGCCCGGTCAAGGCACATACAACAAGCAATCAAGGAACTAAAGTGAAGCAACTATGACTTGCTACTTCTTGTTCTCTCCCATCCTCTCTCTGTAAAATTAATAAATAAAATTAAAAAAATAAAATAAAAAGAACTCCAGCCGAAAAGCCCTAGCTGGGTGCTCAGTTATAGCATCATCCCAGTACGCCAAGGTTGAGAGCTTTATCCCTGGTCAAGGCACATACAGAAATCAACCAATGAATGCATAAGTAAGTGTAGCAACAAGTTGATGTTTCTCTCTCACTCCTTTCCAATCTCTCTCCCTCCCTCTCAAATCAATAAATTAAAAAGAAAAAAAAGAACTGTAGTGGAGAAATATTGACTGAATTATTATGATTATTATGAAAGGTAATACCCAGGAGAACAGAAAGCTAATGCTCAAAAGCCCGAACTCCCGAACTCCCTGTAGGTTACACATACACAGGGCAAAAGCAAGGGTCGTGCTAGGAGCTAGTAGGTTAGAGGTGAGGTAAATGTTAATAAATCATTTCTTCAGGTCTCGGGTACAGCTCTGAGGCCTGTTCTGGCAACCCACTTTCTGGTTTCCTCATAAAGTAGTCAAGGGGTTGTCCCACCTTAGAGCTCAGAAAATGAAACAGTTTAGGTCAAGATATTATCTTTAACTTAACAGAAACCTTTCTGGCTGCCTCAGGGGGTTAATGACTAGTAAGGGAAAGGGCTAGGCTTACAGGGCATGCTGAAAAGAAACTGCATGGAGTGCTGGGGCTACATATTAAACAAATCATACGTCAGATTGTTATAAAGTAGTGTAATCCGCGGGTTAAACAGAGACACCAAGGCAGGTTACATAAGAAATTTTGAGGAGTTTATTAATTATCCGGCTAGCTACATGGGGCACAGTCCCAAATCATGTAGAAGTCCCTACAATTCTGTGACTGATTTTATAGACCAAATCACATACCGGTTGGGGTGGGTAAGGAGGTATAGTTACTCTTATGACTTTAGGGTGAGTTCGTATAGGAATTCTTGAATAAGGTACATAAACATTCTTTTCTAAGGTTTTCAGATACGTTCTATCTTCTTTGCTCTGTGTGGCAAGTGGCCCCAGGCACACTTTCAGAGAATTCTAGGAATCAGCTAAACTATGACTAGATGACCCAGTTGCCTTATAAGCCAGGAAGCTCCTGCATTCTTCTCTTTCCTTTCTCCGCAGAAAGGAGGGGTAAGGGGCCCTGACTTTTCCTTTTAAAATACTAATTTTATCAATTTTTCAGTTCCTTGACACCTTATCACAAGATGAGGAACCTTGGTTTTTAAGAGTCACCTTCAAGGAGTAAAAATCTATGTTGGGCAGATAAAATATATTATGCTCACTTTGTTAAAGATGGCGCTGCCCACATGGAAGCCTGTCGCCCAGGCGATGATATTGGTTGCCCTCCTGCTTGGGATGGGTGTGATTATGTTAATGTGTTGGGGGAGGGCTTTCGCGCCAAAAGGTTTTAAAAGGCGAAGGATTTATTCGCTCTGAAGAGAAACCAGAGTATGCGTCAAACGGTTTTAAAAGAGAGATCACGTTGTTCCGGGAGAAGACTGATTGCGTTCTAGGAGGGAAGAGAGCAGATTAAGGCCACGTGGAGACCAGGAGAAGCAGCCATGATGAAAGAGTGCTGAAGGAGAAGCCAGTTTGTGCAGAATTTATACAGGGAGAAGGAAGGAGATGGGGAACAGAGGTGAATAAGTCTGGTGAGCGAGAAACCTTTGATTCTAGGAAACTCGGATAAGTCAGTAGCTTTGTGAGCACTGAATGAGTGGGTTTTAGAGCCCAGTGTATGTTTTTGCTTGCCCGCCGGGTGCAAGCTAGAATTAAAGCTGATGGCTCACCAGTTTTGGCTCCTGTGTTTCATTACCGACTGTCCGAATCTAATGCGAACCTGCACTGGCCAGACGGCTCAGACTGTGGCCTTGGCCACTGGCTCTAAGTCTATTACAGAGAAACAGAATAAAGTCTACCCTAATTTATGTTAAAAGCAAGCAAAGAAAAAACCCACTAGGGCTTTCAGATAACTATAGAAATCAATACGCCAACTGTTTGAAGAGATATCAGTCAGTAAATACATATTTTTGTGTGAGACAGAGACAGAGAGAGAGACAAAGATAGACAGGAAGGGAGAGATGAGAAGCATCAATTCTTTGTTGTGGCTCCTTCGTTGTTCATTGATTGCTTTCTGATATGTGCGCCTTGAGTGGGGGGCTACAGCAGAGCAGTGACCCCTGGCGTAAGCCAGCTACCTTGAGCTACAAATCAGTGACTTTTGGGCTCAAGCCACCGACCATGGGGTCATGTCTATGATCCCAGGTTCAAGCTCGCGACGCCACGCTAGTGGCCTTGGGGTTCTGAACCTGGGTCCTCTGCATTGCAGTCTGACGCTCTGTCCACTGCACCACGGACTGGTCGGGCAGTAAATATTTACTTTTTTTAGAGACAGAGAGAGAAAGTCAGAGAGAGGGATAGATAGAGACGGACAGGAAGAGAGAAATGAGAAGCATCAATCATCAGTTCTTCCTTGCGACACCTCAGCTGTTCATTGATTGCTTCCTCTTATGTGCCTTGACCGCGGGTCTTTAGCAGACTGAGTAACCCCTTGCTCGAGCCAGTGACCTTGGGTCCAAGCTGGCGAGCTTTAGCTCAAGCCAGATGAGCCCACGCTCAAGCTGGCAACCTCGGGGTCTCGAACCTGCATCCTCCACATCCCAGTCTGACGCCCCATCCACTGCGCCACCACCTGGTCAGGCAGTAAATATATTTTTAATTAATGTCTACAAATGTACTAGCCATAGGTCCTTTTTTTTTCTTTTTAAATTTTAAAAAAATTTTTTTTACAGAGACAGAGAGAGAGTCAGAGAGAGGGATAGACAGGGACAGACAGGAACAGAGAGAGATGAGAAGCATCAATCATCAGTTTTTCATTGCGACACCTTAGTTGTTCATTGATTGCCCTCCCACATGTGCACTGACCGCGGACCTTCAGCAGACCGAGCAACCCCTGCTGGAGCCAGCGACCCTGGGTCCAAGCTGGCGAGCTTTTGCTCAAGCCAGATGGGCCTGCGCTCAAGCTGGCAAGCGCGGGGACTCAAATCTGGGTCTTCCGCATCCCAGTTGGAAGATCCATCCACTGCGCCACCACCTGGTCAGGCCCATGGTTCTTTTTTTTAAAAAAAAATTTATTGATTGATTTTGGAGAGAAAGGAAGAGAGACTTCAATGTGTTGTTCCACTTATATATTCATTGTTTTTCTTGTGAAACAGAGAGAGGGACATGTAAAGCCAGTGGCTAAGGCCACCATCACAGCCGCCTGGCCCATGCAGGTTCAGATTAGATTCGGACAGCCAGTAATGAAACAACGGAGCCAAGAACTGGTGGGCCATTACCTTTAATCTTAGCTTGCACCCGGCGGGCAAGAAATACACACAGTGGAAAAACACTTCCCTTTCCATTCAGGGCTCCCAAAGCCACTGACTTATCCGAGTTTTCTAGAGTCAAAGGTTTCTAGCTCACCAGCCTTATTCACCTCTGTTCCCCATCTCTTCTCTCTGCACAAACTGGCTTCTCCCTCAGCACTCCGCCATCTTGGCTGCTTCTCCTCTCCTCCACGTGGCCTTTCTCTGCTCTCCTTTCTCATGCTAATCTCAGGAACCGAGAGAGAACAAGCTCCCAGTCTGCCCCATTTTACAGTGTAGAAATCCAAACCTTTAATCCAATCTATAAACAAGGAAGTCTCTGATACAAAGTCACATATCTGAGGCATAATGGGAGGATTCCTCATGAGAGTGTACCACCCCACATCATCCAATCAGTCAAGGGTGTGGGGAAAAGCTTACTCTTAAAACTAAGCCTTAGGCCTGACCAGATGGTGGCACAGTGGACAGAGCGTCGGACTAGGATGCGGAAGACCCAGGTTCGAGACCCCACGCTCGCCAGCTTGAGCGTGGGCCCATCTTGCTTGAGCAAAAGCTCATCAGCTTGGACCCAAGGTCGCTGGCTCCGGCAAGGGGTGGCTTGGTCTGCTAAAGGCCCGCAGTCAAGGCACATGTGAGAAAGCAGTCAATGAATAACTAACGTATCGCAACGGCAACGAAAAACTAATGATTGATGCTTCTCACCTCTCTCCGTTCCTGTCTGTCTGTCCCTATCTATCCCTCTCTCTGACTCTCTCTCTCTGTCCCTGTAAAAAAAACAAACTAAACTAAGCCTTAGGCTATAATGACCCGGCCTGCCCATAGCCTGTCCCCCAACACACATTAATATCAATGGACTTGCATGTGGGCAGCGCCATCTTTAACAAAGTGAGCATAATATATTTTATCTGCCCAACAGGACAGATAGAGACAGACAGATAGGAAGGGAGAGAGATGAGAAGCATCATTTCTTCATGGGGGCACCTTTGTTATTCATTGATTCTTATACATGCCTTGAAGGGGGGAGGGGAGGGTACAGCAGAGTGAGTGACACCTTGCTCAAACCAGTGACCTTTGGGCTCAAGCTAGCAACTATGGGGTCATGTCTATGATCCCACGTTCAAGCCAGCGACCCCGCACTCAAACTGGTGAGCCCACTCTCAGCTGGCGACCTAGGGGTTTCAAACCTGGGTCCTGTGTGTCCCAGTCCAATGCTCTATCCACTACACCACTGCCTGGTCAGGCTAGTCATTGTCTTTTTTTAATTGACTGATTTTGAAAGAGAGAAAAGAGGAGGGAAGCAAAGGAAGAAAGAGAAACACTGATATACTGTTCCATTTATTTATGCATTCATTGGTTGTTCTGGTATATACCGACTAGGGATAGAACCCGCAATGTTGGGAGTACTGGGATGATCCTAACCAACTAAGCTGTCTGGCCAGGGTCATAGTTTTAAGTGTAATCTGAGTGAAGGTAAACAGACAACAAAGTCATAGATCAGAGGATTCCAGATTTTAATAAACGCTATAAGGATAATAGAGAAATATGGTAAAGAACACTAGAGAAAGAGGGAGGTATGCCTGTTTTAGCCAGAGTGACCAATAAAGGCCTCTAGGTGAAAAAACATTTGAGTGTGACCTAAATAAGTGTACGGAATCACCCATTTAAACTTGAACCCTCTATGCCTTGATCTGGGGAACTTTAGTAAAAAGCCCTGAGTGAATGTCTCTTGGATGCAAACACCAAGAAGCTGTGTAAGTGAGTGACCTCTGTGCAGACACAAAGGAATGCATGTGAACGGGCTTTAGAAAATTAGCCTAGAGGTTCTGGATTGCCCCTTCCTTGGTGCTTGTTAATTAGCAAAAGAAAAGGAATGTACTGACCAAATTAGCCCTTTCTCCATGTCAGCAGAACAGCCATTAACCATTCATCCCCTTGGCACCTGATCTCCCTCCCTTGTGATCCTGTTACCTCTGTTCTGCTGATAATAAAAGCTAAGGAAGAAAGAGATTCAGGAGGTTCTCTTTGCCTCCGTTGGCAGGCCTCCCTCTCTCTTCCTCTTGACATAAGTTTGTGTCTTGAGTAGGTTTTTTCCACGTGACACTGGTAGTTCCCAGCGGGCTGGAGTACTACAGATAAGGAATCAGCCATGCCAAGTTTTAGAAGAAAAATATCAGCCAGAAGGCAGAGCAAATGCAACAATCCCAGGACTGGAATGAATTTAATGTGTTCAGGGAACAGAAAGATCAATGTGGCTAAAGCATAGAAAACAAGGAATAAAATGAAAAGATAACTTTAGAAAGAAACGGTCAGGCCTGACCAGGCGGTGGTGCAGTGGATAGAGTGGGACTGGGATACGGAGAACTCAGGTTTGAAGCCCAGAGGACACCGGCTTGAGCGTGGGCTCATAAACATGACCCTAAAGTTGCTGGCTTGAGAAAGGGGTCACTCACTCTCCTGGAGCCCTCTGGTCAAGGCACATATGAGAAAGCAGTCAATGGATAACAAAGGTGCCACAATGAAGAAATGATGCTTCTCATCTCTCTGTTTTCCTGTCCGTCTATCCCTCTCTGTCACACACACACAAATATATATCTATCTCGTCTATCCCTCTCTCTGTCACAAATATATATATATATATATATATATATATACACACACACACACACACACACATATATATATATACACATATATATATATAAATTTGGAGAGTTAAGGGTTTTACAAAGGAGTAGCTACAGTGCTGGATTATAGAACATAAGCTGTACTTAAGTGAGATAAATCAGAAAAAGTAAAATGTAAAAAAAAAAGATGGTAGGAATAATTATACAAAAAAAGAGAGGGTGTTAAATGAATAAGGGGGATATACTTCATCGGAGTTAGGGATTTTGAAGGAGAAACATTTAAAGTAGCAACAGGATCAATAGGAAGGTGAAGGTCACTTATCCCAACAATAGGGCTTGAGATGTGAGAAAAACAGCCTCTGCTTGAGAGGATTACTGATTTCAGTAGTATGGGAGAGAGCAATCAACTGGCAGCAGGATACCTGAATTTAAACCCTAGCTTTATTAATTACTACTTGTATCATTTTAACAAATCACCTAATCTTAGCTTCAGGTGCTTGAGTGTAAAACAGAAACACATTCCCTACTTCACAAGGCTGTTTTGAGGGTTAAATTAAAAAACGTAGGTGAAAGTGCTTGGCATATACAAAGTTACCTAAATATAATGTTAAGTTTCTTTTTCTTTTTTTTGTATTTTTCTGAAGTGAGAAGAGAGGAGGCAGAGAGACAGACTCTTGCATGCACCCAACCGGGATCCACCCGGAATGCCCACCACGGGGTGATGCTCTGCCCATCTGGGTCGTTGCTCCCCTGCAACCTGAGCCATTCTAGTGCCTGAGGTAGAGGCCATGGAGCCATCCTCAGCGCCCAGGCTAACTTTGGTTCAATAGAGCCTTAGCTGAGGGAGGGGAAGAGAGAGATAGAAAAAAGATGGGAAAGGGTGGAGCAGGTGGGTGCTTCTCCTGTGTGCCCTGGCGGGGAAATGAACCCTGGACTCCCACACTCAGGGCTAATGCTCTCCCACTGAGCCAACTGGCCAGAGCCAACCTAAGTTTCTTGAATGAATGGAAATAAAAAAGCTACCTAAATCATTTTTTTAAATGCACACATATCAACATTGTTAATGTTGGTGAAAGCCTCTCATGGCAAATCTGTACACAGAAAATAGATATGATACACAGAGTGGATGCAGATGAGGCAGAAGGTGACCCAGGAAGATCATGACATTAAATAACTCTGAAGCCCTGGGTAGCTAGCTTGATTGGTTAGAGCGTCATCTGGAAGCACAGAAGTTGCTTAGTTTGTCCCCAGTCAGGCACATACAGAAAGCGATCAATCTTCCTGTCTCTCTCTTTAAAAATAAATTAACTAAATTAAATTAAATAGCTCTGAGGACCGAACAGACTGGTAGTACTTATCCCCTTCGCCAATGTTTGAATTTAGAAAGCAAACATACAGCTTTCCCTTCATTTCAATTTTAATTAATGGAACAAAAAACTACTTGCACCCGAGTTCTTGGTACACAAGGCACTAACGAATTCTGCTTTCTTTGATAATGACATAAGTAACTCCTGATTAGCAGAGCACGGTCAACATTAGTAAAACCGCCATCCACCAGCTCACACATACCTACATCTTCCAAGAGAAACAACGAAAAAACAAACTGTAATTCACCTTTTTAATGGCGACAATTTGATTGGTGTTCTTGTCTCTGGCCTTGTAAACCGTGGCAAACTAGAGAGAAAAGGGAAAATAACGTAAGTTTCTGGTAACTAGTTTGTGCTTGCCTTTGTACTTTAGATTTTGGGAAGCAAAGAGTCCAGGGTTCTTAGAGTGGACTCGAGTCAGCTTGAAAGTAGTGTGTGTGTGGGGGGGGGGGGTGCACGTCGCGTTCCATCTGTATTCAGGATGGAGAGGGCCGCACAGGGTGGACATGGGGACAGCAGCTGCGTCTGGCCAGTCTAGGCCAAAGAGAAGGAGTACGCCGGCTTGCACGAGAAAACCTGTGAAGACGCAAGGCGACTCAGGATCCCGCGAATCCCCGAGAGCCTCACCTGTCCCTCCCCGAGGAAGTCCAGTTTTTCATAACGCTTTGCTCGCGACTTCACGTCCACAGCCATTCGTCACACGAAACCCGGATCCAGCAGAAAGGCTTAAGTCCCCAAACAGAATGGAATTTAAAGGTACATTAAAGCCTCCAACAGCCACTTCCGTTCACTAGGCTCAGATGTTTTATTAGCTCCGCCCCCACTTCCGGGATGGGCGTGGGGGCTGTTAAATTAGTCCCACTCCACGGAAGCTGCGCGGGGCAGAGCTCATTGGTGTTTCTGCGCAGCTCCGCGCCTTCCCAATTGGTCGCTTGTTGGCGGCGGAAGCTGGATGTCTTCTCTGATACTCCACTGTGTCGCCTCTTTACCGTTTTAACTTAGATGTTTTATTGACTACTGGTGGTGGGTCAGCGTTCTGATACGGTTCTGAGTTCGGAATTTAATAGGTGTCTGTGAGTGTGAAAGGCTCGGCCTTCTGCCTGATCTCCCTTTCTGGTTGTAGGTCGTGGGCGTTCTGTCGCTAACCGTAACTGTGGACGCCAAGCCCCGCAATCTCAGGTTACTTAGACGCGTGCCCACTTTCTAACGGCTGGTCAAGAGGCATTCTTACTTAGTTCAGTCCCTTTATGAAGAAGCATGCCCAGGGAAATAAAATCCAAGTAAACTGAAGAATTTTTTGTTGTGGAATAGACGTATGTTCATCAGTTTTCTACTCTGTAAAGTTGAAATGGTAATAGATGACATCATTGGTGGGGTAAGGATTAAATGAGACATGCAGAAAGGTTAGACATAGGAAATGCTCAGTCGTTAACTGATCAGTACCCAGCTTTCTCATAAATTTTCATCCAAATCAACGAATATAAACGTATTAATTCATTTATTCAATGAATATTTATTGAGGGCTTACTATTTACCAGGCTCTATTGTATAGGAATCCGCCAGAAAAAAGACACAGTACTTACTTTAAAATGAGAGTAGATAATAATATGTTGTGATTAAAAAATGTTATGATACACAGTGATAAGTGTTATAGAGATAATAGGTCAGGGAACGGGGATAGCGATAATAGGATTTTCAGTTTTAAATAAGATGGGACAAGAAAGGCATCACTGAAAAGCCACCGCAGAGTTTTGAGTAGACTTGATATGATTTCACAACGTTTTAAAAATTCACTCTGGCCTGACCTGTGGTGGCGCAGTGAGTAAAAGCGTCAGCCCGAAACACTGAGGTCGCTGGTTCAAAACCCTGGGCTTGCCTGGTCAAGGCACATATGGGAGTTGATGCTTTCCGCTCCTCCCCGACTTCTCTATCTCTCTCTCTGTCTCCTTTCTCTAAAATGAATAAATAAAATCTAAAAAAATTAATAATAATAAAAAAACATTTAAAAAATTCACTCTGGCTGTTGTAAGAGACCTAACTATATATAGACTGGCAAGATAAAGCAAAATCAGTTAAAGAATTATTGCAGTAATCCATGGCTGTATTAGGTGGTAACAATTTGCCTTCTAGCCAACAGGATTTTTTGACAGATTGAATATGTGTTGGGGGGAGGAGGGAAGCATAATTCTAAGGTTTTGAACTAGAGCATTTGATGTTTCTAAGAGTTGAGAATCCTGATTTTCAGAGGATTGTTGAAGAAAGCAGCAGAATACCAAAGCTTATAATTTAGTGAAAATAATAAAGTGTAAACTTTGAGTCCTTGTGCTGGATCTAGACTGCCGGCATTGACTATTGGTCCAAGTATTCAATCACTAGATTTATGATATGGGCAAATTATTAAACCTTTTTGTCCCTAGTTTCCTCCTCTGTAATAGAACCTACTCGTTGGGTTCCTGCAATGCTTAAATAATGTCACACTTCACAAACTCTTAGATAAGTGTCTAACAGTGCTAAATTTATGTTAGCCACTGCATAACTAGTGTGTCTGTAAAGTCATGGTGAACTTTTGACCGTGTGACTGGTCAAATGATTTTACGGACACACTGTATTATTGATCAACTCCAAGCTCTTTTTACTTGGGTGTTTACTCAACTTTAATATGTCCATAAGCAAAATTCTCACAGAAAACACACCATCTTTACCACTTAATTCTTTTCTTTTTTAATTTTAATTTTTTATCTTAGCAAGAGAGGAAGGGAGAGACAGGAACATCAATTTGTCCTTTTATGTGCTCTGACTGGGAATCAAACCGGCGCCCTCTGTGCTTTGGGACAACTCTAACCAACCAAGCTATTTGGCCAGGGCTACCACTAATTTTTAAATCTTAAAATTGTGAGAAGTCATACCTAATGATCCATGGTGTCACATGACTTAGGCCAAAGTTCCTTCTGAAAGACACCACTATAATAATCAAAACTCATAGTAAAAATAAGCTAAGTAGTGAACTAAATTTGATGGTATATCTGTGAGGCTAGAGGTTCCCAAGTGTGCTATGGTATATGAATTGTTAATCACTGCATTATGCCATGCTCCTGAGAAGTGAATTCCTATATGGGAGTGTTTTTTTTTTTTTTTTTTACAGGGACAGAGAGAGATTCAGAGAGAGGGATAGATAGGGACAGACAGGAACGGAGAGAGATGAGAAGCATCTATCATTAGTTTTTCGTTGCCGTTGCGACACCATAGTTGTTCATTGATTGCTTTCTCACATGTGCCTTGACCCCGGGCCGGGCCTTCAGCAGACTGAGCAACCCCTTGCTGGAGCGAGCGACCTTGGGTCCAAGCTGGCGAGCTTTTGCTCAAGCCAGATGGGCCCGTGCTCAAGCTGGCGAGCTAGGGATCTCGAACCTGGGTCTTCCTATCCCAGTCCGACGCTCTATCCACTGCGCCACCGCCTGGTCAGGCCTATATGGAAGTATTTTAAATAGGATAACAGGGGTCAAGGT
Source organism: Rhynchonycteris naso (assembly GCA_037038555.1). Taxonomy (NCBI): domain Eukaryota; kingdom Metazoa; phylum Chordata; class Mammalia; order Chiroptera; family Emballonuridae; genus Rhynchonycteris; species Rhynchonycteris naso. Next base: position 235,376,552 of record CM072995.1, read on the forward strand.
GATATTCTGGGTTTATTGGGTCATTGTGTGTATATATATATATATATATAAAATACCAATGACCATCTGTATAGCATTTTACAGTTTACAAAGCACTTTTACACATTGGTAGTAGTGAGCACCTGAGATGGCCCCACTGATTCTTGCCTTCTGATATTAATGAACTATGTAGTTCCCTCCCACAATGATACAAGCTGTTATGTGTGGCCAATAGAATATGGCAGAAGTGTGTGTGTTTAACTTCTGAGTCTAGATCATAAAAGGCATTAACTGCATCTAACTTGTTGGCTTGGATGATTTATTCTGGGGAAAGTCAGCCATCATGTCATTAATTCACTTAGGCAGCCTTGTGGAAAGGAACTGAGGTCTCCTAACAACAGCCAGCATCAACTTGCTAGCCATGTTAGGGAGCCACCTTGGAGATTGAAATTGTCCAGCCCCCGTCAAGTCTTCAGATTAAGTGCATTCCCACGTAGCATCTGATTGCAACCTGATGAGACATTGAGCAGAACTACCTAACCAATCTCCTCAGGAATTCCTGACCCAGAGCGAACATAAGCTATTATTTGATCCTATCATACTGTATATTACTAGAAAGGAAAACCTAATATTGGACATATTAAGCAATTTGCTGAGCTTACACATACTTAATTGCTTACCCTGTAAATGAAAATAGAAGCTATTTAAGCCAAGCCAGAATTTTTTTAAAAAACATTGATGTTAGAGAGAGGAAGAGAGAAACCTCAATAAGTTGTTCTACTTATTTATGCATTTATTGGTGATTCTTGTATGTTCCCTAACCAGAGATCAAACTTGAAACCTTGGTGCATGGGGACAACACTCTAACCAACTGAGCTACCTGGCCAGGGCTAGAATTCTTTTTATAACACCATCCTCCTTGATCCTCCTTGGGAGTTCATTCTATGACAGCAATTTCCACTTTTTGCAATACCTGTACTTACAGATTTTGTAATAGTGATATATTTTTCATTGTGACTTTGATGGTAGCAGCTAAAGTGTCCCTCAGTTCCAGTATTAGGATTTCTAACTGCTGGCCCACAGTATTACTTAAGCCACTCTTATTACCTAAACCCAGTTTCTGAAAGTAAAAAAATAAAAAAGACTGGCCCAGGCTTCCTTCTACTGAAATGCAAAAGCTAAGGAGAAAAGAATAGCACTAGTTTTTAAGAAAATTTTCCAAATAAAAATTTTAAATAATAAAAGAACCCATGAATCATGTGTTCTTCATACATCATCAGGAAAGCTTATTGCTAACACCAAACCCCTGCCTCAAATTCTTTTCTTTTTGTTTTTTTTTTTACAGGGACAAAGAGAGTCAGAGAGAGGGATAGATAGGGACAGACAGACAGGAATGGAGAGAGATGAGAAGCATCAATCATCAGTTTTTCGTTGCGACACCTCAGTTGTTCATTGATAGCTTTCTCATATGTGCCTTGACTGTGGGCCTTCAGCAGACCAAGTAACCCCTTGCTCGAGCCAGTGACCTTGGGTCCAAGCTGGTATGCTTTTTTTTTTTCTCAAGCCAGATGAGCCTGTGCTCAAGCTGGCAACCTTGGGGTCTCGAACATGGGTCCTCCGCATCCCAGTCCAATAATCTATCGACTGCGCCATCACCTGGCCAGGCTGCCTCATATTCTAATAGGGCAATATTTATACTAGGCCACAACACAATTTATAAGAGAAGCAGATCATTTCTGGAATAGTAAAAAAAGTAAAGATTAACCCATAGGCAACTGGGTGATACTCAAAGCTACCATTACTATTAGGGATGACCTCTTTAAAGCATATTCTAGAAATCATTAAAGGTATGTAAGAGAATTTATTTAGCTTTGTGAGGTTTTACTTTCACAATACTATATATCTTTCACACAGGAAGACCCTTTTAAAGTTTCATAAGTTGCCTTAACAAGGTAAATATTTAGGTTGATTTAATGAAGCTTATGGATATGAAGTTTGAGAAAGTTAATGGTTACCAGGATTTGCATACATTATCACAATCAAAACAGTAAAATAAACCAAAGAACAAGACTTTCTTGAAACCCCTAAAGACATAAGAAATTGCGATTTCTAGTCAAACATTTATACCTGTGCTATATTCATTTTGATCTGATTTTATACTGACTTTTTTTCCCTGAAAATAGGATACAAATAATCTTTTGTGTTAACTCCCCAGTCTTAATACCACAGTTACTGGTTTTACCTTTGTATATTTTTACCTTTTAGAGTAGGATGTGCTTATTAAGCCAGTTATAGGTCAGTAACTTTGTGAATAAAAAATTTTAGAGAGAATTAAGAACAAGTAATAGAGTCCTTATTTCACTGATCCTCATCCAACTTCAGAAAAATCACTTCCAAAAAGCAGCAATTCTACATTATAAATTCATGCCTAAAATAAAACTGAAAGAAAAGTGAAATTATGGGAAATCTATGGTGGTTTACTAGCCTTTGTGTGCTTTTAATAGTTCAATACTGTTGATACTTGATAATCAAGAGTAAATTAATAGGCTAACATTTAAAAATGTGTCCTTTAATAAGTATAAAGTATATAAACAATTAGGTAAGCTTGTGGAGAAGCTGACCAAGATACATAAATTAGGAGATACAAGCGTCCATCTAAATTTTCTATATTTCTTTTTTTACAGAATATTTATTAAAGTTATTTAATGTACAATTTCTCAGTTGTCATTCTGGAAGTCCTTTATTGTTAAGACTATTCTTTTGTCTGATAACAAACAGCAGCCGCAGTGTCTGTGACTATTCTGGACCTCCACGCTGAAAAGGAAAAAATAAAACAGTAAGATTAGGAGAAATCTTTTCATGGCCATTAAACAAATAGACACTATTTTAAGCAAATGATCTTTAGGTTTTAAAAAACAATTTCAGATTTTTCCATTGCTTTTGAGCACTCATAGAAATGTTATAATTTCAGATTTGGAAGGGACTGAAGGTTGACCTAGATCAGTGGTCCTTAAATTTCATGGTCTCAGAAGCCCTTTACACTCTGAAAAATTTTTGAGAACCCTAAAGAGCTTTTCTCATGTGGTTAAATCTATTGCTTCTACACATCATACCTCTACATATGTACCTCTTCATGCACATAACTGAGGTCTTGAACATGGTTTTTCTCTCATAGTCCTGACCTGACTATTTGTATCTTAGTTATGGACACATGTAACAAGACAAGAGGAAAGGCATGTAAATGAGTATACGAAACTCCAAAAGCCAAAAACGTTAAGGTGTTTTGCACAATATTGTGATAAAGACCAACAACATACTTGGATAAATTCCATTTCTTCTTGAGACACAAGTTTCCTTCTGTATTTCTGAGGTAATGTTTTTATTATTTCTGCAGTGTCCGGTGGGCCCTGATGCATCAGCCAGTCTGGCGATTTACTGTCCTTAGAATGCTGGGAAATTGAAGAAGCGTGAGATGGTAGTCCTGCTGATCTCAAAACTTCTGAAGCTAAAATTTTAAAAATGTCATTAGAGGAATTGTTCAGGTGTCTTAAAATACTATTTTGCATTATCTATTATTGAATAATCTAGTCATTCTTGAAAAAAGTATTATAATTCTGAGAGGAAGTATTGAGAGAACTTAGTTGGGAAGCCATATACAACTCCATAAACTTCTTAAAACAAATAAGGAGGTAGGATCTGGTAAAAAGGAGGCTTCAGAGAAAAACAGGACTTGTTCAAAATCTTTAGCTACTTTAAGGCTATGAGATAGCTTGGCTGCTTAGAGCATTGTTTGGAAGTTCAGAGGTTGCTGGTTCAATCCCCGGTCAGGGTACATACAGGAACAGGTTGATCTTCCTGTCTCTCTCTCCCTCCCTCCCTCAATTCCTCTCACACTAAAATCAATTAAAAAAAAAAAGAAATATGTACTGACTGAATGGATAGATAAATGAGTGAATGAAAGAAAAGGTTAGCTGGGAGAGAAATATAGAAATGGTTATTATTCCTCACAATATCTGCAAATGTAAGCATGGGAGATAATTCTAAAGGATAAAAGGAAAAAACAGTAGAAAAAATTCCCCTATATAAACTCGGTATCATTAAAAATTCAGATATTGCCTGACCGGTGGTGGTGTAGTGGATAAAGCCTCGACCTGAAATGCTGAGGTTGCCAGGTCAAAACCCTGAGGTTGCTGGCTCTGAGAGCAGGCTTGTCGCACAGGGTCTCAGGCTTGAGGAGGGAATTGTCCACATGATCCCAAAGCTCAACAACCCGAGCCTAAAAGGTTGCTGTCATGAAAATTCCAAGGTCTCTGGCTGGAACAAGGGGACACTGGCTTGCCCTGGTCAAGGCATGTACACGAAGCAATCAATGCATAGCCAAAGTGAAAGCAACTATAAGCTGGTGCTTCTCACCCTCTCTCTACTTTCCTGTCTCTCACTCTCTCAAAAAAAAAAAAAAAATCAGACACCTCTACTGTTGAGTCATTATGTTTTTAAATGGAGGTAATAAGTTAATTTCTACTTGCATGTAACCTAAAGTACCATTTTTACCTAAGCTAGGATCTACCTGGTTTTAAAATGAAAAATATTGCCTATAATAGGACATTCATGTATAAATAGACATGTACACCTTTTTTTTTTTTATTTTTCCGAAGTGAGAAGTGGAGAGGCAGACAGACTGGGATCCACCCAGCAAGTCCACTAGGGGGCGATGTTCTGTGGGCAGCTGCTCCATTGCGACTGGAGCCATTCTAGTGTCTGAGGTGGAGGCCATGGAGCCGTCCTCAGTACCCAGGCCAACTTTTGCTCTATTGGAGCCTTAGCTGCGGGAGGGAAGAGAGAGATAGAGAGAAAAGAGAGGGGAAGGGTGGAGAAGTAGATGGGCGCTTCTCCTGTGTGCCCTGACCGGTAATCGAACCCGGGACTTCCACACGCTGGGCTGAAGCTCTACCGCTCAGCCAATACTTATAAACACCTTTAAAAAAATCTAAAATACAACTTACCATTTGGTTTAGGATGGTCTCTTCTATCAGGGAACCTTATTAATGGAGTATGTGGCTTGACTACCTAAAGGAAAAATAAAATGCGTTAAAAAAAAGATGAAATACTAAAACTCATTAACTATATATACAAGAAAATCTACTGAACCACATAGATACCTTATTAAAATAAAATAACTTAGTATTTATTTGACAGCAATTTAAAATTTTACTTTTCCCCAATCAGGAAAGCTAGTCTATGAATTATTAACTTGCTTATCATAATTATCTGCTATTCACAATAATTTTGTGCTTTACACATTACAAGACATTTTACTCTACTGCCAACTGACTTCTAAGACAACTCTATGACAAAGATAATTGATTTTATGATGTGTGATTTATATATTCCCCCATGATTGGTTAAGTATTGGAAGTTTCCTGAACTGTTAAAATCTAGCAGTTTACAATAGGATAAAAAGCATATTTAAAATTAGGTAATTAAAAAATACTTTTGGCTCTGAATGGTTGGCTCAGTGGAGAGAATGTTGGCCTGGCGTATTGACATCCCGGGTTAGATCCCTGGTCAAGGCAGAAATGAGGAAGCGGCCATCTGCATCTCTTCCCTTCCCTCTCCCGTTCTCTCTCTTCCCTCCTCGCAGCTAGTGGCTTGATTGGTCCAAGTGTCAGCCTCAGGTGCTGAGGATAGCTTGGCTAATTGGAGCATCTGCCCCAGATGGGGGCTGCTGGATGCACATGTGGGAGTCTGTCTCACTATCTACCTTACTTTCACTTAAAAAAAGCACACAACTTTTTCTGACTACACAGGTAACACGTTGCCTGACAAGGTGGTACAGTGGACAGAGCTTTGACCTGGGACACTGAAGACCCAGGTTCAAAACCCCAAGGTCACCGGCTTGAGTGCAGGCTCATCCAGGTTGAGCATGGGGTAACCTGCTTGAGTGTGGGACCATAGACATGACCCATGGTTGCTGGCTTGAAGCCCAAGGTCTCTGGCTTGAGAAAGGGGTCACTGGCTCAGCTAGAGCCCCCCAGTCAAGGCACAAATGAGAAGCAATCAATGAACAACTAAAGCGCTGCAACTACGAATTGATGCTTCTCATCTCTCTCCTTTCCTGTCTGTCAGTCCATCTGATTCTCCCACTAAAAAAAAAGTAACACATGTTCTGTGTTATAAAATATTTGGTAAAAATACAGAAAAGCACAAAAAGGAAAATGATATAACCCCAAAGGTGTAAACATTTGATAGCCCCTTTAGTCTTTTTCCTATGCCCATAGAAATATACATTTTTCATTGCCCTAGTTACCATGCGTTTCCATCCCCATTCAGTCTAGAGTGTACGTCCTCTGCCAGAAAATCTCTGCCCAGTCCCATCCGTTTCCATGCCTCAGCTTTCACCAGCTGCTTATCTTTTTCAAAAGCTCAAGTATCACTCCTAAGAAATATCCTCTGATTACAAAATGTGACATTCTTCTTTTGTATTTTCACAGTATCCTCAACATCTTAAGAACATTTTGCAGCAGATAAATGAGCCAGTGATTTCCAGGAGAGCTAAGCTCCTGGAAAGGCACAATCAGAGAAGTAAGCACTTCCACAGCAATGTCTGGTATATAGTAAATGCTCAGGAAATATCTGTCAACTAAGTGAACAAATTGTATGGTGGAACCAAGTATATAGGTAGCATGTGAGTATGTGTAACACACAACACTTAATACATATGCACATACACCAGAGAGAAAGAATCCATTTCAACATTGCTTATGTATACTTAAAACTAGGATGTAGCCTGACCAGGCGGTGGCGCAGTGGATTGAGAGTCGGACTGGGATGCGGAAGACCCAGGTTCAAGACCCCAAGGTCGCCAGCTTGAGCGCGGGCTCATCTGGCTTGAGCGAAAGCTCACCCAAGGTTGCTGGCTCCAGCGAGGAGTTACTCAGTCTGCTGAAGGCCCGTGGTCAAGGCACATGTGAGAAAGCAATCAAGGAACAATTATGGTGTCGCAAGGACAACAAAAGACTTATGATTGGTGCTTCTCATCTCTCTCCGTTCCTGTCTGTCTGTCCCTATGTCCCTCTCTCTGACTCTCTCTCTGTCTCTGAAAAAAATAAAATAAAATGGGCAAAGGACTTACCATATTTAAAAAAAAAAAAAAAAGAGAAAAAAAAAACACAAAAAACAAAACTAGGATGTAATATGCCCTTATAAATTCTCACACTATATGGGGTAACCCCCCTTTTTGTAGGTTAACCAATTTTAATGGAACCAAATGATTAAACAATATTTAATATACATTCATAAAAAAACCTTGCAATTTTTGTGGGAACTGTTGAATGCAAGCAGTAAGAAGCATACCCTTGTAAAGACTTCTTGGAATTGGAACTGGAGATTAGTATTGGTCTTTTCACTCTAACCCCATCGCCTTCCATCGTGTCGTCGTCTTCTCAATGATTGCACTAATCTTTTTTCCACTGGCGATTAAGCTCTGCCTTGTCACTGGCTTCCTTGAAGTGCCTGATTTGCTGCCCTTCAGACATTTTGATGCCATTCTGGAATGCAGCCTTGGGCAAAGTATCCTTGTTGTTCATACACACTGTATTCATACTGGGTATCAAAGTCCCAGCGGCCTAAGGGCCCACCGTGTTACGCTGGTCCATTTTGCTGTAATCAAACTCCTCATGACTGTCTTCAGCCATGTCGTTCATCATGGGCAGCACACAGCATAACTTTTGGATATGCCAAAGAAAGCTCCTAGCTGCTTCTTGTCCTCTGGCTTCTTCAGCAATTCAGTGCCTTCTCAGCCAGCAGAACCAGCAAACTTTTCATTGATTGATCTGACCAACTCCTTGGCAGATCCAGCTCCTTCTGTCAATGTCCGTGGGTTCACCTGACCAGGCAGTGGTACAGTGGATAGAGTGTCGGACTGGGATGCAGAGGACCCAGGTTCGAAACCCCGAGGTTGTCAGCTTGAGTGCGGGCTCATCCAGCTTGAGCAAGGGATCACAGACAAGACCCTATGATTGTTGGCTTGAGCACAAAGGTCATTGTCTTGAAGCCCAAGGTCACTGGCTTGAGCAAGGGGTCACTTGGTCTGCTGTAGCCCCCCAGTCAGGGCACATATGAGAAAGCAATCAATGGACAACTAAGATGCCACAATGAAGAACTGATTCTTCTCATCTCCCTTCCTGTCTGCCTGTCTGTCCCTCTCTCTGATTCTCTGTCTCTTGTAAAAAAAAAAAAAAAAAGGCCATGAGCTCATCATCCACTTTTGGCTTCTCAAAGTAGCTGCCTCTTTTCTTCTTCTTTCCCTTGGCGATGCTTCCACTCTGGCTCCAGATATCTTTCTCACTCCCACTCTCTGTCACAGTCACTCTGGTAATCACTCTCCCACTCCTTGTCTTGAAGTATCTTGGTTGTGAAGGGCACATGAACCCAGTGTCTTTGAATATATTCATGTCAGCCTCATGGTGTTTCTTCTCTTCTAGCTTCCCTTTATCATTCTTCTTGAGCTTCCTGTTGTGGATACCCTGCCTCAGGTAGGAAAGGATCTAGGTGACCTTGCTGATGACAACATCATTTGTCATCAGTGTGATCTGGGCCTCCGTGGTGGAGTGATCAGTTCTGCTGCACATAAGAGTGGTGGGGGTGTCCTCTGTCGGCATACTCATCATGCAGGTCTGCTGCACAGGTCATGTGGCTGGCAGGAACAACTCATTCCAGTTATACGCCTTGCTTTTGAAGAGCATACAGTAAACACTGCAACCCAAATTATTTAAATTCAATTTTCAGGATCCTCATCTTTCTTGGTTTCCCATTGGGCCTTTTTCATTGGTTCTTCATCCTCCTTCTCTTTGCTGGCAATCTCAGCTCCTACCTTATGAAGCAGAGCAAAATCCAAGCCTTTCAACCAAATGGGTGTGTTTCATGTTACCACTTAAAAATTTGTACTCTTGGATCAACTGTTTTCTCTCTGCAGCTGATATGTTTGTCTTCAGCAGTGGGGTCCACAGCCCTGTAGTTAGTTACCTGTGGTGCTGATCAGCTCAGTTTCCTCATAATGTTTATTCACACTATTTGCTGTTTCTTGGCTTGGTACTTCTCTGCTAGTTCTCACTCACTCTCAATTTCTTGTTGGTGAGGCTTGGCATAATAACTTTGTTTCCTCCCACCTTCCTTCATGCAATGGGGTCTTCATCTTTATTGTACTCCCTCAGCATCTCATGGTGACGTGACTTGGAGGGTAGTGTAGCCATTGAGGTCATGAGAAGTTTCTTAAAGCCTTCATTGGTGAGTTCTGATTGGCGGAAGGAGTTAGGATCATCTACAACATGGCCATCTGAGGCCAAATGTTTGGAGGACCACTTGCTATCTGGCTTTGGCATTTTGTCCCTGGTGTTTCAACACCAGCAAGAACTGAGACTCAAACAAAAGCAAAGCAGCCACAGCCTTTTCCCCACAATGTACTTCTGGAACCAACCCACAGTGCCTTGCATTTAGCAATCCATTTGCACCTACCCACCCCGCCAGGAAACTGAGGAAAGGGGGTTTCCCCTTTTATAAGAGAAAAATTTAAAAGACATAAAAGTACAAAGTAGAACAATAGCCCTGATAAACATATTACACAATTTCAACAATACAGTCAATCTTACTTCATCCCCTTTTCACGATAAGGAGGACTTCACTGAAAAGAAAAGACCCTTTACTCATAAAAAACATATACACATACAATATATCCAAATTTTAAAAAACCAACTAGGTCCTGGCCGGTTGGCTCAGCGCTAGAGCATTGGTCCGGAGTGTGGAAGTCCCGGGTTTGATTCCCTGCCAGGGCACACAGGAGAAGCGCCCATCTGATTCTCCACCCTTCCCCCTCTCCTTCTTCTCTATCTCTCTTCCCCTCCTGCAGCCAAGGCTCCATGGGAGCAAAGTTGGCCTGGGCACTGAGGATGGCTCCATGGCCTCCACCTCAGGTGCCAGAATGGCTCCAGTTGTAGCAGAGCATCGCCCCCTGGTGGGCATGCCAGGTGGATCCCGGTCAGGTGCATGTGGGAGTCTGCTGCCCCCTGCTTCTCACTTCTGGGGGGGAAGAATATATAAAAATAAAAATTTAAAATAAATAAATAAATAAAATAAACCAACTAGATAAAAAAATTTTGCAACAGACCAAAGGTTAATAGCCATACTATAAATGGAAGTTGTAAGAAGAGGGAAAATAGGTAAGATATTCTTTACAGGTAAGAAAATAAAAATAGCTCTTAAACTATATGAAAGGCTAATCAGCCTCACATAATAAAGAAAGTTAAAACTACATGAAGATAACATTTTTCATCAGTTAGATTTTTTTAAAGTTTAATGTACAAGCTGGATAACACAACTTTGTTGGGAAGACTGTAGGAAAGCAGGCACTCATTTGTTGCTAAAAGAATGCAAAATAGTACTAAACTCCATGCGAGGAAAATAAGCCTGGAACTAATTATAGTTCATTCAACCTTCTCTTACCAGCTCTCTCAACCTCCTTGCTGGGGCTTATTTTATTTTCACCTGTAAATCTTAATCCCTGAATTAATCCAACGACCCATCTTCTTTCCCTGTGTTTAATGAAGCTAAATCATTTCTTTTTTTTCAGGGATAGAGAGAGAGTCAGAGAGAGGGATAGATAGGGACAGACAGACAGGAATGGAGAGAGATGAGAAGCATCAATCATTAGTTTTTCATTGCTGTTGCGACACTGTAGTTGTTCATTGATTGCTTTCTCACATGTGCCTTGACCGCGGGACTTCAGCAGACCGAGTCACTGCTTGCTAAAGCCAGCGACCTTGGGTCCAAGCTGGCGAGCTTTTTGCTCAAGCCAGATAGGGCCGCGCTCAAGCTGGCGAGCTCGGGGTCTCGAACCTGGGTCTTCCGCATCCCAGTCCGACGCTCTATCCACTGCGCCACCGCCTGGTCAGGCTAAATCATTTCTTAAATGACGAACTGACCTTTCTGCTCTTATATCAACCTGAATATATAAAATTTATTACCACTTGGCATTCAGCAGGCATTTAATTAATACCTGTAAATTACTTTTAATCTTCTAAAATTACTTCTGAATACACTGTGCTCCAGCCAAATTTCTCTACTTAATGATGTCAACATGCTTTGTGAATTCCCATAAATTTGTGCCAGTAAGTCTACTGAAATACTGCCCTTTCTTTAAGGTATGGATCAACAGCCAAATCTGAAGCTCTGTGGAGGCACCATGTCTATCTTGCTGGGACTGCAGTCCCTAGCATTGAGTATAGGCTTGGAACAGAGGTACTCAATACATTTTATTAATATGTAATTATTACATCTAACCACATACTGTTTTGTATTATGAATATCTGAGTACAAGCCTTTGCGGTTCTGTTAGGAGACAGACCATTCCTTATTGTATCTCACAGTAGCTTTCCTTTTTTGCATATATCAGGACTTTGTATTTTATTATTACTGTGTACTATTCCATTTTAAGATCTTAAAAATTTATTTTGGAGAGGAGAGAGAGAGAAGGGGGGGGGGAGGAGCAGGAAACATCAGCTCCCATTTGTGCCTGGGACTAGACAAGCTCAGGTCCTCGAACTGATGACCTCAGAGTTCCCGGTCGATGCTTTATACCTTGTACTACCACAGGTCAGATCGCAATGAACATTTTTATACAGTCTTTTTAAAAAATATGTATATATAGGTATATGTGCTCATTTCTCTTGGGGAGAAACTTATGAGTAGAGTTGCTGGGTCAAGAGTAGGTATTTTTATTAGACTGACAAAACAGCCCGCCAAAGTGGCTGTACCACTTTATACCCCTACCAGCAAACTCATCATCTTTTGGTATTGTTAGTCTTTTTAATTGTAATCATTAGGAGGGTATAGTAGTAATTCCTTGTTTTCGTTTGTATTTTTCTGGCAAGTAATGATAATTAAGCATCTTTTCATAAGCTTATTGCTCATTTGGATATCTTCTTTAGTGCAGTATCATTTTTTTTAAAACCCATTCTTAACTTGGGCTATATATTATGGACACCAGTTCTTTGTCAGATGTTTGCCTTCTTAACAAAATCTTTAATTAGTTAATGGTCAGTAACTACTAATTGAATTAATAATTGAGGAACATTTGTTGCAATGAGACCAAAGACTGGGATCTGGGATTATTTTCCAGATTGACGTAATCTTTTTTTAAAGATTTATTTATTTATTCATTTGAGAGAGAGAGAGAGAGAGAGAGAGAGAGAGAGTAGGATGGGAGGAGCAGGAAGCATCAATTCCCATATGTGTCTTTCCAAGCAAGTCCAGGGTTTCGAACTGGCGACCTTAGCATTCCAGGTTGACGCTTTATCCACTGGGCCACCACAGGTCAGGCCAGACTGACATAATTTTAAGAAAAGGCCTTCTAAGAGATATACTTGTGCAAAGGGAAATGCACCACTCATTTCAAAGTTAATAATACACTTTCAAAGTTGAAAAAAATCATGTAGCCTTTGTTGGATGGCTCAGATAGTTAGAACGTTGACCCCATATGCCAAGGTTGAGGATGAAGGAGGCCCCTCCACAGACAGGGAAAATAAGAGTCAATCAATGAATGCATAAATAAGTGGAACAACAAACTGATGTTTCCCTCTCTCTAAAATCAATCAAACTTTTTCTGTTACTTTTTTTTTATTCAGTGAGAGGAGGGGAGGCAAAGACAGACTTCCTCATGCACCTCACTAGGACTCACTGGGAAAGCCCACTAAAGGGCATGCTCTGCCCATCTGGGGCATTGCTCCATTGCTCAGCAACTGAGCTCTTCTTAGCTTCTAAGGCCATGGAGCTATCCTCAGCACCCGGGCCAACTTGCTCCAATGGAGTCATGGTTGCAGGAGGGGAAGAGAGAAAGAGAGAGAGAGAGAGAGAGAGAAAGAGAAAGAGAAGTGAGAAAGGGAGGGGTGGAAAAGCAGATCATTGCTTTTCCAGGGTGTCCTGACCAGGAATCGAACTGGGACATCCACATGCCAGGTCAACACTCTGCCACTGAGTCAACCCAGCTAGGGCCTAATAAACAGTTTATTAATAATAATAATAATAATAAGGATCATATAAACCAACCACTAAAGTGGAGTTCGTGCCCCTTTATATCCAATTTTACCTCTCCTATTTAATCTTGAGACCACATCTGGAGAAGCAAATACAAAAATCTATCAAGAGTTAGTAACTAATGTGTGGATTAACAAAATTCTTCTAGTTGTCAATCAAAACTCAGAAAGATAAGCTTGGGAAACCAACACTAAAACATATGTTGCAGTTAAACTTAATCTTTGTTTCCCCCTTTTTAAATTCCCTCCTGACCGGCCTGTATGTAACGAGGGCTCAGTCAATTCTCAAGCCATTTCCAAGACCTTGAAGGGACACACTGGGTCAGTGCAGGGTTTGCTTCCTTTCAGTCCCCGCTACCGCCTCCCTTCTGATTGGCTGATCCAGGATATCATAGATTGTAATAGGCGCCGATTGGCCAGGTTATAGCCAGCGCAGCCTAGCGCACAGACTGCTAGGAGGTCTAACGAGGTCTCTGCGAAGGACAGTTCAGGGACCTCAAAGCATCTATGTGCCTACCTGCTGAAGAGCAACACTCCTGCAGCCTGGCTCGAACCCTCAGCTCCGGTCACCAGCTTACTACCCGACAAACGGGTTCAATGTCCAATTCTCTCACACACACACACAAACACGGGTGGCGCCGCTGGCCTCACCGTGCGGTGTCCGCCACCGCCTTTCCTCCCCAGCGCTGTACCTATCTATAGTCAGCACCATCCCTGCCCCTCTCGGTGCGGAAAGGCGACCGAATCGGAAAGGCGACCGAATCCCTTTACCTGAACGACCCTGCTAGCAGACGCCATTTTGCTGCCCATCATGACCCCCGAGAAGGGGCAGCTTCCGGGGCGCTCACGAGCCGTAGCGTTAACAGTAATCGTGGTCGCCTAGGGGCAGGGCCTGTATGTGACGTCACGAGGAGGGGCTAGTGGGCTGGGTCCTCCTCCACTGTAGCGCTAGCTCCACCCTCTTTGACCCCGCCCCCTTCCGCCTAGAACCCACTTTTCTCGTTGTCCCGTTTTGCAAAGGACGGTTTAAAATACTTAGTTTATTTTGCTCGTTAGCCAGGACCATTTCCTCTCTAGGAAGCCAGTTTCTAGTTTCAGTACAGTCCAAATTTAATCTGAAAACAAGTAAATAATGCAATCTCTTGTGGTTTCCTAAAATGAACAATTTTGTTAAAACCTTGAAGCTAAGGTTAGGAAGAATGGTCAATTCAAGGTCTATACAAAGCCATATAAATGCCTTTGCTTGTTTTGTTCTTGTTTTTTCTACTATTTGTCTTATTAAAATGATGGCTGCTTCAAATTTAATAGAACTCAGTTCACGTTTTTCTTTTAGAAACATAAGCCATCTATGTTATCCCCCAAAGTGATATTAAATTCTATGGTAAATATTAGTGGGCCAGCAGAGGGCGCCGACAGAGCATGGTCGAAGAGCGCCCGGGGTCCTGGTTTGGCTTCGGTTTCTGCGGCTTCAGGCAGGCGCTTGGCTCCGGCTGCGGGCACCAGGTCCACAGCTTCCAGCCGCTGTGCGCGCCCGACAGAGGCGGGGACATATGCAGCGTCCGCGCCAACTGGAGCTACACCGCGTTCCTCAGCGGTGAGCGTCCCCCTCCCTCTCACTTTGAGCCTCTCTCCGGACACAGGTCTCCGCCTCCGGCTCAGCCCGTTGTCATCTGCCGTAGGTGCTGGCCAGGTTCAGCTGTCATGCTCGGCGGGCGGCGCCGCGGAGGGCTACCGGGACCTGTGGGCCTCGATGACGCTCCTCGTGGTGCCGCGCGACATGCGGGGACCTGGGCCCGGGGCCGAGCTGCAGGCCGGGGCGCCAGGCTCAGATTTGCGCGGGGAGCCCCTCTGGGCCCTGACCGTGATGGTGGAGACCGAGCGGGACGGTAGAACGGGCGGTGAAACCCGGGAGGCGCCGCTGCCCCTACTGTCCGTGCCCACGGCTACGTGAGCCCGCGGTCGCCCCTCGCCCTGCCTCTGGCCCCAGAGCTGCGGGGCGCGTCAGATGGAAGTGGACACAGAGCGCGCGCTGCTGCTGGACGAGGCGGGCCAGATGTACTTCTGGGGCGGGGCTGGTGACTGTGACCACGGAAGGAAGGGCGGGGAGGCCCCTTGATATGCCCAGAGCTGACTAGGGGTTCCCTTGCTCAGGCATGGACCAGCTGGACCACAGGACTCTGGAGGCAGAGCTGGGGTCAAGGCTGTTGGAGGCGTTGCGAGGCCTGCCCATGGCTGAGGCGGCCGGGGGGGGGGGGGGGGGGGCTGGCACTCTGTGTGAGTGGTGACTGGTGCTTCTCCAAAGAAGCTTGAGTCCTGTAGGCTCCAAACCTCTTCCAGTTTTGGTGAGGGGTGTAGGCAGGCCTCCTATGTGCCCAGCTGCTGGGGCCATCACAGCCAGGCATGTGTGGGTTCCCATTAGATTTGGTCAGATGGCAAAGTGTAAAGCCAGTAGCCATGGCCACCATCACAGCCACCTGGCTAGTGCAGGTTCAGATTTGATTCAGACAGAGGGTAATGAAACAATGGAGCCAAGAACTGGTGGGCCATTACCTTTAATCCTAGCTTGTACCCAGCGGGCAAGAAATACAAACAGTGGGAAAACACTTCCCTTTCCATTCAGGGCTCCCAAAGCGACTGACTTATCCGAGTTTCCTAGAATCAAAGATTTCTAGCTCACCAGCCTTCTTCACCTCTGTTCCCCATCTCCTTCTCTCTGCACAAACTCTGCACAAACTGGCTTCTCTCCCTCAGCGCTCCACCATCTTGGCTGCTTCTCCTGGCCTCCTCCACGTGGTCTTTTTCTGCTCTCCTCTCTAATGCTAATCTCAGGAACCAATAGAGCAGAGGTCCCCAAACGACAGCCCACGGGCCAAATTGCGGCCACCTGAGGCAATTTATCTAGCCCCACGGCACTTCCAGAAGGAGCACCTCTTTCATTGGTGGTCCGTGTATGGAGTACTGTATGTGGTGGCCCTCCAACAGTCTGTGGGACAGTGAACTGGCCCCCTGTGTAAAAAGTTTGGGGACCCCTGCAATAGAGCAAGCTCCAGGTCGTCCCACTTTATAGTATAGAAATCAAAACTTTTAATCCAATATACAAATAAGGAAGTCTCTGACAAAGCCACTTATCTGAGGCATAATGGGATTCCTAATGAGAGTGCACCCCCCCCCACATCATGCAACAGTCAAGGTTGTGGGGAAAAGCTTAGTCTTAAAATTAACACTTAGGCTATAACGACCCTGCCTGCTTACAGCCTGTCCCCCACACCAAGTGCAAACTATAAGTGAGCAAACATATATATCATATTTATAAATTTATTTGACCAACACAAAGAATCTGCAGAGCCAAAACCTGGTAGGCTATTCCTTTATTCTAGCCTCACAACTGGCTGGCAAGTAAACACAAACACACGGGGCACCAAAACCCACTCACACATTCTCCGGTTCCACAACCAGGAGAATCTTTACCGGTTTTTCTAGAATCAAATGTCCTCCACCAGTCTCAGTCCCCTCTGGTTCCCGATCTCCTCCTCTCTGCACAAACTCTGCATAAACTGGCTTCTCCTTCAGCACCCTGCCATATTAGCTGACTTCTCTGCAGAAACATGGCTTCCTTTTTCATCCTTCTTAAAACTTTTTGGTGCAATGAACCCTTCCACCAGCACACATTAGCATAACAATGGCCATTCCCAAGTGGGAAGGTAATTAGTTTCACAGATCATATATCTGTGTAGCGGCCATTTTTAACAATAAAAGTGAGCAAAATCAACACAAATTTTACAAATTTATTTGCCCAACACCTCCTAAGCTCATCTTACATCCTTTAGTTTAGTCAGCCATAACTCCTGGATGACTCTGCAATTGAGCTCCTCTTGTGGGTAACTGCAAGCTGACTATAAGGCCAGTAGCCACGGTCACCATCATAGCTGCCTGGCTCATGCAGGTTTGCATTAGATTCTGACAGATGGTAATGAAACAATGGAGCCAAGGACTGGTGGGTCATCATCTTTAATCCTAGCTTGCACCTGGTGGGCAAGAAATACACACAGTGAGAAAACACTTCCCTTTCCATTCAGGGCTCCCAAAGCCACTGACTTATCCGAGTTTCCTAGAATCAAGGTTTCTGGCTCACCAGCCTTATTCACCTGTTCCCCATCTCTTCTCTCTACACAAACTGGCTTCTCCCTCAGCACTCCGCCATCTTGGCTGCTTCTCCTGGCCTCCATGTGGCCTTTCTCTGCTCTCCTCTCTAATGCTAATCTCAGGAACGGAGAGAGCAAGATCCTGGTCAGCCCCACTTTATAGTATAGAAATCAAAACCTTTAATCCAATATACAAACAAGGAAGTCTCTGATACAAAGTCACTTATCTGAGGCATAATGGTATTCTTCATGAGAGTGTACCACCCCACATCAAAAAGGGTAAGAAAGGTTTAATCCTAAAACCAAGCCCCAGGCTAAAAGGATCCTGCCTGCCACAGCCCGCCTCCAACACACATTAATATAATCACGTCCATCCCAAGCAAGAAGGGCAACTAATATTATCACCTAGGTGACAGGCTTCCATGTGGGCAGCGCCATCTTTAACAAAGTGAGCATAATATATTTAAATCTGGCCAACACTGACAAAGTCCGGGCAGTTTAAGATTTAAGGTAAAGGCTAAGCTTTTCCCCACACCTCCATGTTACCTGTGAAGCTGAATATTTCTACTCGTCCCATCCCCCCACCTCACTTGCTTGCTTAAGTAGCTAGAGGCAATTTACATGCCCTTCTTCTCACCCTTTGTTTCTTCTGATGTTGGTTGATTTCAGTTATGGGGGGGGGGGATCCCTGTTTATGCCTCAGATGTGTGACTTTGTATCGGAGACTTCCTTATTTGCATATAGCTCTGCACTATATAATAAAGCAGACCTGAGGCTTTGCTTTGCTCTGGCTTACTATCAGCTTGCAGAGGTCTCCGGATCCCGTACTTCTTTTCTGAGTTTATTTCTTCATTCCTCACTGTTCTCACCCAGGACCGGGACAATTACTAGCCACGCAGGTCTGCACACTCTCTGCCACCTTTGTCACCCACTCACACTTGAACTGTTGTTATATTTTGTTACTGGTCTCATTACCCTATTCATCTGCCTCTTCCAGGCCTGTATTTCTATAAAACTCCCAAGGGAAGAATGAAGGGGTGAAGGGCAGCCCAACCAAGGAGAATGGAGGGAAAGGCTGCCGGTGTCTAGGTGGCCATTATGTGTGGTTCCCAGTGGACACAGGGAGTACGAATGTGGTGAGTGTGAGCCTGGTGGTGCCATGGGTGGTGACCTGGGACCAGAATGAGGAATTTCACTTTCGATTGTGAGTCCACAGCCTGGCTGGCAATCCCTGGTGGTGCCCGTGATTCCAGGGCTGTCAAGTAGGGCCTGGAGCCACTGATTTCTCAAGGACCCTCTGGCTGCTACTTAACATCACCTGGGGCTCTAAACACTCCTATATGCCAATACTGCCCTCCCCCTTATTTTTATTAATGGGCCAGGGTTGGTGCCAGGCTCCAGAGCTACTGGGCTGCAGGGAATAGAGCAGACACTGGAAACAGCTCAGTGGCAATTCTCATACTTAGGGTTCCAGAAGGAATTTGAAGCCTTAAGTTTGGTGTCATGCTTGGAGCCTTGATTCTCCAAACCGGACTTCCTGGGTTCAGATCATTACTCTACCCCTTGTGACCTGAAGCAGAGCATTTAATCTCTCTGTGCCTCCAGATTTGTGAATACAATGAGAACATTGTGTAAAATGAGGCTATGGTCATATAACCCTCTGCAGGGCTGGTCTAAGATTAAAAAAATTTTTTTTTTTGCTACAGAGAGAGCCAAAGACAGACAGACAGGAAGGGAGAGAGATGAGAAGCATCAATTCTTTGTTCTGGCACCTTTGCCTTTTTTTTGCCTTCCATTGTGCCATTTTTTAAATCATTTTTATTTTTATTTCATTTTTACAGGGACAGAGAGACAGTCAAAGAGAGGGATAGATAGGGACAGACAGACAGGAACGGAGAGAGATGAGAAGCATCGATCATTAGTTTTTCGTTGCCATTGTGACATCTTAGTTGTTCATTGATTGCTTTCTCACATGTGCCTTGACCGCGGGCCTTCAGCAGACCGAGCCACCCCTTGCTGGAGCCAGTGACCTTGGGTCCAAGCCGGTGAGCTTTTGCTCAAGCCAGATGGGCCCGCGCTCAGGCTGGCAACCTCGGGGTCTCGAACCTGGGTCTTCTGCATCCCAGTCCGATGCTCTATCTACTGCGCCACCGCCTGGTCAGGCTCCATTGTGCCTTGACTGGTGAACTCCACTTGAGTCTGTGACCCATTGCTTAAGCCAGTGACCTTGAGCTTCAAGCCAGAGACCATCATAGCCGCCTGGGGTCATGGCTATGATCTCACACTCAAGCCAGAAACTCTGCCCTCAAGTCTAGGGATCCCGGGTTTTGTACCTGAGTCCTCCGAGTTCCAGGTCAACACTCTACCCACAGCACCACGGCCTGGTCAGATTTGAGAATTGAAGGATTATATTTGAGAAGAGCTTCAACGCTGGCACAGATTCAAATACTTAGCTGCTATTGTTAGTGAATTTTTAGCAATAGGGCAATTGTTTGAATGAACACACTAGTTATGTGAAGGCAAGGAAGGTAGGAGCTTCAAGCAGAGGGCTTCCCCAGGACCAGTGGTAGGTGGGGCTGAAGAAATGGGCGAGGCTCAGGGAATTTGAACACAAACCATGGGAGGACTTTCAGAAATACATTTCCTGAGGGGTGTGCATGTGGGTGGTGGGAGGAGAGCGAGGAACAATTTAGCAGCAAAGGGAAAAAGTGATAATGGAGAGGAATGTCCAGCAAGAGACTTACTTTAAAGAAAAGGGTGACCTGAAGGCACATTAATGGAGAGGGAACCTGTTAAGATAAAGACACTGCTGAATCCTGAGGGAGGCACTCTTTCCCTGGAGTGCTAACTTGGGCAGGGCAGGCCTCATGTGTCCCCGGGGAGCTAGTGGGTTGTAGGGGAGCTTGGAGAGATGCAAGGGGCTTAGGAGGGAGAAGGAGGTTCACAGCCTGTTTAGTGGGCCTGTATCTCTCTGTCAGAGACTGGGGACATTTATATCTGGGGCTGAAATGAATCAGGGCGGCTGGCTCTGCCCAGCAGGAGCCTGGCAGTGGATAAAAAGACAGTCTCAGGGAAAGGTGAGTCTCAGCTTTTGTTTTGTTTTTTGTTTTTTCATTGATTTGAGAGAGGCAGAGGAAGGGGGAAAGAGAATAGGGAGAAGGGAGAGAGAGAGAGAAGCATCAGCTCATTCTTCCCCTTAGTTGTGCACTAATTTGTGCATTCATCAACTGCTTCTTGTTATTCCCTTACCCGGCATCGAACCCGTGACCTCGGTGTACCAGGATGATGCTCTACCCACCGAACAACCTGGTCAGGGTTGAGTCTCACTTTATTTTCTTTTATTACTAGTTTTAGAAAGACAGTAGCATTTGTATGCTGTTCTACTTAGTTGTACATTCATTGGTCGCTTCCCATATGTGCCTTAACAAGAGATTGAACCTGAAACCTTGTTGTTTTTTTTAATTTATTTTATTTTATTTTTATTTTATTCATTTTAGAGAGGAGACACAGAGTGAGAGAGAAAGAGAGAGAGAGGGGAGGAACTGGAAGCATCAACTCCCATATGTGCCTTGACCGAACTAGTGCAGGGTTTTGAACTGGCGACTTCAGTGTTCCCAGGTCGATGCTTTATCCACTGTGCCACCACAGGTCAGGCTGAAACCTTGTTGTTTTGAGATGATACTCAAAATGACTGAGCTCACTGGCCAGGGCTAAGTCTCAAATACTGACTTCTACAGATTTCTGTCATTCCTGACTCCTGGCCATGTGCTGGACTGAGAGCTTAGAGTGCTTAGAAGGGATATGTGACATCCTTGAGACCCCAGGACACACCCCAAGACCCTGAGTCCCTTACGGGAGGGAGCATGGCAAGGTAGATGCCCACACACCTGTCCACTCCAGCATTTTCTGGAAATTAGGGGTTGGGAGCATCAGCTTGGAGCTCGAGTGTTGTGCTCACAGAGCTGCTGCATTAGAGTTAATGTATCTGTGCTCAGTGAGTGTTAGCCATCATTTCATCATCACTCTCACTGCTTTGAAGCCATGGATGGGATTGAATGAAGATGGTTCTGAAGTGAAAAGAACAGCCAGGGCTGAGGATGGAGCCCCTGACCCCTTCATAGCCCTGCAGCCCTCCCCACCTTTACTGGACCTCGCCCAGAGCACAGGCGCAGTCAAGGCCTGCTGTGGGTCCTGGCACACGGCAGTGGTGATGAGTGAGTGGGGCTGGGTGGGCTGGTTCAGGACGGAGCACCTCGCTCTGTAGCTGGTGGCTGAAGAAAAGGATGTGGTCCCTGAAACATCGCTCTTGGAAGCATCTTGGACAGTTGCTGAGAAGCTGATCACTCAGCAACTAGAGTCCCAACCTTCCCGTGGTTGCAGTAGTGGCCATTAGGCCCCAAACATTCTTCTTAGAGGTAGGCTGCTAGTGTTGTCCAGCCCCTGTGTGCAGGCACAGATGTGTCCCCTGCCAGCCTCTTAATCTGACAGCAGCACCTGTTCAGTCCAGCTGCTAAAACTCCCAAACTAAATAGCTGTGAGAAGCCATTGGCACACAGAAAGGCAAACTTTTCCCGTCTGGATCTGTTCCACCACAACTGTGATGGAGGTTGTTAGAGGCAGAGAGACAGTTGTGTTCTGCAAAGCAAATCTCCTGACCGTTAACAGCCAGCTGGCTCTTCCCTGTGTGGCTGGCCTCACTCGACAAATGCCTGGTCAAATGGCAGTGCTGACAGCTCTTCACTGTCCTTTCAGTTGCAGGGTTGGGGAAGCTCTACACCTGGGGCTAGGGTAAGCCAAGATTTTGCTTCTGTGATGCTTAAATCTAGGGGACAAAGGCCTGGGAGTGGAGGGCAGGTGACAAGAGCCATGCTGACCTGTGGGAGGGCCGGACTGGAGAGCTGTGTGTTCATTCCCTTCCTAGAACAGATCTAGGCACACCCAGGTCAGATGATATCAGTCCTTCCCTTCTAATTCCCTGGAAAACTTTGTCTGAAGGGAACATTGAGCCAGCAATTATGAAACACCTTTGGTCTAGCACTGGGCTTAGGAGCCGGGACCTAAGAGGCAACTGGCCTGGAGTGACTGGTAGCGACCGCCTCCTGCAGACCCGTGGGCGTGCCTGGTCACGGGCTGATCTCCTGAATTCACCCCAGATGCCTGAAGAATGGGGGTGTAAGCCCAGCACACGGGCTGGCTTTCCTTCTTGAAGGTGAGAAGGCTGGAGAGGATGGCGAAGGGTCTCGTCTCACCGCAGGTATATATGGACAGCTTGGCCGCAATAACCCGACCAGCTGGGATTGGCCCTGCTGTGTGGAATACTTTGTGGATAAGCAACTCCCAGTCATGGCTGTGAGCTGTGGGCCCTGGAACACCTATGTGTATGCAGTGGAGAAAGAGAGAGCTGATGAATATGGACAAGGGCATAAAGGAATGTACAGTAAGTATAGAGCTAACTCCTGTGAAACTCCTACCCATGTCAGGGAAACCCATTGCCAGCCCCACGAAGGACCTGCATTTGCCCCTCTCCATCACAGCCTTCTGGGGCCTTCCCCTTACAGCAGTGTCCTCAACTTGGTCCTCACATTAGAAACACCTACAGAGCTTCGGAAATGGGTGCCCAAGGCCATTATCACAGACAATGAAATCAGAACCTCAGGGTGTGGTTTCTAGACCTGGGTAGACTTTAAAGCTCCCCTGTCTGTTCCCAACCCAACTAACTTTGCAGTAGTGCCACGATTGGATCCCACTAGAGGTCATCTTTTGTAATTTGTGTATCTGCTTTTATTTAGAATTGTACCACCTCTGTACACCCATGTACAACATAGTTTAGAGTGTCTGCTTTTAGGCCCTGGCCAGGTGGCTTGGTGATTAAAGCATTGAATGGGTGCACCAGAGGTTGCAGGTTTGAATCCTGGTCAGGGTGCATAGGAGAAGCAATCAGTGGGTACACAACTAAATGGAATAACTAAATGAAACAAAGAGATGATGCTTCTCTCTCACCAGTGGAAAATATTTAATGAAATAAGAGTGTCTGCTTTTGGACGTAGGTAAATGGTATTTTGTGTATATTCTTTTATGTAATTTTTTCATTCAACACTGCATAATCCATCTGTGTTGTGCCTTGTGGTTTATTCATTTTTGTTGTATAGTATTACATTGCATGAATATACCTCAATTTTTTTTTTACTTCTTTTTTTAAAATTTTATTCATTTTTAGAGAGGAGACACAGAGTGTTTGTGTGTGTGTGTGTGAGAGAGAGAGAGAGAGAAAGGGGGGAGGAGCTGGAAGCATCAACTCCCATATGTGCCTTGACCAGACCAGTGCAGGGTTTTGAACTGGCGACCTCAGTGTTCCCAGGTCAACGCTTTATCCACTGTGCCACCACAGGTCAGGCAAATTTTTTTTTTTTAATGTGAGAAGAGGGGAGATAGTGAGATAGACTCCTGCATGTGCCCTGATCAGGATCCACCTGGAAAGCCCACTAGGGAATGGTGCTCTGCCCATCTTGGGGTTGCTCTGTTGCTTGGCAACTGAGTTCTTCTTAGTGCCTGAGGTGGAGGCCATAGAGCCATCCAAAGTGCCCAGGCCAACTCGCTCCAATCAAGCCATGGCTGCAGGAGGAGAGGAGGAGAGAGAGAAAGAGAGAGAGAGAGAGAGAGAGAGAGGGAGAGGTGGCAAGGGGAGGGGTATAGAAGCAGTTGGGTGCTTCTTTTGTGTACCCTGACCGGGAATTGAACTCAGGACATCCACATGCCAGACCAACACTTTACCACTGATCCAAACAGCCAGAGCCAATGTTGAGTATCTTTACTTACTCATAATAGCTTATTGGCTGTATGTATATATCTTCTTTGGAGAAATGTCTATTCAAGTCCTTAGCTTATTTATAATTGTAGTAAAAATTACATAATATAAAATTTAGTATTCTAACCATTTTTTAGTATGTAGTTTGGTGTTTCTTTTCTTTTTCTTTTTGTGACAGAGACAGAGAGAGGGACAGAGAGGGACAGGCAAACCAGAAGGGAAAGAGATGAGAAGCATCAATTCTTCATTGTGACACCTTAGTTTCTCATTTGATTGCTTTCTCATATGTGCCTTGACCGGGGTGGGGGGGCTACAGCAGACCAAGTGACCTCTTGCTCAAGCCAGTGACCTTGGGCTCAAGCTGGTGGGCCTTACTCAAACCAGGTGAGCCATGCTCAAGCTGGCGACCTCAAGGTTTCGAACCTGGGTCTTCCGCATCCCAGTCTGACAGTCTATCCACTGTGCCACCACCTGGTCAGGCTGGTGTTTCTTTTAATTAAGTTTTTTTCTTTTTCTTTTCCAAGTTAGAGGAGGGAAGATAGACTCCCACAAGCGCCCAGATTGGGATCTACCCGGTAACCACTGTCTGGGGCTGATGCTCTGCCCATCTGGGGCCATGTTCACAAACGAGCTATTTTTAGTGCCTGAAGGCAGAGGCTCCATGGAGCCATCCTCAGCAAGCAAGGCTGATGTGCTTGGACCAATCAAGTCATAGCTGTGGGGGTGGGGAGAGGGAGAAAGTGGAGGGGGGGCTGGAAAAGCAGATGGTCACTTCTGTGTGTCCTGACCAGGGATCAAACTTTGTTGTTTCTAGATGATGCTCTGACTGACCAACTGGCCAGGGTCCAAATGTTGGCACAGTTTATACCATTTGAAAAAGTCACCAGTGATCCCATCAGAAAAACCTCTAAATATTGAGGAAGCTATAAATATACTGCTCACAAAAATTAGGGGACATTTCAAAATGACTATGAAGCGATAAAGAAGCATTTGATTTTTTAAATTAAAGAACATTAGAAAAGCAAACGACAAGTCAAAGAAAGTTGTTCAATTATGCAAATGAGATGCAAAATCAACTTTTATTTCATTGGGGAAAATATACTATACAAAACGCTGAAAGTACTGGAATATCTGCACATTCCCTGATCCCCTAAGTTTTGTATGGTAGACTTAATTTTTCCAAAAACCCAATTTGTGCTTGGAAGTTTGAATTTTATCACTGACAACAAACACCGTATTTCCCCATGCATAAGAGGCACTCTTTTTCAATAATTTTGAGGTCTGAAAACGTATACAGTGGTTGTAGATTTTTTTACTTGCATTTCCCGCTCTTTTGCACTTGTTTTTGCACTCATTGTTGAAGACAGCGATTCGTCATCAGACAGAGATGAGGACAAGCTAATGGATGGGAGTTTTGACAGTGACGAGAAGTTGTATGAATTTTATGATGAATAAAACTTGAATTCAATAACTTTATGTAATACAATTTTTTTCAAAATTGGGCCCCAAAATTAAGGTGCATTTTATACATGGGAGCATCTTATATATGGGGAAATATGGTACTTCTCTTTTAAAACCAAGCCTTATACATGGGGAAAATACGGTATGTCAGGTGTTTTCTTTAAAGCAGCAGAATTTTTTGTTTTTGAGAAAATGTCTACCAAATTCCTTTTTTCTTTCCTCCCTCTGTCTTTCCTTTCCTTTCCCTTCCCCCTTCCCTTCCTTTCCCCTCCCTCCCTTTCTCTTTCTCTTTCTTTTAAATGTTTTATTTACTGAGTTTATGGAGAGAGGATGGGAAGAGTGGGAAGTAGAGTTGCTTCACATTGCTTGCTTGTTGTCTTATGTGCCTTGTCAGCCAAGCCCAGGTTTCAAACCAACCTTAGCTTTACAGGTCGATGCTCTATCCACTGAGCTACCACAGGCCAGGCCCCAACTTTCAATATTCAGTTTGTCTTTCAGTTGTTATTTTACATAAGAATGACATTCTGCAGGGGAGGGCCTAGGTCTGCTAGGTCAGCTTGCAAATCAAACCATCAGCACAGTTTCTTTGAGACAGCCCCCCCCCCCCAGTTCAGTGTACAGCCAGGGTTGTTATGTGCACTTCCTATTTTGTCACATGGAAAAGAAAAAGGAAATTATGCAAGAGTCTAGATGTCACACTATTGTCCACCTTCATGTTTCATCAAGGACATTCTTATGTGAAACTGACATTTTTTCACTGAGCTCCAAAGTGGTGAGGACAACAGTGACGGCCTGTACAGTTGGCACCACTGCCTGTGTCACACAAAGGTGCCAGCAGCTTGACACACTCTCATGTATATGGCATCAGTCAAATGTCAGTACAGTGAAAATCACAAGTAACTTTTCAGCATAATTATAAAAAATATTTTTAAATTTTATTTATTGATTTTAGGGAGAAAGGATGGAGGGGATGGGAAGCATCACCTTGCTTCTTGTATGTGCCTTGAATGGGCAAGCCTGGGGTCTTGAACTGGTGACCTCAGCATTTTAGGTGGACACTTTATCCACTGCACCACCACAGGCCAGGCTATAAAAATAATATTGACATCATGGGTGTCCTGAGAAGTTCTTGAGGAGCCCAGGTTCCATGGATCTCTGTGAGAGCAACTGGCTTCCAGCATCTCTCGCCAGTGCAGCTGAGGGCGCTCATACTCATCTGTCTCCCCTGAGGCTGCTGAACCAGACCCAACTTCTTTGCTTACTTATTACTCCTAAAGCAGTGGTTCTTAACCTTTTTTGAGGTACCGAACCCACCAGTTTCATATGCGCATTCACCGAACCCTTCTTTAGTGATAAATAAAATATGATTTTTTTTTCCCAAATACAAGACATAGGTATATGTTTTTTTACTGGTGCACAAAATGAGCCGTGCATGAACATCCCCTTGCTCAAAGAACAAAACCAGCAAAGTGCATGAACTCACAACAAATTACGGTATTACTTTATTCTGGCCTCCGAGGCAGAGGCTTCTCTGAACCCCTGAGACCGACTCATCGAACCCTTAGGGTTCGATAGAACCCAGGTTAAGAACCACTGTCCTAAAGTGTCTTCTTAGAAGCAGGGAGTCGATATTTCTTGGCTCGATTCTGGTGTATTTTCCAACTGAAAAGGTTGAGTAATACTAAGAAAAAAGTATTTCTGAGATCAGCAACTCCAGACCTGTATAAAGCTGTTAATTTTTCCATCCTATTACATTATATGTATATAAGCATAAATAAGCTAATAATTTACTTTCCTTATCATTTTAAAAAATTTATTTATTTTAAAGAAGTAGAGAGAGGGAAAGTGAGGGAGGGGGAGAGAGAGACAGACAGCTAAGGGGGGTGATGAGGAGCAGGAAGCATCAATTTGTAATAGCTGTGTCCTCTTTCGCTCAGATTCTTTATAGTCCCCAGGCTGCAGCCTGGTAGTGGCTCTGCTGGGTGGCAGCACCTTCCTGCTGCCACCACCCTCCCGCTCTGCCTGGTGGTTCAAGGGAAGGAGGGAGGATGGGCAGAAGGAAGAGGCTGGAGACAGATCATCAGCCTTCCTCCTCACCCTGGGGAGAGCTAGCCTACAGGCTGCCAGTCCAGAGCCCTACAAATTCAAGGCACTGGGGGAACCCTTACAGCCAAGTCTCAGCCAGCGATTGGCCGTCATGTGCCCAGGGGCCAGCCAGCCAGCTGCACATCATTGGGGGCCCAAAGGGGTGCTGAAGAGGTGCTCCATTCTTCAGCTGCATAGCTCTCGGGCGGCCTCCCCCTGCTCAAGTCCAACTCCTCCATGTGGATGTGAATGTCCTTCTTCATCTGGCCTTTCTTTGTGAAGCTGTGGACCTTGGGAAGGATGAGGTAAGACCAGCACAAGTACAGCAGCTACAGCTCCACCGGAAGTGAGTTGAAGAAGTACAGGCTAAAGAAGGGGCTTGAATTGGCAATGGCCTCCTAGTATGTGATCTAGAAGATCTAGCAGACGAGCACAGGGCGAGGGGAGAAGGCCAAGGAGGACACGATGAATTGCACACTCACCACGAGTGCGCAGTTGAAGATTGTATAGGCCTCCAGCAGGCGGGCTGGGGCTTGTGCAGCAGTGGCAGCGGCAGCAGCAGAGAGCTAGTACACAGCAGACAGGCGGGAGGAGAAGGCGCTGGTCATGAGGTAGTGCACCGCCTGTTTCTGAAAGTCCTTGCACCTGATGTCTGCTGGCAACGTGACCGACATCGACACCGAGTTGTAGAAAGTCAGTGTGAGGAGGGACCAACAATACAGGCTTGGATAAAGGGGCTGGTTTGGATAGTTGTCCCAGCACATTGACGGCTCTCTCTCCCCCATCCTCTCTAAAGTAAAAGAAAAATTTAAAAAGATTTAAATAACTAAAAAGGAAGCTTATTGGTTCTAAATACATAGGTTTAAACTCATAAAAAAGGTACAACTGATACATAAGAAAATGGAAGGCCTGACCAGGCGGTGGCGCAGTGGAAAGAGCGTCGGACTGGGATGCGGAAGACACGGGTTCGAGATCCCAACCTCGCCAGCTTGGACCCAAGGTCGCTAGCTCCAGCAACGGGTTGCTCCGTTGGCTGAAGGCCCGTGGTCAAGGCACGTGTGAGAAGGCAATCAATGAACAGCTAAGGTGTTGCTATGGCAACGAAAAAACTAATGATTGATGCTTCTCACCTGACTCCGTTCCTGTCTGTCCGTTCCTATCTATCCCTCTCTCTGAGTCTCTCTCTGTCCCGGTAAAAAAAAAAAAAAAAAAGAAAAAAGGAAATGGAAGGTTTGCTTCTGATCATTCTCACAAATGCTGGTAATTTAAATGTGTACTGATAAAAATATCAGGGAAGAAGACAGGAACCTTCTTATATATATATATATTTTAAGATTTTATTTATTCATTTTAGAGACAGAGAGAGAGAGAGAATGGGGCAGGAGCAGAAAGCATCAACTCCTATATGTGCCTTGACTAGGAAAGCCTGGGGTTTTGAACCAGCAACCTTAGCATTCCAGGTCGACACTTTACCCATTGTGCCACCGCAGGTCAGGCTTATATTTTCTTGACAATCAATTTTCTGATATTTTTAATCCCTAAAGGGTATCCAGATCCCAAAAGATTTAGATACTGGATAACTACAAGAAGACATACATTTTTTTAACTTGATCAACTCTGAAATGAAAAAGATAATCTGCTGTTCACTGTGCCACCCACCTAACTTTAATCATTTTTTCTATCAGATCACAGACCACTTCTAAGGATTAAAGAGATAATCAATGATCAAAATATGTAATGGTTGTATAACTACATAGAAGAGGACACAAGCAATATGTGATCTTGCACATGCCTTCCTTGTAAACAACAATATAAAGCAGGCTCTGATAAAGCCAAAATGAACAGTAGGAACAAGTGACATAGTCACTGGAAGGGAGGAGACATCATTTCAAAGAAAGGCTCAAGGAAGGACAACTAGACATGATGGTCCATTGGCTGTAAAGGATAAGATACAGAGGCAGTATCAAAAGTCTCCAGCATAAAAAACTGGCAGACTAATGAACAGTTAAGACAAACTCATAAGAAACAAGTCACCTCGCCTGACCAGGTGCTGGTGCAGTGGATAGAGCGTGGGACTGGGATGCGGAAGGACCCAGGTTCGAGACCATGAGGTTGCCAGCTTGAGCGTGGGCTCATCTGGTTTGAGCAAAAGCTCGCCAACTTGGACCCAAGGCCACTGGCTCCAGCAAGGGGTGGCTCAGTCTGCTGAAGGCCTGCGGTCAAGGCACATGTGAGAAAGCAATCAATGAACAACTAAGGTGTCGCAACAAAAAACTGATGATGCTTCTCATCTCTCTCTGTTCCTGTCTGTCTGTCCCTATCTATCCCTCTCTCTGACTCTCTGTCTCTGTAAAAAAAACAAACAAACAAAAAAAGAAACCAGTCAACTCAGGTCAGGGCACACAGGAAAAGTGACCATCTGCTTTTCCACCCCTCCCTCTTTCCCTCTTCTCTCTATCTCTTCCTCTCCCACAACCATGCCATGGCTCCATGACCTTGACTCAGGTGCTAAAAAAAAAAAATACAACCAACCAGCTTCATTGCCAAGCAATGGAGCAATGATGACACATGGGCAGAGCATTGTCTGGTAGGGGGTTTGCTGGGTGGATCCCGGTCAGGGTGCATGCAGGAGTTTGTCTCTCTGCCTCTCCACTTCTCAGTTAAGAAGAAAAAATAAAGTATAGTCAGAATATCAAATATGTAATGAAAGCTATAAAACATCTCTATACATACATTTATGCAAACACACATAAACACTGGAAGAAAATAAAATGAAAAAATCCACCATGTTAATGTAAGAGATGTTTATGAACACATTGTTATAATGTCAATAAACCCCATATTTTTAATAGAATCAATAAAAATTCAAATATAATATCAAAATGCCCCATATTTTCTACAGAGTAAATGTAATATCAGTTAAAATCATAGCTGGTTGTTTTGCTAGAAACTGACAAACTGATTGTACAATACATAGAGAAATGCAAAGGGTCAAAAATAGTTAAATCTTGAAGCAGAACAAAGTGGGAGAACTTATGCAGTTGTATTTCAATACATATTAAAAGCTACTGTATTTAATACAGAATGGTATTGGCATAAGAACAGATAAACAGACCAATGAAACAAAAGAGTCAAAAACCAGTCACTTGATTTATGACAAAGGTAGTGCTGCAGAGTATTGAGAAAAAGACGGCCTTTGCATTAAATGGCACAACATATATAGAGTGTGTCCGTAAAGTCATGGTGCACGTTTGACCGTGTAACCGGTCAAAAGTGCACCATGACTTTATGGACACATTGTAGAAAATCCAACTGGATTTGCACAGGGAAAAGTGAACCTCAGCTCCTCCAATATATCGTACTTGAAACAACAATTTCAAGTGGATTTGAGAATCTCGATATTTAAGTTAAAACAAGAAATCTGCTGGAACTATATAATCAGATATGACTATTTCACCTTAAGCTTAAATTCATTAATATTAAATCAGTAACAAATATTGAGCCTCATAGTTTCAACTAGCCATTGTCAATGCTCAGTAGCCATCAGTCCTATATATGCAGATAGAGAAACGTTCCATCCTATGAGAAAGTTTTCTACTGGACAACGATGTTCTAGGACAGGGGTGCTCAATACCTCGATCGCGATCTACTGGTCGATTGCGAAGGAAGTGTGGGTAGATCGCATGACATTAAAAAGACATTTGTCTTTTGATTGGCATACAGGGTAGCCAACCTTACGTCTGAACTTTTGACACCCTACTCATGCGCATTAAACCATGCTAACTTGTTCAGTTACATTGCTGCGTAGTTAGCCTTCAATTTATTTAAACTAAATACAACAAAGGGTATAAAAATGAGTGCCGTAGCTGGTCCGAGTAAGAAGCTAAACCCTACCACTTTCATACAGAATGGGAGGGGATTTTTTTCACTATGTCATATTCTAAGTGCGTTTGCCTCATCTGTCTGTGTGCCATTGCTATTCCAAAGAAGGGAAATGTGGAGCGGCTTTTTCGGACTGTTCATAAAAACTTTGACATTGACTTTCCTCCGAAGAGAGAGCTGAGAAGGAGAAAGGTGAAAGAAGAATACACAATATTAAATAGTAATAATAGTAACTTAAATAATGATAATATAGAAGAAATAAATTTATGTTTTGCATTTTTATTGTAGGTAGATCATTTTGACTTGGTCATCTTATAAGTAGCTCGCAAGCTGAAAAAGTGTGGGCACCCCTGTTCTAGGAAGTAATATAGAAGCATATCTTTCTGACCTTGAAGTAGGCTACATTTTCTCTAGAAAAGAAACAGCATGAAGTTAAAAAGAAAATATTAGCTCTGGTTAGGTAACTCAGTTGGTTAAAGTATCAGCTTATATATATATATATATTTTTTACCACTTATGACATTTTTATTGGCATATGACAATTTACAAGGGTCCCTGTTGCATTATACATCACACTGAGTAAGAGTTGTTGAGCCATCTACATTCATTCTTATTGGGCAATATTTTTTTCCTTCAAATTATTAATTTCCAACACTTGATTTTAACTGTGACAAAGGGGAACAATAGTAATTTCTTAAAGTATGCTGTAATTGGAAACACATTTTGTTTTATTAAAATTCTAAGGTGTTGCTGAGTCATGGTCTTCTTATACAGCTACCTGTTCTGGAAATACCCTTTGGTTCAATTTTATTTTCCTAGGCCAAAGGAATAAAGTATCAGTTTATATTTTTAAGCAAAAAAAAAAAAAAAAGTGGAGAAGAATGTATTGCATTTATAGAAAATCTTAAATGCAGAAGAGAGACACCTATATGTTTGTTTACATTGAATATATAAAGGGTGGGGCAAAAGTAGGTTTATAGCTCTGAGTACATGAAACAGTTTATTTTTGTATTATTATTTGCTAATTATTTTGTTATTTTTCATAAAATCAAATGTCAACCTACTTTTGCCAAACTCTGTATTCTTGTGTTAGAAAAGAAAAAAGAAATCATAACGATGATTACCTATAACAGGAGAGAAGGAGCAGAGTGGAGGAGCAGGGATAATACATGCCAGACTTCTCTAAACATACTTCTTGTACAAATTTATTTTGGAAATGTAAATATTTTACATAACTATTAAAATTAAAATTTAAAAAGTAAGCCCTAACTTTGAAAAGAACCTGAAAAAAAGGAACCTGACTGTCTGTAGTGTGCAACTTAGCTACACAGAGATGAACTGTTCCAATATACTTTAAAATATAGTAATTTGTAATGTGAGTGCATAGTGAGATGCACCCTGTCTGAGGATTGGAGTAACACAGGAGTAATTATGTTGATGAAGATAAAAACTGGGGTTTTTGCTGTGAGAAAGGAGATATCTAACATTGATAAAATACATAAAAACCTTATTGTGCTGAACTTGTTTCTAAAACATATTTTTGGAAATAGTAGTATTGAAATTGTGATGTATAAATCTTTTTAAAAATGCACAGTAACTGCAAAATACCTAGAAACACTGACTCAATCCTGCAGCAATAAGCACACCTGTTGCCTAGATTATATCTCTAAATAGCATGTCCTACAAAAATGAAGTGAAGAGACCTTGGAGACTAGTTGATTCCAGGTGTGAGACAGGAAATTTATAAGATGAACCTGGATATTTATAATACCAGAAAGTAGAGTTTCTCCCACCTTGGAAATAAAATTGAGATTAAATGTCAAGGGCTAAATATAAGTATTTTGTATGTTTTCTTTCCATAATGAATAAAAAACCTATTGGTGTGCCCAATTAGTCTTATTCTTTAATTCTAGCCCTTTTGGAATTTCCCTTCATATGTTGTCATCCTAATACGCTAAGGAAACATCTAGTTTGTTGGACATACTACCAGATGATGCTTCTACTACAAAAATCTGATGAGCTCTAATAGCCTCCATACTGGCAGAAGAGAGCAGGGTCTCTATGTTGTGGAAAACTCTCTAACAAAGCAAGCCTTTACTCCTCACCTGCTGTTTCAGTCAGTCACCTCTGGAAGGCCGTCGGGTTCCCTGGCTGCACGCACTCGTAGCGGTAACCATGAGCCACTGAGTGCTGGAGGCCTTGAGTCAATGACTTCTACCTTTGAGCTGCTGGAAGTGCTCCCTTCTCCAAGTTGTTGGGAGTTGCAGCTCACTGCATCATCATGCTGGACTTGGTGAAAAAATGGGATGACAACCTTTTTCTCATGTATGAGTTCCTTCAGGCTGTCACCATCCTGTATAATAGGTTTGGGGTTTGGGAACGGAAGAGATAAAACAGTGATTTCACTAAAGGAAAATACTAGGACCAAGTCAGGATCAATGCAGAGCCCACGGTAGGGTTCACAACACCCTAATTTCCCATTTGGGGAGAGTCAGCCTTTCAGATTACTTCACTGGCAAACCTGTGCCTGTATGTCCCTCACCCTTTTACCTGTATGAAAAAGAAGGCTGTCAAAAGGTAAAGAAATAGCCTGACCAGGTGGTGGCGCAGTGGATAGAGCATTGGACTGGGATGCGGAAGACCGAGGTTCGAGACCCCAAGGTCGCCAGCTTGAGCGCGGGCCTATCTGGCTTGAGCAAAAAGCTCACCAGCTTGGACCCAAGGTCGCTGGCTCCAGCAAGGGGTTGCTCGGTCTGCTGAAGGCCCACGGTCAAGGCACATGTGAGAAAGCCATCAATGAATAACTAAGGTGTCGCAACGGCAACGAAAAACTAATGATTGATGCTTCTCATCTCTCTCCGTTCCTGTCTGTCCCTATCTATCCCTCTCTCTGACTCTCTCTCTGTCCCTGTAAAAAAAAAAAAAAAGGTAAAGAAATAAAGGATGTTAAACTCTTAGTCCTGACATTCTTAGTGAATTGATGACAAGAAAGCAATTCTCCAGTTTCTCCTTGCAAACACTGCTTGTAACTGACTGCTTTCAGACACACGTGCTTTTATTTTACTTATTTATTTATTTTAGGTTTTCACTGTACTCTAATTACTTATTTTTCCTGTCTTCATTTTTATGAGGGAATGTTATACTGAAAAGTTAAAGTCAGGGCCCTGAGTTCTTTCCCCAATTTCACTTCCAACTATATAATTTTGGAGAACTTACTTCTTCATTCTGTGCCTCCCATTTCTCATGTTTTAAAAGAAGAAATCAGCCTTTATTAAATTCTGTGGTTCTTCTATCCTACATATATACAGGGAGGATATCTGTAGGATATACGTGCTTTTTTTATAATAGCAATGTGGAAGATCTCTGGGTAAAGATGGTGAACTAACATATTTATGTCTTCCTCCAGAAACCTCACTAAAACAATATGGAATTTATTTTCTTTAAAAAGGCTCAAATTGTCAAGACAAAAATAATGGAAAAAAGACAGCAACAAAATTTTAGAATTTAAACAGCAGAACAGGTGTAACTGACCCAAGAAAGATGAAACTGTCAGCAGCAGGAAAATCAGTAAGCAACCTGCTGAGTCCCTGAGGACTTCCTTCAGTCCTAGAGGGCTCCCCTGACCCAGGAACTGGGAGCGCTGAGTGGTTCTGGAAGTGTAGCAAAGAGGATGTAGACAAGAGCAGAACAGGTTAAAGGGCTCTTTCAGTAGCAATTAGGTCACCCAGGGAGAAAACTAGACATTTTTTCTTGAATAAGATAAGATAGATTTAAAGTGAGAGACAGTGAAGGACTGTCTTGAAAAGAGAGAGTATGCCTGATCTGTGGTGGCGCAGTGGATAAAGCATCGACCTGGGAACACTGAGGTCGCAAGTTCAAAACCCTGCACTGGTCTGGTCAAGGCACATATGGGAGTTGATGCTTCCAGCTCCTCCCCCCTTTCTCTCTTTCTCTCTTTCTCACTCTGTGTCTCCTCTCTAAAATGAATAAAATAAAAAAATTAAAAAAATTAAAAAAAAAAAAAGAGAGAGTAAATGAAGTCAAACTGATACTTTCTACACAGAAGACTGAAGAGCCTTCTCTGGGGATCTGAATGGTCCAAGGGCCAAAAGAGGCTGGCAACACACATCCCCAATAAAGTAGCTCAGCCAGATTGCTCTATATTGCAGACCACTAAACCAGTGGTTCTTAACCTTTTTTGAGGTACCGAACCCACCAGTTTCATATGCGCATTCACCGAACCCTTCTTTAGTGATAAATAAAATATGATTGTTTTTTCCAAATTCAAGACATAGGTATATGTTTTTTTACTGGTGCACAAAATGAGCCGTGCATGAACATCACCTTGCTCAAAGAACAAAACCAACAAAGTGCATGAACTCACAACAAATTACGGTATTTCTTTATTCTGACCTCCGCGGCAGAGGCTTCTCTGAACCCCTGAGACTGACTCATCGAACTCCTAGGGTTCGATAGAACCCAGGTTAAGAACCACTGCACTAAACAAAACCCAGCAGAATTTTTAATCAGGTTATTAACATTCTACTTTTTTATTTGTGACAGAGACAGAGAGAGGGACAATAGGGACAGACAGGAAGAGAGAGAGATAAGCATCAATCTTTGTTGCAGCACCTTAGTTGTTCATTGACTGCTTTCTCATGTGTGCCTTGACCGGGGAGGGGGGGTGGCTACAGCAGACTGAGCCACCACTTGCTGGAGCCAGGGACCTTGGGTCTAAGCTGGCGAGCTTTTTTGCTCAAGCCAGATGGGCCCGCGCTCAAGCTGGCAACCTGGGGGTCTCAAACCTGGGTCTTCCGCATCCCAGTCCAATGCTCTATCCACTGCGCCACCGCCTGGTCAGGTGATATATCTTTCTTATATCCACCATTATTGGGGTTAATTTCAGGGCTCAGAATATCCAAAGAAAAATTGTGCTTCCACTAGATGATGGACAGAGATGAACAATAGACCAGCTACTAGTAATATCTAAAATGAATCCTCTCTAGTCCTTCCCTCTATGAATATAAAGGTTCCCATTCTGAAAGAGGAACACCCCGAGTGTGGGGAGGGCAAAGAGTCACTTCTTAACTTTTAAAACTAAAGAATCTTTCTATGAATGTTCCCAAAGTTCTTGATGATATGTAAGGGTCTGGATTTGGAGAAAGGAACACAAAAGCATTTATATGTGTAAAAGCGTTAAGAATCTGTTTTAAAGTGAATTTGTTTTTACCCTGTGAGGAGTTTCTCTTCCTTCAGGTCTTAGGAACTGAAAGGCATCTGGACCTGCCAAAGTTTTATTTATATATATAATTTAATTTTTTTTAGACAGACAGATATGGAGAGATACAAAGGGAAAGAGAGAGAGAAAGAAAGAAGCGTCAACTTGTTGCTCCACTTAGTTGTGCATTGATTATTTCTCATACATGCCTTCTCCAGGAAAGGAAATACCTTGGGCTCAAGCCAATGACCCCATGCTCAAGCCGGTGACCTCAAGTTTCAAACTGGCAAACTTGGTGTTCCAGGTTGATGCTCTATCCCAGTGGTTATTAACCTTTTTTGAGGTACCGAACCCACCAGTTTCATATGTGCATTCACCGAACCCTTTTTTAGTGATAAATAAAATATGATTGTTTTTTCCAAATTCAAGACAGGTATATGTTTTTTTACTGGTGCACAAAATGAGCCGTGCATGAATATCACCTTGCTCAAAGAACAAAACCAACAAAGTGCATGAGCACAACAAATTATGGTATTACTTTATTCTGGCCTCCGTGGCAGAGGCTTCTCAGAACCCCTGAGACCGACTCATCAAACCCCTAGGGTTCGATAGAACCCAGGTTAAAAACCACTGCTCTATCCATTGCATCACTGCCGGTCAGGCAGGCCCTGCCTAAATTTGTCACTGCCTTTAGTCAGGGACCTCCCTGAGTCTAAGCAGCCATGTTTTCAGCTACAGTGAGGTTCCCTTCATTGCTATGGATAATGTTCTATATTTGTGCAAAATTTAGTATGATTAAAAATTAGCCTGACCAGCCTGACCTGTGGTGGCGCAGTGGATAAAGCGTCGACCTGAGAACACTGAGGTCGCCAGTTCAAAACCCTGCACTGGTCTGGTCAAGGCACATATGGGAGTTGATGCTTCCAGTTCCTCCCCCCTTTCTCTCTTTCTCTCTCTCTCTCACTCTGTGTCTCCTCTCTAAAATGAATAAAATAAAAATAAAATAAATTTAAAAAAAATTAGCCTGACCAGGCGGTGGCGCAGTGGATAGAGCATCGGACTGGGATGCGGAGGACCCAGGTTCGAGACCCCAAGATTGCCAGCTTGAGCGCGGGCCCATCTGGCTTGAGCAAAAGCTCGCCAGCTTGGACCCAAGGTCGCTGGCTCCAACAAGGGGTTGCTCGGTCTGCTGAAGGCCTGTGGTCAAGGCACATGTGAGAAAGCAATCAATGAACAACTAAGGTTTCAAAAACAACTAAGTAACAAAAAACTGATGATTGATGCTTCTCATCTTGGTCTGTTCCTGTCTGCCTATCCCTCTCTCTGAATCTCTCTCTGTCCCTATAAATAAAAATTAAATGACATTTCACAAAGCAAATATTCCAAAACATTAAGCCATTTAACTAAAGTCTGGCAAATCATTCAAGGAAAGCATCACTCACCAAAGCAAAACTTCTAGAGCCAGAACTGTGACTTTGATTTTTCAAACTGTTCAGGACATTGACTCTGCTGCTGCTGGATGACTCGTCAGAGTCTATGATTTGGTTTCCTGATGTCTCCACAGGAAAGAAGGTCCTTAGCTGGTCTGGATGTTGTGGATGAACTCTAGAGAAACCAAGCACAAGGGACAAGGGTTAGTGAACCTAAGAGAGTAAATACCTAATCCCCTAAAATGAGGGGCCCAACATGAATAAGAGGCATCCACAGTCACCACCTAAATCAGTAAGATAGAGTCAGGAACCCTGAGGCAGCTTGTTTGATGATGTGCATTTCCATTTCTCCTGTAGATCTTTCTCCATTATTAAGAGCAAGATGATTGCTTCTCATATGTGCCTTGAGTATGGGGGGGAGGGGTCCAGCCGAGCCAGTAACCCCTTGCTCAAGCCAGAGACCTTGGGCTTCAACCCAGTGACCTTTGGGCAGGCTCAAGCCAGCAACCAAAGGATCATGTCTATGATCCCAGGCTCAAGCCAGCAACCCCATACTCAAGCGGTGACCTCAGGGTTTCGAACTTGGGTCCTCAGTGTTCCAGGCTGATGTTCTGTCCACTGTGCCACCATCTGGTAAGGCTGTGATAATTATTTTTAAGGAAAGGTATACTAAAAATTACCCTGGTGCAGATGACTTGATAGGATAATATTCGGGCACCTCCCTTTAGACTTAGGGTCTGTATTTGTATGCTCTTTTGCACTCAGACTCAGCTTCTCCCTGTGGGGTTCATTAATTCTAAGTCTTTTCTGCTTCAGATACCACAAAATTAAGTCTCCTCTTCCAGTATCATGGCAGTTCAGAGTTGAGGTGAAGTGACAAGCTAATAAATGACTAATGCAAGTTTGGCTGATATCTCAAGATTCTAGACTCTTTGGTCGCTGTGATGCTATTTCAATGAAATATTTAGGTCCCATAAGTGAATGCTCTCAAGAAGTTCACGCTTTTACGAAAAGGAACAAATACACTGAAACTGTGCCCAAGAGTCCCTCAATTTAATACAGTCCTCTGACTCTTAGCAAGATTTCAGCTCAGCCTGTTGAATTGTCAGCTCAACAGATAATTGAGTGCAACAACACCTTCTAGAAGCCCAAGAATGAGCTTCCTGTTGATTCCACATGACCTGATATGATGGTAAGCAAAGCGATAGAAGCTTACATCCTTCCTGAACTGAAAATGATGCTAGGCTCCTCACAAGCCTCTTTAAGGGTACCGAGGGGCGTGCATGTGTGTGTGTGTGTGTGAGTACATGCTCATGTGTATTAATTTTTAATAAAAATGAGACTATTTGTGGAGAAAGCCCAATCAGTACTGAACACCTATAGAGGGGCCATGTCATTTAAGACTACTGTGAAATTTCAAAGAAATCCTGAAGACATTAGAACAAATTAAAAAAGGAAACTACTTCCTATCCCATTTCTCATCATTTTTCAGGTCTATCAGCACATGTCACATGGCAATCTAGAGCAAGTTTAGGAAACAGAAGATTCTGAGCATATATACTTTCTGTAAGTTGCCATTATTCCAAATGGTAAAGAAAGACTTAAGAAAATGCTAAAAGTTTAAAATTTGTTTGATAATAATAAAGTCTAAGCAACACACAGACTTTATATCAACTATGTAGCCAATAATTTGTACTGAGAAGTTAAGATATTCCTGGTAAAACTCTCTGTGTTAGTCTTGTAAAAGTTAAACACCTAATATTAATTTAGTAGACACACACACAGTAGACATATAAGTGTGCTGATGACAATGGGTGGTGACAAAGCAGGGCAAAGGCAGATGTGGACATCATAGCTACATCCTTGGGGCCCAGTAGCTGGGGCCCAAGAAAGGTGAGACAGGAATGCAGAGAGGACAGACCAGTGCTTGGATTATTTCTGGTCTGCAGATTTCTGCCCCCTCACTCACCCCTGATTC
This sequence comes from Rhynchonycteris naso, assembly GCA_037038555.1. Taxonomy (NCBI): domain Eukaryota; kingdom Metazoa; phylum Chordata; class Mammalia; order Chiroptera; family Emballonuridae; genus Rhynchonycteris; species Rhynchonycteris naso. The sequence continues at coordinate 235,416,617 of CM072995.1, forward strand.
ATTCCTGAATGAGGTAAATCACTGCTCCAAGGGGAGGAAAAGGTTGAGGGGCAGTAAGTCTTTCCCCTTCATAACACTGAGAGGAAAGGCAGGGAAGTGAATACCCATGCACCTTGCACAATGAAGGAACCTGGTGGACCCACCCCCTGGGTGGGAGAGGATTGGAGTTTGGCTACAGGTCTGCACAATCAAAGCTGCACTCTGAGGCCCTTGCAGTGTGGCTGGAGGACAGTGATTCACCACATTATTCGAGATCACACCATTTCCTTCAGGAAACCAAGTTACAGAGAGTTCCTAGGACCACACAGCTATTTGCTGATGACACCTGAGGTGAACCCCTCACTTCCAGTTTAGTGATGCTCTTTCCCCTATGCTGAGCTCTATCCACCTGTTCATCTAAAAACAGAAATTTTAAGCCTGACCAGGCGGTGGCGCACTGGATAGAGCATTGGACTGGGATGCGGAAGACACAGGTTCGAGACCCCGAGCTTGCCAGCTTGAGCGCGGGCCCATCTGGTTTAAGCAAAAAGCTCGCCAGCTTGGACCCAAGGTTGCTGGCTCCAGCAAGGGGTGGCTCAGTCTGCTGAAGGCCCGCAGTCAAGGCATATGTGAGAAAGCAATCAATGAACAACTACTAGGGTGTCACAACGACAATGAAAAACTAATGATTGATGCTACTCACCTCTCTCCATTCCTGTCTGTCTGTCCCTATCTATCCCTCTCTCTGACTCTCTGTCCCTGTTAAAAAAAAAAAAAGGCAAAACACCCGAGTGAAGATTTGAGAAGGAACATAATATGCAAACTGTACCCTATGAAAATAACTAAAGTTAAATTGATACAAAAGGGAATCAGGGTGCTGAACAGATAGATATTTCAGAAGAAGATCTATAAGTGAAGATCTTCAGAGAAGATCTGTAAGTAGCCAACAAGCACATGAAAGAATGTTTAACATCATTAGTCATTAAGGACATGCAAAGCAAAACCTCAATGAGATACCACTTCATGCTCATTAGGATGGCAATTAAAAAAAGAAACCCCATGGAAATTCATAAGTGTTGGCAAGGATGTGGAGAAATTGGATCCCTCCTACATTCCTGGTGGAAATGTATAGTGGTGCAGCCACCATGGAAAACAGTTTGCTGATTCCTCAATAGATTAAACATTGAATTACAGTATTACTTAGGAATTCTATTCTTAGGTCTAGACTTACAAGAACAGAAAACAAGTGTTCAAATAAATGTTCATAGCAGAATTATTCACAATAAGCAAAAGGGGAAATGACCCAAATGTCTGTGAACTGATGAAGACAAATTATACATCCATACAATGGAATATTATTCAGTCATGAACATGAATACTACAGTATGAATGAATCTTTAAAGTATTGTTAAGTGCCACAAGTCAGACACAATAGGCCACATATCGTATGATTCCTTTTATATGAAATATCCAGAAAAGATAAATCCATAGAGACAAAGCAGATTAGTGGTTGCCAGGAGCTGGAGTGGATGGGAAATGAGGGAGTGGCTGCTTAATGGATATGGGTTTTCCTTTTGGGGTGATGAAAAAGTTCTGCAACTAGATTGTGGTGATGGTTGCACAATATTGTGAATATACATGTGTGTGTTTGTGTGTGTGTGTGTGACAGAGACAGAGAGACGGACAGATAGAGACAGACAGACAGGAAGGGAGAGAGATAAGAAACATCAATTTTTTCTTGCGGCACCTTAGTTGTTCATTGATTGCTTTCTCCTATGGGCCTTGACTGGGGTGTGTGGGGATTAGCTACAGCAGACCAAGTAACCCCTTGTTCAAGCCAGTGACCTTGGGCTCAAGCCAGCGACCTTTGGGCTCAAGCCAGCAACCATGGGGTCATGTCTATGATCCCATACTCAAGCCAGCAACCCTGCGCACAAGCTGGTGACCTCGGGGTTTTGAACATGGGCCCTCTGCATCCCAGTTTGATGCTCTATTCACTGTGCCACCACCTGGTCAGGCTTTTTTTACAATTTAAATATGTTCAGTTTATTGAATGCCAATTATATCTCAGTAGAGATATTTAAAAGAAAATTAATGAGGAAAGATACATCAAGCAAGTATTAACAACAACAATAATGAAAAGGTCACTTCTGGCTATGTTACATGAGACAAAATAGACTTTAAGGCAAAAAATCCTCAATAGTGACAAAAATAACTATATAATTATAAAAGATCAATTTCTATTAGACTGTTTATATCTAACTATATAAATTTACAAATGCATATTGTTAGTTATTAAAATATAAAGTTGCATGCACAAGTAATTTCAGAATACCAGGAGACGTTGTTAAATCCCCCATTATAGTAGGATCTTTCAAAGTATCTCAGTTATTGGCATGTTAACACACAAGTTAAGAATAATGCAATGAATAAAGTTTATTTAATAAATATCTGTAAACTGCTACAGAAAAGTTAAATAAATATATATAATATGAATGTACATAATGCTACTAATTTATACACTTTAAAATAATAAATTTCATGTTACATGTATTTTTGGGTTTTTTTTTACAGGGACAGAGAGAGAGTCAGAGAGAGGGATAGATAGGGACAGACAGACAGGAACGAAGAGAGGTGAGAAGCATCAATCATTAGTTTTTCATTGCTGTTAGACACCTTAGTTGTTCATTGATTGCTTTCTTTCTCACATGTGCCTTGACCGCGGGCCTTCAGCAGACCGAGCAACCCCTTGCTGGAGCCAGCGACCTTGGGTCCAAGCTGGTGAGCTTTTGCTCAAGCCAGATGGGCCTGTGCTCAAGCTGGCGAGCTCGAGTCTCGAACCTGGGTCTTCCGCATCCCAGTCTGACGCTCTATCCACTGTGCCACTGCGTGGTTGGGCTTGTTTTACCACAATAAAAAGAGAGAGTGAGAATATCATCAAATCCTCATGGCGCTGGGTCTTTGGAAATCCCGTCTTAACATAGGCATTCACAGAGAGCTACCATATCCCACTCCAGGAAAACAAGGCAGAGTGTTCTGCCACATGCATTCTCTTACCTGACTGCACGGATTATTACAAACCCAGCACTGCTTTCTTAAACTAGGTTTCCAGGTTAATGCTGCAAGTCATGAAGAAGGACAAGGGCATTACTGAGCCGTGGAGCTTCACTGTGGTTCTCTCCACAGACTGTTCCCAAAGACGCCACTCTCTTGACCCCATTTCTCTACAAAGGCCCGGGACTCCCTCAAAGATCCGAAAGGGGCCTGCTGTAGGGTATCAGAGGGAGAGCTGCCAAGCCCTTCTCCTTAGAGCACAGCTAGAAAGCCACCACAACTGCCACCAGAAAGAACATGGAAACTGGAAAGTAATGGTGCCCTTCAACAGCAAAGGAAAGGGCTCAAGTTCTGGGATGCCCCTAGGATACCTGGGCACCTACTCCCAAATGACCTGTGATACACTGGCGGCTGTATCACAACGATGGTGGCAAATGCACCTGAACTCTGTTCCAGAGGATCTCCTATTCTCTGCTCCACCCGAGCCTTTCACCCCTCTCCCTCCAGCCTTCAAGGTGCCACTCCACCTCTTGTAGCTATTTGAGATGATCTTTAGACTCAACACAGGGGGACAACTATAGGCTTCTCAAGTGTCTAAAAACTTTGAAAGCAGGCTTAGGTGGACCTTCAGTTCCTGAGGAAGGCTTACGTGGTCTGGCTTTAATCAGTTTGGGCCATATGGCTGTTATCTAGATATGTGTGTATGCTCAGTGACTAGCTCAGTGCTCAGCACAATGTAGGCGCTCAAGCAGTGCACAAATATGGAGGAATGAAGATGAAAACAGGCACAGCCCCTCTGCCACAAAGAGGCCATCATAGAGTCAAACACTTAAATTTTCTTAAAGCAGTCCTCCTCTTGCCAGGCCTCTCTAAATTAGCATTGTCATTTTGGCTATATGATCGCTAGAAATAGAGAACATGTGTTCCTTTAAATGATCAGCATCTAAAATTTTCAAAGAAAAGCTTGTTTGAAGTGTTATTACCAAGAACTATATCTAATCACTCAAAAATGGCTATTACTGTTATGGGCAAGAAAATACACAAGATTCCATACACACATTGTCAAGTTTGTCTAGAGAAATTTTAGACAAATTTCACCCTTCCCACTCCCACCCAATCCCAAGTAAACAAGGCATTTGTTTGTACTTCCACATTGACCTCATAAAAGAAAATACCTCTTCCACATAGAAAAATAATCTGGCCTGGCCAGGCGGTGGCGCAGTGGATAGAGCGTCGGATTGGGATGCGGAAGACCCAGGTTCGAGACCCCGAGCTCGCCAGCTTGAGCGCGGGCCCATCTGGCTTGAGCAAAAAAAAAAAAAAAAAAGCTCGCCAGCTTGGACCCAAGGTCGCTGGCTCCAGCAAGGGGTTGCTCGGTCTGCTGAAGGCCCGCCGGTCAAGGCACATGTGAGAAAGCAATCAATGAACAACTATGGTGTCGCAACAGCAATGAAAAATTAATGATTGATGCTTCTCATCTCTCTCCATTCCTGTCTGTCCCTTTCTGTCCCTCTCTTTGACTCTCTCCCTGTCCCTGTAAAAAAAAATAAAATAAAAATAAAACATTTAATAAAGAAAAATAATCTGTAACATTCAGACATGGAACTCTGAGGGCAACTTCCTAGTGCATGCTAGAGCACTAAGTAGGTAAGTGCTTTATCTAAAAACTAAACAGAAATGTGTTTTTAATAAAGATTTCTCCTATGAGCATTTTCTTCAAGTTTACAGTTATACCTGTTTCAGTATTTCTATAATTTTCAGAAATACAGGTTTAAAAAATGTGTTCTCCACTGAAATTGCAGCTAGAAAAAGTCTTCTTCCTATAGTTTTCAGCAACAGACCTGAACGTTTCACTCTGTTTAGGAGAGGAAAAGACACAAAAATATCATTTTCCTAACCTCATGTTAAGTTTTATGTGCTGTACCAACTCTTTTAAACTGACAAAGAGCTACAAGTTTGCTGAGGCTGCCTGACAGTGTGGTGGTGCAGTGGACAGAGTATTAGCCTGGGATGCTGAGAACCCAGGTTTGAAACCCTGAGGTCGCCAGCTTGAGTGCGGGCTCATTTGGCTTGAGTGTTGGGTTGCAAGCTTGAGCATGGGATCATAGACATGACCCCATGGTCACTGGCTTGAGCAAGGGGTCAGTAGCTTGGCTGGAGCTCCCTGATCAAGGCACATATGAGAAAGCAATCAATGAACAAGTAAGGTGCTACAACAAAGAATTGATGCTTCACAACAAAGAATTGATGCTTCTCATCTCTCTCTCTTCCTGTCTGTCCCCTCCTTCTTGCTGAAACCAAAAAAGAAAACAAAACAAAAAAATTTTCTGTCCCTGGCTGATTGGCTCAGCGGTAGAGTGTTGGCCTGGCATGTTGAAGTCCTGGGTTCGATTCCCAGCCAGGGCACACAGGAGAAGCACCCATCTGCTTCTCCACCCTTCCCCCTCTCCTTTCTCGGTATTTCTCTCTTCCCCTCCTGCAGCCAAGGCTCCCTTGGAGCAAAGTTGGCCGGGGCGCTGAGGATGGCTCCATGGCCTCCACCTCAGGAGCTAAAATGGCTCTGGTTACAACGGAGCAATGCCCCAGATGGGCAGAGCATCGCCCCCTGGTGAGCATGCCAGATGGATCCCAGTTGGGCACATGTGGGAGTCTGTCTGACTGCCTCCCCACTACTAACTTTGGAAAAATATACAACACCCCCCCATACAAGACAAAAAAAAACCCCATTTTCTAAGGTTAGTTCCTACTAAGAACAACAACAACAAAAGGTAGATGCTTCAACTGAGACTTTGTAAAACAATATTGGGACCTGACCATTGTGGTGCAACCCACACTGAATGGAACCAGAGCCCAAATTGATTAGGAATTTGGAAAGCTTTTATTCAATGGCCGGTGGTCTGTCCGCTGCGCCAGAAAGCAACAAACAGCAATTAGATGGGGGGGTGGGGAATATTTAAGGGCAAAATCCACAAAGTTACAATTGTTCCAGCATGTTTGTACAGTATCTTTGCAAAAGTACACACTGTTCTAAGATAAAAAATTGCCTTCCTGCAATATCTGCAGGGCTGACGCACAAAGAACGCATCCTGCCTCTGTTAGCAAAATTAGACCTGCTGAGGCTTTGTGAGAATTTTCTACTGCAGCTGTAGCTATAAATTAGTTCCTCTTAAGCATAACTAAATTGGGTCCTTAGCATGGGCTGGCATGCCATCACACTGACCAGTAGTGGTGGAGGCCCAGTGAATAGACCACTCACCAGGAACACAGAGATCCCAGGTTCAAAGCCCTGAGGATGCCAGCTTGAGCCCAAGGTCCCTGGCTTGATGAAGGGGTCATTCATTGGCTCAGCTTGAGCACCCTCATCAAGGCCAGTCAAGCCACAACTAACGAACAACTAAAGCAAAAATGAGTTGACACTTCTCTTTCTCTCTCTCAAATCAATAAAAAATTTAATTTTTAGAATTCAAAAAACAAAGTATGAATAAAAAGCAATTCTGAGAAAGTTTCAAAGCCTTGGAGAAATACTGGAGTTCATATTATTGCCCTTTTGTTAAACTGCATCTCACTGACCACATTTCTTCTCTTTTTAATTGCTCCCACATTTGCTTATTTGAGGAGGGAAAAAGCTTGCAGAAATGACTGAGGCAGCCAGTTTAATTACAGTTCCTGTATGGCCAGTATTTGCGGCCACCAGCAAAGCTGCCTGGCCAACGCAGGTTTGCATTTGATTCGGACAGATGATAAGGAATCAACAGAGCCTAAAACTGGTGGTCCATTCTCCTTTATTCTAGACTCGCACTTGGCAAGTGAGTAAAGACACACACTGGGCTCCAAAACCCACTCATTCAGCACTCACAAAGCTACTGACTCATCCGAGTTTTCCTGGAATCAAAAGCTTCCACCTCACCAGTCTATTTACCTCTGTTCCCCATCTCCTTCTCCTTCCAGAACTGGCTTCTCCTTACCCCATTCCGCCATTTTGGCTGCCTCCTCCACGTGGCTTCCCTGCCCTGCTCCAGCCTGGGCTCTTCCCTCCATGAATGTGGTCACTCTCCTCCAAAATGGCCTCCTACCTCCTCCTTTCAAAACCTTTTGGCCCGAGAGCCCCTCCCCCAGCATGAAAGGCAATCAGCCACCCCAAGTGGGCAGCGGCCATCTTTAACAGGGTGAGCAAAAATGTATCTTATCTGCCCAACAGTCCCCTTATCAGCTTCCTGGGACAACTTGCAGCACAAAACAAGAAAAACAGAATTTGTAAATATGTAGTTAAGACAGATGGTCCAAAACTCCCCTCATGCCATCTCCCCTCCCGAGACACCAGGGTTACCTATGCTTACAGACAAAGGAATCACGCACCCTATATATACCTGAACACTGAAAAGGCAAATAAGATGTAAGAAATCTGACTTCGGAGAGCTCTTGTTTTGAAGCCTATTAGGCTACGTTGCTCTGCAGCTAAATAAATCCCCTTTCCTTCAGCAAGTTGTCTGAGTGTCTTTCCCTCCTGGTGTCACTTCCTGCCTTCCTGCAACATATTGGCAGATCCTACTAGTGCCTGCCTGTAGGGGTCGGAGACTGGGGAGCAGGGATGCGGACAAAAATTTAGTGGTTATTTTGAGCAGGATCACAATTTAACGGGTAGCTTTGACCACCTTCTGCCAACCTTGGGCTCCCGCTCTCCACCTGGTAAAGGACAAAGCGCCCTGGGTAAGTTCAAGGCCAGGGCAGCAAACAGAGTGATGATGCCGTCACACAGCTCAGGGAAGAGTGGTGGGGACAGGGGAGGGGTGTTAGGGGCACCAGGGACACTCAGTGCTCAAAGCAAAACAGTATTCCGGAGCAAAAGGGCACCTCCCAGCAGGAAAATGCAGGTGTCTTCCACACCTCTGGTGACCAGAACCACGAACCCCTGAAATCCCAAAAGGAGGGATGTTTCCTGTAATGCCATTGGGTTGACCAGGGTCCCTCGGATGGCACCAGTCTTTCCTAACTTCCAGGAGAAGGGACAAGTGATGTGGAAGAGAGAGCGTTCAAGAAGACATCCACATGGGGAGGGGAAAACCGCAGGGAAGTGAGGGAAGCGTGGGAAGCACAGGAGGGGGTCACAAGAGAATGGAGTCAGTCCTTCTCCTGAAACCCACCTGCTCTTAGCTTCGCTCATCGGACTCCAAATGCCACCCAGCTCACCAACCTGCCAGGCAAGGGGACCAGATGCCAGCAGGACGTAACCCACCAGCGATAGAAAAGTCTGCACTCATCTGCAGGAGCCCCCTGGCGGGACCACCGGAGCCCTCCGGCTGCCAGGGAGCTGGGTAGTTGGACAGCGCCCCACGTCTCGCCAACAGTCACCCGGTGCCTGGCCTCGGCTACTCTGCCCGTGCTGGGCGGGCGCTCGCCTCCCCACCCCCCAACACACACAGCTCTTCAACGGCTCCTGGCATGAGCCCAGCAACCCCGCTCAGCCCCTAACACACCACGCTCCCAGGGCGTTTAAGGGCCCCTGCACAGAGCTGCCAGCGCAGGGTCTCCGACTAAGGTTTGCACTGGAGACCACTGGAGTGAAAGCCCAAACCTTATCGCTTACACACGAGGTAACAAGCAACAGGGGTTTGCATTTGAAGCTTTGAAGAAACGGATACCCGCCCCACCCCCTTCAGCTTGGAGAGATTATTTTATATTTGACAACAATAACAATAATCACTATGTACCAAACGCTTATTACCTTAGGACAGGACATTTGGCATACACATTATTTCAATTAATCCTCAGAAAAATTCCCTGATTTCTTGCCCCAATTTTACAGAGGAATCTGAGGAAAAGTTTCAGAGGTGAAGAAACTTCTCCAAGCGTGTTTTGAGCCCCTGACTTGGTGCTAGTTTCTCCTTGACGCTATCACTGGAAATATCCCTGGGGTCACAACTGGCTGTGGAGTCTTTGTAAGGTGGGGGGAGTTAATGTCGCCGGTCGGACAGCTTTCTAGGGAGGGAGAGACTGAGAGTTTGGGGTTTTATTAATTGTAGGCCTTGTTATATACTCAAGTGGCAGATATGACAATCACCTGTATTCCCAAATAATCACCTATTTATTCCCATTTTACATAAAACTCAGGAAGGAAATGGTTGCATGCACACTTAAGACTGTTGAGTCACTGGCAATGCTCAGTCCTTAGATCGCTTTTTTGACCTCCCTAAAAAAGATAGCTGATTAAAGGAAAGAAAGTTTTTTTTTTCTAATAACAGATTGGCATCATCTAACTCTCCTCATATTTAATAAATTTTGGCAAGTACTTTAATCTACCCAAGTGTTGTTAACTAGGCAAGAATATTATCCCCTTTTTTGAAACTGAATCCAAGTAAGATCAGTCCCATCAGCTCTTAATCCTGAAGAAAAATGGGCCTAAGCATTCTGTTAATGTTCATTTTTTTCCTCTGAAATTTTGTCCCCTATTGTGTTAAATACTAATGCACTTATTAGGCATTATCTAAGTAAAGGTTAAATAATATTAAATACCCCTGGATGAGATCATATAGGCAACCCCTGTCTTTAAGGAACACGGATAAAGAAAAATACATTTTGATAAGTGCTTCCCAGAAGTTATTTTCCTTTTTGTTATAATACTTTCTGTTTGGTTAAGCTTTTAATGTAGAAACATATTTCAGTGTATTTTTTTCATTGTTTAAAATTTTAATTTACACATCTTTTGTGTACAAATTTAATTTTAAACAATAATGAGGAAGAAATCGAAGGACAATGAGATTAGGAAGAAGGGCAAAATCCAAAAACAGCAAAAACGAGGATGAGGAAATGAATAGGGAAGAAAATGATTCTGGGGTTTCAACAAAGACACAATAGGAGAGAGAAGGCTAGCCCTGCTGGCACACCCCAGATCTCTGGTGATTACAAACCTGGGCCCTTCCTCTGGGTCAGTGCAGACCTAGCCAGGGCCCAGTGTGACTGAATACAGGCTGGCTTCCAGTCCCCTCTGCACTCCTGTCTAGGCACCTTTATGCCAACCAAACATACACAAAAGGACTAAAACAGAAAGGAGATGAGGTGGGGTAAATAAAAATTTTAAAAATTAAGGAAAACAATCCTCAAGAAATGAAATTGAGTCTGACCAGGTGGTGGCACAGTGGACAGAGTATCGAACTGGGATGCAGAGGACCCAGGTTCAAGACCCTGAGGTCACCAGCTTGAGTGCGGGCTCATCTGGTTTGAGCAAAAGCTCACCACCTTGGACCCAAGGTCGCTGGCTCAAGCAAGGGGTTACTCGGTCTGCTGAAGGCCCGCGGTCAAGGCACATGTGAGAAAGCAATCAATGAACAACTAAGGTGTCAAAATGAAAAACTGATGATTGATGCTTCTCATCTCTCTCTGTTCCTGTTTGTCTGTCCCTATCTATACCTCTCTCTGACTCTCTCTCTGTTCCTGTAAAAAAAAAAAAAAAAAAGAAATGACATAGAGGGGAAAAGGAAAGATAGTTATTCAAGAAAGTACTGAATAATGTCAGGGAGTGGGGGATGAACAAAGAAATTCCTGGAATGTCTTTGTATATACTATTGTTACTACTTTTAAAATACTTTATTTATTCATTTTAGAGATGAAATAAGGAGTAGAGAGAGAGAAGGGGGGAAGAGCAGGAAGCATCAACTCCCATATGTGCCTTGACCAGGTAATCCCAGGGTTTCAAACCAGCAACCTCAGCATTCCAGGTCAACGCTTTATCCACTGCGCCACCACAGGTCAGGCATTACTACTTTTAAACCCATGAAATTTATAAAATTTTACTTTTATTCACTCAACTTTTTTTTTTTTTTTTTTTTTTACAGGGACAGAGAGAGAGAGAGAGAGAGGGATAGACAGGGACAGACAGACAGGAACGGAGAGAGGTGAGAAGCACCAATCACTAGTTTTTCATTGCTGTTGCGACACCCTAGTTGTTCATTGATTGCTTTCTCACATGTGCCTTGACTGTGGGCCTTCAGCAGACTGAGCAACCCCTTGCTGGAGCCAGCGACCTTGGGTCCAAGCTGGCGAGCTTTTGCTCAAGCCAGGTGGGCCTGAGCTCAAGCTGGTGAGCTAGGGGTCTCGAACCTGAGTCTTCTGCATTCCAGTCTGACGCTCTATCCACTGCACCACCGCTTGGTCAGGCTCACTCAACATTTTAATAAATGTCTTCTGAGGGCTGGCCTTTGATTAAAAAAAAATACAGGTAGTACATAGCCTCCAAATACTAGACAATTGCTTTTAAGTCAATTAAAACTTAAATTTCTTGATCAGGCAGTGGTGCAGTGGATAGAGCATTGGACTGGGACGCAGAGGACCCAGGTTCGAAACCCCGAGGTTGCCAGTTTGAGTGTGAGCTTATCTGGTTTGAGCAAGGCTCACCAGCTTAAGCCTAAGGTTGCTGGCTTGAGCAAGGGGTCACACGCTCTGCTGCAGCCCCCCTCTACACCCCTGTCAAGGCATATATGAGAAAGAAATCAATGAACAACTAAGGTGCCCCAATGAAGAATTGATGCTTCTCATCTCTCTCCCTTCCTGTCTGTCTGTCCCTATCTGTCCCTCTTTCTGTCTCTGTCTCACACACACACACACACACACACACACACACACCACCCCAAAATACTTTTAAATGAATTAAAAACATTAAGGTAAATATTTTCCTACTATGAAACTAAACAGTATTGTGTATCCATTTCATTTCACCAAGTGCACTACCTGTGATGCCCGCTAGAGGGAGGCATACAGGAAATAAAAAAGAATGTTTAGTAAAAAATCCCAAGTTTTTACTAAAAAGTTATAGTCCTTTAGAACTGCAAGGGGAGATGTCAAAGATATAATTTTTCTTTATGCCTCTTTCACTGAGGGGATGTGCAACCTTGAGCTATTTATTCTCTTTTACATGGCTCCTCATCGTACAATGAGCTTATTAACACCTACCCTGAGAGGCTAAAACAAAACTATTTTGACATTTCCTGAACAAATAGCTGATGAGAAGCATTAAGAAAATTATGAAAATGAAGGAAAATATGGGAAATTGCCCTATTTATTATTGAAACATAATATAGGGCTATAATAATTTAACATATAACAAGAATAATGGGTATTGAAAGTAAATATTAGTGTAAATGATATAGTGGAATAGATAATTTATAAAAAGATACTGTTCATATAGTGTAGACTTTAATATGTAATAAAAGTCATCTAAAGTAATAAAGAGATGGACTCAGTAAATGGGCCTGATAAAACTAGCACTTTGAAAAAACAATCAAGTTGAACTCTTACCTTTCATTATAAATTTTTGAAAGTAGGAGAAAATTTAGGCAAATCTTTATGAGACCTCAAGATGGAGGAATAAAAAAATGGGGAGCTCATACTGCAAAAACAAGTATAAAACTAAACAGAATTGTCAAAACCAACTATTTTTGGGTCCTGGAAACCTGCCAAAGGCAGATAAGTTGAGAAGCATTTGCTCCCACAAAATAGCTAGGGGCTTTGTTTGGTATCTCCCTGTTTGTCCTGCATCTGGAATGGTGCCCCAAAAGGATCTGTTCCAGTGTACCCCAAACCAGTTAAGTTTCTCCCAATTTTCTTACACCTGCTAAGATTTGATCTAGTGTAATCTTTTGATTTGTCATAGAAGATCAGTAGTTCCTTCAGATCTTAGATTAGTAGTTATTCAGAATTAAAGACCTAAAGAAGTTCTAGTGAAAAGCCAATAGTAACTTTGGGGATAAGAACATTTAATGTTAAAATATCGTCACCACAAAATAACACCCTACTTAAGTTATAAGAAAGTATACTAATTGAATTCTACAGGTAGTTACAATGCATCCATTTTCACCTGTGTTCTCAGAACAAAGTGTTATAATGGGATTGTGTAAGGTTTCACTTTGAAAGATAGCCAAACAGGTGGGTAACTGAGTGATGCTCCAACCATTTGCTGGCACACTGAACAGTTACTAAAAGACAGGCAGCAGAGCTCACGTGGTTACATGGAAATCCCTGTTGGAGTGTTCTCTGGGTGTGAAGCACAACTCCAGGGGCTTTATATCATTACTTCTGTGTAACAAAGAGTTATAAAGTGGCACATGAAGAGTGATCCCCCACGTTTTCAAAATAAAATGTTAAATTTATACGCATACAAAAAGGTTCAGGAAAAATAAACACCAAAATATTGTTTTTATAGTTCTGGGTAATGAAAGTTCTGGGTATTTAGAAAAGTGATTAATTTATGATTTTTAAACATCTTTATATATCAGATGCTTATTAATATTGTCACCAAAGCCTGACCAGGCGATGGTGCAGTGGAGAGAGTCAACCTGGGATGCTGAGGACACAGATTTGAAACCCAGAGGTCACACGCTTGAACTTGGGCTCACCAGCTTGAGTGTGGGATCATGACCCCTTGGTCACTGGCTTGAGCTCAAGGTCGCTGGTTTGAGTCCAAGGTTGCTGGCTCAGCTATAGCTCCCTGGGTCAAGGCACACATGAGAAAGCAATCAGTGAACAACTAAGGTGCCACAACTTTGAGTTAATGCTTTTCATCTCTCTCCCTTCCTGTCTGTCCCTCTCTCTCTCTGTCTCCATCTAAAAAAAATTATTGTCACCAAAATGTAGCAGCAACAACAAGGATTTACTAGAGCTACTGGAAAGAGTAAAGATCTGTTACTCAGAGGTTTTCCCACATCATGTTGCAATTTCCTTCCATCCTCACTCCTCAGGAGCAGGCAGAGAAAGGGTATGTGAAAGAGCACCTTTAGACAGCAAACTAGCAGAGCTCATCTGGTCAGTACATAAAAGGTTGTATGAAAAGTTGATGGGTAATAATAACATTGGATAACAGGAACTTAGTGTCTATTTCTGTGTTACTGATACAGTGCAGTTATATTAGATACACTGTTAGATAAAGACAGGTAGTAAAAAAATTACTTTAAGTCTATGTGAAGCCTAGACTAGGTTCTTAAGAATATCTCTTAAATGACTTAAAGAAATCATGTTCTTCTCTTTCAGAAGAACAAGGCAGAGCATCCTTCATGTATGATTTTGTGTAACCAAATAATTCCATTCTCCATTGTAAAAAAGTCAGAATGCTTTTTACATCTAAGCAGATACTTCTTAGTTTCTAGGGAAATTGATATAAAAATGTTTGAAATAAAGACATTAAATGCAAACTTTCAATGCGCTTGTACTTTATATTTAGTGTTTTGAACTTGTTTTTTTATGTCATGATTTTATTTATTTATTTTTTCCCTCTTTACTCCTCTCCCCTCGCCCCCTGGTAACCACTTCACTCTTGTCTATGTCCATGACTCTCAGTTTTATATCCCACCACGTGTGAAATCATAATGTTCTTAGCTTTTTCTGATTTACTTTTTTCACTTAGTACAATGTTCTCAAGGTCTATCCACGTTGTCATAAATGTTTTGACCTTGTTTCTGTGGAACTTTAATAATAGGGAAATGCGTTTGATGTTTCTCATATCACTTTATAGAATGCCCCACAAAAGTTTTTAAAAATTGAAAAAAAAATTTAACTAGCATATTAAACATAAAAAGGTAAACTCTTTATTATTTTCAAAATTTCTGACTTAACACTCAGTGTTATAGTCCTATCCTATGCTTAATCCTTCTTACTTGATCTGCCCTATTATTAGCTGCTTCTAAAGTCCCTCTGTCCACTGCACTCTCGGCTTCAAGTTAATGTCACCAGAACAAACTCTTTAAAAACATCGGGGTGCATTTCTTTTTTTTCAGTCGGTGATATGGTGTCCTTGGGATATATTCCTATAAGTGGGATGGCTGAGTCAAAGGGCAGTTCCATTTCTAATTTTTTGAGGGATCTCCATACTGTTTCCCACAGTGGCTGCACCAGTCTGCATTCCCACCAGCAGGAGAGTTCCCCTTTCTCCACATCCTCACCAGCACCTATAATGTGTTGTTTTGTTAATGAGCACCATTCTGACTGGTGTGAGGTGGTATCTCATTGTGGTTTTAATTTGCATTTCTCTAATGATAAGTGATGTTGAACATTTTCTCATCTGTCTATTGGCCATCTGTATGCCCTCTTTGGAGAAGTGTCTATTCATTTCTTTCTTTTTTTTTATAGGGACAGAGAGAGAGTCAGAGAGAGGGATAGATAGGGACAGACAGACAGGAATGGAGAGAGGTGAGAAGCATCAATCATTAGTTTTTCATTGCCTTGCGACACCTTAGTTGTTCACTGATTGCTTTCTCACATGTGCCTTGACCGCGGGCCTTCAGCAGACGAAGCTACCCCTTGCTGGAGCCAGTGACCTTGGGTCCAAGCTGGCAACCTCGGGCTCTGGAACCTGAGTCTTCCGCATCTCAGTCCGACGCTCTATCCACTGCGCCACCGCCCGGTCAGGCTCTATTCATTTCTTGTGCCCATTTTTAACTTGGATTGTTTGTCTTCCTGGTGTGGAGTTTTACAAATTCTTTATAAATTTTGGTTATTAACCCCTTATCAGACGTGTTGTCGAATATGTTCTCCCATTGTGTGGTTTGTCTTTTTATTCTGTTCATATTGTCTTTAGCTGTGCAAAAGCTTTTTAGCAGCATTGTTCACAATAGTGAAGATCTGGAAACAGCCCAAGTGTCCATCGTTGGTCGAGTGGATTAAAAAGCTGTGGTACATATACACAATGGAATACTATGGCACCATGAAAAAGAAGGAAATATTACCTTTTGCAACAATATGGAGGGACCTGGAAACTATTATGTTGAGTGAAATAAGCCAGGCAGAGAAAGAAAAATAGCATATGACCTCACTCATTTGAGAAATCCAAGGAACACTGAGAACTGAGGAAAGGAATTGAGACAGAGGAGGGATCAAAGGGACCAAAGGAAAAGAGGACAGAGGGAAAGGGGATGATAGGATGGGATAAACCTGAAGGGAAGGGAGGAGGGCACTATAAGGAGGGGGACAAGGGAGATGTTGAGGGGAATACGGGGGAGGGGGGATGCATTCGGGGTGACTTTAGAATCTATGTAAACACAATTAAATAAAAAATTAAAAAAATATATAAACTCATTAACTTGGAAAATTCATGGGTGTTTTTGTTTTTAAAATTGATTTTAGAAAGAGAGGAAGGTGGGGTTGGGGAAAAAGAGAGAGGGAGAGACAGGAACTTCAATCTGTTCCTGTATGTGCCCTGACCAGGGTTTGAACCAGCAACCTCCATGCTACAGGACAATGCTCTACTCAATGGACTACCTGGCCACGGCCATGCTATTCTGTGATTTCTCCTTTTATTTCTATCAACTGCAATGAATTTATAGCCATAAGCTAGAGATACATGTTGCTTCCAAGTTGTATACAATAATTTTGAGTGGAAATAATCAAGACTAGAGTAAGTTAAGAAAAAGACACTTTTTTGGAGAAATTATAAAATACAAGCAGTATTCCAAAAAGCGTTTGAAGCTCCACAAGAACTGAGTTTGGCAACTCTCCCTCCTCCACATCAGCCTCTTGTGCTCAGTGGCTGTTGCACAACCATATCTGATCTCTAAGTTTTGGTTCCTTCATCAGCAATATAGGAAGAATACACATGAACCTTATTTGTAGTAAGAAGGGCCCATGAGATACACATGAAAATGTTGTAAATCCTAAAAAATTATGTAAAGGTCTTGTTTTGGTCTCTCATGCAACAACCCATTGACTAAGTAGTTTTTAAAATCACTCAAATGGAGGCTTACCTTACAGCACCAAGCAAAGCAGTATTCACAAGTACCTTCTTGCTGTGTGTTTAAGGTAAAATTAATTTACTTTTTTTCCATTTTCTTTTTTTACAATATTTGAATATTCAGAAAAGGGAGTACTTTTTAGTTACAAAGCCACCTCCACTATCTGGGTGAATCCACAGGCTTAGTTATTGTAACTTTTAAAGAAATGATGTCCTGGCCGAATGACTCAGTTGGTTACAGCATCATCCTGATATGCAGAAGTTGCCAGTTCATGCCTGAGTAGGCGGTGGCTCAGTGGATAGAGCGTCGGACTGGGATATGGAAGACCCAGGTTCGAGACCCCAAGGTTGCCAGCTTGAGTGCGGGTTCAAGCTGGCAACCTCGGGGTCTCGAACCTAGGTCTTCTGCATCCCAGTCCGACGCTCTATCCACTGTGCCACCGCCTGGTAAGGCAGGATCTGGCATCTTAACTCCCAAAACTTGTATTACAAATTCAAAGTCTAAATTCTTTTCTTGTCATTAGAAACTTTTGACCAATAGTCTCATGAAGCTTCCCAACCATCCTTTAGCACAGGCAATGAGGAAGTGAAGTCTCTGAAGTCACTGAAACTGAAGGCATAGTTGTGTGAAAGTGGATATTTTATAGTGATCAGAGTTCCACGAGTTCTCCTTTGGGTACAGCAAAACAAACAAAACTACTCTGTAGCACTGGCAGTAATATTTCACATCATTCAATAATTTTAAGTTCCCTCTGCTGCCATCTCCCTCCTTCTGTGTTCAAATTACGGTGGAAAGAATAAAGCAGCTTCTATCCTGGCAACTGAAATCAGCCGACTGAAGAACACCATGCAGGTGAGGCGGCAAGAGGTCAGTGATTTGCTGAGGATGGACATTAAATAGCAAGTCAGGGCTTGGAACTGACACTGGTTCTTAAGCCCCTAAGCCACTGAGCTTTATTTATACCACCAAGATGAACATCACTGTGATAGTCCCAAAAGTCTATTAGGAAGAACAAGACTGATTCAGGGGAGGTCAAACTATAATCAAAAGTTGATATTTGGGTATATAGAATCAGACTAGATACACATTGTAATTTCTTGGAACTAAACAACCTTAGTGCAACCATAGGACTTTCCCGACCCTGTATTGTGATTAAAAAACAAAACAACACTATATATAGACACTCTAATGTCAATCTCTATTTTTAACTGAAACTATAAACCATACAATCTTTGTGGCTGAACTATTCTGAGGATCACCTAGCATAATGGGTGGAAGGAAGGGTTCCCCCAGGTCCTACCTGGTTCTTTCACTTAAGTACTATCTGGGTAGGTAAGGATAGGGAGATGGGTGGATACTCTGAAGTTGGGGTATAAAAAGTTTTCACTGAGGAAAGAAAGAAAATATACTCAAAAGTCTTCATAGAGTCCGATGAGATGTTAAACAGAGCCATGAATGGGTAGGGCCAAAGAAGAGGGACACAGGAAGGGTTAAAAAATGGGACTAAAAGGAAGAACTGGGCATTCAGGTGGCCAAGAGGAAAACAAACTGGCCAGATGTGACAGGGCAAAAACAAGCGGTGGGTCACCAGGCAGAGACTGCCCTACAAAAGCCATTTCCAGGCAGGATAGAGCCTGAGGTGGTGCCTCCCTTTCCTTCCAGAGGACCTGGAGAGAGCGAAAGCCAGATACACCTGAGAGCCAAGAACACCTGCTGCCGCCTCCTTACCTGAGGGCATCTAGCCTCCTCTGACTGAAAAGCTGTGGGTTTTTGATTACTTTGACATCATCAGATTCATCAGAGTTCTGAATAGGCAATTTCTGAATAGACTTCGGAGTTTGCTGATTGTGAAGAATTGCCTTATTTTGAGGCTTGACCTTCTTGGAGTGCAAGCTCCTCCAGCTGCTGCCACTTGGCTTTCTGTGGCAGGTAAATGTGCCCCCCATTAGGCACTCCACTTAGTGTCACAACCCCTCTGCCAATAAAGGAAGTGCTTATGCAGCACAGGGACCACTGGTAACAGCCTAACCTACAGAAAAAGTCTGGCAATTAGTAAAGCTCAACAAGAGTTTAAGAGAATCAAGCCAAAAGTACTCCTCCTCCTCCAGCTGACTTTCATCTGAAGGAAGTGCTCCAGGAGGCACCAGCCAACCAGAGCACATTATGTTGTCACCTGGTTACTATGGACCAATCATGCCCAGAGTTTCCTCCATGCATTCACCTTACAGAGAAGGCATATGACTCACAATGTCCTCCCCCTAGGTAAGCTATTCTGCACCACCCTTTGCCTGAGCGCCCACACGGTGAAAAGTGCAGCTGGTCATCATTAATACAAGCACTCCTTGGTCAGCGGGCTCTATAGAAAGCTCCTGTTATTAAAGAGCTGGTTCTGTTAGCAACTCAGTTTCATCCTAACGCTAAGCTCAATGAGCTCAAGCAGATGAGAAAACAAAGGCTTAGAGAGTCCAATTTGTCCGTGGTCACACTGTTGGAAAGCCCTTAATCCTGGAACTCAAACCTATATGTACTGGCTGCCAATGTAGACGCTGGGGCAGAGTTTGAATTTTATCCTGGAAACCCAGATCAACTGAACGATGTGAAGTTGAGGAGTCACTATGAGATGGTTTGTGGTGAGGTCCCTCTGGACAACAAGGCAGATTGGAAAAAGCAACAAGTCCAACTAAGTCATTTTATAATATTCTCCTTGATAGATACATGAATTTACCAGAAATTCTAACTGCCCTGTTGCTGTTCCGTCTGTCTCTTTGACCTCACCCTTACTTACTGGACTATCGGCCCTGAGGCAGAAGAAACCATAAAACTGCAGATGGGGACATACCAGAACTTCTGACTCCAGGCTCTCCCACATACCAGAACTTCTGACTCAACGCACAGCTGCTCGAGGGTCTTTCCTACCCTATAAAATTTGCCCCCAAAGTCTGCTTGGTGCCCTTCTCCCGAAGAGGTGTGCCCGGCAGGACTCTTTCTCCTCTAATAAAAGCCTGTACTCCTGGAATTCGAGTGCCGTCTCATCCTTACACTCTTAAGGGAGCAATGAGGATTCAAATGAATGACAGTGGCAGTGACTTCAACAAGAGTATGACTTGAACTTGAGATCATTTGGAAAATAGAAATACCTGGTGACCAGATATGGAGAGAAGTGAACAGTGTTGGCAAAAATGGCTGCTAGGTTCTGCCTTGGGGGACTGGATACATAGCAGTGACTGTCTTCTAGATAGAGAATGCAGAGAAATAGGTTTGTGATGGCAGATGATTTTTGGTTCTGTTAAGTGAAACACAGAAATGGAGGTCTGTGGTTAAAAGTTGGATATAAACCTCATTTGGCTAAGTTTGTTTTGTGATATCCCAACTTGTATTTTCAAAAATGGCCCTGGTCACTTGGTTTAGCGGTAGAGCATCGGCCTGGCATGGGGAAGTCCTGGGTTTGATTCCCAGTCAGGGCACAGAGGAGAAGCAACCATCTACTTCTTCACTACTCCCCCTTCTCTCTCTCTCTTTTTCCTCTCTCTCTGTCTCCCCCTCCCACAGCCATGGCTCAAAGGGTTTGAGCAAGTTTGCCCTAGGCACTGATGGCTCCATGGCCTTGCCTCAGGCACTAAAATGGCTGGTTGCAAAACAATGGAGCAGTGGCCCCAGATGGGCAGAGCATCACCGGGAAGGGGGCTTGCTGGGTGGATCCCAGTTGGGGAGCATGCGGCAGTCTGTCTCTGCCTCCCCACCTTTCACTTACTTAAAAAATATATTTTTCAAAAATAGCACACATTAAATCAAACCAAAATCAAGTAATTAGGGAAATTTCTTAAAGCTGACATACACAAAAAATAATATTCCATTTTTTTGTAACTGCTTTCATGGAGCAACTTGGAATCTATGGTTTTAGTAAATGAAGCCCCCAATATAAAATAAAATATTTAAAGTTCTATTGTCATTACAGTATATATAGTAATTAAAGGCATGGGTATAGGAGTGATTGGTTTGAGAAAATATGTATAAGAATAAAAAAGAAAAAAGGAAAATTTGGATGTAAGGTCGGCTGAAGGACACCCAAGTTCAAGTAAGAAAAGTTTATTAGGGGGTCATCTGCTGGCTGACTCCTAAGGCAGAGGTCAGCAACCGGTTCTCTAACAGGTAGGGTTAAATAGGGGATTCGAGGGTGGGGGCTGGTAGATGTTATGGGGGGTGGGGGAGGGGGATTAACCTTAAGTAAACTAGGTGATCTTTCACACCCGGGTGAGTCAGTCCAGATGCCTAGGGAAGGTGATCTGGAACATCTAGTTTGTCAATATCCCTTCGTCCACTTAAGGGAGGAGGGGGTCATGGCCCCCATCTGCAACCCTATCATTGGAGAACAGAAGATTTAACTAGCATTTAAGTGAAGCCTGCAAAGGTGAGCAGTGGAAGTCAAGAACCCTGAGTATTATCAGGAACTGATCCACTGCATCCCACGAGGCCGGAGATCACATCTGCCTTTAATTCCCGTTACAGCAGAATCTACCTCAGTGCCTCGTTGGTAAGCTCTCCATACATAATTCCCTAAACAGCCAAATGTCGAGAGAGCA
The DNA here is from genome assembly GCA_037038555.1 of Rhynchonycteris naso. Taxonomy (NCBI): domain Eukaryota; kingdom Metazoa; phylum Chordata; class Mammalia; order Chiroptera; family Emballonuridae; genus Rhynchonycteris; species Rhynchonycteris naso. The sequence goes on from CM072995.1 coordinate 235,437,939, forward strand.
GGAAAACTACAAATGCCATCGGCTATGGCAAGTGGGGGACTGGGGATATGTGCCATGTACCCTGTTTCTGACACTGGATGTAGATCTGTGAGGCAGAAATAAGCATGCATAACAAACCCCTGATGTGATGCAATATAAAGTAACTTGTAAATTCTTTTTATAAAAAATATAAAACTATATAAAACTACATTTTATGAAACAGATTTGTCAAATGTAATAAAACGTTAAAAAATTAAAAGAGATCTAACTTCTAGTTTACAAGAACACAGAGATGAAACAAGGTACATAAACTCAGACAAATCAGAATAGAGATCTTCCTAAAGGACAAGCGTTATCTGTTGGAGCTACTTAGTTCAGTTCACCTATGCTATCGTGGAGAGAAAGTAGCCATAGATAGTATGTAAATGTATGGGTATGGCTTTGTTCCAATACAATTAAATTTTTACTTTTTAAGATTCTGTTCTCAGCACCTTCCCTGACTTTGAAGAGGAAGAGTAATTGGCACTCTAGAATTTTTTTTTATTTATTTTTTTACAGGGACAGAGAGAGATAGAGTCAGAGAGAGGGATAGATAGGGACAGACAGACAGGAACGGAGAGAGGTGAGAAGCATCAATCATTAGTTTTTCGTTACCGTTGCAACACCTTAGTTGTTCATTGATTGCTTTCTCATATGTGCCTTGACCGGGGGCCTTCAACAGACTGAGTAACCCTTTGCTGGAGCCACTGACCTTGGGTCCAAGCTGGTGAGCTTTTGCTCAAGCCAGATGGGCCCCGCACTCAAGCTGGCGACCTCGGAGCCTCGAACCTGGGTCTTCTGCATCCCAGTCCAACGCTCTATCCACTGTGCCACCACCTGCTCAGGCTACAATTAAATTTTTAAAATTTATTTATTGATTTTAGCAAGAGGGAAAGGAGAGAGAAAATAGGAACACTGATCTATTCCTACATGTGCCCTTACCAGGGATCAAACAAGCAACCTATGCACTTAGGGACGATGATGCAACCTACCAAGTTATGCAGCCAGGGCTCCAATACAATTTTATTTATAAAAACAGGCAGCTGCGCCTGACCAGGCGGTGGCGCAGCGGATAGAGTGTCGGACTGGGACGTGGAAGACCACACCTGAGCTTGCCAGCTTGAGTGTAGGCCCATCTGGCTTGAGCAAAAGCTCGTCAGCTTGGACCCAAGGTCGCTGGCTCCAGCAGGGGGTTGCTTGGTCTGCTGAAGGCTCGTGGTCAAGACACATGTGGGAAAGCAATCAATGAACAACTATGGTGTCACAATGGCAACAAAAAACTAATGATTGATGCTTCTCACCTCTCTCCATTCCTGTCTGTCTGTCCCTCTCTCTGACTCTCTCTCTCTGTCCCTGTAAAAACAAACAAACAAACAAAAAACCAGGCAGCTGCTAAGCCATAATTTGCTGACTCTGATATTGATGAAATGACCAACCAAAACAACCATCACCACCACCACCACCACCACCACCATTTTTGAGAAAAATATATTAACAAAACACCACTAGCTTTAAGACGGAGATATAAAAACATCTTTGTGAGCCTGACCAGGCGGTGGCGCAGTGGATAGAGTGTCAGACTGGGATGTGGAGGACCCAGGTTCGAGACCCCGAGGTCTCCAGCTTGAGCGCGGGGCCCATCTGGCTTGAGCAAAAGCTCACCAGCTTGGACCCAAGGTCGCTGGCTCCAGCAAGGGGTTGCTCCGTCTGCTGAAGGCCCGTGGTGGTCAAGGCACATATGAGAATTCAATCAATGAACAACTAAGGTGTCACAACGAAAAACTGATGATTGATGCTTCTCACCTCTCTCCGTTCCTGTCTGTCTGTCCCTATCTATCCCTCTCTCTGTCCCTGTAAACAAACAAACAAACAAACAAAAAAAATCTTTGTGTCTCCAAATGAAAAAGCTGTTCAGAAGGGCATACTCGCTAATTCCCCTCTTCAGATATGCCCAAGGTAATTGAAAGGGAGAATCTCCTCAAAAGCAGGAAAAAGAGCCATGAAGAACTGCTTCCAGAGAGCACAAGAGCCTAATCCAAAGGTGTTCCCTATCCGTAGGAAGGGGTGTCAGCATAGATAGCTAGTTAGTATTAATAAACATAGGGATCAAATGAAATTAGACATTAACCCTAATAAACTAGGGAGCTGAGTGGGACATTAGACCTGACTTACTGGGAAACTATAATATTCACAGCTTCCTCTGGGATCATTCCATCTTTCGCCAAGGGGACTTAATCCCTGAAGTGGGCTCCCCAGGATTACAGAGGGAGAGATAAAGCTATAAAGGGGAAATTCCTTTGCTAGACATGTGCGACAGAAACAACATGGCACAGGGGGATACATGTGCGACAGAAACAACATGGCACAGGGGGAGGTCCTTCTACTTCTACTTTGAGACGTGCAATAGGAGTCAAGATGGCAACCATAAAGGGGAAAGCTAGCCTGGGAAAGGGATCAGATTGAATGAGAGCACGAAGCCCCTATAAGACCTAGGAAAGAGATCCAATAGGGGAAGACCCAACACAAGCTTGCAAAGGATCAGGAAAGAGATTGGTTAGTTTGAAAGCTTATCCCTTCCCAAACCCGAGGTAATATAATTAAAGCTTAACAAAGGCCCATTGGTAGCACCTGTTCACCCTTTAGTTTGCCCATTTTGTCACTGTAGCAGCTATGTGGCTCCAAGAGCAGATAGGTGGTAGCCATGCAGGCCCAAGTTTGGGCAGCTCCAAGCATGGAACTGGGTGCAGAAGCACAGTGCCAACCAGAGCTCAGTCAGGAAGAGACTGAGCAAGCAGATGGGAGCAAAGACTATGGTGGTCTACCAGAACCCAGGGTGGTGGCATTCAGAGTTCTGAATCTTGACCCTTCTTGTGGGCACTTATACTCATAAGACCCAGGATTTATTCCACAGTAAGATGGCACTAAGCCACCTGGTTGCAGATGACATTCCAGGCACCTGGAAACAGTTCTTTGTTTTTACTTCAGTAAGTCTTACTGTTACACCTCATCCCCAAAATGCTTTTCTCGCGATTCCATGGAAGAACCCTATTTCCACCATTAACAGGGGAAACTCCTATCTTTAGTCAAGCTAGATTTCAGAATTGCTACAGACATGTTACACAGCAATATCATCTGTCTTTTCAGTTCATTGGTCTCCAGGTCAAGAGCTGCATCTGGACCTAATGTGGACTAGGATAAGATCTTGAACTTTGAAACTGTTATGATTGGATGACATTGTTAGCTTATCCTCCTTGGTAATGGGTGTGTCTTTTACAAATAGAAAGAAAATTAATATTTATTAAGACCAAGATAGTAGACTGGGAGACAATTGTCTTTTTTCTTCTTTTAGCAAGGGGGGCAGACAAGGACAGACAGGCAAAGAAGCATCAATTCTTTGTTGCAGCACCTTAGTTGTTCACTGACCACTTTCTCTTATGTGCCTTGACTTGGGCCTCCAGCAGAGTGAGAGTGACCCCCTGCTCAAGCCAGCGACCATGGGGTCATGTCTACAATCCCATGCTCCAGCTAGAGACCCCGCACTCAAACTGGCTATCTCAGGGTTTTGAACCTGGGTCTTCAGCATCCCAGGCTGATGTCCCATCTACTGAGCCACCCCCTGGTCAGGCTGGGAGACAGTTGTCTTTTGAACAAATATCCATTTTCTATCCCCTACTCTGAAACCCAGCACGTGTGGCCCTGCTATGGGAGAATTATACTTTCTTGCCCCACCGTTTGGCTGACCAGAAACTTTAAATGTGCTTAATTTGACTTGGCCTCCTAAACCATGAAAACATTTTTCAAATAGTGGCTCCTCCTTCAAGCTTGGGTCCTAGAATGATCTGTCAAACTATGGATCCAAGAAAGAAATGTTTGTTATAAGCCACTGAGATTTTTGGGTTGTTATCCAACAAGATTTCAGAAAAAGCTAACCTAATTTCTCTCCGTGAGTTGGATTTTAAGAGGAACACAGAAGATAATTGAATCAAAGAAAAATGCAAAATATTATTCAGCTGATACGATAACTCACTGAGATTCACTACTGTAGTATGCATCTATAATTTATTTAATGCAGTATCTTTAGATCAGGAAGACATTTTACAGAATGATTTTCTAAAACAAAAATACACCTTGTTTAACAAGTTATGTAGTTGATTTCCAAGAATACATTGTAGCAAAAAGAATAAACTTACAAATAAATTATGATTTATCAAAAAATGAAGTAAAGCTTCCTGACCTGTGGTGGCGCAGTGGATAAAGCATCGACCTGGGAACACTGAGGTCGCCAGTTCAAAACCCTGCACTGGTCTGGTCAAGGCACATATGGGAGTTGATGCTTCCAGCTCCTCCCCACTTACTCTCTTTCTCTCTCTCTCACTCTGTGTCTCCTCTCTAAAATAAATAAAATAAAAAGAAATTTAAAAAAAATGAAGTAAAGCTATAAATATTTCAACGAAAAGTGTTTAGCATACAAATTTAGGCCAAACTATTATTTTTGCATTTTTATTATTAATCTAAAGAACAGATTTCAAATGCTATTACTAACCACAGTGCATCTTTTCAAGTTGTTCAGTCTTTTTTTTTTTTTAATTTTGTAATTTATTTATTTATTTATTTTACAGAGACAGAGAGAGAGTCAGAGAGAGGGATAGATAGGGACAGACAGACAGAAACAGAGAGAGATGAGAAGCATCAATCATCAGTTATTCGTTGTGGCACCATAGTTGTTCATTGATTGCCTTCTCACATGTGCCTTGACCGTGGGGCCTTCAGCAGATCGAGTGACCCCTTGCTCAATCCAGCGACCTTGGGTCCAAGCTGGTGAGCTTTTGCTCAAACCAGATGAGCCCACGCTCAAGCTGGCAACCTCAGGGTCTCGAACCTGAGTCTTCCTCATCCCAGTCCGATGCTCCATCCACTGCGCCACCACCTGGTCAGGCATGTTCAGTCTTTTGAAGAATGCCATTTGCTATAAAAATGATCAACAGCTCCAAATTTATAAATAGCTCAAATTAGTTTTCAAAAGATGGAATGGGATATATAAAAAGTGTCAAATTCTATTTTTTTTATTAACTTTAATGGGGTGACACCAATAAATCAGGGTACATATGTACAATGAAAACATCTCCAGATTATCTTATCATTCAATTGTGCTGCATACCCATTACCCAAAGTCAAATTGTCCTCTGTCACCTTCTATCTGGTTTTCCCTGTACCCCTCCCCTTCTCCCTATCCCATCCTCCCCTCCCTCCCCCCATCCCGTAACCACCACACTCTTGTCCATGTCTCATAGTCTCACTTTTATGTCCCACTTATGTATGAAATCATGCTGTTCTCAGTTTTTTTTTTCTGATTCACTTATTTCACTCCGTATAATGTTATCAAGGTCCATCCATTTTGTTGTAAATGACCCGATGCCATCATTTCTTATGGCTGAATAGTGTTCCATAGTATATATGTACCAAAGCTTTTTAATCCACTCATCTTCTGACGGACACTTGGGCTGTTTCCAGATCTTCGCTATTGTGAACAATGCTGCCACGAACATGGGGGTGCATTTCTTCTTTTCAAACAATGTTATGGTGTTCTTAGGGTATATTCCTAAAAGTGGGATAGCTGGGTCAAAAAGGCAGTTCGACTTTTAATTTTTTGAGGATCTCCAAACTGTTTTCCACAGTGGTTGCACCAGTCTGCATTCCCACCAGCAGTGCAGAAGGGTTCCCTTTTCTCCACATCCTCGCCAGCACTTATTCTGTGTTGTTTTGCTGATGAGTGCCACTCTGACTGGTGTGAGGTGATATCTCATTGTGGTTTTGATTTGAATTTCTCTAATGATTAGTGATGTTGAGCACATTTTCATATGTCTTTTGGCCATCTGTATGTCTTCTTTGGAGAAATTTCTATTCATTTCTTTTGCCGATTTTTTGATTGGATTGTTTGTCTTCCTGGTGTTGAGTTTTACAAGTTCTTTATAAATTTTGGTTATTAACCCCTTATCAGATGTGCTGTCGAATATGTTCTCCCATTGTGTGGTTTGTCTTTTTGTTCTGTTCTTTAGCTGTGCAAAAACTTTTTAGTTTGATATAGTCCCATTTGTTTATCTTGCCTTTTATTTCATTTGCCCGTGGAGATAAATCGGCAAATATATTGCTGCTACAGATGTCGCAAAGCTTGCTGCCTATGTTTTCTTCTAAGATGCTTATAGTTTCACGGCTTACGTTTAAGTCTTTTATCCATTTTGAATTTGTTTTTGTGCGTGGTGTAAGTTAATGGTCTAGTTTCATTTTTTTGCAGGTAGATGTCCAATTTTCCCAGCACCATTTGTTAAAGAGGCTGTCTTTACTCCATTGTATGTTCTTTCCTCCTTTGTCAAATATCAGTTGTCCATAAAGCTGTGGGTTTATTTCTGGGTTCTCTGTTCTGTCCCATTGATCAATGTGCCTGTTCTTATGCCAGTACCAGGCTGTCTTGAGTATAATGGCCTTGTAGTAAACCTTGATATCCGGAAGAGTGATACCTCTTGCTTTATTTTTTCTTTTTAAGATTGCTGAGGCTATTCGTGTTCTTTTTTGGTTCCATATAAATTTTTGGAATATGTTTTCTATATCTTTGAAGTATGTCATTGGTATTTTAATTGGTATTGCATTGAATTTATAAATTGCTTTGGGTAATATAGACATTTTAATGATGTTTATTCTTCCTAGCCATGAGCACGGTATATGCTTCCACTTGTTTGTATCTTCCTTGATTTCTTTTATCAATGTTTTCTAATTTTCCGAGTACAAGTCCTTAACCTCCTTGGTTAAATTTACTCCTAGGTATTTTATTTTTTTGGCTGCAATAGTGAAGGGGATTGTTTCCTTAATTTCTTTTGCTGACAGTTCATTGTTTGTATATAGAAATGCCTCTGATTTCTGAGTATTAATTTTGTATCCTGCCACCTTGCTGAATTCATTTATAAGGTCCAGTAGTTTTTCGACTGAGACTTTAGGGTTTTCTATATACAATATCATATCATCTGCAAATAGTGACAGTTTTACTTCTTCTTTTCCAATTTGGATGCCTTTTATTCCTTCTTCTTGTCTTATTGCTGTAGCTAGGACTTCCAGAACTATGTTGAATAAAAGTGGTGAAAGTGGGCAACCCTGCCTGGTTCCTGATCTTAAGGGGATTGCTTTTAATTTTTGTCCACTTAGTATGATGTTTGCTGTGGGTTTGTCGTAGATGGCTTTTATCATGTTAAGGAATGTTCCTTATATTCCCACTTTACTGAGAGTTTTGAGCATGAATGGGTGCTGGATTTTATCAAATGCCTTTTCTGCATCTATTGAAATTATCATGTGATTTTTGTCCTTCCTTTTGTTTATGTGATGAATCACATTGATTGATTTGCAAATATTGAACCAGCCTTGCCTCTCCAGAATGAATCCCACTTGATCATGGTGTATGATTTTTTTCATATATTGCTGGATCTGGTTGGGTAATATTTTGTTGAGAATTTTAGCGTCTAAATTCATCAGGGATATAGGTCTATGATTTTCTTTCTTTGTGTTGTCTTTGCCCGGTTTTGGGATCAGAATTATGCTCGCCTCATAAAAGGAGTTTGGAAGTCTTCCTTCTTCTTGAATTTTTTGAAATAGCTTGAGGAGGATAGGAGTTAGTTCTTCTTTGAATTTTTGATAGGATTCACTTGTGAAGCCATCAGGCCCAGGACTTTTCTTTTTTGGAAGTTTTTTGATAACTGTTTCAATCTCATATGTTGTCATTAGTCTGTTTAGGTGTTCTGATTCTTCCAGATTGATTTTTGGAAGTTTAATTTCTTTTCATTTATTTATTTTTAAATTTATTTTTATTTATTCATTTTAGAGAGGAGACACAGTGTGTGAGAGAGAGAGAGGGGTGGGGGGAGGAGCTAGAAGCATCAACTCCCATATGTGCCTTGACCAGACCAGTGCAGGGTTTTGAACTGGCGACCTCAGTGTTCCCAGGTCGACGCTTTATCCACTGAGCCACCACAGGTCCATTTATTTATTTTTAGAGAGGAGACACAGAGTGAGAGAGAGAGAAAGGGGGGAGGAGCTAGAAGCATCCACTCCCATATGTGCATTGACCAGACCACTGCCGGGTTTTGAACTGGCGACCTCAGTGTTCCCAGGTCGACGCTTTATCCACTGCGCCACCACAGGTCAGGCTGATTTTTGGAAGTTTATATGATTCAAGTAATTTGTCCATTTCACCTAGATTGTCTAATTTTTTGGCATAGAGTTAGTTCTTCATAGTATTTTCTTACAATGCTTTGTATCTCTGTTGTATCAGTTGTTATTTCTCCACTGTCCTTTCTAATTTTATTTATTTGAGACCTCTCTTTTTCTTGGTGAGTCTAGTTAAAGGTTCATTAATCTTGTTTACCTTTTCAAAGAACCAGCTTCTGGTTTCATTGATCATCTGTATTGTTTCCTTAGCCTCTATGTCATTTATTTCTGCTCTGATCTTTATTATCTCCTTCCTTCTACTTGTCCTGGGTTTTATTTGTTGTTATTTTTCTAGTTCTTTTAGCTGCAGGGTCAGGTTGCTTATTTGAGCTTTTTCTAGCTTCTTATGATATGCCTGTAGTGCAATGAACTCCTCTCAGTACTGCTTTTGCTGTGTCCCATAAATTTTGAGTTGACGTATGCTCATTATCATTTGTTTCTAGAAACTTTTTTATATCTCCTTTGATCTCAATGTTAATCCATTCATTATTTAATATCATGCTATTTAGTTTCCAAGTGTTAGAGTATTTTTCAGTTTTTCGTTTGTGGTTAATTTCTAGTTTCATGGCATTGTGATCAGAGAAAATGCTTGATATGAGTTCAATCTTCTTACATTTATTGAGACCATTTTTGTGTCCTAACATGTGGTCTATCCTAGAAAACGTACCATGAGCGCTTGAGAAGAATGTATATTCAACTGCTTTAGGGTGAAAAGTTCTGAAGATATCTATTAAATCAAGTTGATCTAGTGTATCCTTTAAGTCTGTTTCTTTATTAATTTTCTTTCTTGTGGATCTATCCAGTGTTGTCAGTGGGGTATTGAAATCCCCTACTATGATAGTATTGCTGTTAATCTCGCCCTTTATATCCATCAAAGTCTGCTTTATGTATGTCGGGGCTCCTATATTTGGTGCATAGATATTTATAATAGTTATATCTTCCTGTTGAATTGTTCCCTTTATCATTATGTAGTGTCCTTCTTTATCTCTTACTACAGCCTTTGTTTTAAAGTCTATTTTGTCAGATATAAGTACTGCTACCCTGGCTTTTTTTTCATTCCATTTGCATGAAATATTTTTTTCCATCCTTTTACCTTCAGTTTATGTGCATCTTTTGTTTTAAGGGGTGTCTCTTGTAGACAGCATATGTATGGGTCCTGTTTCTTTATCCATGCAGCTACCCTATGTCTTTTGATTGAATCATTTAATCCATTTACACTTAAGGTTATTATTGATATGTAGTTGTTTATTGCCATTTTGTTCTTTAAAGCTGTATTTTTTTTTTCTATATTCTTTCCTCCCTTTGAACTGTTCACAAGAGGCCCCTTAGAATCTCTTGCAGAATTGGTTTGGTTTTAATGAATTCCTTGAGGTTTTCTTTGTCTGGAAAGCTCTTTATTTCTCCTTCAATTTTTAAACGTTAGCCTTGCTGGATAGAGTAGTTTTGGTTGTAGGTTCTTGTTCTGCATTACTTTGATTATATCTTGCCATTCCCTTCTGGCCTCAAGTGTTTCTGTTGAGAAGTCCGATTTCATCCTAATGGGGGCTCCTTTGTAGGTGATAGTCTTTTTTCCTCTGGCAGCTTTTAAGATTTTTTCTTTATCTATTAGCTTTGGTATTTTAACTACGATGTGTCTTGGTGTAGATCTTTTTGGGTTTCTCTTTAATGGAGTTCTGTGTGCTTCTTGAACGTGTGGAATGTTTCCCAGTCTTAATTTAGGGAAGTTTTCTGCTATGATTTGATTAAACAGTTTCCATTTCCTGTCCTTTTTCCTCTTCTTCAGGCAACCCTATGATGCGAATGTTGTTTCTCTTCATGTTGTCACAGAGCTTCCTTAGAGTTTCCTCACATTTTTTGAGTCTCTTTTCCTTTTTTTTCTCTGCTTCTGTAACTTTGTTTATTGTGTCCTCTAACTTGCTGATTCGATCCTCAGCGTCATTCATCCTGCTTTTAATTCCTTCCATTGTGGTCTTCAGTTCTGATACTGTACTTGTCATTTCTGTTTGATTCTTTTTATTATTGCAATTTCATTTTTTATACTTGTTATCTCTTTACTTAGGTGCCCATCGTGACTATCCATTGTTGCTTTAATTTCTTTGAACATCCTAACTATCATTATTCTAAATTCTGCTTCTGGTAGTTTGGTTATATCTGGTTCATTCAGGTCCTTCTCTGGGGATTTCTCTTGATTCATTTGGTTTGCATTCCTCTGCCTGCCCATTTTATCTGTGTATAAGCAAGTTGTGGCCAGTGGAGTCCAGTAGGTGTTGCCTTTGTGTTCTTTAGGTGTGTTCTGTCTGCAGGTCTGCCACCCCCTCTGCTGCTGCCTAGGGCGGCTGGGTATGGGCGTTGCCAGCACCGGCTCACTGCAGCTGTTGCTGTGATTTCCGCCTCTCCTCCGCAGGAGGGGCTGTCACTCAAGCCACTAGCCTGAGCACCCAGGGCAAAGGTGAGCACCTTTGCTCAGCTGCGGAGCCAGCCTGTTTCCTGAAGGCTTACACCCAGCCCCCGTAGTCAGAGCCTGCTTGTCAGTTTCGCAGGTTGGGCGGGGCTTTTGACGTGCTCTCAGCTGTGAATCTTTGCCCGTCCAGAATTTAGCCCCGCCCTCGAGGCCAGGGCCCTCCTGCGCAGGGTCGGCAACCCGGAAACCACGGTTTATTAGGTCGGGCGTGTTTGCTGGCGTGAGCTCAGCTGCTAGATTCCAATTGTTCCGGATCCTACCCTGTCCCCATGTTCGGAGCCAGCTCGGGCATGTAGGATGGTAATCTGCGGTTTCTCCGGCCGGGCGGGGCTAGCAGCGTGAGCTCAGCCGCGAACTTCCGCTGGTCTCGGTGTCTCCTTCGCCCCTGCATTAGGAGCCCCCACCCCCGCTCGCGCACACAGAATGGCACACCGCGGTTTCTCCGGCCGGGCGGGGTTGGCAGCATGAGCTCAGTCGTGAGCCCCTCGCCCGTCCCTGGTCTTAGCCCCGTCCCCGCGGTCAGGGCCGGCTTGCGCAGGGTCGCAGAACAGATCTCTGCCCGTTTTTTTCCCTGCAGGTGGCCTGCAGCTAAAGGACCGCTTTCGCGCGTCCCCTCCGCCCCTACTGGGCTAGACCAAGCTCACACTGGTTGCACGTCTGCCCACACCGACAGGACCGCGTTTCAGCGTCCTGCTGCAACCACACCCTTCAGCAACCCTCAGGGAGATAGAAGTGCCCTAAGTCTCCACACTGTAGGCCTGGGAGCTCCCTCCCTCTAAGCAGCTCTGCTCTAATTGCCGCGGCAGAGCTTGTTTGGCTAGTTTCCTGTCTCCCTTTGCTGGTATTGCTAGTTCCAAGGGAAATATTCGTTTTCGATTAGGGAAGTGGCTTAGCCCAGGGGTTGGGGTGGCTGCCCCTCAGAGTGTCTCCGTGCTTTCAGTCTACTCTTTGTTCCCGCTGCTCTGTTCCTCTTCTCTGTCCCAGTTCCCCGGGTGCGTGGTTGTGAGAGAGGTTTTCTGCGTTGTCCCTTTAAAAAGATTTTTGGGTCTGAGAAAACTCTCTCTTTTTCACAAACAGTATCCTCACTTGCTTCACAGCTCAATACTGTCCAAACGCCTCTTCTAGGCTCTGGGACTGTAGGCTGGGGCTTGGTTCCTGGGACCCAGGTCCCTCCCTCTCCGCCAAACTCTCCTCCCGCCACGCGGGTCTTTCCGGGCTGCCATTTGCTCCGGGGAGCTGGGCAGTCTTCTTCACGTTTTCACTATTCCTACCAGTCTCAATGTGGCTTCTGCAGTGTTCCTTGGTTGAAGAATCCACTTAGTTTAGTTCAAGGTTGGTTTATCCAGATGATGGTTCTTAAGATTGAGTTATAATCCACTTTGGTTCTGGGAGTTGGAAGTTGGTACTTCCGCCTACTCCATCGCCATCTTCCCTCTCCTCAAATTCTATTTTTTTGATTAAGAGCAACATTTATTTTTTATTTTTTAACTTATATAAAAGTAATGCATAATAAATATAGACACACAAAAGAAAAGTTACAATGCCTCTATAATAACCACAGCTATTAACCCCTTGAATGCCTTTTTTCTTCAAGGCTGAGGTGTTTTATTTGGGTCTCTGTTTAAAGATGTGGGTGTGGGGGGGGGTGGAGGAATTGAAATGTTGGTCAAAGGGTACAAACTTACAGTCAGAAGGTGGGTAAGTTTTGGAGACCTGATGCACAGCATTGTGAGTAAAGTTACTGATACTTATTATACACTCCAAAGTTGCTAAGAGATCAGATCTTAAATGTTTTTACTACAATAAAGAAATAATTATTTGACATGTTCGCTGATGCCATGGTGGTCAATTCAACATGCTGTATACCTTAAACTTATGCCATGTTATATGTCAATTATATCTCAATAAAAAAAATCTGTAGTGAAATAAATCTAAAATAAAATTTATTTGAATAAAATACAACTGACAAGTAAAAAATAAAGATGTGGATATACTTTTCTAATTTTTCTAGTATTTTGGTTAACAAAGAAATAAACAAAGGTATTCCAAGTGAGAGTTTAAAAAAGAGAAAGGAAAAAAACAAGAAAGAAAATAGAAAGTAAATGAGAGTTGGGACTTTCGGGATGTTATAGAAAGTGTCCACGTTGATGATGTCTTTCCTAATGCTTTGCAAGGCTAAGATATTCAGATTTCTTTTAGCGTATTCCAGTCACTTTAATTATCATATATAAAACACTTTAATTATCATATATAACAGATTCTAAGTTATAGTGTTAAACTAAAGAAAATAAAAATTGCAGTGTAAGAAAAGTTCCAAAAACATCAAAAGAACACATTTTATTTGAAATCTGCAATTTAAATTACAGAAACAAACAATGCCAGATACAATTCCTATTAGATCATAGTTAAATTCTTCTCAAGCTGCAGAACAGTTTCCTTAAAGGCAGAATCCTCTGCCCAATTGACTTTACTCCCCAAAATGAGGTTCTGTAATACAAAAAAACACTTTTTTTCAAATTGACTTCAAAAATTTTAACAAGCGTAAAAAAATCCTTTCACTGATTTTATCAAATAATTACCAAACTAAGTGAACATTTACTCTGTGATCATTAGAAAAACAGTAACATTCTTATACCCTCATTTCTACTTTTTTTTTTTTTTTAGCCAAAAAGACAAACAGGAAGAGAGATGAGAGGCATCAACTCATAGTTGCAGCATTTTAGTTGTTCATTGATTGCTTCTCATACGTGCCTTGATCGGGAGAGGGGGCATTCCAGCCAAGCCAGTGACTCCTTGCTCAAGCCAGCAACCTTTGGGCTCAAGCCAGTGACCATGGGATCGTATCAACAACCCCACATTCAAGCCGGTGATTCCATGCTCAAGCTGGTGAACCTGTGCTCAAGCTGGATGAGCCCAAGCACAAGCCAGCAACCTTGGGGTTTTGAACCTGGGACCTCAGTGTTCCCGGTAGACACTCGATCCACTGCACCACTACCGATAAGGCTTCATTTCTACTTTCGGTAAGGCTTGATCCACATAATGTTAGGGGATGTTTACTATGCTAACAATTTTTTATGCTTCATCAGTTTTTGTGTGTAGTTTTTATCAATTAAGGATTGCAGTGGTATCCTAGATTTAAGGGAAAAGATTGCAGATGTGATACTTTGTACTTATATGGTGAACAAGTAATATGTCCTATTTTTTGTGTGTGTATTTTTCTGAAGTGAGAAGCAGGGAGGCAAAGAGACAGACTCCGGCATGTGCCCCACCGGGATCCACCCAACAAGCCCACTAGGGGTAGATGCTCTGCCCACCTGGGGCATTGCTCTGTTGCAACCAGAATCATTCCAGCGCCTGAGGTGGAAGTGATGGAGCCATCCTCAGCGTCCAGGGCCAACCTTGCTCCAATAAAGCCTTGGCTGCGGGAGGGGAAAAGAGACAGAGAGAAAGGAGAGGGGAAGGGATGGAGAAGGAGATGGGCGCCTCTCCTGTGTACCATGGTCAAGAATTGAACCTGGGACTTCCACATGCCGGGCCGATGCTCTACCACTGAGCCAACCAGCCAGGGCCTGTCCTATTTTTAATAAGAGGAAAAAGAAGAGCTTATTTCTCAGCCCTTGCAAAGTTTCAAGACCATAAAAAAGTAGAAGAACACTTTTGTGGTAGACAACTGAGAAATGATTAGGGTTGTAATTAACAAAAATTTTGGACATTATTCTTTGAAAAACTATATACCTCAATGATACTAAATTATTAACTGAAATGTTGTTAAAACCAATTTTAAAGTATAAGCAGTATGTTATTACATATAAAATATATAAAACTTTGGCCTTTATAAAGCACATTCTTGCTATAAATAAAAGGAACAGTACAGTGGGTTTCAATCTTTCTACACTTGGCGACTGGTGAAAATAGGAGATTTATTCAGGGACCGCTAAGGCAAATATCACCCTGAGCCTAAGCAAATTTAACTGAAATCATTGGGCCTATAATTTTCATACAGCATCAGTTAACTCTTTTTCAAACTGGCATAAAATTTATGGCGGAACAGTTTGTGGACTGGCGGTAGAAAAACACTGGGCTAGTGTATATAAATTCAGACAAATTTACAAAGGCAGATGGAAGTAAGCATTGAAACATGACTGAACCCCTGGAGGCTAATCTTCTATTAGGAAAAAAAGAGCTCCCAAATTGGTCAAAGCTATGTGCTGTTTACAAAAGCAGTAAGTTCATTAAATCAAAATTATCTCTAATTTAGAGAATATAAATAAAAATTGAGAAATGCAGAATAACAGAGATCTCAAAACAGCAGGAAGGAATTCATGCCAAAGAAAATTAAAATTATTCTCATGAAGGAACCCTCCACTTGAGATTAGTGTAAGGCCCTGGTCAGCAAACTGTGGCTTGCGAGCCACATGCGGCTCTTTGGCCCCTTGAGTGTGGCTCTTCCATGAAATACCACGTGCGGGTGCTACCTTGATAAGGAATGTACCTATCTATATAGTTTAAGTTTAAAAAATTTGGCTCTCTTGCCTGACCAGGCAGAGGCGCAGTGGATAGAGCGTTGAACTGGGATGCGGAAGACCCAGGTTCGAGACCCCAAGCGCAGGGCACATCTGGCTTGAGCAAAAGCTCGTCAGCTTGGACCCAAGGTCACTGGCTCCAGCAAGGGGTGGCTCGGTCTGCTGAAGGCCCGCGGTCAAGGCACATGTGAGAAAGCAATCAATGAACAACTAAGGTGTCGCAATGGCAATGAAAAACTAATGATTGATGCTTCTCATCTCTCTCCGTTCCTGTCTGTCTGTTCCTATCTATCCCTCTCTCTGACTCTCTCTCTCTGTCCCTGTTTAAAAAAAAAAAAAAAGGCTCTCAAAAGAAATTTTAATTGTTGTACTGTTGATATTTGGCTCTGTTGACTATGAGTTTGCCAACCACTGACTTAGGAGATTTGATTTCTTCCAAATGAGATCACTCTACTGCTACTAAAAGTAGGTGTAAGACCTGGGGAAGTGTATAAGTGTGTGTGTGTAAACAAGCAATCAGGAATTTAATAAGGGGTATGCTTATGAAAACAGAAGAAAGAACAATGGTTAATGATCATAACAAATAATAAACCAGTTTTTGAGTCTGTAAGACTGTCAGTCAAAAAGATTTTTAGATGTAAGACTTAAGTTTCTTTTGCTGGAAGGAAAACAAGCAGTGACAATCAGATCCTCCTTATCTGCAGCTTCAATATCACCAGTGACATATATTCTGCATGGTTTATATAACACCAGTCACCAAGACTGTGTAAGTATGAGCTGTTGTGGCGACTTCTCAAGGTCATATCAGGTTGTTTGGCTCTAACTTGCAAGTGCAAAGCTCAGAAAAATGAAACTCTTAGTTTTCAATTTCAAGTCAAAGAAAAATGGAAGAAAATTAGAAAATTTCTGGATCCAATTTAATTTGTAGGTGAAAAATAAAACTTCGAGTCTAATATCCACAACTGTGCATTATTGATTCTACTGATATACAATTTTCCCCCTAAAATCACCCTGTTTTATTTCAAAGATAGCCAAATCAAGACTATTTACTGCATAAAACTGTTTTAATTTGGTCTGATTATTTGCACAAACACAAGAATAGTAATTGATCATACAGGCTCTTCTTAAATCTGCATTGCTGGAATCTCATAAGGAATCTCCAGACTGAATTTTAATGAGCCCCTCAGGGTGAAGAAGACCAGCCACATGGTTGCCATCAGGCTTTGCCTGCAATACTTATAGGTGAATGCCTCAAGTTCTCAAAGTTCCCAAAAATGTTTTAAGGTTCTTTCTTTGCCACCTCCCAGGAAAGCAACCTTTGTTCCTTAACCCAGAAAGACTGTAACGAACATGTGATAAGCAAGGTACCAGGCCATTTCTCCAAGGGGCTATTGGGGAAGAATTTTTCTTTTTTGTGTGACAGAGAGAGGACAGATAGGGACAGGCAGACAGAAAGGGAGAGATACGAGAAGCATCAATTCTTCATTGCAGCACCTTAGTTGTTCATTGATTGCCTTCCCATATGTGCCTTAACGGGTGGGGGGCGCTACAGCAGAGCGAGTAACTCCTTGCTCAAGCCAGTGATCTTGGGCTCAAGCCAGAGACCATGGGGTCATGTCTATGATCCCACGCTCAAGCCAGTGACCCTGTGTTCAAGCTGGTGACCTTGGGGTTTCGAGCCTGGGTCCTCTGCATCCCAGTTTGATGCTCTATCCACTGTGCCACTGCCTGGTCAGGCTGGGGAAGAATTTATGGTGAGGTATAAGACCTCATAGTCTACAAGGATGGGCTTTACACATAATAGGAATGTGCTTTACATATGATAGACACTTTTAATTGTGCATCTTTTTAATTGAAAAATTGTAATTTAAGTATTTAAATAGTTCGAGATATTTTATAATTTAAAAAACCCTCCAGAATAAAGATATAGATACTTAAAATTTAAAAACTGTCATGATAATAACTACCAACATTCAGTGAGAATTTACTTGAACCAGACATATTAACATGAACCATTTTAACCATTTTCTTTAGTTTTCACAGCCACTCTTTCTAAAGGAGGATACTGATGCTTAGAAAAGTTAATAATTTGCTCAAAGTCAGCATCTATGAAGTAGCAGTCAGGATCTTAATTTAACTCTAGATTCCCATCACCCTATCCAGGTTAACCCCAACTTCCAACATGGAGTCTAATGCTACCCACCATTATACCAGTCTGTGTCTACAGAGCTGCTAAAAATCATCCCACTTATAAATGCCAAAATGAAAAATCAAGCCTGACCAGGTGGTGGTACAGTGGATAGAACGTCAGACTGGGATGCCGAGGACCCAGATTCGAGACCCCGAGCTCGCCAGCTTGAGCGCGGGCCCATATGGCTTGAGCAAAAGCTCGTCAGCTTGGACCCAAGGTCGCTGGTTCCAGCAAGTGGTGGCTGCATCTGCTGAAGGCCCGCGGTCAAGGCACGTGTGAGAACGCAATCAATGAACAACTATGGTGTCGCAACAATGAAAAACTAATGATTGATGCTTCTCATTTCTCTCTGTTCCAGTCTGTCTGTCCCTATCTATCCCTCTCTCTGACTCTCTCTCTGTCCCTGTAAGTAAGTAAATAAATAAAACATTAAAAAAATAATCAAAGCAAAATATACATGAATTCCATATATAGATATAAACAGACAAATTTTCAGTACCAAATTATTATGCAAAATCACAGACCACTTGTAAGTCTCAAAGAAATAGAATCAAGCATTTAATAAAAAAATCTTTACTACCCTTTCTAATTTATAGATACATTACCTGGAACACATGTTGAATAACTGTAGTCATCTGTATCTCCATCTGTAGCTTTTGTTGTAAGGTCTTTATTTTTTCTGAATTTTCCATACTGTCCAAATCATCTTTCTGTTTGTTCTTTTCAGTCTGTATTTCTAAAAACTTGCTTTCTGAAGCACGTTTTATTTCTATGAGGTTAAAAACAAAGTAATATACTATATATGACAACTACTATAAACAAGAATCTTTAAAAATTATGGTTTTTTCAGTCAAGAGAAAGTTTTTAATAAGGAGCATTTTAGGTTGCCATTTTATTTTGATCAGAATATAACTTCCACATCCCAGTCCGATGCTCTATCCACTGCGCCACCGCCTGGTCAGGCTAGTTTTCCTTTTTAATCTTCAATACATCATAGTCAGCTCATCTGTTGACACTACTTCCATTCTTGTTTTTATTTTTGTGACAGCCAGAGATGAGCTTGGGTCAATGCTTATTGTGGTGTGTCCCAAATAAATCTTCACTGAAAAGCAAGGTTCTCTTCTCCAGGGATAAACATCAACCATTTTTGGTAGTTCATGAAATGCTCTAAGAATTAAACTATTTGAATACATAAATGGGTATATCTGAGGAGCTTGGTTCCCTGACATTAATATACCAAAAGCAGGTTGGAATGCTAGAACTGTGTACCTGATATCTGAATATTCAATTTTGTTACCCAGTGTCACCCCAATAAATTCAATTAAAAAAATTGGTTGGAATGCAATGAAAAAAATATTACACAACCAAAGGGTAATTAGATCAGATGACCAAGGCTGTCTCTGACCCTGACATTACTTGTACCCAGACAAATTGGTATTTTTAAATAAATAAATCATGCCTACACTGTTAAATGAAAAGTGTAGTTTATTTACAACAGAATATAGTGATGCCAGTTTTATAAAAAATAAGCACTGCCTGACCTGTGGTGGCGCAGTGGATAAAGCGTCGACCTGGGAACACTGAGGTCGTCAGTTCAAAACCCTGCACTGGTCTGGTAAAGGCACATATGGGAGTTGATGCTTCCAGCTCTTCCCCCCTTTCTTTCTCTCTCTCTCACTCTGTGTCTCCTCTCTAAAATGAATAAAATAAAAATAAAATAAAATAAATAAAAAAAAAAAAGCACTGAAGACTATCTCTTGATGGTAAATTTTAAAAACTTAACATTTTTTTAAAAATTAAGGGAGAGGTAGGGAGGCAGTGAGATAGATTCCTGCGTGTGCCCTGAATGGAATCCACCCAGCAAGCCCCCTACAAAGTGATGCTCTGCCCATCAAGGGCTGCTGCTCCATTGCTCAGGAACTGAGCTATTTCAATGCCTGAGTTGAGGCCATGGAGCCATCCTCAGCACCCGGGGCCTACTTGCTTGAACCATTAGAGCCATGGCTGCGGAAGGAAAAGAAAGAAAGAGAGAGAGAAGGGGAAGATGGAGGGGGAGAGGTGGAGAAGCAGATGCTCACTTTTCCTGTGTGCCCTGCCTGGGAATCGAACCCGGGATTTCCACACGCCAGGCTGACGCTCTACCACTGAACCAGGCCAGGTCAAAATTTAACTTTTCCTATGTATACTTTCTGTTTCCAAATTTTTTTTTTCTTTTTTTTGTGACCGGGACAGAGAGAGACAGAAAGACAGATGGGGACAGACAGGAAAGGAGACAGATTAGAAGCATCAATTCTTCGTTGTGGCACCTTAGTTGTTCATTGATAACTTTCTCATATGTGCCTTGACGGGGGGCTAAAGCAGACTGAGGAACCCCTTGTTCAAGCCAGTCACCTTGGGCTGAAACTGGTGAGCCTTGCTCACACCAGATGAGCCCGCGCTCAAGCTGGTGACCTCAGGGTTTCAAAATTGGGTTCTCTGGCCTGACCTGTGGTGGCGCAGTGGATAAAGCATTGACCTGGAAACACTAAGGTCGCCAGTTCAAAACCCTGCACTGGTCCGGTCAAGGCACATATGGGAGTTGATGCTTCCAGCTCCTCCCCCCTCTCTCATTCTATGTCTCCTCTCTAAAATGAATAAAATAAAATAAATATTAAAAAAAAAAATTGGGTTCTCTGCGTCCCAGTCCAACGCTCTATCCACTGCACCACCACCTAACCAGACTGTTTCCAAATTTTCTAACAGAGAATGTATAATACTTTTGAAATAAATATTTCAATAATTTTAATGCAAAAATCCACCTCATGTTCATTACATTAAAAAGTCGTAGACGCACCTGACCAGGTGGTGGCACAGTGGATAGAGCGGCGGACTGAGATGCAGAGGACCCCGGTTCCAGACCTGGAGGGCGCCAGCTTGAGAGCGGGACCATCTGGCTTGAGCAAAAGCTCATCAACTTGGACCCAAGGTCGCTGGCTCCAGCAAGGGGTGGCTCTGTCTGCTGAGGGCCCACAGTCAAGGCACATGTGAGAAAGTAATCAATGAACAACTACGGTGTCGCAATGGCAACGAAAAACTAATGATTGATGCTTCTTACCTCTCTCTGTTCTTGTCTGTCTGTCCCTATCTATCCCTCTCTCTGTCCCTGTAAAAAAAGAAACAAAAAGTCATAGACGCATACGTATCAACTATTTAAAAATTATGTATATATGCCTGACCAGGCGGTGGCGCAGTGGATAGAGCGTCGAACTGGGATGCGGAAGATCCAGGTTCAAGACCCCGAGCTCACCAGCTTGAGCGAGGGCCCATCTGGCTTAAGCAAAAAGTTCGCCAGCTTGGACCCAAGGTCGCTGGCTCCAGCAAGGGGCGGCTCGGTCTTCTGAAGGCCCGCGGTCAAGGTACATGTGAGAAAGCAATCAATGAACAACTAAGGTGTTGCAATGGCAATGAAAAACTAATGATTGATGCTTCTCACCTCCCTCCGTTCCTGTCTGTCTGTCCCTATCTAACCCTCTCTCTGACTATCTGTCCCTGTAAAAAAAAAAAAAAAAAAAAAAAATTATGTACAAATAAATACGTTTCCTGGTGGTCACACAGGAGGGAGGCACGACTTTCCCACTGTACTTTTCTGTATCATTTAATATTCCCCCACTGAGAATGTATTAATTTCGTGACTTAACATTCTAATGACAACAAAAATATATCAAGCAAAATACATTTTATATACTACTTTTTAAATCACGTCTAAAATTTTAAGAAAATTAAGAAATTTCTCAGTACCTGAGAGGTGTCACATTAATCTCCACTGTGAGTAAAAAAATGTTACACAAAAACAAACAAAAAACCTCAACAAAAATTATTCTACATACCAAATCTCTTCTTTTTAACATCAAGCAGTTTTTCCTCCAAATCCCAAGATTCCTGTTATTAGAAATAAAAAGATTAAGGCACATTACCTAAGAAAAAATCTGTAATACTTTATATTATTAAACTTTATCTCTTAGTTCATGTTTTCTAATATCCAGTTTTCCTTTATTTCTACACAACTAGAGTTGAGACAGTAGCTCAAATTATAAGTAGATACTTAGCAATATTGGTGAAAAATAATAGAGTTATGAAAAAGAGAGAAAAAAACTTAAGGACAGTGAATTCCAATCATGCTAGTCCCTTTGGGTAATCCTATTTAATCATATATAATGATAACTATAATATAGTTAGCAGCAAGAAAGCGTTACTGAAATCATGAAAATGCATAAGCCGCCTAATGTATAGTTACCTGCTGTAATTTCATTATCATTTTATTTAGCTTTACTATGTGTTTCATGTTATCCATGTGCTCACTGGAAAGGAATAAAAAATATGATTTGTTAGCCTCAGTTAAAGGTAGTAAGTCTCATTAATGAAGGAATCAATTAGCACATATTTACTTTCATTAAGTTAACTGTACACTTCAATAGAAAATCATCACTTAATAAAATTAATCTGGAAATGTTTGATGTAAACTAAATTTGTTTAAAAGTGGAGATGCATAACCCTAGAAAAATTTTTAGTTACAGGCAACAAAAAACACCAAATTTAAGCATGTAGAAACATTTCTAAAAATCTCATATTTAGGGAGAAAGAAACTCTAATAAGTTGCTTTAAAAACAAACAAACATGTAACTTAAGCAATTTTAGGTTCACAGCAAAATTGAACAGCAGGTTAAGTCCATGTACCATCTACCCCTCCCTATACATGCACAGCCTCCACCACTATCAACATCCCACACCAGAGAGGTCCATATGTTATAAATAATAAACTTTTTCTTGACACATTATAATCATCCCAAGTCCATAGGTGACATTAGGGCTCACTCTTGGTGTGGTGCATTCTATCAGTTTGACAATGATTAATGATACGCATTCATCTCTACAGTATCATACAGAGTAGTTTCACTGAATAAGCTGCTTTTTATTCCATTTTTATTTTAAAGATTTTTATTCATTAATTTTAAAGAGAGGTAATGGAGAGAAAGGGGGGGGGGAGGAAAAACGAGATCAACATCAACTCGTAGTAGTTGCTTCTTGTATGTCCCTTGACCAGGGCAAGCCTGGGGTTTTGATCCAGCGACCTTAACATTCCAGGTCAATGCTTTATTCACTGTGACACCACAGGCCAGGCTCCCCATTCTTCAACAAATATTTCTAAGTGCCTACTACATACCAAGAACTGTGCGAGGCACCAGGAATGTAAAGTAGAATAAAACACAGTACCTGTTGTACCTGTTTTCAAAAGCACCTGGTGGTGGAGAAAGATAAATCCACAACCATAGTATGGTTTCACAGCCAGTAACGGATAGAAACACAGTAAGAGTTGTGCAGAGTACAGCAAGGTCCACCCTTAAATCTTAAAAAAGAAATGAAATAATCACCTAAGTTAAGCAGTTTAGAATGGCTGAAGCCAAAGGGTGTGAAATAAGACTGGGGAGTGGGGGTAGACTGGGCAAAAACAGTTCTCATATTTCAAAGTGCCACAATTCCTTAGGAAGTTTGTTAAATATGGATTGCCAGCTGCCCTCCCCACCAAACTCCCTCCCCACCCTCACACCTTGGACTTTAGATTGAATCAGGTTTGCAATGGGACCAGCAATGTGATCATTGTGGTAACACTAATTATTCTGATATTCTAGGAGTGCATTTGAGAAGCTGAAAAAAGGGAATCTTTATACAGATGTCAGAGAGCTGAACTCATTTTCTACTGGTTACAGCTGTATTTGGTTGTAAAGTTTATGACGAACCTGTTCTGTTCTCCTTTAACGTAAGAATGTTTTTGATAGATAAAATAGCTACTCAGCCACCATCTTTCTTAAGCACAATGCAGGCCTGAAGGAGGAAAAAGGACTTGCTTACTAAGTAATCTGGCTCAGACCTCCCTTCCATGGATGCTGGATGCTGATAAGAGATGATCTGATTAGGGTACAGACAATTATGAGGAACTCTGGAGCCACTCCCAACCACAAACAGAAGAAGCTATCTTGCAGCTGCCTTTGCGCAAGGCCCTTTGACGAATTCATACCCTGCTCCAACCCTCCCGCGGGGCTGACACCCATTTTTGATCTCAGCCTGCCTACACCAGGTGTTTTAAAAATAAACTTTTCTTGTGGAACACACTAGCCTCCTAGTTCGGCCCATGGTTTCTGCCTTTCAGATGTAAGCTTTGATTTTATGGGGGAACAATAGTTTTGAGCTCAAATTCAGATTTTAGGATTTATGTTACCCTGGATTTAAATGGAATACAGGGAGGTCCTGGCCAGGTAATGTAAGGTGCTGGGCAATGGGAGAAGGTTATGTGAGAAACCAGTCCTGGGAACTTTGGCTAGAACCGCCCACACCCATGCACGCCAAAAGAAACTTCCCACGAGTCCTTTGGAAAAGAGCGACTGTCAGCCAGTGAGATTTCACCACTCATATTAGCTCGACCACCCAAGACGACCCTTTAAATATCTCCCACGCGGTTTTATCCAGGCAACTTCCCTGGCCCGTGTCCACCGGACCAGGGAATATCGTCCAGGAAGCGCTGTACTCAATAAAGCCTTTTCTATTCCACACTTTGTGGCTATGCCCCTTCCTTCTTCCTTGGTGGGAAAAAATACCTTTCAGGTAGCTCAGTTGGTTTGAACATCGTCTCAAACGCCAAGGTTGTGAATTCAAACCTGACCAGGTGTTGGGCAGATAAAATATATTATGCTCACTTTGTTAAAGATGGTGCTGCCCAGCCTGACCTGTGGTGGCACAGTGGATAAAGCGTCGAGCTAGGAACACTGAGGTCGCCAGTTCAAAACCCTGCACTGGTCTGGTCAAAGCACATATGGGAGTTGATGCTTCTAGCTCCTCCCCCCTTTCTCTCTCTCTCTCAGTCTGTGTCTCCTCTCTAAAATGAATAAATAAAAATAAATTAAAAAAACTTAAAAAAAAAAAAAAAGATGGCGCTGCCCACATGGAAGCCCATCACCCAGGTGATACTATTCGTTTCCCTTCTTGCTTGGGATAGGTGTGATTGTATTAATGTGTGTTGGGGGACAGGCTGTATGCAGGAAGGATCCTTATAGCCTAGGCCAATGATGGGCAATCTTTTGAGCTTGGTGTGTCAAAATTCGCCAAAAAACTGAGCATAACTTGGGTGGTGTGTCACTTTGAGAAAAACGGCCTAACTGGAAGTCCCAGAACTAGATGCTCTGTGCTGGAGTTCCGTTGTTATGGCCTACAGACCTCCGGCACAGAGTGTCTACACTGCAGCAAATGTTTTATCCTCTGCTACTGCACCTGGCCGTGCAGGAGCCGATGATGAAACGTCCTTCTCAGCATGGGGACCCATACTTCTCTGGTATGCAGCCACATGCAGCTGCGTGTCATTGAAAATGGCTACGCGTGTCAGTGCTGACACACGTGTTATAGGTTCGCCATCACGGGTCTAAGGCTTAGTCTTAAAACTTTTTTGATGTAGGGTGGTGCACTCTCATGAGGAATCCCATCATGCCTTAGATAAGTGACTTTGTATCAGAGACTTCCTTGTTTGTATATTGGATTAAAGATTTTGAATCTATACTATAAAATTGGGCAGACCCAGAGCTTGCCCTCTCTTTGTTCCTGAGATTAGCATTAGAGAGAGAGCAGAAAAGGGCCATGTGGAGGAGAGGAGAAGCAGCCAAGATGGTGAAGGGCTGAAGGAGAAGCCAGTTTGTGTGCAGTTTGTACAGAGAGAAGGAGATGGGGAACAGAAGTGAATAAGGCTAGTGAGCTAAAAACCTTTGATTCTAGGAAACTTGGATAAGTCAGTAGCTTTGTGAGCACTGAATGAGTGGGTTTTGGAGCCCAGTGTGTGTTTTTACTTGCCTGCTGGGTGCAAGCTAAGATTAAAGCTAATGGCCCACCAGTTCTTGGCTCCGTTGATTCATTACCAACTGTCCGAATCAAATGCGAACCTGCATGATCCAGGTGGCTGTGATGATGGCCGTGCCTACTTACTTTACACCAGGGCACATACAAGAATCAACCAATCAAAGCATGAATAAGTGGAACAACAAATCCATGTTTCTCTCTCATTCCCTTTCTCGAAAATTAAAAAAAAAAAAGAAGGGATTATGGGAAGAATACGCATGAGTCTAAACTAAGATACCAAAAATAAGGGAAGTGCACAGATCCATCTTTGTATTTTTCCACTGCTTGTGGGAAGGAATTTTTATATCATCTTTTCAGATCTTTGGGAGATAAGATCATAGGTAAGGTTCCTGACGCCAGACATTTAGAACCAGATTATAGAGGACCCTGACTGCCAGATTCTTTATTTTATATTCCTTGGCAAACTGTTTAATGGATACAAGCTCATTTCTGCCAATGAAAAATAAGGAGTATACTTTTTATCATTGGGTTGCTGTTAGATTAAATAAGATGGAATTGTGACTGGTTTTCAGTAAACAATGCACAAATTAACTTTTAAACCTTCCTTCAAAATTTTTTAGACTATCTGGTTAAACCCAAATTGCTCCTGACTAGGTGGTGGCACAGTGGATAGAGTGCTGGACCGGTACACAGAGGACCCAAGTTTGAAACCCCGAGGTCACCAGCTTAAGCCCAAATTCGCTGGCTTGGGCAAAAGGGGTCACTTCATCTGCTGTAGCCCCCGGTCAAGGCATATATGAGAAAGCAATCAATGAGCAACTAAAGTGACGCAACGAAGAATTGATGCTTCTCATCTCTCTCCCTTCCTATCTGTCTGTCCCTATCTGTCCCTCTGTCACAAACAACAACAAAAAACTCAAATTGCTTCGCCCTTGCCAGATGGCTCAGTTGGTTAGAGCAGTGCCCTGAAGTGCAGAGGTTGCTGGTTCGATTCCCCATCAGGGCACATACAGGAACAGATTAATGTTCCTGTCTCTCTCCTCCTTCCTTGTTCTCTAAAATCAACAAAATAAACATAAAAAAAAAAACCTAAACTGCATCTTAGCATTGCACTATGATCAAGATGTCAGTGAGACTGTAAAAGCTAAGGAGGGCCCACAAAAATTGCATCACTTTTCTTATTCCTCAGATGAAGGAGGCTAGCAGTGACAGTTAAAAAAAAAAAAGTCACAAACCTAAAGTCATTACACAAATTCTCATTATTCCCATCCTTACCAAATCAAGAAAAAAAAATGTACCTAGTCTGAATGTTGCTTCTCTCCAGGTTTTCTCTAAGTGCTATCGAAAGTTGCATCCTATGAGAGGAAAAAGAAAACATGGACAACATTTATGGTATACTAAAATTTTTTTTTAAATATAAAAGTTAAAGATTGATTTCTGTTTAAATATAACATAAAACATAAACAGGTTTTAAAACAGTATTGTAAATGGTGTTATATTGAGTTTTATACTTGAAACCTACATAGTTTGGCGAACCATGTAAACCCAATAAATTAAAAAAACATCAATTATACTGCATGGGAAATACTTGATAAGTAAGTCACAGAAATGTAAAAACACTAAGGTGGATGGGGCTGTTGCATGTGGTTGTGCCTTGCCAGGCTGAAAGGCCTTGTGACCTGGATGGAATCCATCCTGAGCTTAATTCTTTCTCTAAGGTATCCACCTTGGTGCCCGGAGGAAGTAACAAGCATTAAGGCACTACAGAGATCAACAAGGGCCTGAAACAAAGAGTTAGGGAATACAAAGCCACATTTATCTGTAAACTTTAAAATATACCTATATACAGCCTGACCAGGTGGTGGCGCAGTGGATAGAGCGTCGGACTAGGATGCGTAAGACCCCGGTTTGAGACCCTGAGGTCGCCAGCTTGAGTGTGGGCTCATCTGGCTTGAGCAAAAGCTCGCCAGCTTGGACCCAAGGTCGCTGGCTCCAGCAAGGGGTTGCTTGGTCTGCTGAAGGCTCGGGGTCAAGGCACATGTGAGAAAGCAATCAATGAACAACTAAGGTGTCGCAACGGCAACGAAAAACTAATGACTGATGCTTCTCATCTCTCTCCGTCCCTATCTATCCATCTCTCTGACTCTCTCTCTGTCCCTGTAAAACAAATAAATAAATAAATAAACAAACAAATAAATAAATAAATAAATAAATAAGGTTTTAAAATATACCTATATACCAGTGGTTCTTAACCTTTTTTGAGGTACCGAACCCACAAGTTTCAAATGCGCATTCACTGAACCCTTCTTTAGTAATAAATAAAACATGATTTTTTCCCCCCAATTCAAAACATTGACAAGCGATCAATATATCCAAAATAAAGAACTTTAAAAATTCCAACAACAAAAACCCAAACAATCCAATAGCTCGTTGGTTAGAGCAGTGGTTCTTAACCTTTTTTGAGGTACTGACCCCACCAGTTTCATATGCGCATTCACCGAACCCTTCTTTAGTGATAAATATGATTTTTTTTCCAAATTCAAGACATAGGTATATGTTTTTTTACTGGTGCACAAAATGAGCCGTGCATAAACATCACCTTGCTCAAAGAAAAAAACCAACAAAGTACATGAACTCACAACAAATTACGGTATTACTTTATTCTGGCCTCCACAGCAGAGGCTTCTCTGAATCCCTGAGACCGACTCATTGAACCCCTAGGGTTCGATAGAACCCAGGTTAAGAACCATTGCTATATACAAACAAACTCCACAAATCACTTTTAAATTCAAAGAGCTAATAAGTAATAAGGCAATCAACTCAACAACAAGAGAGCCCTCCCCTTTTGTCACATACAAGAGAATTCTATTCATTAAAAAGAGATCTCCTAATACCTCTGAAGTCACCTCAGTTAAAAAATATGATCTACATAATGAGCCAGCATTCAAGATGGAAAAAAAGCTCACTGTCAGAAGCAATTAAAAGTGCTTTAAACTACTTTTCAATTAAATGTATGAAGAAATTCATCTGGGAAAGCCAGAAATACAAAAGAATAATATTAAAAGGCTATTCACTTAATTGAGATTATTAATTTATCAAGTCCATAAGAGATCATGTTTATTTTATTAACAACTATGTAACACTTAGCACAAAGTTTAGGACATAGCAAGCACTCAAATATTTGTTGAATAAATTTTAATATATAGATGAAAAACTTATAACTAAAAATATATTTATTTAAACTCAATGATAATTCTTTTATTCAATTAACAGTTATTGGAATAAACAATTCCACATAATCCTTTCAAACACTGAATGGGATTTAACCTCAAATTTCTATTGCCTTGACTGACACCGGCCTTATTAGTCCTATATTATGTAACTTCAAATAAAGATATTAATGAATGATGTAACTTCTCTCAGTGCTCAAAATTTGTGACCATTATCCAATCAATTTTTGCTTAATTAATTTAAACTAAAATATTTTCTCCATCTTGAGTCATATCCGTTTTGCACAGTTCACAATGCTTATACTTGAAATGTAATTACCTGTCTAATGCAACCTTGTTTATATCAAAAGCAATTTTCACCTCTTCAATTTCTTTTTCCAGGTCTTCAATTTTACTATCAAAGAAGCATGTACAAAAGAATTTTAGCAATATCAGAAAAAGTCTATTAGAATAAATGTATAAAGTAAACCTTTGAAAAAAGTAAAATGCCTCAATCTAAATAAAAGTACTCTTAGGCTCACCACACCAATGCACTTACAGATTTGGTAAACTGATGTCTCCTGAGATACTTTGATAAATATCTTGTTAAGGAATGCCAAAGTGCTAATAGGATCACTCATGTATATGTAAGTCTACAATCCCATATCAACAAGTTCTCAATACATGCATGACAAATTACTTGGGAAATAAAGGTGAAAAAAAGAAAGTGTTATAACATGGATATTGTTGGTGAAAAAAGTTTGTAAAATATGATTTTTGTTTGCTTACTTATAGTTTGCATTAGTGGCTGGGCGGCGCCAGGTTTATGTGGTCTGTGAAATTGCAAATTACATTCTTGCTTGGGAAGGGCCATTGTTTTGCTAATATTTGCTGGAGGAGAGGTTTTCATGCAAGAGTTTTGAAAAGAGAGGAGAAAGAAGCCATCTTTGAAGAGTGAGAGAGGAGAGAATGCAGAGTGCTGAGGAAGCAGCCATGTTTGTGCAGAGAGAGAGAGGAGTGCAGATGGGGAACCAGAGCTGAGGGGCTTCGTGAGTTCCACTGAGACTGGTGGGGCGTTTGATTTCAGGAGGAACTGGAGAATGTGTCAGGGCTTTGGGAGTCCTGAATAAAAAGGGAAGTGTTTTCCCTGCCTGTTTGCCTGTGGCCAGTCCCAGACTTTAATAAAGGAATGGCCCACCATTTTTTGGCTACATTGTTTCTTTACCGTCTGTCCGAATACAATGTGAACTTGCATGTGCATGGCCACTATGGCAGCAGCCCTTGGCCATGCAGATATTGTTAATAAATTTTAGTAAAAACCACTAATAAAACTAAAATATAACATACGTTTCAATTTGCTTTTCTGGAATGATTTCTTCTGGAGTTTTTTCTTTATCTACAAATAAATATTTTGAAGTTAGCAACATTTTATAACAGTGCTGTTCAGAAACATAACGCAAGCCACAAATGCACACGAAATATGTAATTTTAAATTTCTAGTTTCCACATTACAAAAGAAACAAGTAAAAATAATTTTAATATTGCTTATTTAACCCAACAGATCTAAAACAGCACCAGTAAAGTATTTTCCGCCGAGGAAGAAAGAAGGACATAGCCACCAAGTGTGGACAAGCAAAAGCTTTATTTAGAGTGCTCCCTGGTGAGGTTCACTAGTCCGCAAGGCAGGGGTGGGGTGGGGGTGGGGTAATTTATAGCGTTGGTAAGGTGGTGGTGGGTGGTGAAATATCATTGGCTGACAGACAGTCGTTCTTTTTCAAAATGCTCCTGGGCTGTTTCTTCTGGCGGGCATGGGCACGTGTAGTTCCTCATGTGACCTTCCCCCATTACCAATTGACCTCACAGTATCATTTCAACAGGTAATCAATTTAAAATTGTTAATGCAATATTTCACAATCTTTTCTTCTCTGCATATTTTACATTTACAGCCCTTCTCAATGAGGACTAACATTTCAAGTGTTCCAACAGTCATACAGCTAGTGGCTACCATATTTCACAGAACAGTTTTAAAATTATAGAAAATAAAAGGGAGTAAAATATGAACAAGATCAATATAAAAAAATTAGTATGTCTACACAAATTGGAAGTTATAATTTAAAAATACCATGTACAATTGCATTCAAAAACAGGAAATACTCAAAAATGAATTTAACAAAATATGAGTATGGCCTCTACACTGAACACTACTGTAGGTAAGGACTACATGCTGAATCTGACAAGCTCAGGGAAAGCTCGGTAGCCTTACAGGCTCAGGGACCTAAAATAAACACACAGGATGGTCTAAAATGGAAAGTTTTAACTTAACTAAAAGCAGTTTATGGTGGGTAGTCATGTACTAGGAAGTTATTCTCTATCTGGACTAAGGTCAATGCTTGTTTTGAAGCTTGTCTGTTGCCTTTATTATTATTATTCTTATTGTTTTCACAGGGACAGAGAGAGAGCCAGAGGGATAGACAGACAGGAACAGAGAGAGATGAGAAGCATCAATCATCAGTTTTTTTGTTGCAGCTCCTTAGTTGTTCATTGACTGCTTTCTCACATGTGCCTTGACTGCGGGCCTTCAGCAGGCTGAACAACCCCTTGCTCGAGCCAGTGACCCTGGGTCCAAGCTGGTGAGCTTTTTGCTCAAGCAGATGAGCCCGCACTCAAACTGGCGACCTCGGGTCTCGAACCTGGGTCTTCCGCTCTATCCACTGCGCCACCGCCTGGTCAGGTGTCTGTTGCCTTTTGCATCTACAATAATATACCTGATAACATGCCTTTGAAATGTAGGGGTAATCTTTCCCTGTCCCCCTCAGGGCTAGCATCCCACCAGAGCAGGAACCAACAAACGCCTTCATTGTTATTATCGTGTTAATTACTGTAAAGCCAGTAGTTGAGGCCACCATCATAGCCACCTGGAGAATGCAGGTTCACATTTGATTCAGACAGTTGGTAATGAAGCAACGGAGCTAAGAACTGGTGAGCCATCAGCTTTAATTCTAGCTTGCACCTGGCGGGCAAGCAAATTTGGACACTGGGGTCCAAAACCCAATCATTCAGTACTTACAAAGCTACTGATAACAGAGTTTCCTAGAATCAAAGGTTTCTAGCTCACCAGACTTATTCACCTCTGTTCCCCATCTCCTTTTCCAGAGCTTACTCTGCTCAAACTGGCTTCTTCCTCAGCACTCCGCTATCTTGGCTGCTTCTCCTTTCCTCCACGTAGCCTTAATCTGCTCTCCTCTCTAATACTAACCTCAGGAACCAAGAGCAAGCTCCCTATCCACCCCACTTTATAGTGCAGAAATCCAAACCCTTAATCCAATCTACAAACAAGGAAGTCTCTGATAGAAAGCCACTTATCTGAGGCATAATGGGAGGATTCCTCATGAGAGTGCACCACCCCACATCATGCAATCAGTCAAGGGTGTGGGGAAAAGCTTACTCTTAAAACTCGCACGTGGGCAGCACCATCTTTAGCGAAGTGAGCATAATATATTTTATCTGCCCAACATTTACCTTACACATTTTATGCTGTTAGGCAGATAAAATATACTATGCTCACTTTGTTAAAGATGGTGCTGTCCATGGGGAAGCCCATTGCCCAGGTGATATTAGTAGCCCTTATGCTTGGGATGGGCGTAATTATATTATTGTGTGTGGGGGACAGGCTGTAAGCAGGCAGGGTTGTTATAGCCCAAGGTTTAGTTTTAAGAGTAAGCTTTTTCTTTGTTATATATGTGTGGGTCTCTTTCTTGGCTCTTTCCTATATTCCCTTGAGGCATTTGACTGTGCTTACAGTAGAACCAGACTGTCTTGATTACAGTAGCTTTACAGTAAATCTTGATATTAGCTACTGTAAGTCCTCTAACTTTGTTCACCTTTGTCAAAATGGTTTTGACTATTCCAGGTCCTTTGCATTTCTATATGCATTTTAAAATCAGCTTTTTTTCTGTAGAACAATTTCTATACATTGATAGAATTTGACTGGGATTTGTTTAGGCTCTTTAGATCAATTTGGGGGAATTGTTACATTAGCGATATATATTCTTTTAATACATGTACATTCTATGTCTTTACATTAAAATATTTGGTAGTGTCAACGTAAAAAACACTTCCAAACCTGCAAAAACTTATATGAGTTTATTTGAGCCAAACTGTCAACAATTGCCAGGAAGCAGAGTCTCAACAAATTGAGAAAGTGATCCAGAAAATGGCAGTTTCACCACTTATTTTATACATTAGAATCAAAGGGGTTACATGAAATTGGTGATAGATTAGGGAGGCAGAAAAGCAGGGAAATCTCTGGGATTGGATAAAAAGTAAAGATATATATATTAAAACTTCTGTTACATAGAGAGGCATATGTAAAGCCAGTGGCCAAGGCCACCATCACTGCCGCCTGGCTCATACTACTAGAAAAATTGAATTTCCAATGGAGAAAAATGAACCTTAACTTAGTTCACACCACACACAAAAATTAACTCAAAAAAGATCAGACCTGCCTGACCAGGCGGTGGCACAGTGGATAGAGCGTTGGACTGGGATGCGGAAGACCCAGGTTCGAGACCCCGAGGTCGTCAGCTTGAGTGCGGGCCCATCTGGCTTGAGCGAAAGCTCGCCAGCTTGGACCCAAGGTCGCTGGCTCCAGCGAGGGGTTGCTCCGTCTGCTGAAGGCCCACGGTCAAGTCAAGGCACATAATGAGAAAGCAATCAATGAACAACTAAGATGTCACAATGGCAACGAAAAACTGATCATTGATGCTTTTCAACTCTCTCCCTCTCTCCGTTCCTGTCTGTCTGTCCCTATCTATCCCTCTCTCTGACTCTCACTCTGTCCCTGTAAAAAAAAAAAAAAAAAAAAAAAAAAAAGATCAGACTTGAATGTTAAGCATAAAACTTCTAGAACAAAACAGGAGAAAATCTTTGTGACCGTGAGGTAGTAACAGATTTCCTAGATAAAAACTCAATCTCAGAAAGTCTCACAATCTGCCTGACCAGTGATGGCACAGGTTTGACTCCAGGGTTGCCGGCTAGAGTGTGGGATCATAGACATGACCCCATGGTTGCTGGCTTGAGCAAGATGTCACTGGCTCAGCAGGAGGCCCCCTCTGTCAAGGCATGTTATGAGAAACAATTAGTGAACAACTAAAGCGCTGCACCTGTAAGCCGATACTTCTCATCTCTCTTCTTTCCTGTCTCTCTTGCTAGAAAAATAAAAAACTTGAGCAGAGTCTAAAAATTACCTAAATTCAAACACAGATTTAGAAGAAGTGATTCAGACATCTATGAGACCCCTTGTTTTAACTGTGTTAAATCACAGTTCTTGATCCAGCATTATTTGGTTTTATTTTTCAAGCTTATTCAGAGAAAGAAAGGTTCATCAAACTTACCTTTATGCCTGACCAGGTGATAATGCAGTGGATAGAGCGTTGAACTGGGACGCAGAGGACCCAGGTTCAAAACCCCAAGGTCACTGGCTTGAGTGCAGGATCATAGACATGACCCCAAGGTAGCTGGCTTGAAGCCCAAGGTCGCTGGCTTGTGCAAGGGGTCACTTGGTCTGCTGTAGCCTCCCCCCTCCCCACCAAGGCACATATGAGAAAGCAATCAATGGTGGCAGAACAAAGAATTGAATTTTCTCATCTCTCTCCCTCCTGTTTGTCTGTGTCACAAAATAAACCCCCAAAACTTACCTTTTTGACCCAAGGGTTTATGGATCAGGTGGCAATAAGTGATTACTATATTAGGAAGGGTAGCAAGATCTGATTCCTTAAGCTCATCAGGACTTCTCAATTCTCTGATCAATAGGACTTAATCTTGTCATTGTTATTTAGTTGTTTTATGTCTATTTCCTGAATCCCTAACTAGTTCTGAAGGACCAGGGAAGCCTGTTTTTTTGCCTTCAATTAAAAAAAATTTTTATTGAACTACTGGAGTGATACTGGTTAATAAAATTATACAGGTTTTAGGTGCACAATTCTACAATATGCTTTTTGCCTTCTTACATGGTATAGTAGTATAGCATTATGCTGCTACTCCTATTCCCTAAGAAAATAAATTTTTGTAAAGTTGATTTTCTTTTCCCTAGAGCACTGTTCATCATCAAACTCACAAAACCTTATTTGAAAATGCAAATACTTACTTGCATCAATCATTGATTTATATTCCAAAAGTTGTTGTTTTGTCTGTGCTCCCAGCCTGAAAACAGATAAAAAGGGACAGTCATATGTTTATTGAGGTTTCTACTCATTACTGTAAGATAAAGCAACTCATTATTTGGAAGCTAATGCAACAATATGAATATAAATAAAAAGAATTAAAGTCTACTTTGACCTCATTGTATTTATTTATTTATACAGAGACAGAAAGTTATAGAGAGGGACAGATATTTTACAGACAGACAGGAAGGGAGAGAGATGAGGAGAAGCATCACTTCTTTGTTGTGGCCCCTACGTTGTTCATTGATTGCTTTTTCATATGTGCTTGGGGGGGAGGGATCTATAGCAGAGTGAGTGACCTCTTGCTCAAGCCAGCAACCTTGGGATTGAAGCCAGCGACCTTGGGATTCAAGCCAGTGACCTTGGGCTCATCCCAGCAACCATGGAGTCATATCTATAATCCTAAACTCAAGCTGGATGAGCCTGAACTCAGGCCACAGACTTCGGGGTTTCAAACTTGGGTCCGCCACATCCTAGTCTGACGCTCTAACCGCTGTGCCGCCTGGTCAGGCTGGCCCTGTTGTATTTAAAATGCACATAAAGAACTTTAAGGCCTCAGAGTTTCGAAAATAATAAAATGGAATAGAGTGGAAAACAACATCTGTTTTGAGTGAAAGTTAAAATTTTGATTTTTAAATGTATTTTTAAAACGTTTTTATTGAGCCTGACCTGTGGTGGTGCAGTGGATAAAGCGTCAACCTGGGAACACTGAGGTCGCCAGTTCAAAACCCTGCACTGGTCTGGTCAAGGCATATATGGGAGTTGATGCTTCCAGCTCCTCCCCCCTTTCTCTCTTTCTCTATCTCTTTCTCACACTCTGTGTCTCCTCTCTAAAATGAATAAATAAATTTAAAAAAATTAAAAAAAAAAATTAAAGAAAACCACAAACGTTTTTATTGAATTTACTGGGGTGATAATGGTTAATAAAAACATATAGGTTTCAGGTGTACAAATTCTATAATATATCATCTGTATATATAAATCTATCCTTGTCCTGGCCAGTTAGCTCAGATGGTTAGAGTGTCATCCCCATACTCCAAGGTTGAGTGTTTAATTCCAAGTCAGGGCACATATAAAAAGCAATTAATGAATGCAAAATTAAGTGGAACAACAAATCGATGTCCCTTTCTCTCTCTTCTTTCCTCTCTCTCTCAAATCAATCAGTAAAATAAAATATTAAAAGGAGTAAATAACTTAAATAAATCTTTAATGGGCCACAGAGATGTGGGGGTTAATGAATACTGCTACACAAAAAAAATAGATGAAAATATGGAAGTCTGCAAATACTAATCAGTTACAACCAAATGGTAATATGCTCAGGTTAGAAAAGTAACAAAGCTACTAATCCTTGGATAGATAAGTAATTCAGTTTCTTAGTTGTCCTATGATTCTATTTAATTCAAAATCATACATAAACTAAGTAGAAAAGCTGTATGTAAATAGTAGTTATTAAGCTGTACTTAAAAGATGTTTTACACTTACATGGCAGTTTCATAAATCTGAAACTTGCTCTGTGGCTTTGAGACCTATTTTAAAGCTATAAATTATTAGACAAATTTCTACAACTCCAAGGCACAGTTATGTTTTAAAATTCCAAAAGAAAAGAGGAACCTGTTAGATGTTAATTAGGCTAGCATTTATAAGACACATCGAAGGATTAGTTCCTTTTTAGCTCATATAGAAAGATCTTTTATCTTCAATGTTTTATTTCATATTACAAGTAAGAGGGAATTTTTAAAGTGAGCTCGTGCACTTTGTCAAAGCCCTCCAAAGCAGTGAACCTGAAAAAAAGCTATAGTGCTTATTTAAGAAAAACAACTCTTGTTATGATTTAGAACAGTCTGCAAACTTCTTTATAAAAGCAAATATTTTAGGCTTTGTAAGCTATATGGGTCTCTGTTGTAAGCATTCGACTTAGCCCTTGTAGCAGGAAAGTTGTGATTCATTAACACTTTCTTAATGGCACTGAACTTTGAATTTTCTATTAAACAGTCTTCTTGTAATCCCCCCCTTAAAGACACAAAAACTATTCTTAGCTTGAGGGGGTGTCACACAAAAACAGGCAGTAAGGTGGGCTTGGTTGTGGTTTGCCCATTGGTTTAGAAGACTGATGCCCTTTCTCATCAAATCTTCCTGTATGGACCATAGTCGTGGCCCTAGATTAAGGTGACCAGACGTCCTGCTTTTTAAAAATTTGTTCCGCGGCATTTTTAAAAGGTCCTGATTTTTTGGAAAGAATGCACGAAAAGCTAGAGAACAGCGGGAGAACGGGAAGGGAATATATGGTTTTCAGCGGGGGAGACCCCGCCTCGACCTGGAAGTGCCCGCACTGCCACAAGAGCTGGCTGCCCTGTGCGGGACCCTGAAACAAAGAACTTCGGGCGGGACATACCTGCTGGGGCGGCGGCTGTTAAATAAATCCCCTAACTACCCATAAGCCCGCATCCTGGACGCAGGGAGCACTCGTGCAGCTCCGGCATCGGTTTCAGGACTGTGTAACCCGATCCCTCTGACTCACTCAAAATTTCCCATATAGTAATATTTCCAAAAATGATCTTTCTAATGACGTATCATTATTAAAAATATATATTGATAAGGAAAAGGTTAAATCTTGGGCATCAGCAGAAATCACAATAGAGAACAAATGCTTAGAAATATTTCATCATTTGGAAACAAACCATGTTCTATACAATAATGCACTAAAAATTGTGGAATACGTGCTGTCCTTACAAGGAACTAATGCTGCCACTGAATGCGTTTTTTCTACGCTAAATAAAGCGTGAACATCAGAAACATCACAATTAAGTGTTGAGACTTTGAAAGCCAATTTATGTGTGAAATATAACAAATTCTTGTGAAAAATTTCATGACCTTTTAAACGACAGCAATCTACTAAAAAAAATTCACTCAAATGAGAAATATGCCAAAGAATAAAATAATACTATTGTGAGGCCAGCATCCTGGCCAGTGCAGATTCACATTAGATTTGGACAGTCGGTAATGAAACAATGGAGCCAAGAACTGGTGAGCCATCTGCTTTAATCTTAGCTTGCACTCAGCGGGCAAGTAAAAACCCACTCATTCAATGCTCACAAAGCTGACTTATCTGAGTTTCCTAGAATCAAAGGTGTCTAGCTGACCAGACTTACTTCTGTTCCCCATCAGCTTCTCCAGCACAAACTCTGCTCAAACTGGCTTCTCCCTCAGCACTCCACCATCTTGGCTGCTTCTCCTGGCCTCCTCCACGTGGCCTTTCTCTGCTCTCCTCTCTAATGCTAACCTCAGAAACCGAGAGAGAGAGAGAGCAAGCCCCCAGTCTGCCCCACTTTATAGTATAGAAATCCAAACCTTTGATCCAACCTACAAACAAGGAAGTCTCTGATACAAAGTCACTTATCTGAGGCATAATGGGAGGATTCCTCATGAGAGTGCACCACCCCACATCATCCAATCAGCCAAGGGTGTGGGGAAAAGCTTACTCTTACAACTTCACGTGGGCAGCGCCGTCTTTAACAAAGTGAGCATAATATATAAAATCTGCCCAACAACTATACATAGTTTTTTTAATGTATTATATTTGTAAATTGTACTTTATGTTGAAATTTAAAAAATATATTACAATACTATTTTTGCATTCTATGAAAATTTTTTTTGCTTCATATAGACCAAAATTTTAATCAAGAACCCCCCCCCCCATGGTGTCCCGCTTTACCCATTTTAAAATCTGGTCACCTTACCCTAGATGAAGTTATTCACATGCAGGTT
Organism: Rhynchonycteris naso; assembly: GCA_037038555.1. NCBI lineage: Eukaryota > Metazoa > Chordata > Mammalia > Chiroptera > Emballonuridae > Rhynchonycteris > Rhynchonycteris naso. The sequence continues at coordinate 235,476,452 of CM072995.1, forward strand.
CCCATTGGATTCCCTAGACAGTAAAGAAACAGTAGAACCAGGGAAGGGTGGGTCATTCTTTTATTAAAGTCTCACACTGGCTAAGGAGCAAAATACACAGGGCTCTCAAAGCCACTGACACGTTCTCTGGTTCCACAACCAGGAGAATCTTCTCTGCTTTCTCCTAGAATCAAACGCCCCACCAGTCTCAGTGGAGCTCGTAAAAGCTCCTCACATCTGGTTCCCCATCTGCACACCTTCTTTCTCTGCACAAACTGGCTTCTTCATTCAGCATTCTGCATTCTCTCTGCTCTCCCTGCAAACATGGCTTTTCTCCTGCCTCTCCTCTTCCTTCTGCTCTTAACTTTCTGGTGCTAAGACCTCTCCTCCAACAAACATTAGCAAGACAACGGCCCTTCTTAAGCAGGAAGGTAATTTGCAATTTCACAGACCCACATACACCGGGCACTGCCCAGTGCAGTTTTTAACAATAAAAGTGAGCAAACTCAAAATAACAGATTTTACAAACTCATTTGCCCAACACTTCCCCTAGCAACAACTTAGGAAAAAGGTACAAAAAGCACCGTTGGTAGAAAATATAACGCATGAAATTTCTGAATCGAAAAGGGTTTTAACAGTAAAACAAAGAGGCGGGGCAACCTCCCTCTAGTAGCTCAGGACTAGGTTGCACTCCATAACCCGCTTGAAAATCGCGGCCCCTGGGTTTGAGCAGATAAGACATCTTGGGTGGGGAAAATTACAGCTCCGAAGGCTCTCAGGGCCCTGGGTACAATGCTGAACCCTTGCCACACACAATCTCATTTAACTCCCTTAGCAATTGTGATAGGAGGGTGTCATTTTTTTCTCTCCTTTCCGAAGATGAACGGGGATTTAAGAAACTTAATCGAATGACGCAACACGCAGATATTCAGCGACCCATATCTAGGCATTCAAAGAGAAAGGCGGTGCACTTCGTCACAGCGCACACTCGGTTCCGGGCCAGAGGGAACAACCTGAGCAGCAGGGTTATGGGGTTCTCAGGACGCGCCGCCTGGGAGCCTTCTTCTCCGGACTCCGCGGACCCAGCAGCGGATACACCCTCCATCCCGGCGAAGAGATACAGCGCAGGACGGTCTTAGAAAGGCCGTTTTTCCCGCCACCAAAGTGACGCACGGGAAGAACCAGAGCGCCGGCACGCCCCGCCCCACTCCTTCCGCCCTGAGGCACCGCCGCTTTCGTCCTGTACGGTTGCCACTGTTGTTTTTTTCGTGGCTCTGCTAATTTGAAATCGGTACAAACGAGAAGTTCGAAGAACTTGAAGCGTCAGCTCTTTCGAGTGCTGGGCTATAGCGGTCTAGTACATTGCCCGGTGCTGTCGGAAACCTCAGCATGGAGCGGGACACCCCAAAATAAAATATCATGCAGCCTTGGCGCTGGGACGTGGGACCGGCGAGACAGTCGGGTTTTGACCCCTGATGGCACTCCCTCCCCCGCGGCCTTGTTACGTGGTGTATCTGGTCAATTGGGAAAGAGTAGTATTAGGAGGTTAAGAAGACTTTGGTCTGAGCTCTTAAGTCCAGAGTTCTCGTTTGGCGGAATAACGAGTGGCCCAAGTTCAAATACACCCAGGCCACTAAGAGGCAGTGCAGATAGTTGAACTCTAGACATCCAGAGTGAAATTCCGCCGTCAGTAAAATGCACGTCAGTAAAATGCACATTCGTAACAGCGTTCGGTGGCCCCGAGTGTTAGCTGGTTGATTCGGCAGGTTAAACTTGACCTTCGCTGGGCAATGAGCAAGTAATGGAAAAAATGCTGGACATATAAATGGCGAATTGAGCTATATTTTTCTTTATGGACGGTGGTGTAAGGCACACTATCCTTGCGGTATAAGTCCAGCAGCTTGGATCTCACTCTCTTTTAAAATGTTATTTATTGATTTTAAAGAGAAAGAGATAAAGACAGAGACAGAAACATTGATATGTTCCTGTATGTGCCCTGACGAGCATTCTCTTCTATAGCCAGTCTCCCCTCAGTTACACTTGAGCACGTAGCTCTTCTTTTTTCCTCTCCATTATCAAATACAGGTCCTGGATAAAAGACACTGTAGGATGTAAATGAGATGTTAGGGTTCACCACTCCTTTCTCTTAACTCGTGGAAGAACATTCTTTCCTTTTATTGTTTTGTTTTACATGAAAATGATCCAATTTTTCTTTTTCCACCTTACCCGGATGTTTTACAAAATTAATCTCATCTTTCTAAGCAGTTTACTATCAGATGTCCACCGTCCAAATATGGGAAAAAAACAACGCAGTAGTTCTCCAATCTGAGCGTTTATCAAAATCATGGGAAGGCTGGCTAAAACATATTATTAGGCACTTAAATTACTAAGTTGTATTCCTAACAAGTTCTAGGTGATAATGATATTGCTGGTTGGGGACATTATGAGAACTTCTGCAGTAATGGGTTTTAACAGTAATTAAAAATAAAAATCCAGCCTGACCAGGCGGTGGCGCAGTGGATAGAGCGTCAGACTGGGATGCGGTAGACCCAGGTTGGAGACCCCAAGCTTGCCAGCTTGAGCGTGGGCCCATCTGGCTTGAGCAAAAGCTCCTCAGCTTAGACCCAAGGTCACTGGCTCCAGCAAGGGGTTGCTCAGTCTGCTGAAGGCCCCCCCGTCAAGGCACATGTGAGAAAGCAATCAATGAACAACTATGGTGTCGCAAGGGCAACGAAAAACTGATGATTGATGCTTCTCACCTCTTTCGGTTCCTGTCTGTCCATCCCTATCTATCCCTCTCTATGACTCTTTGTCCCTGTAAAAAAAAAAAAAAAAAAGAAAAGAAATAACCAGACAATAAATCTAGAATGAGGAACATTTTACAAGACAATGAATGTTCATGCCTTGAAAAACAAAAAGTATGTTGTTCCATATGGAAAAACAAGAGTCTTGATTGGATCCTGCAATAGAAAAAAGTTCAAGATGTTTATGGAACAACTGAGAAAATTTGAATATGTAATGCATATTATATATGAAATTATTAATTTTCTTAGTGTAACATATCGGTTATATAGGAAAACGACATTCTTAGATGTTAATTAAGTATTTTAAGATAACATCTTGACACCTGAAACTTAGTTTCAAATGGCTCTGAAAAAGGAAATAAACATATAGATGTAAACACATGTTTATATACCGCCCACTTCTCTCTCTTCAGCTATATTTTAATATTTACCTAAATAAATCAATAAAACTATGTCCCCTTTAGAAGATAAAATCCCTTCTTATGTCCGTGGAATATTTACAGAAGTCAATCAGGTACTCAGTCACAGAAAAAACATTGTTTTAAAACGACTTGTTACAGACCTAATCTTCAATACAATTAAAAATCACCAACATATAAATGTCTGACATAAAAATTTTAAGAGAAAATACTTAGAAAATGAGTGCTTAAATAATCTTCAGGTCAAAAAGGACCACAAAAGAAATTGTAAGTTAATCTGAAACTGTTGAAAAGAATTTCAGAAACAAGCTATCTCAGAGGAAAATGTATGAAGACTTTTATTATTAAAATACATTGAGTATTTAACTTAAATTAGAAAATAATCAATAAAGCCCTGGCTCGATGGCTCAGCTGGTTAGAACATTGACCGGAACTGCAGAGGTTGCCTGTTTGACCCCTGGTCAAGGCACATTGTTGTTGTGAGTCGGGGGCGCAAAGAGAGATCAGCAGACGAAATGTCAGTGAACTAGCAAAGGACCACTGCTTGCTCAGGCAAATGGCACCGAGTTCGTGCTGTGTCCTATTTTTATTCACAAAATTTCAAAAAAAAAAAAAGCTTGTTTACTTAGAAATTGGCATAGCATCAAGCATAACCTTTAATTAAGAATACATGGAATACATCTGCATGATAGCTTAATAACAATAAAATATCAAAAGGCATTAACTGTTATTGCTTTTATGGTTCCCAAAACATTCCTTTCTTTATCTCAAGAAATAGCCTTGAAGGGAACAGTAAAATCTTATGAGAATGTTTTACTGAGAAGAGTCTAGTAACCACCTTCAGTCACATAGACTTATTTCAGTGACTTGCCTTCGAGTCACAAAACAATTCTCTTGGCAAAACATTCTTTTCTTGTTGGCTGTGTTCCCATTCAAGGTCGTGCAATGGATTATTCCACTACAGCACACGCAGTAACAAACCAATGTTCCTGTTTTTCTCTCTCTAAAATCTATAAACTTTTTTTTATTTTTTTACAGAGACAGAGAGAGAGTCAGAGAGAGGGATAGATAGGGACAGACAGACAGGAACGGAGAGAGGTGAGAAGCATCAATCATTAGTTTTTCGTTGCCGTCGCAACACCTTAGTTGTTCATTGATTGCTTTCTCACATGTGACTTGACCGCGGGTCTTCAGCAGACCAAGCAAAGCAACCCCTTGCCAGATGGGCCCGCGTTCAAGCTGGCGAGCTCGGGGTCTCGAACCTGGGTCTTCCGTGTCCCAGGCCGACGCTCTAACCACTGAGCCACTGCCTGGTCAGGCAAAATCCATAAACTTTTTAAAAAAGAAAATAATAGAAAAAAGATGGTGATAATTAACATAAAAGCTAAAAGTACAAAACAAAGGTGGTAGAAATAACTCCAAAAATTATTTCAAAACACCAATAAGGATTTAATATCAGAACTGAGAAAGAAAATATAAAACTGTTATTCAGAAAGATTACTTATATTATGGGGCTCTACAGTTAAACATATAATTATAAAAATCTAGAATGGGCCCTGGCTGGGTAGCTCAGTTGGTTGGAGCATCATCCCGAAGCACAGAGGTTGCTGGTTTGATCCCCAGTCAGGGCACATACAGGAACAGATGTTCCTGTCTCTAATGCACTCTCCCTTTCTCTCTCTCTAAAGTCAATAAAATAAACATGTAAAAAATGATTAAAAAAAAATCTAGAATGGATAATAGAAGTAGAAAAAAAATCTGTAACTGTTATTATGGCCAGGTAGCTGGGTTGGTTAGGGCATAGTCCTGATACACCAAGGTTTTGAGTTTGATTTCTGGTGAGGGCATGTACAAGAATCAAGGCATATATAAGAATGAACCAATGAATGCATAATAAGTGGAAAATAAATTGATGTTTCTCAAATCAATAAATTAAAATATTTCTTTAAACCTCTAACAGACCAAAAGTCCATGGAAAATTACTTTTTAAGCAGCTCCAGGTCAGTGACTTTATACAGTGTGTTCGTAAAGTCATGGTGCACTTTTGCACAGTGTCCTGTCAAAAGTGCACCATGACTTTACGGACACACTGTAGTGTTTTTGTGACAGGAAGGGAGAGAGATGAGAAGCATCAACTCTTTGTTGTGGCACCTTAGTTGTTCATTGATTGCTTTCTCATATGTGCCTTGACTGGCGGGCTCCAGCAGACCACGTGACCCCTTTCTCAAGCCAGAGACCTTGGGCTGAAGCTGGAGAGCCTTGCTCAAACCAGATGAGCCCATGCTAAAGCTGGCAACCTTGGAGTTTTGAACCTGGGTCCTCTGTGTCCCAGGCCGATGCTCTATTCACTGTGCCACCACCTGGTCAGGTTATAGTTAGCTTTCGATGAATAAATAAGGACTTCAAATAAGGATTTCAACTTATAAAGACTTGAAAATGAAAATCTCTTTAATCCACCTTTAAGCTGGCAAAATAAGAAAAAAAAAACCAAAATGGTAGCAATAAAAACTGAGCCTATTTCCCAAATCAGATGCAAAATTTTTGAAATGAAACATTAACATTAAATCTATCACGAACAAGAATCATTTCACTTTAGAAAAACCTCTAACAAGGAACATTATATCAAGTTAAAAGAGAAAAGCCCCTAAAGATATCGTAAGCTGAAAAAGTAAATGGAATTCTACAGCCTTGCCTATAACAAGTCTAAATGAATAGAAAAATACTTAAAATATATAAAGACCACTTAAAGACTAACAGCAAAAATATTAAATGTTAATAATTTTTGAGATGTCCAACCCAGGAACAAGATAGGGATCTACCTTTCATTAGTGATTACTTTGGAAATTCTAATACAATAAATACCATAAATACTGAAAATTAAAATTTTGGATTTAAGGTCTAGAAACTTCACTGAAAACAAGTCAAGTAAAAAAACTGATGTTAGCTGGATAACAAAAATATATACAATCAGCAATAAAAATAAAGTGGAGCCCTGGCCGGGTAGCTCGGTTTGTTCGAGTCCTCCCAATAGGCCAAAGTTAAGGATTTGAACTCTGGTTAGGGCATATGCATGAATCAATCAAGGAATACATCAATAAGTAGAACAACAAATCACTGTTTTTCTCTTTTCCTCTCTCTTTCTCTAAAACCAATCAATAATAAAAGAACAAAGTGGAAATTAGATTCTATTCATAAGTGACCAAAACCCCAGTAATAAACTTGACAACCCGTCAAAAATGCACTTTTGTGGGGAACCTGGTATTAAGTCATTAGTAGACGAAAAAAAGGAAAGGCTTGACAAATGCAGCAATTATATAATTAAACTCTAACATTGTATTTCAAATATTCAGTAAGACTTGATGGAGATAAATGCTTCTGGGTAGAACAATGTCAGCACATTTCAAACTAGTACATAATGTATTATATATATAATATCTAATCAAAATCTCAAAAGCTTTATAGAAACATAATTTTAAAGTTGGTATGTATTTGATATATAGATGGGCCTGACGTTTCAGTTCAGTTGGATAGCCATGAATAGGCACCGATCTGGAATAAAGAATCCTTCCTTGGTACCACAGCAATTAGAGATCTAAATGGGAACTTTTTAAGAGACAGGAAGGGAGAGAGAGAAGCATCAACCTGTAATTGCAGCACTTTTAGTTCATTGATTGCTTCTCATTTATGCCTTGATGGAGGGAATGGCTCTAGCTGGGTCAGTGACCCCTTGATCAAAGCAGGAACCTTGGGCTTTAAGTCAGTGACCATGCGGTCATGTCAATGATCCCATGCTCAAGCCAGCAATCATGTGCTCAAGAGGGTGAGCCTGCACTCAAGCTAGTGACCTTGAGGTTTCAAACCTGGGACCTCAGCATCCAAGGTTGATGCTCTCTCCACTGTGCCACCACTGGTCAGGCACTAAATAGGAAAATCTTTTTAATTTTAGAAAATATTTATGGTTTTGGGATTGAGTTGGCCTTAATACTGAAAATCTAAAAGCAACTTCAGAAAAATGTAGACTTAATGATATAAAATCCTTTAGCCCTGGCTGGTTGGCTTAGTGGTAGAGCAGTAGAGCGACGGATGTCCCATGTTTGATTCCTCGTCAGGGCATGTAGGAGAGGTGACCATCTGTTTCTCCACCTTTTTTTTTTCCCCTTTCTCTCTTCCCCTCCCACAGCCATGCTTGATTGGTTCCAGTGAATTGGCCCCAGGTGCTGAGGATGGCTCTGTGCCCTCCACCTCAGTGCTAAAAAAACCAAAAATGGCTGGGTTGCTGAGCAATGGAGCAAGGGTCCAGATGGGCAGAGCATCACCCCCTAGTGGGCTTGCTGAGTGGATCCTGGTTGGGGCACATACGGTAGTCTTTCTTTCTGCCTCCCCTCCTCTCACTAAAATTAAAAAAAAACTTTAGGTGTCTGTATGGCAAATGACAGCATAAACAGTTACATATTGTTAAGTGACACTGAGAGTCATCTAGCAGTTATCTGCTAGAAGTGAAAACACACATTCTTTGGAGAACCCAGTGTACATCAAAAGAGACATGGTATTTAATGATATTTAAACAGCATTGTCTATAGGGGCAAAGAAAAAGAAAGCTATCTGAATATCAACAGAATGATTGAATCCATTATAGTATACTATGGAATGTAATATCCAAATACAGTCAGTCTATACACATTTCAAGGAACTGCTGAGCTTGTAGAACAATCTGTTCTTTAACACCTCCACAGCAATTTACATACATGTTTATGTTTACGGAAGTCATGAAAGGATACATCCCAAACTGTTGATATCCTTCAGGTGTATAGGATTGAGATGGAAAAAGTTAGGGAAAGGGTAAAATAAACTTTTAAAGACACTTGTATGTTTAAGGTACCTTTTTATTTCCTCAACCAATAAACAAAAAGTCAAGTAGGTTTAGAATATAAAGTTCTTATTTTTCCAAGTTAAAAAGTTGATACTAAATTTGATAACTTAATAAATTGTGGTTAAAGTAGATTTTTAGAATTATGGCAACAATCAGAAGAAAGAGAAAACAGGAGGACTAGGGATGAGGTGGCAAACTTTCATTTAAATAGAACAAGACAGCAGATTCTCCAAGATAAAGGTTTACGTGCAGTATGCCCGATGAAGTAAGCATTATGTCTTCATGATCTCAGTAATTCATACTAATAAAATGCCAGGTACATAAAACATGAACCATATAATCAACAATTATATATATTAGTTGGGTCCCATTAACTGAAAGCACTTTTTTACATTCTGCATTCCCCACATATCTTTAAGACACCTTTTAAGGTACCTAGAGTAGGAAGTAGTCACATTCAAATCAATTAAGGTATAAGAAGTAAAAAGGACCAAAGCTTTATTTAAAGTAAGTAAATGTAACATAATATATACAGATAGCACATGGTGCCAATTGTATTTGCAGTTATTACAGCACTCCAAATTAAGTTTACAAGTTACACCTTTGCCACAGCCTTGGCTAAATCTTGAACTAGTGCAGAATTCAGCTGTGCTAGAGTGCTGATCTTAGCATGCTTAGACGTGGCATACTTGTTCTTGATAGTCTGGAAGAGAAAAGCATAGTAATTATGAAGGACAAGAGGAAAACAAGATCCAGAGATGCAGATACTCACGCAAATGATCAAGTCCTTAAAAAAAGCTATCCATTTGCAGGCATGAAATCTTAATTATTTTCACTTTTCCCACAACATCCTGAAGTGTCACTAATTGACTTACCATGTGCTTTGTAAGCCCGCGATTCACCATGATTATATTCTTAGCGAAGTGTTGCATAACAAGAAGAAGGGATTCTTCGGTGTATGACAGGTAATGCTGCAGAAGTGGTGTCTAAGACAAGAATTGTTAAAAATGCTTGTAAATAAGTTTTCAGAGCCTGACCAGGCGGTGGCGCAGTGGATAAAGTGTTGAACTGAGATGCCGAGGACTCAGGTTCGAGACCCTGAGGTCGCCAGCTTGAGTGCGGGCTCTTCTGGTTTGAGCAAAAGTTCACCAGCTTGAGCCCAAGGTCGCTGGCTTGAGCAAGGGGTCACTTGGTCTGCTGTAGCCCCCTCCCCCCGTCAAGGCACATGTGAGAAAGCAAACAATGAAAAACTAAGGAGCTGCCATAAAGAATTGATATTTCTCATTTCTAACTTCCTGTCTATCTGTCCCTCTCTGACTCTCCCTGTCTCTGCCACAAAAAAAAAAGTTGTCAGAAAACTTATAGATGTTATTCAAGGGTAGGGTAGGGAGATGGATACTATATGACTGATAATAATTGCAATTTAAAACAGGCTTAAGACCCTTCTTCCCTAGGCACTCTTCTTTCATGCTTCTGGGAGAGTGTGCTTAAACCTACTCTACACTGATGTGCTCAACCGATATACTTTTCTAATTGCTGACTTGTCCACCCCGATGTAGACTCAAAATTTCCTGAGGCCCACTTTTTCATTCATAGTTCTATTCCTTGACCTATGGTAGCACATGGAACTTAGAAATACTTGTTGAGTCAGTGAATATGAATCAATCAACTTCTAGTATTTGACCTGCCTGAACTTCTCCATCTGTAAAGAGTAGCAGCTGCTCTGCCTTTCTCACAGGGATATAGAAAGATGAAATCAGGTAATGAAATGAAAGCATTCTTTGAAGACATCACAAACATCACATCATTTTTAATCACTCCCTCCATAGATGCCATATTTAGAAACCATTTGAACTGTTTTTTTAGATTTTATTTATTCATTTTAGAGAGAAGAGAGTGAGTGAGTGAGAGAGAGAGAGAGAGAGAAAGAGAACAGGGGAGGAGCAGGAAGCATCAATTCCCACATGTGCCTTGACTGGGTAAGCTCAGGGCCTCGAACTGGCAACCTCAGGATTCTAGGTTGAACGCTTTATCCACTGCGCCACCACAGGCCAGGCTGAACTGTTTTTGTTTTTTTTTTTTTTTTAAATTTTTATTTTTATTTTATTTATTTTAGAGAGGAGACACAGAGAGAGAGAGAGAGAGAGAGAGAGAGAGAAAGGGGGGAGGAGCTGGAAGCATCAACTCCCATATGTGCCTTGACCAGACTAGTGCAGGGTTTTGAACTGGCGACCTCAGTGTTCCCAGGTCGACGCTTTATCCACTGCGCCACCACAGGTCAGGCCTGAACTGTTTTTTAATGAAACCACTTCTGTATTATTTACAATTTAAAAGCTTAGAGCAACCTAGGTCTATGGGACAGAACTTACCCATTCGCCATTATCGAGAATCTTCAGTGCTAAACAAAAAGCTCCTGCCGCAATCTCAGAAGGAGGAAAGTGCACCATTTCGTAGTCTAGCATACTTAGTTCCATCAGGTATTTGGCCAAAGTATGTTGCTCCACATCAACCTGGAACCAAATCCACTCATAGGTCACTGAGCTTCTGTGCCTTGCCAATAACCAATACGTCCATAATGGTAACTACAAATGTCTAGAAATTCTCAAGTGCAATTGCCACAGAAGACCTTAATATTAACATACAGCCTGACTGGAAATAATGTCTATCCCTTCCCCATGTAGTTAGGTTTAAGTCAGTTAAATTATATCTACGTGGTCAACAGTACTCTCTACTGTACCACACCAAAGGTTTCTCAAGAGATTGATACCTCTCCAATTTTAGATGCTCTGCGAAGGAAATGCAGGGGTAGAGGGCGACCCACACCAAAATTTAAAGCTCTCAGAATCTTCATTTCCATCTGTCTGATTTGGAGCTTAGTGTAAGTGTTGTCAGTCACAAAGGCAAAGTCACCGATTTCTGGAGGGTACATTTCTTCATATTTGCTCGCAATAAACATAGCAGTGACACCGACCAGCTGCAGCATCTTCTTGGGCACAGGATAATTCTGCATGGGAATTTCAACTGAATAAGTAATGTTTTTGAAAACACATATTATACAAACTATGAAAGAGATGGGGAGACATGCTCCAAGAACAAAATCTCTGATAACCCTATTCCCCAAAACAGATCTGACTCAGCTAGTAACCTGGAATGGAGAACCCTCAATTACTTAATTATGCTCACCTGCATGAACCGATCAATAATGGAAACAGTCATGTACATGGTCTCCTGAAGTAACCTGAATTTCATTTGAACCTGTACCAGCCAATCAATTAGGATGGCTCTCATGTTTCCAGTGACTTCACGACCCAGTAGGTATTTTGGTTTGACTGCTTGCTCTTGCTGTGAAAGAAATGCTAATTATTATCAGAAGCAAGACTCAACATGACATTTCTGACCAGAAATATTAAGTCATCACAGAATAGCTGTTAAGCATTTATCTCTAAGTCCTTAATTCAATTTTTCATATGGTCACTATAAACAGCCGTATCACTGAAAAAGAAAAACAGAAAAAACAAAAACAAAACAAAACTGCAAACATTAAGTAGGACAGTGTGATAAGTTTTTCATATTGGCAGATCTTATATTCATTTCACCACTGCTGCTGCTGCCTCATACTCTGTACCCACTTCTTCCCACTAAGACTCTAACCCGGAACCTGAGCTTTAGAAACAAAAACAAAACAAAATAGCAGAAATTCTCAGATCAGCTGGAACCCATGTGCTACCATTCTCTTGCCCTGGAGTGTAAACCCCCAAACACCACAGATAAGAATGAACCATCAGGGACCAGCACATACATCTGCAAAATCCACTCTCCAAAGTTAGAACATGAACTTCAAAAAGGGAGAAGAAACCCAAAGCAGAAGGCTGGGGTGGGCAAGGAAGTCAACTTGCAGGATAACTGTGTAGAAATGGAAATGTCTCAAAGAAATAGGCAAGAGACTGAAGATGTTAATAATGTCAAGAGAAAAGCATGCATTATAAAAAACTGGGCAAATCTGGTAACTGTACAGCTTATGTTGCTAGCATACAGAACCCTTACATTTTTGGGGGCGGGAGGTAGACAAATGCCACTAATGCAAAGTTTCAGAAGTAGGATGAAATAAAAGAAAAACCGAAAACCTTTAGATTTTTTTTCCCCAGGAACAGAGAGAGGTGAGAAGCATCAATCATTAGTTTTTCATTGCCGTTGCAACACCATAGTTGTTCACTTATTGCTTTCTCACATGTGCCTTGACCACAGGCCTTCAGCAGACCGAGCCACCACTTGCTGAAGCCAGCGACCTTGGGTCCAAGCTGGCGAGCTTTTGCTCAAGCCAGATGGGCCCGCGCTCAAGCTGGCAACCTCGGGGTCTCGAACCTGGGTCTTCTGCACCCCGGTCCGACGCTCTACCCACTGCGCCACCGCCTGGTCAGGCACCTTTAGATTTTGAGTGCACTCTTCTTGAACACAAAGAATAGTTTCCTTGATATCACATGCACATCAGCCACATTGAATCAAAATGCTTTGTGTTGAGGCTGGCTATAGTTTTTCAACAATTTCTTCTTTACCATCTACCTCCTGACTTTTAGCCTCCTTAAACCCAGAGTTTGGGACTTGCCAACTTCTATTACTTTCACTTTGAACTCTACCTGTTCAAAATGGCATATAAGACTTCATGGGGCCTGACCAGGCGGTGGTGCAGTGGATAGAGCGTCGGACTGGGATGCAGAAGACCCAGGTTCCAGACCCCGAGCTCGCCAGCTTGAGTGCAGGCCCATCTGGCTTGAGCAAAAGCTCACCAGCTTGGACCCAAGGTCGCCGGCTCCAGCAAGGGGTTGCTCAGTCTGCTGACGGCCTGGGGTAAAGGCACATGTGAGAAAGCAATCAATGAACAACTAAGGTGTTGCAACGGCAATGAAAAACTAATGATTGATGCTTCTCACCTCTCTCCGCTCCTGTGTGTCTGTCCCTATCTCTGACTCTCTCTCTGTCCCTGTAAAAAAAAAAAAAAAAAAAAAAAAAAAAAAAGACTTCATGGATTTGTTGATAAATATATATATAGATATTCCGTGAAACAGAATTTGAAAGTGGAATCTACTGTTAATAAATGTTTTTCTCATATCCTGCTTGAATTATTGTAAACTGTTAATGGAAAATATCTTTAATAAATCTAGATGCAGTTTAAAAAAACAAAACAAAGATTCTTATCAAAATACCGACCTCAAGTTGTCTCAGATAAGTATAGATATCTTTCACATATTCACTACAAAGGTTTGGATCAGCTCCATCTTCTGCATCCACATCACTCAATGCAAGAATTACATCAGAGAATGCCTGACACAGATATTCTTCTGCAGGGGCACAGCCAGATGTTTCCATTGGGCTTGGAGAGGGCGTATCAACCTTGAAACAGAGAGACCTTTTGAACTAATAGCAAAGAGGAGCATACAATCTGGGAATAAAGATCAGATTATTGGTACCAACTCAAGAGACCATTTGCTAAAATAATCATGTAATTCATTTCCTTAAAATAAAAGTTACCATTTTCAAAAATTTATTTAATTTCTCTTTAGGAAGTAATTAATATGAAAAGTGAAATGCCAACGTGATTGAGCAAAAGTGAAGTCAGTAGAACGTAAATGCTAACAGGTAAAACAGAGAAGCAAATAAATTCAAATTCTGGATGTTCCACTAAAGGAAACTGATAAGTAATGTTTCTTTGTCAGTGTCATGTGAAGTTAATTCAAATGAATGACAAGTCAGTCTTTCATCTATATTTCAAAACACAGACTTCCTGTCACTGTTTAAAAGAACACAAGTTCTATCCTAACTACTAATTATTAACTGGCTTCATTATCCATTTCCTTCAAACTCCATTTACCCCACATTATTCATCACTAAGGATTTTCTTCAAGCCATGCTCTGTGTTAGGCACTGACTTTATGATACTGAGGTCGCCAGTTCAAAACCCTGCACTGGTCTGGTCAAGGCACATATGGGAGTTGATGCTTCCAGCTCCTCCCCCCTTTCTCTCTTTCTCTATCTCTCTCTCTCACTCTGTGTCTCCTCTCTAAAATGAATAAATAAATAAATTTTAAAAAAAAAATAAAAGAAAAAAAAAAAAAGGAAAGCATGGGCAAGAATCAGTATGGGACTTTCAAGGAACCTCAGCTAGTTTGGTATGGCTAATTAAAGACAGCATGCTACAAACTGATCAGTGCTGTATTTAGTTAGAAGTACTGTATTTCCTCATGTATAAGATGCTCCCATGTTTAAGATGCACCTTAATTTGAGGGCTCAAAATTTGAAAAATAATGTATTCCATAAAGTTATTGAACTCAAGTTTTATTCATCATAAAATCCATACAACTCCTCATCACTGTCAAAACTCCCATCCATTAGCTTGTCCCCATCTGTGTCTGATGACGAATCACTGTCTTCAACAATGAGCGCAAACACAAGCACCAAAAAACAAGAAATGCAAGTTAAAAAAACCCCACTACATCTACTGTATAAGACGCACCCAATTTTTAGACTCCAAATTTTTTGAAAAAATGTGTCTTATACATGGGAAATATGGTAAATGAAGGAGAGTGATTCCAGGAACAATGGTTGGAGTGGAAGTTAGGCAAAGCTTCAGGAGTTGATATCTGAAATGTCTTGAAGGATGAATAGGATTAGCTAAATGAAAGAAAGTGGGAAAGGCATTTTTAACTAGTGTGAAAGCAAAGGTGGCCCTGACAGGTTGGATCAGCAGTAGAGCGTTGGCCCATCTGTGGAAGTCCTGGGTTTGATTCCCAGTCAGAGCACACAGAAGTGAACATCTGCTTCTCTACCCCTCCCCCTAAAGCCTCTCCTCCTCCTGCAGCCACAGCTTGAATGAGCAATCCGGACCCCAGTGCTGATTGATGATGGCTCCAGGACCTCGCTTCAGGAGCTAAAACAGCTTGGCTGCCTAGCAATGGAGCAGCAGCCTTAGATGGGCAGAATATCAGCCCCAGACAGGGGTTGCAGGGTGGATTCTGGTCAGTGTGCATGGGGGAGTCTGTCTCTCCACCTCAATGCCTCTCATTTGATTAAAAATAAAAGAGGCCTGACCTGTGGTGGCGCAGTGGATAAAGCATCGACCTGGGAATACTGAGGTCGCCAGTTCAAAACCCTGCACTGGTCTGGTCAAGGCACATATGGGAGTTGATGCTTCCAGCTCCTCCCCCCTTTCTCTCTTTCTCTATCTCTCTCTCTCACTCTGTGTCTCCTCTCTAAAATGAATAAATAAATAAATTTTAAAAAAAAAATAAAAGAAAAAAAAAAAAAGGAAAGCATGGGCAAGAATCAGTATGGGACTTTCAAGGAACCTCAGCTAGTTTGGTATGGCTAATTAAAGACAGCATGCTACAAACTGATCAGGCAAAGGCGCAGTGGATAGAGCATGGGACTGGGACCCAGAGGACCCAGGTTTGAAACCTTGAGGTCATCAGATTGAGCCCAAGGTTGCTGGCTTGAGCAAGAATCACTCGCTCTGCTGTAGCCCCTGGTCAAGGCACCTATGAACAACTAAGGGGCCACAACAAAGATTGATGCTTCTTCTCATCTCTCTCCCTTCTTGTCTATCCCTACCTGTCTCTGTCTCAAAAAAAGAAAAGAAGACTGCATGCTACAGGTTTCATGGGCTATGTCCAGAATGTCAATACTAAGGCAATATAGCCTTAAATCTAACTCCCTTAGATATATGAAGCCAGGCTGGATGACTTGCAGATTTTCCCAACTGGTTTTACAAGTTTTTAAAATTAAAGCTTCTGAATGCAGTTCATTATAATTTCAACAAAGCAGCCTCTTCCAGATGGCCTGATTTTCCTTTGAAGTATATATATTTACCTGATACTTAATAGAAAGTTCTTGTTTTTTGAGGCTGTTAACTCATCTTACCTACTCTCTGAAGAGCTACATTTTCTTTCTGCTTTACACCGTTACATGTTAGAGACTTTAAAATTATTCATATTAGTGAGTAAAAAAAGATTCAAGAGAACATTTTGTGTTTCAGTCAATAAATTCTGGTCAGAGATGGCTTGTACCAAAGACAGTTCAATTTTTGGTCCAGGCAGCTACTTCCTCAATACCATCAACAAAGTGATTAAAAGCATAAGTTCTGAAGCCAGATAAACCTGGGTTTGAATCTAATATGTGCCAGGTTATAGTTTATTTTTTTAATTTTATTTATTTATTTTTAAATTTTTCTTGTGGCAGAGACAGAGAGAGGGACAGATAGGGACAGACAGACAGGAAGGGAGAGAGAGAAACGTCAATTCTCTGTTGTGGCTCCTTAGTTGTTCATTGATTGACTTCTCATATGTGCCTAACCCGTGGGCTACAGCAGACCGAGTGACCCCTTTCTCAAGCCATAGACCTTGGGCTCAAGCTGGTAAGCATTGCTCAAACCAGATGAGCCCGCGCTCAAGATGGCGACCTCTGAGTCTCGAACCTGGGTCTTCCGCATCCCAGTCTGACGCTCTATCCACTGCACCACCGCCTGGTCAGGTTCATATGTGCCAGATTATAAATGACTCATACTAAATACTTCTCTAAGCCGTATTCTACAAAGTAGAAATAATAATACAAGCTTAGAGTATAAACTTATGTGAGTTAATGTCTTTAAAAGTGCTTAGCAGAGTACTCTATAAATGTTACTATAATTACTATTTATTCAAATGCTATTCCATGTATTAGAGTAAACTGAAATTCTGTAAGAAGCAATCAACAGACTTTAAAATAGTAAAAATAAGTTTACCAAAATAGGCTCAGGAGAAAGTTTTTCTTCTTTAACAGGCTCAGGTTCTGGCTTTGGAACCAGTTCCGGCTCAGGCTCAGGCAAAGGTTCAGGCTCGAGTACCTTTTCCGGACGCTTTGGTAGTTTTTTAGCAATAACTTTTCCAGCAGCTAAAGTTTTTGCTTCCTGTGGATGAATGGGAGAGAATGGAATGTTTCTCCATCCAGGGTCACAGTTAGGTGGACTTTTACAGATAAGTTGGATTAGAAAGATAGTTACCTTTTTCAGAGGCAGTTTGGCCTGTGGCTGTTCACTGACTTTGTTACCGATGTCTCCAAGAGCTGTTCTAGGCCTCAGTCCGGCCTTGGAGGCTGCAGCAGTGGCCACAGGCACGCGCTTTGCGCCTGCCATACTGATCTTCGCCTTATTTTCAGCAATAATTTTCGTGTTCTGAAAGAAGCAAGACCTCCTTGAGAGCTGGCCAAGCCCAGTTAGAGTAAGTCAAGGGTTAAGAAGACGGCTGTGAACCAGGGGAATCCCGAGTGGCAAGATCTATGCTAAGACTGTGACAAGTCCGTTTCCTTCAAGAACCTCTCCAATTCCAGGTAGAGGGATTGCCCATTTAGTTACGGCTGGCTCTGAAATACCACGAATTTAAATTTGAAAGGTAATCAAAAAGATTTTCAATTGCCAGCACCTTCTTTCTCTCCGAAGAGGGAATTAACGCAGGTGATGAAAGCCCACACAGGTGGCCTCCATCACCTTTTGGGAAAGATTTCCCATCGACCCCTCTACCTGTCCCCCAATATTTATCCAAGGTCCATCCAGATCTCTGTCACCTTCCTCTCCGTTGGTCAGATCTCCAAACTTCCCCACCATGCCAGGGGCCCAACGACACCCCATCTTCCTCCCCAAATTCTGCCCTGGTGCTTCTGCCGGGGTGGGGGTGGGGGGGGGTAAGGTGTAACTCCGGCAATCGAGATAGAGAACACGCAGCGAGAAAGGCCGCGTTTGTTCACCGTCCGCAGCCGCTCACCCTGGTTATCCGGAGCGCCATGGCTTCCTCTTCACCAGGCAGCACCTTAGTGGGCAAAAGCAGAAAACGGGAGCCCCGCGGAGCCGGGGATCTGACACCAACACAGATCAACAACCGTTCGTTCGCAGCACGCTGGGAGACCCAGGGCCCAGCCTTAGATTTAAACCCCGCGCCGCTCCTTCCTTATTGGCCTGTTCGTGGCACTCGCTCCCTTCCCATTGGCGGCTGCCTGTTCCCCAGAATGCGTTTCCAGGGCGATCCCGCGACGGACTTCGAGAGGGGGCGGAGCGAGGTCGAGTTTTCCTCTGCTGGGCGGAGGCCTTCCCTTGGCTCCGCGGCTGCGCTTTCGGGTATTGGCGGCGGTCACCTGGAAAGGCCAGGCAAGGCGAGCATGTGAGCCAACTGAGGTAGCTGAGTGCACCGCCTTGTGGCGTTGGAAAAGTGACAATGGAGCAGCCGCAGTTTGAGAAGCAATAGAAGCAGTAATGGCTGTAGGCCTACTTACTGGTACACACTTTCATATATATAGCCAGAAAGGCTTTGATATGCATGCTTTCATTTCATTTTTCCAACAGCACTGTGGAGGAACTGAAGCCCAGAGAAACTTTAGGTGACAATCGCAAGATCACAAATTAGTTACATAGGGACTAAATGTGTGTATATATTGGTTGGGATACGTGGTATTTCTACAACACTAATTGTATCATAAAAATATTGTCTATTTCTTTTTTTTGTCTATTTTTTTAAATTTCTTTTGTATTTTTCCTAAGTGAGAAGCGGGGTTGAGGGGTGAGAGAGGCAGACAGACTCCCACATGCGCCCAACTGGGATCCACCCAGCATGCCCACCAGGGGGCGATGCTCTGCCCAGCTGGGATATTGCTC
The DNA here is from genome assembly GCA_037038555.1 of Rhynchonycteris naso. Classification (NCBI taxonomy): domain Eukaryota; kingdom Metazoa; phylum Chordata; class Mammalia; order Chiroptera; family Emballonuridae; genus Rhynchonycteris; species Rhynchonycteris naso. The sequence continues at coordinate 235,495,193 of CM072995.1, forward strand.
CGTTGCAACCAGAGCCATTCTAGCGTTTGAGGCTGAGGCCATGAAGCCACCCTCAGCAAGGGTGCAGGAGGGGAAGAGAGCATAGAGAGAAAGGAGAGGGTGAAGGGTGGGGAAGCAGGTGGGCGCTTCTCCTGTGTGCCCTGACTGGGAATTGAACCCAGGACTTATACACGCCCAGCCGATGCTCTCCTGCTGAGCCAACCTGCCAGGGCCTTGTCTATTTCTTAACCTGCCAGGTTACCTCAGTCAAATTTGATTGTTTTTTTTTTTTCAGTGCCAGTCTTTTTGTTTTTAGCTTTTTGAGAATCATTTCAAACTGGGAAAAAAAGTGCAAACAAAAATACTATAAACGCATGTATACCCTTTACTCAGATTCAACTATCCTTACCGTTTTACCCCATTTACTTCATCATTTACTAATTTCAATGTAGAAACTGTATAAAAATTATTTATTTTAAAATGAGAGAGAGAGAAACATTGATTGTTGTTCCCTTATTTATGCATTCATTGACTGATTCTTGTATGTGCCTGGACTAGGGATCAAACCTACAATGTTGCATTTTGGGAAGGCACTCTAACTAACTGAGCAACCTAGCCAGGGCTATATATATTTTTACCAGGAACATTTGAGGATAAGTCATATATATATATATATATTGTGGCCTTTTATCCTTTAATTCTGCAATATGTACTTCCTAAAAAAAAGAGATGTTCTATTAATAGCTTCAAAATTTTACTATATTATAATATTTTATTCAACCTAGTTTATATTCCATTTTGTCAGTTGACCTAATAATATCTTTTAGAGCATTTCCCCTCCTCCAGCACATGATCCAGTTAAGGGTCAGATATTATATTTAGTTATCTTGTCTCTTTAGCCTCCTTTCATCTTGAACAGTTGCAAAGCTTTTGTCTTTTATAACATTGATGATTTCAAAGAATACAGTACCCCCTGCTACTTTTCAAAAATAGACCTTTTCTTTTTTTTTTTTAAATTTAAATAGAGTTTTGTGGCCTAACCTGTGGTGGTGCTGTAGATGAAGTGCCAATCTGGAATGCTGAGGTTGCTGGTTTGAAACCCCTACGACCTTGCCAGGTCAAGGGACATACAAGAAGCAACTGCTACAAGTTGATGCTTCCTGTTCCTCCCCACTGCCTTTCTGTCTTTCTGTCTCTCCACTCTCTAAAATCAATTTAAAAAATAAATAAATAGAGGGTGTGTGTTCTTAGCTGTTACACTGTGACACAGATGACAGCATGTTCTTGTTAGGGGATCAACTCTGTAGACATCTGATGTTCATCTGTTCACCATAAATTAGATTAAATTTGGTCACTTGGTTAAGATGTTGCCTGATTTCTTCACTGTACATTTACTGTTTATTTAATTGCAGCTAATTAATTGTCTGCTAATAATTTAAGACCATGCTCCTCATCAAATCTCTCTCTGGATTTCACATTCCCTCACCCATAGCACTTGCTTAGGAGTTGTTGAAACTGGTGTTTCATTGCCATGGGCTCCAACTAGGTAAAGCTGATAAAAAAACAAAATTTGAATGACCCTAGGATGCCAGGCCTTTACCAGAGTAAGTTGAAGAGCCCTTCCTGACCATTGCACAGTAGAAATTCTTTTAAACCAGTAATTCTCAACTGGGGGACATTTGGCAGTCTGGAGGCATTTTTGATTGTCACAGCTGGGAAGGTGCTAGTGCATCAAGTGGGCGAAGTCCAGAGATGCTGCTAAGCATCCTACAATGCACAAGACGGCCCCCCCAAGAATTCTCCAGCCCATGGAGAATATTAATAGTTTGATAATGTGAAACTTAAGAAATCATGCCAACTATGTACAACTATATACATAGACTCATTTCTATTCAGAATGCTAGTTATGCTTAACTAGCATAAGTATCATAGATCACCTTCTTTTATAAAAATTTTATTGATTTTTAAATAAAGAGAGGAAGGGAGAGAGAGAAACAAAAACATGGATTGTTCTACTTATTTATGCATTCACTTGTTGATTATTGTATGTGCCTTCATGCGGGATTGAACTGGCAACTTTGGCATGTTGGGTCAGTGCTCTAATCAACTGAGCTATGCAGCCAGGGCCACCTCCTCCTTTCTTTATAACATTTAAAAACTTCTGACTTTTCTCCTCAGTGAGCTACTCAGTATTCTCTCCCATGGCCAAGTTAATAGTGTCAACAGTATGTACCAGGCACTGTGTTATTAGGTACTAGGATTATAGCTCTGAACAAAACAGACAAGATCCCTGTTCTCATAAAGCTTATATTCCAGTAGGAGAAAGAGACTAAACAAGTAAATAAGTAAGTAAAATGAAAAAAAATCAGCCTACTAAGTGGTAGGCGGAGAATGAAAATAAAGTGATGAAGTAGAGTGACTTGGTAGCTACTTTAGACATGGTGGTGAGGGATGGTCTGGGAAGGTAATATTTAAGCTGATACTTAAATGACAAAAAGAACATTTCAGAGAGAGAAAATAGTCTGAAAACCCAATGATAGGAATGAGCTTGTCTTGTTCAGAAAAGCCAGTGTGGCTAGAGCAGGGGTCCCCAAACTACTGCCCGCAGGCCCGCCGCATGCGGCCCCCTGAGGCCATTTATCGGGGCCCCCACCACACTTTCGGAAGGGGCACATCTTCCATTGGTGGTCAGTGAGAGGAGCACAGGATGCATCTGCACCCATAGTTCCCTTGGAAATACTGGTCAGTTTGTTGATTTAAATTTACTTGTTCTTTATTTTAAATATTGTATTTGTTCCTGTTTTGTTTTTTTACTTTAAAATAACATATGTGCATAGGGATTTGTTCATAGTTTTTTTTTTTTATAGTCCGGCCCTCCAACAGTCTGAGGGACAGTGAACTGGCCCCCTGTATAAAAAGTTTGGGGACCCCTGGGCTAGAGTTTGAGGAAGGGGGCAGAGCACAGGAGATTAAAGAATTTGGAAGGGGTAAATTTATACAGCTCTTTTAACCAAGATAAAGAGTCTGGGCTATATGTGAAGTGGAAGCCTTTGGAGGGTTTTAAACTAAGGTATGACATAATCTATCTTTCAAAAAGATAATCTTGCCTGACCTGTGGTTGTGCAGTGGATAGAGCATCAACCTGCAACATTGAGGTCACTGGTATAAAACCCTGGGCTTGCCCAGTCAACCCACATACAACAAGCAAGCAATGAACAACTAGAATGAAACAACTATAAGTTGCTACTTCTCGCTGCCCGCACCTTTGTAAAATCAATAAATCAAATCTTTAAAAGATTTTTTTTTTTAAGTGAGAGAATGAGAGAGATGAGACTCAATTATGAGAAGCATCAACTCATAGTTGCGGTACCTTAGTTGTTCATTGATTGCCTTCTCATAAGTTCCTTAACTGGGAGGCTCTAGCGGAGTTAGTGAGTTCTTGCTCAAGCCAGCGACCAGCTTCAAGCCAGTTACCTTTGGGCTCAAGCCAGCGACCCTGGGGTCATGCCTGTGATCCCACACTCAAGCCTGCAACCCAGTGCTCAAGCTGGATGAGCCTGCACTCAATCCAGCCACCTTAGGGTTTGGGACCTAGGTCCTATGCATCCCAGGCAGATGCTCTATCCACTGCACCACCGCCTGGTCAGTCAGAAAGATAATCTTAATCACTGTGGAGATTATGCATGTATGTGAGAAGGAGGAGGAGAAAGCAGAGGGGAAAATGAAGCAAGGGGAGCCATGAAGAGGCTATTATAGGAGGCCAGGCAAAAGATGATGGCTTGGATGGTTCTGGTAGTGATAGACAGAAAGGGGTGGGTTCTAGAAATATTTTGGAAGTAGACTTGCTGGGTCTTGGTAGATAGCATGTTTAGAGTGAGAGAAAAGGAATCAAGGATGACTCAGGTTTTGGCTTGAGAAACTGAAACGGAGAAGACGAAATGATGAGCACTTTTAAGGGGTAGCAGGTTTGGGGTAGGAGATCAAGAATTCTGCTACATTTGGAATGCTTAGAGATATATAAGAGATGAGGTCCACTAGGCAGAGATCAGGGTAGGAGCTAAAGTCTCCCTTGCTGTAGATACCATTTAAATCCTGACACAGATGAGGTCATCAGAGAAGGAATATAAAGAGCAGATGCCCAGGAGCAAATCCCAGGTCCCTTTTCATTTAAACATGGAACAGAGGGACAGAAGTCAGTGAAGAAAACTGGGCAGGAACACCAGAGAGGTAGGAGACCAAATAGTGGTGGGTGGGAAGAGAAGGGAGAAGGGGTTTAGCATGGCAGATGAATATACACATTTAACTGTTTCTTCCTGAAGTAGTGAAGGGATTATTTTATTAAATGCATGAATTCTCAAAGATGGGTGAGGGGACAATAATGACACCACTTTGGAAGCAGGAAAGTACATTGAAGAGTGGTAATGGAAGTATCAAACTAAAATAGTTGCAAACTAAGCTGGTAGTGGAAAGCCAAGAATCACTGTGGAGAAGCCAACTGGTTCATGCTACATACTTCAGCAGGTCTCAGGAATTGGAGCCACCAGGAGCCCATAAAAGAAGTGGTATAGGTGGAGCTGAAAACAGGGTTGGTTGATTCCCTTCTGTAAACCTGAGCACAGTGAGAGTGCAACCTCTGCCTGATCCTGATGGATAACTGGAGGTTATGTTCTGGAGAGGCTGAACTAAAGGAACTCTGGATTTCATACACCAGGCAAGCATACGGAGATGAAGTGAAATTCTTTTTTTTTTTTTTTTTTTTTTTTAGAGGGACAGAGAGTCAGAGAGAGGGATAGATAGGAATGGAGAGAGGTGAGAAGCATCAATCATTAGTTTTTCGTTGCCACCGCGACACCATAGTTGTTCATTGATTGCTTTCTCATATGTGCCTTGACCGCGGGCCTTCAGCAGACCGAGCCACCCTTTGCTGGAGCCAGCGACCTTGGGTCCAAGCCGACAAGCTTTTGCTCAAGCCAGATGGGCCCACACTCAAGCTGGCGAGCTCGGGGTCTGGAACCTGGGTCTTCCGCATCCCAGTCCGATGCTCTATCCACTGCGCCACCGCCTGGTCAGGCTGGAGCTTCTTTTTTATGTTTGTTTTTGTAGGTCTATTTTTTTCAAGCTGGTGATTTTCTCAAATATCTGGTGCTCTTTTGATGTCTATTAATAGTTAAGAATAGAACATTAAGCCTGACTTAATGTTCGGCAACGAAAAACTAATGATCGGTGCTTCTCATTTCTCTCTGTTCCTGTCTGTCTATCCCTGTAAAAAAAAAAAAAAAAGAAGCTCCAAGTAAATAGGCAATTCAAGTAGAAGAAAGCTAATAATTTTTTTAAAGTTATTTATATCATTAGTGAAATAAAAAATAATGCGTCCACAAGTAGGTTTTTAAAAAAAATTTGTGTGTGTGTTTGTGTGTGTATGAAAGAGAGAGAGACAGACAGGGACAGGAAGGGAGAGAGATGAGAGATGAGAAGCATCAATTCATAGTTGTGGCAACTTTGTTGTTCATTGATTACTTTCTCATACGTGCCTCTAACAGCGACTCCAGCCAAACCAGTAGCCCCTTGCTCAAGCCAGCAACCTTGGGCTCAAGCCAATGACCATGGGGTAATTATGTCTGTGATCCCACATTCAAGTTGGCAATCCCACGCTCAAGCTGGTGAGCCTGTGCTCAAGCTGGATGAGCTTGCACTCAAGCAGTTGACCTTGGGTTTTAAAACTGGGTCCTCAGTGTCCCAGGCTGACATTCTTTTTACTGTGACTCAGCCTGGTCAGGCTCCAGAGCAGGTTTAAAAAAGCTCTTGGAACCTTTGCAGTGTAGCTTACTTGGTTCAAGTGTTGTACAAATGGGCCAAGGTTGCAGGGTTGATCCTGGATCAGTGCACATACAAGAATCAACCAAAGAGGCATCAGCATCAGGCACTAAAAATAGCTCGGTTTTGAGCATCCACCCCAGATGGGGGTTGCTGGGTGGATCCCACTCTGAATGCATGCAGGAGTCTGTCTCACTATCTCCTCTCCTTTCACGTAAATAAAAAGATTTTATTTATTGATTTTAAAGGGGGGAAGAGGAGCAAGAAATATCAACTCAAAGTTACTTCACTTTAGTTGTTCATTGCTGGCTTATTGCTTGTTGGATCTGCATTGACCCAGCAAGCCCAGAGCTTTGAACTGGCAACCTCAGCATTTCAGGTTGAAGCTCTACCCACTGCACTACCACAGGCCAGGTGATTATATTTTTAAATTAAAAAAAGTGTTTTTTTTTACTGTTTAATTTTTGAGCAAGAGAGACAGAGAAGTAGGCAGACAGACAGGGAGAGAGATGAGAAGCATCAAGTTGTTGCATCACTTTTGTTGTTCACTGATTGCTTCTCGTATGTGTCTTGGGCTTCAAACTAGCAATCATGGGATCATATCAATGACTCCACACTCAAGCTGGTGACCCCATGCTCAAGGTGGCAAGCTTGCACTCAAGCCAGATGAACCTGTGCTCAAGCTAGTGACCTCAGGGTTTCAAACCTGGGACCTCAGAGTTTCAGGTTTAATGCTCTATCCACTGCACCACCACTGGTCAGGTCATTGGTTGATTCTTGTATGTGCCCTGACTGGGGATCAAACTTGCAACCTTATTGTACTGGATGATGCTCTAACCAACTGAGTGAGCTACCTGGCCAGAATAATAATTACTTAAAATGTAAATGGATTAAATGCTCCAATCAAAAATCAAAGGGTGGTTGAATGAATAAGGAATCAAGACCCATACATATGCTGCCTTCAGGAGACTCATTTCAGCTAGAAAGACACACATGGACTGAAAGTAAAGGAATGGAAAAAGATATGTCATGCAAATGGTAACAACAATAACAACAACAACAACAAAAAGCTGGAGTAGCAATACTTATATCATCAAAAGACTTTAAAACAAAAACTATAACGAGACAAAGAAGGTCCCAGCAATTCCACTTCTGTGTATTTATCTGAAGAAACCCAAAACACTCACTCAAAAAGCCATATGCATCCCTATATTCATTGAAGCATGATTTGCAATAGCTAAGATATGTAAGCAATCCAAGGGTCCATCTTCCATTGATAGTCAAATGGACAAAGAAGATGTAGTATATATGTGAACATACACAATGTGATATTAAAAAGCCATAAAAAGAATGGAATCTTGCCATCTGTGACAACTTGGATGGACCCAGAGGGTATTTTGTTAAGTGAAATAAATCAGGTAGAGAAAGACAAATACCATATGCTTTCATTTATATGTGGAATCTAAAAACACACACACAAAATAAATGAATAAACAAAATAGGAACAAATTTACAGGTGTAGGGAACAAACTGATGGTTGCCTAATGGGGGTGGGGAGTTGATGGGAAGTGAAATAGGGGAAGGGATTAAGATGTACAGGTTGCCAGTTATAAAAATGTCATGGAGCCACAGAATAAAGAATAGGGAATATAGTCAATAATATTTTAATAATTATGTATGGTGTCAGATGGGTAATTACTTTGTAAGTACAGTGGTACCTGGAAATACAAATTTATTCGTTCTGTAATCGAGCTCATAAGTCAGTCAACTCATATATCAAACTGCCGATACTGGACCCATGCGCCAATACGCCAACTAGTGTCAGCTTCCCGAATCATGACTCATATCTCGGAATTTTGCTCAGATCTCGAACAAAAATACGGACCGAGTCGCAGCTTGTATCTTAATAAAGTTGGTCTATTCGTATCTCAAGGTACCACTGTATATAAATGTCTAGTCACTATGTCATGCAACTGAAACTAATATAGTATTGTATATCAGCTATAGTTGAAAAAAATTAAGAAGAAAAATAAAGAGAACAAAACACCAGAGAAAATGCAGGGAGAAATTATTACAGAAATAATACAAGAAAATTTCTCAAACATGAGTTTCATGAATTCATGTCTGAGTGCCCTGTATAATAAGTGAACAAAGACATCCAATCACACTATGCTGGCATATAACATTAAGAATAAAGAGAAGACCCTAAAAGGAGCCAAAAACACATAGCATACAAAGAATTAAGAATCAGATTGGAATTGGCCTTTCAACAGCAATGTTGAAATCTAAAAGATTATCAGGAAAATGATTTTCAACCTACAATTCAATTCTGTACAGAGGCTGGCACTTTTCAGTAGGCCTAGAGAGCAATCAGTGGGATAATAATTATACACGTATATTGCTTATAACAGTACCTATATGACAAATGGTAAGGGTTCAATAAGTTTTTTTCTTAAGTGAGAAGTGGGAGGCAGAGAAACAAACTCCCGCATGTGCCCCAACTGGGATCCAGCCGGCAAGCCCCCTGTGGAGCCAGGGTTCAATAAGTTATTTTCAGGTTGTCATAAGACATTTTTACATATTAGCCTGTCTTGTTCCCTAGAAAGTAAGCTCCATTAGAGCAGGACTTTATCCCTAACTCCTAAGGTAGTGTCTTGGTATAAAGACACTTCAATAAATTTTTGTAGATTAACAAATATTGAATGTTTAAAAAACAAATTATTAAATTATATTATTTTCTTAAACAGGCTTTCCATAACTGTGTGAATATTGACATATCTATGTACTGTACTTTGTTGCAGGGGAAACCTGCTTTGCTTTTAAATTGAATTTGAAAATAGCCATAGGGAGAGGAACATATATACATGAAAAAATATCTAGTCTGCATTATTGAAATAGATGTTAAATTTAGTATGTGATAACACCAGAATACTAGGAGAAAAAAGAATATGATGATTATGTCAAGGACTTAATATAGTGCTTAATACCACATAGGACTTAATACCACTTAATATAGGACTTAATACCACATAGTAGTGTCTAAATAATTACTAGCAAAGTATAAAAACACTTTAAAAGGACAATTAAAAAATAAAAGTTAAATAATAAAGTTTTTGTTTTTTGAGAGAGAGGAGGGGAGAGAAGGAGCAGAGAGATAAAGAGGGGAAGGGAGAGAAAGAAGCATCCACTCATTACACTTAGATGTGTGCCTATTGATTGCTTCTCATATGTGCCTTGTCTGGAGCTCAACTGGTGACCCTGGGATCAAACCAGTGACCTTGGCACTCTGGGACAATGCTCTATCCACTGAGCCACTGGCCAAGGCTAAATTATAGATTTTGACAACTGTATTCGCCTGTGCAACCACCACCCTGATCTAGATATATAAGATTTCCATCACTCCAAAAAAAGTATCCCCCCTATATCTTTTCAATAAACTCCCAGTCTCCTCAACCGTGTTTTAGGCAGAATAACAACACCCCCAAAATGTCCGTATCTTAATTGCCTAGATTTGTGAATATGAACAGATTGTGATTAAGTTACATGACAAGGGACTTTGAAGACCTTGAGATAGGAATTATCCTGATTATCTGGGTGGGTCCCCTGTAACCACATGAGTCCTTGAATGTAGAAGAGGAAGGCAGAAGAGGTGGTCAGAGAAAGATGCAACCGTGGAAGCAAAGGGAGATCTGAAGTGGGAGAAGCAAATGATCCCCTGTTGCTGCCTTTGAAGATAGATAAAGGGGGTCACAAGCCAAGGAATGCAAGTGGCCTCTAGAAGCTGGGAATACCAGCAAAGAAACAGGGACGTCAGTCCTACAACCACAAGGATTGAATTCAACCAACCTGAATGAACAAGGAAATGGATTTCCCCCTAGAACCTGTAGAAGGAAATGCAGATTTGTGGCACCTTGATTTTAGCACAGTGAGACCCATATGGATTTCTGAACTCCAGAACTGTAAGACGTTTGTGTTAGGACAATAAGTTTGTGGTAATTTGTATGACAGCAACAGAAAATTATAAAACTTTCTGTTCTGTCACTCTAGTCTTCTTTGTTCTTGGATTGATTTCATATGCATGGACACATACAGTAGGAACTTTTTTTTTTACAGTGACAGAGAGAGAGTCAGAGAGAGGGATAAATAGGGACAGACAGACAGACAGGAATGGAGAGAGGTGAGAAGCATCAATCATTAGCTTTTCGTTGCCGTCGCAACACCTTAGTTGTTCATTGATTGCTTTCTCACATGCGCCTTGACCGTGGTCCTTCAGCAAACCGAGCAACCCCTTGCTGGAGCCAGCGACCTTGGGTCCAAGCTGGTGAGCTTTTGCTCAAGCCAGATGGGCCTGCCCTCAAGCTGGCGAGCTCGGGGTCTCGAACCTGGGCCTTCCGCATCCCAGTCCGATGCTCTATCTATCCACTGCGCCACCGCCTGGTCAGGCAGTAGTAGGGACTCTTGTGTCTGGCTTCTTTCACTTAACATAGTTTTTGAGATTCACCTATCTTGTTGGTAACAGTAATTTTTTAAAACTGCTGAGTAGTATTCCATTATGAAAATGTCATAATTTATCCATTCTCCCAGTGACCATTTTGGTTGTTTCCAGTTTTTGGCCATTATGAATACATACATTCTTGTACATGTGTTTTATGGACACACTTTTCCATTTCTCTTGGGAGGGGAACTGCTAGGTCACCAAGTGGATGTATGTGTAACTTTTTTTTTTTTTTGCAACTCAATTTTTTTTTAAATTTTTAAATTTTTATTTTATTCATTTTAGAGAGGAGACACAGAGTGAGAGAGAGAGAAAGAGAGAAAGGGGGGAGGAGCTGGAAGCATCAACTCCCATATGTGCCTTGACCAGACCAGTGCAGGGTTTTGAACTGGCGACCTCAGTGTTCCCAGGTAGATGCTTTATCCACTGCGCCACCACAGGTCAGGCTGTATGTGTAACTTTAAGAGAAATTGCCAAACAGTTCTCCAAAGTGGCTGCGCTATTTTACACTCTCACTAAATACTGTGTGAATTCTAGTTGCTTCAAACCCTCACCAAGTCTCTGAACTGAGCACGTCATATTTGTGTATTTTATTGTATGTTAAGCACACTTCAAAAATATCACAAGAGGCCCTGGCTGGGTGCCTCAATGGATAAAGCGTTGTCGCTGCATGCCAGAGATCACGGGTTCCACAACCGGTCAGGGCATGTCCAAGAAGCAACCAATGTATACACAACTAAGTGGAACAATGAAGTGAAAGGAGTTGATACTTCTCTCTCTCTATCTCTCCCTTCCCCACTCCTCAAATAAAATATTTTTTCTTAAAAAATCACAAAATAGCCTGACCAGGCGGTGGCACAGTGGATAGAGCGTCGGACTGGGATGTGGAAGACCCAAGTTCGAGACCCCGAGGTTGCCAGCTTAAGTGCGGGCCCATCTGGCTTGAGCAAAAGCTCACCAGCTTGGACCCAAGGTCGCTGGCTCCAGCAAGGGGTTGCTCGGTCTGCTGAAGGCCCACGGTCAAGGCACATGTGAGAAAGCAATCAATGGACAACTAAGGTGTCGTAAGGGCAACAAAAACTAATGATTGATGCTTCTCACCTCTCTCTGTTCCTGTCTGTCTGTCCCTATCTATCCCTCTCTCTGACTCTCTGTCCCTCTAAAAAAAAAAAAAAAAAAAAAAAAAAATCACAAAATAGCCTGACCAGGCGGTGGCGCCGTGGATAGAGCGTCGGACGGGGATGCAGAAGACCCAGGTTCGAGACCCGGAGCTCGCCAGCTTGGACCCAAGGTCGCTGGCTCCAGCAAGGGGTTGCTCGGTCTGCTGAAGGCCCACGGTCAAGGCACATGTGAGAAAGCAATCAATGGACAACTAAGGTGTCGTAAGGGCAACAAAAACTAATGATTGATGCTTCTCACCTCTCTCCGTTTCTGTCTGTCTGTCCCTATCTATCCCTCTCTCTGTCCCTGTAAAAAAAAATAAAAGAAAAAAATTCACAAAATAAAAAAAAATGTTACCAGACACTGTTAGTATATGTACAAAATATAATAATAATAATATTTGACCATCTTTGTCAAACTGGACTGAAGGAACAAGATGTAGGAAAAATGGTGGATTAAAAAATCTAACTTTACTCTTTTGTTTCATACATTATTTACTAAAACATTTTACTTCTGAAAAAATCACTCTAAAAATGAAATAATCATTAGTGGTTTTAAAATATTTTTATTTTATTTTTTACAGAGACAGAGGGAGAGAGAGTCAGAGACTGACAGGAATGGAGAGAGATAAGAAGCATCAATCGAGATCAGTTTTTTCTTGCCACTGCGACATCTTAGTTGTTCATTGATTACTTTCTCATATGTGCCTTGACTGCGGGCCTTCAGCAGACGGAGCCACCCCTTGCTGGAGGCAGTGACCTTGGGTCCAAGCTGGTGAACTTTTTGCTCAAGCCAGATGAGCCCACACTCAAGCTGGCGACCTCAGGGTCTCGAACTTGGGTCTTTCCGCATCCCAGCGTGACACTCTATCCACTGCGCCACTGCCTGGTCAGGCGGTGGTTTTAAAATTGAGCTCAGTTTGGTATCTATATATAAACCTCCCTGCCTATTTAACTTTCATACGAATTAACACAAGAAATGTTTGCCTTAAAGTTTCTATTTTAAGACATCTAATATTGCTGATGGGATGGTAAACTGTGACAATCTCTATGGAGTGCATTTTAGCAATATTTTTGAGATTTGTAAATGCTATAAACTCATTGCCTCTGAAATCCTGCTTGTCAGAAATTATTCCACATATTTATCTGCATATATGCAAAATGATGTTTGTACAAGGCTATTTGTATCAGCATTATAATAGCGAAAGATTGGAGCCGACCTAAAAATATCTAGCAATAGGGTTACTCTACAGCTAAAAAAAAAGAATGAAGATGCTTTTCAATGTTTCAACTATAAAATAATTTCTAAGTAAAATGTAACATATGTGTATTTGCTGTATATTCATAAAATAAGTATATGGAAGGGTATACTAGAAACTAACAAATGTGATAATTTTTAGAGAGGAGAGTTGTGTATCTGAGTGACAGATTTGGCTTTAGCTATTTACTCTTTTGAATTTGACTATGTGACCATTAAATAGTTAACATGTATCTCTGCATTAATATAGTGGGTATTTTAGGGGACAATCATAGTCTAAATTTAAAATAAAACCAGAATCCTTTAGAGATATCTAATTATATGTAGCTTCATTATTCTGCTGTAATTAGAAAAGTTTAAAGTTTGATCAATTATCATGTAATAGGAACAACAAATCTATATCATAAAATATGTACAGTTTACTCTAAGAGGAAATTACGAGTGCCTGATTGGTAATAAGGGAAAACAATAGTTGGGAAGGGAGAGAAATTAATAGGTGTGTTAAGCAACCACCACCACCCTTCTTGGGGCAAACGAACTATAGTCTTCTGTTTTGGGTATTATTTTAAGCTTGTTCGTTCACTTAATACCTAATTAATCTTAAATGCTGATTTCAATAAAAAGGAGAGACAAAAGCTATCCCTGAAGTAAAGTTTAAAATAGTAATTCTTTAACATTATTTAGCTCTTTCCAACTTTCAAATCATTTTTACATGTATTATTCCTTTTGCTCCTCATAACCTTGTGAATTTGAGATTTTATTGATTTCTTTGGGGGGGTTGTTTTATTATTCTGATTTTATGTGTGAGAAAAAAAAATTACGCAGAGTGGCTGATTTGTCTAAAGTCACATAGTTTGTATAAGCTGGAACTAGTACCCAGGTGCTCTTGAATGCTGAAGTTTTCCCACTTTCATCTGCAGTCACATTAATTTCATTTACCTGTTGTTTATATGCCTTCTAAGAGAAATAATGTTTTAATAATGGTGCTATATTCATTATACCTATGTACTTAATTTTTTTTTTTTACAGGGACAGAGAGTGAGTCAGAGAGAGGGATAGATAGGAACAGACAGACAGGAACAGAGAGAGGTGAGAAGCATCAATCATTAGTTTTTCATTGCCGTTGCGACACCTTAGTTGTTCATTGATTGCTTTCTCACATGTGCCTTGACTGCGGGCCTTCAGCAGACCGAGCAACCCCTTGCTGGAGCCAGCGACCTTGGGTCCAAGTTGGTGAGCTTTTGCTCAAGCCAGATGGGCCTGTGCTCAAGCTGGTGACCTCGGGGTCTCGAACCTGGGTTTTCCACATCCCAGTCCTATGCTCTATCCACTGCGCCATCACCTGGTCAGGCTTAAAATTTTTAATGCACAAAAATTGCGTTGAAACATAAAATATGCATTTATTTTCCCACCACTCAAAATTTTTAATATGTATTGAAGAGTCTGGACCAGATAATGTGTAAAGAGAAGACAAGGAATATCCAAAAAACTTATAGCAAATTTCTAAACTTACATATGAAAATTAGTAAGACAAAAATATGATTTACAGTTCACATTTGCCATTATGTTATAGATAAGAAAACAGTACCCATAGTAAAATTAATTCATCCTACTTATCAAAATTTCTAGTATAAGAATGAAAATATTCAGACTCTTATAAATAGGTATTCAAAAGTTTCATTTGGACAACATTCTTTGGTGTGTATAAAACTGCATATATTATATATCTATCATACAGTCTTTTCAAATTGTACATTTAGTTTAAATTGGAAACTAAAATATATAAATTACATATTACTATAGGAAATAGTTATAGGGTATTTGATTTCATAGTGCCCCAGTGTTTATGGACAAGATTTCCTTATTAAACTTTAAAGTAACAACCTATGCTTTGATACTTCTTACACATCTACATGGACCAGAAATTTAAAAAATATATATACATTTATAGACAGGAAATTCAACTGAGTTGCCAATTATTTGATTCTCTCAAACTGGCTATTCCACAACATATGGAGCTAAATGAAAAGATGAAAAGCCTAGCACTGCTTGGATAGCAGCTTGATAAGCAACTAGGAATGCCAGATGCATAAAAAGAAATGGAATATTCTACTTTAGAAGCAGAAGACAAGTGAATGAACATAGACACAACTTAGTGTAAGTTCTTTACCCTAATAAAGTAATTATTCATTTGCAAATATTACCAAAAGTAAAAAAATTTATTTTACAGAGTGGTTGTTTTTTTTTAATACATCAAAAACTATAACGCTATATATATTTCTCTATTCTCACTGCTTGTCTCATATCAGTGTTTGAAGTTTCTCCCAAATAATTTACATTTAAAGTGGCAATACAGATTTTACTTAATGGATTTAAGTTATAATTAGAAACCAGTTTTATATACAGATAATCCATAAATATAGAACTTTTATTCCTATTTTACCATGGGGATATGCAAGAAAATAGACTAAAAAGTTTTTCATTTGGGTGTTTGTAATAAACCTGTAAATACATTATTTACAATATGGATGCTTTCTGACAGAAAGTAAACACAGAAAAAAATTTGATCTTCACTTGATTCCATCATATGTTAATTTTCAAAGATGTGATACATCATATTTACTCAAATTTTAATATTCTTGTTATAGACATAATTCAAATAATGATTTCACTTGAATAATGAAGGCTTCATTCTGTATTTATATTTAAGAAAGATTCCTTGAACCAATAGTAGGAGACTTTAAACTTTTTTTCAAATATGGCAAAACATTTCTGTACAACCGTGAGCAATTTTCTTCCTTCTGGCAATATTAAAATAACTTAAGTCATTTAATCTTCATTGTTCACACCCCAGGGATAATTCCCAGGTTATCTCACATGATATAAGTACCATCTTTGTAGTATTTCATGGACTCCATTTGTTTTGTTATAGCCAGGACATCATGAAATCCAGTACTTAGGCCAGACATATGTTGAAAATATGCCTCTTTTTCCACTTGAATTGTTAAATTGTTTACTCCAGCATCTTTAAGTATTCCTGTAACCTGTTATAAAAATCCATAAATTTTAAAGCATTTAGATTAATGCATTTAATGCATACATGTCTTAAATAACTGATACACCATTTTTTTACATCTACAAATAATCAAAGATAAATCGTCAAAATAATGTTTATTACTTATCTGGCCAAATGTTAGATAGGATTTTAGACAACCTAAATTCTGATCTCTTATTCAAAGTAGCAAAAGAAAACAGCTACTGTTTCTAATTCAGGATGTCTAGAATAGGGATACAGGAACTGTTTTGATCCCTGTCTCCAACCATATACTTTGTCAAAGTTAGTAATATTATTAATTTAGGGCTACATTTTATTTTAAGTGAGAGGCAGGAAGGCAGAGAGACAGACTCCCGCATGTGCCCCAACTGGGTCCACCTAGCAAACTGGGTCTGGGGCTGATGTTCTGCCCATCTGGGGCTACTGCTCCTTTGCTAGGCAACCGAGCTATTGTAGTGCCTGAGGCGAAGCCATGGAGCCATCTGTAGCACTCAGGGCCAACTTGCTTGAACCATTTGAGCCACAGCTGTGGGAGGGAGTGAGAGAAAAGGAGAGAGAGAGAGAGAAAGAGGGAGAGAGAAGGAAGAGGGATAGAGAAGCAGATGGTCACTTCTCCTGTGTGCCCTGACCGGGAATTGAACCCGGGACTTCCACATGCTGGGCCAATGTTCTACCTCTAAGCCAGCCACCTTATTTTATTAAAAACTTATTTTTATTTTTTTAGATTTTATTTATTCATTTTTAGAGAGAGGAGAGAGAGAGGGGGAGAAAGAAAGAGAAGGGGGGAGGAGCAGGAAGCATCTTGAATGGGCAAGCCTGGGGTTTCGAACCGGCAACCTCAGTGTTCCAGGTTGACGCTTTATCCATTGCACTACCACACGTCAGGCTACAGCTACATTTTTAACAGCTTATTTCTTGATAATCTAATGGGACTCATGGTGGATCATAAATAAATTTTATTTTACATTAACTTAAGTTGATTCTCCAAATACTAAAACTTGATTTTATTTTAACCAGTTTACAATATTAAAAAAAACCTAGATGTAAAAAGTGTTATGTTATCTTTAGCTGAAGGACTGATATTTTCTTTTCTTTTCTTTTTTTTAGTGAGAGACAGAGAGGAACAGAAAGAGGGACAAATAGGGACAGAGAGGAAGGGAGAAAGATGAGAATCATCAATTCTTTGTTGCGGCACCTTCATTGTTCATTGATTGCTTTCTCCTATGTGCCTTGACTGGGGGGCTCCAGCAGAGTGAAAGACCCCTTGCTCAAGCCAGTGACCATGGTTTCATGTTTATGTTCCTACGCTCAAGCCAGCGACCCAGTGCTCAAGAAGGTGAGTCTGCACTCAAGTCAGCAACCTTGGGGTTTTGAACCTGGGTACTCTGCATGCCAGTCCAACACTCTATCCACTGAGCCACCGCCTAGCCAGGCTGAAAGACTGATATTTTCAAACAGTTAAACTACTAGTTACACATAAGTTATAATGTATGCAATTCAATTTTATGCATGGATTATCTCAACTTAAATTACTTAAAAATAAATAAAGATTATTACCTGCTGTACTATTCTTTGTTCCAGCACATCAGCTGTAACCTGTATATGAATTGTTCCTGCCACAATACTGGCAGAATGACGCCAAAAATGAGGGTCTCGGTATGATATTAATCCTTCAATTTTCTGTATCTGTCAAATAAAAGGGGAGGTGAAGTTATAGTTTACTTAACACAAAGAAATCTTTTTGGTCTAGAAACCACTATTAAACTATTAAAAAAAAAAAAGATAATAAGGAGAGCCCAGAATTGAGAAAGGAATAGGAGAACGTCAATTAGCTTAAAGCAAAGGTGCCAAAAATATTTTGAACTAGGAGTGATATTATGGAAGGCAGCTCTGAAAAGGAAGTGAATGAGGTACAGGTGTCTTTATACCTAACAGTTGCACACTAATTTTCAGCTATGTAGGATGTACTTACTCTACCTTTTATAAACAGTAGATATGTTTAATAAATTACAAAGTATCCTTTAAATTCATACACACATTTGCATATTTTTTGTTATTACACATTCAAAACATATCTTCCATGTTTAAAAACTGATGACTGGTTAGTAAATTATAGACTACCCACACATATAAACTATATTGCCATTAAAAATGTATTAAAATATTTATCAACATGATGTAAAAAATGGGGAAAAATTTAAAAAAGCAGTACAAAACAGTTTTTTGCTACTTTTATTTAAAAATAATTTTAAAAATATTTCTCCAAAGTGAGAAGGGGGGAGGCAGAGAGACAGACTCCTGCATGTACCTGACCATGATCCACCTGGCATGTCCACTAGTGGGCAATGCCTTAAGGCCCTGGCCAGCATAAAATATTTTTATAAGGCCCTGGCCAGCTGGCTCAGTGGTAGAGCACTCGCCCGGCATGTGGAAGTCCTGGCTTCGATTCCCAGCCAAGGCACACTGGAGAAGCACCCATCTGCTTCTCCACCCTTCCCCCTCTCCTTTCTATCTCTCTCTTTCCCTCTCGCAGCCAAGGCTCCCTTGGAGCAAAGTTGGCTGGGGCGCTGAGGATGGCTCCATGGCTTCTGCCTCAGGCGCTAGAATGGCTCCAGTTGCCATGGAGCAATGGCCCAGATGGGAAGAGCATTGACCCCTAGTGGGCATCCCAGGTGAATCCTAGTTGGGCGCATGTGGGAGTCTCTCTACCTCCCCACTTCTCACTTCAGGAAAAAGAAAAAAATTATATATATGTAAAGAAAAACAACTTTATCCAAATGGGCAGCAGCTGGCTCCAGCTGCCACTCAAGAGTCATGTTGGTCTTCTGGTTTGAAACTAGATTCAACTATGAGTGGGCTGATCTTAGAGTTGATCCATTTAACTATTCATGAGTTCAGTGGTACATGGCTGCCCTCTCCAGTGCCCCATCAGTAAAATATGGCTGAGGGATCTCCCTTTGCCCAGGGATATGTCAAATGTCGAAAGTGGGGATACTCACAAAACCTTGAAAGGCTTCCAGTTGAAAATTTCACTATTCCCTTCAAAGAACAAAGGCACTGGGAAAACAAAGTCTGGGAGACATCCTATGACAAGCATCTAGGAGCAGGTCTAATTTCTACTATGTCTAAGGCAGTGGTTCTTAACCTGGGTTCTATCGAACCCTAGGGGTTCGATGAGTTGGTCGCAGGAGTTCGGAGAAGCCTCTGCCGCGGAGGCCAGAATAAAGTAATACTGTAATTTGTTGTGAGTTCATGCACTTTGTTGGTTTTGTTCTTTGAGCAAGGGGATGTTCATGCACGGCTCATTTTGTGCACCAGTAAAAAAACATATACCTATGTCTTGAATTTGGAAAAAAAAATCATTTTATTTATCACTAAAGAAGGGTTTGGTGAATGCGCATATGAAACTGGTGGGTTCGGTACCTCAAAAAAGGTTAAGAACCACTGGTCTAAGGTAAAGATGGTGTCAGAACCATGTGTCACCTCATGAAACGGAGCAGTGCCTGAAAGAGGTAGAAACTCTTCTTCCTTCATTTTCTGTTTCATTCTAGGTAAGATACCCAGAATTTTATGAACCAGATTATGTCTCCACCTGTTATGGACTGCAAGTCTGTATCCCTCTTTTGACCCCTAGATTCATGAGTTGAAATCTTAACCCCTAATGTGCTGGAGTTAGGAAAGGGGGCCTTTGGGTTGTGAAAATCTTCTAGGGCGCTAGTGCGCCCAGGCGCAAACTTTGAGAACCACTGCTATAAATATTCAAAATGCTAACTCTAACTTTTCATCAATAGATCCTAATTGCTTAAATGATATGGCAAACCACAAACTGGAAGACATCTTATTTTTCTAACTCATACAAAAAATTATGAACTGATTGTTTATATTCTCAAAGACTGTTTTTCTTGATTTAAAGGATTATAAATAGTAAGCCTTTGCCTGTCTATATGTATTGCAAATATTTTTTCCTGGTCTAACTTTTTTTTTCCTTTTTTTACAGGGACAGAGAGAGAGTCAGAGAGAGGGATAGATAGGGACAGACAGACAGGAATGGAGAGAGGTGAGAAGCATCAATCATTAGTTTTTCATTGCTGTTGCGACACCTTAGTTGTTTATTGATTGCTTTCTCAAATGTGCCTTGACTGCGGGCCTTCAGCAGACCAAGCCACCCCTTGCTGGAGCCAGCGACCTTGGGTCCAAGCTGGTGAGCTTTTTGCTCAAGCCAGATGGGCCCCGCGCTCAAACTGGTGACCTTGGGGTCTCGAACCTGGGTCTTCCACATCCCAGTCTGACGCTCTATCCACTGCGCCACTTCCCGGTCAGGCTGGTCTAACTTTTATATTTCATATTTGTCATGGAATCTTTTGCAAATGGATAATTCTATTTATTTTTTTAATTTATTTATTCATTTTAGAGAGGAGAGAGAGAGATAGAGAGAGAGAGAAGGGGGAAGGAGCAGGAAGCATCAACTCCCATATGTGCCTTGACCAGGCAGCCCAGGGTTTCGAACTGGTGACCTCAGCATTTCCAGGTCGACGCTTGATCCATGGCGCCACCACAGGTCAGGCGCAAATGGGTAATTTTCAATTGGTCCAATCTGTAGATTTTCTTCCTCCCTTTTTGGCTTCTGGCTTCACTTCCATCATATTAAGAAGGCTTTGCCTACCTCAGTGCTATTCTCTTCTATTTTACTTTAGCCGTCTTATAATTTTACCATATTTAGTCTATTGAAAAAATATTTTTATATGGATTGGGATAGATACAGATAGCTTTTCTTTTCCACCAGTGAACATGTTAATTAGGTCAACTCTTTCTTCCCCACTGATCTGAAATGTCATTGTTGGTATATACTGAACTTCATAAGTTTCTGGGTCTGTATCTGACATTTTTTTTTTTTTTTTTTTTGTTACAGAGACAGAGAGAGGGAGAGACAGGGACAGACAGGAAGAGAGAGAGATGAGAAGCATCAATTCCTTGTTGCAGCACCTTAGTTGTTCATTGATTGCTTTCTCATAAGTGCCTTGACGAGGGGGCTATAGCAGACCGAGTGATCCCTTGCTCAAGCCAGCGACCTTGGGTTCAAGCTGGTGAGCCTTCCTCAAACCAGATGAACCTGCGCTCAAGTTGGCGACCTCGAGGTTTTGAACCTGGGTCCTCAGCGTCCCAGTCTGATGTCTATCTATTGTGCCACCACCTGGTCAGGCTGTTTCTGACTTTTAAAATCAGAATTTGTGTGTTTATTCCTGTGCAAGAACAAAACTATTAGTGTTGTTAGTTAATTTGGTAACTTTCTAATTACAGGACCGGATCCTTTTAATTAATTAGTTAATTCTGTAAATTTATGCATTTTAAAATTTATTTTCAAACATTAACTCTTCCAAATAAACTTCCAAGTAATGCTGGATTATCTATCCTCCCCCAACAAAAAATCCAAATGAGAGGCAACTACAGTGGGATTTAAATGAAAAAAAATCAGCATCTTTACAATACAGTTTCCCATCCAAGAAAATAACTCTCCATTTATTCAGTCCCTATTTTATGTCCTTTAAGTAAAACTGTACTTTCTTCATTCATATCTTGCACATTTCTTAAGTCAACTTAATTTCTAATTAAGGTGAAAAGCTGTTTTAAAAGGAAAAAAATATGAAGAAACTACACACAGTACCTTTTCTAAAGCAAGATGTAATTCTTTTTCATATTCTGGTGGCAGTCTCAGAAGTAGAATCTGACAGGCATCTTTAATCAGTGGAATAACACTGAGAAATATTAATATAGCAATAAAAAGAGAACAGAGGGGATCAGCAATGAACCACCCAAACTGCTCTATAAGAATTGTGGATACGATCACACCAATACTGCCAAGTGTGTCTGCCAAAACATGTAGAAATACACCTATAAGTAAAATATATAAAAACATTAAAAATTAAATTACATCGAATTTAGTTCTTTTATATATACTATAAATATTATTGGGTACCTAACTATGCACCTGTCACTCTGCTAGGGGCTGGTACTTAAAAAAATGACTAAAATATGGTCATTAACCTCAAGGAATTCACAGTCTAGTAGAAAAAAGGTAAGAATGTGGGTCATTACACCACAGTGTGGTTAGTTTTATGATGGTGTGGTTTATCTGGGAAGGCTTTCTAGAAATCATACGTGAGCCAAGTCTTAACATTAATCAAAAACTTTTATTAAACATTCAGAATAAATCATTCAATAAAGTAGTGATAAATAATTCCATTTTTTTACAATACAATAGAAATCTCTTTTTGTAGTGAAAATTCCTAATGGCATACTCAAGTGTTTCCCTTATCTATAACATTTATGCACCTGTCAGTATGAAAAGGACTGTATACGTAAAATAATTAACATTTATGAATAAACATGAGCATTTTCTACAGCAGATGACTTCAGACCTTTTTTTAGCCACATATGGTTTTTTCAAAGTAAAATTGCACCAGAAGCCTAATATTTAATATATTGTAAATAAAGCGTCAATTTACAACATGGATGAAAGGTAGGACAATATTTGGCAAGAACTCACCTCTCATGTTAGCATTCATGCCTCTGCCTGCAGAGCCGTGGCTGTGACCATGCCCATGGTCACTGTGTCCATGCATATGGTGTGAATGGCCGTGATCAGATGAGTGACAGCTTCCATGAGAAGATCCATGGCTATGGTTATGGGCATGGCTAAAGGCACAGATACCAATAAGGTTTACTATTAGTCCTCCAACTGAGACTGGCTAGCAAAAGAGAGAAAAGAAAAACCTTAAAATCTATAATTTAAAAAATAAATTTGTTGCTTAAAACTTAGTATACAGCTATATTTGTCTTTCTGTTTACAGTTTAGAAAGTCTTCATAGTATAATCTCATTAGGTTCATTAAGGCAGTCCAAACTTAAAATTTTATTTTAGAGTATTTTAAAAAATATCAAAGTGTTGACAAATAGAGGGATTTGGAATCGCTTAAGTGACTAAGAATATGTACTTGGTTCATGACTTATGAATAAATAAATGATGCTAAGGTTTTCTTTTACTTAAATCAAGAGTTTGAAAATACTGCTTACTATGCCTGACCTGTGGTGGCGCAGTGGATAAAGCGTCGACCTGGGAACACTGAGGTCGCCAGTTCAAAACCTGCACTAGTCTGGTCAAGGCACATATGGGAGTTGATGCTCCCAGTTCCTCCCCCCTTTCTCTCTTTCTCTCTCTCTCTCACACTCTGTGTGTCCTCTCTAAAATGAATACATAAAAAAGAAATTTAAAACATATCCTCAGATTTATTTTTTTAAAAAAATTAAAAAAAAAAAAAAAGAAAATACTGCTTACTAGAGCAAGTATACGCTATATCTAAAATCTTGTTTTATTACTAGGTAAATTTCAATAGTTTATATGGTAATGATTATAATTTACTAACCGGTGGATTCCAAATAAATATAGTCTACTGTGTCTTACAGTAAAATTTCCCAAAGTAGAAAAGGTACAATGAAAAAGCAAGCATATAATAGTAATCTCTCATCTTTTTAAACAACAAAGTAAGTATCTTGATTAAATGGTTCCAGAATAACACCCCAAAGGATAAACAAAGTTACTTACCCTTGATTATCCTCTTATAAAAATGATTTTGAATAGTAGCTCTGGGTGTTATTTAATTCAGATATGTCTATACACTTTCTCCTTTAGAGAAATCCATTTGTTTTATAAAAAGAACATAAAAATAAGGGGGACAGATGGTTTTAATTAACTTTTTTTTTTTTTAATTACGTGGGAGGCGGGGAGACAAAGACGGACTCCCACTATAGCCCCAACTGGAATCCACCCAGCAAGCCCTCTCTGGGGCAATACTCTGCCCATCTGGGGCTTGTTCTGATGCTTGGCAACTGAGCTATTTTAGTGCCTGAGGTGAGGCCATGGAGCCATCCTCCGCACCTGGGGTTGTTGCTCTTCTGCTGAGCCAACTGGCCAGGGCCTTAATTAATTTTCAAACGTAGTAAGAGAAGGGACTTACTTTAGTAAAGATGTATGTAACCTGACCAGGCGGTGGTGCAGTGGATAGAGCGTTGGACTGGGATGCGGAGGACCCAGGTTCGAGACCTCAAGGTTGCCAGCTTGAGTGCGGGCTCATCTGGCTTGAGCAAAAAGCTCACCAGCTTGGACCCAAGGTCGCTGGCTCGAGCAAGAGGTTACTCGGTCTGCCAAGGTCGCTGGCTCAAGCAAGAGGTTACTCAGTCTGCTGAAGGCCCGTGGTGAAGGCACATATGAGAAAGCAATCAATGAACAACTAAGGTATCACAATGAAAAACTGATTTTTGATGCTTCTCATCTCTCTCTGTTCCTGTCTGTCTGTCCCTATCTATCCCTCTCTCTGACTCTCTCTCTGTCCCTGTAAAAAGAAAAATAAAGATGTATGTTGCTTATTTACTTCTTCCTGCGGCTCAGACCATTTGTCCATCAGATTTAAAAATTTCAGTTAGCTTTATGAGCTTGAAGAGGGTTAATGAATTAAAAAAAATTTTTTTAAAAGATTTTATTTACCCATTTAGAGAGGAGAGATAGAAAGAGAGAGCCTGACCAGGAGGTGGCGCAGTGGATAGAGCGTTGGATTGGGATGTGGAGGACCCAGGTTCGAGACCCCGAAGACGCCAGCTTGAGTGCAGGCCTATCTGGCTTGAGTTAAAGCTCACCAGCTTGCACCCAAGGTCGTTGGCTCCAGCAAGGGGCTGCGTGGTCTACTGAAGGCCCATGGTCAAGGTACATGTGAGAAAGCAATCAATGAACAACTAAGGTGTTGCAACGGCAATGAAAAACTAATGATCGATGCTTCTCATCTCTCTCCGTTCCTGTCTGTCTGTCCCTATCTATTTCTCTCTCCGACTCTCTCTCTCTGTCCCTGAAAAAAAAAAGAAAAAAAGAAAAGAAATAGAAGAGAGAAGGAAGGAGGAGGAGCAGGAAGCATCAACTGCCATATGTGCCTTGACCAGGCAAGGCCAAGGTTTTGAACTGGTGACCTCAGCGTTCCAGGTCAATGCTTTATCTACTGCACCACCACAGGTCAGGCGAGGGTTAATGAATTTTGAATGAAACAAATACTGCTTATAGAGATTCCATCACCTCATACATACTTCTCTGAGAAATACTTCATCTTTATATATTTCATCATAAAAAATAAAATAATGTAGAAAATGAAAGCTCCTATTACTGTACTCCCAAAAGTTAATCACTCCTAAGAGCACAGTGTATTTCTATGCACATACAGTCGTCCCTTGCCATATCATGGTTCACTTTTCGAGGTCTCACTGTATCGCGGATTTTTAAATTGTATATATCTAATTTTGTATTGCAGATTTTTCACTATATCACAGGATTTTGAGGTATATAGGTATTTTTAAATAGTTATTATTTTAATTATTTTTGCGGTAAAATAAGCATTTTCTAGCCTAAAAATTGAAAACAATATTAAAAAATATAAAAAATATTAATTAAAACATTAAAAGAGGTCGTGATTTTATAGTGGTTAGTACTCTGCGTTGTGACTGCAGCAACCTCGGTTCGCATCCGAGTCACGGCACCAAAAAAACAAAAACAAAAACAAAAATACATTAAAAGAATATTAAATCATCATCATCTTAATCATTCAAGTTGTAGTATATTCACTGGTGAGTACCCACATAGAATTTTATGTTGTTAAAATTACGTATGTTTAAAAGTGTAGAAAGTATTTAAGAGCATAGGAAGTGTGTATAAGAGTGTGGGAAAGGTTAATAACAGTGTGGGAAAGCTTTATAAGAGTGTGAGGAGGGTTTATAAAGCCTTAAAATATATATAAATAATAAAATAAATATAAGGTAACTACGCAGATTTTCGCCTACCACAGGGGTTCTGGAATTGAAGCCCCATGATAGACGGGGGACCACTGTACTAATATACATACATGTACACCTTTTTAAAAAAAATTTTTTTTATTATTATTTTATTCATTTTAGAGAGGAGACACAGAGTGAGAGTGAGAGAGAGAGAAAGAAAGGGGGGAGGAGCTGGAAGCATCAACTCCCATATGTGCCTTGACCAGACCAATGCAGGGTTTTGAACTGGCGACCTCAGTGTTCCCAGGTCAACATGTACACCTTTTTAAACCAAGGATAGCATTATTTTAAAATACTGCTTTGTCATTTTTTCCATTTAGTACATCTTGTTTTTCTTTAGCAGGAGAGAGAGAGAGGGACAGACAGGAAGGGACAGAGAAGCATCAATTCTTTGTTGCAGCATCTTAGTTAATTATTTTCTCATATGTGCCTCAACTAGGGGGCTCCAGCAGAGTGAGTGATCCTTTGCTCAAGCCAGCTACCTTGGGCTTCAAGCCAGTGACCATGGGGTGTCTATGATCCCAAGCTTAAGCCAGCGACCCCATGCTCAAGCTGGTGAGCCCATGCTCAAGCAGGAGACCTCAGGATTTCGAACCTGGGTCCTAAGCATCCCAGGCCAATGCTCTATCCACTGCACCACCAACTCGTCAGGCTCATTTAGTACATCTTGTAAATATTTTTCACACCAGTATCTATAGGTATGCTTTTTTTTTTCTTCCTGAAGTGAGAAACGGGGGTGGGGGGGGGCAGAGAGACAGACTTCTGCATGTGCCCGACTGGGATCCACCCGGCAAGCCCAGTAGGGAGCAATGCTCTGCCCATCTGAGGCGTTGCTCCGTTGCAACTGGAGCCATTCAGCACCTGAGGTGAAGGCCATGGAGCCATCCTCAGTGCCTGGGCCAACTTTGCTCCAATGGAGCCCTGGCTGCGGGAGGGTAAGAGAGAGAGAGAAAGGAGAAGGGGAAGGGTAGAGAAGCAGATGGGCACTTCTCCTGTGTGCACTGGCTGGGAATTGAACCTGGGACTTCCACATGCTACTTCATTCTTTTTAATAGCTGCACAGTATTCTGTAAGTGACAAATTTATTTAACTAGTTTTTTTATTGGTGGCCATTGTTTTATTTTCCCTCTATTATAAATAGTGGTATAATGAATCATGCACCACTACACACTTGAGTGGGTATTTCTGTATTAAATATTAAAGGTCAAAGAATATGAGCATTTAAAATTCAAAATATGTTTCCAAGGTGTAATCCAAAAACATTTTACTAATATTTCCACTAACAAGACACATAACTAACTGCTTTTAGTCATTTTTCCAGGTATTAAAAGCACACCTTCAAACAAAAACATTTAATAAGCCAGAGAGATCTGTATGTCTTACAATGTCATCTCATATTTTAACTTCTAAAATATTAGAGAAAAGGATTAATTAGTTCTGAGAGTCTGGAAAAATAAAAAGAAACTAAAATAAAAAATATTTTCCCTAAATACCAGCGAGACTTTTGAGCACTGGAGGGTAGTATGTGTGAGTGTGTGTGGGGAGGGGGGCAGCCTGCATTCCCAAAGGGACGGTGCTCAGAAGAGTATCTTCACGGCCCATGGTTCCTTCCGTCTTCCCTAAGGCAGTGGAGGGAAGGGCAGCAGGGTTTTTATCAGGAAATGGTGTATCTGCTAAGGATACCACCAGGCTCCCAGAGCCCCAACACAGAAAAATTTTTTTTCTAAGAGTCAGCAGTATAAATAACAAGATAGGAAATTATGTTGATTTAAATAAAAAATTAATTAAAACCTTCCTAGATCAGTAACTACAAATAGTTATACCTTAGCATGAAGAAAACTGTATAAGTATTAGCAAAAAGTCAAACAGAAAAATACTTACTGTTAACATGTGTGTGTCTAATTCCGGAGGATCAATTAATCTAGCCACTGACTCCATAAACACAAAAAAAGCTATTACCATTAGAAAAATTCCATTAATAAATCCAGAGAGAATTTCTATTCGTCCATACCTAAAAATGTAGAATATATTTTTAGAAAAGAAAAATGGCAAGTATTTTAAAAGCAAAACATTACAAATGAGGAAATAAGTCCATATTTTCAACTTCATAAATACTAAGATTAGAAAATTACCAAGATTTTAATCATCATACTAATACGTTCCAAGGTACTTTCTAGACACATACTTGTTTGTTGAAATTTTATGTACCCTATTTCCCCATGTATAAGATGCCCCCATGTATAAGATGCACCTTAATTTTGGGGCCCAAAATTTAAAAAGAAATGTATTACATAGTTATTGAACTCAAGTTATATTCATTATAAAGTTCATACAACTCCTCATTACTGTCTTCAACAATGAGCGCAAAAACAAGCACGAAAAAGTGGGAAATGCAAGTAAAACTTAAATCTACAATCATTGCATAAGATGTACTCAGTTTTTTTTTCTTTTTCTTTTTTTTTAATTAATTTTAATGGGGTGACACCAATAAATCAGGGAACATATGTACAATAAAAACAGTACTCAGTTTTTAGACCTGAAATTTTTCAAAAAAAGGTGTCTCATACATGGGGAAATATGGTATTTATGAATATATAAAAATGTTTCCTTTTACACAAAGCCTTTCTTAATTTCTTAGCAAGAAGTTATTTCTCTCTCAAGCCCTTCATGTGCTCTGTATCTCTGTCACAACACAGAGGTTATGCTTTACACAAAAATCATTTGTATTTTTGGCTCACTGATCTTTCAAAATATAAACAGTTAAAAATAAGAGCTGAATTTATTATTTACAGTAGGTCTTATAGAATAACCTGTACAAATAGAGGATTCTAATATTTGTTGAACTGAATTATTCATTTAATGACAGGATATTTCATGCATAGCCCCTTGATTTTTAAATACTCTTTTTAAGAGCAACAGATGTGAATGATCACGTACATTTCATTGCCTCAAAGAAACATGTTGAGCAGAGCTTAATATACATACACACATATATACAATGTGTCCGTAAAGTTATGGTGCACTTTTGAACCGTCACAGGTCAAAAGTGCACCATGACTTTACGAACAGACTGTATATATATTTTTTCTTTTTTTTTTTGACAGAGATAGAGAGTCAGAGAGAGAGACAGATAGGGACAGACAGGAAGGGAGAGAGATGAGAAGCATCAATTTTTCGTTGTGACTCGTAATTGTTCATTGATTGCTTTCTCATATGTGCCTTGACTGGGGGGCTACAGCAGAGTAAGTGACCCCTCCCTAAGCCAGCAACCTTTGGGCTCAAGCCAGTGACCATGGGGTCATGTCTATGATCCTGTGCTCAATCCAGTGAATCCACGCTCAACCTGATGAGCCTGTGCTCAAGCCAACGATCTTGGGGTTTTGAACCTGGGTCCTCTGCATCCCTGGCCAATGCTCTATCCACTGCACCACAGCCTGGTCAGGCAAAGAGCTTAATAATTAACTGATACTTACTCTCTGTCTATAAGAGGGATTTCAGGGAATATAATTTTGAGCTTACTGCCAATCAGTATTTATTAAATGTCTGGTTTTCTCTTATCTAGTTAAAAGAAAAAACTGAAAAATTCTTTGTATTAAGCATAATAAAATTTTATTATCTAAGGTGGAATTTGCACATAAGACTTTTTCATTGTGCTACATCACCTTGATAGTCAGTGTACCTACCCATAGGAGAAAATCCGAGTTGCTTTCCATCTACTCATTAGGGCAGCAAAAAGTCCCATGACCAAGGCAGAGCAGTCAAAGAGCATGTGAAATCCATCTGAGATCAGACCCAGACTATTGGTCAACACGCCATAGAATAATTCCACAAAGGTAAAAAGCTAAAATATGTTAAAAAATAAAACAGGGAAGTGTGTTGGGAAATACTGTTTTAGTCATGAGGATTTTAACCCAATTAATTTAAATTATAATCTTAATTACACCCAAACCTTACTTGAAAATATAACTGCCTCTTTAACTAGCACCTTTACTAAAACTGCATTTCATATAAATTGTAAGAAACTAGGCTAGTCAGATATGTCCATCTCATAATTATTTAAAAGGAGACAGTTTTATTTATATATCTGTAGAACTCAATAAACTAAGCCATACCTTGTTAGCAATCTGGTCTGTAGTGAGATCCTACAAGGAGTAGATAAAATCTTTCAAAACCACTATATGTATTGATATGAAATACCATAGTAAACCAATATTTCCAAAATGCCTCAAAGACTGTTTGCTTACATAGTCTGAATATGATCCTTTAATCTTTCTACTACTTAGAGAAATTGTAATTTTAGTCCAGTTGTAATTACCGGAAATATGAGAATTACTAAAATTACACCAGAGTTGTCAGAATTAAAAAGCCTTTAAGATATGCTACTAATATTTAAAAATCTTACCAGATTCAAACACAAGAAGTAAAAGATCTGCCTAGAGTCATTCTCCTCAAGTATCTGTTTTAGTGATTCCTTAATAAACTTAGGGATGGATTGGGAGCTGTGCTGAAAAGCATCACCCATGAAGTTATAAAGAGGTGTTCCTTCAGGAGAATATCCAATTAGGGTACCTTTCTGCCCTCTCTTAGAGGGAGATGATAAGATGTTAGCAGCTAAAGGGAGAGGGAAAAAAAAAGAATATCACAGAAGTTTAAAAGTTTAAGCTACCAACACAGTATCAGTGAGCACTAAATGCAAGAAATCAATACTTTCCCAAATTAAGTAAATAACGTAAACATCAGAATCCGTAAAAAGAAATTTGCTGAGAAAAACGCTTACATAAAATGAAGAATATAGCGCTCACTACCACTCCTCCAGACAGGACGTGTTCAGTGCTCTCCTGGTGTGCTGCTTTGTTCATAGCCCGAAGCTGGTCTGTTATTGGATGTGTCCAAAAATTTCCAAAAAGTAGAGCACTAATAAAAATGGGAAAGGATCCATAGCGGGCACATTTGGAAACTTCCATTTTGACTGAACAAATGGACTCGACATAGAAATCCAGGATCGTGACAAAAAAGATAACCGTTGTGAAAGGCATAATGAGAGAAAACCAAGACTCGACTTTACTCTAGAAATTAAAAAAAAATTTTGTCACTATTATACAAGTATAAAGTTCACATCATTTAAGATGTTTAAGATAATCCCTTTATGTATAAACAAATAGTCCCATGATTCAATATGATTTGTAAAATGCCAAAAGAAAAGATTGATAAAATATTGGTACATTTCCTCAACAGTCCTCAAAATATTAAAAACAAAAACATTATTGTTTAATAATTTTAGAAACACTATGTGACCCATAATCGTTGTGCCTAACACATATTGGGTATTCAATTGTTTCAATTGATTCCTTTGGGCCATCGGCATAGGAGGGATACATAAATGTAATGGTACTTGATTTGGTTTTTCTATAAACAAAAAATTAACTCAAAAAAGCAATGATAATTTAAGCCACTTACAACTTCAAGTTGAAATAAAATACAACATTTAGAACTAAAATTTATAAGTAATAGCAATTGATTTTACTTATTAAAAATAAATTCTTGATCTTACCTCAGTTGTCACAGAAAGAACAATGACCCATGGACATAAGAGAAGCACAGAAACAAGATGGGATAAAGCTTGAAGACGTTTGGCTCCACCAACATCTATAGAGAGCTTTCTGGAAGCTGTATGAAAACCAACTTTGCAACACAAAGCCAGTACTAGCAACAACACTCCACCCTATGAATAAAATTAGGTTAAGTCTCATTAGAAATATATACAGTCAAAAAAAAAAAAAAGAGAAATAAACATAGACCAACATTTAATCCTTAAATATATAATATTTGAAGAAATGAACTAGTATATTTTTCCATATCCCAAATTTCTGAACTACTTAAATGGCAGGTAGTATTGTAAATTATTGATAACTAATTTTAAACGCACTTTTAAAGTTATAGTTGCTGTAACTTTTCATAATCTTTGGATCACATTAGCAAGAAAAGAAAAGAACATACCTTGTGATCTGCTACACCTAAGAAGGCAATGGCTGTGTAAAGCATGTGAGTTAGAGCACTGTCATGATGTCCTTCAGCTAAGTGAGGTACAGTAAAGGAAAACATTACAAATATCAACTCACTGAATTCTGAAGTCCTCCTTGAATTTTTGGTACATTATTTTAGATTGACTACAGACTAGTCTGGGTGCCCCAAACCTAACTATTCTCAATAAAGTTCTCGTTAAAAGCAAAACATGGCTCTGGCCAGGTGGCGCAGTGGATGAAGTATCATCCTGGAGTGCCAGAGGTACCAGATTTGACCCCCAAGTCTGGGCACATAGGAGAAGCCATCAATGAGTACACAACTAAGTGAAACAAACAAGTTGATGCTTCTCTTCCCCTCCCCCACCCTTCTTTTTTCTCTCAAATCAATGGAATTTAAAAAATTATAATTTAAAATTTAATTTTTGGATATTATTATAAATTGGATGGATTGTATTCCTTTTGTTGTTTGCAAAACAATTATAATAGTGTTTAAAATGTAGTTGTTAAATTTTAGTCCTTAACCTCCAAAAGATATATACATACCTACTATAAGTAGGACAAAGGGGCAAAGACAAGGACTCTCCTTAAGGGGACCACCCCTATCCAATGGAATTAAGGTTGCTCTTTTAGAATGACATTTAAAATCAGTCCTGTATCTTTTTCTAAGTCATTGACGATATAATCCTCAGCAAAGCAAGTAAAAACCAAATGACGGTGTGTGTGTTTTTTTTGGGGGTAGGGATAGATATATGACAAGCAACCTGGAGTTTTTAAGTCATGGCACCCTCTTTCACTGAAACAAAATAAACTGATATTAGGTAACTAAGAAGTTTTTATGCAGTGAGTATATATAACCAGAATAATCTGGTTCTGATGTTCTGAGTTATGCTAAATGGAGTTGGCAAAGAAAGATGTATAGATAAAAATGAACACATATATTTGAATTGAAAGTTGGTGTTAGATTAAGAGTGGAAGTTAGGTTGAAAATAATCATTTAGAGTAAGAGAATGAATACCAAATTAAGAAATTTGAACATTTTTTAGAAATTCTGGCAAGAAGATGCCAAATGTTTTTCATTTAATCTCAAGACAGTTTATATTTAATAATTGCCAATGACATCTAAGACAACCATTTTAATTGTTTCTTTTTATTTATTTATTTATTATTTATTATTTTTTTTACAGGGACAGAGAGAGAGTCAGAGAGAGGGATAAATAGGGACAGACAGACAGGAGCGGAGAGAGGTGAGGAGCATCAATCATTAGTTTTTCATTGCTGTTGCGACACCATAGCTGCTCATTGCTTTCTCACATGTGCCTTGACTGCGGGCCTTCAGCAGACCGAGCAACCCCTTGCTGGAGCCAGTGACCTTGGGTCCAAGCTGGTGAGCTTTTGCTCAAGCCAGATGGGCCTGCGCTCAAGCTGGCGACCTCAGGGTCTCGAACCTGGGTCCTTCCGCATCCCAGTCTGATGCTCTATCCACTGCGCCACTGCCTGGTCTGGTGACCATTTTAATTGTTAAATGACAAAGGGGCAAAATGATTGATTTTTTTGAGTGGCAAATAACTTTTTTTAACATGAGGATAATCTATATTTATTGTCACTAAATTTATTTATTTCTTTTTCTTTCTTTCATTCATTGACAGAGAGAGAGTCAGAGAGAAGAACAGATAAGGACAAACAGGAAGGCAGAGAGATGAGAAGCATCAAGTCTTCGTTGGGGCACCTTAGTTGTTCATTGATTGTTTTCTCCTATGTGCCTGACTCGGGGCTACAGCAGAGTGACCCCTTGCTCAAGCCAGCGACCTTGGGTTTCAAGCCAGTGACCTTTGGGCTCTTTGGGCTCTCATGGGGTCATTTCTATGATCCAATGCTCAAGCCAGCGACCCTGCACTCAAGCCAGTGAGCCCGTGCTCAAGCCAGCAACCCTGGGTTTAGAACCTGCATCCTCAATGTCCCAGTCCGACGCTCTATCCATTGTGCTCTATCCACTGCCTGGTCAGGCCTGTCCCTAAATTTCTGCCAGTTTAATTCAGTCACCCCATTTTCCATTCTTCCAGTCTATTATTTTTCTAGAAGACTAAATAACTCTGATCCATTGTAAAGGATACGGTGTTCAGCCATTTTAGCCATGAGATCATCATTGTCGAAAAGCAATAGGCAGATCACAGCAATAATGAAAAAAGCAGCCCCCCTTGTCTGAAAATGAAGAGAATAATCTAAAAATGGCTTTTTCAAGAATTGATTTTTAAGACCATGATTATACAAATGCTATAGAATTTTTTTTTGCAAATAAACATATAAAGTAAAATAACATCTGACATTAGAGTCCATATACTATATACGATATAAATATACAATTTTAACAGTAAGATAAAGGTAAAGAGCTCTAGTAAATTCTGCAGGCTATTTATTTTAAGGGTATTTCAGACACATACTAATGACAACTTCAGTTGCCTCCTTACTAATATGGCTAACCATGTTACCATGCACAAACTGTTATTGTGTACAAAATTAATCTTTGCAAATGTTACTTTGCCTCTGGTTGAAAAGCCCAAGTGGGTAAATAATAATAAATAAGGACTTATTTTATTCTACAACATGTAAG
The DNA here is from genome assembly GCA_037038555.1 of Rhynchonycteris naso. Classification (NCBI taxonomy): domain Eukaryota; kingdom Metazoa; phylum Chordata; class Mammalia; order Chiroptera; family Emballonuridae; genus Rhynchonycteris; species Rhynchonycteris naso. Next base: position 235,529,451 of record CM072995.1, read on the forward strand.
TGATAGAGAAGACAGTTAATTTACAATAATATTAGTATTCTAGTTGCCATTCTTCTAGGGCAAAGAACTAAGAGGGCATGTTAAGAAAATTTAGCAAAGTTATTTCTAATATCTAGCAAAGGTGTAAGGCACTTAAAAGCTGATAAACTTTCTATGTTCTCATTCTAGGGAAAGGATTTTGACAAAAGAATATTATTGAAAGGATTCACTAGCTTAGTTTATGCAAATATTTCAAAATTTGGGGTACAAAAGCAATCTAAATAGGGTTATTACATATTTTATAGTTACAAATATACAGGTATAATACCAGATACTGTTCTTCCACTAAATAAAAATTTAAAATGAAAAGTGAGGATCCTATTTTACTTATTACATGATTACCATGACACTTGATAAATTATTACTGTGATAAGTAGACAAAAGTTGGTAGGCACAAATCACACAATTTAAAATTTCATAATTTTCACTGAATCAGGATATGACAACATCAACAACACTCAAATATGAAGAATGTAATCTTTTATTAACAAAGAGGGCAACTAGAATTTTGTAGTGCGTTAGTCAAACTAAGGAAAATATTACTGAGTCCTGGATAAATTCTGAGTTTCATGACTGACACTGAGTGGGTATGCAAGATCTATACTTTCATTTCTGATCACTGGTATAGCAAAATTTGTTTTAAAAAATGTTTTGAGTCCTTTGTTTTTCTTTTGTGAGTTTTTTTTCTTGTTTGCTTATTTTTGTTAAGGGTCTTACGCATTTTTTTTGAACTGATTTAGATTGTATTCTATTATTATTATTATTTTTAGTGAGAGAAAGAGAGAGAAAAGAGGGACAGGCAGGGACAGAAAGACAGGAAGAGAGAGAGATGAGAAGCATCAACTTGTTGCAGCATTTTAGTTGTTCATTGATTGCCTTCTCATACGTGTCTTGACGTGGGTGGGGGGTGCTTCAGCTGAGTCAGTAACCTCTTCCTATAGCCAGTGACCTTGGGCTCAAATCAGTGACCTTAGGTTTCAAGCCATCGACTTTTGGGCTCAAGCCAGCGACCATGTGGTCATGTCTATGATCCCATGCTTGAGGCAGCGACTCCACATTCAAGCTGGATGAGCCTGCGCTCAAGCTGGTCACCTCAGGGTTTCAAACCTGGGTCTCATCATCTCAGGTCGTCAACACTCTATCCACTGCACCACCACCTCGTCAGGCTGATTTATATTTTATTAAAACTTTTGTTTGAACAACTAAGGTGCTACAACAAAGAATTGATGCTTCTCATCTCTCTCCCTTCCTTTCTGTCTGTCCCTCTCTCACACAAAAAAAATTCTGTGGCAATTTGTTGCTGTTTGTTGTATGCATAATGATTTCTGTTGTGTAGAAGCTTGTAATCATTATGAAGTAAAATGTTTTGAATTTTCCTTTTGTGATTTAAAAAATTATTTATTTATATTATTTATTTATTTACAGGAACAGAGAGAGAGAGTCAGAGAGAGGGACAGACAGACAGAAACGGAGAGAGATGAAAAGCATCAATCAGTTTTTCGTTGCCGTTGTGACACCTTAGTTGTTCATTGATTGCTTTCTCACATGTGCCTTGACTGCTGTCCTTCAGCAGACCGAGCCACCCCTTGCTGGAGCCAGCGACCGTGGGTCCAAGCTGGCAGGCTTTTGCTCAAGCCAGATGGGCCCGCGCTCAAGCTGGCGACCTCGGGGTCTCGATCTTGGGTCTTTTGCATCCCAGTCCGATGCTCTATCCACTGTGCCACCGCCTGGTCAGGCGTAAAATATTATTTATTTTCAAATTTATTTTTCAACTACCGTTGACAAAGTATTATATTAGTTTCAGGTGTACAACATAGTGATTAGACATTTATATACTTTACAAAGTGACTGTGTTTTTTCCCAACTGCCTTTATCCTTTGAAAGTTCTTCTCTACCCACAGATTAATTATATTCTATGCTTCTACAAATATCTTCCACCTAACTCTATGAGTTAGGGGGAAAGCTTAAACAGTGGTACATTTTTAATACTAATGATCCAATGTGGAAGCTACAGCCTCTCACTCTGCTTCACTTGGTATGTTACTTTGTTCACTTTATTTTATTCATCTGTCTCCATTACTTAGCCTGAAATTCTAGGTAACTATTATACCTTGTCTTTATTTTTTCTTTCCCCTATAACTAGAACAATGCACCACGTACAATAAACATGTAATGTGGTAAATAAAAATATTGTTGTAAGAACTTGAAATCAGACTGATGACTCATTTACCAAAAAGCAATAATATGTAAGATGAACAGGGATGCCTTGTTGGCAAAATGTTATAAAACTATTTATCAAAAACAAAAACAAAATCAAGAGGGAATAGATGGTGATGGAGAGAGACCTGACATGGGGTGGTGCACACACAATGCGATGTACAGAGATGATGTATTATAGATCGTACACCTGAAACCTGTATAATTTTATTAACCAATGTCACCCCAATAAATTCAGTAAAAAATTAAAAAAAATGTTCATCAGACTTTATTTATTATTATTTTTTTACAGAGACAGAGAGTGAGAGAGAGGGTCAGACAGGGACAGACAGACAGGAATGGAAAGAGATGAGAAGTATCAATCATCAGTTTTTTGTTGCCGTTGTGACACCATAGTTGTTCATTGATTGCTTTCTCATATATGCCTTGACCGGGGGCCTTCAGCAGACCGAGTAACCCCTTGCTGGAGCCAGTGACCTTGGGTCCAAGCTGGTGAGCTTTTGCTCAAACCAGATGAGTCTGCGCTCAAGCTGGTGACCTCAGGGTCTCAAACTTGGGTCCTTCCACATCCCAGTCCGACGCTCTATGTACTGTACCACTCACTGCCTGGTCAGGCTCATCAGACTTTAAATATAAAAAGTTCCTTGGTATTTTCCAAAAATGATATATGTGGATTAAAAATGAGGTGGGGAAGGGTTCAGATGCAACATGAAGGAGATGTCTGTGGTTATCAGTCAGTTCTGGATTATGATTGTGGTGGTGGTTACATATATGCATACACATGCACACATACATGGTGTATTTAAAATTGCTGAAGTCTGAATAAGGTCTATGGATTGTACCAAAGTCAATTTCCTGGTTTTGACAGTATAATTGAGTTGGGTAAGATGTTACTACTGAAACTGAGTGAAGGGCACAAAGACCACTCTACTATTTATGCAACTTCCTAGGAATATATAATGTCAAAAAGTTAAAAAAAGAAAATGTTGTAAGAAAAATTAAAATTGGTAGAAAAAGCCCCTGTATTTTTTTCAAATGGTAAAAGATACTACTTTATTGATTTGGATAACATTTCACATGCACACTTCCAGTTTTCAAGTTGCTAAGAATGGAAAATGCTACCTTTGCTGGTCCTCCTCCCGAACTAGTGAACAGAACACTGAGCAGTGTGATGACAACAATATCACTGTGCTCAAATAGCAGCAAGGTCCTACAAAAGTAAAATACTATCATTCATGAAATATATCTGATATTTATCAAAAAGCATTAATTTCAAATAGAGTAAAAGAAAATAAATCCCTTTGATTTCATAAAAACATTATGAAAAAAATAGGTACAACTGGTCTGGAAAATACTTTGGCATTAATTTCTTTAGAAAGGCTGAAGCTATAAATACCTAACAATATTACTTGTAGAATTATAGCATACAGATTTCTTGTCTCTGTGTGCCAGGAAACACAAAATAACAGCATTGTTTGCAGTAGCCCCAAACAGGAAACAACCTAAATGCTCACTGGTAAGATACTGGATGATGTAAATTAGAATATATCTTTTTTTTATTATTTATTTTATTTTATTTTTTATAGGGACAGAGAGAGAGTCAGAGAGAGGGATAGATAGGGACACACAGACAGGAATGGAGAGAGGTGAGAAGCATCAATCATTAGTTTTTCGTTGCTGTTGCGACACCATAGTTGTTCATTGATTGCTTTCTCACATGTGCCTTGACTGCGGGCCTTCAGCAGACCGAGCAACCCCTTGTTGGAGCCAGTGACCTTGGGTCCAAGCTGGCGAGCTTTTGCTCAAACTAGATGAGCCCGCACTCAAGCTGGCGACCTCAGGGTCTCGAACCTGGGTCCTCCGCATCCCAGTCCGATGCTCTATCCACTGCGCAACCGCCTAATCAGGCTGTTGCTCCCAATCCTTAATGTATCTGGAGGTAGAGAGCCTTTGGGAGGTGTTTAAGTCATGAAGGTAGAGCCCTTGTGAATAGGATTAGAGCCTTATAAAAGAGACCACAGAGAGTCCCCCTTCTCCTTCCACCATGTTAGGTTACAGTGAAAGGGCAGCTGTCTCTGAATGTGGAAGAAATTCCTCATCAGACACTGAATCTGCCTCATCTTGATATTAAACTTCTCAGCCTCCAGAACTGTGAGAAATAAATGTGTTGTTTATAACATCCTCAATCTATGGCATTTTGTGATAGCAGTCCAAATGGACTAAGACAAAAATAATGAATTTCATGGTATGTGAATTATATTTAAAAAACTGCCATATAAAATGAAAGAATCATATATACATACATACACACTACATATATCAAAATGGTCAAATATCAAGCATAATACTGAATAAAATAGTATACTGCAGCCTTGGCTGGTTTGCTCAGTGGATAGAGCATCAGTCTAGCCTGTGGATGTCCCTGGTTCAATCCCTGGTCAGGGAACACATGAGAAGTGACCATCTGCTTTTCCTCCCCTCCCTCTCTCCTTTCTCTCTCTTTCTGTAGCCAGTGGTTCGACTGGTATGAGTGTAGGTCCCAGGTGCTGAGGAGAGCGTGGCTGGTCTGAGCCTGGCCTCAGGCACTCAGGATAGCTCAGCTGATTCAGGCATCGGCCGGCCTGGGTGTTACCAGGTGGATCCTGGTTGAGGTGTATGTGGGAGTCTGTCTATCTCTCCTCCTCTCTCTTAAAAAAGAAGTATGCTGCAGAAAAATACATGCAATTTATTTATATAAAGTAAATAACTTTCAAAGTTAAACATTCAAAAAAAGAAATATGTACATATATGGTAAAACTATAAAGAAAACAAGGAGAATAAAAAAATCTTAAGATGCTGGTTACATAAGGGAGACAGGGAGATACAATCAGAAGGGTTTCAAAGATACTGACTGGTAAGGCTTTATTTTGGAGCCTGGGAATTGGATACATAAATGTTCATTTTATTATTTAAACACTTATTTATATTTACTCTTTTATAAGTATAAAACATTCTTTTAAAATTTAAAAAATATTATCACTAGCCAAATGGAGCTTATAGGATCTAATTAGTAACAAATTTTCAGCTGCTCATTCAAAATTTTTTCACTTTCCTCTTTACCCCAAAGCCTATAATGAGAACATAGCAGTGATAATTTAAGTTCTATTCATATTTGGGAGATTAGAATTTAAGAATGTAAATATGTCAGTAGAATAAAATTAAACTAAATTAAGACAGTCTATGAAACACCAAAGGAGTCTTTCTATCCAAGAAATTGTGATGGTTTTAGTAAAAAATGAGAGGGGCAGTATTGTCAGAAGAGCTAGTGGTGTGAGAGGCTTTAAGAGCAGGAAGTAGATGATGACTCAACAAGGAGCCAAATAAGAATTTAAGAATTTTTCCCCTTCGTTTCCTATCCTAACACATAGGGACAGTGACTTAGTAACATATAGACTAAAACATAATGAATAAGAAATGTAAGCTATTAGAGAAGATAAGCAATACCACCAATCATATAAACTAAAAAAGCACTCCCCAAGCTGAGAAGTTTCAGCCAGCTTTCCCACCACTGCAGGATGCTGTGCTATCATGGACAGGGATATGACCTCTGGAACTATGCATACTCTGCATCTGACAAAGTATGGGGTAAACAAGCCTAACGGACCTATACCCACAAACTGTTCTATTGGCTAGTAGGAGAGGAGAAAGGACGTTTCACAAAGCATTTCCCACCTATTACTTTCTACTCTGTCCACACCACTATTCTGAGTGAGACGGTTCAGAACATCCTTCATCTTACTCCTTACCTCTCATCCTCATATTCCCCCCTCATCAATGGCAAGGTACTTTTTCTTAATCTTTTACTCAATAAGTAAATCCTTTAGAGATGGAGAAAATATTGAAAGAATGCTTATGCAGTTGCCCATGTAATAATTCCTATTAAGTGGCCTTTAAGCATTTTCCCCCCTGAACAGGCCTATTTACATAAAAAGGTTACTCTAGATAGACTAGGGGAATATGAAATGAGAGTTAATTCATCTTTAATCTGATTATTGACACACTAATCACAAGACATTTGTTTACAACCATATCTTTCAAGGATTTTCTGTGAGCACTAAAGTACTTTCAGAGTTGTGTTGGAAAAGCTTTTAAAGATTTTGTTCTCTTCCTTATTGTTTGATTTTATCAGCTGCTAGAAGGGATGACCCATGAAAAATTCAAAAAACCCACTTACACTAAATATTTCCTGAAACTGTCTGGAGTCTTAACTATTAAAATACCTATGACAGATCATAAATAATACGTTAATGGTATTCACAAGAACTAGCCCACACACTAAACAGGTACTCAATATATTTATATATATTTGTTGAGTTGTACCCAATACGATAGAAGTTATAGAAGCATTTGTACATAACTTTTATTTTTTTTATTTTTATTTTTTTACAGGGACACAGAGAGAGTCAGAGAGAGGAATAGATAGGGACAGGCAGACAGGAACGGAGAGAGGTAAGAAGCATCAATCATTAGTTTTTCGTTACCGTTGCAACACCTTAGTTGTTCATTGATTGCTTTCTCACATGTGCCTTGACTGCGGGCCTTCAGCAGACCGAGCAACCCCTTGCTGGAGCCAGCGACCTTGGGTCCAAGCTGACGAGCATTTGCTCAAGCTAGATGGGCCCACGCTCAAGCTGGCGAGCTCGGGGTCTCGAACCTGGGTCTTCCGCATCCCAGTCCAATGCTCTATCCACTGCGCCACTGCCTGGTCAGGCTGTACATAACTTTTAAAAAAAATTTATTGGTTCATTTTAGAGAGACACAGAAACATTGATCTGTTCTTGTCTGTGCTGTGACCAGGGATTGAACCCACAACCTTTGTATATCACAATGACGCTCTATCTAACTAAGCATCTGGCCAGGGCAGCATTTGTACATAATCTCAGATAAATATTTTACATAAAATCTAATGGAACAATACTAATATTCAAAATGAAGAAATATAAATATTCAAAATATGCATTTTTATTTACCTTAGTGGTCCACAAAGAGTGAGGCCAAAAAACCACAAGAGTGAAATGATACACCCAGCAACTGCATGTTTAAATATTTTGATCCACTATAAATGGAGACAAAATATTAAAAATTTCAGTCATATGTTTTACTAAATATTTAAAAATTGTAAATAATATACACAGGAAAAGATAACGGTCACAAATATTTTAAAGGCTAAATATTTACATATTTTGAAATTAAACAGGATAATTATGTTAAGTTCCCTTGACTAAATTTCAGTTTTCAAGATAGTATTCTATTTCCCTTTTTCTATATTTCTGTTTGTTAGATCTTGAAAACTTTTCCTATATAGTATAATTTTCTGTTTTTTCCCCCTACTCACTGGTTTGTTAGGAATACTTAATGTCTCAGTATTTAAAGTTTTTTCCATCAGGAATATTTAGTGCTTCAATTATTTGAAAAGAGAAAAAAATATTAAGATTGTTTAAAATATTAATCCTGTTTTTAAAAGATCCTTGGTCTCTAAATGAGAGGCACTTAAATTTGTCATTCTAATAAAAAATCAGGGCACAGATTCCAAGTTGTGGTATAAAGCAAATATGCTGTAAGGTACTATCCAAACAGGTGATAATGTGAGATGATTATGCAAAATGAAGGATATTTTTGGTATGATTTTGAACCTCAGATGCCTAAAAGGGGAATAATAATAATGATGACAGTTATAGCTAATATGTATCACATATTCACATAATGGCAGACATTATTTTAAGAATTTTACATATATTAATTCATTTATTCCTAAGGAAGGGAGGAATTATTATCTACACTTAACAGGTGAGAAAATTACAGTAGAGAAATTAAGTAACTTGCTCAAAATAAGATTTAGTAAGTAGAACAAATAGAGCATGAATTTGTCTGACCGCTGAGACCTTATTCTTTTTTTTTTTTCTTTGAGAGGAGGGGAGAGACGGAGAGGAAGAGAGAGAGAGAGAGAGAGAGAAAAGCACCAACTCATAATTCCTTAACTTTAGCTGTGCATTAATTACTTCTCATATGTGCCCTGACTGGGGATCAGACTAGCAACTCCAAGCCAGCAACCCCTTGCTCAAGCCAGTGACTTTCGGATCGTGTCGAGGAGCCCACACTCAAGCCTGCGAGCCAGTACTCAAGGCAGCACGAGCAACTTCAGGCTTCAAACCAATGACCTCAGTGATCTGGGTCAATGCTCTGTCCTCTGTACCACCACCAGTCAGACCAGTCAGGTTCAGAGTCCTCCTTCTTTTTTACTTTTTATTTTTAGAGAGAGAGAGACAGACAGACACAGGAAGAGAAAGAGATGAGATACGTGAACTTGTAGTTGCATCACTTTAGTTGTTCATTGATGGCTTCTCATATGTGCCTTGACCAGGCGGGGATGCAGCGGGGGGAGTGTCCAATTGAGCCAGTGACCCCTTGCTCAAGCCAGCGACCTTTGGGTTCAAGCCAGAGACCATGGGATCATGTTGATGACTCCATGCTCAAGCCAGAATGAACCGGTGCTCAAGCTGGTGAACTCGGGGCTCTAACCCTGGAACTTCAGTGTTCCAGGTCGATGCTCTATCCACTGCACCGCCACCAGACAGGCAGAGGCCTCAATCTTAACTCCTATGGTTAATCTGCCTCCCACTGACATTTATACTAGGATCATGCCCAATTTGTAAATCCTTCAGAATAAGAATCCTGTACTAAAGAAAATAATTATATGTGTGCTTTAGAAAGTTTCTATTCTCTTCTGCATTTTTATTTTTTAAAAAATTTTTAAAAAAATTTTTTTATTTATTTTAGAGAGGAAACACACACACACAAAGAGAGAGAGAGAGAGAGAGAGAGAGAAAGGGGGGAGGAGCTAGAAGCATCAACTCCCATATGTGCCTTAACCAGACCAGCGCAGGGTTTTGAGCTGGCAACCTCAGTGTTCCCAGGTCGACGCTTTATCCACTGCGCCACCACAGGTCTGGCCTCTTCTGCATTTTTAAACATTCTATCATCTTAGCACTTTATAGTTCATTCTTGAAGCTCCAATTCTGAATAGACAAGCTAACTATGGAAATGTTCTGCTTTGCACTTAAATTATTCATTAAGTAACCCTGATCAAGGAAAGAGCATTGTCATCTGGCCCAATAAATGGGAAACAGCTAGGAAAAAATGATTCTGCAAAAAACTTACCTGGTGTTTGGTAATACTTTTTCCAGAAGAAAATGGCTTTTGAAACAAAACCATAAGAAATGTAGTCCTGTGAATATTAAAACATTAATATATTAATCAATCTTACATACAAGGTGTGGTTTTAAGTAAAGATATTTATTTTAGTCAAATATTCTAGAATTTGAAAGTTATGTTAACCTCTAAAGAAACTATACTAGAAAACAATACTTATTTTAATCAGGCTTCCACTGCAACCTTTTGGGAACTCTTCCTTTGTAACTGCCTTCTGAATCAGTTCACAAGCCACAAAAGAAATCTTTTATCTTTTTATGCTTTGAAATACCAAAAAAATAATTCCAATCTTCTCCAAAATTTAGTAGTAACAAATCTTGAAATAATAGAAATAAAGAAAGTTATATATCCTTACCTTTCACAGTGCCAAAATTGTTACATAAAAATATACTGCTCACAAAAATTAGGGGATATTTCAAAATAAGTATGAAGTGATAAAATACCCCCTAATTTTTGTGAGCAGAATTAGGGGATATTTCAAAATGAATGTGAAGCAATAAAATATCCCCTAATTTTTGTGACATACAAATAGTGCTTAAAATGTTCTAGTCAACTATCACTTTCCATAATTATTACTAAAATTATACTACTAGGAGTCTTTAACAGATTTTTATTAACACAGAGGGTGATCACTATCAATCGCAAGGCCCAGAAAAATCTTTATTTAGAGAGAATGTGGTATATACGGAATAATGTAAAGTTTATACTTTGAGGACCCTGTACTGTAAAGTGAACATGTAGTGAACACAGCTCAGTATGGTTTAACTTAGAAAATAAGGAACGTTCGCGCCGAGACACGTCTCAGGGAACATGCTATGCCCGCTGGAAGGTTGGACCGCACCAGTGGTATGGGCTGGGAATCCTTAGGGTCCCTGAGTCTGTGAGGTCAAACAAAACTAGTTTTATAGAAAACTAAGACATCATTTGCTTGCTTCTTATTCCCTCAGGGGTGTATGGTGGAGCTTTTCAGAGGCTGGCTGACAAGAGATAACTGCAACAGATTGTTGCTGAAGCAGAGTAAGAATCTAGCTTGTCTTCAATTAAACCAGAAATGTGCAAAAACCTCATTATCACAAACTAAGGTAAAAGTCTTTGTTTTGGCAAGCTATCACAGTATAGCAATCCTTTTCTTCTTTTTTTAAAAATGAATCTCTTTGTACTGCTAACTCTAGGTATTCTACAGTGTGTCCGTAAAGTCATGGTGCACTTTTGACTGGTTAACTGGTCAAAAGTGCACCATGACTTTACGGACACACTGTATTTTAAATATAACATGAAATTTCCTAAATATACTCAGTTAAAACAGGATTTTCAAAGAAATAAAAAAAAAAATAAGGAAAAAAGAACCATAAACACTCACCCAAGTTTTAATATAAAAATGAACTGAACAACATGAACTGCTTTTAAGAGATCATATGATTCAAAAAGTCCCACTGCCTTCAAAATTTTCGTGAAACACAGTAAAACAATGTATTTCATTAATCTGAAAAATAAAAACAAACAAATTTCAGTATCACTGAAATCACAAGAACTCTGTAATCTTTGTTTTTATAAGTAGTAGTTTTTTCTACATTATAAAAAACATAAATATATATAAACCAAAAATGAAACAAACAAAAACCCAAACAAGGAAAGTTGAGGCCACTGAGTAAACTAGTGTCAAGCCCATGTCTCTCTCTTTTTTTTTTTACAGAGACACAGAGAGAGTCAGAGAGAGGGATAGACAGGGACAGACAGTCAGGAACGGAGAGAGATGAGAAGTATCAATCATCAGTTTTTTGTTGCAACACATTAGTTGTTCACTGATTGCTTTCTCACATGTGCCTTGACTGCGGGCCTTCAGCAGACCGAGTAACCCCTTGCTCAAGCCAGCAACCTTGGGTTCAAGCTGGAGAGCTTTGCTCAAACCAGATGAGCTCGTGCTCAAGTTGGTGACTTTAGGGTCTTGAACCTGGGTCTTCCGCATCCCAGTCCGATGCTCTATCCACTGCTCCACTGCCTGGTCAGGCAAGCCCATGTCTCTTAAATATGCTCTTTTCAATATGTCACAGAGGAAATCAAAGTTCATCCAAAAGCCTTTGAAGGTTCCCATCTTGAAACTGTTTCCAATTCACAGTGGCACACATTAACAGTAAAATCATCTTAGGTGAGAAGGACAAAATGTACACTAAAATCTAGGATTAATTTGGATATTGGCCCATTTAAGCAAAAGAAAAGTAATATAGACATAAGTAAACTATATTAATGCTAATTGAATACTCTGGTCATGGTAGTAATTCATAATTAGCCAATAAAAATAACAGTTGAGCTAGAAAGCCTTTGTTTATTCAGCTTCCAACTCAGGGACTTGCATAATGTGTTCAGCAAACATTTACCTAATGAATGAATGCTAACTCTACAATTATACTTTCGTAATACAGTAATACCTACTACAGTAATATATTTAGTACAGTAATATATGGTAGTACATAAAAGGCAGTCACGCCTCAGGCAACTTAAATACCAGTAACTCAGCCATAAATTCTAAATAAAGAAAAGAAATCAAGTAGAGAAAAGCTTAAAACCTCCTTCCTTTAGCTCTTAACTAGGTGTAAAAATAAAGCAGCAAAACAGAAACACAGACACAAGGAAAAACACTGTCGACAAGGCAGGGAAGGAAAAAACAAAGACCAGGAAAAATAGTGGTACATTAAAAATCACAGCAGTCTGGGAAATCTTAATATCAGCAAAGAGCCTTGTACCTCCCTCAGGGGGCTATTTAGCCATTCTTCAAATATCCCTTCACACTTTACTTAATATGCTAGATGCCATATGTGGCCAATGAGACCCAAGGGAAGGCTGACAGGGTGGCTTCAGCACAGCCTTCTCCTGATGAAAGGGCAAGATGTAGCTAGTACTACTTCTTTCACCTTTTCTTCTGCCTTCAAGGGAGGACTTTTGTCTAAAACTTACCTAAAACATGTTATCCATTTTATGAACCTGAAAGTCACACTTACGATATGGCAGAGAGCAAAGGTGAAGAAACTAGTCCCAGATGTATCACCAGGGAGTGGAATAAATACCAGCAACTCCTGGTTTCTTTGACGTAAGGATATGTTCCTATTTGTTTAAAGCTTTTTTAGTTTGGTTACATCAACTAAACACATTTCTAGGTGCTATCCAAGACACTAAATACGTAGATCCTGACCTCAGCAGCTGAGGTCTTAGAAAGACAGGCAGGAAAACATGTATGTGACCTAGGTAAGTAGCAGTTCTAAAGGACTAGATGTGGAAGCAGCTATGTAATTGTTAACTAGGGAAGCAACGATCACCTTTACAGTTTGAGATGTGCAAGTGTGCATACAGGGACTAAGTAGGAAGTCTTAAGCAAGGTAATAGGGTATGTCAAAGTACAGAGAGCAACATATGCAAAATGCTAGTCCCAGGAAGGAACTGTTGGAATAAATGACTGTATTTTAACCACAGTTCACCAGATTATGCTCAAAATGAGCAGAAGTCATTAAGGAAACAGTAAATTATATTTAATATACTTGTTTTAAGAAGATGGGAGCAATATGGAAAAATAATTTTTAAGTATTAACAAAACTATAAATTTGGCACTTCAATGGCAAGATTTAGTCATATGGAACATTAAGTAAAACAGTTCTTGGCAATATATTACTTTATGATTTTTTTTTTTTAATGGGAGGGAGGGAAAGATGGAGGGGGATGCGGAGAGAGAGAGGCAGAGACAGACAGACGGACAGGAAGGGAGAGAGATGAGAAGCATCAACTCATAGTTATGTCACTTTAATTGTTCACTGATTGCTTGTTATACGTGCCTTGATGAGGTGAGGGTGGGGCGGTACTCAGGCTGAGCCAGTGACCCCTTGCTCAAGCCAGTGACCCAGTGCTTTAGCTGGTGAACCCGTGCTCAAGCCAGATGAGCCCATACTCAAGCCAGTGACCTTGGGGTTTTGAACTTGGGTCCTCAGCATCCCAGGTCTACTCTATCCACTGCAGCACCACCGGTCAGGCTACTTTATGATCTTCCTGACATTAATTTTCTTTATTCCTTTTTTCATTAGAAAAAGAGATGACAAAGCTAATTCCTGAGTAGCTGGTTGTTTAAAAAGTTTTAAATAAAATCATTCCTAATTTTTTCCTCATAGATGAGCAACTGGGTACATACATCCTTCTAAACCTTTTCCTTTGCATCTCTAAGAATGGACACATGTATTTTAGATATATCCACATATTCATTATTGAACACATTTTTTATATGGCTTTGTGACTTTTTTTTTTGACTGAGACAGAGAGTCAGAGAGAGGGATAGATAGAGAGAGACAGGAAGGGAGAGAGATAAGAAGCATCAATTCTTCACTGAGGCACCTTTGTTGTTCATTAACTGCTTTCTTATATATGCCTTGATGGAGGGGGTGCTCCAGCAGAGCTAGTGACCCCTTGCTCAAGTCAGCAACTTTGGGCTCAAGCCAGAGACCTTGGACATCAAATCAGTGACCTTTGGGCTTAAACTAGTGACCACAGGGTCATGTCTATGATCCCATGCTCAAGCTAGTGATCTCAAAGTTTTAAACCTGAGTCCTCTGCTCATCCCAGTCCAATGCTCCATCCACTGCACCACCGCCTGGTTAGGTAGTTTTGTGACTTTTTTATTTTTCTGAAGTGAGAAGTGGGGAGACAGAGAGACAGACTCCTGCATGCGCCAGACCGGGATCCACCCAGCACGCCCACCAGGAGGCGATGCTTGGCCCCTCTTGGGCGTTGCTCTGCAGCAGATGGAGTCATTCTAGTGCCATGGAGACATCCTCAGCGCCCAGGCCAACTTTGCTCCAATGGAGCCTTGGCTGTGGGAGGGGAAGAGAGAAATAGAGAGAAAGGAGAGGGGGAAAAGTGGAGAAGCAAATGGGCGCTTCTCCTGTGTGCCCTGGCCGGGAATTGAACCCCGGACTTCCACATGCCAGGTGAACGCTCTACCACTGAGCCAACTGGCCAGGGCGGCTTTGTGACTTTAACATAATACATATTGAAGATCTTTTGTTACCAGATTAAATTAGAAAACTTATTTTCTGATTTCAAAAGTTGTATACTTTGATTTTTCAAGTCTTAATTAATGAAGTCTTTCTGTTGGGCTAAAGATGACATACTAACTAAGGCCAAGTAACCATACATATATTACTAAGTAGACCTTCCTAGTTCATATTGCAGAGGGAAACAACTTTATTTACTGAAAGGAAAGATGAGGGGAGAGTAAAAAGAAGCTCTTCAGCAGGGACAGTGGTCCTTGAGCCACTCATGGACTCTCTGGGCAACTGAGGGGGAGCACAACCACATCCCAATTTAGAAATTATTTGCCATTAGCTGTCTCATCAGAGGTATCACTGGTCTTTTCTGTCAAGGGTGAGAAAAGTCTCTGGTTCTGTAAACCTGGAATTACTGAAATTTGGGTTTGGGTTCAAACCAGCTTCTTGGGTTTTTCCCACTGCAACAGCTCAGTTCTCCAGTTTAAAACAAACAAACAAATAAAACCTGTGCAATTCAAATACGACTCATTCAAAAAATATTCAGGTGTTTACTATTTAGAAGGCACTATGCATGGGGTTTGGGATAACTGACCCCCAGTTCAGTGATTAGGTCTGTGACCATGGAAAATTTGCTTAACTTTTCTACATCTGTTTCCTCATCTGTGAAACAAGAACAGCACTACTTAGTCTGTATGTAGCACTGTGGTAAAGGTTAAGTGAGATGCTGTATTCAAAGCATTTGGAACATAGGAGCTGCTCAATAAATGCTGGCTGTCATCCTCTGCCCTTTTCTGCAGAGACTTATAGACCCCAAAATAGAAACATTTAGAACAATTCATATTAGTGAATCACACATAAAAAAGCCCACAATTAAAGGATTTGTCAATTAGTTTTTGTTGCAGATTATAACCAGTATTTGATTTTTAGTCTTTATAAAGGAAAACTCTTACAACCTAGAATCTATTCAATTCAACCAGTCCTGAGTTGAATTTGATTCTGAAATAAACTACTATAGAAGGGCAGCTATGCTAAGTAAATAATGCAAATTAGATGGCAAAGGACTGTTTCCCACATCTATGCAAGATGATAGGCTCTTGAATGAATAACAATTTTAAATTGCTTACTTAGAAATAACTTCAAGTTTACAGAAAAGTTGCAATAGTATATATACCCTTTACCTAGATTCCCTCATTGTCAATGTATTGTCCCATTTGCCTTATCTCTCTCTCTCTAAATACAGTGACTTTGTTTTTTTTCAAACTATTTTTTTAAAATTTTCTTTTTACACAGGGACAGGGACAGAGAGAGAGTCAGACAGAGGGATAGATAGGGACAGACAGACAGGAACGGAGAGAGGTGAAAAGCATCAATCATTAGTTTTTCATTGCCATTACACCTTAGTTGTTCATTGATTGCTTTCTCACATGTGCCTTGACCACGGACCTTCAGCAGACCGAGCAACCCCTTGCTGGAGCCAGCAATCTTGGGTCCAAGCTGGCGAGCTGGGGGTCTCCAACCTAGGTCTTCCGCATCCCAGTCCGACGCTCTATCCACTGCGCCACCGCCTGGTCAGGCTTCAAACTACTTATTTAAGATACATACATTATGTTCCTTTATCCCTAAATACCTGTATTTCCTAAGCATATAGACCTTCTGGTATAAAATCAGCAATTACCTCCTTCAGGAAATTTAACATTAATATGATGCCTTAATCTATCATCCATAGTCACTTTGGCAACTGACTTAGTACTATCATTTATAGCATCCCTCCCTACCCCCAGTCCAAATCCAGGCCAGAATCGTCTATTGCATTTAATTATGTTGCAGTAAATATGTTAAATGCTGTTATTTACAAAAGGAGTTGCTCAAAATAGATGAGAAAATTAAACTTGTACTACAAAAATGGAGTTAAGTTCTGTTCCAGCACTCTGTATTCCTTTCTGTTCACAAAAGCTAGTTGCTAGTAATGCTATTTCTATTATTTCAAAGAATTTATCAAGGCAACCTTTAAGTCTCTACGCAAGTATTCAAGAACAATAAAACCGTCATTAAAACTGAAGGCAGTGAATATCAGTTACAGCTATATTGCTGGGCTGTATTTCATGCATCTTCGACACGACCTCAAAACTCAGAACAGGTCAAGGACACACTTAAACGCTATCACTGTACTTACCTCTTAGGGGTCAGTGGAGGCATTGGCGGGAGGGTAAAGAGGAATTTTTGCTTTTTACTTTGAATTTCTGTACTGTCTGAATTTTTTTTTTTTTACAATGGGAACACATTTTTTATTTAACAATAAAATGAACCAAACGAAAAGAAGACTAGATGACACGTTGGATTCTTGATGTGCGGGGTTAACCTGAACGTCGAAGTTAATATGTTTGGGCTCTGGTTTCCTCGCCTGAAGATACGATGGTGGCACCTTCCCCTAATTTATGCGGGAAGATGTCAGAAAAGTTAAGCACTCACTAAACTACTATTTTAGGGAGAAACAGCCAACAGAAACACTCCTCATGGATCAGAAAAACCTCTCACGTGAAATGAGTGAGTGGCAGTTCTAAGGTTAACGGGGTGCCCTGAAAAACACAGGTTCAAGCAGAACCTTCCTGAGTATGACGGCATTCATTCTGCAGCGGGGAACGGGGGAGCCAATGAAAGCTAGAAGCAGCCTGGAAGCAGAGTGAGAGGACGGAGGGCATTCCGCACTGTCAGGGCGTAGAGAAGGACGCTGGTCCCCGCGCTACCCGAGTGGAGTCCAGGGCAGCGGCTGGGGAAGGTGTGTCTGGAGCGGCCACTCCGCCGTCCATGTCCACCAGTGAGCGAGCCCGCGAGCGCAGGCACTGGGGGCAGAGGCTCCGGAGGTCCCTTACCGAGCGCTGGGCATGTCCACCGGCCCGAGGCCGCCGCCAGCGCCAGCGCCGCCGCCGCCGCCGCCGCCGGGGCCGGCAAGCACGTCCCCGCTGTATTTCTCCTCCATCCCGGGGCTCAGGAGCCGCCGCCGCTGCCTCTGCCGCGGGGTCTTCTCATGTCTCGCCGCTGCCGCGGAACAGCGGGCGCATGCACGTCACTCTCCCATGGCACAGTGGCCTCGTCTGATTCCCGTAGGCCGGGCCGCCGCCGCAGCCGCCCACAGAACCGGCTCACAAGCACAATCACGTCGGACTAGGCCGCGGGCAGTTCCGGCAGCACCGGATTCCCGGGAGGCGCACTGTAGCGGACGCTGCCAGGCCACGTCATCGGGCCCAGCAGCCCTCACTCCCGGGGGACTGCCCAGCTCCGCGCCTGCGTACAACAGAACTCTCGCTTTCCCTGGCCCTTCCTTAGGCTCCTCCCAATGTGGGGTGACGAATCTAATCCGCGTTCCCTACCCACCTCTCCCATTGACTGGGCCTGCGCGTTTACCTGTCCCTGCAGCGCCACCTATGGGCCTTTGGGAACACAGCGGATTCTCGTAGCGCAAAGGGAGGATTACGTAGTCCTCTTTAGAATTGTTTTTCTATTGCTAAAAGTTTAGGAATGTGAGTTTCAGTTCCTGTCTTGATTTGAATCTCAAGCTTGCCACTTACTAATTGTGTCATTTGGGGTTTCTGTACCTCAATTTTCTTATCTGTAGATCTTATCTACAGAGTAATATCTGTATCATAGGCTTTTCTTATCTGTAGATCTTATCTACAGAGTAATATCTGTATCATAGGTTTATATGGAAGATTGCGTTAATATGTGAAAACTGTCTAGAGCAGTGAATGGTAATCAATGAATTATTACTCAGGGAAATCGGGGAACTTGGATTTGGGAAAGAAAATATAGTTTGGAACAATATAATTATGATTAGTAGGGGTAGAGGATGGGGAACTGGGGCGAAAAAGGTGAAGGGATTAAACAAACAAACAAAAACCCCTCATAGACAACAGTATGGTGATTAACAGGGAAACGGGGGTGCTGGGATGTAGGAGAGGATAAACGTATAAATGGTGATGAAAGAGACTTGACGGGGTGGTGAACACAAGCTAATATACAGGTGCTGTATTATAGAATTGTACCCCTGAAACCTATATAATTTTATTAACTAATGTCATCCCACACTAAGGTTTTCCAAATTAGGTGTAATCTGGGTATAACTAGGAAAGATTCACTGATAGAACTTAACCTGGCACTTAGCTAACGTTTTCGATATGGGAGAAAGACATTGTGTGAAGACAAATCCTATGTGTAGAACACAGAAGACCTGAACTTAAAAGCTAAAGATGCATATTTTCCATTTTGAGGCAAGGAAGAGAGCAAATATACAATACTTCTCATCTATATTGAGATTTTAAATTCAGAATATTTCATAGTATTATGTCTATGTATTGAATTTGTACAAAAATATCCATATCTTTTGCCTGCATCAGGTGATACTCATCGACTCAGAGTGGGATAGATCAAGTAAAGCTCACTGATTATTGATATTCTTGCTTCACTGTCTCCAAGGGACGTTTTTGTAGCAATTTTTGGTGTAGCAATTTCTTTATAGAATTCTTATTTTCTAATTGGAATGACAGTGGCAACAACTATTATGTTTTTTCTAAGGCTAATGCCATTTCTAGCTCTAGAGCAGTGGTTCTTAACCTTTTTTGAGGTACCGAACCCACCAGTTTCATATGCGCGTTCACCAAACCCTTCTTTAGTGATAAATAAAATATGATTTTTTCCCCCAAATTCAAGACATAGGTATATGGTTTTTTACTGGTGCACAAAATGAGCTGTGCATGAACATCATCTTGCTCAAAGAACAAAACCAACAAAGTGCATGAACTCACAACAAATTACAGTATTACTTTATTCTGGCCTCCGTGACAGAGGCTTCTCCGAACCCCTGAGATCGACTCATCGAACTCCTAGGGTTCGATAGAACCCAGGTTAAGAACCACTGCTCTAGAGAAACTAGGTAAAATGGCATGTGTAAATTGAAGTTAAATATCCTTCTAAGTGGTGCTCGAATTCATTTAATGTTTCTGATTTAGTTAGAATTATGACACTTTTTAAAAAGGTAAATATAAGTACATTCTCTACAACTGTTGTTTTTTTTTTTTACAGGGACAGAGAGAGAGAGAGTCAGAGAGAGGGATAGATAGGGACAGACAGACAGGAACGGAGAGAGGTGAGAAGCATCAATCATTAGTTTTTCATTCCCGTCGCAACACCCTAGCTGTTCATTGATTGCTTTCTCACATATGCCTTGACCGCGGGCCTTCGGCAGACAGAGCCACCCCTCGCTATAGCCAGTGACCTTGGGTCCAAGCTGACAAGCTTTTGCTCAAGCCAGATGGGCCCGCGCTCAAGCTGGTGAGCTCGGGGTCTCGAACCTGGGTCTTCCACATTCCAGTCCGATGCTCTATCCACTGCGCCACCGCCTGGTCAGGCTACAACTCTGGTTTATGTTGTTGTGGTGGTGGTGGAAGGAAAAGTGTTTCTGTTTTCTTCACTCCTACTCACTTATCAGCCCATTCCAGCTTAGCTTCTGCATTCATCACTCCTTGAAAGCAGCTCTCTTATGGATATTTTTCAGCAGTATGTTAGTTACCTCACCTTTCTATAGCTTTCAACATTGATGGTTGATTTTTCTCCCCTTCTTGAAGCATTCTCTTTCCATGGTTCCCAGAACTCCATATATGCCTGTCTCAAAGGAAGCTCAACTTCTTTATGTCCAAAATATATTAATGATATTTTCCCTAAACCTGATACTCTGTTAATGTTCTCTACTTCATTGTTTGGTGTAATGCAGGAGTTCCAGACCTGGAAAATGGATCTGATGTTGTTGCGAGATCCCAAAGAAACCACAGAAGGACCAGATGGAGCAGACATAGCCTTTATTATTTACACTACAGAGGCAGCATTGAAGGTGGCTAGTTGGTGAAAGTTTCATGCACTGTTGGGTGGGGTTGCAGTTTGAATAGCTAAGCCCTAGGTTGTTACTCAAGTGAAATTTCTGTCTATATGCAAGCAAGCAGGTGAGCATGGAGTAGGGGGAAGGATATGCACTGTTCTTGTGTTATTCCTCCTTGATACATATCTGGTGACTCAGTTCCATTGTTTGTTTATTTTTTGTGTGTGACAGAGACAGAGTCAGAGAGAGGGACAGATAGAGACAGACAGACAGGAAGGAAGAGAGATGAGAAACATCAATTCTTTGTTGCGGCTCTTAGTTGTTCATTGATTGTTTTCTCATAGGTGCCTTGACTGAGGGGCTATAGCAGACCAAGTGAACACTTACTTGAGCCAGGAACCTTGGGCTCAAGCTGGTGAGCCTTGCTCAAACCAGATGGGCCCGCACTCAAGCTGGCAACCTCAGGGTCTCAAACCTGGGTCCTCCGTGTCCCAGTCCGATGCTCTATCCACTGTGCCACTTCCTGGTCCGGCAGT
Organism: Rhynchonycteris naso; assembly: GCA_037038555.1. Classification (NCBI taxonomy): domain Eukaryota; kingdom Metazoa; phylum Chordata; class Mammalia; order Chiroptera; family Emballonuridae; genus Rhynchonycteris; species Rhynchonycteris naso. The sequence continues at coordinate 235,550,381 of CM072995.1, forward strand.
TCCATTGTTCTTAGTGATACCTTAATTACAGTTTTACTACCCTTTATCTCATGGCCTGCAGTTAGGATCCATGCCCATGGTGCCATGTGCCTGGAGAGGGGGAAGGACAATGTCCTGCATCAATCCTACAGTTGGCCCCATTTATTTAGTTAAGCAAACCAAAAACACTCAGGCATCATTCTTAACACCTTCCCTTCCTTATGTTATATATCAGTTCATCACCAAGTTGTATCAATTTTTTACCTTCTCAATATTTCTTAAATCAATCCAAAATTTTCCATTTTGATCACCACCATAAAGTCTAGGTCACTGTCAGAAAGAGAAATTAAGGAAACAATCCCCTTCACTATTGCAACCAAAAAAATAAAGTACCTAGGAGTAAATTTAACTAAGGAAATTAAAGACTGTACTCAGAAAATTATAAAACACTGATAAAAGAAATCAAGGAAGACACAAACAAGTGGAAGCATATACCATGCTCACACTTAGGAAGAATAAACATCATTAAAATGTCTATATTACCCAAAGCAATTTATAAATTTAATGCAATACCAATTAAAATACCAATGACGTACTTCAAAGATATAGAACACATATTTTAAAAATTTATATGGAACCAAAAAAGAACACGAGTAGCCTTAGCAGTCTTGAAAAGGAAGAATAAAGTGGTATATCGAGTTATACTACAAGGCCATTGTACTCAAAACAGCTTAGTGCTGGCATAAGAACAGGCACATAGATAAAAGGAACAGAACAGAAAACCCAGAAATAAACCCACACCTTTATGGATAACTGATATTTGACAAAGGAGGTAAGAGTATACAATGGAGTAAAGACAGCCTCTTCAACAAATGGTGTTGGGAAACCTGGACAGCTACCTGCAAAAAAGTGAAACTAGATCATCAACTTACACCATTCACAAAAATAAACTCAAATGGATAAAAGACTTAAATGTAAGCTGTTCAACCATAAGCATCTTAGAAGAAAACATAGGCAGTAAGCTCTCTGACATCTCTCGCAGCAATATATTTGCTGATTTATCTCCATGGGCAAGGGAAATAAAAGACAGGATAAACAAATGGGACTATATCAAACTAAAAAGCTTTTGTACAGCTAAAGACAATAAGAATAGAATAAAAAGACAAACTACACAATGGGAGAACATATTCAACAATACGTCTGATAAGGGGTCAATAACCAAAATTTGTAAAGAACTTATAAAACTTAACACCAGGAAGACAAACAATCCAATCAAAAAATGGGCAAAAGAAATGAATAGAAATTTCTCCAAAGAGGACATACAGATGGCCAATAGGCATATGAAAAAATGCTCAACATCACTAATCATTAGAGAAATACATATTAAAATCACAATGAGATACCACCTTACACCAGTCAGAACGGCACTCATTAACAAAACAACACAGAGTAAGTGCTGGCGAGGATGTGGAGCAAAGGGAACCCTCTTGCACTGCTGGTGGGAATGCAGACTGGTGCAGCCACTGTGGAAAACAGTATGGAGATTCCTCAAAAAATTAAAAATTGAACTGTCTTTTGACCCAGCTATCCCACTGTTAGGAATATATCCCAAGAACACCATAGCACTGTTTGAAAAGGAGAAATCAGCCCCATGTTTATGGCAGCATTGTTCACAATAGCGAAGATCTGGAAACAACCCAAGTGTCCTTCAGTGGATGGGTGGATTAAAAAGCAGTGGTACATATATACAATGAAATACTATGGGGCCATGAAAAAGAAGGAAACCTTAACTTTTGTGACAACATGGATGGACCTGGAAACTATTATGTTAAGTGAAATAAGCCAGACAGAAAAAGAAAAATATCATATGACCTCATTCATTTGAGGAATCCAATGAACAATGTGAACTGAGAAATGGAATTGAGACAGTGGAGAGATCAAAGGGACCAGAGGAAAAGAGAACAGAGGGAAAGGGGATGATAGGATGGGATAAACCTGAAGGGAAGGGAGAAGGGCACTAGTGGGAGGGGGGCAAGGGAGATGTTGAGGGGTATACGAGGGAGGGGGGATGCATTTGGGGCAACACTAGAATCTATGTAAACATAATAAATTAAAATCAATTAAAAAGAAGTCTAGGTTACCATAATCTTTTGTTTAGACCACTACAGTAACCTCCTTACTAGTTTTTCCAAGTTCACTTTTCCCCTTCTCTAATCTGTTTTTCACATATGCCACACTAATAGTGATATTTTCCAAATGCAAACCTCATATTGCATACACTCCATACTCCAGACTTCCAGCAGCTTTCAGTTATGCTTAAGACAAACTCAAATCATTAATATGGTCAACAACATCCCATATGTATTTGTCTCAACCTATCTTTTCAGTTTCATCTCACATTAAGCTGCCTTCTGCTCTCTGGGTTCCAGTACCCGTTTCCCCCCTTCAAGTGTTCTGTTTATCTTCTAATAAAAGACTTTGCCCAGACTATTTTCTATGCCCAACTCTCTACTTCAATCTTCACTTGTTAAAATCCTATTCACTATTTTTGTTACAGGTTGAGTTCTCCAAGAGTCAGATTCTGAGGTGAAGGTTAGTATGCAGGATATTTTTTTAAGGAGTGCTTTTGAGACCAACAATCATGAAAGGGAGGGAAAGAAAACATAATTGGGCAGAGGGAGAAATTAAAAGTGGTGTAGTCCAACAAAAATCTCTGTAGGTCTCATGGAGATCTCTGGAGCTACCATGGTCCTTGAGAAATATCTTACATATTTTCCCAATAAAATTCTTTATAGCTCTAGGATCCAATACAGGATGATGTATATTGTATTTATTATTTTAGAGATTTTATTTATTGATTATAGAGAGAGGAGAGATGGGAGAGAGAGAGAGAGAGAGAGAGAAAGGCAGGAAAAGGAGCAGGAAGCATCAACTCATAGTTATTTCTCATGTGTGCCTTGACCAGGCAAGCCCAGCATTTTGAATTGGTGACGGGTACTGCATCAGACTGGGACGCGGAGGACCCAGGTTCAAAATCCCTAGGTTGCCAGATTGAGCGCGGGCTCATCTGGTTTGAGCAAGGCTCACCAGCTTGAGTCCAAGGTCACTGGCTTGAGCAAGGGGTCACTTGGTCTGCTGGAGCCTCCCAGTCAAGGTACATATGAGAAAGCAATCAATGAACAACTAATGTGTCGCAATGGCAATGAAAAACTGATGATTGATGCTTCTCATCTCTCTCCCTTCCTGTCTGTCTGTCCCTCTCTCTGTCTCTGTCACTAAAAAAAATAAATAAAATAAAATTATTTTTCTGATTATACTTTAACTCATTTATATTAGTATCCATTTTGTACATTGACCAAAACAATTTCTTTTTAAAGTGAGAGTAGGGGAGATATAGAAATAGACTTTCGCATATGACCCAGCTGGGATCCACCTGGCGGCAACCCTGTCTTAAGCCGATGCTCTGCCCACTTGAGGCCATGCTTGCAACTGAGCTATTTTTAGCACCTGAGGTAGAGGCTCAACAGAACCATCCTCAGTACCTGGGCCTACGTGCTCAAATCAATCAAGACATGGCTGTGGAAGGGGAAAAGAGAGAGAGTAGAGAGGGTGGGGGGAGAAGCAGTTGGTCGCCTCTCCTGTGTGCCTTGACTGGGAATCAAACCTAGGACTTTCACATGCCAGGTTGATGCTCTACCACTGAGCCAACTGGCCAGGGCCCACCAAAACAATTTTACTATAAAGGTTTCCAAGTGGTAATTATCCCTTTTACAATTATTAGTTGCCCTACTGTCAGGTAAAACTTTCCTGTTCTCCCATTTATTTATCTACTTATTTATATCAGTATGAGCTCATGGGTTCCTATTTTATTAAATGGATTATAATTAATTGCTGTCATTATTTTGATGCCAAAATTCTTCCAGATTTAGCCATTGGGAACAGCTTGGCTGGCTCCTGTGTCATTTTGACATATCCTTATTATTCTTTGAGAATTTCCATACTTTTTGGTACAAGATGTTCCAGATTCATTATATACTTTCCCTGCCTTATTTCTGGAATTAGCCATTTCTCCAAGGAGCTGCTGTGTGCAGGTGCTGGGTTTGGGTATGTTCATTGCAGCTGGTGTGCTTACTGATTCTTTGCCCTCTCACTGGACAGAGTTAGGAATTATGTTTGCACACAAACACACATCTAAGTGTGTGTGTGTATACATATACAGTAAATATGTAGCTATATCTTTCTATTTATCATTTATCTATCAGAAACTAAAAGTTCATACTGATATTTCCAATTATGATCCAACCTTTTATGTTTTATCCTAGCCTTTCCCATTTCTATATTTTCCCCCTCTTCCCTGATAGTGAGAAACCTGGCTCCCGTTATCCTCAATTTATTGACCTATTTGCTTAGTCCTCTTGTGTGTAACCAATCCCTGACCATGTGGGCCATCTTTTTCTCTTCAGCACTGCCAAATCATACTGGCCTGTGCTGGCTGAGCCTTCTCTTCCATCCCAGCTATTACTTTTTTAAAATCTAGTATTGACTCATTTGCACACAGTGATATGTATGGAGACAAAACATTTTCTCTCAATTTAAATTTCAGGAAGCTGGAAGGAGCAAGGAAAGGAACTAACTTTTTGGGGATGCTACTGTGTACCAGGAACTCTTGTTTCATTTAATTTTTAGAATACATTTTCAAGACTGGTCTTATTTTTGGTTACAGAGTTTAACCCCCAAAAGGGTTATATATTATATTATATTATATATTATATTATTTATATTAATTGTATTATATTATATTATTATATAACTAGTAAGGCAAGAGTACCTTCTAGATGGGCAAAGTATACTTCAGTGTCAGCTGTTTTGTGACTTTCTTCCTGATTGTATAAATAATAGCTGATTCTAATGAGGTAAGAGAACCAGATTGGGAAGGCTTGTTTCTTAAGCCACCTTCAGCAGTCTAGATCAGAGAATATGGTGGACATTATCATGAGTGGCAACTTAGTGCTGGATTCCTTCCTCCCAATAAATATTTATTGAGTGCTTACCATGTGCTAGGTCTAATTCTAGATACTTGTTGGGTTTCCTAGAAGCAAAATCTGAGATAAGGATTTGTGTGAGAGTGATTTATTAGTAAATGTTCCCAGGAAAAACTTGTAGGAGAAGGGGAAAATGGGACAGGAAAGAGAGATAAGCAAGGTTGTGGTAAGGTGTCATAGTCCATCTGGACTTCTATATAAAAATACCATAAACTGGTGGCTTATAAACAGCACGCATTTATTTCTCACAGTTATGGAAGCTGGGAAGTCTAAGACAAAGATGACCCCAGATTTGGTGTTTGGTGAAGACCTACTTCCAGGTTTTTCCACCTTTTCACAGTGGAGGGGGCAAGCTAGTGCTTGGGGGGGGGGTCTTCTTTATAAGAAATCCTGATCATGAGGGCTCTGTCTGCATGACCTAATAATCTCCTAAGGCCCATCCCATCACTTAATGCCATCACTTCGGGGGATAAGATCCCAAAATATGAATCTTGGGTTGGGGGCACAATCATTTAGACCATTAGCACAAAATAATTGGGATATTTTGGGAGTAGTTCTCTGACCAAGAGAAGAAGGTGCTGGCTGTTAGGAGGGCTCCTGGCATATGTAAAAATAGAAAAGGGATGCATGGGCTATGGATGAAGGACTTAGTGTCCACTACAAGGCTATCTATATTTTGGTCATTTCTCACATTATGTTTCCTAACTCTTCAAGGTTGCAAACAGAAAGCTCACATTCCCAGAGTTCCTTGTAGCTAGAGTTCAGACATGTGACCTGGGTTTCACCAATCAGACATATCCTGGTTTGACTCAGCTAAGGAGGCAGCAAGTGGAGACACTAATTTTCTGTGATGTGATGTGAAGGAGACATCCATACTTTGAAATTAGCAGTGGCTGAGCTTCTGGTGTCCATTCCTGAGCATAGTTGGCGCCACGTGGCAGGAGTAGCTGTGTTTTTGGCAGAGTGGCCTCACCTTTGTGTTTGGGCCTTGTTTCTGACTATCTAGCTTCAGAACCTGGCTCTCTTGTCCTCCAGAGGGTCTGTGAATTACCCAACACACCTTAATAAATTTTTGCATCAACCAGTCAGAGTGGAGATTGTTTGTAATTACGATCACTGACTGGGACTGGTGATATGGTACCAAACCTTGAATAACAGTAAGTGGCTTATAGATTTTGTAAATGTATTTTATTTCAGACTAAGGAGCAGTACACTACTCATAAAAATCATCTAATATGTTGCACATTAGTGGAAAAAGTCAGTCCAAACTCATCATTTTACAGTACAGAAAGACTTTGTCCAATCAGAGCCAGCAGAGTGAAGAAATATTGACTATTTTATTATGAATGGTGCCATCCAGAAGAATGGAAAGCTGACTATACAAAGTTCAAAATCCCTGATAGTGTGTAGGTTACAGATTATGTAGGACAAGATCACAAGACAACGTGGGTAGGGGTTGTGTTGAGAGCTGATTGGTCAGAGGTGAGGTAAGGGTTAATAAATCATTTCTTCAGGTCTTAAGGACAGCTCTAAGGTCTGCTCTAGTGTTCCACTGTTTGGTTTCATGGAAAAGTAGCCAGGAGGTCATTCTACTTTAGGGCTTAGGACTTGAGACATAACTTAGGTCAAGATCTTATCTTTAGCCTGCAGAAGTGTGGACAGAGTGACCATTAGTCAGGTATGGGCTACTGTCTTCTGCTGCCTCGTGGGTTGCTGATTATCTGAGGAAAAGGCTAGGCCCTCCCTCTAGAACAAAGGTCAGGCAGGTTTGTTAGCAGCCTCTGAAAAGACTGGAGCCGTCCAAACTCAGTTGCATGCTTAGCATCTACCTAGGCTGCCATCATCATGGGATGCATGACTAGGGGTTGGGGAAGTGAGGCTAAGTGATGCAAACATGACGTTTATGCTGCCTGATGAGTGACAAAGTCTCTTTTCTTTGACCCAGGAGCCTTGGGTTTTCTGTTAGCTTCCCGGAAATTGTGGCAGGCTAACTGTGAGCTTGCAAGCAGGGGGAAATTCTAATCCTTTCACAGTTCTTGACACATCTACCCACAAAAATATCATCACTTACTTAATTAGATGTATGATAAACTCATGATAGACTTTGGTCAGGGGTGTGGGAAACAGGGATTCTTGCATTGTTGGTAGAATTACAAATTCATGTTACCTCTTTCAAGAATAACTTGGCCTGACCTGTGGTGGTGCAGTGGGTAAAGTGTTGATCTGGAATGCTGAGGTCACTGGTTTGAAACCCTGGGCTTGCCTGGTCAAGGCACATATGGGAGTTGATGCTTCCTGTTCCCCCCTTGACTTTCTCTCTCTCTCTCTTTCTCTCCCCACCCCACTTCTCTATAACAAATAAATAAAATTTAAAAAAAGAATAAAGCAGTATCTATCAAAATTTAATATGTACATGATCTTGCTATAGATACATTGCACAAATGTGCAAAGACATAAATATAGGGATATCAATTGTGGCAATAATTGTTAGCAAAAGATTGTAATATGTGCTAAAATAGTAAAATATTTATCTAACTTTTGTAAGGTCTAAAAGCATCCTTTTAAGCAACTTTTTATGCAACAACTCAATCCACACTGCAACTCTGAGATAGCACTGTTATTATCACTTCTTTACTGATAAGGAAACTGAGGCACAGAAAGTTTAAGCAACTTGCCGAGTGTTATACAGCTAGTGAGATTATTCCTAATAAATAGTAGTATATTCATTCAGAGGAAAACTATGCAGTGAAATGAGGTAGATCTACTTGTAGTTAATGAAATGCAAGAGGCAGAACAATGTATTGTTTTATGCTTCTTTTTGTGTGAAAATAGGGATGTATTGATTTATGTGTAGATAGAGAATATGTCTGAAAGGATAAAAGGAAAGAAGCAGTAGTGAGAGGAAGTCAGTGATGAAGGAGGTTTGAGTTTCATTGTGCATGTTTCTGTAGCATTTATACTTTTTTTCTATGTTCAGGTATTATTAAAAAATGCATGTACTCTGGTTTTTCCCTACACAGTAAGAAATTTGAGAGTAAAGATATGTTTCATTTGCATCTCCATCCCTCTTTCCCCACCCTTCCCAAATTGACCATCAGGGTACCTTACACATAGCAGAAGCAACAAACACTTGTTGAATGGATACATAGAAGAAAAAAAATCCCAATTCCTAACATGCAACATATTAAGCTAATACAAAAGAAAGACTAATGAACCATAAACTCACATAGTGTTCTTATTCTTTAAGTGAGGTGTTTGCATTTTGTACATAGCTGAGATTGTGACTACTCAAATACTCTGGAATAAAGACCAGCTTAAACACTTCAACTTGCTGTATTTTCTTTATCAATAGAGAACTTGTAGTTATCATTTTTAGAACTTTTGTACTCACTCTTAGATTATAGTACCCAAAATAATTACATTGTGTTTCCTGATACTGTACAAGAGGCAATGGCAAACTATATTGCATTATATGCTTTAAAGGAAAGTCGATGATGGTATAAGTAGCCTGAGCCTAAAATAACTACTCATTCTCCCAGGGAAGCTGAGCTAGGTCTTCTTGTCTGGTCACAATCATCCCATAGGATTTCTGTCATTCATTCTAGTCCCCTTCACAGGCATTAAGCACCATATGTTTGTGCAACCCTCTGAGAAAGTCTGCTTTGAAAAAAAGGAAGATGACATTTTTAAAACCACTAGAGGTCGATATAATACAACACAATCCACCACAAATTTGGGCAAAGCACGCGGCCAAAGTCAGCAAAGGGAAGGCAGAGTGTTACTACCCAAGATGGCTAGGGAAGGAATAGATTTGTAGCCTTTTCTTCTGAGGTTCTACAGTCAAAGAAAAAGAGTGCACTCTATTCTTCACAGAACCCTCTTCACAGGCTGATTATACGTGACCTTTTCTACAGCCACTATATATTTGGCTTTTTCCTGCCTCTAGCAGATCTGCTGAACACCTCCTCCTTTTCAAGTAAATTTACTTTAATCCTTTTGCAAGCAGCTGGATTTTGAGAGCACAGAGCCCTCATCGTAATATTCTTTTGGTTTACTCAGAGTTAGACATTCTGAGAAGTTCATAACTAGTTCTTTTATATTAATTTTTTAATGTCGTTTTCTTGCTTACATACTTCTCACTCTTCTCTTTTCATCACCATGTAATTTGTGTGGAGACTTTTGAGAATTTCTGTAACTTTTTTTATTGTGTCTTTATATTCAAAAGAGAACCAAAACACTTTCCTTGATTTTCACAAGTTATTAAAATCATTTAGCTGAGTCCTTGATTATTACAAGTTAAAATTACCTGGTTTTGTATCTTCAGGATTTAATACATTGAAAGTTTGGTACATGGTAGGCACTCAATGAATGCTGTTGAACCTCACTTAGAAAAAGTGTGGACAGGGAAAATGTCAGAAGATGGCTTGCCTGTTCACAGGCCATATTAAAAGTTTTATGCTTAGTGCTCCTAGCTGAGGGGAATGGCACCTGAGAGTGTCTTATTCATAAGTGGCCATATTCTAAATCATAAAACTTATAATCTTATCTAAAGACCATCATCCAAGAGCCATAGTGGTTGTTTTCAAAGTGCGATCTCAAAATCAAAAACATCAGAATCACCTGGGGATTTGTTAGAAATGCAAATTATTGGACCCCACTAGAGCTAAATCGAATCAGAAACTCTGAGGTAGCTTGGAGCAATCTGTGTCCTAGTAAACCTTCCCAGTGGTTCCATGTTGAGAACCGCTGGGCTAGAGGCTAAATGAGGAGTCCTATGGTTACTAGCTAAATCAATCAGGTCTTTTTTCTCTCAGTAATTTATAATGGCAACAAAGAGAAAGAGACAGGCAATTGGTAATGGAAGCAGAGCTGGGTTCCACCAACAGAGGGCGGTACATAAACACCAAGAGGATGACTATGAACTAGCAGAAGCTATGAGTAACGTAAGCCATGAGGTAGTGAAAAGATATTCAGAGTACGGCGGTTGGTTGATAGCAGTTGAGCTGGAAAATAGAGAAAGAGGGCTACCGAACCACCATAAGGATGGAGAGCCAATGAATATAGCAGCTGAAGAGTTAGTATGGTCACCTGGGTTCCCTTGTTACTGGTGCACTGGTGCCTTCCAGTTCCGGGTTGCCTCTCAGGCTCTGTAGTGCTTGCTGTTCAGCTTGACTGTGCCCCATGACGCCTGGCTCTGTAGCTGACATGCTGATTTTTCTTAATCTCATATGTAACCCACCTTAGTACTTGAGGTAAATTGAAATTGCCTTGACACCACACACACACACACACACACACACACACACACACACACACACACATTCTGGTCCACTTATGTATAGTACATTAGTTAAATCCTTCTTGTGATGAGTACGAACAGAGAAAAGTTTCTGTAAGTTGAAGTAAGGCAAGCTGAATTTTAGTTTCTCATAGAACAAAAGTAAAATATTTTTGTGATATTTTTGCTTTGGGGATAATTTCTTTTTAAATGAGTGACCCTAAAACTATATTTGTACACTATTAAGCTTTTCAAGTTGTTTATAAGTTCACCAAGTAGGTCAACATAGTAAAATTCTATATAAAATTATACTTCATATGATGTAAGCTCTTAGAACCCTGGTCAAAGCTCTTATCTTTATAATCTTGGCCTTATTTTTATTACAAACATCAGGAGATAAACAACATAATAATCACAAATTGGGGAACACTTCTGAGACCTATTTGAATAGATTTTTGGAGAAACCTAACACCCCTTGGTTCCCTAATGAGACACTAATTCTGGAGCATCTATCTATTGCTTTTGTTTGCTGATTGCTTTAAATTTTACTGCAAATTTTCTTGATGCAAGTTTAGGCTCAAAGTGTTTGTTTATTTGTTTATCTTGCCTTTGAAACCAAACACTTTGATGCCTTCTTAAGCAACTCTTTTATCAATTTTGAAAGTATCTCTTTCACTCTGGTGTGACACAAGCCACATTTATATATAAAATCCATGAATTATAGCCCTGGCCTGGTAGCTAGGTTGGTTAGAGCATTGTCCCAATACAACAAGGTTGTAGGTTTGATTCCTGGTCAGAGCACATACAAGAATCAACCAATGTATACATAAATGGATGGAACAAGAAACTGATGTTTCTCTCTCTCTCTCAAACCAATAAATTAAAAAAAAATGCATGAATTACAAACATTGGTACTGATTTGTTTTATCCTTAGATTCTCCCAGCACACAGTTTCATCACAGCATAATGAATTTGGCTTCAATAGGGACTTAAATGCTGAATTTGAATCCACAAAGTTAAAATTTTTTCCTTTTCAACAAATAAACTCTGTAATTTTCCTGATAGCTGTAGATTACAAGTATCACTAGAGCACCACTTCCTGCTTTTATAAGCTAGTTAAGAAATTATGTGCTATGAATGTGATAAGAAAATTAAAATAAACATCAGAATTTATCAGAATATCAGACATATCAGAATTTATATGTCCTATTGTATAATATTTCTTTGAAAGTTTTTCATTTTGTGATATAGAGTGGAAAGTGTGTTCACTTACATAAATGGTGGAAATGCTGAGAACATTTTTGAAATCATAGACATTGTTTTGTTGGAGGACTAACTAGCCAGATGCTACCTTTTCTGTGGTGGGACAAATGATTTGAAGATGTTGCCGTAAGTGCTCATTAATTATTTAAAAAATAAAATTACGTATTGTTTTCTCCAAAGGACAGAAAAATTAAATTTAGGAAGTTGGTATAAGAATGAGGGTAGATGGGAAATATTGTGAGCTACTATATCATAGTCTTCAGTTCAGAACAAGTTAGTACAGAGCATACTTCAGAAACTAACACAAATAAACAAATCAGATATTGCAGGGCTTATGTCTTGTTGATAAGAAATAGTAGACCGAAAACAGGAGTCACTTGTGCTAAATCCCACCAAGACCTAATACCTTACCTAAGTGGAGTTTCAGCCTCATTTCAGGAGTGGAATTTTAAACCAATCAGCCTGGAATTTCCTGGTCAGCTTTAGTGAGGTAATCTGCTCCATAAGTCACCCTTCTTTTCCCTAAGGCAAGGGTCCCCAAACTTTTTACACAGAGGGCCAGTTCACTGTCCCTCAGACAGTTGGAGGGCCGGACTATAAAAAAAACTAGGAACAAATCCCTATGCACACTGCACATATCTTACTTTAAAGTAAAAAAAACAAAATGGGAACAAATACAATATTTAAAATAAACAAATAAATTTAAATCAACAAACTGACCAGTATTTCAATGGGAACTATGGGTGCTCCTCTCACTGACCACCAATGAAAGAGGTGCCCCTTCCGGAAGTGCGGCAGGGGGCTGGATAAATGGCCTCAGGAGGCCTCACATGCAGCCCTTAGTTAGGGGATCCCTGACCTAAGGGGAGGTAATGTCTAAAATAAGTTTCTGGTTCCACTTTATGCCTAGAAAAGCCTCCCATTTTGTACAGTTCTGTGGAGCATCTCTTTATTTACTAGATAGGATTCTGACCTATTCATGAATTGCTTAATAAAGCCAATTAAACCTTTAAATTTACCGGGTTGATTTTTTTTGTTTCTTTGTTTTATGACAGCGTGTAATGGTCTGAGTTAGGACATGTACTTGGGATCAGGTGCAAGCATTTTACTCTTGAAAATCTGGTCATTGGAAGAATAAGTGTGGGTTTCTTTTCCGTTCAACCCACATTTATTTTTTTTGTCAGCCAGACAACCCAACATAAAAAATGGTGTTTGGGTGGACTCATAGCATTAGGAGAAAAAAAAAAATCAGTGTGTTGGAAGAGGCAAGTTACGCCAAAAATGAGTGGATTTGACAGTTTGATAGATTCTTGATGTTAGAAAGCTCTCCTGGAATTAAGACCTGAATGCAGAAGAAGCAGGGCTACCTAAATCTATGGAGTTGATGCAGGCATTTGTTCCTTGGTGAGGAGCAAAAATTCCCTGTGGACCTAGAAAATCTACAGCAGACAAGGGAAATAAAAAGGCCCAAAATTTACAGTTTTGATGAGTGGCAAGATTTGTCAAAAGGAGCAAAATATTAAGTAATTAACTTTTAAGAAGCAAAATATAAATCTCCTTTAGCTGTGGGAAAGAGAGGAGAGCCAGGGAAAATCATATTTGTGATGCTAGTCTAAAGTGCAGGAAAAAGCAAAGGTTTTTGTTTTGTTTTGTTCTTATATATTATTATTATTATAATTATTATTTTTTTCCTCCTCTACAGGGACAGAGAGAGAGAGAGTCAGAGAGAGGAACAGATAGGGACAGACAGACAGGAACGGAGAGAGGTGAGAAGCATCAATCATTAGTTTTTCGTTGCTGTCGCAACACCTTAGTTGTTCCCTGATTGCTTTTTCTCACATGTGCTTTGACCGCGGGCCTTCAGCAGACCGAGCAATCCCTTGCTGGAGCCAGCAACCTTGGGTCCAAGGTGACGAGCTTTTGCTCAAGCCAGATGGGTCTGTGCTCAAGCTGGCGAGCTCAGGGTCTCGAACCTGGGTCTTCTGCATCCCAGTCCGACGCTCTATCCACTGCGCCACCGCCTGGTCAGGCCTTATATATTATTTTTTAAATCAAGAAAGATAAAGGTTATAAGAGCCCTATGCTTTCAGAAGCCCTGAGGTAAAGGGCATGCGTAATGAGGTAGGACACTTGATATGTGAAGGAGCAGTTGCTTTGGCATATGACTTATTTTGCTGCCCAAGAATGACAGATATGTTGAAGAGAAGTGTCACAGCTGAGATGTGAATAAGTCAGAATGCCAGAGTTGACAAGGATGACAAATTAATGCATAGAAAAGCTCATGAGTCACTAGAACTACAGTCTGTAGATATTCTGAATTTATGGGTCCAAGTTTCTGCTTTAAAAAATTTAGAAACATAGTTATTGTTACATATTAACATTGACACTCTAGTATATAGCCCAAAAGGATTGGGTAAGAGTAGTCCTTTGCAAACTTTGTCTCGTTTTGTACCGCAGCGCCACCTATAGAAATTTTGTAGGAACTACATGCAGAAATTACCAAGTCTTGGGAGTCCAGTGATTAGAATTGCAGGTTTTCAGAAATGATGGAAATTTAAGAGTCATTTAAAAGCTAAGTTTCTACTAAATCCTTGAATCAGTTTTATAACATATTTGATTATCCGTTGTTTAACTTCTGTTGTGCCTTCTCAACGAGTGGAAACACCCTTTTATTAAGCAGTTTGTTCTATTAATATTTTCACAGGTTTCTAATTTTCACTGTGTTTTACCGCTCCCTTCTACAGAATCTGGCCCTCCAAACTTAGGCCTTTCCAGTATTCTTCCAGGTGAATTGGTTTCATTCTCACTGGTATCCCACTTTGCAGGCACTTTAGTGGTAGGGTCTGCCAAATCAAGTACTATTTGCTTTCCACCTTTCAAATTGCTCACATCTCCTATCTCCTCTCTTATTTTCTTTGTTTTTGTGAACATATATGTTTATTAAAAAAAAACAACTCACCTGCTGTTGTAAAGCCAGTAGCCACGGCCACCATCACAGCTGCCTGACGCATGCAGGTTCACATTTGATTCGGACAGACAGTAATGAATCAACAGAGCCAAGAACTGGTGGGTCATTAGCTTTAATCCTAGCTTGTACCCGGCAGGCAAGAAATACACACACTGGGATAACACTTCCCTCTCCATTCAGTACTCCCAAAGCCACTGACTTATCCGAGTTTCCTAGAATCAAAGGTTTCTAGCTCACCAGTCTTATTCTCCTCTGTTCCTCATCCCCTTCTCTCTGCACAAACTGGCTTCTACTTCAGCACTCTGCCATCTTGGCTGCTTCCCCTCTCCTCCATGTGGCCTTTCTCTCCTCTCCTTTCTCTGCTTTCCTCTCTGGAATGTAATCACTCTTCTCTGGAACAATGTGATCTCTCTTCCTTTTAAAACCTTTTGGCATGAAAGCCCTCCCCCAACACACATTAATACAATCACACCTATCCCAAGCAAGAAGGGCAACTGATATTATCACCTGGGCGACAGGCTTCCACGTGGGCAGCACCATCTTTAACAAAGTGAGCATAATATATTTTATCTGCCCAACAACTGTCATTTTGGTAGATTTTGGAAGAGTGAAGTAGTAAGTGTAGGGTTTTATATTTATTCCAATTTAAAATTTAATAGGTCAATCTGGCTTGTTATGGCCTTTGGATCTTTACTTTGCCATTCAATATATTGGCTACCTCTCCTAGCCATTAAAGAAGTGGAAAAACAAGCCAGTTATACACTCAGCTATTTACTCAATGAACAGGAGAAGTCTGAAGACAGAATCCCATGGCATTAGAGACTCTGGGCTGACATTGATTCATAATTAGCATCTATCTTTGTGATCATCTCGGCCGCATTTCTCCATCTTGTTCACAAGGAAAGAGCCTCTGTCAAATACTGATCTCCAGTGCTGAAGCTAGGTGTTGACAGCTTCCTCTAACTTACCAGTCTGGCAGGGTATGGATGAAAGGGAAATGCTGTTAATTCATTAAATCATGACATGTCCTTCTTGACTACTAGGCATGTTTAAGTGCTCCCCGTTATTTGCTCTGTGTTTAAGTAATGTTTGATAACCTGCCTGAAAATTACATTGCCCATTCCTGCCCCAGTTTCTAAGATTTTTTTTTGATAATATATAACAGCTCATTTTATCACCAAGTTCTTCCAATAGTGGGCAGAGATGGAGTTTGTTGGGAGTAGGTTTGCACTGATGTAGTAAACTCAGGAGCTCTCTTATAATCCCTCCCCCAGTTTGGATTTGTAGGTCTCTCATCTGAATACCTGGTCTACTATTTTATCTCAATCATCTTTCTCCTTGACAGAGATGGAAGATGGAAAATTGGAGATGAAATGTCCCAAGAACTATGTACCTGCCCCTATTATCAATCTTTCATCTCTTTGTTCTTATTTCTCCTACATAATTTCAAAAAGTTATCATGAACATTTAAATAAAAATAACAAATAGAGAACTTGGGTTTACAAGGAATTATGAGTTATTTAACATTTGTAATCTTTACTAAATGGCATTGTATTGGATTGCCATATTGTAGCCTATGCTTTGTACAGGATTTCAAGTGGCTCTCTTGGCTTAGCAATTCACGATTTAAACTCATATTCAGAAACAAATAAAAATGTTTCAAAATTCCACAGAGCCTCATCAAGCTCTGCCTTTCACACACCTGGGGTAGAATCTGAAGTGATTTGGCTGGGCAAGGGTGTTGTGTTTCTTCCGTGTGCCCCTCTAGACCCATTCTCTGCCTTTCTTCATACCATTTTTTGCCCTGGGAGGCTATCCTGCATGGATTACATCAAAAGTACCTATGTTCTCTCACTTTCTGCAGGAGATTGGAGGGAGGGAGAGGGGAATATGAAGTCAGGTTATTTATTTCCCTGGTTCTTTCCAATGAGGTTGCTTGAGGCTGCTCTGTCTCTCAGTAGAAGGTCACCGCTCTTGTCCAGGAAGCACACTATATACTACTCTCTCTTTCGAGGTTCTGGCCAGTTCTTCCTGTGTCCCTTTGGGGACAGTGATAGCTCCACTGCTCCTCTCTTATGGCTTCCCAGTATCTACTCACCAGTCACTCAAATTTTCTCACATGAGTGTACCATATGTTTTTGATTTTTTTTAACTGATACAGAAAACTTAAAACAAGGGTGAGGAAATTTTCTTATATTGTATCAGACTTTATTGGACTATATGATGAAATATTCTTGGACACACTAGGAACAGGCCCTCTTTAGGATTCTTGGTGCATTAGAGTAAAAAATATAAAATGTTTTATAATTTTTTTTAGATCAGAAAATTAAGTGAGATTATTCTCTCATAAGAACATTTATTAACTGAATTTTATACTATAGAACCAATTACTGATATTTTGGTTTCCAAACTTGGGTAAAAAATGAAAAATCTGCTCAGTCATATCCATCTATCTATCATCTATCTATCTATCTATCTATCTATCTATCTATCTATCTATCTATCTATCTATCTATCTATCATCTATATATCATTTAGTTTCCAGAATATATAAGACTCCTATATATGAATGTGAAACAGATAAAAACCAATAGAAAAATGGGCAAAGTCACAGATGGCAAATGCTTATAAAAAGGCACCCAACCTCACTAGAAATCTGATCACTGCAACTAAGAAAAGAAAGCATTTCATATGCATTAGAATGGCAAAAGTAAAAACAGAAAGTCATATAATATCCTATAGGGAGTGGGTATGAGGATACATTGGTATAACCACTTTGGAAAATAATTTAGTACTATTTGGTAAAGTTGAAAGTAAGCATACCATGGATTCCACCTCTCAATGAGAAAGTGCAATTCTAATTCACATTTGAAACCCCATTCTCCTTTTTCTCTGTACCATATTCCCTTGCTCTTGTCCCAGCCCATCATTTTTGGGGATGTATCCCTCACCCCCTCACCTTCCTTTCTGAATTTCTGGGGTGAGTCTGTGATTTATTAAAATCTCTTGGATTTTTAAAAAAATTTTATTTATTCATTTTAGAGAGGAGACACACACACACACACACACACACACACACACACACACAGAGAGAGAGAGAGAGAGAGAGAAAGGGGGGAGGAGCTAGAAGCATCAACTCCCATATGTGCCTTGACCAGACCAGTGCAGGGTTTTGAACTGGCGACCTCAGTGTTCCCAGGTCGATGCTTTATCCACTGGGCCACCACAGGTCAGGCAAAATCTCTTGGATTTGACTGGCTGCTTTGGTTCTAAGATTGAAAGGGAAAAAATAGTTTATTCCAGAGTAGAACATTCTTTAAAGCCGGGGACAAAAACAAAACAAAACTAAACTAAACAACAACCCCCCGCCCCCCCAAAAAAGTAAAGAGTCTTTGCGGCATCCTTTCAAAGCATCTGGGTAGTTGTTCCCAAGCCCGTGGACATGAGAAAGGAAAGGAAAGGAAAGAAAAGTCCTCCACCAGCTGAGATGATGTTGAGAGCTCTGCTCCTTATCACCTCAGCACACCCTCACCCAGCTGGCCTTTTTTGAAAATGGATTTCACAACATTTGTAACCTTATAACTCAACGTGTGTATGATTTCCTGTCAGTTTAACTTCTCCAAACTTCTGTTTAATCAGAAATTCTCAGAAATAGAAGGATAGTGCAACACTGCTGTTCCTTGTCACTATTCTGTCATCTTCCTGGAGTTCCTGAAACAATACAATTGATGGATGTTAGCAGAGGCCAGAAGTTAGGATAGGGCAGGAGGTCCTCTCGGCATGCCCACCCTCTAACCTTTCATTTCTTTGTCCTACCAGCCTTCATGTGTCTATTATTTGATACTCTTAGTGTATCCTCTTGATGAGTGACATTTCCTTATTTTTCTTTTTCCCAACAGGGCCTGTTCTATACCCAGTGGCAGCTCAAAAAAAGAAAAAAAGTTGCCTGCTGACAACTTCTGGTGGGTTGACTGGGTCAAGGAAAGGTGGTGTCCTTGGAAGAAGGCAGCCCTTTTCCAGCTCCAGATTGGACTGGATTTCTAGGTGCAAAAAAGAGCTTCTTCTCCTTTTGGACTTGGATGTCACTCTCTTGAGATAAGCAAAAAGAGATCCCCATTGGCTTGCCAAGTTCATCATTCTGTCTCAAGTCTTTTTTTTTTTTTAACAGGAACAGAGAGAAAGTCAGAGAGAGAAATAGATAGGGGCAGACAGACAGGAACAGAGAGAGATAAGAAGCATCAATCATCAGTTTTTCGTTGCGACACCTTAGTTGTTCATTGATTGCTTTCTCACATGTGCCTTGACCGTGGGGTTACAGCAGACCGAGTAACCTCTTGCTGGAGCCAGCGACCTTGGGTCCAAGCTGGTGAGCTTTTTGCTCAAGCCAGATGAGCAAAAAGCTCAAGCTGGTAACCTTGGGGTCTTGAACCTGGGTCCTCTGCATCCCAGTCTGATGCTCTATCCACTGTGCTACCGCCTGGTCAGGCTGCCTCAGGTCTTGTAAAAGAAAACTGTATTAACAAAATCATGCATATGGGAGTGGAGAGGATCATTTAGTCCATCTTCCTGATTTTTAAAAAGTATTTTATTTATTTATTTTAGAGAGGAGGCAGGGAAGGGAAGGAAGCATCAACTTCCATATGTGACTTGACCAGGCAAACCCAGGGTTTCAAACTGGTGACCTCAGCTTTCTAGGTCGATGCTTTATTCACTGCGCCACCACAGGTCAGGCCCATCTTTTTGATTTTGCAAATGAGGAAAGAAGCCTTCAGACATTAAGAGATTTACCCCATAACAGTAATATTATTTTATATAACATAACTCAAAAGCACTATTGACTCCATTTTATGGAAGAGGAAAGGGATGATCAGAGAGATGTGGTAACCTGTCTAGGGCAGCACAGTGAGTCAGTAACAGAGGCTGGACTTTAAGCTGAATCTCCTGATTTCCACTAGGATGCCTTTTGATAGACACAATGTAGCCTCTGGGCATGGGAGGGCACTTTGGAAATAGTTAGGTCAGCTTTCCAGAGCTTCACCTTGTCTGTTTATACTTGCTGACCCAGTACTACTAAAAAATCATATGCATTAAAATATTAAGCTCTGTTTATTTGTTTTATCAGTAAAGCACATGGTATAAAATTCAAGGGGCACAAAAAGACATACAGTGATAAAAAGCCTCCCTCAGGCTCCTGTCCCCCAGCCATCTAGTTCCCTTCCTTCAGATATGTGTTATTCTTAGATAAACAAATACATACAAATACATGGATTTTTAATAAAAAATTAAAAAATTCTGATGTACTTTGGATGTCAACACTCACCAGTGACATAGAGCTGCTTCCTCCTTTTCCGTGGTTGCAAGTATTCCATTGAATGGATGTGCCACATTTCACTTATCCTGTCCTCTCTTAATAGGCGTCAGGGGGTTTCCATTCTTACGCTACTTCTGTGAAGAATACAGTATACAGTATACGTTTCTGTATATATATGTACTAGGATACGTAGGAGAGGTTGGTGAACTACATAGCCTATGAGCCAACTTTAATCTTTTTGTAAAGAAAGTTTTATTGGAACACAGCCATTTGTTTAAATATTTTCCGTGGCTCTTTTCACACTACAACAGCAGAGCTGAGTAGTTGCAACAGTGATATACATCTGGGAAGCCTAAAATATTTACTGTCTGGTCCTCTAAAAAAAAAAGTTTGCTTGCCTCAGATCTGCAGAACAGATTTCCTCTCAGGAGATTGGTGGGTCATGGGTTTTGCATTACAGGTATTGATCGACTTACGACCTATGCAACATAGGACCATTCGACTTTACGACCACAATCGCTAGCCACGACTGCTCTGGATCTGGAGCCGTTTTTGTATGCACCTGTATTTTGTAATTTTGTATGTTTTGCAAATATTAAACCAGTTGTACTGGTAATGCAGTGTTTTACTTAAACCTGACGAATGTAAAAATAAGAAACAAAATGGTGTAGAGATGATACAAATGACATAAAATGAACAAAGAAAATCATGATATATAACAATAATGAAAGAAAATTATGATAAAATATGACTTAAATATTTTTATAACATCATTTCACAGTACTGTACATATAGCCTACTCAACTTATGACTAAATCGTGTTCTGACCGGTCTGTCAGAACCAATCATGGTCGTAAATTGAGCACTAGCTGTACACACTTGATAGTTAAAGGCCAAATTCTCTTTGTAGAGATTGTACTGGTTTATTCTCCCACTGGCAGCATTTCTCCCCATGTTCTCACTAACATAGTTCATTGAACCTTTCAATTTTGCCAGTCTGATAGATAGAAAACAATAGATTTCTTAATTTGTTTCACATTTCTTTGATTTTGAGTGAAATCGAGCATCTTTTTATGGTTGGTAGAGGGTTGAAACTGAGAGAGAAAGAGAAATGAATTAGAACTAAATTATTGGGTCTTAAATTCTCTGATGTGAGCAACAGAGCTTAACCCCACTCAATGAATTCAGCAGAGACGCTACTGCGCATGCCAGCCTGGCAATCCCAGGGCTCTGGTCTCCCTTCCTTCCTGGCTAGAAAATGGATTCTGAGCAGTACCTGCTTCCTTGCCTTGCTCTACTCAGGATTTGTCATCGTGAACGCTGTGAGCAGCTGCTAGACTGGAAAAGGGAGTTCTGGTTTCAGTCCTGGAGAAGTGGAACTTGTATTGCAGCAAATTCCTACACAAGGGAAGTTCTGCTCAAAAGGTCCAGGTCAGTCTCAAACAAATGCCTTCAAATGCTGCCCTGTGGGGTGAAACCACCTTTCAGTTGTGCGGGGGATAGGGCAGAGAGGAGCTGGTTGCTCCTCCTCCTGGGCTTTAGGCTGTGCTGTTCTTGGAAGTACATCCATGTTTGTTGTTGGAAGTGGTGTGTGAAAGAACAGGAGCAATTTTTTACCTGAAGCCAGAGCCACATCTACCACACTCCCCAGCAGGGAGGCAAGTGGGGAGGCCCAGTGAGTTGAGGGTCCACACTTAACATTTGCAGATACTTGTTTTTCTCCTGTTTAGAAATGGAGGTTGGTCCTTGACCTTGAGGCTTGGGCTGTGGGGCTAGGAGGCAGCTGCATCTTGATAGTTTGTCAAGTTTAAAGATAAATTGCTTTGAGACTAAAGCTTTATTCTAAAAAGATAGCAAGATGCTACAGTTTAAGAGCTCATGACACTGAAGAAAGGCTTCTCAGCAACTAAATAGGTACATAAGATGCGGTAAGGCAGTGGTAACACTTAGATTGGTAAAAATGAGATGTTTAAGTTTCCAGAGAGGAATATTGGAAATGACTGTGCTTAATTAATGATGGCAAATCCGTTTAATGGAATAATACAGTGTGTCCGTAAAGTCATGGTGCACTTTTGACCGGTCAAAAGTCAAAAGTGCACCATGACTTTACGGACACACTGTATAAGCTGTTAAAAGAATGTGACAGATCCATGTGTCCAGACATGGGCTCTTTTCCAAGAAATCAGTAAGTGGAAAAATCAGGGTAAGGGACGGTGAATAAGTTTCTTATGTTAGTATTTCTAGAAGCAAAGACTAAGATGGGGATTGTAATGCTGGTGGTTGAGGCCAGGTTCTCACTGTATTTGGGCAGACGGTAGAGGAACTGCGGAGCTGAAAAGTGTTAGGCTATACCCGTTTATTGGAGGTTCGCAAAGAGAGGCAAGCGAATAAACAACGAAAGGGAAAGAGCTAATAAACAAAGGAATATCTGCTATTCGCATTAAGGGCAAGGGAGCAAAGAAAACTGCACCTCACAGTGGCAGGAGAGTGATCTGGAACAATCGCTGCCCAGGGGCAGCACCCATAGCCTTACATAGGCCATGCACACGTGACTCTGCCACGTGCTCACACACTGATCAAGCAAAATGCTTGCAGCTGGTGAAATGTCTGAGCAAGCCTCACACAGCTGCCCCACAGGTATGCATAGGCTTCATCAGATAGCTAAGGGGCCCATGGTACCACACACAAAAATAAAGAGATACAGGAAAGAAATAAGAGGGGGTGAGAGCGAGGTGGATATTAGAGAGGGCTGGCTGGGTAAGGAAAGGGAGAGAGATTTTCCTATTTTTCTTTTCTTTTTAAAAATTTATTTATTTTAAAAAGAGAGGAACGGAGAGAGAGAGACAGGAATATAGGTCTGCTCATATATGTGCTGTGATGGGGGATCAGACCGGCAACCTCTGTGCTTCGGGACTATCTGGCTAGGGCAGATTTCTTACTCTTTGTATATGCATTTGTACCACTGTAATTTTCTCTGTGTGCATGAATTATATTTAAAAAAGATTTATAAAAAAAGAAAGTGTATTTTAAAAAGTTACTTACTGTTCCAAAGAACCAGGGAAGAAAGAAAGAGTATGGATGGATATGGGAGAAAACTATCCCTTATGAACCTGGTTTTTCTTGGGTTTTCTTTTCACTCTCTTTCCTGGGCTGCTTTTTATACCATTTATTTTTATACCATTTCTTCGGTTATCTGCTTTCCTCTTTAAAACGTCTTATCTCCATAATGCCTGCAACCTGATTTTGAAGCTGTTTTTGACCTCTTGGATGGAAGCCTGGATAATTATATTATACTAATTTTTGCCTGACTCCTAATCAAAGAATGACTAAAGTGTAAAGTCATTTCTTAGCATATATGTATATACTTGCAAAATGCATTACATTAGTCTGCACAATATTTTTGTGGGTCAAATGTGTACCTTTAAATGAAGAAGATACTTCTCTGATGAAAATAAATATAGGGTGTTGTTTTGTGCTCAAGATTTTTTGAGGTTTTTAATCAGAACAGGTTTGAGGACATTTGATGTTTCCTTATTTATAATACATTTCTAAAAAATCAAGATTTAATAAATTCTACCTCTTGGGATTTTAAAATGAATGTGCACTCTCTACCACTTTTGCTGCCAAGGGAGCTCACATCTGCCCTGGAAAACCTTCCTGTGGAGCGATGTCAGTCGAGATAAATGAATGAGAGTACATGCCGTTCTGCAATAATAGTGCAATTTGGCTGAAGGGTGACATCATCTTTTTGCTGTATTTTCTGCCATCCTAAGTAGCAATAAGTCCAACCTAGCTAGAGAATGAATCACAAGGAGATTACACTGGCAAAGTGGGTAAAACATGAAAAATGGAAAATAAGATTTAAAAAGAGGGCAGTTTTTTTTTTTTGTCGTTGTTTTTTTACAGGGACAGAGAGAGAGAGTCAGAGAGAGGGATAGATAGGAACAGACAGACAGGAACAGAAAGAGGTGAGAAGCATCAGTCATTAGTTTTTCATTGCCATTGCGACACCTTAGTTGTTCATTGATTGCTTTCTCACATGTGCCTTGACCGTGGGCCTTCAGCAGACCGAGCAACCCCTTGCTGGAGCCAGCGACCTTGGGTCCAAGTTGGCGAGCTTTTGCATAAGCCAGATGGGCCCGCGCTCAAGCTGGTGACCTTGGGGTCGAACCTGGGTCTTCTGCATCCCAGTCTGATGCTCTATCCACTGCACCACCGCCTGGTCAGGTAAGAGGGCAGACAGAGGGACAGACAGACAAGAAGGGAGAGAGATGAGAAACATCAATTCTTCATTGCGGTTCCTTAGTTGTTCATTGATTTCTCATATGTGCCTTGACCAGGGGGTTACAGCAGACCAAGTGACCCCTTGCTCAAGCCAGCAACCTTGGGCTCAAGCTGGTGAGCCTTACTCAAACCTGATGAGCCTGCACTCAAGCTGGTGAGCTCGGGGTCTCGAACCTGAGTCCTCTGCGTCCCAGTCCAACACTTTATCCACTGCACCACCGCCTGGTCAGGCTATATACAGTGTGTCCATAAAGTCATGGTGCACTTTTGACCGGTCACAGGAAAGCAACAAAAGACAATAGAAATGTGAAATCTGCACCAAATAAAAGTTTCTGTAGGATGATGTGGCAGCATGTGCGCATGCGCAGATGATGACATAACACCGTGTATATAGCGGAGCAGCCCACGGCCATGCCAGTCGAGATGTGGATGGTACAGAGGAAAGTTCAGTGTGTTCTGTGGCTCGCTAAATTCGAATTCATGACCAAAGTGCAACATGAATATTGGCGCGTTTATAACAAAGCGCCACCACATAGGAATAACATTATTCGGTGGGATAAGCAGTTGAAGGGAACGGGCAGTTTGGTGGAGAAACCCCGTTCTGGCAGGCCATCAGTCAGTAACGAGTCTGTAGAGGCTATACAGAGTAGCTCCCTAAGGAGCCTTAAAAAATCTGTGCGTGCGTGTGCTTGACAATTACACCTAAGCAAGACTACAGTTCATAAGGTGTTAAATAAACGTCTCTGTTTTACGGGGTACAAATTGCGGCTGTTGCACACTATCAAACTGGTGGATAGACCCACACGATGCGTGTTTGCTACAGATATGCTTCATGAGATCGACAACGATGCAAGATTTTTGCAGAAGATTGTGTTTAGCGATGAGGTGACCTTCCATATCTGTGGACATGTTCATCGCCAAATGTCTGAATACGGGCTGCTGAACATCCTCATGCCTATGCTGAGTACGAAGGTAACACCTCTAAAGTGAACATGTGGTGTGGCCTGATGCATGATAAGGTGATAGGCCCATGTTTTTTGCAGAGCAGTCTGTGATGGCAAACACCTATCTTGACATGTTGGAATTGTATGCAGTGCCACAATTTCCAGAAAGTGTCATCTTTCAACAGGACAACACTCCTCCACACTATGCCACCATTGTTTGTGAGTTTCTGGATAGAACATTCCCCCAATGGTGGATAGGCAGGGGTTCTGTCAAGCCATGGCCACTACGATCTCTGGATCTGACACCCTTAGACTTTTACTTTTGGGGTTATGTGAAGCAACATGTGTTCATTGAACATATCAACGACATTAATCACTTAAAACAGAGAATCACAGACGTTATTCACTCTGTTACACCAGATGCCCTTGCTCATGTGTGACAAGAACTTCACTATTGTTTGGATGTCTGTAGGGCAACAAATGGAGCCCACATCGAACTGCCCTGAATAGGTATAAAACTGGAAGAGTTTTCCTTTTATTTGGTGCAGATTTCACATTTCCATCATCTTTTGTTGCTTTCCTGTGACCGGTCAAAAGTGCACCATGACTTTACGGACACACTGTATTTTCTTATGGAAGGTTTCGATTTAATTACCACATTATAATGTGCCACCGTTTTGGATTATATAGAAAGATGCAAATCTTCTTTCCTAATGGCTGGTTTGCTATACATACACATGTGTCCCACCAGAGTATAAATAGGGATGTTGGAACTGATTTTAGTCTTTAAAGGGCATATTTAAATGCTGGCAGATAAAATGCCTTTATCAGTTCAATCTACTCACTGTAATTCTGCATGCCTTACTGGTAACACTTGAAGGAGGGTTTGCTGGGTTTTATTTACAAGAGAAGAATGTCACCATCCTTAATGCTGATGAACCTTGGATTCAGTGTTTCTGGGTAGGTTGGCATGTAACTCTGTTGGTTCTTCAGGGGCTGTGTGGTATTAAGTCATTGTTTTTGTTTGTTTTCTTTTAAAGTAACAGCTTCTTGGACATAGGACCCATATACCAAAATATCACTTCTGTTAGCTAATTTTTTAGACTGCAACCAAACCCTTAGCATCTCCCTGTCTTCTAATGTTCACAGGCATCAGATGAATTTCTGCTAAGGCATTGATCATAGCTATGAGGGATAAATATTGCAGATGAATCAAATCAAAGAATCAAATTTCAAAGCCAGATTAAAGAGTCATGAAAAGGAGGGAGAAGCAGAAATGAAAGTACAAGAGAATTATAGAAGTAAAATGAGCAGTTGATTATTAAAAAGAAATCTTCTCCTGTTTAAATAAAGGTCAAAGAGCTTACATTGTTGGCTCCCCACATGGCTGTATCTTTTTGAGCAGCAAGTCCCAAGATAAAGAAATCGGAAAGGACTTAGACTTTAACTAATTGTTAGCAATGAAAATTTGCTAGATATCAACAAAAAATTTACAAGGCAATTTCATTTCCAAATCATGGTTGCCTATTATCATAGGTAAAATGATGTTGCAAACACCATTTTTAATATGCACTTTTATTTGCAGAAACTATTTTCCTGGCCTAGGTAACAAATGGTTCATTGAAATAGAGCTTTGCTGATCTGGTTTCAAAGAATTCTATGACTTGAAAAATTCTGTGGAGCAAATTGGATCAGAAGTCCCTGAACACAGAACAGGCACAACTGGTAACGAAAATGTCCTTTTGATATAGTATTATGTTTTAAAAAGTATTAGTATGGAAGGAACTTGAGTAAGAGCAGAAAAGAGGAAGTAGAAATAATACTTTATATTTGAGTAGGTTTTATACTTTCCAAAATACTCAGATGCTACCTAAGTATTTGTAAGCAACCTTACTCCTCATTTTACTGATGAAAACTCCCTTCTAAGATGTGTTAAAAGAGACAGCCGATTCAACTCAAAGTGGCTTAAGCAATACAAGCTCTCTCTCTCCTTCTCTCCTCTCTCCTCACAGAACTGGAAAGTCCAAGACAGGAAGTAACTTTTGGTGTGCCTTCAAAGAGATGTTCAATTGATAGCAGAGGGCCCAATTTCTCTTGACAGCTCCCAGTTCCATTTTCTTAATATCTAGTTTCTTTCTAAGACAGGATTTTCCTGTGAAGTGAAATGGTTGTTAATAGCTCCAAGCTACATTCTCAACTCTAAATCCAGTATAAAAAAAAGAGGGTATCTCTTTTTTCCAGTCTTAGCAAAAGTCTAGATTGTGTCTCATTGCTTCAGGTTGGGTCATGTGTTCAACCTTGAACCAATCACTGTGGCCAAAAGGATGAAGTTGGAGACAATGACTCCTGGACTGAGTACATGGAGAAGGGGTAGAAATGGCCTTCCACAGGTAAAGAATGCTGGCATTTCCCTCCCCCAGTTTTATTGAGATATAACTGAAATATAATATTTTATAAGTTAAACTTACCTAGTTTTGTATCTCTAGTACAGTCTGTTAAACAGCTCCAGGGTGACACCATTCCCATTATTTTCTATGTGAATGGTGCTCCCTTGAGATGTACAACCTGAAGGACAGGCTGATTGAATATTAATCTGATATTTACATCATTCTTTTGTAACCATATTCTAAAGTTTTTCAGGATGAGGGTTATGTTTTTGTGTCCTTATGCACAGTGTTTATCATGCTGATTTTCCTTTAATCAAAATTCAGAAGACATATTTAATTGAGTTATACTAAAATAGCTTTCCTGGTGAGATTATTAAATTAACCTGTACACTGTTATGGGAGCAGCTGGATACAGAGTCCTCATCCATTGTGGTGAGAGGTGTAGGGGAGGATGGAGAATCCATTTTGATAAAGCTCTTCTGGTGATTCTCTTCAGAGCAATGAACAATTTTGCCTCAAGATTTCAGCATATAATTATCAGGAAGCAGGTTAATGAACACAAAACTCATCTATGTACCACAAACAGCCAAAAAAGTGATGTTAAAGGCAAGGCTCATAAGAGATCTTGATAGAATAGAATACAACTATAAAAACTAAAAAATAAGATTAGAATAAAAGAGAAAGACTTTGGTTAAATCGTGATGTTTCAGCTATCTATAGCTGAATAACAAATCTCTCCCAAACTGGGTGGCTTAAAAAGACGCTCATTTAACAACTAAGGTGTCGCAACTATGAGTTGATGCTTCTCATCTCTCTCTCTTCCTGTCTGTCTATTCCTCTCTCTCTCTCTCACACACACACATACACACACAAGAAAAAGAAAATAAAAAGGACTCTCATTGATTATTTCTCATGATTGTATGGGTTGTTCAGCCTAAGTTGGGTGGTTTTTCAGCTCCATGAGGTATATAACTTCAGTTACTCCCCCACCTGTATTCAGCTGGGAGCTTGGCTGGGGCTGGGACACCAAGATGGCCTCATTGTCAAAAGCCTCTTTCCTTGTAATGCATCTTTATCCAATACTCTAGTCCTAACTTCTTTATAACACGATGACTGGCTTCCAAGGGGAGAGAGCAGAAGCTGCCAGTTTTTTTAATTGGGCTTAGAGGTCTCAGGATGTCACTGCCACTACATATACTGTATTGGACAAATCAAGTGACAGGGCCAGCTGAGATTCTAGCAGAGAGGGGAAGGAAATAGGCTCCATCTCTCACTGTCAAAAGAGTGTACAGGGAGTGGAGGAGTTGTTGGTAACCATACTTGGGTACTGTCTTTCACAGATATTTATAGTTACATCTGGTACACACACTAAGAAATGGCTGTACCTTTGGGCCATCTAAATTTAAGCCCCCCAAACAACAGGATGCATACAATGAAATGCTATTCAGCAACGAAGGGGAATAAAATGTCTATACATTCTAAAACATGGATCCTCCTCAAGAACATCATGCTACGTGAAAGAAGCCATACACAAAGGACCACATATTGCATGATTCCATTTGTATGAGGTGTCCAGAAAAGGCAACTCTAAGGAGACAAGAAGATTAGTGGTTATCTGGGATTGGTGTTAGGAATGGGGATTAACTGTAAATGGGCATGAGAAATCTTATTGGGGTGATAAAAATGCTCTAAAACTAGGTTATGGTGATGGTGATACAATTCAGTGAATTTATGAAAAATCATTGAATTGTACACTTAGGAAGAGTGAAACTCATGGTATAGAAATTATATTTCAATACAGTTGTGAAGCAATTACAGGATGGTGGCTTTAATTCAAGAGACATGTTTCTGAAAGCATTGCATAATTCAACACTTCACAATTTTAGGCTAATTTTTCCATAGGAATAATTATAAAGTGGAGGGGATGTATTCTCAAAGTGTAAAATCCCACACCTATCATGGCCTATTTTTGCTTTAACTGCTGTTTGTGTTCTTAGCCTTATATCTTTCACACAGTATTCTCTCCTAATTTAATGACAGGGTATATTGAAGTTGGTTATCTGGACTTCATCCATGGCTTTTTAAAAAAGATTTTATTTATTCATTTTAGAGAGGAGAGATAGAGATAGATAGATAGATAGATAGAGAGAGAGAGAGAGAGAGAGAGAGAGAGAAAGGGGGGAGAAACAGGAAGCACCAACTCCCATATGTGCCTTGACTGGGCAAGCCCAGGGTTTCAAACTGGTGACCTCAGCATTCCAGGTCGACACTTTATCCCCTGTGCCACCACAGGTCAGGCCATCCATGGCTTTTTATTACATCTAACTTCCAGTCCAAACCAACTTTTTCTATTGTGTTTTTAAGTAGTAGAGTCCTCATTTAAAGGAACACGGGGATGACACTGTTTAGACTATTCAAACTATTTTAATTCGTAACAACCATCAATTTTAAAATGAGCACAATGGAGACTAAAATAACTGGTGGAAGTCTGGATGTACATATGTAATGGTACCTGCTGATCAAAGATCGCTGGTATTTCTGCTACAAAAATATGGTTTGCAAGTCATTCAGCTTGTCCATCTTGAAATTGTACAAGTTTTGACAAATTTTTATATTTAAGGAGATTCATATTATTTTAAATCTTGCTCAAAAGTGAGACATTATTATTATATGCGTAGCTCACTGTTTGAAATAGTTCACATTCACATGAGATGCAAGTATTATAGAGCTGGTGATGGGGAGATCTTGCCAACCTGGCCTTTCCCTCTCTTCCCCCGTTACTGAGATGAAAAAACCTCAGCATTCACCATGTGCATTCCAGATGGTTCATGAGCCTTTATATTTGCTTTTATTCAATTTGTAAGGAGTTTGTATTTCATGAATTTGCATTAAGTTTCAGGTTAGACACAATAATCTTAAATGCCAAGTGAAATTCTCTCTGATCCATTCAGTCTCCGGAGCTTATAAGAAACTCCAAAATTGGCTTGGGTTTTCTTCAAGGATTTATGAATCTGGGTTGAATTTCAGGTTCATAAAAGGGCCCAGCCAGAGTTGCTTTAGTCTGGGATTTCAGAAATGTTGTGGACATACTTTGTATACACATTGAGCAAACTATCATCATCTGCTGGATTTATGTCTTGCTCTACCAAAATAAGTGGATAGGGTCTTCATTTCTTCATTGATATTCTGGGTGAAATTGTGTCCCCCCCAAAAACCCCCACAATTTATATGTTGAAGTTCTAACCCTCAATACATCAGAATATGACCTTATTTGGAGATTGGGTTTTACAGAGGTAATCAAGTTAAAATGAAGTCATTATGGTGGGTCCTAATCCAATATGACCACTGTCTTTATAAAAAGGAGAAATTTGGACCCAAAGATATGCACACTATGAGAATAACATGTGAACATCAAGGTAGAGGTCAGGGTGATATGTCTACAGGTCAAGGAATGCCAAAAATTGCTTGCAAACCATCAGAAGCCTGGGGAAAGGCCTGGAACAGATGTTTCCTCACCACTAGAAGAAGGAACCACCCCTGTTGACACCTCAGTCTTGGATTTCTAACCTGTGTAACTGTGATATCCCCTTAATTTGTGGTCCTTTGCTCTAGCAGTCCTAGCATGCAAATGCAATTGGTACAATAAAAATATAGACAAATAGCATTTATTTGAGATTTTGACCAAATTCTTTTAATGCATTACATCAGTTGATTTTTATGACTCAGAAAACTAGGCATAAAATTCATTGCACATATAAGTTAATGGAGACTGAGAGACTGAACTGTATTGCACAGCTCCTTCCTTAGTTGACAAGGGGAGAAAGAAGTCTAGTCCTCTTGTGTTTATTTGGGAATCCAAGGCAGGATTAACAGAGATGATCTAATCTACATTATTAGGAGTTGAATTAGATAATAATAAGAGCTAACATTTGTTAACCTCTATGTGTCAGGTGCAGTTTTCAGGCTTTACAGAATTAACTCATTCATTTATTTTTTGTAAGAACTCTTTGATAATTTTGTTAACCAGGGTCACCACATTAAATTCAACTTGAAAAAAAATTAGTCACGAAGAGGTAATGTACAACATAATAACTGTAGTTAATAATGCTGTTTTCTGAGTTATGTTGTATATTTGAAAGTTGCTAAGAGAATAGATTTTATAGTTTCTCAGCACAGAAAAAAATTTGTAACTGTATGTGGTGATGGATATTAATTAGACTAATTTTGATGGTCATTTCACAAGATATATGAATATCGAATTGTTATGTTGCTCACCTGAAACTAATATAATGTTATATGTCAATTATATCTTAATTAAAAAAATTCTGAAACTAAAAAGACATGGAGAGATTACATAACAGCTATGTGAATAAGTTCCTAGGAGAAAGGTGGAGATTTGCCCATTTCTTTCTCTGATGATTTTCTTTTAACTTATTTTTATAATACAGACATTATACAGCAATTATGAGGGAAAAAATTCATTATATTTTACCACAATACCAGATCAATTATTTTAATGTTTCTACACTGCCTTCCAGACTTTTTTCATTTACATAAACAATCTCTACCTAGGGTAATAATAACGTATAAAAATTAATATTCTGCTTTTTTCCCACTTCATAACACACCAGAAGCCTTTTCCTTCTCTTAATGTAGTATCTGATGTGATCATTTTAATGAATATATCAGAAGCTCTTCGTTAAGCTTTAGAGGCTCTTTTTTTTGAGAGAATTTAAGATTAACCTGTCCAAACTTGAGAAAAAGGTTAACATGACTTTCCAGGTTACCTGCAATATTATATTTCTGTACTTTGGTGCTTAATTAGAAAACACCAATAATATTTGTAGAAAGCTGTTTCAATTACCATTGCTACGTAACATATCACTCCAAACTGCTATAAAACACAACAACCATTTTATTATGTTAATGCATACTATGGGTGGGGGGTAAGGAATTCAGAAAGGGAGCAGTCAGCAGAGTGGGCACAGCTTATTTCTGTTCCATGACATATGGAGCCTCAGCTGGGAAGACTTGGATATTAGGGGTCAGCTCGATGAAGGTCTGAAACGACCCAAAGTCTCTCTCACTCACATTTGTATGGGTTAATGCTCACTAGTGGCTGAGATCTCAGCTGGAACCTTGGCTGGAACATCTACAGCTGGCTTCTTCATACTTGAACTTCTCCATAGCCTGGTGGCTGAGTTCCAAGAGAGCAAGCTTCCCAATAGAACCAGGCAGAAGCTGTGACGCTTCTCTGAACTTGTCTTGGAAGTACATAGTGTCAGTTCCACCACTACTTGTAAATCCTAATAGGGGTCCAGAGAGGGAATCTTAATGTGAGGAGCGTTACAATCACATTGAGGGCATGTAGGATGGGAGTTATCATTGTGGTTAGTTTTGAAAAAGAAAACCTGCCACAAGGTCCTTGAAGTAAAGCTCTCCATTTATTTGTGATTGCTCTCAGTTTGCTTTCACAGCTCTTGTGGATAAATACAGGGTGTGGCAAAAATGGGTTTATAGTTGTGATTACTCAAGAGTTTATTATTGTATTATTATTTATTAATTATTGTATTATCATCCATATGAACATCTGTAAATCTACTTCTGCCCAACCCTGTATACAAATAATATTACTGTACCTCTCTTTTATCTAGATTAAAAATTGTGCCCTTTTTTGTACAAAATGTGTACATTTTTTCTGTAGTAAATGGTTGCTGAAAGAATGAACTAATCCTGGTTTCATCACCAACTTTATGATCTTGGACAAGTAACTTCTCTCAACTTCAGATTCTTCATCTGTATTAACAGATCCTGTTTCGTTGGGCTGTTTTAAGGGTTAAATACATTAATGCAAGTAAATTAATTAGCATATGCCTGGTTCATAGTGAAGGTCTGAAACTCCATGAACACTCCATGAATAATACAGCTGTTGTCATGATTGTGGTCCAGGCATGGATGGCATATATTACTTCTTTTCCCCACAGTAGTTAAAAGTGGTAACTTGACCTACTGCTTTGATTAGAAAAAGATCACATTTAAAAAAATTCAAATAATCTTTTTTATAAATTTTTTTATAAGTTTATTTATTTTATTCTTTGTGACAGAGACAGAGTCAGAGAGAGGGATAGATAGGGACAGACAGACAGGAAGGGAGAGAGATGAGAAACATCAATTCTTTTTTGCGGCACCTTAGTTGTTCATTGATTGCTTTCTCATATGTGCCTTGACGGTGGGAGGGGGGCCTACAGTAGACCGAGTGATCCCTTGCTTGAGCCAGTGACCTTGGACTCAAACTGGTGAGCCTTGCTCAAACCAGATGAGCCTGCTCTCAAGCTGGCAACCTTGGGGTCTTGAACCTGGGTCCTCCGCATCCCAGTCCAACGCACTATCCATTGCGCCACCGCCTGGTCAGGCAAGTTCAAATAATCTTAAAGGAAGATGTAAGATAATAAAAAATCTGATTAAAAGGTTGGCAGAATAAATTTAACTGGAACTTGATGAATAGTATTTTAAATTGGTGTCATGAAGTTTTTGCAAAACCCGAATGGAAAAAAAGTTCAGTGAATCTTAAATTGAGAAAATGGGCCCTTTGAAGAGTTAATTTTATATTGAAATTCCCAGTGGTATCACCTGGGATCCATGTTTTCACTTCTTTACCTCCCATCTCTTGGCTCAGACATATCCAGCACTCTTCCCATAAGTCTTTGCATGTCCATGTTCTTATGAGGCTGGTCTCCCTAGTCTCCACTTGCGTGTCTTTTCAGGGCCATCTATATTTTATATGCTACATCCTTTTGGAACAAAACATTGCATTTTTCAGCTTTACAAGAAATTGAATCCCACTGAGGACATTATCCTGATTTTTACAGGTCTATTAAGGACTGGGGGAAAAGTTTCAGATTGTAGAGGATTTAAGAGCCTGTGTGGTCTTGCCTCTTCTTCATCCCTTACTCTTTACCTCCTGAAATTCTGAAGTCCACATACAGGCCCTCCCAGACTTGATTAGACCCTGTAAGAGGCATGGTCCAATTTATTATCTAGAGATAATAAGTAAGAAAAAAATTTAAACAGAGAGAATTTGTGAGAATTAAACTCTGCCTATATGAGGTTTATTGCTGTTTTTAACAATGGAAATGCAGTTTGATTGAAGTATGCTGAAATATGCTTTATATACATTATCTCTTTTCATCCTGAGACCAGCACTATGAAATGAGTATTCTTATTAATCCTGATTTGGCAGATGAGGAGACAAAGGCTAGTGAAGTAAAGTAAACAAAGCTATTTATTTGGAGCCATGATGTCTAACTACAGAATCTTCCTCTTTAAATATTATCCTGTTCTATATTATTGATAACTCTGTATGTTCTTTCCTGCTACTGGGTGAAAAAAAAAATTCAAACTCAAATGGTTTAAGGAAGGGTTGTATGTATTCTCTAATCTTCAGGAGTGTTTTTCACCTTTCAGGGGAAGGTTCTATAATCCCCTCTATTGATAATTTGGTGCTCTCCTAATTTGGTCTTTTCAAAGTGCTTTTTATATACTTACTTAAAATATTTTAATACAGAAATCACCAATGTGCAAGAGTTACAAATAAATCAATATACCATAAAAGATGTTCATGCCTGACCAGCAGTGGCATAGTAGATAGAGTGTCGGACTGGAATGCGGAGGACCCTGGTTCGAAACCTGAGGTTGCCAGCTTGAGCGCGGGCTCACCAGCTTGAGCGTGGGGTTGCTGGCTTGAGTGTGGGATCATAAACATGACCCCAAGGTCGCTGGCTTGAGCCCAAAGTTGCTGGCTTGAGCAAGGGGTCACTCGCTCTGCTGTAGCCCCCCAGACAAGGCACATATTTGAAAGCGATCATTGAACAACTAAGGTACCACAACAAAGAATTGATGCCTTTTATCTCTCTCCCTTCCTATCTGTCTGTCCCTATCTGTCCCTTTCTCTGACTCTCTGTCTGTAAAAAAAAAGAAAAAATTCATTAGGAAGATAAGACCTCCCTAGCTTTTCAGCAGTTATTTTATAAAATTTCTGATTAATTATTTCATTTGGGTCATTTTAATCTTCAGTGGTCTTCATTTGTTAGTGCTGTTATAAATTCCATGCTTCATTGGAATCTGCCTCTTTTTGACCAACAAATGTGAATTAAAATCAATAGAAGTGTCATTAACATTCCAGTATCATGAAAGATAGTATAACCATTTCTCTTGCATCCAGTTTATTAAAATTTGCTAAAGTGTGAAATATGTAGGACAAGTAATGATGTTTTAATCTTTTAGCCAGGTAACAATTGAAAGTTGATTGAGTCTATTCAGTAATTATAAAATCAGAATGATGGAAGATTGTAATCAAGTGGGATTCATTCTCCTACTTTGTCACTCCTCCATGCAAGATAAAACTCTAATTTGCATCATCTCTTTTATCAGAAAAGAAATCAAACTTCTATATGTTTCACTAAATCCAGGAGATAGATAATAGCCTTTCCTGACTCTAGAGGGGATGGCATGGCAGATACTGCCTACTAACATCAGAGAAAAGAGGACAGTCCTTGAAGACTAGATGGTCTCTATGAGAAGGGCCAACTCTGCTGGAATCTAAATATTCAAATTACAATGTTACTCCATCTTTTGCATGACCTACCTATACTGAGTTAATTAGGAGCTTGTGTATTACAGTCCTGCTCCGCCTGGCTTCCTTAAGACAACGTTAGGAGAATGTAGCTGACCACACATTTCAATCCCATGGTCAATTTATTTGGGTTGGAAGACACTGAGGGGAACTTTGTTCTAAAAAGGCTGGCAAGGATCCTAATTTATTTGTAGATATGGGAGAATTACCATTAGCTCATGGATACACAGTGTTAGTCGAGGTATAAAGAGCAGGGAAGAGAAGAACATTGTAGGCAGGAAACCCTGGTATGTATCTCTCTCTCCATATATATATAATCTTACAAATATATATGCCACAACTTTTTTTTTATTCATGCATCCATAAATGGATACTTAGGTTCTTAGGTTGTTTCCATGTCTTGGCTATTGTGAATAATGCTGCAGTTAACATGAGGGTCAGACATTTTTTTGGGTTGGTGGTTTCGTTTCCTTTGGATATATTCCCAGAAGTGAAATTGCTGAATCATGTGGCTATTCTACTTTTTATTTTTTGAGTATTCTTCATACTGCTTTCTATAGTGGCTGCGCCAACCGTGAGCAAAGGTTCCTTTTCCTTCACATCCATGCTAACCTTTGTTATCTCTTGTCTTTTTCGCTCACCTTTTTTTAAAAAATGATTTTGTCTATTCATTTCAGAGAGAGGAAAGAGAGAGAGAGAGAGAGAGGGAGAGAGAGAGATAGACACAAGGGCGGAGGAACAGGAAGCATCAAGTCCCATATGTACCTTGACCAGGCAAGCCCAGATTTTCAAACTGACGACTTCAGTGTTCTAGGTCAATGCTTTATCCACTGCGCCACTGCTGGTCAGGCTTGCTATCTCTTGTCTTTTTGATGATGGCAACTCTAACAGGTGTGAGGTGCCTACCATTTTAATGACTTATATCCATCATCTCATGGGCTTGGTTGGTGGCTTTTAAGTTGAAGGTTGGAGAGCGACCATGTCAAGCCAACATTGTTTCATAACATGCCATCAGCTAACTTGGGAAGAATAAACACTCTTTCTGGGAAAATAAAAATTCCTCAGAGAACCCTTTCTTCACTGTACATGACTTCTTTCTGTCCCCCCAGTTAGATCAGGACCTTTCTAATCTATATGCCAGTGGTTCTCAAACTTTTTGAAGTCAGGGCGCATTTAAAACCCTACAAATAATTGTAGGTGCACTATATACAAATTTCTGAGAAATATGTTATAATAATTAAGTCAAATATTAAAGAAAAAGAAATAAAGTCCAAGTGTGCTTTTATGGTAATTAAACAAAATAAATACGACAAAATTAAATTTATTCTGACATTAAAAAACATTTTTATGTTAGTTTTTGAGGCATGCTTTTTAGAACTTGTAAAAAAGGGGTTAAAAAATTAAAAATGACAAAAAATTATCTTTTTATATATATAGATACATTCTTAGTAAGATTTAGTAAACTCGGCAGGTCATGGTGCGAATGTGTTAAGTTTTTTCATTCTTGTGTTTATGAGAAACATGAGCCTGATGTGTCCTAGCAATTTCTTCAATGTTTGGGCATATATTTGAAAGGCAAACTCTCATTTCCTCATCAATACATTGAAGAATTCCTCTCTTTTTACTCTTAATTGTGTTGAGTGAAGAAAACCCCCACCGTACATATCATCTTAACTTTACACCAAACAAAGGATAAAAGAAACTTGCCTCCAGTCTTTCCGGGGAACATGGGGGATGGCATAAACAATCCAGTACCACAGTTTAACAGCCTTTTGCAACCTAATCAGGCAAGTGAGGTGGGGGGTTGGGCAGACTGTCAGCTTACAGCCAATTCCTCACACCTCTGTCCCCCATAAATCTAAACTCCAAAAAGCCTGTTGGTTTTTTCATCCCCAATAGGCACATATTTCTCTGGAATACCCTAGGGCACACCTGGAAATCTTCTAGGGCCCACCAGTGTGCCCTGGTGCACACTTTGAGAACCACTGCTATATGTTATTAAAGAACCTTGTGTTTTTCCTTCATAGTATTTTTCACATGATCATGTTTGTA
The DNA here is from genome assembly GCA_037038555.1 of Rhynchonycteris naso. Taxonomy (NCBI): domain Eukaryota; kingdom Metazoa; phylum Chordata; class Mammalia; order Chiroptera; family Emballonuridae; genus Rhynchonycteris; species Rhynchonycteris naso. The sequence goes on from CM072995.1 coordinate 235,588,521, forward strand.
GGATTATTTGATTAATATTCCTCTCCCCAGCATTAGACTGAAAGCTTTGTGAGGGCAGGGACTGAGTGCATGTGTCCTTTTTCTTCACTATTGTGCTTCAAATGTGGTTAAAGAAATGTTTCTGGAGTTGGTCAAAAGTGTCCTTTCTCTTAAGGAGCCTGACCTGTGTAAGAAATTGCTTGCCTTATTAGAAAGTTTTTTACAGTTGACTAAAAATAATGTCCTTCTGTCTCTGGGAATTTCTGGTTCCCATTCTACTAACCATGCTAAACCATGCTAATTAAATGTATGTAGGACCTAATTATACATACTTTATAAATGATCTTATACCATAATAAATAAGTATTTTCATTCTCATAAGAGTTGGAAGCTCTAAATACTTTTCTTTCATGTAGTTTAGGATGTGAAAGCTGGGACTTAATGATGCCTTTCTACAGTTTAGAATGTTAGGAGAGAACATGGGGGTAATTCTGCTCTTTGCTAGACAAACGTCTGCTTTATTGTTTTGTTACAGTCACTGACCTTCCAAGGAGTAGAACATTTTGCAAGGATTATTTATTTTGGAGCCAGATAGACCTGAATTTGAAACTCAGCTCCAATAGTTACTAGCTATGAGGTCTCTCATCTGTGAACTTGGGAAAATAGTGCTTGTTTTGCAGGGTTGTGCTGTGGGTTAGAGATACTATCTTTATAGAGCCTAACATGGTGCCTGATACATTATAAGGGTTAAATATGTGGTAAGTTATAGAAAGGATTATTATTGCCAAATTTCAAAAAGTGAAAACTGATGGCCACAGAAACCAGATAATGAACTTTAAAAATTCATAGCAAGCTGTGAGATAGTTCTTAGGAGAAATGGATATAGTTCTTTTAAACTCTGTGGAGAAACAGACTTTTTGGAATGCTGGAGAAAGTTTAATATTCAGGAACATATGGGCATTGACTCTACTTTCTCTTCTACCCAAGTTGTGGCTCTACTGATGAATAGTTTATTATAGAACCAGAGGATCTTGGCATTAGAACACATTCCCCTAAGTGGGGGTACATGGTGTAAGTTCTGATATGGTGATATAAGTCCTAAATTCAAAAAGGCGCTCATTTTAGAAGAATTTGGTGGGTTTTCCTTAATCTTTGGTAGGATCCTTGCTTGCTTGGGGAATGTCTGTACCAGCTGCAAGCTCTATAAAAGAAAGAGAAAAGCCAGATCAAAATACACCTTCTATTATTGTGGTGGAACTTCCCTTCTGTTAAGAATTCTTGGCTAAAAAAATAGGGCATGTATCAGAGATACTCCCTGCTACCTTGAAGCCTCTGGAAACACTGCATTCATTCCCTCAGCCTAGTGGGCCTCATCCTGCCCTTGTATTTGAATCACTGGGGAATGATTATAAAAAGACTGATGCCTAGATATTCCTACCAGGCCAATTAAATAAATATTTTTAGGAAAGGGATCCAAATATCTATATAAAAATAAAACAAAACAGCTCAGTGGTAGAGTATTGGCCTGGAGTATGGTTTTCCTGGGTTTGATTCCTGGTCAGGGCACATAGGAAAAGTGACCATCTGCTTCTCACCACTTTCCCTTCCCCTTCTTTCTCTCTCTCTTTTCCTTTCCCACAGCCATGAGTCAGTTGGTTCAAGTGCATTGGCCCTGGGTGCTGAGGATGACTCTATGGAGCCTCTGCCTCAGGCACTAAAAATGGCTTGGTTGCAAGCATGGCCCCAGATGCTCTGAGCATCAGCTCCAGATGGGGATTTCTGGGTAGATTTTGGTTCAGGTGCATGCAGGAGTCTGTGTCTCTATCTCCCCTTTTCTCAGTTGGAAAAAGAAATAATAAAATATAAAGCAAAACAAATCCTTCTAGGTGATTTGAATGTTCTAGGGTGGAAGATCACTGCTAGCCAACATTTCTCACTACCAATCACACTATAAAATCTCAGAAGCTTTCAAGCAGGGCAACAGCAAATAGAAAGGTAAATAAGACATGAAAGAGCTTATTCCTCTGCCTTGGTGTATTTGGGAGAGGGCATTGATCTGGGAAATAGGTCTTTTGCTAACATCACCTGGAATCTGGAGCTCATTGTTTTTCTTCAATCAACAAAACCCTATAGGAGGTGAGATGATGGGTTCTGGGAATGGGATGTCAAGATGTGTCATGTTAAATGCTGAGTTTTTAGGAAATGTCCTTCTTAGAGCATCTTCCTTTGGCCTGCTGGTTTGGCAGCTTTACATCCAGCACTTAGCAGCCCATCCCACTGGGGATCCTCTCTCTGATCTCAGAATGTTGAAGATAATTTTATTGGCAAAAGCAGCATTTAAAACTAGCCCCAACAATGAGTTGCTTGACTGTTATCCCTACATAGGTGTGGACCTTGCCAGTTAGGCACTGTCATGTGGATGTTAACAGAGTGGGTGGCACCCATTTCATAGGTCTCGTGTGGAGAAAGCATAATCACAGAGTGCTAGAAGTGAAGGGACTCAAGATATGTTGGGCCACTCCTCTCAGTGGGGAGGCTGAGGCCCAGAGAGGTGCACAGGTTTAGGCAGTGACTTATGAAGCAGATCTCAGTACCCACTTTAGACTTTTCCCATCTTAAATAATTTTCTCCATTTTCTTTATTTCTTTTTTCCTGGCTTTCTCTTTTTCTTTTCCTAGCTCCTTCTGACTACGCACACACACATGTGTCTATATAAAGAGAGGTTTATCATAAGGTAATGGCTCACGTGATTACGGAAGCTGAGAAGTCCTATGATCTGCTGTCTGTAAGCTGGAGGCCCAGGAGAGCCAGTGGTGAAGTTTGAAGACCTGAGAGCAAGAGATTCCAGACTGGATCTGAAAGCCTGAGAACCAGGAAGGTGCCAATAGCAGAAGATTGATATCCTAGCTGAAGCAGTCAGGCTGAGAGAGAGAGAGAGAGAGAGAGAGAGAAAGAGACAGAGAGAGGCACCCTCTTGCTCTATTCATGCCCTCAGTGGATTACATGGTGCCTATCTGCATTGGGGAGGACCACCTGCTTTATGTGGCCCACCAATTCAAGTGCTAATCTCTTCTAGAAATACTCTCACAGACACACCAGAAATAATGTCTAACTAGATAGCTGGGTACCCTGTGGCCCAGTCAAACTGATACATAAAATTAACTATTATCTTCTATTTTCTTCATTTTTCTTTTTGATTTTTTTTTTGGTCTTAGTTCTTATATCATTAAGCCTTTGTTTTGCCTTGACTGAGGTACTCAGGCTGGAAAAGATAGTTAATTCTTGGGCTCAAACAATCAGTTTCAATGAATAAGATGACTGTTAAAGTTTGATTTGTAGCTCAGAAGTACAAAAAATTAGGCCAAAAGTAAATAAAAATTAATAGGAAAACCAGTGAAAAGGAAACCCAAAGTAAGCATTTCTGACCTCCTTCATAGGACAGAGGCAGTAGGGTGGAGGGAGAATGAGGCTGTTACTTTCAAAACTTCACAGATGGGAGTAGATGATGTTAGACAACTAGAGGTGGTGAGAAAACTCATTTGAGGAAAACTTCTTGTGGCATCTCAGCAGGAGATTTTTTAAAAAAAATTGAATCGTGTATTGATCCCTAATTCTTTTTCTTTTTATTATTTATTTATTTTGTGACAGAGAGAGTCAGAGAGAGGGACAGACAGGAAAGGAGAGAGATGAGAAGCATTACTTCTTCATTGTGACTCCCTAGTTGTTCATTGATTGCTTTCTCACATGTGCCTTGACCGCGGGCTTTAACAGACCGAGTAACCCCTTGCTCGAGCCAGCGACCTTGGGTCCAAGCTGGTGAGCTTTTACTCAAACCAGATGAGCCCACTCTCAAGTTGGTGACCTCGGTCGGGGTCTCGAACCTGGGTCCTACACATCCCAGTCTGATGCTCTATCCACTGCGCCACTGCCCGGTCAGGTCAGGAGAATATTTTTATCAACAGGATGTTTATTGCCTGCCTGGTAGAATTTTTTATTTTCTTTATCATTCTATTTGAAATTATGAGGATTTGACCAGAGGATATTTCCTTCCAATTGTAGAACATTTTGTATTTGGGATAGTACCTACTCCCCCAACATTTTCGGATGTCAAAATGTATTAAAGTGACATGTATTTTTTTCTTTTGCTATAAATGTATTTTTGTTCAATTTCTTCTGTTTTCTTAACCTTCCTGGAGTGAGTAAATTATCATAAAATTCTCTAGAGGGCCAAAATCTGTGTTCTGGATTTGGGGAAAAATAATTCTTCTTTATAGGCTGTAGTGGACATTAATTTCTTTTTGGTGCCCCACCTCTATTCACCCTCTGTGGAGTCACCTCTTCCCCATGCTGAGATCATGTAGGTAAATGAAGCTGGACCGCTCCCAGCTCCACTGGTGGAATGTATGACCCAGGCCCAAGCCAGTGTGCACATAACATTCTCTTGCCTATGACTATTAGTTTGAGATTAGGCTGTGACTCTCCAGCGCCAATGAGACTGTTGAGAGAGAAACAGGCACTGTTTTGCATTTGAACCTGAAAAAAACATGAGCTGTAGCCATAGCCAGTCATAAAAGAAAAAACCCATCTGATTGGAAACAGAAAATGTTTGCATACACTCAGAGGAGATTAAGGCTACTGGACAGAGCTTGGGGATAAGTGAGTGGAGATAAATGTTATGGGTAAAAGAGTTCCTTCCAAAAGATATTTTGAAGGCCTAACCGTTAGTACTTCAGAATGTGGACTTATTTGGAAATAAGGTCTTTGCAGATGTAATTAAGATATAAGTTTAGGTGAGGTCATATAAGAGTAGGGTATGTCTTTAATCCAAGATAACTGACGTCCTAATGATAAGGAAAGAAGAGACACACACAGAGAGAAATAGAAAGCAAGAATACCATGTGAAAACACAGGCATATCTAGGGAAAGAGGCCAAGTGACCATCAAGGTAAAGATATTTCTACAAGCCAAGGAAGTCCAAGGATTGCTGGCAAACACTAGTAGCTAGGAAGGGGCAAAGAAGGATCCTCCCCTAGAGCCTTCAGAGATGGCATGGCCTTGCTGATACCTTGATTTCAGATTTCTAGCTTCCAGAACTGAGACATAAGTTTTTGTTTTCTAAGCCACTCAGGTTGTGGTGCTTTGCTATGGCAGACCTATAAAACTTGCGCAATAAGTATACAGAAAACTTAGCATGTGAAAAAAAGAACCTTTTCAATTTTTTTATCAACTCCAGGAAAAATAAAAACTTGTTCAAGAAAGGAAAGATAAATAGATAAATATGGTATGCCATGTGACTTAGTTGTTGAGAATTTAATGGTCATAGGACTGTAGATATTGATTATTAAAATTATAATATGCTATATATGAGTGTGGTGGGGTTATGCATGAGATCATCTTTCTTTGTAGGAATTCAATGTAGGGTGCCTAAACTGGAATTCCAAGAGGTAGCAACATAAACATGTTACTTAGAAATATGGAGGCAAATAGTAAATGATTCTGTTAAAAGAGTTGCCTCGTGAGAGCAGGAAACAGAAGGTAGGGGTTGCTGTGGCTGCTGCTTTTTTTTAAAAAAAATGAGACCTGTATAACTATTTGTTTGCACGGTGCACAAATAACCTTCAAACAAAGAAATACTAATTAAAAAAGGAAAATAATTTGAACCTACAAATCAGATTTCTTATAGAACTAAGGAACGTGACCTTGGACAAAATAGGAAACAGAATAAGTTTATGCTGGGGCTAGCTATCCGCAGATCTGTATCTGTTTCCTGGGCAGTGGGTGTGAGGACAGGGGAGGGCCAGGGTTCCTCTATAAAACTTTCACATCTCCCTTTGTCTCATATTTAAGTCCTGCTCTTATTAAAGAATGAGAAACTCTGTTACCCTAACTTTGTGTTTACAGTTTAACACCACGAGGATTACAATTTTAATAGGGATCGTTTCTTAGAACTGAAGGAGCTTCTTAAGATGAATGGCATATATCGTATGTTCGCTTGGTGTGGGAGTTACAGGCTCTTTCTTATCCTTCTGGAATTCTGAGTCAGATAGGTTTATTTTCAGCTAGTATCTAAGAGCCAAGGATATCTGGCCTTTTATACTGACCTTAAGGCAGATGTCCTCTCAGTCATTCACCCCAACCTCTCCTTAATCACCCCTGTGGAAAGAAGCTTCCAGACTGCACTACTGCTTTTTACCATCAGAGGGCAGTGGGGGCGCGAGTGCCTGGGAAGGAGGAGGAACGATGCTTAGCACCAGGAGAGTGGGAGGAAGTGTCTTGCAGTGTTTGCACTTACAGCATCTCGGTAGCTAGATATTATTGCATTGGTACAAATGGTGCGTTTTCTTCTAAATTCTGTGCCAATCCAAAAAGGCAAGGAATCTGATCTTAATGCATTTGGCATGGCTATTTATTTCATTACAAGCCAGGAATTTATTAGGAAAACGAAGAGAATTGCAAGAATAAGTTTAGATTGGCATGTCCCCATTTTTCTACTTGTAGAATAGATTTGGTACATGTTCTGAAAGAACACGGTGTCAGCTGGAAAGGTGCTTTGCTTTTTTCCCTATTATTCTAAAATAGATGTGCTTCTCCCATGCATGGACAGACCATTTACCCCGATTTGTATCTCAGGGACACATTTGGCTTATTAGCACTATTATTTGTAAACTGCTAACCTGGTTCCCCGTGCTGTTGTAATGCTAGCTTGATGGGCTGCTGTGAAAATATGAAGATGTCTGTCAGGCAGGAAAAATTATGTAAAAGTGATGTGGGTATAGAAAATGGGATTGACAAAATGTAATAAACTCCTCCTGGGCTGAAGAGCAGAGCTGCATATGTAATGAAGTACTTTAGGATTACGTCACCTTTTATATAACATCTGGCAGTGACTTTTATTTCACAGCTAATTTGAAGAAGCCAGGCGCTTTTCTTTTCCCTTTCCCAAGACTGCCTTTATCTGAAAGAAGAAAGAGAGAACTGTTATATTTTGCATGCAAAGAAAGCCTGAGTGGCTAGATTACTCCCTTAGGGTAATAAAAAAAAAAAAAAAGAAAGAAAAAGAAATTGAAAAAAGGTCAGGTGAACACAGCAGAAGGAATGAAGAGGTGTGTGTGAATCTTAGTGAAATTGGACTCATCTAAGCAACCAGACAGGTAACCCGGGTGGCTTTACCCTTTTCTCTTCTCTCCTCCCTCTAGACCTAACCCAACACTGCTCTGGAAAGCATTTGTTACTTAAATGTTTTTTTCTAAAATGAGAGACTGAGAAAATTTGAAGCATCCTAAGTTTCCTCCCTTTCCTTTCCCTCAGACCAACACCTTTCTCCCCCAATAATATCTAGAATTTTTGATCTATCAGAATAGATTATTGAGATGGTCAACTGGACATTTTTATTTGTCTACAGAGACAATGGGGAAAGGTCTCTAATGACATCGAATGGGACTTCACTTTGAAGCCAGGAGCCAGGCAGGGAGAGGACCCTTTGTGCACCTTCTCTTTTTCCTTTGTCACAGCTTCTCTGCTCGTGCTCACCTCTGTACGTTCTGGGCCTCACTAACCTGTGTTTGCTGGCCTCGTCATGGTATTTTTACATCTCCCATTCTTGCCTCAATCCTAGAAATGCCTGTTTCTGAATTTCAGGGCCGTGTTTACAACTCAGAAGAGGCTGTGTCTTACTTTCATACTGAATGGGTTCCCAACAATGTGTTTGAAAGGTAGTTGGATGTTTGTAAGTTGATCAATAGATTTGCATGTTGTTAGGGAGGAATTTGCACTCAGTGAGTTAAAGTATATAAGGGTATCTCTAATTATGGTTTCTGACAGTGACACCTCCCTCAGGCCTTGGCATCCCTGTGTGTGCGTGAGAACAGGCGCATGTGGGCTGGGGATGTTGATCCAGAAAGTTCTTTTTTCAGGACTTAGCTTTCCTTCCCTCAGCCCAACCTGAAAGGGCAAAGGCTGGAGTAAAAGTGTCTTGTCCTCATCCCACCTCTAAGAATAACCGCGTGACCCCCATGAGGTGGTAGACATTGGGTTGGTGGACATGCGATGTTGGGGCATTGGAGTGGGAATGGCTGGTCAAAGGACACCATCAGGGACGGTGGTCCTGGGTGAACTGGTAAGCTCCAGGCTTTGTGTTCCATGATTTCTGGAGTTCTTGGTGGCAGGCATCGCCCTTCACGTTGGCTGTGTAGACTCATCTCTAGCTCTGTGGGGAGGATTGTAGGGGGAGAAGACTCTTCTGTTGTCTCAGCTTGGAACTGACCCTTTCTCGTAATAACTGTGGCTGCCTGACATGTGATGGTTCTAGCATTATTCTAGGCAATTTAAGAAAGATTAAATTTGGAGTATGAAAAATTTAAATATGTCAGTGTTTAATACAGGCATAGCTTGGAGACAGTGCAGGTTTGGTTCCAAACCATAAGAATAAAGTGAGTTGTAATCCTTTTGCTGGTTGAGGGTCTTGCCTTTAATTTGTGAAAAACCAAAAAAAAGCAACATCTGTGAAGCACAATAAAGCAATAGTGTGGTATCTTGATTATGTATTGATGCGTAACATACTAGCCCAAAACTTGCTGCCTCAGAACAACAACATTTAATTATATTTCATAATTTTGGGGGTCAGGAATTTGAGCAGTGCTCGGCTGGGCAATTCTTCTGCTCCCCGTGGCATTGACTAGGATCACTTGGCACTCTTCAGTTGGTGGCTGGCATGGTCTGAAGGTTCAAGATGGTTTCACCCACGTGCCTGATGTCTTGACAGAAATAGCTTTGGGCTCCTTTCCTTCTCATTGTAGTGTTAAGACAGCTTCACGTGCTCTCTTTTGGAGGGCAGTTAGAGTACCTTGTTTAGGACTCAAGAGAATAAGGAGGAAGCTGCCAGTTCTCTTAAAAATTGGACTTGGAATTGGCATGGCACCAAGTTTGCTGTAGTCCATTGGTCAAAGCAGTCACAGAGCAGCCCAGAACCAAGGAGGATGGGAACAGATTCCACTTCCCAAGGAGAGGAGCGTCTAAGAGTTTGTGGCCATCTCTAATCTACCACACATTTATGTGCGTTCCATAAATGCAGACCATGTGAAAGTGGAGCGCCAAAGAGGATCTAGGGAGAAAAGACATTCCTAACTAGGAAACTAAGTTTTCCCAAGGGAAGTGCTTTCATTGGGAGGCCTAAGTTCACCTTTTTTGCTGCCACCAGAGAAAAAGGTATTTCTCTGCTAAACTAGGGCAGTACAGAGATTTGTGTCCCCTTTCGTGCTTTTGGTTCAAAATACAACTCTGGTTCCAAAGTGCTTAGGAACACTGACGGTAGGTACCCTGGGAAAACAGAAGTAGATATTTTCTGAAGGACACTGTGGAGATGATATAGCCAAGTTTCCAAAGGAAGAGTTGAAAACATTTCTCATTTTCTCTGCTGTGTCACAGAGCTGTGCCAATGACTAAACAAGCAGTGGATTTTGCAGGGTTTGAAAACTTTTCAATTTTTTCTTCAGATGTAGCAAAGAGGAGGGAAAAGAGAAAAAATTGTCTTTTTAGTCTAATTTAATTTCCTTTGCCTATAAGTTCATTACAAGATCCCAGCAAAAGCCTTGTAAAAATTATAGCAACAGTATGTTTTTCTTTACTGTAGGTGTGATACAATACTGGCAGTGTCGTGAGGTTCCCTTCAGACTCTCATTTAATTTAACAAATCAGTTTTTGAAAGCATTATATGTATACATAGTACAGATGTTAAAGGAATAAAGGACATAGAATACAAACCTCCCCAAGTTCTTATCCCTGAGTACCCCAATTCCCTTCCTCAGAGGCAGTCACTCTTTTTTTTTGCATATACTTCCAGACAAACTCTCTGCACACCCACCCCTCGTGTGCATATGTGTGTAATTATAGGTTTTTTTTTTTTTTACAGGGACAGAGAGAGAGTCAGAGAGAGGGATAGATAGGGACAGACAGACAGGAACAAAGAGAGATGAGAAGCATCAATCATCAGTTTTTCGTTGCTGTTGCGACACCATAGTTGTTCATTGATTGCTTTCTCACATGTGCCTTGACCACGGGCCTTCAGCAGACTGAGCCACCCCTTGCTGGAGCCAGTGGCCTTGGGTCCAAGCTGACGAGCTTTTGCTCAAGCCAGATGGGCCTGCGCTCAAGCTGGCGAGCTTGGGGTCTTGATCCTGGGTCTTCCACATCCCAGTCCGATGCTCCATCCACTGTGCCACCACCTGGTCAGGCTATAGGGTTTATAATTAAATATCTTTCCCCCCCTCTCCATAAATAGTAGAAGCATGCTATATATTGTTTTGTACCTTGCTTTTTCATGAAACCATATCTTGTAAATTTTTCCATATTAGTAGATACATGTCAACTTCTTTTTTCCTAAGAGTTACATCATATTCTGTTGCATGAATGTAGTATATTATTTTTTTTTAAAAAACCAGTCAGTTGTTGATGGATATTTAGGTTGTGTCCAATCTTTTGCAATTATAAGCAACACCACAGTGAATAGTCTTGGGCGTGCAATAATATTTGCGCATATGTGAAACTACACTGCTCACAAAAATTAAGGGATATTTCAAAATGAATATGAAGCGATAATAAAAAGAAATATTTGATTCTTTTTTACTAAACAAGAACATCAGAAAAGCAAACAACAAGTCAAAGAAAGTTGTTCAATAATTCAAATGAGATGCAAAACCAACTTATATTTCATTGGTGAAAATGCAATATACAAAAGGCTGAAAGTACTGGAGTATCTGCACATTTCTTGATCTTGAAAGTGAACATCCTGCAATTTCCCAGCCCTTGCAATGTTCCTGCAACACAATTTGCCCAAATGCAAAGCCTAGAGAGCCATAAGATGTCTTGAAGTTGGTCAAACACAGACAACAGTGGCAACAGCACTTGGAACACCCCAAAGCGTGATTAGCAGACTGTGGAATTGCTTTCAAGAGACTGGCACAGTACGAAGAAGACGAGGGCAGGGTCACCCATCTGCCACAACAACAAGAGATGACCGCTACTTGACCTTATTGGCAAGAAGGAACAGGCACAACAATGCAACAGAGCTGTGGGGACAGTCTCTTGCTGCTGCTAGATGATGAATATGCACCCAGACCATATGAAATCGGCTCCATCATGTTGGACTGCATGCTTAGCAACCAATGGTATGCATCCCGTTATCTGCTGAACACTGTAGAACCCATAGAAGGTGGGCTGATGAGCATCGTCATTGAACCCCGTGAGGAGTGGTCAACTCTCCTCTTCTCTGATGAGTCATGGTTCAGTCTGCAGCCTGACAATCATCGTGTCCTGATTTGATGTAAATGAGGAACACAGAAGAATCCACGTTTCATGCAAGAAAGGGACTCCGGTGGTGGTGGGATCATGGTGTGGGCTGGTATCAGTATTGGTGGTCATACCGACCTCCATGTCATCAGAAACGAATTGCAGACTGCTGTCAGATATCGAGATGAGGTCCTGCACCCTATAGTGGTACCCTGTGCTGGAGCAGTTGAACTTCCTTTTCATGGACAATAATGCAAGGCCCCATCGTACGCATCTCATCAACAACAGGCTTTAGGAAGCAGGAATCAAGCGCATTGACTGGCCTTCATGTTCTCCAACCTGAATCCCATTGAACATGCCTGGGATGCACTGGAATGATGTCTGGCAAACCGTCCAATGCCTCCCACAACACTTCTTGAGCTGGAAGTTGCCCTGGAGCAAGAGTGGCAGAGGATCCCATAGGAACTGCTGAACAATCTGATTCTGTCCATGCCCCATTGCTGTCAGTGTGTTTTGGCAGTCTTGGGTGACCATATACCCTACTGAACAGTGAATGTGTGGCACTCTCATCCAGTTTGACATACTTCTGTTCACCCCCACCAATATGTCACTTGCTACTCAATCATGATAATTGAGTTTGCTTCTCATTTGCATAACCAAACAACTTTCTTTGGCTTGTTTGTCTTACTGTTATTCTTGTTTAATAATAAAAAAAATCAAATGCTTCTTTTTTTTTATCGTTTCATATTCATTTTGAAATAGCGTCTAATTTTTTTTTTTTTTTTACAGGGGTCAGAGAGAGGGACAGACAGGAACAGACAGACAGGAATGAAGAGAGATGAGAAGCATCAATTATCAGTTTTTCGTTGCGACACCTTAGTTCAGGGGTCCCCAAACTTTTTACAGAGGGGGCCAGTTCACTGTCCCTCAGACCGTTGGAAGGCCAGACTATAAAAAAAAACTATGAACAAATCCCTATACACACTGTATATATCTTATTTTAAAGTAAAAAAACAAAATGGGAACAAATACAATATTTAAAATAAAGAACAAGTAAATTTAACTCAACAAACTGACCAGTATTTCAATGGGAACTATGGGTGCAGATGCATCCTGTGCTCCTCTCACTAACCACCTATGAAAGAGGTGCCCCTTCCAGAAGTGCAGAAAGGGCCAGGTAAATGGCTTCAGGGGGCTGCATGCGGCCCATGGGCTGTAGTTTGGGGACTCCTGCCTTAGTTGTTCATTGATTGCTCTCTCACATGTGCCTTGACCGCGGACCTTCAGACCAAGCAACTCCTTGCTTGAGCCAGTGAGCTTGGGTCCAAGTTGGTGAGCTTTTGCTCAAGTCAGATGAGCCCATGCTCAAGGTGGTGACCTCAGGGTCTCGAACCTGGGTCCTCTGCATCCCAGTCCAATGCTCTATCCACTGCGCCACTGCCTGTTCAGGCGAAACAGCCCCTAATTTTATAAGCAGTATATATGTAGAAATAAAATTGCAGGTTTGAGGGGTATAAATATTATAATTTTGATATTGATTATCAAATGATCCTCCATACAGGTTCTATTAGTTTACATTCCTCTATCCTGTTTTGTTTTAGATTCTGGGAATTGTCAGTGGCATTTGTTTTGAGAAGTTCATAGGTAAAGAAAAAAGTTACGAGACTGATAAAGATTGACATTTGTGTTTTTATATCAGTCTTATTATATGAGACTTCTAAGTTGTTTACCAAATATTTTAGCAAAATAGACCAGTGTCAGGCAGTCATCTCTGCTAGGAAGCCTGCCACATGGAGGAATAAGATTGGATGCAGCATGATAAGAATATTTCCAGTTTGACATCGCTAGTACTCACTTTGGGATCTGGATTAAGCCAATTATCCTTTCTTTGACCTCAGTTCTCTTATTTGTCAAATGAGTACTTGCAGTAAATGATCTCAGAAAAATTCTTGGGTCCAAAATTATTTGATTCTCTGAAATTCTTTTCACTTTTTATAATATAATATAACATAATATAATATAATAAATATAATATAATATAACCTCCTGTAATGGAACAGCTACGCTATTTCTAAGACCCCATGCAAAATAAAAATGAATGTCCCTTGTTCAAAAATTATTAAGAATTTTAAGATGGGCACAGTGGAGTATTAAGTGAAGTGTGGGCCCTTCTAAACATAGGTACCCTATGTAACTGCACAGGTCATAAGCCCATGAAACAGGTCCTGCTCCTATAAAGATTATGGCCTCCAAATCAATAATTTATTTATTTATTTGTTTATTTATTTAAGTGAGAGGAGGGGAGATAGTGAGACAGACTCCTGCATGTGCCCCAACCAAGATCCACCTGGCAACCCCCATCTAGGACTGATGCTTGGATCAACAGAACTATTTTTAGCACCTGAGGCTGATGCTCGGACCTACTGAACCACTGGCTGTGGGAGATGAAGAGGAAGAGAAGGGGGGTTAAGGGGGAGACAAGCAGATAGTTACTTCTCCTGTGTTCCCTGACTGGGAATCAAACCTGGGATGTCCATACACTGGGCTGACACTCTATCCACTGAACCAGGTGGCCAGGGCCAGTGGTTTAATTCTACTTAAGTATTTAGTGGGAGTTTGATATAAACATGTGCTTGAGATAATGAGCATTCTTTTCTAAGGAAAGCTGCCTTTGAGTCTTAGGTAAAGGAAGCCTCCCTAAACTAAACTGTACCTTGTGCAATGGGCATCTGCTGATTGAACTAGAGGTACACACCTGACTAAGGGAGTCAGTTCATAGGCAAGTGAATGGTTTGTAGGGTGGCGTGACAGGAAAAGGTCTGACCAATGGAGTTAAGTAATTTCATTGGTAAACAGACTTTTCTGGAATTTAATCTGAGAAATATGAAGAAGATCAGCCAGTTGGTTTGGGGCTTATGGGAAAGTGAGAGTGGAGACAGACAGGTTGAGGGAAGTGAAGCCACACATATTACCCTGTGTAACTGAACAGAAAACCTTCATTACTTGAGGTAGCCTAAGTGAAACTATTTCTGTTCTTTGCCATCCAAAAAGCATTATAAACCCAGTGTTATACTATGGCATAGCTTCAGCCTATTAATGCTTAAGCCATCTAGGGGATATGGATTAAGTACAATTAGAAGTATGGAAACAGAAAAAATAGTTTCACAACCTTGTTTTCTCCTTTGCCTGCCAGCCACTGCACTGTAACCAGTTGGAGAGTAGCCTGCTTGGCCAGGTGAGGGGCGATCCGAGCTCATCAAGTGCTTTCCTTCTGTCTTTCCTGCTTCATTTATTCATGTCATAGCCAACTTTCTTACATATCCCTAGGACTGTTTTTTAAAAACTTCTCCTAAGTTATTCTTGACATCTTGTTCTACTTCCAGAGGAGTAGCCCTAGGAAAAATGTAGCTGTCAATTGTGCAAACAGACACACATTTTCTTGGTATATGTCTTTTTCTGTTAGAAAAAGTCCTTTTTGTTGGACTGTGCTAATGGATAGCTGGAGTTTGTAGCAGGCTGAGGCAGGAGCTGCCCTAAATGATCTCTCCAGACCTTTTGCAGGATAGCCGTGCTAAGGAAAGGATTTCAATACAGTCATTTCCCAGCCCCTAATTATAGAATGTCTATGTAATTGTTTGATGCTTTTCTTGTTCCTTCATGGTTCAATAGTAGTGAGTTTGTTGGTCTTCAGATACTTACCCAACTAATTTGATCAGGGATGTCATATAAGTTATCATTGACAGTAATGTGCTTTCTAGGATGCATTAAAATCTGTGGTGTGTGGGCGCGTTACTTATAATAATACATACTTCAGAGAGAGGCCTTTTTATATGAGGCATGCATAGAGCTGTACTATGCAAAATGGACCCTAATTCATAGCAATCACTCTGTAGCTTGAACATCCTGAATAAACTTGAAGTAGACCCAGAGAGTCCTTCTTCCTCACAGGTGCCTCTCACAGTGGACAGTTTAGCTACATTCAGGGGGTAGATTAGGAAAACCAATCATCCAGTTGGCATTAACGTGGAGAAAGGGGCATTTCTATTTGTCTTCACATTCATGCACTGCCTCCAGGTTCTGCCCTGCAAAGGGTCAGGTGCAGAAGGGGAAACAGTGGTGAAAGACCCAGAGTTCTATGTTCTTTCTTGCTTGGGCCATCAGCTGCACTTGGCCACACCCAGAAGATATTTCGGAGATCATCTGAGCTCCAGTGCAGGGTCTGGCTTGAGGATGTAGGCTTTCAGGGGTGATTGCAATATGCTAGAGCCATGGGTGGACACCAGTTTTCCATGTAGGAAAGGGAAAAATGAACCTTGTAGTATTCCCAGTTTCACATTTTACTATAAATTCCAGGAATCTAAAGCTTTCCACGTCTGTGTTTTCTCCTCATAAATGGAAATTCTAAGCATTGATGTTACTCTTAATGCTAAGACATAACCCCCACATATATTATTGCAATACTTTGTCTTTATATGGAATATATATAGGTTTTTGAAAATAAAGATTTTTCTCAGTAGAAGAGTTAACATTTGGGGAAATATGACTGGTTGAAAGGCAGATCAGGAAGATCTATCTGTCTATCTACTATCTATCTATCTATCTATCTATCTATCTATCTATCTATCTATCTATCTATCTATCATCTATCTATATATATCTATTATCATCTATTTATCTACATTAAAAATGTATTAGGAGTCTACAGTATTAACAGGAGGATGACATTTATTCAGGCATTGAAAACATTGTCAGTAAAACATCTCTCCAGAATCACAGACTCAATGTTGGTAATTGGAGGTGGGAGGGAAAGAACTCTCATGGATTAGAACCTGATTACACTAAGGAAATCTAGAGGGGAAATTCATAGTTTATTTTTGGATACAGAGGGATTAGTGGCAGATTACTGCAGTGATCTCTCCTAGAAGCAATTTAGCTTATTTCATCATTTCTATTTCCCATTTTGTTATGAGAACATTTCCAACTTACATATTTCACTGCCCACATGTAAGTTCTGAAAGCAGTCATTTAACTTACAACTGAATATAGACCTGTCAGTGAACACTACCTATTTATACAGAGTCATGGTTTCCTCTGCAAAATCCTCAAAGAGAACAAAATAAATAACATAAACAGAACACAGGTCAATGTCTCCTGTTTCTATATGGTGCTGCTATGACTTTGCAGTTGATGACTAATGCTGCTCCCCACCTTCGTAAGACAAGGCTGTGATGGCCGCCTACAGGAACCCGCCTGCACTGGTGTGAACAGTAGAAATTAGGCAAAATCGTGAGCCATTTCTGAGGCCAGAAAGAATGAGGGACTTGGGCAACATAATGGAGTATTCTCTTAATTTGCCCCACTTTGTATATTTTTCCCTTTGGGGAGTATGCCCATGTCTTTCCTTTCCCTCCTTTTCCTTCTCCCCTTCTTTCCCACAGGCATGTATATGGTACCCCTCTCTTTCTCCTAAGTTGTTAAGGACCCCATGAGACTTGCAACCAGTGGGCAGTGGCAGCTCATCCCAGGCTAACCCCCTGAACCTGTCTCCAAGGTCCCCTTTCCTCTAACTTTCTTTCTGTACAGCCAAGAAATTCTTCCTTTACTTGCTGCAGAAAAGAAAAAATAGCCTCACTTCTACTTACTCTAGTTATAAAATATTCAAACAGTCTAGAAGAATATAAAAGGTAAGCAAACATTCATCTTCTCATTACTCCTGAATTTTACTCCCCTCCTCAGAGGTAACAATTGTTTGTTGTTTTCTTTAGTGTAGATTTTTTGTACCCAAGTACATGCATGTATTCAAGTGTATAGATTTTTATTTTTTTGTGACAGAGACAGAGAGAGGGACAGATAGGGATAGACAGGCAGGAAGGGAGAGAGATGAGAAGCACCAATTCTTTGTTGTGGCTCCTTAGTCTCCTTAGCTGTTCATTGATTGCTTTCTCATATGTGCCTTGACCTGGAGGCTACAACAGAGCGAGTGACCCCTTGCTCAAGCCGGTGCCCTTGGGCTCAAGCCAGCAACCTTAGGCTCAAGTCATTGATCATATAGTCATGTCTATAATCCCACACTCAAGGCAGCGACCCTACACTCAAGCTGGATGAGCCCATGCTCAAGCCAGCAACCTCAGGGTTTTGAACCTGGGTCCTAGGTATCCCAATCTGACGCTCTATCCACTGCACTACTGCCTGGTCAGGCAAGTGTGTAGATTTTTTAAAAAAGTAGATGAGATGATATTGTATACATAGGCATTGTCTTGTCATTTAGCAGTATGTTTTAGAGAGCATGAATAGACCAACTGCATTCTTTTACATTTTAGTATGCCTCTCCTTTAGGTGGACATCAGGCTTTCAATGATAAACAATACTGCAGTGAATATCTTTGTTTATGCTTTTTTTTTGTGCATAGGTACAGACATTTCTCTAAAATAGAGATGTAAGGCCTGACCTGTGGTGGCGCAGTGGATAAAGCGTCAACCTGGGAACACTGAGGTCGCCAGTTCAAAACCCTGCACTGGCCTGGTCAAGGCACAAATGGGAGTTGATGCTTCCAGCTCCTCCCCCCTTTCTCTCTCTCTCTCTCTCTCACTCTGTGTCTCCTCTCTAAAATGAATAAAAAAAAAAAAGAAATTAAAATAGAGATGTAACAGTGAAATTTCTGGGTAGACTATATCAATATTTATAATTGACAGATGTTGCCAAACTGCCTTCCCAAAAGAATACTGATTTTCATTGCCACCAGTGGTGTATGAGGGTATCCATTTTTCCCTTATCCTTGACAACCCTAGGTATTATCAATCCCATTAGTGTATGTGAGTGTGGTAGATGAAGAATGACTTAGTTGTTTTAATTTATATTTCCTTAATTAGTAAAACTTGAGCATTTTCTTTTCTTTACTAACTGGCAATTTGCATATGTTCTGTAAAATGTCTGTTCTTGTTCATAGCACCCCCCACCATTGTGTTGTTTGTTATTTTATTGACTTACAGTCACTTTTTATATATTTTCTGGATATAAGTTACTTGGTTTTCATATATTTCACCTATTTTATATACTTTGACACTTGTCTTTTTCCTTTATCCACGGTGCTTTATTTTGCTCAGAAGTTTATATAGTAGAATCTGTCAGTCCTTTCCTTTAAGGCTTAATAATTTTATACCTACTCCAGGTTTATGAAAATATTTTCCCCAATACTCTGCAGTTTGAAAAATTATTTCACCCTTTAATGACTCTGACATATAGTTTTGTGTAATGTGTGAGGTAGGGAAACTGCTTTCTCTTCTGGAACAAATTTTTATCCCAGACACACCCACCTCTGATCCACCAAGTCTTTCTGTGACATCTTGGAATTATAGCTTCTTAGGATGTCAGTAGAGATGTACTCTGAAATTGTATGCAGAATTTTGTGTGATGCATATAGGTCCACGTTTTTTTTTTTTTTTTCTGTGAAGAGAGCCCTTAATTTTCACCAGATTCTCAAAAGGATGCATGGTCCAACAAAGGTTAAGAAGCATTCTTCCTGCCATCGGGAAGTCCTAGAGAGGCAGCCTTGTTTCTATATTCCTTTCCAAACTCCCCCTTTCATTTCTTTCTTTCTTTCTTTCTTTCTTTCTTTCTTTCTTTCTTTCTTTCTTTCTTTCTTTCTTTCTTTTTTAACAGAGACAGAGAGAGTGTCAGAGAGAGGGATAGACAGACAGGAACAGAGAGAGACGAGAAGCATCAATCATCAGTTCTATGTTGCAACACCCTAGTTGCTCATTGACTGCCTTCCTACATGTGCCCTGACCATGGGCCTTCAGCAGACCGAGCAACCCCCTGCTCAAGCCAGTGACCCTGGGTCCAAGCTGGTGAGCTCTACTCAAACCAGATGAGCCCATGTTCAAGCTGGCGACCTCATGGTCTCGAATCTGGGTCCTCTGCATCCCAGTCTGATGCTCTATCTACTGCACCACCACCTTGTCAGGCCCCCTTTCATTTCTTAAATTCTTCTTATTTAGTATAAATAATATTTTCCAAATAATTTATCTAACAAATGTAAATTAAGCACCTACTTCATTAGGCATGGTATCAGCAAAGCTCACTAAGACCTAGAAACTGCTCTTAACTGGCTGGGGAGTCTCGATGGGGAGACAGACAAGTAACTCTCAACATTAGAACATGGTATGATAAACAGTGTAATGCTATGCACGGAGTGCTATGAAAGTTTATAGGAGAAAGCAAGTCCTAGATTCTTTTTTTTTTTGTATGTGGAGTCATTTCAGAAAAACCATTCCGGCATCAGCTTGGAGAATAAGAGAAAATGAAGAGAACAATTAGGAAGCTGATCTATGTTTCTATGGTAGAGAAATGGGGGAAGTGCTAGGGACTGAACTAAAGCTGTGCCAGCCGAAAGGGAATGAGTGTGAAAGATTCCAGACATATGAAGAAAATAAAATAAACTGGAGTTATTTGTTGAGCAGTTTAATATTGGGATTAGTGGGGAATGCAAAGTCAGGGGTGATTTCCAGGCTTTTGGTTTGGGTGACAGATTGGTTGGTGGAGTCATTGCTGAAATAGCAGATGTAGACTAAATATCAGATTTAAAGGAGAAGTTGAGTTTTGTTTTGTACATTTGATATAGAGGCAGTAATGAATGTGATCACCCTAAGTGAAGGCACAGACTGGACAAAGATCTGAAGAATACCAATGTTTTAGGCATTTTGGAGAAAGGGTAAGGTTATAAGGTTGAGAAAGAGAGATATGAGAAAAATCAAGAGACACTATCACAATTGCCATGGGAGGACAGAGTGTCAGGAAGGAGGAAGTGTTCCACAGGGTGAAATACTGAAAGGAAATCAATTGCAATGAAGACAGAAAGGGACCACTGAGTAAGCAATTGAGGTCACTGGTGATCTCCTCAAGAGCACTTTCTGGGGAGCAAAAGGAGTAGATGCTAGTGGGAGACAAGATGTGATGGTGAGGAATGAGGTTGGAAGAGTAAGTGGAAGGTGAGGTGATAAAGGTAGTAGATGTAGAGAAGTCTAGTCCAAAGCTTTGCTATGAAGGTTTATTGGTAGCTGAAGAGATATGTGGAAAAACTGTTATTTGTTTATTTTAAAATTTTATTAATTTTAATTTATTGTGTTAACATGGATTCAAGTGTCCCACTCAATATCATTCCCTCACACCCACTTCCTTATCCCTCATTACTCCCCCTTTAACCCCTTCCCCCTAACTCCCTTCCTCCTTACCTCTAGGATTTGCTGTTCTGTTATCTGTATCTCTATGTTGTGTATATATAATTTCACTAATATCTTCACCTTCTCTGATCCCATCCCCTCATCCCTCTTTCCTCTGACAGCTGTCCCTCTGACTCTGCCTCTATTCCATTCCTCAGTTCACTTTGTTTAGTAGATTCCACATATAAGTGAGATCATATGGTATTTGTCTTTCTTTGCCTGGCTTATTTCACTTAGCATAATAATCTTCAGGTCCATCATGCCATCACAAAAGGTAAGATTTCATTCTTTTTCATGGCTGTGTAGTATTCCATTGTGTATATGTATCACAGCTTTTTCTTTTTTGTATTTTTTTGAAGTTAGAAGTGAGGAGGCAGTCCGACAGACTCCTGCATGTGCCCGGACTGGGATCCACCCAGCATGCCCACCAGAGGGTGATGCTCTGCCCACTTGGGGCATTGCTCCCTTCTGGCTGGAGCCATTTTAGCACCTGGGGTGAAGGCCATGGAGCCATCCTCAGTGCCCAGGCCAACATTGCTTCAATTGAGCCTTGGCTGTGGGAGGAGAAGAGAGAGATAGAGAGGAAGGAGAGGGGGAAGGGTGGAGAAGCAGATGGACGCTTCTCCTGTGTGCCCTGACTGGGAATCAAACCTGGGACTTGCATACCCCGGGCCGGCACTCTACCACTGGGCCAAGTGGCCAGGGCTGTATTATAGCTTTTTAATCCACTTGTTCACTGATGGACACTTGGGCTGTTTCCAGATCTTGGCTATTGTAAACAATGCTGCAATAAACATGGGAGTGAACATCTTCTTTTGAATCAGTGATATGGTATTCTTAGGATATATTCTTAAAAGTGGGATAGCTGGGTCAAAAGGAAGTTCCATTTTTAATATTTTAGGAAATTCTATACTGTTTTCCTCCGTGACTGCACAAGTCTGCATTCCCACCAGCAGTGCTGGAGGGTTCCCTTTTCTCCACACCCTTGCCAGCATTTACTGTGTGTTGCTTTGTTGATGAGCACCATTCTGATAGGTCTGATGTGGTATCTCATTGTGGTTTTAATTTGCATTTCTCTGATGATTAATGACTTGAACATTTTTTGATCTGCCTATTGGCCATCTGTATGTCCCCTTTTGAGAAGCATCTATTCAGTTCTATTGCCCATTTTTTGATTGGATTGTTTACCTTCCTGGTGATGAGTTTTAGAAGTTCTTTATTAATTTTGATTATTAACCCCTTATCAGACATATTGGTGAATATGTTCTCCCAGTTGTGGGTTGTCTTTTTATTTTGTTCATGGTGTCTTTAGTTGTGAAAAAGCTTTTTAGTTTGATATAGTCACATTTGTTTATTTTGTCCTTTATTTCACTTGCCCGTAGAGATAAATCAGCAAAAATATTGCTCTGAGAGATATTGGAGAGTTTACTGCCTATGTTTTCTTCCAAGATGTTTACAATTTCACAACTTACATTTAAGTCTTTTATCCATTTTTAGTTTATTTTTGTGAATGGTGTAAGTTGGTGGTCTAGTTTCATTTTTTTGCATGTACCTGTCCAATTTTCCCAACACCATTTATTAAAGAGATTGTCTTTACTCCACTGTATGCTCTTATCTCCTTTGTCAAATATCAATTGACCATAAAGGCGTGGGTTTATTTCTGGGTTCTCTGTTCTGTTCCACTGATCTATATGCCTGTTCTTATGCCAGTACCAAGCTGTTTTGATTACTGTCACCTTGTAGCATAACTTAATATCAGGAAGTGTGATACCTCCTACTTTATTCTTCATTTTCAAGATTGCTGAGGCCATTCATGTTCTTTTTTGGTTTCATATAAAATTTTAGAATATTTGTTCTATATCTTTGAAGCATGCCATTGGTATTTGAATAGGAATTGCATTGAATCTATAGATTGCTTTGGGTAATATAGACATTTTAATGATGTTTACTCTTCTTATCCATGAACGTGGTATATGCTTCCACTTGTTTGTATCTTTCTTGATTTCTTTTTTCAATGTCTTATAATTTTCTGAGTACAAGTCTTTTACCTCCTTAGTTAAATTTACTACTAGGTACTTTATTATTATTATTTTTGCAATAGTCAAGGGGATTTTGTCCTTAACTTCTCTTTCAGACAGTTTATTGTTGGTGCATAAAAATGCCACTGATTTCTAAATATTAATTTTATATCCTGCCACCTTGCTGAATTCATTTATCAGGTTTAGTATTTTTTGACTGTGACTTTAGGGTTTTCTATGTACAGCATTATGTCATCAGCAAATAATGATAGTTTTACTTCTTTTCCAATATGAATGCCTTTTATTTCTTCTTCTTGTCTGATTGCTGTGGCTAGGACTTTCAGAACTATGTTGAATAAGAGTGTTGAGAGGGGGTACTCCTGCCTTGTTCCTGATCTCAAGGGAATTGCTTTTAATTTTTGCCCATTGAGTAGGATGTTGGTTTTGGGTTTGTCATAGATGGCTTGTCATGTTGAGGTATGTTCTCTATATTCCCACTTTGCTGAGAGTTTTGATTATAAATGGGTGCTGGATTTTACCAAATGCTTTTTCTGCATCTATTGATATAATCATGTGATTTTTATCCTTCCATTTTTTAAAAAAATTTTCTGAAGTGAGAAGCAGGGAGGCAGAGAGACAGATCCCTGCATGCACCTGACTGGGATCCACTTGGCATGCCCACTATGGGGCGATGCTCTGCCCACCTGGGGCATTGCTCTGTTGCAACCAGGGCCATTCTAGTGCCTGAGGCAGAGGCCATGGAGCCATCCTCAGCGCCCAGGCCAACTTTGCTCCAATGGAGCCTTGGCTGTGGGAGGGGAAGAGGAAGATAGAGAAAAATGAGAGATTGAAGAGGAAGTGGTGGAGAAGCTGATGGGTGCCTCTCCTGTGCGCCCTGGCTGGGAATTGAACCCAGGACTTTCACACGCCAGGCCGACTGGCCATGGCCTATCTTTCCTTTTGTTTATATGATGAATCACACTGATTGATCAAATATTGTACCAGTCTTGTCTCCACAGAATAAATCCCACTTGATCATGTATGACTTTTTAAATGTATTGCTGGATCTGGTTTGTTAATATTTTATTGAAAATTTTAGTATCTATGTTCATCAGGGATATTGGTCTATAGTTTTCTTTCTTTGTAGTATCATTACTTGGTTTTGGAATGAGGATAATGCTTGCTTCATATAAGGAGTTTGAAAGTCTTCCCTCCTCTTAAATTTTTTGAAATAGCTTGAGAAGAATAGGTGTTAGTTCTTCTTTGAGTATTTGGTAAAATTCACCTGTAAAGCCTTCCAGTCCAGGACCTTTGTTTGTTGGGAATTTTTTGATAACTGTTTCAATTCCACTTGTAATCAGTTTGTTTAGGTTTTCTGATTCTTCTAGATTGAGTCTTAGAAGATTGTATGTTTCTAGGAATTTATTTATTTCACCTAGGTTATCCAATTTTTTGGCATATAGATCTTCATAGTATTTTCTTACAATCCTTTGTATTATTTTTATTTAGACAATTAATTTTAACGGTGTGACATTGATCAATTAGAGTACATAGATCCAGAGAAAACATCACCCGATCATTTTGACATTTGATTATGTTGTATACTCATCACCCAAAGTGTAATTGTACTCTGTCACCTTTTATTTGGTTTTCTTTATGCCCCTCCTCTCCCTCCACTCCCTTCCTCTTCTTCCTTTCCCTCCTCCTGGTAACCACTGAACTCTTATCCATGTCCATAGTCTCAATTTTGTGTCCCACCTATGTATGCAATCATACAGTTCCTAGTTTTTTCTGATTTACTTATTTCACCCAGTATAATGTTATCAAGGTCCATCCACGTTGTCTTAATGGTCCTATGTCATCATTTCTTATGGCTGAGTAGTATTCCATAGTATATATGTACCACTTTTCTTTTATCCAATCTTCTATTGAATGGCTTTTTGGTTGTTTCCATGTCTTGGCCACTGTGAACATGCTGTGATGAACATGAGGTTGCATGTGTCTTTACCTACCAATGTTTTTGAGTTTTGGGGGTATATACCCAGTAGAGAGATTGCTGGGTCATATGGTAGTTCTATTCTTAATTTTTTGAGGAACCACCATACTTTCTTCCATAACAGTTGTACTAAATTAGATTCCCACCAACAGTGAATGAGGGTTCCTTTTTCTCCACATTATTAAGCCTCTCCAAAACTTATTGTTACCTGTCTTGTTGATAATAACTAATCTAACAGGTGTGAGGTGGAATCTCATTGTAGTTTTGATTTGCATTTCTCTTAAAACTAGTGAAGATGAACATCTTTTCATATATCTTTTGGCCATTTGTATTTCTTTCTGGGAAAAGTGTCTGTTCATATCCTCTTCACATTTTTTTTATTGGATTGTTTGCTTGTTTGTTGCTGAGTTTTGTGAGTTCTTTGTATATTTTGGATATTAGGCCCTTATCTGAGCTGTTGTTTGAAAATATCATCTCCCATTTAATTGGATGTCTGTTTGTTTTGTTGTCAGTTTCTTTAGCTGTCCAAAAGCTTCTTAGTCTGATGTAGTCCCATTCATTTATCTTTGCCTTTGGAGTCAAATTCATAAAATATTCTTTATGGCCAAGGTCCATGAGTTTAGTACCTATGTTTTCTTCTATGTAATTTATTGTTTCAGGTCTTATATTTAGATCTTTGATCCATTTTGAATTAATTTAGGTACAAGGAGACAAACTGTAGTCAAGTTTCATTCTTTTGCATGTGGCTCTCCAGTTTTCCCGGCACCATTTATTGAAGAGGATTTCTTTTCTCCATTGTGTGTTTTTGGCTCCTTTATTAAAGGTGATTTGACCATATATATGTGGTTTTATTTCTGGGCTCTCTATTCTGTTCCATTGGTCTGAGTGTCTATTTTTCTGCCAATACCATGCTGTTTTGATTATCATGGCTGTATAATATAATTTGAAGTCAGGTATTGTAATGCCCCAGTTTTATTCTTTTTCTTTAGGATTACTTTGGCTATTCGGGGTTTTCTAGAGTTCTATATAAACCTAATGCTTTTTTGTTCCATTTCTTTAAAAAATGATATAGGAATTTTGATGGGAATTGTATTAAATTTGTATATTGCTTTGAGTAATATGATCATTATAACTATATTTATTCTTCCTATCCAAGAACAAGAAATATTTTTCCATTTCATTGTATCTTTTTTTAATTTCCCTTAACAATGCTTTGTAGTTTTCATTACATAGGTCTTTTACATTCTTTGTTATGTTTATTCCTAGGTATTTTATTTTATTTTTTGTTGTAACTGTAAAAGGGATTATTTTTTTGAGTTCATTTTCTGAAGTTTCATTGTTGGCGTATAAGAGGGCAGTAGACTTCTGTATATTAATTTTGTATCCTGCGACCTTACTGTATTGGTTTATTGTTTCAAATAGTCTTTTTATGGAGTCGTTGGGTTTTTTTATGTACAGGATCATATCATCTGCAAAAAGTGAAACCTTTACTTTTTCTTCCCCAATATGAATGCCTTTTATTCCTTTCTCTTGTTTGATTGCTCTGGCTAGAACTTCCAGCACTATGATGAATAAGGTGGAGAGAATGGATAGCCTTGTCTTGTTCCTGATTTTAGAAAAAAAGTTTTCAGTTTTTTGCCATTTAATATGATGTTAGCTGATGATTTGTCATAAATGGCCTTTATTATGTTGAAATATTTTTCTTCTATACCCATTTTGTTGAGTGTTTTAAACATAAAATGATGTTGTATTTTAGCAAATGCCTTTTCTGCATCTATTGATAGTATCATATGGTTTTTGCTCTTTGTTTTGTTGATATGGTGTATTACATTAACCGTTTTATGTATGTTGAAACATCCTTGTGATTCTGGGATGAATCCCACTTGATCTTGATGAATTAATTTTTTAATGTGTTGTTGTATTTGATTTGCTAGTATTTTGTTTAGGATTTTAGCATCTGTATTCATTAGAGATATTGGTCTGTAGTTTTCATTTTTTGTGTTGTCCTTTCCAGGTTTTGGTATGAGGGTTATGTTGGCCTCATAAAATGTGTTTGGAAGTATTGCTTCTTCAAATTTTTGGAAGACTAAGTAGAATAGGAACCAAATTTTCTTTGAATGTTTGATAGAATTCACTAGTATAGCCGTCTGGCCCTGGACTTTTATTTTTTGGGAGGTTTTTGATAGTTTCTATTTCCTCCCTGCTTATGGGTCTGTTTAGGCTATCTACTTCTTCGTTACTCAGTCTAGAAAGATTGTATTGTTCTAGGAATTTATCCATTTCTTCTAGATTGTTAAATTTGGTGGCATATAGCTTTTTATAGTATTCTACAACAATTCTTTGTATATCTATGATATCTGTGGTGATTTCCCATTTCTGATTTTGGATTTTGTTTATATGAGTCCTTTCTCTTTTTCCTTAGTGAGTCTTGGCAAGGGTTTGTCAATTTTGTTGATCTTTTCAAAGAACCAGCTCCTTGTTTTATTGATTTTTTCTATAGTTTTTCTGTTTTCTATTTCATTTATTTCTGCTCTGATTTTTATTATTTCCTTTCTTCTGCTGGTTTTGGGTTGCCTTTGTTCTTCTTTTTCTAATTCCTTAAGATGTGATGTTAAGTTGTTTACTTGGTCCCTCTCTTGTTTGTTTATACAAGCCTGTATTGATATGAACTTCCCTCTTATTACTACTTTTGCTGCATCCCAGAGATTCTGATATGTCATTTTTGTTAATCTGTATATATCTTTTGATCTCTGCTTTTATTTTTTCTTTGAATCACTCATTTTTCAGAAGTATGTTGTTTAATTTCTACATTTTTTGTGGGTTTGTTTACTATCTTTTGCAGTTGAATTCTAGTTTCAAAGCTTTATGGTCAGAGAATATGCTTGGTGTAATTTCAATCTTTCTGAATTTGTTGATATTAGTTTTGTGACCCAACATATGGTCAATTCTTGAGAATGTTCCCTGTACACTGGAGAAAAATGTATACTCTGGTGTTTTGGGATGAAATGTCCTGTAGATGTCTATCATATCCAATTGTTCTAATGTTCCATTTAAGGCCAATATTTCTTTATTGATTTTCTGTTTGAATGAATGATGTAGAGCCATCAGCAGTGTATTGAGGTCTCCAGGTATGATTGTATTATTGTCAGTTTTTATATTTAGATCAGTTAGTAGATGTCTTATATATTTTGGTGTTCCCTGGTTAGGTGCATATATATTAAGAAGTGTTATGTCTTCTTGATTCAATGTCTACTTTATCATTATGAATGACCGTCTTTGTCTTTGATTGCCTTTGCTGTCTTGTAGTCAGCATTGTTAGATATGAGTATGGCTATAGCTGCTTTTCTTAGGCTGTTATTTTCTTGGAGAATCATTTTCCAACCTTTCACTTTGAATGTTTTTGTCCTTGTAGCTTACATGTGTTTCTTGAAGTCAGCATGTGTTTTTTGAAGTCAGCATACCATTGGATTTTCTATTTTGATCCACTCTGCTACTCTGTGTCTTTTTATTGGTGAGTTCAATCCATTTACATTTAGTGTAATTATTGACACTTGAGTGTTTCCTATTGCCATTTTATATATTGCTTTCTAATAGCTCTGTATCTTGTTCGGTTCTTCTCTTTTGTTTTTCTGTCACTTGTGTTTGTTTGGTTGTATTTCATTTGTTCCTCTGTTTTTTCTTTTTTAAGCCATGTGTTTCAGTAGTGATTTTTTCAGGGGTGGTTACCATTAGGTAATAAAAAAGATATATATCATATTCATTGTAGTACATTATCTCATAAATGTTTCTGCACTCCATCCTCCTTTGCTACTGTTAATCTTTGTCCTCTCCCCTTTTTTGTTTTTGTTGTCACAGATTAATCTTGTTTTTATTGTGATCTTGTTGGAGCTTTTACTTGTGATTTTGTTTTGTTTTGTTATTTGTATCTGGTCAAATAACTCCCTCTAGTATTTCCCGAAGTGGGGGCTTTCTGGTGATAAATTCTTTTCTATATCTGTGAATGTTTTTATTTCCTCTTCATATTTGAAGGATAGCTTTGATGGATATAGTATTCTTGGCTGGAAGTTCCTCTCTTTTAGTACTTTATATATTGGGGTCCACTCTCTTCTGGCTTGTAGAGTTTCTGCTGAGAAATCTGATGATAATCTAATGGGCCTTCCTTTATATGTTGTATTTTTCTTTTCCCTGGCTGCCTTGAGAATTTTTTCTTTGTCATTGGTTTGTGCCAATTTCATTATGATGTGCCTTGGAGTAGGTTTGTTAGGGTTAAGATAACTTGGTGTTCTGCTTGCTTCTTGAATTTGAGGCTTTAGTTCTTTTCACAGGCTTGGTAAGTTCTCATTTATTATTTGTTTGAATATGTTCTCCATTCCATTTTCTCTCTCTTCTTTTTCTGATATACCCACTATTCCTATGCTGCTCTTTCTGATGGAGTCAGACAATTCTTATAGGGCTTTCTCATTTTTTAAAATTCATGAATCTTGTGAATCTCTCTCCTCTTCTCTCTGTAGTATCTCTAGTTGCCTGTTTTCTATGTCACTAATTCTCTCCTCTATCTGGCCTGTTCTATTAGCTAAGTTTCTTACCTCGTTTTTCAGTTCATTTACTGAGTTTTTCCATCTCTGTTTGGTTCCTTTTTATAGTTTCAATTTCCTTGGTGAAGTATTCTTTTTGTCCATTAAATTATTTTTTGAGCTCTCTAAATTTCCTTTTCATGCTTTCTTATATTTCCCTGAGTGTTTTTAGGACTTCAATTTTTAATTCTCTGTCATTTAACTCCAAGATTTCTAAGCAATTGTAATTTTTTTCTAGAGATTTTTCATCATTCATCTGAGCTACATCTCTGTCTTTTGTATCATGATATTTGATTTCTTTTTCCTTAATGGCATTTGAGAGTGGTATTGTTAATAATACTAATAACAGATAATTAAAAAAATAAAATATAAATTGAAAAGATACAGTGAAAAAATAAAAATTCTATAATGATAAGTGGAACAAAAACTATAGAGAACAAGGAGCAGGAACTGAAGAAAAATGACAAAAGAAAAAAAAATGAAGTAAAAAACACACAAAATGCCACAAAGGAAAGTATGAATTCAAAATATAATAATTTGTTGATAAATGACAATCGAATGAGAGAAAAGGAAAAAGAAAAAAAGATATAATAACTATGGATAATACTGTTGGAAAGGAAAGAAGATAAAATGACCAAAATGGAAAAAAAGATAGTTATAAAAATATAATTTTTTCTTGGTTTTGAGAGGTAGCTTCTTTCTTTTATTTTTGCAGGTGGCACTGTACTATAGGTTTTGCCCCTGTGGAGCTCTTGAGCAGAAGTTTGCTGTGCTGTTGCTGTGAATGACGTAGGCTGGGCCTCAGTTCCATTGGTAGGCAGGGCTTCTTAGGGCTTGGAGACTCTGACAATAGAAGTCTCAGTTTTCCATGTGCCTCTCCCCTTGTCTCTCCCACTCAAACTAGCAGCCTGGGGACTTAGTTGTGAGGTTCACCCTAGCCCAGTGATGGGCAATCGTTTGAGCTTGGTGTGTCAAAATTTGCCAAAAAACAGCATAACCTCTAACCTATAAGCATGCATGCCCATGCCAGTGGTGCCAGGTAGAGCCACTCACACACTGCCCATAATTGCAGAGTTGGGAGCATGCAGAGTTTCTGGTGCTGGTGCCAGCTCCTGCAGGCACCCCATACCAGTAACCTGTGTTGGAGCCTGCCGCCCGTGTTCACCCCATGTCCGCAATCTCAGGCAGAGCTGGCATGATCTTTCTTCTGCTTGATCATTCACTCTAACCTAGCTTCTTCCCTATGCCTCCGACCCTTCATTTCGCTCTTCTCCAGACGAAAGTGGCCCTTCCTCAGATCAGTGAGGAAAGCGAAGTACCCCATTCTCTGTCTTATTTCCTTCAAGTAGATTATATATTCAGCTGCCTTTTCACCCAATCATACCTTTGTCTGGTGTGTGTATATTTCAGGAAGGTGTTTCTGAGATTTTTTTTTCTGTCTTTAGTTGTTGAATTTGTTGAAATTTTAAGGGGAGATATCGGGAGCACCCCTCATAGCACCATTTCTCTGACGTTACCACAATCCTTTGTATTTCTGCAGTGTCAGTTGTTACTTCTTCATTTTCATTTTTAATTTTATTTATTTGAGATTTCTTTTCTTTTCTTTTTTTTACAGAGACAGAGAGAGAGTAAGAGAGAGGGATAAATAGGGACAGACAAACAGAAATGGAGAGAGATGAGAAGCATCAATCATCAGTTTTTTGTTGCCGTTGCGACATCTTAGTTGTTCATTGATTGCTTTCTCATATGTGCCTTGACCGCAGGCCTTCAGCAGACTGAGTAACCCCTTGCTGGAGCCAGCAACCTTGGGTCCAAGCTGGTGAGCTTTAGCTCAAACCAGATGAGCCTTGCTCAAGCTGGCTACCTCAAGGTCTTGAACCTGGGTCCTTCTGCATCCCAGTCTGATGCTCTATCCACTGCGCCACCATCTGGTCAGGCTCTTTTTTTCTTTCTTGATGAGTTTGGTTAAAGGTTCATCAATCTTGTTTACCTTTTTAAAGAACCAGCTGTTGGTTTCATTGATCTTTTATATTGTTTTCTTTTAGCCTCTATGTCATTGATTTCCGCTCTAATCATTATTATTTTCTTCCTTCTACTTCCTCTGGGATTTATTTGCTGTTCTTTTTCTAGTTCTTTTGGTTGCAGGGTTATTTGAGCTTTTTCTTGCTTCTTAAGGTATACCTGTAATGCTATGAACTTCCCTCTCAGGACTGATTTGCGGTGTCCCATAAATTTTGAGTTGTTGTATGTTCATTTTCATTTGTTTCAAAGAAATATTTGATTATTTCTTTGATCTCGTTGTTAACCCGTTCATTATTTAAGAACATGCTATTTAGCCTCCAAGTGTTTGAATGTTTTTCAGTTTTTCTATTGTATTTGATTTCTAGTTTTATGCCATTATAATCAGAGAAGTTGCTTGATATGATTTCAATCTTCTCAAATTTATTGAGATTCGTTTTGTGTCCTAACATGTGGTCTATCTTAGAGAATGTACCATGGACACTTGAAAAGAATGTATAATCTGCTGCTTTGGGTGAAAGGTTCTGAAGATATCTATTAAATCCAGATGATCTATTATGTCATTTAAGGCTGCTGTTTCATTACTAATTTTCTGTCTGGAAGGTCTATTCATTGATGTTAGTGGGGTATTGAAATCCCCTACTATTATAGTATTGTTGTTCATCACACCCTTTATGTCCATCAAAATCTGCTTTATTTATTTAGGTGCTCCTATATTAGGTGCATAAATATTTACAGTATTTATATCCTCCTGTTGGATTTATCATTATGTAGTGACCTTTTTTATCTCTTACTATAAAAGTCTATTTTGTCAGATATAAGTATCGCTAACCCAGCCTCAAACAGGTTTTCTATCCCTTGTTCTTTCTCTTCTCCTTCAGGAACCCCTATGATGTGGATGTTGTTTCTTTTCATGTTGTCTGTCACATAGCTCTCTTAGAGTTTCCTCAGTCTTTTTGAGCCTCTTTTCTTTTTGCTGCTCTGCTTTTGTGCTTTTGTTTATCTTGTCCTCTAAATTGGTGATTCGCTCCTCTGCTTCATCCAGCCTGCTGTTGATTCCTATTTATTTTTTATATAGTGGAGTGATATCGTTAAGGCTATAAAGAGCTAATGGACTCAGTTATCTGGCAAGTATAGTTTATTCTTGAAGGATTTGATAATGAACTTGATAAAGATTTTTTTGACTTATATTCAGAATGTTAAAATATACTTCATAGCTGAAATGGCTTGGTTATCTTGGGCAAACAAAATAGAAGCTATTGATATAACCTATCACAACAGATGCTGGCTATAAACTATTGGTAGGGCTGTACTAATGACTAAAAGTCCTGTTCCTATGGACTGTCTGGCTGTGTATATAGATATTTTTTCTCAGATATACAATGTGTCCTTAAAGTCACAGTGCACTTTTGACCTGTGATCAGTCAAAAGTGCACCATGACTTTACAGACACACTGTTCTTTGATCAAAAGGACTGATTTTAAAGATTGGATTAGCAAGACTTCTAGGGTCTCTAAAGAACCAGATCACAGAAGTTATAAGTAGTATTGCAATATGTATGCGAAACTCATCTGCTAAATTTGATTGAAGGCAACATTTGTCATCAAGAGCCTCAGGGGCAAAAGGGACAGAAAAACAAACAGGAACATTATAAAATTTTGCTTTTCTCCTTCTAAAATCTTGGACAGTAAGTGATAAGCTGAGGATGAAGAACTAAATTAATGTAACATATTTCAAATAAGAGTTGTAAGGGAAAAAGAATATTAATTTCAAACAGTAATTTTATTTTGAGCTGAAAGATTAGGGACAAAATGGATTTTTTTATGGCAGAGCACATGTGATAGGGAAAATTTCTGTTTCCACTGATGTTCCCTCAGTGACAAGTGCTAGTGTTGGAATTAAGATTATATGAACTAGTGTCAGACTGGTGGTGGGACAGCGGATAGAGTGTTGACCTGGGATGCTGAGGTCCCAGGTTCAAAACCTCAAGGTCACCAGTTTGAACGTGGGATCATTGACATGATCCTGTGGTCACTGGCTTGAGCTCAAAGGTTGTTGGCTTTAAACCCAAGGTCGCTGGCTTGAGCAAGGGGTCACTGGCTTGGCTTGAGACCCCCATCCTCATCAAGGTACATATGAGAAGCAATCAATGAACAACTAAAGTGAACAACTATAAGTTGATGCTTCTCATTTCTCTCTCTTCCTTGTCTGTGTGTCTCTCTTTAAAAATAAAATAAAATAAATAAAAAATTATTAAGATAATTTAAAATGATGCTAAGAACTAGTATTCTCTTGTATGTGTGCTCTGTGTTTTTATTATAGGATGGGTTACAGGGGCACAGAGAGGACTACAGCTTAAAGAACATGCACTTTATCATTTTAGCTCAAAACTCCTTGTTTTCCCTTTCTTTGGTAAACGTATGATCTTGCATTATCCCAGGAAATAATTATTCCAAATAGAAACTGCAGCATATTTTTTTTCTTTGACAAATGCCACATAGATAAACCTCTCAGTATACTGGCTCTCTTTCAGAGATTTTCATGTGGAGTATTTATAGTGAAATGTAAGTCTGTCTGGTATATAAACAGAGTTAATCACAGCTATTATATTCACTTTTACCCTTCTCAGTGAATGCTTAGAACATCACATCTCAATAAACTTCCAAGAAAATTGAAATTTATAAGTTATTTTGAAAAGAAGGCAGAGCCTGACCAGGCAGTGGCACAGTGAATAGAGCGTCGGACTGGGATGCAGAAGACACCGGTTTGAGACCCCGAGGTTGGCAGCTTGAGCGCGGGCTCATCTGGCTTGAGCAAAAGCTCACCAGCTTAGACCCAAGGTCGCTGACTCCAGCAAGGGGGTGGCTCGGTCTGCTGAAGGCCCACGGTCAAGGCACATGTGAGAAAGCAATCAATGAACAACTATGGTGTTGCAATGGCAATGAAAAACTAATGATTGATGCTTCTCATCTCTCTCCATTCCTGTCTATCTGTCTCTATCTATCCCTCTCTCTGACTCTCTCCGTCTCTGTAAAAAAAAAAGAAAGCAGAAAAAAATGAGAGTTCTAAGGGATGCATAAAGTGCTTAATATTCTTTTGGTGGGTAGAGTGAATAATATTACCTTTCCTGAGTAAAAAGAAAGAAAACCTATGTTTGTTTACCTGAGTTTTTTGTCTATTGTCATTGTTTCTTGGTCAGTTAAAAATTTTTTTTGTTGTGTATTGCAGTTGACTAGATAAAATAAATAAAAAACAGGCTCGATTGGTGCCATCTCTTGGGTAGGCTAGAAAAAAATGTTCTTATCAAGGAAGTATAAGAAAAGGAAGAAATATCCAGAATCAGTATTTCATCTTAAATATAATGTTGTTATTTGACAGTGTTTCTAACTCTCTTTTTCCAGGTCACACCAATTTGAGGCGACAGGCTTGGAAAACCAAGGGGAAGGTGATGGTCACAAATAGTTTTGACCTTGAGCACTTACCAAGCAGAATTAATGGGACCTCAACATTTTTCTTGGTCTTCCACTTCCCAAGCTCTCTCCCTTTATTTGACCTGGTCTTGCATATACAGTGTGTCTGTAAAGTCATGGTGCACTTTTGACCGGTCAACTGGTCAAAAGTGCACCATGACTTTATGGACACGCTGTATTCTCCATGGAGACCATCAACCTCTCAAACATCTGTTCTGCTATCACCAGTGCTGATCTTTTTTTGAGTGCTGGTTGACCTCCATTTGGAGTTTCTGCCCAACACCTTGAGGACCCTTTGTGCTTGTCCATTGATGACTCTCATGCTGTTTCTTCACCAGTGTTGTAGTTCTCTAAATGAAAAACATCCCAAAGAATAGTCTGGATATTTCTGTCCTTCCAAACTTTTGTTTTAAGAAGATTCAAACAACCAATCCAAAGGATGGGTTGAAGATATTTGAATGGCACAGCACAATGCTACAAAAATTTGCCTGCTTATCAGCACCAAAGCAGTGACCCAGGAAGGTATCCAGTATTTTCTAACTAGCCAAATACAGTTCTCTTAGAGCAGTGGTTCTTAACCTGGGTTTTATCGAACCCTAGGAGTTCGATGAGTTGGTCTCAGGGGTTTGGAGAAGCCTTTGCCATGGAGGCCAGAATAAAGTAATACTCTAATTTGTTGTGAGTTCATGCACTTTGTTGGTTTTGTTCTTTGAGCAAGGTGATGTTCATGCACAGCTCATTTTGTGCACCAGTAAAAAAACATATACCTATGTCTTGAATTTGGAAAAAGAAATCATATTTTATTTATCACTAAAGAAGGGTTTGGTGAATGCGCATATGAAACTGGTGGGTTCAGTACCTCAAAAAAGGTTAAGAACCACTGTCTTAGAGATTGGGGTGGGAGATAGAGTTTTAGAGACTACTGTATGGTCCTCTTGGCTAAGAAACTCATAAGTTCCTCGGGTACAAAAGACTCCTTGAAAGTCAATTCGGTTCTAATGTTACTCAGAAGATGGTCATGCAAATTAAATGCTACTTCTGAAGACCTTTTGAAGCATTTAAAAAGGGGAAGTTCTTTCACAAATGTGCTGACCTGATATTTCACTTAAATACCTAGAGTCTTAATTAAAATCATTTCTCAGATATTTTCTAAAGTAATTCTCTAGGGTCATCAGTAGCTCTCTCTATTTTCTGCAAATGATAATGAGATCATGGAAATTAGACTTTATGGGAAGCCTGGCCATATCTCTAGTCTTAGCATAATCTCTCCTTCATCCTAACCTTTTACTTTGCATCACCAGAATTTGCATTAAACAAAAAGTTCCAGCTGTATAAGTTGCTTGCCTTTCTCGGTCAAGAGTATTTACTGAATGCCCACATGGCTGCTACTAGTATCATAAGGAATCACTAATGTCTGCTCTTAAAACCCTTGTAGTTAGTTGACATTGTTGGGTCAGGTAGTGGTTAAGGTATGGTCACTAAGACATCAGAGGCCACATGTTTTGTCAGTCCAAGAGGAGACAGAGAGCTGTAAACTAGACTATAGGGCTTTAGCATCTCAGGAGAGAAGTACTATTATGTAATCTTTCAAAGTATGGGCTTTTAAGTAAGATCTTGTTCCAAATTTTGGCTCTACCATGTATTAGCTGTGTGTCCTTAGGCAAATTTCTTAACCTCTTTGCACCTTAGTGTTTATTTATTTATTTTTTTTATTTTTATTTTTTACAGGGACAGAGAGAGAGTCAGCGAGAGGGATAGATAGGGACAGACAGACAGGAACAGAGAGAGGTGAGAAGTATCAATCATTAGTTTTTCATTGCCGTTGCAACACCATAGTTGTTCATTGATTGCTTTCTCACATGTGCCTTGACCGCGGACCTTCAGCAGACCGAGCAACCCCTTGCTGGAGCCAGCGACCTTGGGTCCAAGCTGGCGAGCTTATGATCAAGCCAGATGGGCCCGTGCTCAAGCTAGTGAGCTCGGGGTCTCAAACCTGGGTCTTTCGCATCCCAGTTCGATGCTCTATCCACTGTGCCACTGCCTGGTCAGGCTGTTTTTTTTTTGTGTGTGTGTGAAAAGGGGTGATAATATAATACCTACCTTATATAATCTGGATCACATTAAGTGCCTAAAATATGATAGCCTTCATATTAAGTGGCCTATTGGCCTCTTCTTGGAATCAGCTTGTTCTGAGGAGACCCCAAAGACAGCAGTGGTGCCTTTTCTTTTTCTACTGAGAGCCATTGATTCCCTGATAGAAAAGGATCAATTGAAGGCCTTGTAAAAAATATCAATTTGCTTTTCCTCCTCAGGAGAATATAAAATATTGAATTTATCTACTTTTGAGAACAAGGAATATAGTGCTTTATTCAATAAATACCTTAAATAGATTTCTAAAACTTTAAGGGACCTAATAGACTAGCCACTATAACTTTTTTATTTAATACATGAGACAACTGAGGGCTAAAAATATAAATAGACTTTGTCATTATTACCTGCCTTCACCATGACAGACCACAGGGATAAACCCTTTATTTCTAAGTCTAATGCCTAGCATCTTCCTATTATATTATGTTTAGTAAAACATTAAGGGAGAGGAGTAGAAAAAGAGAAAATTGAAAAGAGGGAGAGAGAAGGAAAGGAGTTAGAAAATGGGAGGGAGGTACACATAGAAAGAAAAGAGTAGAAACAAGAAAAGGAAGAAACCAGGGGGTCATTTCCAACAGCACTACAGTTTCATTGAATGTACATCATGTTAAGTTAATCTTCTTTTCTTTTTCAATGGGATCTGTTGTTCTGAATGGATACTTGAATGAATGACAAAACATCATCACCATTTTGGAATTTATGGCATAATCCAGATGAGAAATATTAATAACTTGGACTAGGGTGGCAGCAATAGAGATAGTCCCAGGAGTTGGATTTGGGATATATTTCAGAGAGATAAGTATATTGTTGAGTTGGATGTTGGGAGGTAAGTGAATGGAAGAATAAAGGGTGAATTCAAAGTTTTTGACTTGAGTCAGAAGATGAATGGTGGTAATCATTTCCTGACATGGAGTCAGCCTTTGGACATGCTATATTTGATTCCCTAGGAAAAACTCATAGTATACAGTTGGGTATTTGAGGTGGGAGCTTAGGAAAGATCAAGGCTGAATATATAAATTTGGGAGTTTTCAGCAGAAATATATTTATGAGACTAGATGAGATTATCTAGAGTTGGAATGAAAATAGAAAGAACAAGAATGTGGAGGCCTGAGTCTAGAGTATTCTACTTTTTAAGGGCCATGAGAGGAGAGGGTGCAAACAAATGAGACCCAGGAGTTGTTAATGGGGGGAAATGCTGAAAGTATGGGTTATTTGAATTTTATTAAATAATTTAATAGATTCATTTACATGGGAAGAATGGAGTGTGGAAAATGTGGGCTAGATAGTAATGCAGTTAGGTGGGTTAGAACTGCGTGTATCAAAGTGGTGACAAGCAACAGAATAGTGAGAACTTGAAGAGAGTCTGAGGGAGACTACCTTAGATCTAACCCCTTTCTCATGAACCTGTTTAAAAAACATCTTGAGTAGAAAGAATTTGGGTCAGATTTGTGGTGATAAAAGATAGAGAGAGTTCCCACATCAGATTGATTAGTAGGCTTTGAAAGACATGACAAACCATAGTAGATACTCTGTGTTGTGTTAAACCAAGCATGGGGTGATGAGACCCTGGCCTGAAATAGTGCAGTGGGAGTACAGGGTTGCATTCTAGAGACATTTGACAAGAAAGAATTTTGGCAGAATTTTGTGACTGACGACGTAGGTAATGAAGAAGAGGAAGGAGGCCCAACTGATTCAAGGATACTATAATTAGTACAGTATATGTTATTAGTGTAGGAAGGAAGAATAATTAAAAGAAAAACAAAATGAAAAACTCATGAGCTAGTAGCTCATTCTTTACCAGAACTGTAGGTAACTATGATAGTTAGAACTTACAGTTCTCTATATTGAAGGGATAATAATAATTTTGTAAAAGTAATTATAGAAAATTGGCTCTCCCAACCATGAAAGATGACTAATTAACTAATTAGTGTTTCTGTTTGCATAAAAGCTGATAGCTGAAGCCAAATGGTATAATATCAGTTTAGACTTCACTTTTTGATGGTTTGCCAGTTGAATATGGATATGACCACATTTATTTATGAGATTGCTAATATACTGCTCACAAAAATTAGGAGATATTTCAAAATTAATATGAAGCAATAAAATATCCCCTAATTTTTGTGAGCAGTATAATTTGCATTGCCCTGTAAGGGCTTGAGTTGTTTTACAGAACCATTCTTCCTGCTTAACTAAATGACATTCATCTGACCCTTCTGAAAGCAGTAACTTCTGTCCAACTAGAGATTTCTGTCCAGTAGTGAGGATGCTCTTAGTAATGGAAATGTGTGAATGCCATAGCTGAAAGGTCTGTAGCTTTCAGAGGCTTTTCTGGGCTCCTGGATGGCATCCACAAAGTGGGAGGAGGCATGCTCAATTTTCTTAAGGGCACTGATTTATATAGGCACTCATTTACATTTAATCACTCTTCTACCCTAGTGAACTCAGGTGTGTCCTTGAAAGGAATGCATATTATTATTTTAAAAACTCTCAATTTTCAAAATTTTGGTACTTGCTATGAAATTAGTTCAAGTTAATAAGTTTTGCAATATATGTCATTTTGTGCAGTTTATGCCTGATTTCCTTATATATGAACATTAGCCACTTAAACGGAAAGAAGAGCTTTTACCTCCCCTTGCCAAGTTCTAAACAGATGACATATCTTTAGATTAGTTCCATAAATATCAGAATAGTAGAATTTAGCACTGGAATGAAAATTAGATATTATTTAGTCTACTTCTACTTCCTTACTTTTCCAGATAAAAGAACAGAGGCCCAAAGAGGGGAGTTATTTGGCCAAGTTCATATATCTGATTGATGATACAGAGGCTATGTTTTCACTGCATCCTACCAGGTAGCACATGATTTTGATTTGTCCTATTAGTGGCGATGTTAAGTTTGGTCATTTTATAAAGCGGTATCTGTCAGTTTTTTCCACTATAAAGAGATTCATTTTTCTTTTGTAATTAATAAGAATTTTTCAGGAATGTACTTTGAGACCGTATTTATTTCTTTTCTCATCAAACTTTTACCAACTATTGTCTTTTGACATTTCTTGACTGAATTATTACTATGATGGTTACCAAATGGTGATTTTCCAGTTCTATCATTACTTATACAATGAGGAGTTGGCATTTTAATGTAAGAAAAAGTTTTTTCTTTCTCCATTTAGAATCATTTGGTTTGGACTTATGGGTTTCTTTTTTATTCAATGGTCTGTATTCTATTACTATTACTATTACTATTTATTTGGATGTTCAAATTATCCCAAATGGGCGAGTGGAAAGTGCTTTAGGCTGGTTTCTGTGTCCTTTTGACATGTCTTCATCATTTTATTTTTCCTATTTAATTTAAAAAATTTAGTTATTAACTTTACAGAGGAGTGGAGGGAGCAAGAAATATCAACACATGGTTGCTTCAGTTTAGTTGTTCATTGCTTGCTTGTTGCTTGTAGTATATGCCTTGACTGGGCAAGTCCAGTGCCTTGAACTGATGACTTTAGCATTCCAGGTCAATGCTGTATGCACTGCACCACCACGGGCCAGGCTCATTAAAATTTTTAATTGTGGCAGTTATGGGAAATATAAAATTTACCATTTTAACCATTTAAAAGTATGCCACTCAGTGGCATTAAGCACATTCATAATATTATGAAACTATCACCACTATCTAGTTCTGGAAACCTTTTATCAAATACCTTTTCACCCCAAATGAAAGCCCAAATGAAAATCCCAAATTAAACTCATTTAGCATTAGCTCCCCATACCCCCATTCTTCTAGCATCTGACAATCAAAAATCTGCTTTTTGACTCAATGGATTTGGCTCTCCTGGATATTTCATAAAAATGGAATCATACAATATGTGGTTTTTATGCCTGGCTTCTTTCACTTAGCATAATGTCTTCAAGATTTATCTATTTTGTAGCATGTATCAGTACTTCATTATTTAGGTTGAATAATATTCATTTACATTTAGGCCTTTGATCCATTTTTAGTTAAATTTTTACTGTATGGTGTGAGGCAAGGATCCAACATCATTCTTTTTTATTTTTATTTTTTTATTAATTCTAACGGGGTGACATTAATAAATCAGGGTACATATGTTCAAAGAAAACATCTCCAAGTTATCTTATCATTCAATTATGTTGCATACCCATCACCCAAAGTCAAATTTTCCTCTGTCACCTTCTTTCTGTTTTTTTTTTGTGCCCCTCCTCAACATCATTCTTTTGCATGCAGATATCCAGTTCTCTTAGCACCATTGTTGAAGAGACTATTTTCCTCCCCCCTCCATTATTTTTAAGGTGCTTTTTTAAGGCTTTGAATTTTATTCAAGTTCTTTGGTTTTATGTTTGCATTAATTTTTTCTCACATAGAGATCTTGTTTTTTGTTTATCTTAATATGCTTGATTCCAAAATACTGTATCTATAAAATATATAGACAAACATTAAGATTTTTCTTGTAGGTAGTTTTGCCATTTTTTTGTTATTTTTTCAGTTTTATTTGACAAAATTATATATATTTAAGGTGTACAATATTATGATTTGATATTTGATATATGTATACATTGTGAGATTACCACAATCAAGTTAATTAAAGCATTTATCACCTCACATGTCAGGTTATTTTGTGAGAACACTTAAGATTACTCTTTTAGCCAATTTCAATGAGTGCTGTTAACTATAGTCATCATATTGTACATTAGATACTCAGAACTTTTTCATCTTTTACTGAAAGATTGTACCCTTTGACCTACATTTCCCCATTTTCTCTACCTTTCAGCCTCTGGCAAATGCCATTCTACTTTCTGTTTCTCAACTTTTTTAGATTCCACAATTAAGTGAGACTATACTATTCATCTTTCTCTGTCTGGCTTATTTCATTTAGCATAATGCCTTTAAGGTCTATTCATGCTGTTTTAAATGGCAAGATTTTCTTTTTTTTCTATGACTGACTGTATTGAATACTGGGGAACAATTTTTTTTCATTTTTTGTTGTATGAGGTTTTAGAACTCTTTCTATATATTCCTATATCACTGATTCCAAATCTGAAATCCATTTTTTGGTGCATGCTCTAGTTCTTATGCAATTTTAATTTCCTTTTGTTAAAGTTAATGGCATGCATTGTTTTTTTACATTGGAGTTAAAGGGCAAAAACTCTTGGATTGAACATAACCACAAGGCAATTAATGTTTTACAAACATCACTTTTACAAAATTGTAGTTGTTTTTAAATGTAAACAATTATTATCTGACAAAAACACCCTCTTAATTTGTTTTAAGATTGAATCATGGCTTCTTTGAGTAGGCATAAATGTAAGAATAGTCCTGTTATGTATAACACCTTCTGTTATATATGTGGCTGTTACACACTTCAATGTCAAAGGCACAATATTTTATTATTTGTGACATGTGCATATATTGCCTATTTTCAAGTTCCCCTTGGCTATCAAGACAAGAATTGGGCTCCTCATATTGTGTGTCATAATTGTAAGGAAATGCTTCATGACTGGACAAAAGGAAAATGCAAAGGAATGTGTTTAATATTCTCATGGTTTGAACCTAAGGACCACAACAGTGACTGTTATTTCTGTCTGATCCATACAAAGGGCATCGGCAAGAAAAAACAGCATGTGATCACATATCCTAATATTCTTTCAACAATACAACCTATCCCACACTCTGAGACACTCCCGGTTCCAGTTTTCAATGGCTTTATTTCTTCTAAGGATGAAGAAAGTAAACATGGTGATCAAGTGTATTTTGATAAGATGTATGAGGAAATGATTGTAGAATCTGAAGGGTCTTCTTCTGATGCCAAGTAGTCATTAACCCCTCAGCAGTTTAGGCAACCCGAATTGAATGGCTTAGTAAGAGATTTGGGTCTATCAAAGAAAGCAGCTGAGTTATTGGCCTCCAGGCTTCAAGAAAAGAATATATTTCACTGGTCAGCTAAAGTATCCTATTTCAGGAAGATGAACAAATTTTTGTGGACTTTTTTGCTGAAGACAAACACTTTGTTTACTGTCATGATAGTAGTAGTCTTCTCAGCCAGCTAGGTGTTACCACTCACAGTCCAACAGAATGGCGACTATTTCTTGACAGCTCTAAACGGAGTCTGAAATGTGTTCTCCTACACAACGGTAATGTTTATGCAACAGTTCCAATTGGTTATTTAACTCATCTGCGAGAAGATTATAATGACATAAAAATTGTCCTCTGCTTACTGAAGTATGAGAAGCATAACTGGATCGTTTGTGTGGATCTTAAAATGGTAAATTTCCTGCTAGAACAACAGAGAGGTTTTATGAAGTATCCTTGCTTCCTGTGTTTGTGGGACAGCCGAGCTTGGGAGAAACACTGGACACAGAAGGAGTGGCTGAAACGTGAAGCTCTGGAAGTAGGGATGCAAAATATTGTGACTGAACCTGTAGTTAATCAAGACAGGATCATTTTTCCCCCACTTCACATCAAACTTGGCTTAATGAAGCAGTTTGTTCAGGCTTTGAATAGAGCAAGTGAATGCTTTCATATTATTTCTGCTTTTCCTGCCTTGTCTTTTGAGAAGATAAAAGCAGTTATATTTGATGGACCTCAAAATCTAACCATCATACACGATGAAGAATTTGCCCGGAAGATGAATAAGGAGGAGAAAGCAGCATGGCAGTCTTTTGTGGCAGTTACAAAGAACTTTCTTGGCAACAAAAAAGCAGAAAACTATGAACTTCTGGTTCAAAGGATGCTGTTGGCTTTCTGTGACATTGGATGTAACATGAGCGTTAATATTCACTTCCTGAACAGTCACCTTGATTAGTTTCCCGAAAATCTTGGAGCTTTAATGATGAGCAGACTACTGCTAGAGCATCAAAGGAGATTGTCCTCAACAAGTACACAAACGCAAGAGCTACAAATGCAAATTTTTGCCTGAATAGAATTTAAATAAGTTTTGCACAAA
The DNA here is from genome assembly GCA_037038555.1 of Rhynchonycteris naso. Classification (NCBI taxonomy): domain Eukaryota; kingdom Metazoa; phylum Chordata; class Mammalia; order Chiroptera; family Emballonuridae; genus Rhynchonycteris; species Rhynchonycteris naso. The sequence goes on from CM072995.1 coordinate 235,632,178, forward strand.
TTTTATGATTAAAATAAATGTGTTAATACTTTCAATTCCAAACCATCATAAAGTTCACTCTAGTTTTCTACCTTTATATGTAACTCCCCTCGTATGTAACTCTTCTCTGACAGTGAAAAACCTGGCTTTTATTATTCTCAGTATATTTACTCATAACCAGTCTCTCTCCACTGCTACTGTTCCCCCACCCCAAATGTTCCCTTTCCTGGACTAGGGCTCTGATACTTTGTGCTGGGCTACTACCACTTCTCTCTTGTGTGGACATCCTCTTTCCCTGCTTCAGCTTGGACAACCCATACTAGGCTGCACAGGTGATCTCATTTTCCTCAAGTTTCAACATCTCATGCTTAGCTGTTGCTACTTCCTGACCCATAGCCCCCTGATACCTACCTTGCTTGGCCCACAGAATAGATTTTGGACTGAATTAGTCATGAAGGAAGGAGAGAAGTGTGGAAGGAAGAAATAAATGAAATTCATCAATTTCTAGACTCATCATTTTTTTGGTAATCCTACAGCTTTACTCTGTGTCCAATCTACCTTTAATAATTTTAAAGTCTTTGGCAGATGGATTGGCTGGCTAGAAATTCTAGTTTAACAGATTTTTCCCTTTCTCTGCACTTTTTTTTAAAAAGAGTAAACTTTTTTGGAGGAATTGTATTCAACAAAAATTTTGCAGAGATAGTAGTTTTTATGTACTTCTCACACATTTCCTTTCTTATGTTAATCTCTTAGATGACCACCTATCTGCACTTTTCAGATATTTCATTAACTTCTGATATTTAGGTTTGCTAACAAGATGTCTGCTGTCAGTACAGTTGTCACTCCATTTTAAGTTCTTTGTCTTTTCTTTTTGAGAGGTTTCAAGACTTTCTCTTTGCTCTTGACTTCTATAGCTCCACTTTAGTGTGTCCAAGTTTGGTTTTATTTGTATTTATTCTGCTTAGTATTTGGGTTATACTGATTTGATGATTAATCAGATCTTTTTTTACTTACTTCTGAAAAATTATCAACACATTTTCTTCAAATATTGCTCTGTATCATTTATTTCAGTTTATTCTTCTGGAATTCCTAGGCATTGAAATATTAGAATCTCTCAATCCATCTCCCATGTTTTACAACTGCTCATTTAAACCTGTCTACCTACCTACCTACCTACCTACCTACCTACCTACCTACCTACCTGTCTTTGTCTAGAAAGAACAATTCAGTTTTGTCTATTGTATTTTTATAATTCAGACATTATATATTTCCTCTCTTGATTTCTAATTGCTCCTTTTAACTATGTACCTATTCTCATTTCATTTTTTACTTGTTTTGTTAAAATGTCTTGTATTCTTAAGCGGAGGTTATGCTGAATTGTTTCTCTTCCTTTCTCTCTTTGCAAATGCTCAAGGTTTCTAATTTAAAGTCTTTGTTAAGCTGTTCTATAAAGTTTATTTTTTCATACTGAAAGCACGATTGTTAATTTTGTTGGTTTTCTTTCCTAGCAACCAATCATTGTGTTTGGAATATTGGCTCACCACTAATTTTAGACAGGACTTTTTTGTTTTTGTTTCTCTTTCTTCCTCCCATCTCTCACCATCTGTCTCTTGGTCATGCAGTTTGGCAGTCTCCTGCCCCACAACAGTTCAGATCTCCAATCTGTGATCAGGCTGTAAATTGCTGGTAGAGGTTCCTGACCCACAGTAATTAAGGTGGAGTACCCAAAGAACCAGTCAGGTGGCCAGGGAGCAGTTTGGCTAAGTTCTTACTGGCAATACTGTGGGATTTAAAACTGGAGCTCATGTATTCTTTTTTAATTAATTAATGAAATTTTTAAAATTTTATTGATTTTAGAGAGAGAGGAAGGAAGAAAGAAAGAGAAAGCAAAAGAGAGAGAAAGGGAGGGAGTGAGGGAGAGAGAAACATCAACCCATTGTTTCAGTTATTTATGCACTCATTGGTTGATTCTTGTATGTGCCCTGACCTGGGATTGAACCCACAACCTTGGCAAATCAGGATGACACTAACCAACTGAGCTACCTGACCAAGGCTTTAGCTCATGTATTTTTTTGTTTTAGCTCATGTATTTTTAACAGAGGCAGTATTGCCCCCAATAAGGTGAAAATTGATTCTTGGAGGGCAAAAAATCTTAGATATTATAGTAGCCCTTCCAAACTCAAATCTACCCCTAAAAATCTTATTCCTTAGCATTTAGTTTCTCTCTTTAGGGAAAGTTCAATTAAAATTTTTATCCTTAAGGGGATAATAATAAAAAAATTTGAGAAACATTACTATAGTTCTAGGCATAAGTCAGTTATGTTTTGTTCAATCTACTTGCTTAAGTAGTGAGCCTTACTCCCCACCATTTGTGGAGCTTTTTAAACTCTTTGACTCCTGAAGAACTGAGCTCCTGGTCAGCACAGCCATAGCTTCAGCTCGCCTCTCAGTTTTGCATTTCTGTTCTGTAGAGATGTATATCTTGTTTTTGAATCTGGAAACTTTTCCTCTTTTTATATTTACCACATATTACTATATATTTGGAGCATAAAGGAAGTAATTGAAGCATGAACTCATCGTACTATTTTGACTGGAAGTTAATACTTATTATTTTATTTACCAACTATCCTCTAACGTCTTTATAAGTGGTTTTCTTAACTTATATAAGACTTACAATACTTTTTTTTTATTTTTTTATTTTTTTATTTTTTTTCAGAGTCAGAGAGAGGGATAGATAGGGACAGACAGACAGGAATGGAGAGAGGTGAAAAGCATCAATCATTAGTTTTTCGTTGCCATTGCGACACCTTAGTTGTTCGTTGACTGCTTTCTCACATGTGCCTTGACCGCGGGACTTCAGCAGACTGAGCAACCCCTTGCTGGAGCCAGCAACCTTGGGTCCAAGCTGATGAGCTTTTGCTCAAGCCAGATGGACCCGCTCTCAAGCTGGCAACCTCGGGGTCTCGAACCTGGGTCTTCTACATCCCAGTCTGACGCTCTATCCACTGCGCCACTGCCTGGTCAGGCAAGACTTACAATACTTATATGACACAATACAGGACTATCCAGCTGATAGGTATCAATTGCATTTCATTTGTTATGTGTTTTACTTTCTAGCTTAGCATTTTGAGGTTTCTGAATAATATAGATCCTTTTAAAGAATAATTTATATCATCTTCTCTGGGAGGTTCTTGGCTTTTGAGGTCCCACTGTTGTACAACTAGAAGTTTATGGCTGCGTCATCCTACAGTACCATTAATGCTTTCCTACTCTGTTCTCTGGTAACATTTGCAGTTATACTCCATAAGTCCTTCTTCTATTGCTTTAATCTGGCATACCTCCTCAACCAGATTTCATATGACAGTATGCATAGTGGTAAAAGGGACAGGTTGCTCAGTTACTGGGACCTTTGTCTCTGTCTCTTGGATTTAATGGATTTGTTTTAAGAAGAGTCTCTCTCAGACTTTAGTAAGGTTTGCAGTAACTGACAAGATAATGAAATTGTATTTTGATCAGAGAAAATTATTTCACAAAATTCTTGGTTGATTCCATAATCATTTAGAAAAACATTAGAAAATATAGACAAGTGAAAATGAAAGAAAAGTCATTTACAATTCTGTCACCTGTTTTGGTGTATGATTCTTAGGCCCCCAAATGCATCTATATCTTTATAAAGAATATGCTACTATACAAGGGATTATGCTGTAGTTACAACTCTATAAAACATGTGTTTTTTTTTCATTTATTAATACAAGGTGAATATATTCCTGGGTCAATAACAATGGAATCCATATCATATGCTATTGTATCAGTTTTAAACCATTTAGATTCTTTCCAACATTCTGCTATTTTAAAGAATACTGAATGGAACAAGACTTTACATATACTTTTGTTAATTTGTTAGTGTTAGAGGAGATAATTGGGAAAACATGGCCACCAGTTGATCTGTGAGCTGAACCCGAGCAGTCGGGGGCTCCTCACTCCTTCCCTGTCCTTGGAAGGTACCTTCTGCCCACTGTTCCCACAGTGGGAGCTGTTTTCTAGAACGAAGTCTGGAGAGAGTAAGGTGTTGTTGAGACCATCTGGATGGTCTATGTGACTGAACCCCGCTAAAGCCTTTATGTGAAATTTTAAGATTCTGGAAGAAGGATGCTGAGATCTACTTGTTTTGTGACCACCCAAGACAACAAGCCTCGTAAGAAAATTCTCTTGCTTATTAAGGCCGCCACCTAGCAATCTGGAGTAATATTTTAAGTATAGTTCCCAGGTGTGAATTCAGATGCAGTGAAAGATTCAACTTTCTGAAACATATTTTGAATCATCTACCCAGAACACAGAACCAGGAAGAGGGCTAACAAGACTCAGAGTAGCCAAAATAGGTTGCATCAATTGATGAATTGAGGTGGGGGCATTTTACTCATGGGAGAGGCCTTCAGATTCTACCTTTCGTATAAACTGAAACCAACAAATTTTAATCAGTGGGTTCTGAACGCCCAGTTGATTTTTAGCAGTGCATTAGAAAAGGGAATTGGGAAAGCTGGTGGGAAGCAAAAACAGGGAGCTCCCTGAAGGAAAGGACAGAAAAAGTAAAACCTTAGATGAGAGCAGTGTGGGGCTGATAAAACCCACATGCCGAGCCGAGCCTTACCCAGTGCAGCACCCACCACGAAGGCAGTCACTGATGTGCATGAGCACGAGTCATCAGAAAACGCAATCTATCTAAGAAAGCAGAGGGCGTAGACTATGATGAAGAATGATTGCCTTTCAGAACCATGACTGCCTCAAATGTTTTGATGCTTAAAGGAGTAGGAGCAGTCATCTAGGAAGTTTGGCTTTTTCCAAAGGATTTTGGGTGGCTGAGGTGTTACTAGGTGATTGAGATTCCTGGCTTACAGAGCTGAAACCACTAAATGTTTGGTGATATACATATGAGAATATGGGTCACTTACCAATGAAGTCACACTTGACTGGGTTGTGTGGAAAGGAGATGAAATGGGAACCAGAGAAAGCAATTGTAAAAATTACTTGAGTTTAAAGTGTGGAGGTGTCCGACGCTGGGCACAGGATGAGTGCTAAATGCATATGTATGCAATTGAAGGGAGCTTCTTTCAGGACTGACTCTCACCAGTGCTTTGGCTGTCACACTTAGAGCTGAATGTGATGTAGAATTGTTGAGAGAGAAGAGGGAATATCAGCCTGGTTTGCTCAGGCAGGATGAGGCTCTAAGTGAAAGGCTCCCGAAATGGAAACTTCTTGTGTAGCCCATAGTGCCTGTATGAGGGCTGCTTTACGTGGCATTTTGATCCTGCAGGTGCTCCATCCTTTCAAGAAGCCGGGCTGACCTCATAGCTGTGCCTGTGTGGCCTGCCCCTGCCCTGGCTAGAACCTGCACTGGTACTTCGCCAGATTGGTGAGGAGTTCCTTGGTTCCTTGTCATGACTGGCCCTTATGGGCCACAATGACTGTGTGAACAGAAAAGTAAGAAGAGCCCTGAGGTTATTATTTTGATAAATATAGTTACATTTCACTAAAAACAAAACAAAACAAAAATGGAACTATTTAGGTTATTGATATAGATGGATTTTCTTCTTTTTTCCTTTTTATTAGATGGATTTCTTTTTTATTCTTTTTTGTTTTCTTTTTTAAAATGAGAGGAGGGGAGATAGACAGATTCCTGAATGCTTCCCAATCAGGATCCACCTGGCAACCCTATCCTTGGCTAATGTGCAAATCAACTGAGCTATCCTCAGTACTGAGGCCGACGCTCAAACCAACTGAGCCACTGGCTGCAGAAGGGGAAGAGAGAAAGAAGGGGGAGAGGGAGGAGAAGAGAATCAGATGGTCACTTCTCCTGTGTGCCCTGACTGGGGATTGAACCTAGGATGTCTGCATGATGGGCTGACGCTCTATCCTCTGAGCTGATTGGCCAGGGCTGGATCTTTTTTGGAATCATTCATGGAGAATCATTGCATAGTAATTTACTGGATATAAGTTAAATGCAGTCTTAGTTTTTTTTAAAAAAGGCTATATTTGTAGAGTTTTAAAAGATACAAATTTCACGAAGATTTCCACTATTAGTTGAGGGGCATTATTCCCTCTAAAGTCTTTATGTAGAGGCATAAATATCACATAATCATCTAGTGTATAATTTAACACTATTGTTATTTATTTACAAAGAGCTTCTTTTTGGAAAAGTTTTAACTATTTATAAGAATCTTATGAGGAAACTAATATTGCACCTATTTTACAGATAAAGAAAAAAATGAAGTTCACAGAATTAAAGAGTGGCCTCAAGAATTACCAGAAAAGGAGTTAATGTTCTGAAAGAGAAGATAAAAGTTCTCTGTAGTTTCATCTCCCTTCCTAGAGATAAGAGTCGACATTTTGATGTATTTTTTTTCTAAGCTTTTCCCCCTTTGTTATAAATGCAAAGGATATAATAACATTAGGCAAACCTTATTTTATGTTACTCAGCAGTCTCTGAAAACATGATTTTTAATAGTAGTTGTGTAACATTTCCTCATGCAGGTGTCCCACAGTCAGATTTTTTTTGTGTGTGTGTGTTTTTCATATTTGCTTTTGCAACAAATGCTGTAAGAAAAGAGAAAAGAGAGAATGCTGTGAGACATGTATTTTTACACACATCTCTATGAGCAGACAGGCCTACTTTGTGCAGTGATTGCCTGAAAAACCTGGAGAGGTAGAAAGCCACTACAACAAACATCTAGAAATCACCCAAAACATGCAAAAGACTCTTCTAAACATGGTGGAACAAAGACAGATTTAACAACTTGATTAATACTTAGAGTATTCATGAACGATGATACTACAAGGCAACAATAAATCCCAAAGGCATGGAATGAGCAGCAGCACAGAAAGACATGCTGTGCAGAGAGGTTATACTCAAAAATGTTGATTGCTTTGTTTTGGTTTGCAAGAGGAGCACTGAGAATGTAGAATTTGAGTTGGGCTCCAAGGAAACATTAAGTGTCGTGTGGATTTATAATAAAACAGACCTGGCTTCAGCTACTAGCTCTGCTAATTACTAGCTATAGGAACTTGGACCAGTTACTTTCTTACAATGCTCAGTTTTCACATCTGCAAAATGGGAATAATAATAACATCAATGCCACAGGAGATGAAATTGACTAATGATTGTGAACTACTTTCTAATGTTGTTTGTTGTTGTAAAGAGAAACATTTCAGGAGAGTACCTGGAATTTTGATATCCTTTCACAGCCACAGTATAATAAGACTATGTTCCACATGGAAAGTATCTTGGCCTCTAGTATTTCAAAAGGCAGAGCAAGCAGGGGTGTGGGGCAGCAGTAAAATGTTCAAGAACTGTTATGTTCTAAAGTGGGAGCAAACCCCAAAAGAAATGATAAGAGTGCCTGTCAAATGCTGTGTCTTGTTCTCCTTTTGAAATGGTTTTGCCTCTAGAATATTTGCAGGTCAGTCCTCCAGGGACACTAAATGGCTTGTTGGCAGCACCAAACGTTGGTCTCCCAGTCGTTCTGCGTCCTGGAGGGCTGGTGAAGAAATGTGCTATGCTTGTCCTCAGAGGATGCATGTTCTAGATAGATGGAGGGCAGTGCCACTTTCTTGTCAAAAATAAAATAGTACAAAATTTTTCATTTGCAGTGCAAACAGAGAAGCTGGAAGCCTGAACAGAAAAATAATCGTTCCTTCTTAAGATCCTGAGGAAGAGAAAATCTTCGTTCTTAAGGGGGACTAAATGAAAGATTGATTTGGACAGCATGAGGCATGGTTAGAAGTGGGAAGGGTTTGGACAGGATAGAAACACTGGTTCCCATATTTTATCTGGGAAAGGTTAATGTATAGAGAGGAGGTGTAGAAAGTGGGCAAAGGAGGCTGGACCTGATGGAGGTGCAGGAATCCTTGGTCCGGAGTGTCCTAGGATTGACGTTCTGGGGCTGTGCCAGGCAGCACAGAGGAGAGGTTAGGCTGGAGCAAGGAAGTCCTTTACTATTTGTGTGAGTGTTCAAGGATGTGTGAGAATGTATGTGTGTGTGCATTTCAGCATTATGAGTGTGTGTGTAGGAGTATGAGAAGGCATGTGTGTGTTTGTGAGAACATAGAAGTATATGTGTATGAGTATGAGAATGTCTGAAAGTATGTGAGTGTGAGAATATATGAGTGTATGTGTGTGAGTAAGGGTGTGTGTGTTTGTCCAGTCAAAGGATGTAACCAGTAGAGAAGGGCTTTTCTAAACTTTTAACTAGATTTCCTGGATTTTTAACTTAAAACACTCCCTAATATCAGCTCTGATGGAGAAGCTTTCTCTGGGGTCATGTGTAGCCTCGTGTTAAGTGCAGGAGCTCTGGAATCAGCCTGCCTAAGGTCTTGTCTTACAAACCCAGGTGAGCACCTCCTCTCTGGCCTTTAGTGTCCTTGTCTCTAAAATGTGGGAGATAAGAATAGTCCCTACCTCATAAAAGTGGTTAGGCGGGTTAAGTAAATGAGTTAATACATGCAGGGCATTTAGCACCATGCCTGGAACATAATAGTTTATGAGTAAAAGTGAATCAGTATTAAATGTTGAGTAAAGGAAAATTTTATGTCCATTCAGGCTGTCATTTGAAAAACCACTTACTATTTTGACTAGTTAAAACATTCACATCAAAGGTCAAAATACATAATGAAGTGGAACTTTGTACTCATCTTTGTCCACCATTCCTATAAACACTCTTATAAATACATAACCCACTGTTATTAATTTCTTGTGCAAACTTCTAGAAATATTTTACTTAATGCATTTAGAAGCAAATACATATATATACTCCTTTTTATGCAAATGTAGCATGTAATATATGTTGCTTATGTACTTTTCTTTTTCCTTTTAAACTTAAAGGTATGGAGATCTTTCTATATGTGTATGGAATGAGCTTCCTCTTTAAAAAGAAAGCTGCATGGTATTCTATTTTTTTTGGATGTACAATAACTTATTTTCTCATCTGCTCTTGATGGTCATTTAGGTCGTTTGCAATCTCTTTCAAACTCTAATGTGATATCTTTAGAGCCCTCTGCATGAAATACTTCTAGAAGATTATCTGTGCACTGTCTCAGAGAGGGGAGAAGGATCATATACCCTCTCTTTATCCCTTCTGTTTGCTATATAAGAAATTGTAATCAGGACAGCTGAGAGGTTTTTATGGGAGTTGAGTTTTGTACAACCCACCTTCATTAATTCATACCCATTTGAATTCTTTTCCTCACATGTGTGAAACCTTAGCCAAGTGATAATAACCTACACATCTGCTGCCTAAAAATGAGGCAATGGCCCCTAAGGATTGACTAATGCAGGCAATCCAGAATCAGATTCTGGCAGTCAGATTGCTGGCGGAGTGTTAACTTGCCAGTAGAGGGCTCTCTTCTTTTGGGAAACATACAAACATCTCTGGGAAAGGTTTTAAACTTAATAACCAGACAAGGAGTGTGATGTTTCTCTTCTCTGTGGTTGCCCAAAGTTGGACAGCTAGTCACTACCACTTAGGAGCTGCAGATTCTCCTGAATAGGTGGGGCTAACTGAGTGCTACTGTTGTCAGTATTTTTGGGCATGTTTATGGGAGTTCTGTGGGGAGGAAGAGTGTTCAGCATTCTACAGGGGCTTTAGGGAAAGGTCTGTGATCTGACCCAGATTATAGCTCTTCCCTTCTTTAGGAGTGAGGCAACCTGGCCTTGTTCTGTATTTCAAGATTTAGAAAGCACACTCTTCTATACCAGGATCCCTAGAATAAGCTTGCAAGACCTGTTATCTGGGCCCTTGACCCCTGTTTATAAAGTCCTGTTTATATATAACCCTGCTGGCTGCTCTTTGAGGTGAGTGCTCTCCCTGGTCAGGTGAAAATCCACCTTAGCACTCTAAGAGGAAGGGGAAAGGAGCCAACATGAATCTAGCATCTCCTGGGTTAGGTCTGGTGTGATTAGGCCCCGAGGCCCTATTTCTCTTCATTCTTGTCTGATGGATATAATTCCTGACCTCCATTCCCCCTTTCCAAAGCAGTTCAGGAAACCAGGGCCCAAGGTCACACCAGTAGTCACCACTACATAGGAGCCACACGTTCCTGGCTAGACTTTTATCACTGGCCAGTGTGACTATGGAGTTCAAACTTTGTTTTCCAGAAGGACAGCTCTCTCACTGCAGGGTGTGTGAGTGGCTTAACCCGGGTCTGTGAAGGTCGAGGTCACTGACTTAACCCTAGTGACCTCTACTTCCAACCTCTGGCCCAGTTTGAGAACTAACTCAAAGCATTTTTCTTTTTCAGATACAAGTAGAGTGAGGTCCACAGTTTCTATTTTCCTTTCTTCAGAGCATACCTATGCTAATATTGAACAAGCTCCAAGAAAATAGAAGACACAAGGGGTTTGAATAAGTGAGTGTAAAACTTGCTTCCTGCAAAATGGCCCAGTTTGAGCCCTGAGTCATCCAGCACTCGTGAGCACAGAGCACCTGTGTGCCGGCGCTCCTGTCCTCCACCCAGAGGTGTTCCAGCTGCAGGGAGTGGGGAAGCTTCAGGCTGGTGGGTTTTCCCCAGGCCAAGAAAGACACAACGCAGAATGAAGAGAAAGCTTGGGGCAAGATGTTTAGATGCTGGTCAAATGAGCCCTACAGGAGCTTTTTATGGTGTTCCATGTAATTTTGCAAAAGTAGAGAGCACTCTCATGGGAACTGACTAGGTTTAGAGAATGTACATAACATTTTTTGCCCTTTTTTGAAAACTCAAGAAAGTTTGGTACACTGCTTTTAAACTTTGTCTTATTAAACTAAATTACAGGATTTTGAGAAACTGTTTTTTTGCATTACCTTATTACCATTGACAATGTTTCACACCTGTCAAGCATGTGCCAACAATGTTTACTTGTCCAGGTCTCTCTAAAGTTACAATAAAATTATGTGGACGTTTATAGCTGCAAAGAAATTATTCAAGGAACAGATATTAAAAAGGAGTTACTGCTGACTCATTCCCCAAACTTTAAGAGTCTACATTGGTGGTTTATTCTAGTGGTTCTCAAACGTGAGCATGCATCAGAATCACATGGAGGACTTTTCAAAAGAAGTTGCTGGGCCCTGCCCCCAGAGTTTCTGACTCCTTAAGTGTGGAGGGAGCCCTGCATTTTGCAGTTTTTAACAAGTTGCCTGGGAGATGCTGATGCTATTAGTCTGGGGACCATACTTTGGGAATTACTGACTTGGCACTGGAACAGCTCAAGATAGAAATATTGTTGCTTCTCCTTTACCCCTCCTTCCTATATCTGGTTGGAGAAGGTAGCGATTGAGAGGGCAAGCTTTGGACTCAGCTTTTAGAGTTTGGATTCTTCCTCCAATACTTTCAACTATGTGATCTTGACTAATTTACTTAACTTCTTAGCACCTCAGTTTTCTCATCTGAAAATGGGGATAATAGCTTCTAGTTCTTAGGGTTCTGTGGAGTGAGAATATGTATATAATTATATTATAACTTATTGTATATTTTATAGACAAAAACAATATATCCACTAAATGGTAGCTCTTCTAAGAGTTTTTTTTAAAATGATTTTAGAGAGAAACATTGATTTGTTGTTCCACTTATACATTCATTGTTTGATTCTTGTATGTGTCCTGACCAGGGGTCGAACTCACAACCTTGGAATATCAGGATGATACTCTAACCAACTGAACTACTGACCAGGGGTAAAGAGTTCTTGAAGATCTCTGAAGTAGCTTACTTACTAGATTTAACAACAATAAAACAAAATAAAAATAATTAAATATAATGCATGATTACTTTAAATAATTGGGGAGGTAGTGTTTTTTATTTTTTTATTTTTTTTTAAATTTTATTCATTTTAGAGAGGAGACACACACACACACAGAGAGAGAGAGAGAGAGAGAGAGAGAGAGAGAGAAAGAAAGAGAAAGGGGGGAGGAGCTGGAAGCATCAACTCCCATATGTGCCTTGACCAGACCAGTGCAGGGTTTATGAACTGGCGACCTCAGTGTTCCCAGGTCGACACTTTATCCACTGCACCACCACAGGTCAGGCTGTTTTTTATTTTTTTAAGAAGCCCTAAAATCCTCAGTAATGAAGCACAGCTCTGACCTAACTGACGATTGTTATGACCTGAGGTCAAAGGAAAGCCTGAGGCCTCTGAGTTCATCAGTGCTGAGGAGGTGGGGGGAAAAGTTAGGAAAAAGAGTAATTGGGTTGGTAGCTTTTAAAAAATGAAACTCAAAACCTTCTCAGCTATAGGAATAGGCAAGGCTGTTTCAGGTTTTTAAATTTGATCTTGACATTTCCCCCACCTTGCATAATTGCCTCCCTTCTAGCCTGTTAGGGTAACGGAAATTCCCACTCATTTGGTCTAAGGCTGTGGGTCTCCGGAATGCCAGTTGGATTTTCTAGGAGTAATAGCATGTTAATCCAATGATACTCACTAACCTCAGAGTAGATTGCACTAGGTTAGCTAGGTGTTACCTTGGAAAATCCAGTGTTTTGCCCTGAGGAAATAGGACACAGAAGAAGCTGAACGGGAGGAAAGATCTGGAGTCTGGGGCAAAGTGCAGACTGTGGGCAACCAAGGGCACTGGGGGGCAGAAGAGAACTGCCAGTGACCAGTTCAGTCACCCACTCACTCTTTCTGCCAGGAGCGTTTCAGCTGGGCCTTCCAGTTAGTCCTCTGCAGCCTTTAGGTCCTACACAGTTTGTTCGAAGGTTGTGTTCTGAAAGTTGCTCCTTTTGTGGTGAAACTTGGGAGGATGGCTTTGGCCGCAGGGTTCTCGGCAGCCTCGGTGGTACTACCTCCCCTTTAGGCTCCTCTCCTCGTTTCTCACCCTGAAAAAAGGGAAAAACACTATTCCAGTTGTTGAGGTTCAGTTAAGCCGTGACTGCTTTGGGGAGCTCAGGCTGATATAACCCAGTAAGACATCCCCCCCCCACTTCTAATGATGACTGAGTCACCTAGAACAACCGCTACATAAGCCTTGTCCTCATTTCACGGGAAATCCTGAGACTATGCTCGGATAAGAATTACTGAGGAGTGATCTCTGACTTTGTTTTGTTTTAATCGTTTGTGCTGACTGGGACTCTTAAAAAGCAGATTCCATTGAATGTTTTCAGAGACTTTAAAAAAAATTAAAATTTTTTGAGTTACATTGACATTCAACATTGTATTAGTTACAGGTATATAGCATAGTGGTTATGTATATAACTTACAAAGGGATTCCCCCCAATAAGTCTTGCATCCACCTGACACCATAAATAGTTATTACTATATTATTGATGGTATTCCCTAAGCTGTACTTTACATCCCGGAAATATCTTGTTGCTGCCAATTTGTACGTAGCGACATTTTCCTGGCTATCAGATCAAACCAGAGCCCAAGGCCTGCTTCCCGCTTTAACTTTATTCAGCACGTAGGCTTGCCTCCCTTTGTGACAGGAGCACCATGCATCACATATCCAACTGTAAAGCCAGGAGGCAAGCAGTTTCATTTTGTAGTCCCTTTCAGGTCTGTAAAGCCAGTAGCCATGGCCACTATCATAGCCGCCTGGCCTGTGCAGGTTCGCATTTGATTCAGACAGATGGTAATGAAACAACGGAGCCAAGAACTGGTGGGCCATTACCTTTAATCCTAGCTTGCACCTGGCAGGCAAGAAAAAAACACAGTGAGAAAACACTTCCCTTTCCATTCAGGGCTCCCAAAGCCACTGACTTATCCGAGTTTTCTAGAATCAAAGGTTTGTACCTCACCAGCCTTCTTCACCTCTGTTCCCCATCTCCTTCTCTCTACACAAACTCTACACAAACTGGCTTCTCCTTCAGTACTCCGCCATCTTGGCTGCTTCTCCTCTCCTCCACATGGCCTTTCTCTGCTCTCCTATTGCATGGGCTCATCTGCCTCATTTTTTAGTACAGAAATCAAAACCTTTAATCCAATATACTAACAAGAAAGTCTTTGATACAAAGTCACTTATCTGAGGCATAATGGGATCCCTCATGAGAGTGCACCAATCCACATCATGCAACAGTCAAGGGTGTGGGGAAAAGCTTAGTCTTAAAACTAAGCCTTAGGCTATAATGACCCTGCCTGCTTGCAGCCTGTCCCTCACACCCAATGCAAACTATAAGCGAGCAAACATATATATCATATTTACAAACTTATTTGACCAACAAGATCCTAGGGCTTTGCTGCAGGTTGGGTTCCTCTGTCCTTCCCCAGCAGGAGACCATTTCATTTTGAATCTAAAGTAAACAGATGTCTACTTGCAACGCCCTGCAACTGGACAGTGCTGCCAGCTGGGGTGATGGAACTGAAGGGCAGGGGCAGGGCTAAGTTCAGGTCTAGCTGGTTATTAGACTTCAGCCCTGCCCTGGCTTTACTTGGCAAATGGGTAGGGAATGGAGGGGCGACTGTTTCTGCAGCCAGTATCCTCAGCCTGTGTTGGGTGTGCGTTTGGAAGGTGAGTTAGTTCTGTGGTCTGTGGAGGGGACCCAGTGGAGAGGGCCCGGTGGAGAGCAAGATGGAGAAGAGGATATTCTGTGACTATGCAGGAGGCTAAGTAGCTTGGCATGGTGCTGGCAGGTTGTGGGCATGTTATAAGAATACATTAATATAAAATATGGGCATTCAAAAATAATAATAGAAGGAGATGGTTAGAGAAGTTTGAAGACACTTTGAATGAGTCATTTAGTGGCTCCTGGTACTATTGTATTTATATCCAAAAGTCCTGTGGGCACTTTTTCGAAATAACAAAGAAGTCCCCTGTTAACTCTGGGAGGAGACTGATTAATAGTGTTAAAGTTAGGGGTTACTGCAAGTGGCCTACAAGTTTCTTGCTTAACTCTAAGATTCTCTAAATTATTACAGACTTGTAAAGTGGAACTTCCTAAGTACCTTTGCAGGTAATTCTGCAAAGTGACACCTCTCACAATTGCCACCACTCTTCCTTGGGAATGGCTCTCTTTGGGGCCTAGAGTCACTTCAGGAATGAACATATATGGGTTCTCCATGGCAAATCTTTTTGAGAAGCTGTAGGCAATTTGGCTGAAGTCTTCAAGCACTGTTACTGGATGGGACCCTTACATGCTAATAAGGGTCAGGTAGACTGTTATTGCCCGGATTAATTCTCCCTCCAGGGGGAATCTTCTTTACTTAAAGCAGAATGGTTCATAGTTTGTGAGAAGAAGCATGTTATTTAAGTCTTACAGAAGGAAAAGGTCACTGAAATGAATTTCTAGATTCTTCTTAGAATCAAAAATCTTGCTTATGACAGTGGTTGAATTCATACAGATTGGGTAAAGTAGGTTTTCAATAGAAATATTTTATTAAATGCAAAGAAGGAGATAACTCCAAATCCAAAAGCTTTCTTGCCTGTTATGTTACCCTCCTCAGAGACTATCTATCTTAACATCCAAACTTCAGATGCTTAAGAATAACAGGAGCCATTTAGACTTTTTCTCTACTATTACTGTAGGTATTGAATCCTTAGAGAATCACTTTGAGGTGAATTTTATTGACTCTGTTTTACAGATGAAGCTTAGAAAAGTATCTTGTCCAAAATGTGGCAGCAGAGAAGCAATAGAATGTTTGTTCCACTCCCCTAGGTCTCTCTAATATTCCTTTGGCTCCAACCATTCTACCTACTTCCTTCCACCATCTCTTGCTGTCACCAGGATGAATCTTTTCTCTTAGGCAAACTTCTTGCCAGCTGTCATGATACACCCAGACTTCTGTGTTTTCAGACATTGTACCTTCCTCTTGCTCTTGCAGAAGAAAAACAGCTTCTCACCAACTGCTTTGTGATCCTTGCTCCCTGGGACTTAGTTTTCCCATCTGTGAAAGGGGATGCTTGCCAGAAATCATCTTGCTTGTTATTCCACTTTTCCCACTTCAGCCATAGGTGACTCCTTGCCAGGCACCGGGAGCCCAGCCTCTGATATACCTGTAGGGCAGAAAGTACACAAGGAGCCCACAGCTTTTGTTCCTTATTCTTTTTTTTGTTGTTGTTCCTTATTCTTAAACTCTTAATGTCTTATTATTGCTTCCCCAAGCTTATTGCCAACATTTCTGGCCAGAGCTACCAGACTTCTGTTGCTTTATCTCTCTTTTAGTCCCTGAATCTCCTATGCTCCAGTTAGTAGCTGAGACCTTGGGCAAATATGTCACTTTTCTGAGCCTCAGTTTTCTCATCTCTAGAAAATGGGTTGATAATATCTACCTTGTAAGGATTAGTTGTGATGATTATATCAATTAATATCTTATAGGAAAACGCTTGGCAAATCATAGCCACTTGATTCATCTGAGTTTTCCTCTTTTCTTATTCTGGCCTTAGAAACAGCAATCTTTTAAACAGCAGAGATCAGTAACCTCTGAAACCTAGTCTGCCCACACGTCTGAACCCCTTTCACATTTCTGCCCCCAAACCCCCATGTGTCCTCACTCTACAAGGCCTCTAGTCCCAGACCCTCAATCCTTTTGAGGTCACTGGTTTTGGGGCCAGATCTCTCTTCCTGTTTCAACCTTTACTGCTTCCCTGTGTCTTCTAGGCTGGCCTCCGTGCTAGTACCACTACGCCCTTCCTGCTGCCATAGCCAGGTGCTGAACATAGTAATACCTGTTTTGCATACCTCGGGGATTACTGTAAGGATCAAAGGGGTTGATTTATATAATAAAAGTACTTTGTAAAGGTGCATCCACATGCATTATGATGATTATTATCACACCTGCACTAGCTTCAGATGATTAATAATATCCAGAGAGCCTGGACCTTCTCAGTATAGTCTTATCTCTCTTGGACTTCTCCATACTGGCTGAGCAGTCTGACAGTTTAAGCAATGAAAGAACTTGCTGGTAGGCAGCAGTGTTGGGGGTGGAGAACGCCTGAGTAATGAATTAACTTCTTTAGGGTCCCAGTGGGAAATCGGGTACCCTGGAAAGTGTTAATTTACCTCACTTGAATGAATGCTTTAGACCCAGCAAGCATTTCATTTGCCCAGGCAGCCCATTGTGATGATGACATTAAATAATCATTATCATTACATGGCAATCCTGTCAACTTGGGGATTTAGAAAGTGTTTCTCTAGTCACGTACATATAAGCAACTAAGATGCACAGAATATTCATCTAGAGGAAAGTATTTGTGAAGACAACATTTGTTTGTAATTGTCAGCATTTGGCAACGGCAGGAAATAAAAGAATGAAATGAACCACAGCTTTGGATTCCTTCCAGTGTTTTTTCCAATTCCAAATCTTCAAGACCAGGGAGGGAAGCCTTCCTGTCATGGCAGTGAGCTCTAGGGAGGGGAATAAGAGCCTGCAACTCACACCCCCCCTCATCTAGGAAGTCATTTCAAAGGGAGCTGCCTCCAGGGAACAGCAATAGCCCATTGGCCAATATTTATTTATAGTCTTAAACCCTGTAAACTTGTCTTCTTTTTAAAACTTAAGAGCAAAAAGTATTTTGGTTCTTGTTTGTTTGCACCACCTCCAGGCACTCATATCTGTTTTCTTTATTTCTAGGCTGGTTGCTCAACATCTTTGGTCCTGATGGGACTGGTTTCATTCCTTGGCTCTTCCTTATTATTAATGTTCTTATTATTGGTTAGTTCTTCTGTGTTTGCAGTGTCCTTGACAATCTTTTCTTTATTAGCTGTTCTTTACAACAGCGCTGTAAGGTGGATCAGGCTTACTGAATATTTATCCAACAAATTGTCCAACATTTTCTTTTGTTGGCTTTTGTTAGGATTTATTACAACCATTTTTTTCTCTCTCTCTGAGTCGCCTTTCTGCAAGAACCCTATTTCATGCTTGTTCTTGTGGGGCTGCCTGAGCCAGGGGGTTGTGTCATCTGCTTTCAATTTGTGTCTGGATTCTTCCTCCTCTGCCTGGCTTTCTTAGCCTCCTTAAAATTATTGTTGCCTCTCCTATTCATGCAAATGGTGCTTAATTAATCTAAGGTAGGTTTGAGTAGAGGGCTTGATTTTTCTTTTAACACTTAGGCACATTTCTAAGTGGCCACTCACTATCAGTTTTTTTAACAGGATTTGTTACCAAATAATTAGTCATTACAGGTAGTCCCTGGGTTATGAAAGACATAAGTTCTATAGGTTTGTTCTTAAGTTGAATTTGTACATAACAGGTGCATTTACCTATTAAATGCAACTTAGATGTTTCTCTTAACAGAGTCCTCATTTTTATATTTCTGTGCATATAATATTCTGCACTTAAACATTTTAAAATACAACTTTAATCAAGCGTGGATAATACGGAAGATGATGGACTTGTTGGAGAGAATGGTGTTAGAGAGTCAGGGTTTGATTCTGCTGCTGGAGTCAGTTTCTTGAAGGAGGCATCAAGGGAGGCTTGTACAGAGCTTTTCTTTTTCTCGTAAATGGCCCTATAGCATCTGAGGCCTTCAGGAACTGTACGGTAAACTTTGGTGAACCTCTCTGTATCAGGACCTTGCTCATCTAACTGCCATTCCTGCTTCAGTGAGACAAAAAGCATCAGCTAACTCTTTTGTAGAAAAGTTTTTTGGTTTTGGAGTTTCCAGGTCCCTGGTTTCTTCCCTAAATACTATCATTTGCTGCTCTAGTTCCATATGGTCTTCATTGGTTAGTTATTTGCCAAGGGAGTCAGTAACTATGATACCATTTGCATTGATGTCCAACTGCAGTTGGATACCAATAGCTCTTATGGCATTGTTCGTAAGTATAAATTGTACGTAGATTGGATGTTTGTAACTCGGAGACTTACCATACTAATATTTTGTGGTGGTCATTGCTGTGGTTGTGTGTCAATTTGCTCTATGGTGAATCACTGGATTGTCATGCTCTATGAAGAGAGATGTTTTGGGGATGGCTGGGGATCTGTCCTTAACAAAAAAAGGATGTCAATTCTGATCAACCAAGAAATGACCAAGTCTTCTTAGACCACCATTATCACTTCTGCTGCCATCTCTTCCACCATAAGAGCTGCTATACCCAGTCTTGCACCACCATCAAAACTATTTCATTATGTTTCTATCCATGCACATTTAGCAAGATATTCTGATGACTAGGGATTTATAAGTGAACAGATTGCCCCTGAATTTCATTTTAAATTGAATACATGTCTGTTACCCTTTTTATATCACTACACCTTTATATTTCTCTATTACACTTACATCACATTATTGTCGGCTTGTCTTTCTTATCTACTGGACTCGGGATTTCTTGAGGGCAGAGACCATTTCTTATTCTTCATCCACCAAGTACTGTGTTAGGCACCAGGAAAACCTGTTAGGAGGTTAATAGTTGTTAAATGTTTGTTAAAATGCTTTGATGAAATGAGAAATTGCTTTTGTAAACTATAAAATATTTTATAAACTAGTGAGGACTGTTCAAATACAGTGTGTCCGTAAAGTCATAGACCTGTGACCGGTCAAAAGTGCACCATGACTTTATGGACACACTGTAGAACTTCTTTTTATTGTAAGTGCATTACTTTGTCAATACAGCAATGAAGAATAAATTTGGATCCTATGAAGATGGACAAGAAATTCTTGCCCACTTTATAGAGCAAGAATGATGGCAATTTGACTGAATTTTCAAAAGGTTAAAAAGATCAGTCATATTATTATTATTATTATTTTCT
Source organism: Rhynchonycteris naso (assembly GCA_037038555.1). Taxonomy (NCBI): domain Eukaryota; kingdom Metazoa; phylum Chordata; class Mammalia; order Chiroptera; family Emballonuridae; genus Rhynchonycteris; species Rhynchonycteris naso. The sequence continues at coordinate 235,651,796 of CM072995.1, forward strand.
TCTTTTCTGATTCCATGCTTTCGGCACAGTCATTCACATGAAGAGCAACCCTGTTTCCTAAGCTGGGGTTTAGTATCAGCTCACCACTCGACTGCACTAGCCAACGGAAAAATATGGAACATTTCCTGAATTTGTGTGTCATCCTTGTGCAGGGGCCCTGCTCATTCCTCTGTATTGTTCCAGTTTTAGTTTCTGTGCTGCCGAGGTGAGCACCAGCCATATTATTTTGACTGGTTTCTGATATAGGACCTTGTTAGTTACCTGTGGCCATTGAGAGAGCCCAGGATTGTGTGGAAAGTTAACCTCTGAATGTGTTTAAAATCCATCTAAAAAAAACTCTGCTGCACAGGTATGTATTTTAGAAAATGTTCTAAGTAAAGTTGTACTTACATGGGTTCTAGGTGTAGGTGATTCTGGAAAGCTATGAGTTATTCTGGAAAGTTATGAGTAAATCTGTACCAGATTTAAGCCAAAGCAATCAATGTTGTTACCAGTTTGAAAATGGTTCAGTGTTCCAACCCTTCCTTCCACCCCCGCCATGGAACTTGTTTTAGAGGCTGTGAAGAGGGGAGAAAAGTGGTTCTTCCATCTACTAGCTCATGACATACTTCCTTTTTCTTTCCTATTTATTTATTTATTATTTATTTATTTTATTGTTTTGAGAGAACAACAGGAAAAGAGAGAGAGAGTGTGTGAGAAGCATCAGCTCATAGTTGCTTTCACTTTAGTTGTGCATTGAGCTTCTCGTACATGCCTTGACTAGGGACACTGGCTCGCTTGTACAAGAGGACACAAGCGAGCCAGTGTCCCCTTGTACAAGCCAGTGACCTTGGGCTTTTCACACCAGCTACCTTTGGGCTCAAGCTGGAGAGCTTTGTGATTGTGCAGACGATGTCCTTGATTCTCTTGTTCAAGCCAGTGACCTCGTGCTGATGAGCTGTGCTCAGAGCTGGTGACCTCAGGGCATCGAACCAGCAACTCCAGCATTTGGGGTTTTATCTACTATACCACCAGTGGTCAAGCACTTCTTCTTCTTAAGAGAAATAAAAAAGACCTCTTAGTTATTTCTAAAAACAAACATTACAACTAGTGATTAAGAAGTAAGTTCTACTTTTGAGTCTGGCACATTTTAAATACTTAATAAATATGGGCTGAGTGAATAAATGAATGAATTTAGTCTCCTTATCCTAGCTATCCAGAGTGTTTAACAACTGCATGTAAAAAAGGCCCAGGAATGACTTTACTGGCTTTTACTTGAGGGGAACCTGGGGTCAGTCAGCAATAAGGGAAGAACTCAGTGTGGGCCAAGTCTAATTATAGGAAGTAGCTTTTGATAAAAACTCAGTTCTCTTATCAATATTTCTTCAATTCTCTCTGCAGCTCTGGCAAATTCTTTGAAAAGCAAATGTGCTATATAGGCAGAAGCTGAGTCAGAAAGTCAGAATGCGAGTCCTACCCCCAGGTGGGTAGCAGGACATCTCAAATCCACCCCTTGGGAGATTTTGGCGATGGATTTCCAAAAGGTTGACAGTTTTGTTTTTTTTTTTAACCAAAGGAGAGAGAAAAGAGCACCGAGTGTAGTTGTAGCACTTTAGTTGTTCATTGATTGCTTTTTCATATGTGCCTTGACTGGGAGGGCTATAGCCGAGCCAGTGAGCCCTTGCTCAAGCCAGTGACCGTGGGCTCAAGTCAGCAACCATGGGGTCATATTAATGATTACACACTCAAACTGGTGACCCAGCACTTAAGCTGGTGACCTCAGGGTTTTGAACCTGGGTCCTCAGTGTCCTAGATTAATGCTCTATCAACTGTGCCACTGCCTGGTCAAGCCTAACAACACTTAAAAAAATTATTTTTATTTAAACAATTAAATTTAACAGGGTAACATTGGTCAACTAGAGTACATAGATTTTGGACAAATATCTCCACATCATTTGGACAGTTGATTATGTTGTATACCCATCACCCAAAGTTAAATCATCCTCTGTCACCTTATACTTGTCCCTCCTTATGTACCTCCCTCTCCCTCTACCCCCTCGTCCTGGTAACCACTGCACTCTTATCTATGTCCATGAGTCTCAATTTTGTGTCCCACCTATGTATGGGATAATACTGTTCTTAGTTATTTTCTGATTTATTTATTTCACTCAGTATAATGTTATCAAGGTCCATCCATGTTGTCGTAAATGATCCGATGTCATCATTTCTTGTGGCTGAGTAGTATTCCATAGTACATATGTACCACATCTTCTTTATCCAATTCTCTATTGAAGGGCATTTTGGTTGTTTCCATGTCTTGGCCACTGTGAACAATTCTGCAATGACTGTGGGTGTGCATGTGTTTTCATGTACCAATGTTTTTGAGTTTTGGGGGTATATACACAGTAGAGGGATTGCTGGGTTATATGGTAGTTCTAGTCTTAATGTTTTGAGGAACCACCATACTTTCTTCCCTAATGGTTGTACTACTTTTTATTCCCACCAGCAGTGAATGAGGATTCCTTTTGCTCCACAGTCTCTTCAACAATTGTTATTACCTGTCTTGTTGATAATAGCTAACTAACAGGTGTGAGGTGGTATCTCATTGTAGTTTTGATTTGCATTTCTCTAATAGCTAGTGAAGATGAGCATCTTTTCATACATATTTTGGCCATTTGTATTTCTTTCTGGGAGAAGTGTCTGTTCATGTCCTCTTCCCATTTTTTTAATTGTATTGTTTGCTTGTTTGTTGCTGAGTTTTGTGAGTTCTTTATATATTTTGGATATTAGCCCCTTATCTGAGCTGTTGTTTGAAAAATATCATCTCCCATTTAGTTGGCTGTCTGTTTTGTTGTTAGTTTCTCTTGCTGTGCAGAAGCTTCTTAGTCTGATGTAGTCCCATTCATTTATCTTTGCCTTCACTTCCCTTGCCTTTGGGGTCAAATTCATAAAATGTTCTGTATGGCCAAGGTCCATGACTTTAATACCTATGTTTTCTCCCATGTAATTTATTGTTTCAGATGTTATATTTAGGTCTTTGATCCATTTTGAATTAATTTTTGTGCAAGGAGACAAACTATAGTCAAGTTTCAGTCTATAGTCAAGTTTCATTCTTTTGTATGGGGCTTTCCAATTTTTCCAGCACCATTTATTGAAGAGGATTTTTTTCTCCATTGTGTCTTTTTGTTTTCTTTATCAAAGATGATTTGACCATATATATGTGATTTTATTTCTGGGCTTTCAATTCTGTACCATTGGTCTGTATGTCTGTTTTTCTGCCAATACCACACTGTTTTGATTATCGTGGCTCTGTAGTATAATTTGAAGCCAGGTATTGTAATGCCTCCAGATCTGTTTTTTTTTTTCTTAGAATTACTTTGGTTATTCAGGTTTTTTTATGGTTCCATATAAATTTGATGATTTTTTGTTCCATTTCTTTAAAAATTGACATTGGAATTTTGATGAGAATTTCATTAAATTTTATATTGCTTTGGATAATATGATCATTTTAACTATATTTATTCTTCCTATCCAAGAACAAGGAATATTTTTGCATTTCACTGTGTCCTTTTTGATTTCTTAATTTCTTTTTATTTTATTCATTTTAGAGAGGAGACACAGAGTGAGAGAGAGAGAGAGAGAGAGAAAGAGAGAAAGTGGGGAGGAGCTGGAAGCATCAACTCCCATATGCGCCTTGACCAGAGCAGTGCAGGGTTTTGAACTGGCGACCCCAGTGTTCCCAGGTCGACGCTTTATCCACTGCGCCACCACAGGTCAGGCTTGATTTCTTTTAATAATGCTTTGTAGTTTTCAGTATATACAATAGATCCTTTACATTCTTTGTTATGTTTATTCCTAGGTATTTTATATATTTTTTTGTTGCAACTGTAAAAGGGATTATTATTTGAGTTCATTTTTCAAAGTTTCATTTTTGGCATATAAGAAAAAAATAAATTTCTGTATATTAATTTTGTATCCTGCAACCTTACTGTATTGGTTTATTGTTTCTAATAGCCTTTCTGTGGAGTCTTTGGGGTTTTCTATATACAGGATTATGTCACCTGCAAAAAGTGAAACCTTTACTTCTTCTTTCCCAATATAAGTGTCTTTTATTTCTTTCTCTTTTCTGATTGCTCTGGCTAGAACTTCCAGCCCTATGTTGAATAGGAGTGGAGAGATTGGGCTGCCTTGTTTTGTTCCTGATTTTAGAGGAAAAGTTTTCAGTTTTTTACCATTTAGTATGATGTTAGCTGATGGTTTGTCATAAATGGCCTTTATTATGTTGAGATATTTTCCTTCTATACCCATTTTGTAGAGTGTTTTAAACATAAAAGGATGTTGTATTTAAGCAAATGCCTTTTCTTCATCTATTGATAGGATCATATGGTTTTTGTTCTTTGTTTTGTTGATATGGTGTATTACATTAATTGTTTTACATATGTTGAACCATCCTTCTGCTTCTGGGATGAATCCCACTTGATCATGATGTATTATCTTTTTAATGTGTTGTTGTATTTGATTTGCTAGTATTTTGTTCAGGATTTTTGCATCTGTATTTATTTGAGATACTGGTCTGTAGTTTTCCTTTTCTGTGTTGTCCTTGACAGATTGTGATATGAGGATTATGTTGGCCTTATCAAATGTGTTTGTAAGTATTGTTTCTTCTTCAATTTTTTGTAAGACTGAGAAGAATAGAAACCAAATCTTTGAATGTTTGGTAGAATTCACTAGTATAGCTGTCTGGCCCTGGACTTTTATTTTTTGGGAGGTTTTTGATAGTTGTTTCTATTTCCTCCCTGCTTATGGGTCTGTTTAGGCTATCTACTTCTTCATGACTCAGTCTAGGAAGATTGTATTGTTCTAAGAATTTATCCATTTCTTCTAGATTGCTAAATTTGGTGGCATATAGTTTTTCATAGTATTCTACAATAATCCATTGTATATCTATGATATCTGTGGTAATTTCTTCTCTTTCATTTCCGATTTTGTTTATATGAGTTCTTTCTCTTTTCTGTTTAGTGAGTCTTACCAAGGGTTTGTCAATTTTGTTCATCTTTTCAAAGAACCAGTTCTTTGTTGTATTAATTTTTTTCTATAGTTTTCTGTTCTCTATTTCATTTATTTCTACACTAACTTTTATTATTTCCTTTCTTCTGCTGGTTTTGGGTTGCCTTTGTTCTTCTTTTTCTAGTTCCTTAAGATGTGATATTAAGTTGTTTACTTGGGTTCTCTCTTATTTTTTTTTAATATATATTTTATTATTATTAATTCTAATGGGGTGACACCAATAAATCAGGGTACATATGTACAATGAAAACATCTCCAGGTTATCTTATCATTCAATTGTGTTGCATACCCATCACCAAAAGTGAAATTGTCCTCTGTCACCTTCTATCTGGTTTTCCCTGTGTCCCTCCCCTCCTCCCTATCCCACTCTTCCCTCCCTCCCCCCATCCCATAACCACCACTCTCTTGTCCATGTCTCATATTCTCACTTTTATGTCCCACCTATGTATGTAATCATGCTGTTCTCAGTTTTTCTTTTTTTCTGATTTACTTATTTCACTCCGTATAATGTTATCAAGGTACATCCATTTTGTTATAAATGATCCGATGTCATCGTTTCTTATGGCTGAGTAGTATTCCATAGTATATATGTACCATACCTTTTTAATCCACTCGTCTTCTGACGGACACTTGGGCTGTTTCCAGATCTTCGCTATTGTGAACAATGCTGCCACGAACATGGGGGCACATTTCTTCTTTTCGAACAGTGCTATGGTGTTCTTAGGGTATATTCGTAAAAGTGGGATAGCTGGGTCAAAAGGCAGTTCGATTTTTAATTTTCTGAGGAATCTCCAAACTGTTTTCCACAGTGGCTGCACCAGTCTGCATTCCCACCAGCAGTGCAGAAGGGTTCCCTTTTCTCCACATCCTTGCCAGCACTTATTCTGTGTTGTTTTGCTGATGAGTGCCATTCTGACTGGTGTGAGGTGATATCTCATTGTGGTTTTAGTTTGCATTTCTCTAATGATTAGTGATGTTGAGCATTTTTTCATATGCCTATTGGCCATCTGTATGTCCTCTTTGGAGAAATTTCTATTCATTTCTTTTGCCCATTTTTTGATTGGGTTGTTTGTCTTCCTGGTGTTGAGTTTTATAAATTCTTTATAAATTTTGGTTATTAACCCCTTATCAGATGTGCTGTCGAATATGTTCTCCCATTGTGTGGTTTGTCTTTTTATTCTGTTCCTATTGTCTTTAGCTGTGCAAAAACTTTTTAGTTTGATATAGTCCCATTTGTTTATCTTGCCTTTTATTTCAGTTGCCCGTGGAGATAAATCGGCAAATATACTGCTGCTACAGATGTCGGAGAGCTTGCTGCCTATGTTTTCTTCTAAGATGCTTATGGTTTCACGGCTTACATTTAAGTCTTTTATCCATTTTGAGTTTGTTTTTGTGAATGGTGTAAGTTGATGGTCTAGTTTCATTTTTTTGCAGGTAGATGTCCAATTTTCCCAACACCATTTGAAAAAAAGGCTGTCTTTACTCCATTGTATGTTCTTTCCTCCTTTGTCAAATATCAGTTGTCCATAAAGCTGTGGGTTTATTTCTGGGTCCTCTGTTCTGTTCCATTGATCTATGTGCCTGTTCTTTGCCAGTACCAGGCTGTCTTGAGTATAATGGCCTTATAGTAAACCTTGATATCTGGAAGAGTGATACCTCCTGCTTTATTTTTTCTTTTTAAGATTGCTGAGGCTATTTGTATTCTTTTTTGGTTCCATATAAATTTTTGGAATATGTGTTCTATATCTTTGAAGTATGTCATTGGTATTTTAATTGGTATTGCATTGAATTTATAAATTGCTTTGGGTAATATAGACATTTTAATGATGTTTATTCTTCCTAGCTATGAGCACGGTGTGTGCTTCCACTTGTTTGTATCTTCCTTGATTTCTTTTATCAATGTTCTATAATTTTTCGAGTACAAGTCCTTAACCTCCTTGGTTAAATTTACTCCTAGGTACTTTATTTTTTTGGCTGCAATAGTGAAGGGGATTGTTTCCTTAATTTCTTTTGCTGATATTTCATTGTTGGTGTATAGAAATGCCTCTGATTTCTGAGTATTAATTTTATATCCTGCCACCTTGCTGAATTCATTTATAAGGTCCAGTAGTTTTTTGACTGAGACTTTAGGGTTTTCAATATACAATATCATATCATCTGCAAATAGTGACGGTTTTACTTCTTCTTTTCCAATTTGTATGCCTTTTATTTCTTCTTCTTGTCTGATTGCTGTAGCTAGGACTTCCAGAACTATGTTGAATAAGAGTGGTGAAAGTGGGCAACCCTGCCTGGTTCCTGATCTTAAGGGGATTGCTTTTAATCTTTGTCCATTTAGTATGATGTTTGCTGTCGGTTTATCGTAGATGGCCTTTATCATGTTAAGGAATGATCCCTGTATTCCCACTTTACTGAGAGTTTTGAGCATGAATGGGTGCTGGATTTTATCAAATGCCTTTTCTGCATCTATTGAAATTATCATGTGATTTTTGTCCTTCCTTTTGTTTATGTGATGAATCACATTGATTGATTTGCCAATATTGAACCAGCCTTGCCTCTCCAGAATAAATCCCACTTGATCGTGGTGTATGATTTTTTTCATATATTGCTGGATCCGGTTGGCTAATATTTTGTTGAGAATTTTAGCGTCTAAATTCATCAGGGATATAGGCCTATAATTTTCTTTCTTTGTGTTGTCTTTGCCCGGTTTTGGGATCAGAATTATGCTTGCCTCATAAAAGGAGTTTGGAAGTCTTCCTTCCTCTTGAATTTTTTGAAATAGCTTGAGGAGGATAGGAGTTAGTTCTTCTTTGAATTTTTGATAGAATTCACTTGTGAAGCCATCAGGCCCAGGACTTTTCTTTTTTGGGAGTTTTTTGATAACTGTTTCGATCTCATTTGTTGTAATTGGTCTGTTTAGGTGTTCTGATTCTTCCAGATTGATTTTTGGAAGGTTATATGATTCAAGAAATTTGTCCATTTCACCAAGATTGTCTAATTTTTTGGCATATAGTTCTTCATAGTATTTTCTTACAATGCTTTGTATTTCTGTTGTGTCAGTTGTTATTTCTCCACTGTCCTTTCTAATTTTATTTATTTGAGTCCTCTCTCTTTTTTTCTTTGTGAGTCTATTTAAAGGTTCATCAATCTTGTTTACCTTTTCAAAGAACCAGCTTCTGGTTTCATTGATCCTCTGTATTGTTTCCTTAGCCTCTATGTCATTTATTTCTGCTCTGATCTTTATTATTTCCTTCCTTCTACTTGTCCTGGGTATTATTTGCTGTTGCATTTCTAGTTCTTTTAGATGCAGGGTCAGGTTGCTTATTTGAGCTTTTTCTAGCTTCTTATGATATGCCTGTAGTGCAATGAACTTCCCTCTCAGTACTGCTTTTGCTGTGTCCCATAAATTTTGAGTTGATGTATGCTCATTATCATTTGTTTCTAGAAACTTTTTTATTTCTTCTTTGATCTCATTGTTAATCCATTCATTATTTAATATCATGCTATTTAGTTTCCAAGTGTTTTTGTATTTTTCAGTTTTTCTTTTGTGGTTAATTTCTAGTTTCATGGCATTGTGATCAGAGAAAATGCTTGATATGATTTTAATCTTCTTAAATTTATTGAGACCATTTTTGTGTCCTAACATGTGGTCTATCCTAGAAAACGTACCATGAGCGCTTGAGAAGAATGTATATTCTATTGCTTTAGGGTGAAAAGTTCTGAAGATATCTATTAAATCAAGTTGACCTAGTGTCTCCTTTAAGTCTGCTGTTTCTTTATTTTCTTTCTTGAGGATCTATCCAGTGTTGTTAGAGGGGTATTGAAATCCCCTACTATGATAGTATTGCTGTTAATCTCGCCCTTTATATCCATCAAAGTCTGCTTTATGTATGTCGGGGCTCCTATATTTGGTGCATAGATATTTATAATAGTTATATCTTTCTGTTGAATTGTTCCCTTTATCATTATGTAGTGACTTTTTTTATCTCTTACTACAGCCTTTGTTTTAAAGTCCATTTTGTCAGATATAAGTATTGCTACCCCTGCTTTTTTTTCATTTTTATTTGCATGAAATATTTTTTTCCATCCTTTTACCTTCAGTCTATGTGCATCTTTTGTTTCAAGGTGTGTCTCTTTTAGACAGTATATGTATGGGTCCTGTTTCTTTATCCATGCAGCTACCCTATGTCTTTTGATTGGATCATTTAATCCATTTACATTTAAGGTTATTATTGATATGTAGTTGTTTATTGCCATTTTATTATTTAAAGCTGTATTCTTCTTTTGCTCTATTCTTTCCTCCCTTTAACCTGTTCACTAGAGGCCCCTTAGTATCTCTTGCAGAATTGGTTTGGTTTCTATGAATTCCTTCAGGCTTTCTTTTTCTGGGAAGCTCTTTATTTCTCCTTCAATTTTAAACGTTAGCCTTGCTGGATAGAGTAGTCTTGGTTGTAGGTTCTTGTTCTGCATTACTTTGAATATATCTTGCCATTCCCTTCTGGCCTTAAGTGTTTCTGTTGAGAAGTCCGATGTCATCCTTATGGGAGCTCCTTTATAGGTGATAGCCTTTTTTTCCCTAGCAGCTTTTAAAATTTTTTCTTTATCCATTTGCTTTGGTATTTTAACTATGATGTGTCTTGGTGTAGATCTTTTTGGGTTTCTCTTTAATGGAGTTCTGTGTGCTTCTTGAACGTGTGGAATGTTTCCCAGCCTTAATTTAGGGAAGTTTTCTGCTATGATTTGATTGAACAAAGTTTCCAATTCCTGTCCTCTCTCCTCTTCTTCAGGAACCCCTATGATGTGAATGTTGTTTCTCTTCATGTTGTCACAGAGCTCCCTTAGAGTTTCCTCACATTTTTTGAGTCTCTTTTCCTTTTTCTTCTCTGCTTCTCTGCATTTGTTTATTGTGTCCTCTAACTCACTTATTCGATCCTCAGCGTGATTCATCCTGCTTTTAATTCCTTCCATTGTGGTCTTCAGTTCTGATACTGTATTTGTCATTTCTGTCTGATTCTTTTTTATTATTTCCATTTCTTTTTTTATACTTGTTATCTCTTTATTTAGGTGTTCATAATGACTATCCATTGTTGCTCTAATTTCTTTGAACATCCTAACTATCATTCTAAATTCTGCTTCTGGTAATTTGGTTATATCTGGTTCATTCAGGTCCTTCCCTGGGGATTTCTCTTGATTCATTTGGTTTGCATTCCTCTGCCTGCCCATTTTGTCTGTTTATAAGCAAGTTGTGGCCACTGGAGTCCAGTAGGTGTTGCCTTTGTGTTCTCTAGGTGTGGTCTGTCTGCAGGCCCCCTTCCCCCTCTGCCGTTACCTAGGGTGGTTGGGTATGAGCTTTGCCAGTGCCGGCCCACTGTGGCTTTTGCTGTGATTTCTGCCTCTCCTCCGCCGGGAGGGGCTGTCACTGAAGCCACAAGCCTTAGCACCAAGGGTAGAGGTGAGCACCTTTGCTCAGCTGCGGACCCAGCCTATTTCCGAACTTCCGCCCAGAACACGCAGTCAGAGCCTGCTCGCCACAGTTTCACGGGTTGGGCGGGGCTTTTGACGTGCTCTCAGCTGTAAGCCTTTGCCCGTCCGGAGATTTAGCGCTGCCCTCGAGGCCAGGGCCCTTCTGCGCAGGGTCGCAAACCCAGGTTTATTGGGCTGGGCGTGTTTGCTGGCTTCCGCTCAGCTGCGTACTTCCGCTCGTCCCAGACTCTACCCTGCCCCCGCGTTTAGAGCCTGCTCGTGCACGTATTAATGCAATCTGCGGTTTCTCCGGCTGGGCGGGGATAGTACCCTGAGCTCAGCTGCGAGCTTCCACTTGTCTCCGGGTCTACCCCGTTCTGCGCTCGGAGCCCACTCGCGCACATATACTGGCAAACCACGGTTTCTCCTGCGGGTGGGGGGGACTGGTAGCGTGAGCTCAGCTGCGAGCCCCTGCCCGTCCCTGGTCCTAGCTCGGTCCCCGCGGTTAGGGCCTGCTTGCGCAGGGTCGCAGAGCAGATTTCTGCCCGTTCCTGGCCTCCCGCTTTGTCCCCGTAAGTGGGATTAACGGCGGGCCCATAGCTTCCGGACCGCTTTCGCGCGTCCCCTCTGACCCTGCTGGGCTAGACCGAGCTCCCACTGGCTTAGCCTCTGCCCACGCCGACAGAACCGCGTTTCAGTGTCCTGTCGCCCCAAACCCTTCAGCAAAACTCAGCAGAGTAGGAAGGGACCTAATACTCCACACTGTAGGCCTGGGAGCTCCCTCACTTGTATCAGAGCTCACAACTGTCCAAATGCCTCTTCTAGGCTCTGGGACTGCAGGCTTGGGCTCACAACTGTCCAAATGCCTCTTCTAGGCTCTGGGACTGCAGGCTTGGGCTCCCTCTTCGCCAAACTTTCCTCCCGCCACGCGGGTCTCTCCGGGCTGCCGTTTGCTCCGGGGAGCTGGGCAGCCCTCTTCGTGTTTTCGCTATTCCTTCCAGTCTCCATGTAGCTTCTTCTGTGTTCCTTGGTTGAAGAGTCCACTTAGTTTAGTTCATAGTTGGTTTATCCAGATGATGGTTCTTTAAATTGAGTTATAATCCACTTTCCTTCTGGAGTTGGAAGTTGGTACGTCTGCCTATTCCGTCGCCATCTTGCTTCCTCCTCAAAACAAAATCTCAAACACCACCTCTTCGTCAAACTCCGGTGTCATCCTTCTCCGCCATGCCACCCGCCTCAGCACCTCTCTTGTTTTTTTATATAAGCTTGTAATAATACCAACTTTCCTCTTACTACTGCTTTCGCTACATCCCAGAGATTATAATATGTTGTGTTGTCATTTTTGTTTGTATATATCTTTTAATCTCTGCTTTTATTTCTTCTTTGACCCAGTCATTTTTTAGAAGTATGTTGTTTAATTTCCACATTTTTGTGGGTTTGTTTACTTCTTTTTTGCAGTTGAATTCTAGTTTCAAAGCCCTATGGTTAGAGAATATGCTTGGTATAATTTCTTTTTTTTTTTTAAATTTTTTTATTTTATTTTTTTATTTTATTCATTTTAGAGAGAAGACACAGAGTGAGAGAGAGAGAGAGAGAAAGAGAGAAAGGGGGAAGGAGCTGGAAGCCTCAACTCCCATATGTGCCTTGACCGAACCAGTGCAGGGTTTTGAACTGGCGACCTCAGTGTTCCCAGGTTGACACTTTATCCACTGCGCCACCACAGGTCAGGCCTGCTTGGTATAATTTCTATCCTTCTGAATATACCGATGTTAGTTTTGTGGCCCAGCATATGGTCTATTCTTGAGAATGTTCCCTCCACACTGGAGAAATATGTATACTCTTGTATTCTGGGAGGAAATGTTTTATAGATGTCTATTACATGCATGACCAACATATGGCCCGTGAGCAGGATCTGGCCCACGTAATGAGTTATGTGGCCTGTGATTAAATTTTTAACATTCTCCGCTACTTTAAAATCTCAGTTACTCAGAAGCGGAAGCATCTTTGATTATTGGAAATCGAGATATTTAAGAAGATAGTAATACACGGAAAAGAATTCCATGTGTGACTAATCTAGGGTTAACTTCTAATAATTGGTCAAATGGATTCACGATACTTTTTTATTTTTTAAAAAATTCCATTATAAAGATTTACAACTTTTGTACTCGTCTGTGCTCGATATGAACTGTTTGATGTTTAGCAGCGATGTGAAACCCACATTCTTTTAGGTGGAATTTGCCAGTGTGCATCCAAGGTCAAACAATTCGTTATTTTTGTGGTCAAGTGGTCTGAATCAAGTGGCAATAGCTGCAGTTTATAACTGAAAACGTGTCCAGGCTGTTTGTAAAACAAAATAATTGTTTCATTTGTGGTATAACCCCTTCAAGCTCATCTATTAATTAAATATTGTTTTGATTGATTGCGATATAGTTTGGATATTTATACGATATGTAATTATATTTTTATTAAAATATCTTTTTATTAAAATAATATATATTAAAATTTTCACTCACATTTATTCATAAACAAATTACATAATAAAATTTTGTTTACGTAAATGAATTGTTTTTGTATTTAACATTTTTTAATTTTAATATTTCACCCAGCTTGTGAATATAGTTTTATTTCTAATCTGGCCTGGGGGCAAAAACTGTTGGCCATGCCTGGTCTATTATGTCCATTTGTTCTAGTGTTTCATTTAAGGCCCATATTTCTTTATTGATTTTTGTTTTAATGAACGGTCTAAAGCCATCAATGGTCTATTGAGATCTCCAAGTATGATTGTATTTTTGTCAGTTTGTAGTTTTAGATTAGTTAGTAGATGTCTTCTATATTTTGGTGTTCTCTGGTTTGGTGCATATATATTAAGAACTGTTATGTCTTCTTGATATAGTGTCCCTTTTATCATTATGAAATGACCATCTTTGTCTCTGGTTACCTTTGTTGTCTTGTAGTCAGCATTGTCAGATATGAGTATGAATACATCTGCTTTTCTTTGGGTATTATTTGCTTGGAGAATTGTTTTCCAACCTTTCACTTTGAATCTATTTTTATCCTGGTAGCTTAGCTGTGTTTCTTGAAGGCAGCATACAGCTGGGTTTTGCTTCTTGATCCAATCTGCTACTCTGTACCTCTTTATCGGTGAGTTCAATCCATTTACATTTAGTGTAATTATTGACACTTAAGGATTTCCTATTGCCATTTTATATACTGTTTTTTATAGCTCTGAGTCCTGTTTGGTTCTTCTTTTTTGTTTTTCTGTCATTTGTTTTTGTTTGGTGGAATTCCATACTCCTATCCTCTGTTTCTTCTTTTTTTAAGCCATGTGTTTCAGTAGTGGCATTTTTAAAGGTGGTTGCCATTAGATTACTAAAAGAATAATTATCCTATTTATTAGAGTCCATTATTTCATGGATGCTTCTGCACTTCATCCTCCTTTGCTACTGCTGATCTTTATCCTCTCCCCTTTTATGTTATTGTTGTCACAGATTATACTTGTTTTTGTTGTGGTCATGTTAGAGCTTTTACTTGTAGTTTTATTTAGTTTTGTTCTTTGTATCTTGTTGGATAACCACTTTTATTATTTCCTGCAGTGGAGTTTTCTGGTGATAAATTTCCTCAGCTTTTCTATGTCTGTAAATGTTTTAATTTCCCCTTCATATTTGAAGGATAACTTTGATGGATATAGTATTCTTGGCTGGTAGTTCCTCTCTTTTAGTACTTTAAATGTTAGGGTCCACTCTCTTCTGGCTTATAGAGTTTCTGCTGAGAAATCTGATGATAGCCTAATGGGCCTTCCTTTATATGTTGTATTCTTCTTTTCCCTAGCTGCCTAGAGGATTATTTCTTTGTCATTGATATGTGATAATTTCATTATGATATGCCTTGAAGTAGATTTGTTTGGGTTGAGGTAACTTGTTGTTCTGTTTGCTTCTTGGATTCAAGGCTCTAACTCTTTCCACAGGTTTGGTAAGTTCTCATTGATTACTTATTTCAGTATTTTCTCCATTCTTTTTTCTTTCTCTTCTTCCTCTAATATAATATATCTATTATTCTTATATTGTTTTTGTAGATGAAGTCAGACAATTCTTGTTGGGCTTTTTCATTCTTTTTTTTAAAACTCATGAGTCTCTCTCTTCTCTCTGTAGTATCTCTAGTTACCTGTCTTCAGTGTCAGTAATTCTCTCCTCTATCTGGCCTGTTCTATTAGCTAAGCTTGTTATCTCATTTTTTCAGTTCATGTATTGAGTTTTTCATCTCTGTTTAGTTCTTTTTCATAGTTTCAATTCCTTGGTAAAGTACTCTTTTTGTTCCTAAAGTTGTTTTTTGAGCTCACTAAATGTTCTTTCTGTGTTTTCTTCTATCTTAATGAGAATTTTTAGAACTTCAATTTTGAATTCTCTATTATTTAGTTCCAAGGTTTCCATGTAATTGAGATATTTTCTGGAGATTTTTTTATCATCTATCTGAGCTATGTCTCTGTCTTGTATATCCATATTTTATTTCATTTTCCTTGATGGCATTTGAGAGTGGTATTGTTAATAACACTAACAAGAGATAACTAAAAAAAATAAAATAAAAATGAAAAGAAGTGAAAAAATTAATATTCTATAAATAATAATAAGTAGAATGAAAACTACAGATAATAAGAAGCAGACACTGAGGAAAAATAAAAAAGAGAGAAATAATGAAGTAATATAGAAGCAACACTTCACAAAAAGGAGTATGAGTCCAAAATATAATAACTTGATAAAAAGTGACATTCAAAAGTGAGAGGAAAAAAATACAGAAAAAAATAAAAAGGGGAAGGAGAAGAAAAGGGAAGAGAGAAAAAAGAAGCAAAAGAGAAAGTGTCAGAAATGAAACCCTTGCGAAAACCAAAAATCAAAAATATAACAGTTAAGGATAATGAAGTTCAAATGGGGAAAAAAGAGAAAGAAGAAAAATGAGAAAAAGTAAGAAAAAAGTGTTTTTCTCTAGTTTTGAGAGGTAACATTTCTTTTTCTGGCAGGAGGCTCTATACCAGGGGTGCTCAATACGTTGATCGTGATCTACTGGTGGATCGCGATGGAAGTGTGAGTAGATCGCATGACAATCAAAAGACATTTGTCTTTTGATTGGCATACAGGGTAGCCAATCTGACGTCTGAACTTTTGACACCCTATGCATGCGTGTTAAACCGCGCTAACGTGTTCAGTTACATTGCTGCGTAGTTAGCCTTCAATTTATTTAAACTAAATACAACAAAGAGTATAAAAATGAGTGCCATAGCTGGTCCGAGTAAGAAACTTAAAACCTACCACTTTCAGCCTGACCTGTGGTGGCGCAGTGGGTAAAGCGTCGACCTGGGAACACTGAGGTCGCCAGTTCAAAACCCTGCACTGGTCTGGTCAATGCACATATGGGAGTTGATGCTTCCAGCTCCTCCCCCCTTTCTCCCTCCCTCTTTCTCTCTTTCTCTCTCTCACTCTGTGTCTCCTCTCTAAAATGAATAAAATAAAAATTAAAAACAAACAAACAAAAAAAACCCTACCACTTTCATACAGAATGGGAGGGGATTTTTTTTCACTATGTCATATTCTAAGTACATTTGCCTCATCTGTCTGTGTGCCATTGCTATTCCAAAGAAGGGCAATGTGGAGCGGCTTTTTCGGACTGTTCATAAAAACTCTGACATTGACTTTCCTCCGAAAAGAGAGCTGAGAAGGAGAAAGGTGAAAGAAACTACACAATATTAAACAGTAATAATAGTAACTTAATGATAATATAGAAGAAATAAATTTATGTTTTGCATTTTTATTGTAAGTAGATTATTTTGACTTGGTCATCTTATAAGTAGCTTGCAAGCTGAAAAAGTGTGGGCACCCTGCTCTATACTATAAGATTTACCTCTGCGAGATTTGTGGGTGGAGTTCTGCCAAGGCTTCACTGTCCTAATGATATAGGCAGGGTCGCAGTCACACTGGTAGGAGGGGCTTGTTGTTAGGGCTTTGCAATTTTATGGCTCTAGCAATGGCGGTCTCAGGTCCTCTAGAGCACCTCCCCACGTTTCAATAGAGCAGGGGATCAAGTGCCTGGGCACCCCGCCTCTTGCAAGAGAGGGCAGACTGGAGACTCATTTGAGAGTGATCCGCCACGAACACTGTTCACAAAGCAAGGGGAGCAATGTGGGACCTGGAGGCTGGGATGACACAGCCTGGTCCGTCCTCCAATACCACTCAAAGCGCAGCCCTAGTCAGGGCATGGGCTGTGTGCTGTGAGCCGGTGCCCCAGTTTTGGGAGCAGGTAGGGCATAGATCACAGATCAAGCATGCCTCTGTGCCAGGCAAGCCAAATTCCTCAGCCGTATGGGCATATCAAGTGTACCCCAGTGCCCCGCAGGTCAATCTCTATGGGCTGTTCACGTGCAGATCTTGAGCATGTGCTGCAGGCTTTGTGTGCCCCCAGCACCTGCAATTGCAAATGGGTGCAGCAGACTGCAGGGAACCTGCCCTGGTCCTGGTCTTGGTTGCTGGCCTTATTTCAGCTCCTTCCCCTCAGTCTCTCCTCTTCTTCTGACTCTGAAATGAAGCCCACACTAAAAGTGCCTCCCTCCCTCAGATCAGTGAGGAAACAGAAAAACTCTGTCCTCCAGCTTTGTTCTTCTGTGAGTGGATTCTATCTTAGGCCCGCCTTCTTGCACAATCATACCTTTGTCTATTTGGTGTGTGTATATTCCAGGTTCATCTGGGATTTTTCCTCTGTGTATAGGTGTAAAATTTGTTGAATTTCAAGAGGAGAGATTGGGAGTATCTCTCATGCTGCCATCTCTCTGATGTCACTTTCTCTCTATGATCTCAATATTGCTTCTTGATTGGCATCCTCACTTGCAATTTTTTTCACCTATGGATGGAATGAACATTCCTACTGGTGCTTAGAATACGCTGTTGCACAGGTGAATGTAAAAAAAAGAGTAAGGTATGTAAATTTGTGATTTCCACATTGGGCGGCTGCCCAGGCACCCACCTTAGAGAGAACCCTGATTACAAGTGCCATTTTAACAACCGGTTCACTGAACTCAACAAAAAATTAAGTATCGGTTCTGCCGAACCAATGCAAACCGGCTGAATCCCACCACTGTTCTAGGATGATGCTTTATCTACTGTGCCACCACAGGTCAGGCCTGACAGCACTTTTGAATCTATGTATAGAAACAGTAGATTGGTTGCTGGAGGTAGAAATTAGTCCATTAGCATTTACTGTGTTACATGGAATTGCCAGGAAGCTACGCTGTAGGAAGTCTGGCTTTTCGTGAGTTATCCTCATTACTGGTCAGTGGTAGAAACAGAACATGTTGACTTTGGAATCTGGTAATTGTTTTAAATTAGAGATTTAAAGACCACAGAGCCACTTTTTTTTTCCTTATTGCCTACTTCTCTGTTCCTTATTTTTTACCATTGAGTGTGGTTTCTTTACCTCCTGTGCTAACCTCTCTGTTTGGTAGCACTGGCCACCAGAAGACTTTGTTTTGTCTAATTATCTCCTTCAGGTGCTGAAGATTTAGCTAATTGGGAAATGAATGGAGAAAAGAGTCAAGCAGGAAACTTTGTGCATGAAATGGCTATTTTGTTCCTCTGAGGATTTGCCACAAGCAGATATAAAGTGTCTTTCTCACTCAAAGTGCCTCCAGCACATTCACAAACCAATTAGCCCCTGGCAAGGCAGACAGAGAAGGCAGCAGAAGCCCTGTGGTGATAGCCAGAGACCCTGGCTGCTCATGCTCTCAGGCCTGCTGCCCTAGATCCTTAGATACCAGTAACACTTCACCCCCTGGCGACTGTTTGCATCATAATCAAAACTTCAGAGAGAGGGTATGGCTTTGAGAGTCCTGCTCCACTTCATTAATAAACAAACACCCACAAGGAGAGACTGGGAAAAAAGGAGACTGGCCATCCCTTTGAGACAGAAAGCCAAGAAATGAAAACAAAAGGAAATCAATCTTTTACTTGCTCACTTGGACTCCAGAACACTTATGTATTCTCTGGCATGTTCCGTCGTTGACTAAGGTGGAACCCGAGTATTTCTCTCAGTTCATTAAACAGACCAACTAAGCGCCACAAAGGAGTCTTAATTCTAGGAGGATGAGGCTCTTGACACACAGCCCTTCTAAGCTTACAAAATAGGTGCGACAGGCCTCCTGCCAGTTCCTCAGCAGGTAGAGCCTACTGCGTATGCCTTAGGGGCCTTGGAGTGATGAGTGGGGGAGGAATCTGAACACCTAAAAATGTGTCCAGCTGATCTGTCAGAAGGATTCTCATCAGTCACTCTGAAGGAACAAATGGAGTTTCTGAAATGCACACTTCATTTTAAGAACATGCTTTAAACTTTAAGTTCCCAGTATGTTGATAATGGGCTGAGGGGAGGGGTAGAGGTCACAGGATGGGAGAACAGGGTAACCACTGCACTAGCTACAAGAGAGTTAAGGTGAATCCCATCCTTCATGAGATTTGGAGCCTTTCAGACTACTCAGCACGCTGAAGGGTTGGAAAGAACACTGCTTCTTATGTAATAGCCAAAAGCTCTTATCTCATTCTTGGGAACAAGCTGGGGGTAGGTGGCAACTACTTTGGTTTTCAGTTTCACAGTTGGCAGAGCTGAGGTACAGGGAAGGGAATTGGTCTGTCAGTCCACTTAGGTAGATGTGCATGTGAAGAGAGTTCCTTTGATGCCCCTCAGCACTTCCCCACCCTCCGTCAATGCCAGTTATAACCTCTGCTCAGAGTCCTTTGGCAGCCTCCTAGAGAGTGGGAATTTACAGCATCGTTGAGGTCCCTGGACAGACTTGGAGTCCAAAGACCTGAGCTTAAATTCTGGCTCCTACTCTGACTAGCTCTATGATCTTGGGCAAGTTTTGTAATCTCTCTGCAGTCTCAATTTGCTTCTCTTTAAAAATGAGATCGACAATAGCTATCGCACAGGCCATTGTGCGAATTAAAAGTATTTAAATATTATTATTTTTTATTTATTTTATTTATTTATTTTTTTACAGGGACAGAGAGAGAGAGAGTCAGAGAGAGGGATAGATAGGGACAGACAGACAGGAACAGAGAGAGGTGAGAAGCATCAATCATTAATTTTTCATTGCCTTCGCAACACCTTAGTTGTTCATTGATTGCTTTCTCACATGTGCCTTGACTGTGGACCTTCAGCAGACCGAGCAACCCCTTGCTGGAGCCAGTGACCTTGGGTCCAAGCTGATGAACTTTTTTGCTCAAGCCAGTTGGGCCTGCGCTCAAGCTGGCGAGCTCGGGGTCTCGAACCTGGGTCTTCCGCATCCCAGTCCGACGCTCCATCCACTGCGCCACCGCCTGGTCAGTTTTTTTTTTTTAAATATTATTTTTTATTAAAAGTATTTAAAAACATTTAACCCAGTGCCTTGTGTAACTCAATACATATTAATTAGATCTGAATTTAAGGAAGAAATAAAATGAGTCCAGATTTCTTTCTCTGACAAGTAGGCTCCAACTTACTTTAACTCACATATTTCTCCACACCTGTGATTCTCAAAGCCTGGCTTCTGGACCAAGCCTCAGAGGTACCTAGTAACCTATGAGAAATGTAAATTCTCAGGATCCATCTTAGATTGAATCAGAAACTCTTGGTAGGAGAAAGGACAGCAACCTATGCTTTAATAAGTTTTCCCGGGGATTTGGATGCCCACTCAAGTTTGAGAACCACTGCTTTGTATTAACTTCATAATGGCAGGAGCAAAGCACTGATGGCCACAACTAGCAATTATGGTTGCAATAAAGTTGATGGCTTGAGCTCAGGCATATATCAGTGATACCACTGTATCTGTCCTGTCTTTGTGCGTTTGTTGAGGGAAAAGAAAAGGAAGTTTGTGAAAGTCGACCATCTTACTAAACATTTAAGACATTCTGCTTTTTTTGGTGCAGGAGATGGAATTGATAGAACATATTGGGTCTGCATGAGCATGGAGCTGGTAGAAGAAGTTGTCAAACATAATGCAAAACTTGACAGTCCTTGTAATATTGGACCGTGCAGAGAAAGAACAAGGGAGGCACTGTGTTCTGACATAGAAACTCTTGGAAAAGATGCCAACATGTATTGGCTATTCAGATCGATGCATACAATGCATAGAGGGTCAGTAAGTATTGAAATTATTTTGAAGGTACTTTGGAAGTTGAATATGTGATGTATCTAAATCCTGCACATGTTAGAGTTGTGGAGAAGATCAGCCTTTCTCTTCATCTCACCTGATTGACTCCTCTTTTATTCCACATAACTTCATAGTGGCTTCCAGAGAGCCTCTTAGCAAGAATGGATACTGTGCCGTTCCTCCATGCCTAGCCCCTCCTTCTTCTCCATCACTTTTGTTCCTTTCTGGAAAAGTTTAGAAGCCCCCCTCCGTCCTTTCAGGGGGGAAACATTGGTTGTGTTGCTTTAGCAACACCTGAAAGCATAGATTATTTAAATCCAAAGATTTTTTTTCTTTTTTTGTATTTTTCAGAAGTGAGAAGTGAGGAGGCAGAGAGATAGACTCCCGTATGTGCCCGACCAGGATCCACCCAGCATGCCCACTAGGGGGCGATGCTCTGCCCATCTGGGCTGTTGCTCCACTGCAACTGGAGCCATTCTAGCGCCTGAGGCGGAGGCCATGGAGTCATCCTCAGTGCCTGGGCCAATTTGCTCCAATGGAGCGAGCTTTGGCTGCGTAAGGGGAAGAGAAAGATAGAAAGGAGAGCAGGAAGGGTGGAGAAGCAGATGGGCGCTTCTCCTGTGTGCCCTGGCTGGGAATTGAACTCGGGACTTCCACACACTGGGCTGATACTCTATCACTGAGCCAACTGGCCAGGGCCAATCCAAAGATTTCTTATCACTCTAATTCAACACTCTCATTTCACAGATGACAACATTGAGGTGCAGAGATGAAGTTCCCTTGTCTCCAAGTTCAATGCTTTTAACCTACTCCCAAAGGAAGTCTCCCCACACAGTCTGTGAGCTCAGTAGTCATAGGATGTGGCATGGAAAAGGGGACTCATGGAGTTAGAAAACCCTTTTCACCCTTAGTTTTTCAGATATCATACCTGCTCAAAAGGTCAGTCTATATGTGGGTTGGTATAATTTATCACTTTTGTTTAAATAAATGAGGATTATAATGTTTGCCTCATTTTTAATTGTGGAGCACTAGAGAATGGGTGGAAGTTGAAACCAGACAACTCCCAAATAGTCTCTAATTTATCTTTTTGATGGAAGAGCTCATCATTGGCAGGCCATTAGCTTTTAATTGCTGCCAAAGTCATGCTGTTCATGTAAGTGGGCAAGAGCGGGTGGGACCCAATCCTCCACATCACATTAATACTTTTTGCTCACAGCTTTTGAATTTCCAGATCTAATCACTATTTTCTAGTTATACTATAGCTTTAAAATAGGAACAAAATACTCCTCTTTTCCTTTGGCACTAGTATTTTGCTTAGTATTTATTAAATTTTGCTTGGTGTTCTTTATGCTGACATTCTGAAATGCCCAGGCAATAAGTCAAATAATTTCTTAGATGTTCAGGGTACAGTGCACACAGCCAATACATAATTTTTCAGGATAATGAGGAAGAACCTTGGCTTAGATTACTTCAAATCAGATCATCAGAATAAGCAAAGTTTTTTTTGTGTGTGTTTGAGCATTATTTTCTTTCTGACCCTGTAAATTGGACTCTGTGGTAAGGGCACACGTGAATATTCATTATAATGATAATAATGAACACTTATCAACTACTTACTATGTACCAGGTGCTTGTGCCTGTAATGCTTCACTTATTTATCACAGCTCTCTGTGGAAGAAATTTTGTCCCCATTTTACAACCTCAGTGAAGTTAAGTGACTTGTCACCGGTCACATGGGAAGAAAGTGGGAATATCAGGATTGGAAGCCACTATCTGGCTTACTACTGTTTCATGTGCATTTTGGAAGTGTAATTCTTTCCCCATGTTTCTATTTGCTGGTGGATATAGAGTGCTCCTGTGAGGTCAGGAGCACCTAGTTCTTGTGTAAATGACAAATTGTGGGTCAAATAAGTAAGGGAGAGCTTGGGTGATGTGTGTTTTTGAAAGAGCCTAAGTCTGAACGGGCAAAGGTGAGGGCATTAAGCACCTATGGGAAAGAAATGTAGAGGGATGTTTTAGGAGTGGCTGGCTAACAGGGTGGATAAGATTAGAAGAAACTTGGCATTTGTCTCTATGAGAAAGGTGTAGAACAAGTTCTTAACCTTGAACTACATTGGGTTTTAGAAAAAGTAACCCCTCCACTCTGTGCTGCCACCCTCCCTACAACCATGCTCTGTGCCCCAGTAAGAACAACCATCTTAAGTTGTCAATGGAAGAGTGTGGCTATCTGGTTTCCCATCTTTCACCTCCATGTGATGGATTTATTATTGCTTCCTCAAGAGGCCTTTTCTGATATTCCAAAAAAGAGCTTGAGGTCCTGGAACAGGGCATTTGACTCTCTTGGCTTTGGCCCCACATGTTTTGAGATGCAGAGCACTGTGAGTGGGGGATGTGATGGTCACATTTCGCCTCCCCTCACCGTTCCTATTAGATCATCTGATTTTCCATGTCCCTGGTCCTAGGTGTGGCAGGCTGGGCTCATTCACTGTGCAGTTTGGACTCCTCCTGAGCATTCCTGGGTTTCTCTGTGGCACCAGGATTAAAAGACAGACTTGAAACAGAAGAAAAGAATAATGACTGGGCTGACTAGAGAGAGTGTGTGGGCATGTATTCAGAAGATCTGTCTGACACACATCAGAAAAACCTTTGAAATTATGGACATATCATCTGAATCCAATTCTCAGTATCTTCTGAGACTTGTTCACCAATAAATGTCCTTAAAATCCTTTATTGATTTTTCTCACAAATCTTTGTAAGGGGACCATTCTTTCATTCATTTAAAGTTGGCTTTGTTCAAATGAGAGAAATGAATAAAAAATTAGAGACCCTCTTGTATTTGAGTTTTCCATTCTCCTACCAGATAGACTAGTACCTAAAGGTACATTTTCACTGAACTGTTGCTTTGCCTTTCATAAGAGCACAGGCAATTCCTTTGAATGGATTAAGGAAAGGCTGCCCCTCTGGGTGGAGGGTGCTCTGCCCGTGCTTGTGCAGGGTCTGGATGGCAGCCTCTGCCCCTGCTCCTGTGTGGGACCCACCCTGTACAGTTTAGGAGGGGACCTGAGTCTAGAAATGGAGGAAGGGTGGCCCTGCCACCGGCAGTTCTAGCTTCTGAGAAATGGCCTTTAGACCTACTGCCTTCCTGGGCACTACAGTTTGCCATTTATTTCCCTCTCTCTGAGCTTGACTGGATCACAAAATATCAGCACTAGGAGCTCTAGTGAGCACAAGGGCCAGCCTCTCATTTTACCCAGGAGGAGGCAGGCTCACAGACATTTAATGACTTACTCAAAGCCACACTGCAGATGTGTGGCACATTTGAAATGAACATAGGCTGAATGTCATGGGAATGTTCTTCTAGGACAGTAACCATCTCAGAGGTTTTTGTAAGTTTCAGGACAGTTACAGAAGGTCTGATGAGGACTTCTTAGGGAGCATTGGCCCAAGGGAAAATTTCCTTTGCAAATTTTCACTTGGGGCTCTCAAAATGAAAAATTTTGCCACTGGATGTTTTTTTCCTTGCAAGTATTTGGGAATTGTGGTGATTACTTTGAAACACAGCACAATATAAATATGAGGTAAGAATTGATATCAACCCTTAGATCTTATTTTATATAAATACTATTGAAGCCTTCAGCTTGCTGTCATTTAAACATTTTTATTTTGAAGAGGGGTTAGAACCTGAAATAACTCAATGACTAAGAATTTTATTGAAAAACAAAAATAGGAAAAAACATTTTATCCTTTGGAAAAAATTAATCCTCACAGAAGTGTGGTAAGAGAAGGATGAGTTTGGGTCTGTGCGACCATTATTAAGTAATGAAGAATCAGTTCACCTTCTTTGGGCTCACATGTATTTGGGATTAAAATCCCTTCAACAATGGCACCTCCCATTATCCACCATCTGCTGCTGCACACTACTGGAACATTGTTATTGTCATTTCATTTAGTTAATCATCAAATATTCATTGAGCATGTTTTCATTATGCACTGAGTTATTACATTTTATAAGTCCAAGGAGGAGAGACATTAGGAGCTTGTAAGCACAAACTTATCTGAAGAAAATAAAATCAAAAGAATATGGCATCTCAAATGAATAGGAAAATCACTCTTCATAAAAGATGGCGGATTATGTTTGTTGCATTGTTTCTATAATGAGTCTGATTGTTTGTGCTGAATAATTCATGCTACTTTGTCCAAGCCCCTTGAAAGCAGTGGCATATCTCTGAGGGACAGCTGGCTAAAGTTAAGGTTCAGACTATTCCACAGACTTGAATTTTACCACTTGGATTCTTTTCTTTTGGTAATGCAGCATTTAAGAACCATGGCCGTGAATTAGGCAGATCTGGGTTCAGATCCTAGCTCTACCCTTTGGTATGGGCAAGGGAGCTAACTTCTTTCAGTCTTAATCTCCTCATATGAAAAATAAAAATAAACATGTATCCTCATTGGGATCTGTACATATAGTTGTATAGGAACAAAATTTCATTTTTTAAATGAAAGCTCTTTTCCAAGGAAGGTAGGTCTTATTAAAGAAAAGGCCTTTTTCCTGCCTAGTGCCTTGGACGTTTTGGTGAAAGTCTAGGAACAGGAGTTGGGGGCTAGGTATATACTGGGAGAACTTCACTGTTTTTAGAAGTAGGAAGAGAATGGGGCGAGGAGGAGAGAAGGGTGAAGAGAGGTGAGAGGAGCCAGCAAGGAGGAGGGAGACAGGCAAACAATGAGGCCAGAGAAATGGCAAGGTGATGGTGGCAGTGGGCTAGAGGACGTTTGAAGAACTGTGATGCTCCCTGATTAAAATTGTGTCTTGCTGTGATGGTCTCCATTTTCATCCCCCCCCCCCCCCCCCAGTTTGTCTACTTGTCTTCTTCTGCTCCTGAATCAGTTTTTAAAGTCTGCTAAGCTTGCTCATGTTTCATGGAAGTTCAGTTATATGTGAGTTGTATAAGCCCTGGGTTTTATGTCTGATCAGAGGGATGACACAGGCACCCAGGAGTCAGAGATCGGGAGAATGTGAGCCCTTGAGAACTTGCAGAAAGCTTGTGAGAACTTTGAATTTTTCTAAATCTTAGTGGTTCTATCCAAGCTGATCTAGATTTTGAGAGGGCAGGTTTCAAGTGGTAGCTGAGTACCAATATACAGTATTTATTGAGTTTTTATTCTGAACTAGACACTGATGTATGAACATTGTGTGCATTATCTCCTTCCACTCACTCAACAGATATTTAATTGAGGGGCCAATTTAATCCTTACAAGTAAATTAAGTTTATGAGTACCATAAATAGCCCCATTTAAAAAATTTATTTATTTATTTATTTATTTATTGTATTTTTCTGAAGTGAGAAGAGGGGAGGCAGAGAAACAGACTTCTGCATGTGTCCCACTGGGATCCACCCAGCATGCCCACCAGGGGGCAATGCTCTGCCCATCTGGGGCATTGCTCTGTTGCAACTGGACCCATTCTAGCGCCTGAGGCAGAGGCCATGGAGCCATCCTCAGTGCATGGGCCAACTTTGCTCTAATGGAACCTTGGCTGTGGAAAGGGAAGAGAGAGAGAGAGAGAAAGGAGAAGGGGAAGGGTGGAAAAACAGATGGGTGCTTTTCTGTGTTCCCTGGCCGGGAATTGAACATGGGACTTCCACATGCTGGGCCAACCCTCTACCACTGAGTCAGCTCTATTTTATTGATGAAGAAATTGAGCTTGAGGGAGATATGTAACTAGCTTTAGGTTATCCAGCCATTATATCTATTTCAAACACAGATCTTGAGATAAGGTATATCTCATTTCCAGGTGCATGCTGTTAATTATTATGATAGCTTATTTCCCACCATTGTGTATTGTCTTATGCCATGACAGTTGAGTAATGATTGATGCTTAAGGTTCTTGGCACATTGTAGGTCAGTGGTTCTTAACCTGGGTTCTATCGAACCCTAGGGGTTCGATGAGTTGGTCTCAGGGGTTCGGAGAAGCCTCTGCCGCGGAGTCCAGAATAAAGTAATACCGTAATTTGTTGTGAGTTCATGCACTTTGTTGGTTTTGTTCTTTGAGCAAGGTGATGTTCATGCATGGCTCATTTTGTGCACCAGTAAAAAAACATATACCTATGTCTTGAATTTGGAGAAAAAAACCATATTTTATTTATCACTAAAGAAGGGTTCGGTGAATGCGCATATGAAACTGGTGGGTTTGGTACCTCAAAAAAGGTTAAGAACCACTGTTGTAGGTGATTGAAGTCACATTCCCTAGAAGCAGAGCCTGAACCTTATTCAAGGGATTTGTTGAGTGCTCTCAGGAGAAGGCATGTAAGAGAAGGAAGAATAGGGTAGATATAATGGTGAATTTTATGTGTCAATTTGAGTAGGCTACAGAGTAACCAGACATGTGGTGAAACCAGTGGTTCTCAAACTTTTTGAATTTGGGGCGCATTTAAAATTCAACAAATAATTGTTGGCACACTATATACAAATTTCTGATAAATATGGTATAATAATTAAGTCAAATATTAAAGAAAAAATATAAAGTCCAAGTGTGCTTTTATGATAATTAAATGAAATAAATATGACAAAATTAAATTTATTGTGACATTAAAAAAACATTTTTATTTTACATTTTTTGAGTTATGATTTTTAGAATTTGTAATAAAGAGGGATTGAAAAATGAAAAAAATGTTATCTTTTTATATATATAGATACATTCTTAGTAAGATTTAGTAAATTCGGCAGGTCCCAGTGCGAATGTGTTAAGTTTTTTCATTCTTGTGTTTATGAGAAACATGAGCCTGATGTGTGCTAGCGATTTCTTCATTGTTTGGGCATATATTTGAAAGGCAAACTCTCATTTCCTCGTCAATACATTGAAGAATTCCTCT
Organism: Rhynchonycteris naso; assembly: GCA_037038555.1. NCBI lineage: Eukaryota > Metazoa > Chordata > Mammalia > Chiroptera > Emballonuridae > Rhynchonycteris > Rhynchonycteris naso. The sequence goes on from CM072995.1 coordinate 235,679,330, forward strand.
CTTTTTAATCTTAATTGTATTAAGTGCAGAATACCCCCACCATACATATTATCTTAACTTTACACCAAACAAAGGATAGAAGAAACTTGCTTCCAGTCTTTCCAGGGAACATGGGGGGTAGTGTAAATAATCCAGCAGCACAGCTTAACAGCCTTTTGCAACCTAACTAGGCAAGTGAGGTGGGGGGTTGGGCAGACTGTCAGCTTACAGCCAATTCCCCATACCTCTGTCCCCCAAAAATCTAAACTCCAAAAACCCTGTTTTTCTTGGTCCCCAACAGGCACCTATTTCTTTGAACTACCATAAGGCACATCAGTGCACCCTGGCACACACTTTGAGAACCACTAGGTTAAATGTTATTCTGGATGTGTGTGTGAGGGCATTCTGGATGAGATTAATATTAGGATTGGTAGCTGAATTAAGCAGATTGACCACCTCAATGGGAATCACTCATTCATAGGGGTTACCAGGAGTTGGAACTAACTCAGTAGCATGTAACACACAATAATAATATAAAGTCTTTTATTATTACTTTTTAAATTTAAGTGAGAGGAGGAGAGAGAGATAGAGACAGACTTTAGCATGCGCCCTGTCTGGAATCTACCCAGCAACCTCCTTCTGGGACCCAATGCTAGAATCAACTGAGCTATCCTCTGCACCTGAGGCTGATGCACTCGGACCAACCAAGCTATCTTCAGTTCCCTTAGCCTACACTTGAACCAATCGAGCCACTGGCTATGGGAGGGAAAGAGTGAAAGAGAAAGGTGAGAGAGAGGGAATGAGAATCAGATGGTCGCTTCTTATGTGTGCCCTGACTGGGGATCAAACCTGGGGCATCCATACTCTGGGGTGATGCTCTATCCACTGAGCCAACCAGCCAGGGCTGAAAGTTTTAAGGTTATTAAAAATATAAAAGTAATAATGCTAATTGTTAAAAGTTTCAGCAATATAGGATATAGAATGGATATTTAATCTTCCTCAACATTTCATGCTAGTCTTTTCCTGAGATATAATCCCTATTAGCATTAAGTATGTAACCTTTCAGACCTTTGATTCTGTATTTACATATACACTCACACATGCACATACACACCCCCCCCCCCAATTTAATGGGATCTCACTTCACATATTGACCTGAGACTTGTATTTTCCACTTAACCATATATCTTAGAGATAGTTGCATGTCAGTACATATAGATTTTCCTCATTCTTTTTAATAAGGTTGCAAATTTTACAACCATGTATGTATCATAATATATTTAACTAGTCTTCTATTGATGATATTTAGGTTTTCCATTTTCTTTCACAAACAATGAAATAATAAACTAGATAAAATTTTGTTCCTTTTTCTTTTTTTACTTAACTCTATGTTGAGACACAGTCATAATTATTTTAAAATTGCACCATAATGATCTATCATGTTGATATATCATCATTTATTTAATTATATCCTACTGAGTTGCACAGGCAATACACACTGCCTGTATATATATACTATATACTGTATACATTATTACTATATATGTATATATATAATTTTTTTCTTATTTTTAATTATTTTCTTATTATCAGTAGGATTAGTAGATCAACACTATAGAGATTGCCGTTCTTTGTGTCATACTAAGTAATCTACTAGACAGCCTCTACATGAAAGGATGTTGTAAAGATATTTACATTGCATGGATTGTTCTATTGCGTTAGTAATAAGCACATGCATTGTTATAAGGGCTAATGCATCCTCAGGAAATAGGTCCCAAAATCAGTGAATGAGAGGTAGAATCCTCTCTCTAAGATCTGCATTCTCATTACTACGTTCATGCTTTTGGCATTTGCTGTTCACATGTGCATGTTCTTGGTGGAAACCAAGAAGCAAATAGATAAAGATGGAGAGATTTGAAGTATTGGCATTTCTCAGGCAGAATTCAGTGTTGTAGCAATAGTCCATGTTAAGAAAATTAGTAACTGTTTATATAAAGAACAATATAATGTACAGAAACATCTATAGGATAACATTGGTGGTTTTGTGCATTCTGGAATAATAATAATATTATTAATGTTATAACCACAATCAAAATTATTAATATTAGTTAAAATTAATTATTTTTAGTTAATTAAATTAATTTTAATTAATGTGCTCCAACCAGGATCCACATGGCAAGCCCCCTATAGGGGGGAGGTGCTCTGTACATCTGAGACTGCTGCTTCATTGCTTCACAGCTGAGCTCTTTTAGCACCTGAGGCAAGGCCATGAAGCCATCCTCAGCACCTGGGGCCAACTTGCTCCAATCAAGCCATGGCTGCAGGAGAGGAAGAGCGAAAGAAAGAGAAAAGGGGGAGGGGTGGAGAAGCAGATGGTTGCTTCTCCTGTATGCACTGACCAGGAATTAAACCTAGGACTTCTATACCTCCAGCTGATGCTCTACTGCTGAGCCAACTGGCCAAAGCCAATACAGTTAAAATTTTAGTGCTTACTATGTTCCAGGCACCATTCTGAATGTTTTACTTAGCACATAGTTAATCCCTACAACAATTCTTTGAGGCTTGACCACGAGGTGGTGCAGTGGATAGAGCATCAGACTAGAATGCAGAGGACCCAGGTTTGAAACCCTGAGGTTGTCACCTTGAGTGCGGGCTCACCAGCTTGAGTGTGGGATTACTGGCTTGAGCTTGGGATCATAGACATGACCCCATGGTCACTGGCCTAAACCCAAAGGTCGCTGGCTTGAAATCCAAGGTCACTTGCTTGAGCAAGGGGTCACTCGCTCTGCTATAGCCCCCACCCCAGGCACATATGAGAAAGCAATCAATCAATGAACAACTAAGGAGCCTCAAAGAAGAACTGATGCTTCCATCTCTCTCCCTTCCTGTCTGTCTGTGCCTATCTGTCCCTTTCTCTGTCTCTCTTTTTTGTCTCTGTCACGAAAACAAAACAAAAAATAATTCTTTGAGGTGGGTCCTTTTTCTTTGATTTCCCCAGTTATAGATGAGGAAAGTGAAGTGCATGGAGGTAAAAAAAAGTTGCTCAGGTCTTTCAGTTGGTGGTAGAGGAGGGAGGTGACCAGACCTGGTCTGTGCTCTTGGTCACAGTGCTCTGCTGCCTCTTGGTAAAGGATCATCTAATACCTACTTACCTGTTTGGTTTTCAACAATGTAGCCATTGTTCAAAGGAACAAAAATCTGGTAAGATTAAATTAAGCAGAGTACTGAAATTGAGATTCTGCACAAAGAAAAAGAGTCACTGGTTGAACTGCTTTGTGGACTCTGAGGCTGTCAACTTTGAGGAGGGGTGATCACAGAAAATTGATGGGGTTTAAACTTTGAGTTCCCCGAGAAGCCATAAAATTACTGATGTGGCTGCACATTCTTCAGAGCAGATGAGTTAAATAATGACAGATTTCTGATAAAGAGACGTAAAAGCTAAAAATACCAATTCTGAATTTGACATACCTCACTCGGGAGGGAGGTTTCTGAAAGAGCACTCTCTTTTCCACTTCATTGTAGATGGCTGCCCTGTATGGAAATGTGCAGGTAATGGTGGCTTGTTACTCCAAGAAAAACCACTGGGGGTGGTGGTGGTAAGAGAAGGTAGAAGATGGGGGGGACATACCTACTAAAACAATAGTAATACTCAGTGATTATATAGCCAGAGAAGGATTATTTTATAGGAGTCATTTAAACCTGGAAAAGGTTAAGGCATTGCTTTTTACATTTGAGAGATTCGAAGAGGAAGAAATACATTTAAGAAAAGTATCAGTGACATAGTTACTGGGTCAAAGGTGTTTACGCTGTCACATCTCATGTAGGCTTGAGATGTCCTCCAAAAACATAGGCACTCATCCTATTAGAACCTTTTCTTTGTTTGCACTTTCTAAGTGTCCAAAGGAAGATTTATTTCTAACAAATGAGTGATAACATCTAAAGTCATTATTACCATAGTCCAACACCCTCAATATTTCTTGGAAGATAGAAATTTACTTAGATGCCCTCCCTTCTGTAGTTAGGGACTGAATTGGGCTGGTGGGCTTCCAGCCTAGATATCCCTTGCTTGTCTTCCTATAACTAACAGTAATAACCCTCCAGCTTCAGTATACCTAAAATATAACTGGGTCCTCAACTAGTTTGCTACAAGAGAAAGTCCATATACTTTTGGTTATATGTTGTTTCACTATTAATACTGCAACCATCACCACCAGCTATGTTGCTGCAGGTCAGGTATTCTGCTAAATGCCTTGTGAAGATCAGCTCGTGTAATCTTCACATACTCACAAATGAGGAAGCAGCTGAAACCAAAAGGCCCAGTGCTTCAGGGAGTAAGTTCTCTCCCTTGTGTTGGTGCCTGTGGACTTGAGGGGAGCTGGCTCAGTGAGCTCTTGAAAGAGCAACTTTTGCCTTCGAATGTTTCCTTCCCTTCCAGTGTGCATCTTTTTGGTGTTTCCTAGGCTTTATGTAAAAAAAAAAAATAAATAAATAAAAAATAAAACATTCTAGTTGTTCACAAAGAATCCAAATTATTTTTTTCAAGGTATGAGGTTTCAAATATCACACTCCCCATAAACACGCTTCCTTGAGGGACATTTGGTGTACAGTATTAGCAGAAGGGTTCTCTTCTTCTTCTTCTTCTTTTTTTTTTACAGGGACAGAAGGAGAGAGTCAGAGAGAGGGATAGATAGGGACAGACAGAAAGGAATGGAGAGAGGTGAGAAGCATCAATAATTAGTTTTTCATTGCTGTTGCGACACATTAGTTGTTCATTGATTGCTTTCTCACATGTGCTTTGACTGGGGGCCTCCAGTAGACCGAGCCACCCCTTGCCGGAGCCAGCGAGCTTGGGTTCAAGCTGGTGAGCTTTTGCTCAAGCCAGATGGGCGCTGCGCTCAAGCTGGCGACCTCAGGTTCTCATCCTGGGTCTTCTGCATCCTAGTCTGACGCTCTATCTACTGCGCCACCGCCTGGTCAGGCAGAAGGGTTCTCTTCTTGATTTACGCAGGGACCATAGCTTTTCAGTAGAAGCAACCGAGTTAACAACAGTGGTCAGGGTTTGTCTCTTTTCTGATGAGATAGTTTATCTCAGCGTCTTCTTATGTATGTTCTACCAAAAACTAGTTCTGAGAAACACTTAAAAACAATAAAGAGGCACATGAGCCAACACTTAACCGCAGGTATGAATCTCGGTGCACAAACTTAGTTGTCCAAGGAAATGCTGCATTTCCTTATTTTCTGTGACTCACCTTGATGTTTACTCTTATCTGCCATACCTCTGGAGTGATGGGGAATTTCAATTTGAATATACTTGGAGTTCCTTCCTTTCATCCCTCTGAAGGGCTGTGTCAAGATTCTATGCTTTCATGGAGTGTCTAGGCTTTGGGAACACATCTGCCCACACTGCTTGCTGTGGGGATGCTCACTCTCCCAACCTGTGTGGTCCCTCAGGTGGGCCCTGGCTGTTGTGGTACCGCACTTGGGCACTATCTTTCTCATTGCAGTTTGGCTGCCCTGTATGGAAAGGAGCTGGTAATGGTGGCTTGTTAGGGCAAGAAAAACCACTGGGGGAGGTAAGAGAAAGCGGGAAAAAGAGAAAACATACCTATTAAAAATAATGTTAATACTTAGTGATGAGGTGAAAAACCTCAGTGAAAGACCTTGACTCTGGGAGCAGGGAGAGAATAGGGCACATGTCTCCTTGCTCTTGGGACCTTCAAACCTTTTTTCCTTTAACCATGTTTGATTTGGAAATAAAAATCAGGAAGCCCTTGATTTTCCCTGTGATGTGGGAAGGGAATAAAAGAAAGAATGGAGAAAATGTAAACTTGCATTTTACAAAATTATCTGATATGGGTTTGGGAAACACTACATATTCTGTTCTTTTCTACAGTGTGTATTAACATATCAAAGGCTCTGAGAAGTCCTGTAATAGGAAAATATGTTTATTTCAGCCAAAAGGCTCCAAAATTTATTTGGTTATTGAATCTATTAGTATAGAACTAGTGTTCTTTAAGAGATCTTTAGCAATTAATTCTGTGTGGACCCATAACTGTCCATGCCTAGGGGATAGGCACAGGTTCTGGTGTCTTCTCATGGAGGGACAACATGCATTTTTGTCCTATGGAGTTCTCCCCACTTTCCCCACTCTCACTTCATTGCCAATGTTCTAGAATTGTGTCTTCCAACATTCCTAGAATGCTTATTCTTTCCTTAGGGCTTCCCATGGACCTCTAGGTCATGTGGTTCTTCTGCTATTAGGCGTCAAAAACCCAGGCAAATTGCTTGGCGTTATCAATGCAATGAGCCCAGAGCACTGCATACTTGAAGTCTCTTCCTAGAATATACATCCTGCTCATAAGCATAGATGTTTTACCTATACGAAGAGATTAATCCAGTCTGGGATAATAACCAAGATTAGCAGGTGAGCACTAGGTCGGTTCTGGCAGACCTGCACTAACCTTAGCACTGTGGTGAGCCAAAGCCTGCTGAGGCTCTTTTTTGAATCAGCAAGCTCATAGCACTTTTCTTTTCGGTTGTGTGAAATTATACATTTTTTAAATATATATTTTATTGATTTTAGAGAGAAGGAGGGATGGAGTAAGTGAGTGAGAAAGAGACAATGTGCCCTGACTGAGGGTCGAACTTGCAACCTCTGTGCTTCAGGATGATGCTCTAACCAACCGAACTATATAACCAGGGCAAATTATATGTTTTATTTCTGAACTTTTTCCAATGGACATGTATTTCTTTGTTTTTAAATTTTATTTTTTGTGCTTGTTTCAGCAGCACAGATACTAAAATTAAATTTTATTTTTCAATTACAGTTTATATTCAACATTATTTTGCAATATTTTCAGGTGTACAGTATAACAGTTAGACAGTAATATACTTTACAAAGTAGTCCCTCTGATATTTTCAGTACCTACCTGGCACCATACATAGTTATTACGATGTTATATTAAATCTTGGCTTAACTGTGCTGTACTTTACATCCCCATGACTATTGGTAACTACCAATTTGCACATCTTAATCCCTTTACCTTTTTTACCTAGCCCTCCAAGCCCCCTTCCCTCTGGCAACCATCAGTCTGTTTACTGTATCTATGAGTCTGTTTCTATTTTGTTTGTTCAGTTATCTTGCTTTTTAGATTCCACATATAAGTGAAACAGTAGTGGGATTCAGCAGGTTCACACTGGTTTGGTAGAACTGATACCTGATTTTTTGTTGAGTTTGGTGAACTGGTTGTTAAAATGGCACTTGTAATCGGGATTCTTTCTAAAGTGGGTGCCTGGGCAGCTGCCCAGTGTGGAAATCACAAATTTATATTCCTTACTCTTTTTAAATAATCTGTGCAGCAGCGTATTCTGAGTGCCCATAGTCATGTTCATTCTGTCCATAGGTGAAAAAAATTACAAGTGAGGATGCCAGTCAAGAAGCAATATGGAAATATCTTTAACAGTTTTATTGTTTTTTTGTCAGATATTAATGTTTGTCTATTAATATTTTAAAACTCTCATAGCATAATCTAGTTTCGTGTACCTCTTTTATTCTTATGTAAATATTAAATGCATGAAATACTAAACTACCTTTTGGTATATCATATTTTTATACTTAAAGTGGTCATTAGGGAAGAAAACCGTTTGTTGAATTATTTGAATCCTACCACTAAAGTGAAATCCTATAGTATTTGTCTTTTTCTGTCTGACTTATTTCACTGGGAAAAATACCCTCTATCATAGAACTTTTTGTTACTCAATGAGCTGAGAAGGGAGACAAGCTTGGGCCACGTGATTAAGACAAATCATACGCCATTACTCCCTGTGTGCTCCAGTACATTATTTTAAAGAGACGTACATCTCAGTTCCTCTTCTACCTTTTGAGCTCTTTGCTTCTCTGTTGCTGGTATGGCAAGCAGTGACAATGTTGTCCTGTCCTGGGTCCTGTTCTTTGCCACATTCCTTTGTTCTACAATGATTTCTTATTTATGACCCCAACCCCCATCAGAGTTCCCCATGCTCTTCTGCTCTTAGCTGCATCGGGAAACCAAGCTGAGTAAACAAAACCAAGACTGAGAACCCCATTTGCACTCCCAGGGTGCTGGGTTATGTCTCTCTAATTAGAATTTCAGTGGAAAAATTTTAGGTAGGAGTTTTTTTTTAATCATGTCCCTGGACATTTCCCCTCCTGTGGGTGTGGCCTGGAGGGAGTGGTAAAAGAAAGTTGCAGTCACGGTGTTTAGAACACCCACTTCTGTCTCCTTCAGTGCTGGAGGGAGGAGTTTGTCTTGCTTCCTTCCCCTTCTTTCACAAGCTTCTGGTCTGAAGCCTGAGGTCTGAGGTACTTTTGTTGACCTTTATTTTCTCCATAAATGGAAGAAAACCTCACTCCCTAGAGGAAACCAGCCGTAACTGTGAACCTCAGACATGCCAGAGTTGGGAATTCCTGGGGGGCTGGGCTCAGCTGACAGCTTGGGACTTGGGCGGGGGAAGACAGGACAGTGGGAGGCCCTGATATGGCAAGAAAACATTCCTCTGTGTCAGCTGATTAGTGGGTTTTCAGTTGGGCCAACTAACTTCTTCTTACTCTACTTAGCTGACTCTAGAAATCTTGGCTTAACTGCAGAGCTAAATCAATTACAGCAATTTGCATGAATTATTTACCAATTATCCTTAATTACCAGGCAGCATAGTAATGATTATGCATACCATCAAATGTGTGCTAGATCAACTTGCTTGTAAGATTTATTTCATTGCAATAGTAATCACTGCACATCTGCTTAGTCTTTGTGAGTTGCTCACATAGTGTGGATATTTCCTCACACCTTGAGAACAATGAAGGTTACGTTGGAAGACACTTGCTATTTTCACTGATGGGTTGAAGGAAGAGAGAAGGTAAGTAATGATAATCAGTATTTGCTCCCAAATCCAATCAATCTAGATTATTAGTTTTGAAGGTAAAGTTAAGACCAGTTGTGCTTCATTAGAATACAAGTTTCTATCCTCAAGGGTAGGAACTTATGTTGTATTCCTGTTCCTATCATAGCCTCTAACAGAGTACAAATTCAATAAAAATTTGTTGAGTTCAACTGAATGGCCAAAAATATCACAGGCCATTATCATAAAATAATATACTGAGACAATTTCTTCCACCATTCTGAAGGTTCACAAGATCACATACATGGGATTTTAAGGAGACATTACAAAATAGTATCCACAGTATGAAATGCAATAATGGCATGTCCTATATCTGTGGCCCATATTACGCTACAGAGTTAACATCACATTTCCTGAGAAGGGGAGTTGAGCTTAAAAAACATGGCAATGAGTGAGACCATAGTTAGTGCTAAAGCTGTGTGTAGATACTATCAAGTAGTCCATATTTGCAAAGTTGTTAGAAAAATTATTCTGAGAATACCATTTTCACATTGTGTAAATTTAAACTGTACAATTCAAACTGTAATAGTGAAAGGTGAATCTTGCTCTCACCCTGGGCTCCCAGTTCTACTCTCTAAAGGCAAATATTGTCAATAGTTTTTGTTTTGTTTTGGGTTTTTTTTGGTTTCTTCTATGGTATATTTATATATGTAGACAGTTTTTTGAAAATTACATAATTAGTAATTATGGAATATTTAAGACAAATAAAAAATATGAAGAATAATGCCACTAACATGTGTTTCCACCCTCCAATTTAATAATTAAAGCCAATAAATGTAAATGCCCTTTATACTTCGACATCTTTTCCCTTTCTACTGTTGTCACTCAAGCATTTTAATGCCCTTTCCGATTTCATCTCCCTCCAACAGGTAATGGCTTTTCTGATTTTGGTTCCTACGCCTGCTTATTACACTTTTGTAATATATTTATGTATCCTAAGCAATATACAGTAATGCTTTTAAACGTGCTTTTGAAATCATATTGTACTTGTTCTGTCATGTGATTTTTTACTTGACTTTGTAAGTCGTTCATAGAGCTATATGTATAGCTATAGTTTATTCATTTCAATACTTGTATATCAATATATAGCACAATACATACATTAATTCTCTTTTTGATGTATTAGATTGTTTTCAGTTTTTATACCACAAGCAATACTGTAATAAGCAATCATGTGTGTGCCTCTTCATGTAAGTGTGTGTTTCTCAGGGTATATTCTGAGGAATGAAATTGCTAAGTCATGTGATATGCACATTTTAATCTTTTCTAAATATTGCCAAATTGTTCTCCAAAGGATTATATGTATCTTTTTCAAATTTATCTTTAAGTAATGAAAAAGATGTGTCATAGGGTAATATATATGAATAATAGGCAAACAGGTTTTGGAATTGTATTGGTTTACTTATCAATGTTCATTTTTTTTCAAAAGATGTGCTTCTGATAGGAGGTGGGGCTGGGATTTGAACCTAGGACTTTTTAAACCTTGTATACTTTCTGTTGCTTCACATTCTGTCTCCTCTTTACTTGAGGGTATCTAACCTTCTGGTATGTGTGTGCCTTTCAGGGACAGAAATTAGAGCCCAAATGATAAATTAAGTTCATGTATATCTTGGTTTGTACTGTGTTTACATGATGTAGAGGAAAACCTTGTTCTTTGGCTGCCTTTGATCTTGGCTTCATTGGAGTATTCCTACTCTACTTCCTCCTCTTTTTTCTAAAACTTAACTCCATCTTTTTTTGAGACTCAAGTAATACACATCCCTCCCTTCAAATCTTCCTATGTCGTTCGCATTTTAATCACTGGACTACCACCAACTTTTGGGTGGGTATCCTTCCAGTTTCTTGTGGGGATATGCTTTCAGACTATCTAATACTTTATTTCTCATTCAACTTTCATCAACTACTTTTAGAATCCTTTGATATTACTGCCTAAAACAGTACCGTGGTGGTTACCAATTAGTGATGTATAATCTCATTTAAACCTCAAAATAATCTCAAGAAATATATTCTATGATTATCATTTTGAGTATAGATAAAGCAGCAAGGGATTTAATGAATTTGAAATGTTAATTGTTGTCATCTAACTTCTGAATTCCTACTCAATATACACACCCCATCACCCAAAACAAAACAACAAAACAATCCTATTAGAATTAGATTAATCCACAGCTACAGTGGGCTAATACTGGAAATGTTCACATTAAAAATTGTAGAAGGAAATAAAAAAATTGTAGAAGGGATAGTAAAGTCTCCTTATCCATCTCCAAGAATATGATTGTATGAAAATTTAAATAAATATGAATCTTATTCTGTACCTTTAAAATAATGCAGCACAATTCAGAATCAAACTGCCCCTACAACTTGTACTTCATCTGAGAGAATTTATTTGCTGAAGTTGAAAGAAAAAATAAGACCAAAAAACTTTTCTTAAGAGGTGTTCTGCAGCATAAAGGCTTGTAGGCAGCTTCTGGACTTAAGATCCAAACTAAAGAAAGCGTAAGTTGATGTTTTATTCTAATAGGACCTGCGGGGGTCAACTTCTCCTGCAAAGGAAGGTTAAAATTTCACTGTGCATCAAGAGACATGGTCCTGCGTCTAATCCTCATGTTTAAAAACATGTATATCAGAGTAAAGAATGCTTCGCCTCCTTATCAAGTAGGGCATAACAAAATTGGAAATTGGTTCGTGATTTATTGCACCTCTGGCGACACACTGAAGTGTGTTAGTAAAATTAACTTTTGGTATATACAGTAGCTGCTTGCACAGCATGACTAAAGAAAGACCCTGTGAGTCGGAGAGGTTGCCGATGAATGAGGCCAGAAGTGGAAAACTTCCACTGGTGCAGGCAGCACAAATGTGTGTTGTTAGCACTTGCTAGCATTTGCATTCGATCTTTGTGGCTAGAGGGAACATAGATTCAGAAGGCCCTGAAGGTCCTTCTCTCTTCCTTCCTCTAGCCACCTGGACCTATGAAAGTCCCTCTCATACAAGGGTCTCTTTGTTTGTTGTCAAGTCAGCGCTGCTACCAGTCGTCAAGCAGAGAAAGTCAAGCAGAAGTCCAGACGACAGTTGCACAAGACCATATTGTTGCAGCTTTGGGCTTGTGTGGCATTTTGGCGAGCGGGACATTTTGAACACCCACAGGAGCTCAGGGTTGTGGACATAGCCGTGGATAGGGAAACTATTTGATAGCAGAGCCCTTTCTGGAAATTCCCACGTGGTGAACAAGGATGTGCAGTGTGATTTTCGTTTCATATGAAAATTCCTTGAAGCAGACCTTGGGACTGGATCGGGTTCTCAGATCTTTCCCTTAATGAAAACGCCAAATGCAACATAAACATTAGGATTGCATTTCAGTAACATAAACCAAAAAGGGGCTAATTTACATTTGTGCCCACACCATTAATGTAAATTGGTTATTAGTGATTTATGCTAAAGAGCAGCCATATAAAACATAAAGGTAGTTTTGTTAACTACATCTGCCTTCTGAAATCTGCTGTGCATGGAGTTTATAATCAGTAAATTTTTTCCCCTCCATGCAGTATGGCATATACTCTGCCTAATTAATATATTTATTAACAAATTACTGCTCCCTTTTTGCAATTTGCATTTTATAACACATCACCACAATGAAGTTAATAAGACAGTCCCATGCTCTGCTCTGTGAGTCTACTGGAACATTGCATTAGCCTTTTTGTCTCCTTTGCCTTCTACATTCAGTTAGCTCTTCTGGGGAGGGGGAAAGCAGCTAAATTTGTTTATTATTTAAATAAAACTACTTTGTTGAGGTATAATTGACATATTAAAACACTGTGCCTGTTTAATGTATGCAATTTGTTGAGTTTGGGGATAAGAATACACTAGTGAAAACATCACTACCATCAATGCCATAAACAAAGCCATCTCCTCCTAACATTTTTCCCCCTACCTCCTTGATTATTATTAATTTGTTTTGGTGGTGAGAACACTTAATGTAAGATCTAGTATCTTAGCAAATTTTAAGTATACATTACAGAATTGTTAGCAAATGGCACTTGTCTCCAGAACTTACCTATCTTGCATAACAGAAACTTTGTATCCTTTCCATCACCTCTTTATTGCCCCTGCCCCTCCCAGGGCAACCACCGTTCCATTCTCTGTTTCTATCAGTTAGACTGTTTCAGATTACATGTCTAAGTGAAATCATACGGTATTTGTCTTTCTGTGTCTGGGAAATCAAGTAATTTTAATTCTGTGTATCAAAGAAAAGCAAAATGATTCTGAAGCAGGTTTTTTTTTAGCTTAGAATTAATCCATAGGTCCCCTAAGGGTCTGGTTGGGCTTTGATAGGTTTGTGAACCTCCTGAAATTGAATGTAAAAATTTGAGCAAATTTTGCGTAGAGGGATATTTACTAGTTTCTAAAGGTGATTTGTTGCCTTAAATAGGTTAATAACTACTACTGATTTTGGAATTTAGGATTATAAGAAATGTTCATTGTATGGATAGGGTGGGCACTTTTCCAAATAAGACTTTACAAACATTTGCAGCCACCACAGATGTGCTATAGTGTAGAAAGCTGACTCAGTTCTAAAGCCCTCTCTTACTCTTATTCTCTTGGGTGTCAGGTTACCCAGAACAGGGGCCCACTGGAGCCAAATGATGCAGGGGGTTCATGGAACTAGAAGGAAGGCAGGCATTTTCTAGGTTTGATTGGTCCTGGCTTCCAGCAGAATCAGATAATTGGGGTGAAACTGAGGGCCTGGGTGTTATGTTGGAGCTGGAGAAGCAGTAGCCACGGGCATGTATGTGATGACATTGGATCCATCTCCCTGTTGGTGCAGGTGACTCCTTAGTCCAGTGATCTGGAAAATGGAAGCAGTGACTACTGATTTTTTCATTTCTGTAAAATAATAGACTCAGGGGTTTTGTTGAGGAAATGAAGCCACATGGTGCTACATAAATTTCATTACTGTTATTATCAACACTCCGATTTTAATTTGATTTAAAAATTTTATTGGTCTTAATTGTAGCAGTTATGAATGTTGATGTTATTTTCTGCCATTTCTAATTTCTATAAAGAATACAGAGCTTCCTTTTTAATAATTGAAAATGACTCCTGCTTAATAGATTCAGACATTCTTATGGAATTTTAATATTTGGCTTTGACATTAAGGGTTAGTGCATATTATCAGCTCCTTTAAAAATTATATCTATGTATTTTAAATTCAGTATGTGTGATCTGTATTATCTAATAATCTAATGTTCATTATGGAGAAAAATTAGTCAATTTGGAATGCAAAAAAGGCTAAATAAACAAATTTTTATATGCAACAATAAGAATAGTACTTAATATGGAAAGGGTGTTGCTGGACTGGGTGAAAAAGGTGAAGGGATTAAGCAAAAAAAACCAAGTCGTAGACACAGACAACAGTGTGGTGATTACCAGATGGAGAGGTGGTGGGGGACATAGGAGAGGGTATGGGGGGATAAATGATGATGGAAAAAGACTTGACTTGGGGTGGTGAACACACAATTCAGGATACAGATGCTGTATTGTAGAATTGTACACCTGAAACCGGTATAATTTATTAACCAATGTCACCCCAATAAATTCAATTTAAGAAGTACTTAATGATATTTTGCTATTGGCTTTTACTAAAGATATTTTTTCATATAGAGTAATGTCAGATCAGATCTCTTTAGCTAAAGAGTAAGAATGTGTGTTTGACTTTGTAACAGGCACACTTCTAGGTCCTAAAGAGTTAAAACATGTTTGGGCAACCTTTATTAAACAGGCTACTGTATTAGGACTTGTATAATTACCCAGGCAGGCTTTGTGAGAGAATGACCTGCTGCACTCTATTTGTGTCATGGTCACTGTATGAATAAGCTAATTTTAAACATTAAAACTCTAATTATAAAAGACCACTTTCCTAAAGGGCGGGCCATGTGGGGAAGAGGGGGTAGGACCTGAGTGGTGAGTGAGTCAGAAGGTCAGATGAATGAGTGGGTGGAAGTGATAACTGACCCGAGTAGGTAGCATTATTCCTTAGTTTTCCCCTATATCCTGGAACAGAAATTCAGAACTGGGTTTTTTCCTTAATTGTAATTTGGAAGACATTTTATGGATGGAATACTTCCATAAATGACCCTCACATTTTTTTAAAAAGATTTTATTTATTCATTTTGGAGAGTACAGAGAAAGAGAGATAGGAGAGAGAGAGAGAGAGAGAGAGAGAGAGAGAGAGAGAAGGGAGGAGGAGCAGGAAGCATCAACTCTCATATGTGCCTTGATCAGGCAAGGCCAGGGTTTCAAACCGGCGACCTCAGAGTTCCAGGTTGATGCTTTCTTTATCTACTGTGCCACCACAGGTCAGGGGATAGCCCTCACATTTTGAGGAATAATAATAAGCTGCAGTTTTTTTAAGACTTATTTTTAATTGATTTTTAGAAAAAGAGAGGAAAGGGGGGAGAGAGGGAGAGAGAGAGAGAGAGAGAGAGAGAGAGAGAGAGAGAGAGAGAGGGAAACATGGATTGTCATTCCAGTTATTTATGCATTCATTGGATGATTCCTGTATGTGCCCTGACTGGGGATCAAACCTACAACCTTGGTGTATTCGGATGACGCTCTAATAAGTGGAGCCACCTGGCCACGTCTAAGCTGAGTTTTGACCTTGTGGCAGGGAAGTACATGGAGAATAACCCTAAATAAGTAATATGGGTGTGCATTGTACCAAATGGTCTGTGGTCTAAGAGCAGTTACTGGAAGAGAAGAGATCTGGAACTCAGCAAAGCACTCTCATACTTTTACTGAGGTTCTTGGGGTCAGATTTTTTAATGTGGTTGATTGATCCTCTTTGAATTTTCTTTACTTATTTTCCTAGTCCCTTGATTGTTTAGTAAATGAGCTGCTTGAATCCAAATGCTTACATCAACTGTATTAAGGGAAAACAAGGTAATGATGTTGTTTCTGGATTAGACCCAAAGAAGAATGGGCCTATGTGGGTAATCCAGGATAATTTCCCTATTTTAAGGTCAACTGATTAGTCAACTTAATTCTGTCTGCTTCATTAATTCCCCTTTGAAATGTAACATAACATAACAAACATAACATAACATAAAACATAACATAACATAACATAGCAAACATAACATAACACAACATAACATGTTCTGGGGATTTGGACATGGACACCTGTGGAAGGCCATTACTCTGCCTACCAAAGATAGAAATGCTCTGTATAGTGCTGTCTAATATAGTAGCCACTAGCCATATGTGACTACTTAAATTTAATTAAAATAAATAAAATTAAACATTCAGTTCCTCACTGACATTACCCACAATTCAAGTAAGTGCTCAATAGCCACATGTAATTACTGATTAGCACAATGGACAGTGCCAATCTAGATAGGTAGAAAGTGCAAGATAATCTCGACCCTGATGCTTTTCAACATCTTTGGTTAAAGAATCCTTAAGAATAAATGAGCCTGACCAGGCGGTGACACAGTGGATAGAGCGTCGGACTGAGATGCGGAAGACCCATGTTTGAGACCCCAAGGTTGTCAGCTTGAGCGCGGGCCCATCTGGCTCGAGCAAAAGCTCGCCAGCTTGGACCGAAGGTCGCTGGCTCCAGCAAGGGGTGGCTCAGTCTGCTGACGGCCCCCAGTCAAAGCACATGTTAGAAAGCAATCAATGAACTATGGTGTCACAGTGGCAACGAAAAACTAATGATTGATGCTTCTCATCTCTCTCCATTCCTGTCTGTCTGTCCCTATCTATCCCTCTCTCTGACTCTCTCTCGCTGTCCCTCTCGCTGTCAAAAAAAGAATAAATGAGCCCGCACGCATGGTGCCAGTAGATGTGGGATAGCCCAATGAGATTCCATTCAAACACCAACTTTCATCAGAAACTCTTGTTAATTTTTATTTTTTCCAATAATATATTCAATTTTATTTTATATTTCCAAATCTTCAAGTAAAACCAGCATTCTGGAAAGCTCATCATGTTTACTTCAAAATCCCTCAGGCCCATTGCCCACACTCCAGTGCTGATACAGGTACCAGCAGGAGAAGCCCAGATGCTTAGATATTTCTAGGCAGAGTGAATATGTCCAGATTTAAAGAGAGCCCCCAGGGAGCAATGGCAGGAGATGGGGGGAGTATGGTTTTGACAGAAAGTAGACTAGAGGTACGAAGCTCAGCTAAGAGGACAATTATATATTCTTGCCTTCTTTGCTTATATGACATTATGTGATTTGCTTTGGCCAATGAAATGTAAATATGTTACTTTGGCGCAGAAACTTTAAAAACCAGTTTCTGCTTTACGATACTTCCTTTTCCCTCTTTGTGACTCCCTCTTTCTAACAACAAATAATGTTTCAGATGGAGATCCCATGATGACCCATGATGGGCATCTAGTGTGAGCACAAAATTAAGATATATTTTTGTCAGCCACTGAGATTTTGGGATTACTTGTTACCATAACAGAACTGAGCCTATCCTGATTGATACAGAGATGAAACAAGATACTTGGACAGAGGTCTTGGTTGGATAGAATGTCAATTAAGGTGTGTATTGACTTACAAATGTTTACAGCTCATGGGTGGTGCTAAGCCTTTAGTTCCATTTATGCTGTTTGCTTGTCTTTATACAACAGCCATTCTCTTTTTTTAAATTTCAGTTTAAAGTTCTTTTTATTATTTAGTTTATGCTTTTAGAGAAATTATGTTGTGCCAGGATCATTTCATGAGTATATCTCTGATTGGATTTGGGTTGTAAGAATAGAGCTCAGAAAAACTTAGTGAGGACACATTAATTTTTCTGTAACTAGAATTACTGGAAATTAAGGCGATAGGTTTGCGTCTTTCAGATGACTTTCCTCCCTGGTTTATTCCTGTGGGTTGTCATTAGTTTGAGATTGCCCTTCCAACCCCTAAACTAAAAAAAATAGATATAATTTTGGTTTCTCTTTTTTATCAAATTTTGAGCAATAAAAACAAGTTAATGGTTGATTTTTATTTTCCCTAATTAGTAATAAACGATACTATCTGTTTTCTAAGAGCAATAAATGCACTCTTATATCTGATAAACAAAATATATCATATTCTAGAGTCTAGAATTGAAATGTAATCCCAAATATAATTGACCTTCTTCTAAAGATGGAGATTTTAAGAGTCAGAAGAGACTCAGAGCAGCATGGAAAAAAATGCTATGAATCACTCATAGTAATCATGTCATTTTTCAGTCCAACTTTGAGAAGTTTATGTTATTGTTACTTGACCTATTTGTGTGTATAAATGAAGGCTTGGAAAAAGAGTGGAGTTATTGGCGGGCGAGGAGAACAAGTATATTAAAATAGGTGTCATGAGCCAGAGGATTTATAATGACTTGACTGAGGGCTGCTGTTCACCTGGATGGGTTTCTGTTTCCTTTTTTGTTTTGTTTTGTTTCCTCTAGAACAGAAATACTCCTTGTCACTCTTCCTTGGCCAAAAGTACAAATCTTAAAAAACAGGGGAGCTACAACCCATGTGCTTTTCATGGTTCCTAAAGTGGTGGTGATGAGGGGGAGGTGGGGCAGGGTGGATCTGTAACCTCAGCAGGCGTTACAGAAATGCGAGGCTGTTTGTTTCTATTGACAACGTTCTTCCTTGTCAAGAAACAAAATGTCATGGAGGAAGATGCATTAGGTGTTATCTTGGTTCTTTCTTGACATGCTGTTTTAGGAAGGGGGCAGGAAAAGTTTAATACATTTCTAGAGGATAGGCTATTTGGTTCAATTTCATAAATCATGCGTTTTTGATGTGTACTATCATACAGCCATTCTGCATTTAGCACCTTCCAACATTTTTTCCCCAGTGAGGAAAGAATCTTATCAGTGGAAGCTTTGCTATGCAATGAGCCTGGAAACTGCATAATAAAGTAGAATGTCTTAAAGTAAATTGTTATAAAATGAGTCATATTTCTTGCTAGGAACTATAGTAAAATTAAAGATGGTTATTTTCTGACTGAAGAGTTGATAGTAAATAAATCACAGATATATAAATATATTGCAGAAGAGAGATACAGGCGTTAACTTCAGTAATAATTTAAATGGTAAATTAATGAAGTAGTAAAATGGGTATAAATTCACAAGGCCAGTGTAATGTAAGGTACGTGTAAGACAGAAGAAACCTCATGCATTATGAATATGACCCAAAATTAATGATAGCTATAATAAATATTAATTAAACATGAAATCACCCACAACTTTACTTGCCTTCTTTAGCTTGATGCTCTGGGCTTTGAAAACGGAAACTCAATGAAGTTTTAACCACATGTGTTCTTTTTATTTTTTAAAAAATTTTATTTAGAAAACTAAATTGAATAGGGTGACATTGATCAATAAGAGCACGTAGGTTTCAGGTAAACATCTCTATAGCATTTGAACTGTTGATTGTGTTGTGTGCCCATCACCCAAAGTCAGATCATTTTCTGCCATATTTTCATTTTTTTGTTATAGTAAATTTCCATGTAGAAGACAAGCACTGTTGACTTTTATCACTGATCTTAAAATAGCAGGTGTTAAATAAATGAGTGTTATTGTCAATTACGAGGTTTCTACTTCCTCTCAAAATTATTCTCTAAAAAGAGGCTGATTATTTCATTTACAATAGTGCAAAAATAGGAAGCACCAAGGGATAATCTTATAAAGAATGTGTAGGTTTAATATTAGGAAAAAGAAAACTTTACTAATGGAAATAAGAGAAGATTTTGTTTCTTTGGTGGAACAAGGGGTTAAATGTCTTAAAGATATAAATTATGTTAAAATTTAAAAAATAAGTTTCATAGAAATATAATTATTCATATAGCTATGCTGGGGACTTAAAAATAATCCCAAAATTTTGGGGGGGAGAAAAAATAGGGACTGGCCAAAAATTGCTTGACGAAGAATCATAACAAGAGGACACTTATGTTCCATCATGTATTAAAATGTGTTACACCCATTAGCATGGCTATTATCAAAAAAGGAAACATGTATTGGTGAGAGTGTGGAGGAATTAGAGCCTTGTGCCTTATTGGTTGGAATGTCAAATGGTTTAGCTACTGTGGAAAACGGTATGGCTGTTAAAATTAAACAGAACTACCATTTGACCCAGCATTTCTACTTCTGGATAAATACGTGAAAGAATTGAGAGCAGGGACTCAAACAAATATTCTTTACTCATTTTTTGGTGGCATTATTCACAATGCCCAAAGTTGGAAACAACCGATGGACAGAGGAATGGATAAACAAAACGTGGTTTATATATCTGATGAAATATCATTTAGCCTTAAAAAGGTATGAAATTTTGATACATGCTACAACATGGACGAACCTTGAAGATATGCTAAATGAAATAGACCAGGCATAAAAGACAAATATGGGTCCTGGCTGCTGGCTCAGTGGCTACAGTGTTGACTGGGTATAGAGACGTCCTGGCTTCAATCCCCGGTCAGGACACACATGAGAAGTGACTATCTGTTTCTCTTCTCCTCCCTTTTCCTATTTTCTCTCTCTTCCCCTCCTGTAGCCAGTGGCTCCATTGGTTTGAGCATTGGACTCAGACAGGGGATGCTGGGTGGATCCTGGTCAGGTGGACGGGGGAACCGTCTCCCAATCTCCCCTCCTCTCACTTAAAAAAAAGACAAATACTGTATGATTCCACTTACATGGGGTACCTAGAGCAGTCAAATTCATAGTGGCAGAAAGTGGAACAGTAGTTGCCAGGGGCTGTGCGATGAGGAAGTGGAGTTACTATTTAATGGGCACAGAATTTCAGTTTGGGAAGATGAAAGAGTTCTGGAGTCAGATGGTGGTTATGATTGTACAACATTGTGCATGTACTTAATGCCACTGAACTGTGTAGTTTAAAATGGTTAAAATGGTGAGTTTTATGAAGTTATGCATATTTTATAATAACAGAAATATCCCAAAACTGTATAGCAAAGTTATACCAGTTAAAGTAGCAGAGTAATTGCTCAAGATTGGTACTCAGTTCAATGTAACCACATAAATAGTCTAGAAAGAAACCCTATTATGTTAATGAACTTAATATTTGATACCTACCTATAGCCATCATAAGTAAGTTGAAAAAAGAATAATTATTTAATAAATACTTGGACAATTAGTGAACTATTTCGATTTATTTTGAATGTCCTAAGATCTTTTGTAATCTAAAATACCAGGTACATCAAGGTATTCAACTAAAAAATGAAACTATGAGTATACTTGTCTAATCTCAGGATGGAAAATGACTTTCTAAAATATAAAAACTAGCATTACAAAGAAGTATTTGATAGTTTTTTTTTTTCTGAAGTGAGAAGCAGGGAGGCAGAGAGACAGACTCCTGCATGTGCCCGACCAGGATTCACCTGGTATGCCCAGTAGTGGGTGAAGCTCTTCCCATCTGGGGCATTGTTCTGTTGCAACTGGAGCCATTTTAGTGCCTGAGGTGGAGGCCATGGAGCCATCCTCAGTGCCCGGGCCAACTTTGCTCTAATGGAGCCTTGGCTGTGAGAGGGGAAGAGAGAGATGGAGAGAAAGGAGGAAGGGTGGAGAAGCAGATGGGTGCTTCTCCTGTATGCCCTGGCTGGGAATCGAACCCAAGACTTCCACACACCAGGCTGATGTTCTACCACTTAGCCAGCCAGCCAGAGCCTGATAGGTTTTATGCATAAAAATACTTCTGTATATAAAACTATTATAAAAATCAAAGGCAAGTGATACCTAGAAAAAATATTCATAGAAGAAGAGTTTACTAACACCCTATTCATAGTTTATGCAAATATAGACAGTTTAAAGAAGGAAAAAATACATATTGATACTAATGTTCCACCTTGCTAGAAATTAAATTCTTTTGCATATCAATGGAAAAAGATTAAAAAGAAAAATAAAAAGCAGAAAACCTATTAAATAGAATAATTCTCTTTTGCAGGGTTGTGGAGGGGACTAGGCACTCTCATTCACAGGTGATAAGAGAGCATTTGGATAGCCTTTCAGGAAAGCTGTAGCAGGACTTTGTTGTGACAGAAACTAAGCTTAAACTATTTTAAACAAAAAGGAAAAATTTAGTGTTTTATTTTTGGCTTATGCAACTGAGAAGTTCAAGCAAGAGATGTGGCTTCATGAAAAGTGGGATCCATTAGTTTAAGTGATTCATTCTCTGTCTCTCTCACTTGCTTGCCTCTGCCTGGCTGTATTCTCAGGCCGATGCTCTTTATGAAGCGAAGAGATAGCTGCTGGCAAACTCAAGTTTACATCATCTTCTTAACTGCTTGCTCTTCTAGAGAGAGAAAGAGTGAGAGTGAGCATCATAAAAAAATAACAAACAGCTTTATTCAGATATAATTCATATACCATTCCAATCCACCCATTTAAATCACACAATTAAATCATTTTTAGTATATTCACAGTTACGTCATCATCACCACAGTCAAGTTTAGAGCATTTTCATTACCCCCCAAAAGAAACCTCATACCAATTAGTTGTACTCATTTTACCCTCATCCCCCCAAACTTCAGCCCTAGGCAAGCTTCAGTCTTCTTTCTGTCTCTCTGTATTTGACCATTAGTGAGCATCTTTTAAAGTGTCTCCAGCAAAATGCCTGGAAACTCCAGTTAGCCTGGCTTGGGTTATATGTCCATCTGTGAACCAGTTAGTACTAGGTCAAGGGGTTGCAGTCCTCTTACTGGCCAGGCCAGGCCAGGCCAGGCCACCAGCTCAGCTCTGGGGCCGATGAGCTGGACAGCCCCATCTGGGCCACATGTTCTGGGCAGGTTTACTATGGAAGAAGAAGGGCTTCTCCAAAGGAAGGAGAGCTGGGGAGGCAAACATATGTCCACCCTAAGGGCAACATGGCACTATGTATCCAAAGCCTTTAAAATATATCTGTCTCTGAGCTCAGCAACTTTAATTTTGGGACTTTATCATAAATAAAGGACCAGACACAAACTTTCACTCTTGCTGTGCCTGTGATGATGGGGTGGGAAGCAGAGAAGGACGCAGAGAAGAGCCGCTCCCCTGCTGCTGGTACAGGGAGGCAGCAGCAATTTGTGAATGAAGGAGGAGCCTCTTGACTTCAGCTTTCCCTAAAGGCACCATGCCCTGCAGGATGGCAGCACCCTAGCCCCAGGGCGAGTGGTATTCTCCTGGCTAACCTATTGCCACATTCAGCCTGAGGAAGCAGGTTCCCCATCAGCACCTGGTGCCGTGGTCATATGCAAGGTTTTAAATCCTGTCCTAGCCACCTGGGCAGTGATGGAATCCTGTCCTGTGCAGCTCAGGCAATAGGTGAGAGCACTTGAGCCCGAGATAGCAGTGCAGGTGTCAAGCTGAGCAGCATGCCTTGACTGTTATCTCGTGCCT
Organism: Rhynchonycteris naso; assembly: GCA_037038555.1. Taxonomy (NCBI): domain Eukaryota; kingdom Metazoa; phylum Chordata; class Mammalia; order Chiroptera; family Emballonuridae; genus Rhynchonycteris; species Rhynchonycteris naso. The sequence continues at coordinate 235,702,612 of CM072995.1, forward strand.
TTTAAACTTGCAAGGCCTGGAGAAGGGGCACTGGGACTGCCATCAGTCAGAAAGAACCACTGCACTGTGGCACATTTCCCAGGACGATTTCAGTCTGTGTGGCCCACACTATCTTCTAAATGCATAAATCTGTTTTTTTAAGCCAATCAGAAGGTGGGTACTTTTGTTCAGAAGGTGCCTGCTGTTTTATGAGAGTGTGGGGGGAACTGGAGGGTGAGGGGGAGTAGAGGGATAGAGAGAGAGAGGGCCTCTCTAAAAGTGAAATTAAGTCTACAAATTTGAAGGTTAGTGGGGGGGGAATTAAAGAGGCAAATACCTGGAGTCTGTGAGCAAACAAACACCTATTACAGATAGCATCTGGCCAGTCCATAGTGTTTTGAGTTTATACTGTCAGTTGGAATTGAGTTGTTAATTTTTGGTGGTTGGGGTGTCAGTGGGGTTTCAGGAATACAATAGTTGAAAGCAGCTTTGGCATCCTGGGGGGGACATCTGCTCCCATTCAGGTGGGAAGGTTGTGATAAGCGCCCCAAAGCCCAGTGATGCCCTCACAGCAGGATTTTTAGGTGGTCAGCCCCGCTGTGTCTTTGCACCTGGCTGCCTTGCAGGCCCAGAAGGCTGTGGAACCCCAAGGCTGGAAGCCAGCATTTCTTGGAGCTGGATTAACCCTGGTTTGGCCATGTGATTTGACTCTGTTCTAGCCAGGAGCTAGTAAGTTTTCTTCACGTGATTCTAGTAAGGATTGGAATATCCCATCCAGGTACATTTAGAAATCAAAGCCGGATGGTATGAGTGAGGTGTTGAAAGAACACAACTTAGAGTGGCACAGAGATGGGTGTGGTGTGGGTGGGGGGCAGGCCCTTCTTTCTAGTCTCCTCAGTTGGTGACTTAATCTTGGGAGAGAACCGGCTTTTAAACCACATTTAAGATCTGATGGCTGACGGAGTGGAAGATGTTGGAGAGCAGAACATTTTGCTCAGCTGTTTGGCAAGCTGTTGGTATAAGCAGTTCTGGGGCTTGACACGGGGCCACAGTTCCCTCAGCATCACCCCCACGTCCCTGCACTGGAGTCAGCAGGCCCATGTGGTGTGCTGGAAAGATGAACAGGGTTTGAATTGAGAGGTTTGGAGTTTGCAGCTCAGCTCTGCTTGCCAGCAGTGTGAATTGCCCACAGCTTAAATTTCCCATCAGTGGCTGGAGAGATTTTCTCCAGGTGCTTCCTCTATTACCATCTCTTGTTAATATTAACTCTTTTTTAGAATTTTAGGCTAAGTAGTTTTTACAGAAGTAGCCTAAGGAGCCATGAGTTGCAGCATCAAGTGGTCCCCTGCTTTCTTCTGTCCTTTTCCTCTCAAGGCAAGGAAGCTTAAGGTACCAAAAGGCAGTTTGAAGAGAAAGGTAGCACGGGGGTGGGGTGGGGGTATTTCAGATATTGCAAGCTTTGACACTCTTATTCTCCACATGTCCCAGAAGGTTTAATTTAAACATACATAGTATTCTTCCACACCGGATTATAAAAGGTGTGTGGTTTTATTTGTGTAATGTATTGTCTTCTGCTACATTAAGTGGAAAGAATAGTAAAGTATATCATCGTATGTTGCTTTTGAAGCCAGGGTAGTCATATAATTTTGTTACCAATAGTGCCAACCTGAATGTGATCTGGGAACCCTGGAAATGCAGGAATTTACATGAATATACTGTAAAATGACATGTGGGGTGAGTCCCCGTGGAGGGTGGGAAGGACCCCATAATTATGTAGTGACGTTGAATCTATAAAATGGGAAGAGAAAAGGGAAAAGAATTATGATGCCAATGATTCTGAAGATGAAGATGATGTCACCTGTCACAAGTCTATTTTGGGCTAACTGAGGGGTGGGGTGGGTGAGGTGGAGTGGGGGTAGGGAGAGGTCTTTTCTGGGGTGGGAAAAGAAAAGGGCCATGAAAATCAACTTTACTCTGACCAGATGATGGGCGGTCACTGTGTCACTGAAGATGTTTCAGGGGCGTGTGGGATTCGGGGTGCTCTGGGGTACAGTGGGGAGTGGCTTATCAACCACCGAAAAGTTAATACAGCACCACGCTTGTCCCTTACTCCTAGTTCAGGATGACAGAATATACTGAGTGTAAGGGTACAGTGGGTGTGGAGAGTAAAACGTGTACCGTTGCAGCCTGGGTTTGGCCGAGTCATCTTAGTGCTCCACACACCAGCAGGGCTTCCCTGAGCGGAGCTCTGGGGTGTCTCCAGGTGAGTATTCTCTTGGTTGATAGTGTTCAGCCCAGACCCCTCTCTTTCCTTCTTTCCTCCAGAAGTCTTCATCTCTCTCTATCCTCCCTCTTTTTTATGTCTCGAACATCTTCATTCCTTTATTATAGGGTATGAGTCCTGCTAGTCTCCCCTCTGTCTTTTGCTGGGTGGGGGAAGGTAGGAGCTCCAAGATGAGGGGGTAGAGGGGGAGAAGAAGGATGATGGGTGGTCTTGACTTGAGGGGGCAGCTCACTGTTTTTTTTTAAATTTCTTTTTATTTATTTATTTTAGAGAGGAGACACAGAGTGAGAGAAAGAGAGAGAGAGAGAGGGAGAGAGAGAAAGCGGGGAGGAGCTAGAAGCATCAACTACCATATGTGCCTTGACCAGACCAGTGCAGAGTTTTGAACTGGCGACCTCAGTGTTCCCAGGTGGACGCTTTATCCACTGCGCCACCACAGGTCAGGCCCCTCACTGTTTATTTTTTAAATGAATTATGACTTAAAAATGAATTATGAATTAAAAAAACTTTATTTAAAATTTAGAAAGGTGACAGAGAGCGGGAGAGAGAGAGAGAAGGGGGAGAAGCAGGATCAAGCAAGCCCAGGGGTTTGAACTGGCGACCTCAGTGTTCCAGGTTGATGCTTTTATCCGCTGTGCCAACAGGTCAGGTTTCCTTTAATTTATATTGCCTTCAGATACGGTAAAAAATTAGATTTCACACTGAGAGTTAATCTTATTGAATGTACTTAAATCATCTGCTTGCATAGATCTTGGTTGTTGGTTGTTATGCAAATAAATGTGTATATGTCTTCTGGTTGCCCTTGAATTGCATGACAAAACCCACTTTTATTTACTTCATGTTTTGGAAGGCTATACCCACCTTCTCTGTCCTGGTTTCTTTTTTCTTTTCTTTTCTTCCCTCCCTCCCTCCCTCCTTCCTTCTTTCCTTTTGTTTTTTTTTTTTTGACAGAGACAGAGAGAGGGACAGATAGGGACAGACAGACAGGAAGAGAGAGCGATGAGAAGCATCAGTTTTTTGTTGTGGCACCTTAGTTGTTCAATGATTGCTTTCTCATGTGCCTTGAGGTGGGGGGTATTACAGCTGAGCAAGTGACCCGCTGCTCAAGCCAGCGACCATTGGGCTCAAGCCAGTGACCATGGGGCCATGTCTATGATCCCATGTTCAAGCCAGCGACCTGCACTCAAGCTGGTGAGCCTGCGCTCAAGCTGGATTAGCCCGTGCTCAAGCTGGCGACCTTGTGGTTTTGAACCTGGGTCCTCCGCATCCCAGTCCAATGCTCTATCTATTGTGCCACTGCCTGGTCAGGCTGTTCTTTTCTTTCTTAGTTGCAGGTGGTAAGTAGGTGTGGAGTCCTGCAGTAACAGTAGTAGCAATAATATTGCTGCTGATGTAGCAGAGACACCAGATTTTGTGTCAGGGAGATCTGGATATGTCTGGGTTTTTCTGTGCAATCGGCAGGGCAGGACTGGCAAAGACTGTGTGGCTCTGAATTCTTCTCTTAGCCAAAACTCAAGAACTGAGGTTTCTGAATCATGGTTAACACCTGGTGCTATTTTTCTGCCGCTAAAAAAACCGATCTCTCCCATTGCTTTGCTTGTTTATTTATCATATTTTTCCTTAGTGACTGGAAGTTGCTCTATACCAGGAACTTTTGCCTTCTTTATTTGTACTCTAGCCCCCAAGCCTTGAAGAGGGCCCACCACGCAGCAGGTATGCAATGAGAGAATGAACATTGGACAAGGAGATCACTGTCTCTAGTTCTTCCGTAACCCAGCCTCATGGACTTAAGTGTACATCCTAGGCAGATAGAAGTTTATAAGTAAAAATGCAGATTAATTTTATAAAATGAGGTAAGACACTGGGACCCATGCATCCCTTTAACAACATAATTCTAACTTCTAATTCTAAAGCATGGTTGTGGCCCATGACCCATTTCTCCTTTTGTTCTTTGGACTGTCCAAGTCTCCCAGCTGAAGCCAGGATGAGAGCCACCTGAAATGTACCCCACTGTGGGCATGTCCATTCTTTTGAGGGGCAACTAGGATGAAAGGTTTTGGGGATCTCAGTTGACTGGCCAGGAGGTGCTTAAGTCATGTTTGGGATTTTATGGACACTTTTTCAATCTAGACTTTGACTGTAAGCCACAGGGAATGACATACTCTCCCTATTGTCTTCTCAGAGATCTAATGGGGCAAGTATTATGTAGTAAGGGAAGATACTAGACTTTAATGTTAGATTGATGATAATTTGAATGCTAGTTATTTTATTTGATATCTTTGAAAAGTGCTTAAGGTATTACTTTTTCTAAGCCTCAGTTTATCATCTGTCTAATGAGGATAATAGTACCTATGGTAAATTTGCAATAATTTCTTAGAGACATGGTATTGCTTCTCATGCTGCTACAGGGAATGGCTGCTAATTAATGACTCAGAGTAGCAACCAATAGAAAGCAGGGACTCTGTCAGCTCTTATAAATGAAGACTAGAGTCTTTTATTCATCCATAGTCAGATCACCTTTCCTACCCACCACCAAGACAAAGCTGGGGTGTCCATCTGGCTTCCTAAGGACCCCTCAGGTACCCTTTTATTATTCCTTCTCTCCTCTAAGGGTCTCCTTAATAATTATTCAATTTAATTTCATGTTAGGGAAGGGGTGGCATTTTATTCATCTCTTATCCTCAGCACATAGCATGAATCTTGACATGAGGAGGGCAGTTAATGCCTATTGAATTCAATTGAACTGTGTTTGGCCCTGAACAGCTCCCCTTCAGGGCTGGGTTACCTTCTAATTACACCATAGCTTGGACTACTTCTTCCCTTCCCAACTCTGTATTCTGACTTTGGGTACCATCTCAATACAGGGAAAGGTCTATATGCCATGATTCCTTCCCTCTCAATCCTTTGCTTGCACTATTAGACACTTTGCTCCCCTTCTGACACATTTTATAAAGAATTATATCTAAAATTTGAAGACATTTAAAGAGTAATCGTTCACCCTATTCATGACTAGATTGCATAGGACCATTTTTAGAAATTGCACAGGTTTATTGTCTGCAGAGAAGAGCTAAGTCTAATCTTCAATTCCCCAATTTGTAAATATTGCTTGAGTCTTTAGTTTTTGGGGTTTATCCCTAAACTTTTTTATTATTATTATTTATTTATTTATTTTTGTATTTTTCCGAAGTTAGAAGCAGGGAGGCAGTCAGACTCCAGCATGTGCCTGACTGGGGTCCACCCAGCATACCCACCAGGGTGCGATGCTCTGCCCATCTAGGGCATTGCTCCGATGCCGCCAGAACCATTTTAGTGCATTTTAGGCAGAGGCCATGGAGCGGTCCTCAGTGCCTGGTCAACTTTTGCTCCAATGGAGTCTGTGGGAAAGGAAGAGAGAGACAGAGAGGAAGGAGAGGGGGAAGGGTGGAGAAGCAGATGGACGCTTCTTCTGTGTGCCCTGACTGGGAATTGAACCTGGGACTTCCACACACCAGGCCAATGCTCTACTGCTGAGCCAACAGACCAGGGCTTATACCTAAACTCTTATTTCAACATTTCCATGTGTTTATGACTATAGAAGTTTTTCCTACTTTGAAATCAACAGCAGTTGAGTGTGAGTGTACCAGATACTGATTCAGTTGTTGGTATTAAGATTGCTTAATACTAACCTGTGCTAGAATGTATTCATGCGACAATTACATTAATGTAATATTTTCAATCTAGTACTCCAAGGGAACAGTGCTTTTATATAAGCTGAACCATTTGTTCATGGAAATGTCAAATATTAGTGATATTTTTCTGCTTTTAAGGAAAAGCAAATGAATGAATGGAATATTTTCTCAATTTTAAAATTTCTTGCATCTGATTATATTGCTTCACTGCTAGTGAGGGCTAGCTGGTGAGTAAATTATGCATAAATAGAGTAGAAAACACATATCTAAAAAGGAATCACTTCTTAAAAAAATTATTATTATTTTTTGAGAGAGAGAGCCAGGGAGAGACAGGAACAGAGCTGCTCCTGTATGTGCCCTGACTGAGGAATTACATGGGCAACCTCCATGCTCCATGATGCCTTTCCAATCAACCAAGCTATCTGGCCAGGGTTTACTTTTTTTAAAATTGATTGAATTTTAGAGAGATGGAGAGGAAGAGAGAGAGAGGGGAGGAGGGAGGGAAACATTCATTTGCTGTTCCCCTCAGTCATGCATTCTTTGGCTGCTTCCTGTGTGTGCCCTGACCAGGGATTGAACCTTGCTGTTTCAGGATGATGCTCTGTTGGACAAACCAATGTGTTTCATATATGTTAGGTTTGCTTGCTTGTATTTTGCCTAATTGGAGCATTGGCATGGGGCAGCGCCATGTGTGTAGTCTGCGGGTGCTTGCTCTCAGGGCAGCAGATTACAAATTGCAGATTGCCTGCCTGCTTGGGAGGGGCCATTGTTTGCTGTTGTTTGCTGGAGAAGGGATATTTTACCCCCAGCCTATTTTTTTATTTTAAATTTTTTTATTTATTCATTTTAGAGAGGAGAGAGAGAGAGAGAGATTGAGAGAGAGAGAGAGAGAGAGAAAGGGGGGAGGAGCAGGAAGCATCAACTCCCGTATGTGCCTTGACCAGACAAGTGCAGGGTTTTTTTTCAACCGGTGACCTCAGCATTCCAGGTCGAGGCTTTATCCACTACGCCACCACAGGTCAGGCCTACCCCTAGCCTGTTTTGCTGAGGAGTTGAGAAAGAGAGGGAGGAAGTGCTGAGGGGCTTGGGAACCCTGAGATTTCAGCCTGGCCTGTTTGGCTGGGGAGTGCTGAGGCTGGTGGGGGCCTGTGAGTTCGAGTGAGTCTGGAAGAAGAAAGGGAAGCGGTCTTCCCTGCCTGTTTGCTCGTCAGCCATTCTGAGATTTAAATAAATGGAATGGCCCACCATTTTTCTGACTTCACAGTTTCTTTACCATTTGCCCGAATCCAACGTGAATCTGCATGGCCATGGTGCTGTCCACTGGCTTTACATAGCCTACTGAGCTAACCAGCCAGCATGAGAAGTAATCGCTTAACACTTAACATGTGTCATTATTTCTTGAATGCAGAAATATAAGTATACATCCTATAGCCATAGTTTACTGCTAGTAAAATTATTTTTAATTTGTATGATAGAATTAAATGTATCAATATTTCATGATATTTTGTTATAACTTTATTACAGGTCTCCCTATAAATAAATTGGAAGATCCTTGCAATCATAGTTAAGTGCTCAATACGAATTTTTGTTCAATAAAATTTCTAAAAAATCAGAGTGCTTACTATGTGGCAGACACTGTGTTAGGTCTGGTAAACATAGTGTGGCATGACTAAGAATCTCCTTAACGGGCTGACTATATTGATTATGCTTTCTTTAAGGCAGATGATGAGAGTTCATCTATGTTTCAGGCTGTTTATCTCAATGGGGGGAATGCTCAAGCAGTTCAAGTCAATCAATTGTCATGAATGTGTTTACATATACTTGAGAGATGCTTTTGGGGGGCCGGATTTGGGAAGACAGCGGTCACCTTGCTCTCCTCCTGCTCTGCAACCTGGTTCAGGGGCCAGCACCCTCTGTCCTGCTCTGAGTGTAGAGACTCAGGGTTACTGAAAAGCTTTACTGTCAATGATGTAACCTTGGGAGAATGCCTGGTCTTAGCTTCAGTTCCTTCATCATTAGACTAAGGGATATTGCTCAAAGGTCTCTTCCAGCTCTTAGGCTATATGGGATGACTTTACTGTCGAAAATGTTGCTAACATAGTTGTGCATAGCTAGAGGTGTTGATATTATGATAGTTTTAGGGCCATAACCTAAATCACTTACCAGTCTTCTCTCAACTTTCTAGCTGATGGAGCTGTTTAAGAACAGTAGCTAGACGGACACCCATACCATCCTGTATTAATAGCTGGCCAATGAGCACTGACCTCCAAAGCATGGCTCCAGTAGAAGCCGGTTGGAGAATCCAGCTAAGGCTTGAAGACTTACATGAATGAGGCTTTTACTTCCTCCTGGAATCTGAGATGGCCATCACCTCCCTGGAGCAGGCCCTGAACTCAGTTGCAGGTGAAGAGGAGATCAGAGAGAAGATCTAATGAGCCCCATCTCCTGAGACAGGCCCAGACCTACACCAGGGAGAGAGTTTAGGTCAGGTTCTCAGAAGAAGACCCTGAGTCTAAGACACAGATGTAAGTGTAAGTGATTTCTTCAGCAAGTTCCCTCAGAGGAAACCTGCAAGGGAGTGGGGTAAAGAGAACAGGGGAAGTGAAGCCAAGCACAGGTACCGTTCCAGGAGAACTCTCCGACTGCAGGTATGTCTCTGGGGCTCTGAGTGTAACTGACACCCAGACTTGGTTTCATCTGAAGTGAGTGCAGGGTGCTCACACTTCTACACATCCAGCCTCTGATTAGAATCCATCCCAGGATGGGGGTGGAATGGGACGAGAACTCCTGCACCCCTGGCTCAAAGAACATTTGGGTGAATTGGCTCTTGGCTAATCCTCTGAAGAAGGTCACAGACTCTGCATTAGAAGCAAAGGATCAGACAGAAGCTGGGTGGTGCACAGAACTGGTACAGCATCTCTGGATGGAGCTCTGGCCATGGAGAGAAGAGGGTGTTTAATATAGGATCACTATAGGAGTCTAGGAAGTGAGGTATGCAGAGCTCACCTCTCACTGCTTGCTAGTGAAACATCCCTAGTGACTGCTCTTCTCTCTGACCCTGTCATTAGCTGTTGCTCATTTTTTTTGTGGGGAGGGGGCTCTTTGTATGGGAGGAAAGTAAAAGAGTAGGCAGAGGGTAGAAACAGGGAAAGGAGGAAAGAAATGCCCCTTCTCCAATAGCCATTTCTGCCTTCTTCAGAGTGTGGGTGTTAGAGCCTTAGATCATGAATGTAGTGTGCTCTGGAAAGCATAACAACTTAACTAAGATAAGTTGTTACATGATTTGCCTAAATTACATAATTTTGGTACAGGTCAGGTTTTGTGACTGGAAATGGAAGGATATTTTCCTTGGATTATATGATTTCCTTGTATTTAGGCCTTTTTGTTGTAAACTAGGATAAAGAAAATAAACTTTGCAGTGGTTATCTTTTGACTTAATTCTATACCTCCCTCTACCTGAAGACTAAGTAGGCTCTCCAAAGCTTTAGTTTTTGTAAGGTCAGTGGATAATGAAGGATGGTCACATGAGGAGCTCAGACCTGGGACTTTTGGCTAGGGCCACCCACAACCAAGCACACTAAAAGAAACTTCCCAGAGGTCCTTGGGAAAAGAGCGACTGTCCATCAGCCAGTGAGATTTCACCACATCATATTAGCTCGCCCACCCTAGAGGACCCCTTTAAATACCTCTCATGCAGTTTAATTCATGGAACTTCCCTAGCCTCTGTCCCTGGGGCTGGGGGACCTCGTTGGGCGGGATGCATGGTACTTAATAAAACCTTTTCTATTCCACATTTTGTGGCTCTGGCCCCCTTCCTTCTTTCTCTGTGGGGAAAAAATACCTTACAGTTTTTACTACTCATGGTATATAGTAGCTTTGTCAGAATACAAGCACACACACACATTAACTCTGGCTCCATGGGGTTTGGGACCATTGACTATAAGAACTAGCACTCTTCCAGGGGTAGTGTGATCAAGGCAGAAACTCTATGGTTTATGACTGGTGGCAACGGTGTTGTCATTTAGTGACACTGGAGTAAATGACATAGGGACCCAATTTCCTGAGCAAAATATTAGATCACATGGCCTAATGGTATAAAGATAATTGTATAGAATATCTGTAGTTGAAACTAACCTAGAATATATATCATATATAATCCCATTAAATTGGTGTTTATCAAACTATCTCTCTCTCTCTTTTTTTAAACTAAAACATATAGCAGAAGATATATTTAGGAGAGACAGGCTGGCTGGAGCTCTGATAGTGCCTCCTCAGAGCAAGAGGGAAGAGGTTGTCTCAGCGGGGTTCACTGCACAGGTCTGGGAGGTGGAGAAATGAACCCAGACCATAGACGCTAGGGCTGGATTGCCTGCATCCAAATCCCATGTGACACATGGTAGCTCAATCATCCTGAATATATTACTTAAATTTTCTGTGCCTTAGTTCATTCAACTATCTGGGGTATAAAAATAGTCACATCTTAGCAGATGATCTTGAAGATTAAATGAATTAAGGTATGTAAATGTCACTGGGGATAGTCCCCGGTACATATTTAGCATTATACAAGGGTTTGTTAAAAATAACTTTACATTTGACACAGTGCACATATACTTCCACGCACATAATGTCTGAAGCAAATTGATTATGTGTAATACACTTTAATTATTTTCTATTTTATACTAATATATTTTATTTCATTAAAAACATCAATTCACCGCCTTCTAGATGTGAATTATACTTTTCGTCATACAGTTAGGATGTTCATCTGTCAGCATTCCTCTCAACAGCAGTGCTGCAAAACAGGGCACTTTGTTAAAATATTTATGATAAAATTTACTTTTTTTACTTGATAAATTAATGAACTATTAAGACTTCTAGATCAAAGGAGAAGATAGGCTAAGGCATAAGGGCTTGGCATGGAGCATTGAGTATTTGAAAGCTGGGAAACTGTGAGACTCAGTTATTGGATCTTCGGGCTGGGTAATTCTGAGGGACTCCAGAGGAGAGGAAGAAAGTGAGACTCTCCAAGATTCCTGCTGTGTCCCTTGAACTCCTGCTCTCAGAAAGTACAATTAATAATATTACTCTCCAGCCCCTCTGTCTCCTGTCCTTTCCTGAGGAAATACGTTGTTGGCTAGACCTCAGGGAGTTGACATGGCAGATAAATGAAGACCTTGTTCCTGTCCCTCTCAACCCCCAGGTAAATTAGCTAAGTGCAAAAAAAATGCCTTTGTGTTTGTTAGAATTGGGTGATTTGTTTCCAAATGGGAATGGGAAAGGGGTTATGCTTTCATTTGTGAAATGTCTTTCTTCTCTCTTGATGATTATAAGTGCATCTGGAGGTGAGGCAAGGCCTATAAACCTCATTTATAAACAGTGCGAAGCCACAGTAAAATTATATGCATCTTTAAAAATGGCCTCCCTTCATAATTACCCTGATGCAATGCCATAAACTTCTGACTTGAGATATTAAGTGAGTGAAAAGAAAACCATGTCACACTAATTCAAATGTGTGAGACTGATTAAAATGAATTTCTAATGAGAAGATATGTCAGTAAAATCATAATTAAAATAGTGCTTCCGATGATCCAGACTTGCTTTTTTCATGTATTTTGTGGTGCAGTATTTCCCAGAAGGTTATGACTGCATATGGCAGAAATGGAAAATGGAGACATGAAAATGAGGTCATGTCCAAGTGGGTGAGAGTCGATCACCATCAGCAGCTAAGCCAAATCTGCTTCCTATGCAAATGATGGCCCAAGGGCTGGCAGGAGAGCCATTAAGGTCTTTGTTAAGTCCTGACTCATCGCCATCTGCTCTCAAGTAGCTCTGTACTAAATGGGCAATGTTGTAACATTTGGGATAGAGAATTTTTTCAGTGTATTCTGATTTCAGACGGTCAGACAGTTTTTTTTGATTAAAAAATTGTTTGAAGCTTGCTCATCTCTTGAATCTGACACCCCCAACCCATTCTTTTCATGACCAATTAAAAGAAAAGATTTGCTTAATAGCTTCTGTGATTCTCTTTATTTTTCAGTGGAAAAGGAGGGTGATTGGAATGATGGTGATCAATATTGAGGTAGAGATTAGTATAAAATTTATATATTTTTTTGTTTTGATTGTGAACTTAGATATTCTTTTAGGGTCCCTTGTACACTCACTGATTTATTTATTGATTGATTGATTCATTGTTGGTTTATTCAACAAATATTTATTGAACATTTACTTATGTGCCAGAGCTTGTCATAGGGCTATCGAATCACTGGGGAATATGATTTTACTTATATGAGGACTCTGAAGAACAAAATAAATGAACAAACAAAATTGAAACAGACTCATAGACAGAGAACAGACTGATGGTTGTCGAGGGGCAGGGCTGGGTGAAAAAGGTGAAGGAATTAAGAAGTACAAATTGGTAGTTACAAAATAGTCCCGAGGATGTAAGGTACAGCATAGGGAATGTAGTCATTTCAATAATATTATAATAACTATGTGTGATGCCAGGTGGGTACAGAAATATTGGGAGGAACACTTTTTAAAGTATATGATTGTCTAACCACTGTGGTGTACACCTGAAACTAATAGAAAGTTATATTGAATGTAAACTGTAATTGAAAAATAAAATTAGAAAAAAAAAAAGAAAAGAATCACTGATGACCAGAACCAAAAAGGCTCTGGACCTCATGAGGATATTTTAAGTGAGGATAATGGAAAATAATAAGCAAATATAATTATGTTTGGTTTTGCTAAAACTATGAAGAAAGTAAACAAATCCAGAAAATTTTGGCGTGGTTGAGGTCATGGGTAGGGTAATGGCCAATTTATTTTACATGGGCTGGTTAGGAAGGCGATACGTTGGGTTGTTAAAAGTCAATTAATTGAAAGCCAATTTGCTGAAAGCTAATTCATTGCATGGCCAAATTCACTGAAGGACTAATTTAACAAGCTTATTTCTGCTGTCTATCCTATTTAGTTTTGGTTTTCATTTCGAATTTCTAATAGCATTTTGAGGTCTTTTCAAACCCTGTTTTCTGAGGAACAAAAAACAGGGGAAATTGAAGGGGGAAGTGGCTGAGGACCATAATAAAAACATATATTTGTAAAGATTTATTTTTAAACAGAGAAAATTCTTATAAAAATATTTTTCATTAAGTTATTATTCATAAATATATTCATATGAACTCTTCACATTTAAGAATATATGCAAGAAGGCATTACTTATAAAGAACATATTCAGAAGAGTATTTTTATTGAATATATTCATAAAACAATATATTCATAAAGAGAATATATTCATAAGAAGAATATATTCAATTTTTCTGCTGTTGATGGAGACTGTGGGACAGAATTAGAAGCATGGGGGGATACTGAGGCACAGAGAAAAAGACACAGAGGTTTAAGGTTGCATCTTAAATGTTGAGCTAGGGAAGAAACGGTCTAAACCAGGGGTGCTCAATACGTGGATCGCGATCTACTTGGTCAATCACAAAGGAAGTGTGGGTAGATCGCATGATATTAAAAAGACAGTTGTCTTTTGAATGGCAAACAGGGTAGCCAATCTGACGTCTGAACTTTTGACACCTACGCATGCGCGTTAAACCGCGCTAACTTGCTCAGTTACATTGCTGCGTAGTTAGCCTTCAATTTACTTAAACTAAATACAACAAAGGGTATAAAAATGAGTGCCATCGCTGGTCCAAGTAAGAAGCCTAAAACCTACCACTTTCATACAGAATGGGAGGGGATTTTTTTCACTATGTCGTATTCTAGGTGCTTTTGCCTCATCTGTCTGTGTGCCATTGCTATTCCAAAGAAGGGAAATGTAGAGTGGCTTTTTCAGACTGTTCATAAAAACTATGACATTGACTTTCCTCTGAAAAGAGAGCTGAGAAGGAGAAAAGTGAAAGAGGTCAGTTTCCCTGACTGAATAGTTAGGTACTATAAGTTTTAAAATTTTCTGAGGCACAACAGTGTGCCACAGCATACCAGTTGAAAAGCACTGGTCTATACATTTCTTAAAATGGTATTACAAAAGTGAAATAAAAACCAATCAGCTAAACTAAAAAATTAAATGACAATTACATTAGGCAATTTGATCATTTGGGGGAATAAGTTGTTCAAGAAATTGGTTCTTTAGGAAATTAGTAGATTGACTATCTAATTTAACACCTGAACTGGGATGCTTTTAAGAGTGAAAGAAGTGGAAGAATCAGAAAACCTGAGCAGACCAATTATAGAAATGAAATTGAAACAGTTAGCTAAAACCTCCCAGCAAACAAAAGTCCTGGACTGAATGGCTTCACAGGCGAATTTTACCAAACATTCAAAGAACTAACACCTATACTTCTTAAGCTATTCTAAAAAATTCAAGAGGAGGGAAGACTTCCAAGCTCATTTTATGAGGCAAGCATTATCCTTCCAAAACCAGGTAAAAACACTAGAAAGAAAGAAAACTATCTATCTATCTATCTATCATCTATCTATCTATCTATCTATCATCTATCTGAATACAGATTTAAAAATTCTTCATGAAATATTAACAAACCAGATGCAGCAATACATTAAAAAGGTCATACATCATGATCAAGTGGGATTTATTCCGGGGAGGCTAGGCTGGTAGAATATTTGCAAATCAATAAACTTGATTCATCACATAAACATAAGGAAGGATAAAAATCACATGATTATGTCGATAGATGCAGAAAAAGCATTTGATAAAATCCAGCACCCATTTATGATCAAAACTTTGAGCAAAGTGGGAATACAGGGAACATACCTCAACATGATAAAGGCCATCTATGACAAACCCATAGCCAGCATCATAATCAATGGGCAAAAATATAAAAGCAATCCCCATAAGACCAGGAACAAAGTAGGGGTGCCCCCTTTCACCCCTCTTATTCAACATACTACTGGAAGTCCTAGCCACAGCATTCAGACAACAAGAAGAAATAAAAGGCATTTCAAATTGGAAAAGAAGTAAAATTGTCATTATTTGCTGATGACATGACACTGTACATAGAAAACCCTAAAGTCTCAGCCAAAAAACTGCTAGATCTGATAAATAAATCTGGCAAAGTGGCAGGATATAAAGTTTATATTTTAAAAAAATTTAAAATATTTTATTTAGAAAATTAACTTTAACACAGTGACATTGATCAATAAGAGTACACATGTTTCAGGTAAACATTTCCATAGCATTTGAACTGTTGATTATGTTGTATACCCATCACCCAAAGTCAAATCATTTTTTACCACCTTATATTTGTCTCTCTTTACACATTTCCTCCCACTCTTCCCTCCTCCCCCTCCCCCATACCCACATCCCTTTCCCCTGGTAACCACTTTACCAGGGGGAGTCTCAGTTTTATATACTATCTGTGTGTGAAATCAAACAGTTCTTAGCTTTTTCTGATTGATTTATTTCACTCAGTATAATGTTCTCAAGGTCCATACATGTTGTTGTAAATGTCACTATGTCATCATTTCTTATGGCTGAGTAGTATTCCATTGTATATATGTACCACATCTTCTTTATCCAATCATCTATTGAGGGGCACTTTGGTTGTTTCCATGTCTTGGTCACTGTGAACAATGCTGCGATAAACATGGGGGTGCATGTGTCTTTACATACCAATGTTTTCAAGTTTTGGGGGTATATACCCAGTAGAGGGATTGCTGGGCCATATGGTAGTTCTAGTCTTAATGTTTTGAGGAACCACCATACTTTCTTCCCTAATGGTTGTACTACTTTTTATTCCCACCAGCAGTGAATGAGGGTTCCTTTATCTCCACAGCCTCTCCAACACTTGTTATTACCTGTCTTGTTGATAATAGCCGATCTAAGAGGTGTGAGGTGGTATCTCATTGTAGTTTTGATTTGCATTTCTCTAATAGCTAGTGAAGATGAGAGAATCTTTTCATATATCTGTTGGCCATTTGCATGTCCTCTTGGGAGACGTGTCTGTTCAGGTCCTCTCCCCATTTTTTAATTGGATTGTTTGCTTGTTTGTTACTGAGCTTTGTGAATTCTTTATATATTTTGGATATTAGCCCCTTATCAGAGCTGTTGTTTGCAAATATCATTTCCCATTTAGTTGGCTGTCTGTTTTGTTGTCAGTTTCCTTTGTTGTGCAGAAGCTTTTTTGTTTGATATAGTCCCATTCATTTATCTTTGCCTTTACTTCCCTTGTCTTTGGGGTCAAATTCATAAATTGTTCTCTATGGCCAAGGTCCACGAGCTTAATACTTATGTTTTCTTTTATGTAATTTATTGTTTTAGATCTTATATTTGGGTTTTTGATCCATTTGGAATTAATTTTTGTGCAGGGGACAAACTGTAGTCATTTCATTCTTTTGCATGTGGCTCTCCAGTTTTCCCGGCACCATTTATTGAAGAGGATTTCTTTTCTCCATTGTGTGTTTTTTGGCTCCTTTGTCAAGATGACTTGTCCATATACATGTGGTTTTATTTCTGGGTTCTCTATTCTGTTCCATTGTCTGTTTTTCTTCCAATACCATGCTGTTTTGATTATTGTGACTCTGTAGTATAATTTAAAGTCAGGTCTTGTAATGCCTTCAGCTTTGGTTTTTTTTTTTCCTTAGAATTACCTTGATTATTCGGGGTTTTTATGGTTCCATATAAAACTGATGATTTTTTGTTCCATTTCTTTAAAAAATCACATGAATTTTAATGAAAATTGCATTAAATTGTATATTGCTTTGGCTAAAATCGCCGTTTTAACTATATTTATTTTTCCTGTCCAAGAACAAGGAATATTTTTCCATTTTATTGTGTCTCTTTTAATTTTTTTCAATAATGTTTTGTAGTTTTCAGTGTATTGGTTCTTCACATCCTTTATTAAATTTATTTCTAGGTGTTTTTTTTTAATTTTTAATTTTTTTTATTTTATTCATTTTAGAGAGGAGACACAGAGTGAGAGAGAGAGAGAGAAAGAGAGAAAGTGGGGAGGAGCTGGAAGCATCAACTCCCATATGTGCCTTGACCGGACCAGTGCAGGGTTTTGAACTGGCGACCTCAGTGTTCCCAGGTCGACGCTTTATCCACTGCGCCACCACAGGTCAGGCCTCTAGATTTTTTTTGTTGTTGTTGCAGTTGTAAAAGGAATGATTATTTTTAGTTCATTTTTTGATGTTTCATTATTGGCATATAGGAAAGCAATGAACTTTTGTATATTGATTTTGTATCTTGAAACTTTACTGTATTGGTTTATTGTTTCTAATAATTTTTTGATGGAGTCTTTGGGGTTTTCTATATACAGGATCATGTCATCTGCATAAAGTGATACATTTACTTCTTTTTTTCCTGATATGGATGCCTTTTGTTTCTTTATCTTTTCTGATCGCTCTGGCTAAAACTTCAAGACCTATGTTGAATAAGAGTGGGGAGAGTAGGCAGCCCTGTCTTGTTCTTGATTTTAGAGGAAAAGCCTTCATTTTTTTCACCGTTTCGTATGATATTAGCTGATGGTTTGTCATATATGGCCTTTATTATGTTGAGGTACTTTTCTTCTATTCCAATTTTATTGAGTGTTTTAAAAATAAAGGGATGTTGTAGCTTATATAATGCCTTTTCTGCATCTATTGATAAAATCATATGATTCTTGTTCTTTGTTTTGCTGATGTGGTGTATTACGTTGATTGATTTGCACATGTTGAACCATCCTTGTGCTCCTGGAATGAATCTCATTTTATCATAGTATTATTTTTTTGGTGTGTTGTTGTATTAGATTTGCTAGTATTTTGTTTAGGATTTTTTCATCTGTATTCATTAGAGATATTGGTCTGTAGTTTTATTATTTTTTTTGTTGTCGTTGACAGGTTTTGGTATGAGGGTTATGGTAGCCTCATAAAATGTGCTGGGTGGGGATCATTGCTTCTTCTTATATTTTTTTGGAAGACTTTGAGAAGGGTAAGTTCCAAATCTTTGAATGTTTGGTAGAATTCACCGGTATAGCCATCTGTTCCTGATTTTTGTTTATTTTTGGAGGTTTTGATAGTTGTTCTTATTTCCTCCCTGCTTGTAGGTCTATTTAGATTTTCCAGTTTTTTTGTGACTCAGTCTAGGAAGATAGTATAGTTCTCAGGATTTATCCATTTTCTCTAGGTTGTTGAATTTGTTAGCATATAATCTTTCATGATATTCTACTATGATCCTTTGTATATCTATGATGTCTGTGGTAATTTCTCCTCTTTCATTTCAGATTTTGTTTATATGAGTCCTTCCTCTTTTTTTCCTTAGTCTAGTGAGTGGTTTATCAATTTTATTGATCTTTTCAAAGAACCAACTCTTTGTTGTATTAATTTTTTCAATAGTTTTTTTTGTTCTCTATTTCATTTAGTCCTGCTCTAATTTTTACTATTTCCTTTCTTCTGCCAATTTTGGGTTGTCTTTGTTCTTCTTTTCTAGTTCCTTAAGGTTGATGTTATTTACTTGGGATTTCTCTTGTTTCTTGATGTAAGTATGTATTGATATAAACTTCCTTCTTATTACTACTTTTGTTGCACCCCAGAAATTTTGTTATGTTGTGTTGTCATTTTCACTTGTCTGTATACATCTTTTGATTTCTGCTTTTATTTCTTCTTTGACCCAGTTATTTTTTAGAAGTATGTTGTTTAATTTCCACATTTTTGTGGGTTTCTTTACTTTCTGTTTACAGTTAAATTCTAATTTCAAAGCCTTATGATTAGAAAATATGGTTGGTATAATTTTAATCTTCCTGAATTTGTTCATGTTAATTTTGTGGCCCAATATATGGTTTATCCTTGAGAATTATTCATATACACTGTAGTAGAATGTGTAGTCTGATATTTTAGGATGAAATGTCCTATAAATGTCCATTATGTACATTTGGTCCAGAGTGTTATTTAAGGCTTATATTTCTTTATTGATTTTCTGTTTGGATGATCTGTCTAAAGCAATCAACAATGTGTTGAAATCTCCAAGTATGATTGTGCTTTTGTCTGCTTCTATTTTAAGATCAGTTAGTAAATGTCTTATATATTTTGGTGCTCCCTGGTTCGGTGCATATACAGTATGTTAAGAAGTGTTATGTCTTCTTGATACAATGTCCCCTTTATCATTATGAAATGTCCATCTTTGTCTCTGGTTACTTTTGTTATCTTGAAGTCAGCATTGTCACATATGTGTATGGCTACACCTGCTTTTATTTTGTATATTTGCTTGGAGAATTGTTTTCTTACCTTTCACTTTGAATCTACTTTTGTCTTTGCAGCTTAGATGTGTCTCTTGAAGGCAGCATATGGTTGGGTTTTGCTTTTTGATCCAATCTGCTACTCTGTGCCTCTTTATTGGTGAGTTCAGTCCATTTACATTTAAGGTAATTATTGACACTTGAGGATTTTCTATAACCATTTTATGTTTTGTTTCCTGCTGGCTCTGTGTCTTGTTTGGTTCTTCTCTTACTTGTTTCTGTCAGTTGTTCTTGTTTGGTGGTATTCCATACTTCTTTCTCCTGTTTCTTCTTTTCTTAAGCTGTATGTTTCAGTGGTGGCTTTTTTGTGGGTGGTTACCATTAAGTTATTAAGAAAAAAATGTTCATATGTACAAGAGTCCTTTGTCTTATGAGTGCTTCTGCACTCCATCCTTCTTTGCTACTAAAAATCTTTATCCTCTTCCTTTTTATGTTATTGTTGTCACACATTATTCTTACTTTTATTGTGACCTTCTTGGAGCTTTTACTTGTAGGTTTGATTTGTTTTGTTCTTTGTATCTGGTCAAATAACCCCCTTGAGTATTTCCTATAGTGGCAGTTTTCTGGTGATAAATTCCCTCAGCTTCTGTATGTCTGTAAATGTTTTTATTTCTCCTTCATGTTTAAAGGATAACTTTGATGGATATAGTATTCTTGGCTGGTAATTCTTCTCTTTCAGTACTTTGAATGTTTGAATCCACTTTTTTCTGGCTTGTAGAGTTTCTGTTGAAAAGTCTGATGATAACCTAATGAGCTTTCTTGTATATGTTATGTTCTTCTTTTCCCCAGCTGCCTTGAGGATTCTTTCTTTGTCATTGATTTTTGACAACTGTATTACAATGTGCCTTGGAGTAGGTCTGTTTGGGTTGTGGTAACTCAGTATTCTGTTTGCTTCTTGGATTCAAGGCTCTAACTCTTTCCACAGGTTTGGGTAGTTCTCATCAATTATTTGTTTGAATAGGCTCTCCATTCCCTTCTCCTTCTCTTCTTCTTCTGATATACCCATTATTCTTATGTTGCTCTATCTGATGGATTCAGACAATTCTTGTAGAGCTCTCTTAGTTTTTTTTAATTCATGAGTCTCTCTCCTCTTCTCTCTGTAGCATCTCTCGTTGCTTGTCTTTGATGTCACAGATTCTTTCCTTTACTAGGCTTTATCTATTAGCTAAAATTGCTACCTCAGTCTTCAATTCACGAATTGAAATTTTCATCTCTGTTTTTAAGTTTCAATCTCCTTGGTGAGGTATTTGTTTTGTTCATTAATTTGTTTTCTGAGCTCATTAAGTTGCCTATTTGTGTCTTTTCACATGTCATTGAGTATATTTAGAACTTCAATTTTGAAATCTCTATTATTTAACTCCATAATTTCCATGTGATTGAGATGTTTTTCTGCAGACTTTTATTTTTTTTCCTGAACTATGTCTCTGTCTTGTGTAGCCATGGTATTTGATTTCTTCTTCCTTGATGGTATTGGAGGGTGGTATTTTTTTTTTTTTGGAGGGTGGTATTTTTAAGAACCCTAACAAAAACACAACTAAAATAATGAAAACTTAAAATAAAAAATACAATAAAAAATTAAAAATTATGACAAGGAAAACCACAGAAAAAGAGATCAAAAGCAAATAAAAAATAAAAAAAACACAAAAATAAGGATAAAAATATAAAATTTAAAGAAGATGAAATTCAAAAGAAAAAAGAGAGAAAAAGAATAAGAAGGAAAAAAGGAAAGGAAAAAATAGAAAAATAAAATTTGGTTTTGAGAGGTTTCTTTCAGTAGGTGTCACTGTATTACAACTTTTAGCTCTGTGATGTTCCTGGGATGTCTGCTGAGATGTTGCTGTTGCAGTGATCTAGGACCGTGATGGCAAACCTATGACACGTGTGTCATACTGACATGTATAGCCATTTTTGATGACACACAGCCGCATGCGGCTGCATACCAGAGAAGTATGGGGCTGCATGCTGAGGATAAAACATTTGCTTTAGTATAGACACTCTGTGCTGGAGGTCTGTAGGCCAAAATAGCAGAACTCCGGCACAGAGCCTCTAGTTCTGGGACTTCCAGTTAGGCTGTTTTTCTCAAAGTGACACACCACTTGAGTTATGCTCATGTTTTTTGGAGAATTTTTGACACACCAAGCTCAAAAGATTGCCCATCACTGATCTAGGAGGGGCCATAGTCATGGTGATAGGTGGGAAGTGCTGCAAGGGCTTTAGGGCTTTGTCCTTATGGCTTGTGCTTTATGGCTTCAGATTTCTGGCCTTGTAGCCCTAGCAATGACAAGCTCAGGCTTTTGTGCACTCCTTCCCATGTCTCAACAGACCTGGGACCAGATGTGGAGCACCTGTTCTTCAGGTAGAGAGTGACACAGGAGAGCTAGCTGTGGGGTTTTTCTCTTCCACTCTCTGCACTGTAAGGTGAGGTAGGAAGGATCTGGGAGACTGGAGGGCCACACTTTAACTTTATCTCTGCTGAGTGTGGGTTGCAGGCAAACCGTGGGAACAGTGGCCATGATCTCATGCTCTGGCCACTTTGGTTTATCTCCACTTCACCTCTGCTTTTATTTTTTAAACCTCTTTTTTTTTGACAGCACCTCTGCTTTTCTATCTCATTGCTCCTCCTAGAAGAAGGAGACCCAGTCACTCCCAGTTTCCTTCTCTGTACCCCTCAGACAAAATCCAGAGAGCCTGAGCTTCCCTCCTTCTCGTAGTCCAGCAGAGAAAAAACCCCAGTCACTCCAGGTTTGTATCCTCTCCTTTCCAAAGCTCACCGTGGATGTGTTTTATTTTCTACCCCACTTTTCATCCTGTCCCACCTTTAGTCCATTTGGTGTATGGAACTTTCAGGCATGCCTGCAAGTCCAGCTGTGGTTTCTTTGCTGCATTATAGTTGTTCAATTTGTTGAAATTTCAAGGGGAGAGATCAGGAGTATTTCTCATGCTACCATTACTCTAGGAAATAAAATTTATATTTAGAAATTAGTGGCCCTTTTATACACCAATAATGAACTGTCAGAGAAATTAAGGAAATAATTCCATTTATTATTGCAACAAAAAGAATGAAGATACAAACAAGTGAAAGTATATACCATGTTCATGGATAGGAAGAAATGACATCATTAAAATGTGCATACAACCCAAAGCAATCTATAGATTCAATGCAATTCCTATTAAAATAACAATGGCATATCTCACAGACCTAGAACAAATATTCCACAAATTTATATGGGAACAAAAGGAACCTGAATAATCTTAGCAATCTTGAAAATGAACAACAAAGTGGAAGGTATTACATTTCCTGATATCAAGCTATACTACAAGGGCATTGTAATCAAAACAGCTTGGTCCTGGCATAAAAACAGGCATACAGATTAATGGAACAGAACAGAGAACCCAGAAATAAACCCACATCTTTATGGTCAATTGATATTTGACAAAGGGGGCAAGAGTATACAATAGAATAAAGACAGTCTCTTTAATATATGATGTTGGAAAAATTGGACAGGTACATTAAAAAAAAAAACTAGACTATCAACTTACACCATTCACAAAAATAAACTCAAAATGAATAAAATTTTTAAATGTATGTTGCAAAACCATAAAAATCCTAGAATAAAACGTAGGCAGTAGACTATCAGTCATCTCTTGAAGCAATATTTTTGCTAATAGATCTTCTCGGGCAAGTGAAATAAAGGACAAAATAAACAAATGGAACTATATCAAACTAAAAAGCTTTTGCACAGCAAGAGACACCATTAACAAAATAAAATAGAAAACAACCCACTCAATGGGAGAACATATTCACCCATATGTCTGATAAGGGGTTAATAACTAAAATTTATAAAAAACTTATAAAACTCCAGGAAGGTAAACAATTCAATTAAAAAAATGGGCTAAAGACCTAAATAGACATTTCACCAAGAGGACATGCAGATGGCCAATAGGCATATGAAAAAATGCTCAGAGTCACTAATAATCAGAGAAATGCATATTAAAACCCAATGATATATCACCTCACACCTGCCAGAATGGCTTTCATTAACAAATAAACAACAAGTGCTGTAGAGAGTGTGGAAGAAAGAGAACCCCCCTGCACTGCTGGTGGGAAAGCAGATTCATGCAACTACTGTGGAAAGCACTATGGTTCCCCCCACAGCCAAATTAAAAATGGTAGTGCCATATGATCCAGCTTTCCCACTTCTAGGAATATATTCTAAGAATCCCCAAACACTAATTCAAATGAAGATATGTACCCTCATGTTCATTGAAACATTATTTACAATAGCCAAGATCTGGAAACTGTTCAAGTGTCTGTCAGTAAACAGTGGATAAAAAAGCTGTGGTACATGTACACAATGGAATACTACACAGCCATGAAAAAGAAGGAAATCATACCTTTTGCGACAGCATAGATGGACCTGGAGACTATTATGGTAAGTGAAACAAGCCAGGCAGAGAAAGACAAATATCATATGATCTCACTTAAATGTGTAATCTAATGACCACAATACACTGAGGAACAAAATAGAAACAGAGGCAGGGTCACAGGGAACAGATGGAAAGCTGTCAGAGGGAAGGGAGAAGGGACAGGATCAAAGAAGGGGAAGGGATTAGTCAAATTATATATATATATAACCCATAGATACAGACAACAAGGTAGCAATTTTCAGAGGGAAAGGGGGGATGGAGGTGGGGAAGTGAAAGGAGGGTGAAAAGAGACTTTGCACGGGGCATGTGGGGTATGATGCAGTGGATAAAGGGTGTTATATTGAGTGGGACACTTGAAACTATTTTAGCACAATAAATTAGAAATAAAAATTCAAATGAAGAGTGAAAGGAATACTATTAATAATTATTCTGGGACAATAGGTATAAACTGGAACTTTCCTGGACAAATTGAGATGTAAAGTCATCCTGCCTCCAGGTCCAAACTGGTCTCTGGTGCCTGTGTTTGAGTAACTGGACATGTGCAAGCTTGAGGAACAGTCTGGATCTGCTTGGTTGCACAATACGGCTACATGGCTGGATTTAAGATTGAATATGTGAATTGTTTCTCAACATGAATACCATCTTCTGTTGAAAGCTGTAAAGCTGTAGGGTATTAGAATAAGTTTTAAGAAGAGTTGTGATTTCTTGGAAGGCATCCATGGTAGTTATTACCTTTCAGTGGGTGACTTCCAATTCTAGATCTCTAGGCCAAGCTCCAACTCAGATTGCCAAATGCAAGCTAGACATCTCCCGCAGGCACCTCAGATCCAACATGTCTCAAGTCGAACTCCTAGTAAGAGACTATAGAGAGATGAACGAAAAACTTTGGGAAGGATTTCTCGCGGTCACTTGCTCATGCCATGCTTTGTAATATTTTTAACAACCCAAAAGAATTTTCTTCTTTCTTTTTCTTACTTAAAACCTACCTGCTCTTTAAAGCCCAACTCAAACCTCATCTTTCTATGGTGTTGTCTTTACAAAATAGCCATATTTCTCTCTCCCCTATATAAATTATCAGTTGTTTATTTAAGATAGCATTCCAGGGTGGTCATAAGAAAGCCCTATCGCTAGTTTGAAATTGCATTGTTTTCTAAATGTTTCTGATGTGTTAGATATTTTTTTATTTTAATTTTTTTATTTTTACCACAGCACTTAACACATTGCCAAGCAGATAATGAGGGCTCATTTATTCATTAATTCATATAACAAATATTTATTCAGTACCATACTAGGCACCGGGCATTATTCTACTTTCTGGAGAGAGAACAATCAATAAAACCGAGGCTCTGATATGCAGAAGCTTACATTTCAGTGGAGAAGCTGGACAGTGAACAAATAAGGAGCTAATTTTAAAGATGAAGAAAATTAGAACTGGAGAAATGAAGGGTTGTGCCCAAGGACACAAGGCATCTAGTGGAGGAGCTGGGACTTGAACCTGACTTGCTTTCCAGCACAGCATTGTCTCCCAGCACACCAGTTGCTCAGTGCAACATGCTGAAGAATGCACTCCATGAACTGGATGCTATGGGAATGTTTGCTTGCCCTATTATTTTTATTATTTTTAATTTAAAAGATGTATATATTTTATTGTATGTGTATATTTACATATATGTATGTCCTGATGAGCTAGAGAGAGCAGTTTCCCAAAGAAACTAATCCCATAGGCCAGTTGGGACATTTGCCTCAAATAATACAATAAATCCATGGTTTAAATTAGAACCTAAGGCTCCCATTTCCTAGGAACAGGCTCTTTACTGCACAGCACAATATCCAGATATGCTTCAAGGACACCTGTGTCTAGTTATAAATGAGAATCAGGAAACGAAAGGAAAAGATTCTATGATCAGAGAATGCCTACCCTTTCATAGCTGCACTTTTGGGCAGTCCCAGAGGGAGCCCACGTATCCCATCTACTTCTAGTAAGAAGCTCCTTTGGCTTTCCACACCTCTGTCTTCGGGAGCCAAGAAAGCTTGGGAGCTGTGAGTGTTCTAGGCACAAGTGAAGGGGGCAAGTTCCAGAATTCTTTGAGTTCCTGGCAACCCCTTTCAGCTCTCTCCCCTACACTCAGAGTTTCACCACTTTTTATCTTGAGACCCTCTGGACTAATCTGATTCCGCACTTTATTGTAGTTTCTATTAGTCACCACAAGAAGCCCTGAACTAACTCAAAAATGGTTAAGATGGTCAATTTTATATTCTGTATTTACCACAATTAAAACAAAGAAAGTCCAGGACTCAAAGTCATCTTTTAGTCCCCAGTTATGTGTATCACTATGAAATAACTCCTTACTCCAACAAGCCCAGTTCTCCTCCATCTTGCTCTCTCTGCCTCCATGGCATTTATGATGATCTAACTTCCTGCATATATTATGTGTTTGTTTGCTTGTCATCTCTCTCCTCTCAACTATAATATTAGCTCCATCAGAGCAGAGATTAAAAGAAATTTTTTTTAGTTATTGATTTTAGAGAAAGGAAGGGGTAGATGGAGAAGAAAGGGGGGGTGAGAGAGAGAGAGAGAGAGGGAGAGAAACTTTTATTTGTTGTTGCACTTAGTTGGGCACTCATTGGTTGCTTCTTATCTGTGCCCTGACCAGGGACTGAATCTGCAAATCTGGTGTATAGGGAAGATGCTCTAACTAACTGAGCTACCCAGCCAGTGCAAGTGTTTCTTTTGTTTACTATTTGTAATCCTAGTATCTGAAAGAGTGCCTAACAAATAGTGGGTGCTGACTATGTATTTGCTGATTGAGTGCTGATGGGTGAATTTTGTGTGGATCTGTACAGGGGAATGTGCAACTTATTAGGGACACAGCAAAAGGAAGGTAGAGAAAAGCACTAGCAGTCACACCATGACCTCTCCATCTCACATAATTAGATATCACTAAAGAAAATATTTGTGTGACATGTTTTGTTAAAGAAAATAGAATTAACTATTTCAAAGCATTTGTTTCAAAACATAGCTGGAAAAGGGCAGGGAAGTGCTTTTCTGTTTTATGAACCAGCCTGTTTATTGCTGCCTGGGATGTTACTTTTTGCAGCTGCAGGGTGCCTCTTCTGCCACCCCATTTTTTAATTTAGTGACTTTATTTCACGGCTGGTTTCCACATTCATTTTTCATTACAAATATATTACAGACTCTTTCTCTTTATTCACCCCCTTGAAACCATCATTCACTTGTCTTGTATTCACTCTAATGCTTTGAAAATCGCTGCAATCATAGGGAGTCAGCAGAATTCTACCTTATTAACAGCACAGCCAGGAGTTAATCAGATGTCTTCATTTGTCTAACACAATTCACAGCCCGCGAGGAGCCATCGCTTCATCACCTGCCCTCTTCCTTTCTCTGGGCACTGTTTTTCATTCTGAATTCATCTGGTACTTCTAGGATCTCCTCATTTGAGCTTTCTGGCTGCATCTACAAACACATGCTTGAATTGTTTCATTTCACTTGACCATCCATTTAATGAATTATTTGGTCAATTCTATCAAAAACATTAAATGCTTCTTAAAAAATAACATTGAACTCTCTGATTGATATGATTAATGAATTAAGCCCAAATGCTCCTAGCCATCAGTGGTGACTTGCCTTCTGTCTCAAAGAAATTTACCTTTTTTTCGGTGTTTTCCTTTATTATTTTTTTTTTTTGGTTTCAAATTGATCTCAGAATTCTGTTTGAGACATGAGCTTTTTGTGAATACTGGAGGAGTTCATATGCCCTAGATTGATTTAGACTCCTGTTGCTTAAAGGGATAGCAAGCTTTTTCTCATTTCTAGGTCTCTGCCTAGTAGAATTGAATGTGGTAAGACAAAAGTGTGCATGTATTTACATATGTTATATACATATATGTTTATAAAACTTATGTTTTTTTTATATTTGTACCCTTGAGCTTCTTGATATCAAAATAGGGTTAATGGTTCAGTTGGTCTTACATAACCTACTGCTGGTAAAATTATTTTCTTTTGGAAAACTGGGTATGAATTGTAATAAGAGATGTCCTGTGATCTTTTCCTTAACCCCAATCTTGCTCTGATGCTTATATTTATCAGTAATTACAAGTCACAGTGTGATATCACTTCAGGATTCTGAATATGGAAATAAAGGAAATCCCTCAAATAAACTCAAATCGATGATGGTGGCGTTTATAACCATTTCCTGCTTCTGCTCCTTACACCTTCCCCTCTCCCACCCTCTCTTCCCACCTGGAGACACAGATGCACAAAACACATGCCTCACATATGCTTTCTTGACATTTCTAAGTATTTTTTTCATTTGGAACATGTGTTATACATCATATTACAGTAATACTTCAGGAGCCTGGCATGGTTTGGCATGAAATATTTAGATGATTGTTGTTTCGGATAATTTGACTTAAAGAACAAAACCTTTTCTTCCCCTCAATTATTTGTTTTAAATGAAAATTTTCTATCACAAGTCTATACTCTATATCCTAGTAACTGGAGTATATAAACTATAACTAAACTTTTTTTTTAGTGATGTAGGTCATCCATTAAAGAATGTTGGTGGGTTGTATAGGCAAATGCTTTTGCAGCTGGGTTTTGATTGAGTCAGAATTCTTGGTTGCAATAAACAGAAGTGGACCTTGGCATATTAAGGATAGAGATGTTCAAACAGTCAAAGAGAAGGCTGGAAGCTAAGCTTCCAGAAATAAAGCCCAGATACAGGCTAAAGACCTGGTCCTATGAGGAAAGTACCATCATTTCAATGACTGAACACTGGGTAGCACCATTTTAAAAGTAGCTTCTGTGCCAGGAGCTTTGGGTTACAGTTTCTGCTGTTGCCACTGGCATAAAAGAAGGAGAAGGAGAGGGACATGAGAGAGAGAGAGAGAGAGAGAGAGAGAGAGCACTCAGCACATCAGTCTGATGTGATGCTGTGATCATGGGAAATTTGCTTCATGATGGTCCTTGTGGTGGGGGAATAGCTAATGTTTTCAGCCAAAGAGATTGTTTTTCCCTCTACCCAAACTCATAAAGTATGAAATTTCCCAAACAAAGAAATGGGTTCATATCTGAAAGTCAAGTTGAACAGAAGATGTCTACTTCAGGCTAAAATATATTTAGCCTATATTCCAGGACAAATCTTGGCACTTTGCATATGTGCTGATATGAGCCCCATTTCTTGTTTTTTTTCTTAAGAAAGTGGAGTGTAGCTTGTGTAATTGCAGTGTAAGGTAGTTGCCTTCCTGTGAGTTAAAATTGATATCTCCTGCCCTAGCTGGATGGTTAGGGCAACATCCTGATACACAAAGGTTGGGGATTCTATCCTCTTTCAAGGCACATATAAGAAGAGATTGATGTTTCTGTTTCTCTCTCTAAAATTAATCAATAAATTAAATTAAAAATATACTGAGATGTCCAAGGTATCTTCTTGTCCTCAATAAAATTCTTTAATATTCTTATCATTGAAGTTTGGCTTCTTTGACACTGTTAAAACCATTATCTTATTTTAGTACCCACAGCTACTTGTGTAAGCTTCATGGGAAGTTTTCTTTGTCATCTTGTAGAATTTCTGAATTTTTACCTCTAGACTATTATAAACAAGTGGTGTTTGTGATTATAGATGTAATTAGTCATTCTATCTTCTGGATTTCCTCAAAGTCAGATAAAATTCTGGATATAGGTTAATTTAGGTTTAGCATTGTCTAGTTAGGATGTTGGAATAGATATCACTATATCAATCTAGATTATTGAGTTTCTCAGTTGATTTCTCTATGAATGAAAATGATCTGGCTTGTTTGGACTCCTGGGTGGTGGAAGAGTAGTTGAGATAATTGGTAAATAGAAGAAGCAGAGCCTGATCAGGCAGTAAGTAGCACAATGGACAGAGCTTGGAACTGGGACATGGAGGACTCAGGTTCAAAACCCCAAAGTTGCTGGCTTGAGTTTGGGTTCATCCAGCTTAAGCATAGGTTCACCAGCTTGAACATGGGGTCACTGGCTTACGTGTGGGATCATGGACATGACCCCATTGTTTCTGGCTTGAGTCCAAAGGTTGCTGGCTTGAAACCCAAGGTCTCTGGCTTGTGCCTAAGGTTCCTGGCTTGAGCAAGGGGTCATTTGCTCTGTCGTAGCCCCTCTGTCAAGGCACATATGAGAAAACAGTCATTGAACAACTAAGGTGCTGCAACAAATAATTGAAGAATTGATGCTTCTCAACTCTCTCCCTTCCTGTCTTTCTGTCTGTCCCCTTCTGTTCCTCTCTCCGTCTCTGTCTCTGTCACAATAATAACAACAACAAAACAAGCGGAGAAGGAGAAATAGACAGGAGCCCAAAATTTTCTGACTCCTGGGCACATGCTTCTTCCCTTCAGAATGGTCATCCAGAAATTAAACTGCCTTAGCTCTTGACTTCCAGTCTTTTCAGTGTTTATTGTACCCATCCATCTGGTTCTTTTTTTTTTTTATGGTTTTAAAAAAATATTGTTAGTAGATTTTGATGGGAAGAAAGAGAAGGCTCAAAACCATTATCTAAAATTAAAATGCTATGTTTTATAGAAATAGATTTGGTTCAGATCCAGGGTCCACCATTGACTGTGTGAACTCAGGCAAGTTATTCAACCTCTCTGAACCCAGTCTCCTTTCTACGATGTGGAGACAATAATGATTGCTTTGGATAGCCTTTGAAGATTAAATGAGATAAATATGTAAGTTACCAGTTATAATGTGCTCAGTAACTGTTGGATCCCTTCCTCTTTGAAATTTGTTTATGCACACTGACCCTATCCCCTTGTGGTGACTTTAATATCTTTTTACAGCATTGCTGATGGCGGAGGCTGTCAATCCAGAGTTTGACAACCTCTCACTCCAGGGTAAGTTAGATGTCACTCCCGAAACCATCATGAACTCTCTAACTTTTTTTTTCTTCTTCATAACTTGATGGGGTTAGGGAATTATATCTGTTTGGAAAAATTCCAACATAAAAGTTATAAAGCAGAAGAAATGAAATTCTGGCAAAATACTCCTTCCAAGGAATTGCTTCTGTTTTTAGGGGAGAGCCACCCATATTTTGCTTTATATTCTGTTTCCTAAATCATATTTATATCTTTATTTTCAAGTAATGCAATAATTTAAAAGAAAGCACCCTCTTGGTTTCCATTTTCTCCCAAAGATGATAGCTTTCTTCATTAGGATGTCTCATTTAAAAAAGAATATTTGTGCTTTCTCTGAAAACCTTCCAAAAAAATTCACTTCTTGGCAGAGGAAGAGATTCATAAATACAAATAATTTGTTCATAAAATCTATAAGCTGTTAGAAATAAGGGCCCAGGAGGAAAGCACCAAGTCAGCTTTAAGTAAGCGATAATAATCACAACAGCAAATGTACAAGTACATTATGGTAAGAAAACAATCAAATGGCAAAGCTAGATGTGAACAATATGAAAAAAACAACTAGGTGAAGAAATGTCAAATGAAGGATTATTTTTATCCATGAAGAATCTGTTCAAATCATAAATTCAGTGCAGGATTTTTGCTTCCCAAGACCTTATGGGCTTCTCTGAATAACACCAGTAGCAGCAATAGCAGCAGCCTTGGCAACAACAACGACAACAAAATCCTTTGTTTTCCTGCCAGCTCCTAACAGTTTTATGTCTAACAGACAGGCTTTTCATTGCAGGTTAACCTAAAAAAAGGGCTCTGCTTGGGGCTAGAGGTATATATTATCAAGTAGGCGTAGGTTTGCATCTTTATCTGGCCTTTGCCATAAAAAGCATTTGTTGATTATTTTAGTCTTGATCCTCTAGAGCACATGGCCATCGAGCAAGCATGACTTTAGTTTATAACAAAAAAAATAACTTCATTTTTTTTCCCCCACCATTGCTTTACATTTATTTTGTGGAGGTAGTTCCTCTCTGCCCTTGGATAAAAGATAAAATTTAAGGCAAATCCTAATAGCTTTCTGGTCCCTTTCAGTTAACAATGGTCATCTGTTAGTATGTCCAGGCCAATATAATAATGGAATCAGTATATTTCATTGACTAGTTCCTCCTTCCCCAGCTCAGGCCAGGTTGTTGGCTTAGGGCCAAAGGGGATCTGGTCAGCTTTTTCTCTTTTCCCTACATTGTGCATCTCTCCTATTTTGAGATGAAGGCCACTATTTTGGAACACCCTCAAGGTAGAAGGAAGAGGGGCTAGGGAGAGCAGGTTTGGAGCCAGGTCTCACTTGGTCCAGTGCTGTCACCGGATGGCAGCTAACTCAATGGTGGGGCACTCTCCTGAATTCTTTGAATACCCACACCCTTGGGGAGTTCTCACTTGCAATCCATTACTAAATCTGTTCTGCCTTCAAAAAATACCCCAAGTTGAACTGCCTTGTATTTCTTCCACTGCTTTCCATGTAATAAGCCCACACCAATGCTCTCTTCAAGATTAATGCAGTGGCCTCTTCCTAACTGGTTTCCTGTTTTCTGTCCAGGTGCCCTAGTGTCTTTTACATACAGCGGCTAACAGAATTTTTCTAACATCTAGTTCAGATCACGTTACTCCTTTGTTTAAATTGCCTGGTGGTTTCCTGTCTCACTCAAAGACCTTTGATGGACTATAGGCTATATGGTTTACCTTTCCCCAGCCATACTGTTCTGGCCTCATCTTCTACTGGTCTCTTCAATTTTCCAGAACCCCAATGACATGATTCTAACTCAGGTTCCTTTGCATTTGCTATTCCCTCTACCCAGGCTACTTTACCTCAGATATCCACTTGGTTTACGCTCTCATCTCCTTAAAAATCTCTGTGCAAAAATCTTTCTTGATAAGCTTCTCCCTGACCATGCCCTTGACTTCCCTAAGTACTTCCCTGTTTTCCTTTCTCGCTTTATGTTTCCCATAATGCATTATTTTTCGACCAACTGTGTAGTTTACTTGTATACTTTGTTTATACTCTGTTCACTTTTAGTATAAATTTAATAAAGGCAGGATTATTTACAATTGTATTTCTAGCACATAGAACAGTGCTTGGCCTTTCTAGGGGCTCATAAGGCTTTTTGAATGAATGAATGAATCATTGATTACACATCATGTTTTATTGTAATTCATCTGTTTGCTAACTATGTCTCTTTTTAGGGACTTGAGAATAAGGTCCAGGTCTTGATTATTTTGTGTTCCTTACATGTCTAGCTCAGTGCCTGGCACACAGGTTCTTGACAAACATTTATTGAATAAATTAAAGAGTAAATGAATCAACAAAGATTTTTGGGGAGGTGGAAAAAAGAAATGGAGGAGGAAAGTACCATAGAAGATTGGGGAGGAAAAAATTTTAAAGAAAAGTAAAATGGTTAACCTTTAAAGGGAGAGGGAGCCATGGAATTTCAGATGGGGAAGGGGCTATGGACCTTTGAGGAGTGGTGGAGTCCAGGTGGGAGGCAAGTTGCAGTGGCATGGGGGTGAGATGAAGGCAACTGACCAGAGACTGAGATGTGAGGAACAATCTGTCCAGAGGAGCTTGTGAGGGGATGAAAGGACTTCAGCCTAAAGGGAAGTTGATAGGGGTAATAAATGTATGTACATTAGCATACAGGACATTGAAGCTATTTGTAGGTGAACATCTAGTGGAGAGACAGATTAAAGACTCAGTACAGAAGGGATAGATGTGGGTGGGAATACATTTGAGTGGAGACAGGAGGAGGTGGGAACAAGAGAACAAGAGAAGACCCAGTCCTGGGAAGAAGTAAGGTTACTTCTTTTCTGGGTTAAGAAATATTCACTGGTCCTGGCTTGGATATACAGGTGTGGAGTGAGTGAGGGAGGAAACTACCTACCTCTCTACTTACCTATATCAATCTGTGCCTTTCTACCTGCCTCCTTATCCACCCATCTGTTCATCTGATCATCATTTTATCTACCTAGTCATTTATAGACTATTCTATTTTTCTTACAGCCCAGGCTCACTTTCTTGGTCCTCTGACTGCTTGTCCCCAGCGTTGCTGGGAAGCCTGTGGTATTCTGAGGTGAGGTCAATACAGAGAACTTTTCTCAAGGTGTGCACAGCTCTTTGTGGTAAGCTAGGTATTTTGGATCGCCCTGTACAGTAATTTCTCTAGTTTGAAGATCACTTTGAGGTCAGATACACACAGGAAAAGATGAAAAACAACAGCTTACTAAGATTTAGAGCTTTATACTTTTCAAAGTCTTTAATATCGAAAATCTTTTGGCTACTTGCTTATTTCTACTTCGTTCTTTGCAAATCTGGCGAGATGATTGTAGGTAAATAATTTCTACCTTTCCCTATAATATCCAGGGAAAGAATTGAGAAATGCTTTTTTTCTTCCAATAATTACCACTTCTATTTATGAACAATGAAAGAAAACAAAATAAAGAGTAAATGAAAGAAATGAAAAAAATAAATTCACCCTGCCTTGACACTCTGTCCAGTTAATGAGCCCTACAGAGGAACCATATTAACAATGCCACTGTTTGTAATGATGGAATAACTCAGTATGTGCACTCATTCAGACATTTTTAGATTATTAATTACCCATACACAGTATTAAGCTACGAATGTAATTACCCAGAGGCTGTCTGTCCTCTCTAGCCCAGTATTTTAGACCTGTTTCCCAAATTACCCTCTGGTGTGTGAAGCCCCAGATATAATCTCGCGTTCCTCTGAGTCTTATTGACCAAGGCCCCCTTCACCTCTGCTTGTGTTAACCTGGCATGCACCCTGTGCTAAGTGCCTGCTTTTATGGATTGATTCTCAGGGCAAATATATGATAATGATTATGAGACCCCCAATTATGCTCATGTTCACAGAGGGGCCCCAGGAAGCAGGTTTTTGGTATCCATTTATTTGGGAGACTTAAGGAACATTCTTGTTGCCCTTGCCTCTGAATCTGTGCTTAAAGATGGTTTAAAAATAATGAGAAGGCTGTTCACTGGAGAAAGAGACATGCGGAGCGGATGGGCCATTACAGGCCAAGAGCCTACCCTGATGGCAAACCAGAGTGGTCGTTTGGAAACAGGGGCTTCCTTGGAGAAACATATTTCTTGTTCCCAGATGTGGAGTAGTTATTTCAGACCTTAACAGGGGGCCAATTCCTGACGTGACTCAGGCTCAGGTGTGTGCAGCTTTGGAAAGCAAGAGTTTCAGGGCTGATGTAGGTTGTGCCCAGTCCCAGTAGCTTTGCCTGGGATGCTTCTTGGGGCCTACAGCAATGGGGCAAGGACTTTGCTTTCATTGGAGAGGAGGGCACACAGGATCCCTCTTTTTTCCCTCCCACAACGCACTATTATTATTGTCCTGATTATAAACATATGTACTGATTATAAAATACCAAATATTTTAGCCATAAAGTAGAAAGTGAAAGTCCCCTTCCCTTAATTCTACCCTGTAGACATAATCATTGTTTTAATTTGTTGTATATGTTTTAAGTTTTTCTATGTATCTATAAACACAAGTATCATACATCTTTTAGGTAAAGAAAATTATATTACACCTACTCTCCTATAAAATATTTCATACACATCTTTTTGTGCTAATAAATATAGATGTATTTGTTTTTTTCAACACTTAAGAGTACTGGTAATATGATTAAGGCACAATTTCTTTGGTCATTTAGATTTAATTACAATTTTTTATTAACAAATGCTGCACAAAGAAATCATATACATAAAATTTTATCCATTTGTTCAATTATATCCTTTGGGAAGATTCTACAATTTTAACAGCTAGGTCAAAAAGAATACTTACATAAAATTTTGCCATATATATATTTAAATTGCTACCACCAATAAGTTGAACTAATTTACACTTCACCAGTAGAATAATTATACCTTTTTCAACTTTGAATATTATTATTCTGCTTAATCTTTGCTATCTTAAAGTAGAAAATGATATTCCATTGTTATTCTAATTTACCTTTCTTTGGTTACTAATAAGGCTGACTATCTTTTCACATTTTGGGGGGCAATTTGTGTTTCTTCTTTTGAAATTTCCCTGTTCATGATTCTTTATTTACTATTGAGGAGGAGGGGGGGATTACCTGACTTTTTAAAAAAAATTGAGGCCTAGATGCTCAGTGGTAGAACATTGACCTGGTATGTAGAAGTCCCAGGTTTGATTCCTGGTCAGGGCCCACAGGGGAAGTGACAATCAGCTTCTCCACCCCTATCCCCTCCGCCGTTCCTCCTCTTCCTCTTTCTCTCTCTCCCTCTTCCCTTCCCGCAGCCAATGCTCAGTTGGTTCGAATGCATCAGCCCCAGGTACTGAGGATGGCTCTGTGGAGCCTCCACCACAGGTGCTAAAAATAACTTGGTTGCAAGCATGGCCCCAGATGGGCAGAGCATTGGCCCCAGACAGAGGTTGCCTGGTGGATCCCGGTTGGGGCACATGTGGGAGTCTGTCTCTCTATCTCCTCTTCTCTCACTTGTAAAGAAGAAAAATAATGGATTAATCAGACCTCTTCATAAAATAAAGATACCTGTTACTGTTCAATTATGTTACATATTTTCTGCCCCAAATAGGTTTTATTGCTACCTTTACTTATTATCATTTTAAACTGAGGATCCAATAATAGTTCACTCATTGTATTTGGTTGTTAACTACCTTTAGTATCTTGTTAATATCAAATAGTCACTCAAGTTTTTTCTCCAGATAATATTAACTTTTTTTTTATTTATTTATTTACTTGGTATTTTTCTGAAGTGAAAAGTGGGAAGGAAGAGACACAGAATTCTGCATGTGCCCGACCAGGATCCACATGGCATGCCCACTAGAGGGTGATGCTCTGCCCAACTGAGGCGTTGCAACTGGAGTCATTCTAGCACCTGAGGTGGAGGGTATGGCGCTATCCTCAGTGCTGGGGCCAACTTTGCTCCAATGGAACCTTGGCTGCAGGAGGAGAGGAAAGAGGGAAAAAGGAGTGGGGGGAGGGGGGAGAAGCAGATGGGCACCTCTCCTGTGTGCCCTGGCCAGAAATCAAACCCAGGACTTCCACATGCCTGGCCAACGCTTTACCACTGATTAAGGTGACCAGATTTTAAAATTGGTAAAGCAGGACACCATTGACAGGGGGCTAGGGGTTTTTGATTAAAAATTTGGTCTGTATGGAGCAAAACAAATTTTCATAGATGCAAAAATAGTATTGTAATATATTTTTTAAAATTTCAACATAAGTACAATTTACAAATATAATATATTAAAAATTATGTATAGTATTATTTTATTCTTTGGCATATTTCTCATTTGAGTGAATTTTTTTTCAGTAGATTGCTGTTGTTGTTTAAAATGTCATGAAATTTTTCACAAGAATTTGTTAAATTATATTTCACACATAAAATGGCTTTCAAAGTCTCAACACTTAATTGTGATTTTTCTGATGTCCACACTTTATTTTTTATTTATTATTATTTTTTTTATGTGTACAGGGACAGAGAGAGAGTCAGAGAGAGAGAGGAATAGATAGGGACAGACAGACAGGAAAGGAGAGAGGTGAGAAAAATCAATCATTAGTTTTTTGTTGCCATCGCAATACCTTAGTTGTTCATTGATTGCTTTCTCACATATGCCTGGATCACGGGCCTTCAGCAGACTGAGCAACCCCTTGCTGGAGCCAGTGACCTTGGGTCCAAGCTGACGAGCTTTTTGCTCAAGCCAGATGGGCCCGCGCTCAAGCTGGCAAGCTCGGGGTCTCGAACCTGGGTCTTCTGCATCCCAGTCTGACGCTCTATCCACTGCGCCACCACCTGGTCAGGCTGTCCATACTTTATTTACTGTAGAAAAAACGCATTCAGTGGCAACATTAGTTCCTGGTAAAGACAGAGTGTATGCCACAATTTTTAGTGCATTATTGTGTGGAACATAGTTTATTTCCAAATGATGAAATATTTCTAAGCATTTGTTCTCTATCATGATTTTTGCTGATGCCCAAGATTTAACCTTTTCCTTCTCAATCTATTTTTTTAATAATGATACGTCACTAAAAAGATCATTTTCGGCAATATTACTATCTGGGAAATTTTAAGTGAGTCAGAGGGATCGGGTTACATGGTCCCAAAATCCATGCCGGAACTGCACAAGTGGGCAGGAGCAGGCAGGGCAGCACCGCCAGCTTGCTCACACATGAGTGGTCGCGCACACTCCCCACTTGAAGTCGTCCTTGTGGGGGCCGCCCCACCGCCCGCTGGAGATTAAGCGGCTTGCGCCTGGTGGAGCCTGGAGCCGCGCTGGTGTCCAGGATGTGGGCCTATGGGTAGTTAGGGGACTTGACAGCTGCTGCCCCAGCAGGTACGTCCAGCCCAAAGTTGTTTGTTTCAGGGCCCCACTGGGGCAGCCAGATCTTGCAGCAGTGTGGGTGTTTCCAGGCCGAGGCGGGGTCTCCCCGCCGAAAACCGTATATTCCCTTCCTGTTCTCCTGCCGTTCCCCAGCTTTTTGTACATCCTTTCCAAAAATAGGGACTTCTTTGAAATGCCGCGGGACTCATGACAAATTGTTTAAATCGGGACTGTCCCGCCAAAAGCGGGGCATCTGGTCACCTTACCACTGATCCAACTGGCCAGGGCCAATATTAACTTTTTAAAAGATTGTTATGGATTATAAAATAGTGTTCTGTATTATATTAGATAAATTTCCTTCTATTTTTAGTTTATTCATAGGTTTAACCTGAATGAATATAGAATTTTATCAACTGTATGTTCTGCATTATCAAACTGATTACTTGTTTTTTTAAAATTTATTAATCTAGTGTATTACATTGATATATTTCCTAATGCTGATTCATTCTTGAATTCCTGAAGTAAATGGTAGTTAGAGGTGCTGTACTGTTCTCTTAATGTGTTGTTGGCTCTTTCAGTTAATATTATTTTTAGGATATAATGGATATAAAATTCATAAGAGAGTTTGAGTTATAGTTACTTTTCCTTCGCTATTTTGATCATTTTTGATATCAGGGTCTTTCTGGCCTTGTGAAATAAATTCTGAAAAAGCTTTATAGAATTTTCTTATAAAGCCAACATCTAAAACTTTTTTGGAGGGGGTTGAGTTCACTAAATCTTTCAGTATCTGTTCTTTTCTTTTTCTTAATATTAAAGCAGTTTAAAAAATTGATCTTATTTTGACTTTCACAGTATTGGTTTAAAGTTATCAGTAGTATTATATTATTAAAAATAGACTCTTCCCTAGCTGTAGTTATATTTATTTTTTTATTGCTAATATTACGTGTTTTCTAACATTTTTTCCTTTTTCAGGTTTTTCAAAACATCTCTTAATACATTCTCCTTTTTAAAGAACTAGTCCTTGTTTTACTCAACAATTTTAGTTATTTTAAATTTTTTAATTCATTGGTTTTTGTTTGTTTGTTTATTTTGATGTTCTTTTTCTGGCTTCTGAGTCTAGTATTTCAAAAGTACTTATTCTGGACATCTCTTTGTTTTAGGAAAAATCTTATTTAAAGATATGATTTATCTCGAGTAAGATTTTGGCTACATCCCATAGAATTTTCCATTTAGGGTTTCAAATTATGTTAATTTTAAAATAATTTATAAATTTAGTTTTTTGTTTAATCTTTTATTTATTTATTTATTATTAATTTTAATGGGGTGACATTAATAAATCAGGGTACATATGTTCAAAGAAAACATCTCCAGATTATCTTATCATTCAATTATGTTGCATACCCATCACCCAAAATTAAATTGTCCTCTGTCACCTTCTATCTGGTTTTCTTTGTGCCCCTCTCCTCCCCCTTCTCCCACCTTCTCCTC
The DNA here is from genome assembly GCA_037038555.1 of Rhynchonycteris naso. Classification (NCBI taxonomy): domain Eukaryota; kingdom Metazoa; phylum Chordata; class Mammalia; order Chiroptera; family Emballonuridae; genus Rhynchonycteris; species Rhynchonycteris naso. Next base: position 235,741,978 of record CM072995.1, read on the forward strand.
CCTCCCCCCACCCGGTAACCACCACACTCTCGTCCATGTCTCATAGTCTCACTTTTATGTCCCACCTATGTATGAAATCATGCTGTTCTCAGTTTTGACATGAATTAGTTAGAAAAGTGAGGTTTTAGACTTAATTTCATTTTAATCAGTGAGTTGGTCCTGTAAAATTCTACTTTTATAAACTTATCGAAAAATTTTATGTACTACTAAATGATCTTTTGCTCTAAATATTTTATTTTTATTTTTTAATTTATTTATTTTTAAGAGAGAGAAAGAGAGAGAGAGACAGGCAGACAGGATGAGAGGGAGATGAAAAGCATCAACTTGTGGTTATGACACCTTAGTTGTTCATTGATTGCTTTCTCATATGTGCTATGACAGGGGCTCCAACTGAGCCAGTGACCCCTTGTTCAAGCTGGTGACCTTGGGCTTCAAGCCAGTGACCTTTGTGCTTAAGACAGCAACCATGGGATCATGTCTATGATCTCATGCTCAAGCCTGCGACCCGGTGCTCAAGCTGGTGAACCCACGCTCAAGCCAGCGACCTTGGAGTTTTGAACCTGGGTCTTCAGCATCCCAGGCTGATGCTCCATCCACTGTGCCACCACCTTGTCAGGCTCTCTCTATAAATTTTAAATAAATGTTCCACAGACATTGGAAAAAATTTGTCCTTTCCCCTTTTTAAAAGTGTTCCTAATTTGCTATGAAGTCAAGCATATAATTTGTATTATTCATATGTGATATATATTATATATATATGTATTATATATATGTATTATATATGTATTATAGATATGTATTATAGATATGTATTATATATATGTATTTATTTATTTTTGTTATCTTGATGTGACAAATTTTGGGAATGATTTGTTAACCTTTCCCATTATTCCTATGGGTTTGACAATTTTTTTTTTCTATTTCTAGCACCTTTTTTTTTTTACTTTTTGGAGAGTATGGTAAAAAGTTAAAGACTTTGATGCTGGTCCATCTGTCTGGTTTGAATATAGCTCCACCCTTAAGAGCTGAAAAACCTTGACAAATTTTCTCAACTATAAAATTATGCCATTTACTTTATAGGACTCCTGGGAGGATTACATGGTTGCTGAATGTCAAGAGCTTAGAACTGTGCCTGACACACTGTGAGTGCTCTATTACTCATCATGTATCTGCTGCCATGATATGTTGAGTGAGAATGTGTATGCTTGCTATACATTTTGATAATCTGTTTATTAATATAAAATAAATTTCTTTGTCCCATACAGATATTTTTGCCTTGAATTCTTTTATGTTTTTAATTTTTATTTTTTGACAGAGACAGAGAGTCAGAGAGAGTGACAGATAGGGACAGATAGACAGGAAGGGTGAGAGATGAGAAGCATTGATTCTTTGTTGTGGCTCCTTAGTTCTGCATTGATTGCTTTCTCATATGTGCCTTGATGGGGGGGGGGCTATAGCAGAGAGAGTGACCCCTTGCTCAAGCCAGCAACCTTGGGTTCATGCCAGCACTCATGGGGTCATGTCTATGATTCCATGCTCAAGCCAGCGAACCTGAGCTCAAGCTGGTGAGCCTGTGCTCAATCTGGCGACTTTGGGGTTTTGAACCTTGGTCCTCTGCATCCCAGTCCAATGCTTTATCCACTGCACCACCACCGGGTCAGGCTTGCCTTGAATTCTATATGAGCTAATATTAATTATGCTATAGTGCTTTCTTTTGTGTTTTCCTGGTCAGTTTTTGGGCATCTGTGTATTTCAAACTTTTTGTGTTATTTTGTGATACAGCTCTTATAAATAACATGTAGCTGGAGCTCATTAAAAAAAAAATATCAGTGAGGAGCAAGATGGCGAGGGAGTAGGCGGACGTACCAACTTCCAACTCTCAGAACCAAAGTGGATTATAACTCAATTTTAAGAACCATCATCTGGATAAACCAACTTTGAACTAAACTAAGTGGACTCTTCAACCAAGGAACACAGAAGAAGCCACACTGAGACTGGTAGGAATAGTGAAAACGCGAAGAGGGCTGCCCAGTTCCCCGGAGCAAACAGCAGCCCGGAGAGACCCGTGTGGCAGGAGGAGAGTTTGACAGAGAGGGAGGGACCTGGGTCCAAGGAACGAAGCCCCAGCCTGCAGTCCCAGAGCCTAGAAGAGGCGTTTGGACAGTATTGAGCTGTGAAACAAGTGAGGATACTGTTTGAGAAAAAGACAGTTTTCTCAGACCGAAGATTCTTTTTAAAGGGACAGCACAGAAATCCTCTCTCACAACCACACACCCTGGGCTCTGGGGAATGGGGACAGAGGAGAGGACCAGAGCAGCGGGAAGAGAGTGTGGACTGAAGGCACAGGGATAAACACTCTGAGAAACAGCCACCCTAACCCCTAGGCTAAGTCACTTCCCTAATCGAAAACAAATACTTCCCCTGGAACTAGCAATACCAGCAAAGGGAGATAGGACATTAGCCAAACAAGCTCTCCTGCGGCAATTAGAGCAGAGCTGCTTAGAGGGAGGGAGCTCCCAGGACTATAGTGTGGAGTATTAGGGCCCGTCCTACTCTGCTGAGGGTTGCTGAAGGGTATGGTGGCGGCAGGACGCTGAAACGTGGTTCTGTCGGTGTGGGAGGAGGCCAAGCCGATGTGAGCTCGGTCTAGCCCAGCAGGGGCGGAGGGGACGCGTGAAAGCGGCCCGGCAGCTGCGGGCCTGCCTGTAATCCCACCTGCGGGGATAAAGTGGGAGGCCAGGAACGGGCAGAGATCTGCTCTGCGACCCTGCGCAAGCCGGCCCTGACCTCGGGGACAGGGCTAGGACCAGGGATGGGCAGGGGCATGTGGCTGAGCTCACGCTACCAGCCCAGCCTGGCCAGAGAAACCGCGGTTTGCCATCCTGTGCATGCGAGTTGGCTCAGAAGGCGGGGAAGGGGTAGAGTCCGGGATGAGCGGAAGCTCACAGCTGAGCGAGAGCCAGCAAACACGCCTGACCCAATAAACCGCGGTTTGCGAACTTGCGCAGAAGGGACCTGGCCTCGAGGGCAGGGCTAAAGCTCCTACAGGCAAAGGCTCACAGCTGAGAGCACGTCAAAAGCCCCGCCCAACCCGCGAAACTGTGGTGAGCAGGCTCTGACTGCGGATTCTGGGCGGAAGCCTGAAAACAGGCTGGGTCCGCAGGTGAGCAAAGGTGCTCACCTCTGCCCTGGGTGCTAAGGCTAGTGACTTGAGTGATAGCCCCTCCTGAAGAGGAGAGGCAGAAATCACAGCAACAGCTGCGGCGGGCCGGCGCTGGCAACGCCCATACCCAACCGACCTAGGCAGCAGCAGAGGGGGTGGTGGGCCTGCAGACAGACCACACCTAGAGAACACAAAGGCAACACCTACTGGACTCCAGTGGCCACAGCTTGCTTATATACAGATAAAATGGGCAGGCAGATGAATGCAAACCAAATGAATCAAGAGAAATCCCCAGAGAAGGACCTTAATGAACCAGATATAACCAAATTACCAGAAGCAGAATTTAGAATAATGATAGTTAGGATGTTCAAAGAAATTAGAGCAACAATGGGTAGTCATTATGAACACCTAAATAAAGAGATAACAAGTATAAAAAATGAAATTGAAATAATAAAAAAGAATCAGACAGAAATGACAAATACAGTATCAGAACTGAAGATCACAGTGGAAGGAATTAAAAGCAGGATGAATCACGCTGAGGATTGAATCAGCGAGTTAGAGGACACAATAAACAAAGACACAGAAGCAGAGAAGAAAAAGGAAAAGAGACTCAAAAAATGTGAGGAAACTCTAAGGGAGCTCTGTGACAACATGAAGAGAAACAACATTCACATCATAGGGGTTTCTGAAGAAGAGGAGAGAGGACAGGAATTGGAAACTTTGTTCAGTCAAATCATAGCAGAAAACTTCCCTAAATTAAGGCTGGGAACATTCCACACATTCAAGAAGCACACAGAACTCCATTAAAGAGAAACCCAAAAAGATCTACACCAAGACACATCATAGTTAAAATACCAAAGCTAATGGATAAAGAAAAAAATTTAAAAGCTTCTAGGGAAAAAAAGGCTATCACCTATAAAGGAGCCCCCATAAGGATGACATAGGACTTCTCAACAGAAACACTTGAGGCCAGAAGGGAATGGCAAGGTATATTCAAAGTAATGCAGAACAAGAACCTACAACCAAGACTACTTTATCCAGCAAGGCTAACATTTAAAATTGAAGGAGAAATAAAGAGCTTCCCAGAAAAAGAAAGCCTCAAAGTATTCATTAAAACCAAACCAATTCTGCAAGAGATACTAAGAGGCCTGTTGTGAACAGTTTAAAGGGAGGAAAGAATAGAGCAAAAGAAGAATACAGCTTTAAAGAATAAAATGGCAATAAACAACTACATATCAATAATAACCTTAAATGTAAATGGATTAAATGATCCAATCAAAAGACATATGGTAGCTGCATGGATAAAGAAACAGGACCCATACATATGCTGTCTACAAGAGACACACCTTAAAACAAAAGATGCACATAGACTGAAGGTAAAAGGATGGAAAAAAAATATTTCATGCAAATAAAAATGAAAAAAAAGCAGAAGTAGCAATACTTATATCTGACAAAATGGACTTTAAAACAAAGGCTGTAGTAAGAGATAAAAAAAGTCACTACATAATGATAAAGGGAACAATTCAACAGGAAGATATAACTATTATAAATATCTATGCACCAAATATAGGAGCCCCGACATACATAAAGCAGACTTTGATGGATATAAAGGGCGAGATTAACAGCAATACTATCATAGTAGGGGATTTCAATACCCTACTAACAACACTGGATACATCCTCAAGAAAGAAAATAAAGAAACAGCAGACTTAAAGGATACACTAGATCAACTTGATTTAATAGATATCTTCAGAACTTTTCACCCTAAAGCAATAGAATATACATTCTTCTCAAGCGCTCCTGGTACGTTTTCTAGGATAGACCACATGTTAGGACAAAAAATGGTCTCAATAAATTCAAGAAGATTGAAATCATATCAAGCATTTTCTCTGATCACAATGCCATGAAACTAGAAATTAACCACAAAAGAAAAACTGAAAAATACTCAAACACTTGGAAACTAAATAGCATGATATTAAATAATGAATGGATTAACAATGAGATCAAAGAAGAAATAAAAAGTTTCTAGAAACAACTGATAATGAGCATACATCAACTCAAAATTTATGGGACACAGCAAAAGCAGTACTGAGAGGGAAGTTCATTGCACTACAAGCATATCATAAGAAGCTAGAAAAAGCTCAAATAAACAACCTGACACTGCATCTAAAAGAACTAGAAACACAACAGTAAATAATACCCAGGACAAGTAGAAGGAAGGAAATAATAAAGATCAGAGCAGAAATAAATGACATAGAGGCTAAGGAAACAATACAGAGGATCAATGAAACCAGAAGCTGGTTCTTTGAAAAGGTAAACAAGATTGATGAACCTTTAACTAGACTCACCAAGAAAAAAAGAGAGAGGACTCAAATAAATAAAATTAGAAAGGACAGTGGGGAGATAACAACTGACACAGCAGAAATACAAAGCATTTTAAGAAAATACTATGAAGAACTATATGCCAAAAAATTAGACAACCTAGGTAAAATGGACAAATTTCTAGAATCATATAAACTTCCAAAAATCAATCTGGAAGAATCAGAACACCTAAACAGACCAATTACAACAAATGAGATAGAAACAGTTATCAAAAATCTCCCAAAAAAGAAAAGTCCTGGGCCTGATGGCTTCACAAGTGAATTCTATCAAAAATTCAAAGAAGAACTAATTTCTATCTTCCTCAAGCTATTTCAAAAAATTCAAGAGGAAGGAAGACTTCCAAACTCCTTTTATTAGGTGAGCATAATTCTGATCCCAAAACCGGGCAAAGACAACACAAAGAAAGAAAATTATAGGCCTATATCCCTGATGAATTTAGATGCTAAAATTCTCAACAAAATATTAGCCAACCGGATCCAGCAATAGATGAAATAAATCATACACCATGATCAAGTGGGATTTATTCTGGAGAGGCAAGGCAAATCAATCAATGTGATTCATCACATAAACCAAAGGAAGGACAAAAATCACATGATAATTTCAATAGATGCAGAAAAGGCATTTGATAAAATCCAGCACCCATTCATGCTCAAAACTCTCAGTAAAGTGGGAATACAGGGAACATTCCTTAACATGATAAAGGCCATCTACGACAAACTCACAGCAAACATCATACTAAATGGACAAAAATTAAAAGCAATCCCCTTAAGATCAGGAACCAGGCAGGGGTGTCCCCTTTCACCACTTTTATTCAACATAGTTCTGGAAGGCCTAGCTACAGCAATCAGACAACAAGAAGAAATAAAAGGCATCCAAATTGGAAAAGAAGAAGCAAAACTATCTTATTTGCAGATGATATGATATTGTATATAGAAAACCCTAAAGTCTCAGTCAAAAAACTACTGGACAATGTAAATGAATTCAGCAAGGTGGCAGGATATAAAATTAATACTCAGAAAACAGAGGCATTTCTATACATCAACAATGAACTGTCCTCAAAAGAAATTAAGGAAACAATCCACTTCACTATTGCAGTCAAAAAAATAAAGTACCTAGGAGTAAATTTAACCAAGGAGGTTAAGGACTTGTACTCGGAAAATTATAAAACATTGATAAAAGAAATCAAGGAAGATACAAACAAGTGGAAGCATATACCGTGCTCATGGCTAGGAAGAATAAACATCATTAAAATGTCTATATTACCCAAAGCAATTTATTAATTCAATGCAATACCAATGACATACTTCAAAGATATAGAACACATATTCCAAAAATTTATATGGAACCAAAAAAGAACACGAATAGCCTCAACAATCTTAAAAAGAAAAAATAAAGCAGGAGTTATCACTCTTCCAGATATCAAGGTTTACTACAAGGCCATTATACTCAAGACAGCCTGATACTGGCATAAGAACAGGTACATAGATCAATGGAACAGAACAGAGGACCCAGAAATAGACCCACAGCTTTATGGATAACTGATATTTGACAAAGGAGGTAAGAGTATACAATGGAGTAAAGACAGCCTCTTCAACAAATGGTGTTGGGAAACCTGGACAGCTACCTGCAAAAAAATGAAACTAGACCATCAACTTACACCCTTCACAAAAACAAACTCAAAATGGATAAAAGACTTAAATGTAAGCCATGAAACCATAAGCATCTTAGAAGAAAACATAGGCAGCCAGCTCTCCGACATCTGTAGCAGCAATATATTTGCCGACTTATCTCCATGTGCAAATGAAATAAAAGGCAAGATAAACAAATGGGACTATATCAAACTAAAAAGTTTTTTCACAGCTAAAGACAATAAGAACAGAATAAAAAGACAAACCACACAATGAGAGAACATATTTGACAGCACATCTGATAAGGGGTTAATAACCAAAATTTATAAAGAACTTATAAAACTCAACACCAGGAAGACAAACAATCCAATCAATAAATGGGCAAAAGAAACGAATAGAAATTTCTCCAAAGAGGACATTCAGATGGCTAACAGGGATATGAAAAAATGCTCAACATCACTAATCATTAGAGAAATGCAAACTAAAACCACAATGAGATATCACCTCACACCAGTCAGAATGGCACACATCAGCAAAACAACACAGAATAAGTGCTGGCGAGGATGTGGAGAAAAGGGAACCCTTCTGCACTGCTGGTGGGAATGCAGACTGGTGCAGCCACTGTGGAAAACAGTTTGGAGATTCCTCAAAAAATTAAAAGTCAAACTGCCTTTTGACCCAGCTATCTCATTTATAGGAATATACTCTTAGAACACCATAGCACTGTTCGAAAAGAAGAAATGCGCCCCCATGTTCGTGGCAGCATTGTTCACAATAGCGAAGATCTGGAAACAGCCCAAGTGTCCGTCAGAAGACGAGTGGATTAAAAAGCTTTGGTACATATATACTATGGAATACTACTCAGCCCTAAGAAACGATGACATCGGATCATTTATAACAAAATGGATGGACTTTGATAACATTATATGGAGTGAAATAAGTAAATCAGAAAAAAAGAAAACTGAGAACAGCATGATTTCATACATAGGTGGGACATAAAAGTGAGACTATGAGACATGGACAAGATAGTGGTGGTTACGGGGTGGGGGGAAGGAAGGGAGGGTTGGATATGGAGGAGGGAGGGTCACAGGGAAAACCAGATAGAAGGTGACAGAGGACAATTTGACTTTTGGTGACGGGTATGCAACACAATTGAATGCTAAGATAATCTGGAGATGTTTTCATTGTACATATGTACCCTGATTTATTGGTGTCACTCATTAAAATTAATAATAATAATTAAAAAAATATATAAAAAAATAAAAAAATATCAGTGCGAAAGTCTATTGTCATGTTTAAGGGAACTTAACCTATTGACAATTGTTGGGATTACTGAGATTTTTGTCTTCTTTATGTTCTTTGTTGGATACATTTCTAGATATTTTGTCAAGGTTGAATTCTTACCAGTAGCTAAGCTCAGATGTTTGCAGGCTGGTGTGGCTAGAGTTAAGTCCGTCTCCCCTGCGTTAAAGTAAGAAAAACCAGAAGCTTGCCAGGTGCCACAGCATCTGAGGTCACACTCCTTTTGCTATCCATGTGTTGAGTTTTCTTATAGCTGTCATTTAATGAGTATCTAACATAAGCCAGGGGATTTTCTAGACACTTTTGCTATATATTGCTTCATTTAACTATCATAACAACCCATGAGATAAGTACTATGATACTTATAGGAAGAGAAACTAAAGAAATAAGGGGGCACTACTGAGAAACTGAAGAGTATATAATCAGTAATGTGTAAACTCACTCTCTTTTTCCCCATGTATGTACGGGTATAAAGTAGACGAAGAATTGGACTCCTGAATCTATTTTTATTGAATTTCTAAATGAATAGTTTGCTAATGCTACTGAGAGCAGTGGTGCTTCCTAATTAAGTTCACCCATTTTTCATACTAGTGTAAATCTCTACTCTATGTTGATTGATCTGGAGAGGATAAACCATAGCCTAGTAGCTTTTTCACTGCTAGAAGGAAGAAGGGCATACTCAGTGGTATGTGCCATAGCCTTTCTTCCTGTTTGTCTTTGTTCAGGGTCTGGGTGTGGAGTTAGGGGGATCTATGCTTGGCAGTCTCACACAGTCCTGGAGGTGGGAAGGCTCTTGCTTTCTCCATCCCTCTGTCTCTAGTGCCTGGAGGGATGCTGGCCTATAGTAGGTGCTAGTTCTTAAAATGTCCTGAGCTCAGAAAGGGGAAAGTCATTTTATATGAGCATTTGAATTATAAAGTTTCAGAAAAAGGCTCATGGAGTAGAAATGCATTCTTTTAAAGTTAGGCTTTCACTCACTACTCCACAATTGTATATAATACAATAGAAAGAAAGTAGGTTTGCTCCAAACTGAAGCAGCATGTGCGGTGGGGGGTGGAGGTAGAAGGACATGAACACAGGAATGATTGTGTGCATTGGTAATACAAGTGAGGATATCCAATGAGTAAAAGTGCTCCCAAGCCAGCTGCTGGGGAGACATAGAGCTCTAATCTCACAGGGGTTCCACAGCTGGAAAAAAAAGGCAACCCAAATGAAAACTCCCCGCTTACATTGGGGAAATACGGCTGCAGAGTTTTTAATGAGATCCCTAGGTGAATCAGGTTTTTATACAGCCTGTTTGACTTCCATTGATATCTGGCTAGACCTTGATTGATTGTCAGGCTTTTTAAGCAGCATCGATTTTTACTGCTGCGACGCTGAGATGATGAGGTCATTGTATTTTGCCATGTCATTGAAGTTCTTGTTAAAGCAACCTGGAGGTTATAAGCACATCTAAGCACTGGATTCTTGCTTGTGCTAAGTTTGAGAGATGGGAAAAGTTGAGGTAAGTAAAATGATAAAGGCAGAAAAGAAATTCTCTTCTTGGTTGTAAGGGGAAATTTCAGAGTTTTGTGAACTATAATGATAATCAGTAGCTATTAATCAGAGCTGATCATTTTTTTTCAGTACTATTAGGTCTCATTTATTGTACATGTATGTACGTAGGCCCAGGGCAGTCCCAAGTGCTTTACATACAGAGCTCTTTATCCTTCCTTCCTCTGGATGAGGTAGGTGTAATTATCTCCACCTTGTAGATGAGGAAGCTGTGTCTTAGGCAGGGCTGCTCGCTTGGGGTTAACTAGTCAATGGAAGAGCTAAGTTTCAGAGTAAGCTGTGTCTGATTGCAAAGTTCATGACTGTAGCTGCTAGTTTTCTGTATGATGGGTGTGCATGAGTAGTTAGAGATTCCCTCTGGGTGAGATCAGAGGGCAATATTCGAGGTGGCTGCGTAAGTGACAACTTTCCCACATGAACTTGGGTCCTGGGGAAACTGGAATTGTCTTTAGATATACCACTTTGACTTTGCCCTCTCAGAGAAGGCAACCACCCAAACCTCCTTTTTGTGTGAGTGAGATCATGGCCTTGGAGGGTCCAGAGAGGGCTTTATACATTCTGGGATTCCTCCAGCTACCACCTATTGATCAGTGGCTGCCAGAAGCTTTAATCCGATTAGAGTCTGTAAAACTGGTTTCCATCTCTGGCGCCTGACTCAGGTTTCAGAGCAAGGGGAAAAAGTATGACATCACCCCTGCCTGCATCTGTGCTGGGTGCCTAATGAAATTACGTGATGGATTTGAGGACCATTAAAGTCAATGTTGATCCTTATTATTATTAAGAGTACTTTCAAATTTACTGCACCATGGGGCAGGCTCGAAAGCATCATTTTTCATAGCTGTGTTCTTCTTTGCTCTGGGTTTTAGCGCATAAGTCCGTGGGACATGGTGAATGGCCGCAGTGCAGAGAATCAATTCTGAAACCTGCAGGATGAAAGTGCCCGTAGTTCTTTTGCTGGACAGGGAAGACTGTTCTGGGATATTTTTCCATGATGAGGATGACCTTGAATTAAAAAAGCCTAAAATGAAACAAAACATGTTTGTCAAAGACATATGAAGTACCACCGTTGCTATCAGCATTAGCCATTGTACTTTATATTAAAAAGCTGAGATGTTTAGTGTGCAAAAATGAGTGTTCAGCTTAGGTCACCAACAGTTTATTGAGCATAGATACAGAAATAGCACCAAAAATACACTATCCTGGGAGGAAAGACCATGCCTGTTTTCCTGTTTTGTTCATCAGTATATCTCCAGGGCCCAGCTAAATGTCAGGCAGGCAGAAATTGCTAATATATACGTGGGAAGGTTAAGTATATAGTGGGAAGGTTAAGTGAGATAGTCCATGTAAAGTACTTAGACCACTTATACATACATATCTATTTATAAAATACATACTTTAAAGTACATAGATCTTAACTGTACAATTCAGTGAATTTATATACATGCACGGCAACACACACATGCACACCTGTAAACTGTCACCCAAATTAAGATGTAGAACACTCCCCATGTCCTAGAAGGCTTTCTCTTGCTCCCTTACATTTCCCTAAGAGAGAGAACTACTTTTATGACTTCTTTATTCATAGATTAATTTTATTTATAACAATATACCGTACTTCATACAAATTTATATAAGTTGAATCTTCTATAAATGGAATCATATTATGTTATCTTTTGTGTCTGGCTTCTTTTGCTTATTTTTATCTCTGTGAGATCCATTCATGTTGTCACATGTAAGAGTATATAAAGCCATTTGTATTTTTTATTGCTGTGTAATATTCCATCGCATAAATATTCCATCACTTACTTACTCTTCTATGATGCATGGATGGCTTGTTTTCAATTTTTAGTTATTATAAATAAAGCCATTCAAACATTCTTTATATGTGTCTTTTGATGGCCTTTTCCGCTTATTTCTTTTTTTAAATTTTTAAATTTTTTTTAGTGAGAGAGAGAGAAACAAAGAGGGGCAGATAGAGAGGAAGGGAGAGAGATAAAAATATCAATTTTTCATAGTGGCCCCTTAGTTGCTCATTGATTGCTTTCTCATATGTGCCTTGACTGGGGACTCCAGCTGAGACAGTGACCCCTTGCTCAAGCCAACACCCTTGGGCTTCAAGGCAGCGACCTTTGGGCTCAAGTCAGTGACCATGGGGTCATGTCAAGCTGGTGACTCAGGGTTTTGTACTTGGTCAGCATCCCAGGCCAATGCTCTATCCACTGCACCATGCCTGGTCTGGCTTCCTTTTTTAATTTTTAAAATATTTTTATTATTAAATTATAGTTGGCATAAAATATTGTATTAGTTTCAGGTATATAACATAGTGATTAGGCATTAATGTAACTTATAAAGTGATAGCCTCAATAAGTCTAATACACATCTGACACCATATATACTTATTACAATATTATTGGCTGTATTCCCTGTGCTGTACTTTACATCCCATGACTGTTCTGTAACAACCAAGTTGTATTCCTGGACCCTTTCATCCTTTTTACCCCGCCCCCACCTGGCACCAGTCAAAATGTTCTCTGTAGAGTCCATTTCTGTTCTGCTTATTTATTTTGGTTTATTTTTTAAATTCAAATGTTGATAGATATGTATCTATTGCAATTTTCTTATTCATATTTTTGATATATTTTCCTTCTTTTTCTAAAAGAAGACCCTTAGATATGTGTATATTTAGTGATAATGAACTCCTTTAGCTTTTTTTTTTAATTTTTCTGGAAAGCTCTTTGGCTATCCTTTGTTTCTAAATGATAGTTTTGCTGGTAGTTTCTCGCTTCTCATCACTTTGAATGTTTCTTGCCAATCCATTCTGACCTGTAAAGTTTCTGTTCAGAAATCACCTGACAGTCTTATGAGAGTTTCCTTGTAGGTAACTAACTGCTTCACTCTTGATGCTTTTAAGAATCTCTCTTTGTCTTTAACCTTTTGCATTTTAATTATGATGTATCTTGATGTGGGCCTTTTTGGGTTCATCTTGCTTGGGCCTCTCTGAACTTCCTGGACTTGTATGTCTATATCCTTCACCAAGTTAGGAAAGGTTTCTGTCATTATTTTTTTCAAATAAGTTTTCAATCTCTTGCTCTCTTCTACTTCCGGCACCCCCATGATGGAAATATTGGTGTGCTTGAAGTTGTCCCAGGGGTTCCTTACATTATCCTTAACTTTTTGAATTTGTTTTTCTTCTTTCTGTTCTGATTGGGTGCGTTTTGCTTCTTATATTCCAAATTGCTGATTTTATTCTCAGTTTCAGCTACTTTACTGTTGATTCCATGTAAATTATTATTCATTTCAGATATTATATCCTTTATGTCTGACTGGTCACTTTTTATGCTGTTGAAGTTCTCATTAAGTTCATTGAGCATCCTTATAACCAGTGTTTTGAACTTTGCATCTAATAGATTGTCTTCATTTTGTTCAGTTTCCTTTCTGGGGTTTTGTTTTTTTCTTTCACTTGGAACATGTTTCTTTGTCTCTTCAGTTTGGCAGCTCCCCTGTGTTTGTTTCTATGTATTTGGTAGAGCTGCTACATCTCCCAGGACTGGTAGGGTTGCATAGTGTGGCAGGTGTTCTGCAGGCTCCAGTGGCACAGCCTCCCAGATCACACAAGCTGGTCCCTTGAGGTGTGTCCCCCCCACCCCACCGTGTGGGCTGCACACCCTCCTCTTATAGTTGAGCCTTGATTGCTCTTAGCACATCAACGGGAGGGATTTACCCCCAGGCCAATCAGCTGCAAGGACTGCCTGTGGCCACTGACTATTGTCCTCTGACCACTGTAGAGAATCAGCTGTGCAGGGGCCCACCAGGAAGAGCAGCGCTTACTTCAATGGGGCTCTGTTGCCTGCTAAATCTGCCCCTCAGTGTCGCCTGTAGAGGTGGTTGGGTGGTGATGCTTTGATGTGATCTGAAGCTGGCCCACTTCAGATCACATCAGACCTATAGTGCTGGTTCTAGGGCCTCCCAGAAGGTGCAGGCCAAGGTCAGCTACTGCCTGTGTCCTGCCTGAGTCCACCCAGCATGAGCTACAAAGTGATCTGCAGATGGCTGCTACCTGTGCTGGGCTTGGAGGTGCCCAGGTGAGACTAAGCAATGAACCAAGACTGCTGCTGCTAGTGCTGGGGTTGGGGCCGCTTAGTGAGAGCTATGGGGCATGCTGAGGTCAGGTGCTGCTTATTTGAGAGATTTTAGGACAATCTGAAGCCTGAGCCAAGACAAAAAGTCCCTGGAAACATGTTGGGTGGGTCTTCTGAAAGTTAGGTGGGGCAGGGCCACAGGGAGTCACCAGGGTGAGGCAAACCATGAGCCAAGTTGATGGGGTTTCAGTTATAGCTCCTGTCTGCCAGCTCTGTGGGGGAAGGGCTCAGAAAAGTAGCAATGGCCCCTACGAGGACTTCTGGGAGAAAGCTACCTCCAGCCTCATCCTGATGCTGGAAAATTTAATTCTTCCCTGTTTGTCTCTGTTGCTTTTTAAGCTGCTGCCCTAGTTCTGGAGCTCAGAGGGAGTGAGTCTGAGTAAATCAATGCATGTGTCCTTTAAGAGGAATGCCAGGGACTTTAGCAGCCCTCAGTTATGTACCTCAGCCTCAATCCCCACTGGATTTTACAGCCAGAAGTTATGGGAACTCCTCCTGCTACTGAAAATCTGGGATGTGGGGGCTGGTGTCAGGCTGGGGCCCCTTGATCTTCGTGGGGGACCTCTGCAGCCGAGCTATCCCTCTCAGTTTTTATCTGCCACATGTGGGTGTAGGACCAGCCTGTTTGGCCTCTCCTTCCCTCCTACTAGTCTTGATGTGACTTCTTTAATTCCTAATTGTAGGACTTCCACTCAGCCAGATTTCAGGTGGTTTTGAATGGTGGTGGTTCTGTTGTTTAGTTGTAATTTTGATGTGTTCCATTTATTTTTTTTTAGGAATATATGTAGAGCTGGAATGGCTGAGCCATGTAAAATATTTTTGAATTGCTGAATTAAAATTTACAGTTCTTTTCTTTTTTCTCTTTCTTTTTTAACTTGCCCCCTCCACTAGCATGTCAGCTTCATGAAAGCAAGGACTTTGTTTTAACCTCTGCTGAATTATCAGCACCCAATAGAGTGTATTAGGTGTGCAATAAATACTTGCTGAATCTTTATCTTTCATTTGGTATCTTTCTTTTCCCCTGCCACCCTCCACTATCCTTCCTAAATTTGATATACTAAAGAAATAAAATAATTCCCCTTGAATGCCTTCCTACCGCCCACAGAATCACTATGAACTCTATAGAATGGCATTCAAGGTTCTCCTTGAAACCAAGCGGTACTTCTGGTTCTGTCTTCTACCCCAAATATCCCCTTTGAGGCCTGCATTTTAGCAACTGTTTCTTGAAAAAAAATGTATTTTCATACTTGTGTGAATTTAAAAATATCATTCTTTTCAAAGGGAATATCATCTTCTCTCATTCTCTGCCTACTAAACTGAACAGATCCAGTTCAAATATCACTTCTTTGAGAAGTATTCTCAGCTAGTCCCAGAGATACTTTCCCCTTTAGACTAATATTACCTTATATTACAACATAGCACTTAATTCTCTCGGAATGTATGATTCTGTTTCCTTGAGGGCTGGATGTGGGTTTTAGTTACAGTTTTTTATTTGGCTGTGGCCCCCTCAGGCCTTGGGAAAGACCCATGGCCACCTATCCCACGTGTTCTCAGTGGAAAATAACTCAATGATAGCAGAAAATTAAAGAAGAATATATACAAATCACTCATTATTTATTTAATAAGATGACAATATGACCTTACATGTGGGTTTTTTTTTTATGACAGAGACAGAGAGAGAGACGGAGAGAAAGACAGATAAGACAGATAGACAGGAAGGGAGAGAGATGAGAAGAATAACTTCTTTGCTGCAGCACTTTAGTTGTTTATTAATTGCTTTCTCATATGTGCCTTTACCAGTGGGCTAATGCAGAGCGAGTGGCCCTTTGCTCAAGCCAGCAACCTTGGGCTCAAGCCAGCGATCATGGGGTCATGTCTATGATCTCACACTGAAGTCCTTGACTCTATGCTCGTCAGTGACCCCGCACTCAAGCCAGTGACCTTGGAGTTTTGAACCTGAGTCCACTGCATCCCAGTCTGACACTCTATCCACTGCGCCACTGCCTGGTCAGGCTACATATGGTTTTAAGATGTAAAATAATGTCGAAAAACTTGACCTTTTAGTAATTTTATCATATCAAACTCAACATTAATTTTTTTAAATTTCTTTTTATTTTATTCATTTTAGACAGGAGACACACAGAGAGAGAGAGAGAGAGAGAGAGAGAAAGAGAGAAAGGGGGGAGGAGCTGGAAGCATCAACTCCCATATGTGCCTTGACCAGACCAGTGCAGGGTTTTGAACTGGTGACCTCAGTGTTCCCAGGTCGACGCTTTATCCACTGCACCACCACAGGTCAGGCCTCAAACTCAACATTATACTGAAGGTTATATATTATAAATTCACAGTTAGTGTATTAGTTCATGAAAACAATTTATTGTGAGTCTACTGTGTGTCAGGCACTGTTCTAGACATCTTATATTTGCCTTTTCATATGAATTTTAGAATGAGTTTGTTAATTTCTGGGATTTTGATTGGAATTGCTTTGGTTCTCTAGATCAATTTGGAGAGAATTAGCATCTTAACTTTATTGAGTCTTCCAATTCATGAATATGGTTTTTATTTAGATCTTTTAAAATTAGTATGTTTTGTCATTTTCAGTACAGGTATTGCACAGTTTTGTCTGAGTTATCCCTAAGTGTTTCACTTTACAGCTAGTGCTCGACTTACAACCACGATTGATTCCGACAGACTGGTCGTAACATGATTTGGTCATAAATTGAGTAGGCTATATGTATAGTACTGTGAAATGATGTTATAAAAATCTTTAAGTCATATTTTATCATAATTTTCTTTCATTATTGTTATATATCATAATTTTCTTTGTTCATTTTATGCCATTTGTATCATTTCTACACCATTTTGTTTCTTATTTTTACATTCGTTAGGTTTAAGTAAAACACTGCAATACCAGTACAACTGGTTTAATATTTGCAAAACATACAAAATTACAAAATACAGGTGTATACAAAAACTGCTCCAGATGCGGAGCAGTCGTGGCTAGCGATTGTGGTTGTAAAGTCAAATGGTTGTAAGTTGCATAGGTTGTAAGTCGATCAATATTTGTATTTGGAAGGCATTGCAAATGATACTTAATTTTTTAGTTTGTCATTCTTTGTTGCTAGTGTATAGAAATACAATTGATTTGATTTTTGTATATTGATCTTGAATCCTATAACCTTGCTAAACTCACTTATTAGTTTTAGTAGCTTTTTTGTAAGTAAACAACTTTTAATGAGGAAACTGAACAGGAACACATCCATAGGTAGAAGAATGCCATCCACAGCATTGGTTTGGCATTGGCTTTTTAAGCCAATCAAGGATGCCCTCCATGACCCCTGGGAATGGCTCTATGGTGCGTCTTCCAAAGCAAACTGTCTTCCCTGAAGAATGGTTAGTGAAAAGTCATAGTGAGTGATTACTCCCACAGAGTATATATGTAAGAATACCCAGGCTGGAGGGTGGGAAAGAATAATGAGGATTTGAATAAACACAAAAAGCCCAAGGATACTCCTAACAAACCAAATGAAGGTAGGTCTGCAGGAGATGGCATGCCACCCTCAGAGACAGTCATGGAGCGAGGGTGAGAGAAAGACTGTGTGTGGCAGCAGTGTTTCTTTTTCCCCATGGTGAGAATGTTCTCTGAAAGCAGCCCTGAGAGGAAGGGCTAAAATGAGAAGAGTGTTGGCTATGTCTATGTGATAGTAAATATATAGTGACAACTGGAAAATTTAGCTAATGCACTGGAAATTTATTTCAATTCCTAGATTATTGTTATCATATGGATAAGATGAATCATTAAGGTGACTTTATTTTTAGCTGCTTATTTTATGTCAGTGAGGCACAGCTTTTGTATAAGAAATGGCAGGCTGTGGTGACAAATTGGTTAAGACAAAAAGCAAGATTGAAATGAGTCCGATCAAACTCCAGTGTTTCTTTTATGGGAGTTTGATGCTATTGTCTGCAGTGAGAAGAGACTCTGGCTTGGTCAAGGAGAGGCACAGATAAGGCTTAGATTAAGTTGATCTGGGCATTCATTTTTTTGTGTGTGTATGTGTGTGTGTGTGTGTGATAGAGACAGAGAGAGAAACAGAGAAAGGAACAGATAGGGACAGACAGACAGGAAGGGAGAGAGATGAGAAGCATCAATTCTTTGTTGTGGCACCTTTGTTGTTCATTGATTGCTTTCTCATATGTGCCTTGATGTCGGGGTGGGGGGCTACAGCAGAGGGAGTGACCCCTTGCTCAAGCTAGTGACCTTGGGCTCAAACCAGCGACCTTGGGCTTCAAGCCAGTGACCTTTGGGCTCAAGCCAGCAACCATGGGGTCATGTCTATGACTCCATGCTCAAGCCAGCGACCTCAGGGTTTTGAACCTGGGTCTTCTGCATCCCAGTCTGACCCTCTATTCACTGAGCCACTGCCTAGTCAGGCAGTCTGGGCATTCAATTTTCAGTAATACTTGGTGGGACTATTCCACATCTGTTCTGTAGAGTCCTTTTATTCCAAGGAGATCTTTTGGGAGCACTGTGAGGGGAAAGATGATAAATCCAAGTGGGTAGAGATCTAGAGCCTTTGTCTTTCTTCTTTCTACTTCTAACTTCTCCATTCAACCAGAGACCCTTTCCCTCTTTTTAGGAAAAAAAATCTGTGTTATGTATTAGGATTCCACATCAGAAGTTGTTTTCAAAAGAACTTTGTGTGTGTGTGTATGTTTGAAAACAACTGGACTAGATCAATGAAATTGATCAATGAAAAATGCCTTCCTCACAAACAAGAAGCAAAATGTCCCAAAGAACCTGTGCTCTTTGCAAAGCTGAAGGGAATCCCTTTCTTCTTATCCTGAGGTCCTGCTAGAATGACAAGTTACTGATATACCCCAAAGTTAAGGTTGCCAAAATATTGCATGGGACATACTTATGCTAAAAATTGTGCACTCTTTATCTGAAATTCCAATTTAAATGGATGCCTTATATTTTTATTTTCTAAATCTGGCAACTTGAATCAATCTATAAATGATAGCAAAATAGTGACTGGATTCTCTCGCTAGAATGATTTTGCTAAACACTGACCAAGCCTGACCAGGCGATGGCGCAGTGGATAGAGCATCGAACTGGGATGCAGAGGATCCAGGTTCGAGACCCTGAGCTCGCCAGCTTGAGCGCGGGCCCATCTGGCTTGAGCAAAAAGCTCGTCAGCTTGGACCCAAGGTCGCTGGCTCCAGCAAGGGGTTGCTTGGTCTGCTGAAGGCCCGTGGTCAAGGCACTTGTGAGAAAGCAATCAATAAACAACTAAGTTGTGACAGCAACAAAAAACTAATGATTGATGCTTCTCACCTCTCTTTGTTCCTGTCTGTCTGTCCCTCTCTCTGACTCTCTCTCTGTCCCTGTAAAAAAAAAACCAACAAAAAACATTGACCAAAAAATGCCTCCTATCTTGGCTACATGCATCATCGTGCCATAAACCTTTGTTTGTCTTGCTTTACAGTGTTCACAGCAGCCAGCAGTCCTTCCTTCCTGGAAGGAAGGGGAATAAGGGAACAGGTGTCATCAGTACATTTTTAGGCCAGAAGGGCCTCACATCCCCTAAGACAGGGGTCCCCAAACTTTTTACACAGGGGCCAGTTCACTGTCCCTCAGACCGTTGGAGGGCCGGACTATAAAAAAAACTATGAACAAATTCCTATGCACACTGCACATATCTTATTTTAAAGCAAAAGAACAAAATGGGAGCAAATACAATATTTAAAATAAAGAACAAGTACATTTAAATCAACAAACTGACCAGTATTTCAATGGGAACTATGGGTGCGGATGCATTCTGTGCTCCTCTCACTAACCACCAATGAAAGAGGTGCCTCTTCCGGAAGCGCGGAGGGGGTGGATAAATGGCCTCTGGGGGCCGCATAGAGCCTGCGGGCCAGGCCATAGTTTGGAGACCCCTGCCCTAAGACAATGAAGACAAATTAGCCCAAATTCTGTCATTGAACTAATTTTTTCCAATTTTTGCTTTTTTGTTCTTAAGTATCATTCCACCTTTGAAATTCAAAGTTGCAAGTTGTAATTAGGATATTGATGGTATCTTGAAGTACTTCATCAACACCCTAGACTTTTACATCACAGAGATAATTTTGAAAGATATTTTTGCTGTTCTTGTCACTTTTTCTTTGCAAACCTTCATTCATTTTGTATGTTATATTGCAAACCCTTGGTCAGTGCTTCTAAAAACAATTTGCTCTGGTTCTATATCCTTTTTTCTTCGCTTATAAATACCTGTTGGAGATCAGAGCTTATCAGAGAAACCCCTGGGAGGCTGCCGTGGCATTTTAGATGGTGCTTGCTTGTCTTTGTCATTTAAATGCCATGGCAATAAATACCATTTTTCTAGACAGGTTCAAATCCATGTTTTGGATTCATTATATGAACAGCTAAAGGCTACTTTAAGGTATGTGCTAAGTAATGTATATTTATTGTCACATTCAATTCGCATAACCCTGTGAGATAGGTGTCATTTCATAGACAAGGAGTCCATAAAAGCTCAGCAAAGTAACTTGCCCAAGGTCACACAGCAGGAAATTTGCAGAGCTAATTTCAAAATTATTGTCTGATTTCAAAATTATTACTTATGTCTGTTGTGTTATACTCTGTGAACAGGGCTTTGTTGGTCTGGCTCCCGTCAATTATGTGCAATAATAATCTGATAGAATGGCTGCTGTATTGCAGTCATTCCAATAACAAGAGAAATTGATTGTGTGCTCCTGCGTGGGGAGTGAGAGAAGATGGTGGAGCTCTTCCTGGTAGCTTCATTCTTCTAGTAAAAGTGTTTTTTCTTTAGTAACCCTTATTTTTCACCTAGAAGAAATAGGTATCTAATTGGGCGCCATTTCATGTTCCAAATAATTAATTAAAAAAATCTGTATACAATGAAAGCCCAGCATCTACTGAGAAAAGGGGGGAATACATGTATTTGTGTATTTATGACATTTTCCTTTGCTGGGTTTAGTTCCCTTTGTCTGTGGACTCATTAAACAGAAGCTGAATGTTGGCATTCTTTCTTTTCCCCCAGATCCCTCAACCTGGAACCTGGTTTCTAGCCATGTGTTAATTTTAGCACCATTTTAGTTCATTAAAATAATTGGCAAGTTTCTTGAGTTCATCACAATGGGAGTTTGCCTATTTTTAACCATCTAAAACTTAATGTGGTGGTGCTATTTTTACTTGGAAAAATTTTTTTCATAAGTTTTTTCTGAAAACATTTTCCTTTAAGGAAGGCCCATTTAACCATTTTTGATTCAGAGTGGAAAGAAAGCCAAGTCTCTGAGAAGTTATATAATCTGAAAAGGGTTTCCCAGTGCCCAGCCAAAGCCTTTGGCTGTATGAGGACCTGATGCTGCCATTCTGTCCTTAGCAGGACTGATTCAACCCTCAGTGTCTGTAAGTCCCAGCTCTGCATTCACTGACCTTTATAGCATGAAGGACATAATTATCACAACCCAGGGCTGTGACCAGACCCCTTTCTCTTAATGAGTGCTGTCTGGGAAAGTCCCCAAGATGTTACCTCTCTCTTCTACTCCCCATCCCACAGTGGCGGTGCTCCTTGTTCTCTGGGGGTGATTTTTGTGACCCCATCACCATTCTTTCTGCTAGAGTGGCTTTTTTTGAAGGGCCTCTGGCTGCTTGCCAATCATGGGGAACAGGCCAAAAGGAGGGAGGGGAGCCTCACTGACATTCCACCAGCACATCGTCCTACTGTGATGTTGAAGGAGAATCAGAGACACTATCTGCAGGAAGTCAAGGTTAAGGGCAAATGTGATGTTTGGGAAGGACAACACGCTATGTGATCTTAAGCTCAGCCTTAAGATCTGAGCCTTCTTCTCTGACTGCCCTCACATCTTGTCCTGTGACTCTGTAAGCCACCTCTGTGCAGGTGACTCCCAACCTCTCTTTGCTGCTCCTCTCCATTGTGACCAGTTGCCTGCTGAGCATCCTACCTTGATTTGTAAAAGGCAGATCTAACTCAGCGTGTTCTCCAAACCTGCTCTTCTCTCCTTCTTCTTCCTTGGTAAATGTCCACTTCAATCAGTTCCTCAGGCCAAAAATCTGGGTCTTAGCTGTCACTCCCTTCTTTCTCTCACATTTTACATCCAGTCAAACCTCAAACCTTTCGCTGGACGGTCACAATATGTTCAGAATCTGACCACTTTGTGTCCCTCATGTCTCTCATCCTAATCTAAACTGCCTCCATCTTTCTCCCGGATTATTACAACAGTTCCCTCCTGCTTTCTTTCCTTGTTCTGCCAAGCCTCTTTTGTATACACTAGCAAGGCTGATATTTTAAAAACATAGACTATAGTTCTCTTCTGTTGTGAACCTTTCACTGATTTCCCATCTCACCTGGTATAAAATGCAAGTCTCTACATGACCGGCCCCTCTCCCACACCCAATCTCTGATCTCATCTTCAGTCCCTTGTCCCTTGCTACCCCTCCAGGCCAGTGACATGGCCATCCTGGACCTTGCCCTGTGAGCACCTGCTGCTCTGATTCCTAAATTTGCCTGAAACACTTGCCCCATGGACACATGTGACTCTTTCCCTCCTTTTACCTCTCTGCTCAAACATGACCTTATCAGAGGGTCTTCCCTGACCTAAATAAAATGCTCCCTTCATCTGAGAGCATTCCTTTGTTTCTGTTTATTGTGAACCCGCATTACCTAGCACAAGGTAGACACTCAGTAAATAAAAATGGATCCATTAGTTTCCAGGTAAGAAAAGAGGTTTTCTTTTGTTGTTGTATTATTATTTTTTGAATGTCTTTGATTTAGTTTTGGGTTCCAGTTCCACCTTGATTAGTGTCTTATGTGATCATGGGCAGATCACATATCTCAATTTCTTCATATGTAAAATTCAGGGTTGGATTAGGTAGTATGTAAGTTTTATCTGCCTTTTTATGGCTTTGTAAATGTGGAATTTTTTTCTGAGATTTAACAATAGCATACTGAGGGTCCAGGTCCCTTCTATGGGCTGACGTGTTTGTCTAAAGTAATGGAGACAGCTTATACTTCCACTGTGTGTTCACTTAGGGACTCCTCCCTCCTTCCCACCATTCAGCACTGTATGCATTGTGCCGCCATGACATGTGGGTGCAGGGCTGTTGTGGGGTGTGTTGCCACACACCAGTTAATAGTAATAGGTCATGAAAATTTGTATAGAGGTTACATTAAAAGTCAGAGTAGATTAAGGAGTATCTGTCAAACAACCTGACCTTGGTCATCTCCATTCTGTTATGCTTTTCTGAGAGAGGGAGAAATAGCAGTGTGTGGTGGGAATTATGCTTAATCTAGCGAATGCCTTTTGGGAATGTTTTATATGTGAATGTCATTGGTTTTATGTGTTGTGGTAGAAAAACAATAGGTTTAGAGCCCCTGGTGTTGCAATGCCTGAGATAGAGGTAAGAAATATGGTCTTTGTCTTCGTAGAGTTTATGGTTTAAATGATAAGACAGGACATATATGACCTGTAAAAAGGTCTATAAGAACACAGCTTAGTGTGTATGAGGGCCAGATATATGGTGTCATTTGTGCTAGAGCTTCAGGGTAGCATCCTTATGGGCTAAGATTATTTGTGGGGATTGGTTCATTAGAGCAGAGAGACTTGAGCTTTGTCATGTGGGGTCTCTCTTCCTCCCAAAAAGCCAACTTTATAAGATGCTGTCCCTTTTCTTCTTCTTATGGTCTAGGGTGATAACACCTTGGTTAATACTAAATATCAGGTTTTTGTACTATTCCTGTGGACCCCCTACATATACATTGTCATAACTAAACCCTCTTTGAATCATATTAGTTCAAGTGGGTGATATGTTGCCTGTTGAGATCCTGACCAGTAAAGTCAGGAAACAAATTTTCTACTTAATGAGAACAGATGAGACTTCCATATTATGACTACTTTTCTTCAATATATGCAGCCTTACAGAAAGATAAGCTTAATATCTGTGACAGGGGAGGACGAGTACCATTTTTGTATCCTCAATCTTCTACTTCAAGTCCTTTGACTTAGAAATCCTGTTAGTCCTCTGACACATATGCTACCTTGGATGCATCAAAGAGAAATTTTCTCTTGGTATCCTAAATAAGTAGATTGACAATATAATTTATTTTCTAAAGTGGAATACTTACAAATAATTACTCAGGGACACTAGGTATAAACTAAGATTGTTGGAGGCAAACATGACTGAATGGTCATTCTGCAGATAAAATAAAGCGATGATATAATTGGCTTTCATTAATCTGAAAGCACAGTTTCCAGAGAAAGTAATGAGCACCCCTTCTGTTTGCTGGAGCATCCCTCTCAGTCAATTTCAGGGGCCCTGTTTAGGGCTTCAAGGAAGACCTCTTAGTTGTCAATCAGTTGTTGAGTGAAGGCCAGCTCAGGGACTCAGGATCATTTGGAGGAATAAAGATTCTGACTGCTAGGCAGAAGCCAGTGGTGCTGTGACTTCTGAGCTCTTCCTAGCATTGCCTTTGCTAAGGGAATTCAAGTCATATGACCCTTTTTGAGAGGTCTGTCTCTGAGTGTCTTCAAATTATATGTCATTGTGATCACAAGAACTGAAGCACAGTCTGGCTCAGGGTAGAAAGTGATTCTACGCCTGGCAGGCCCACAATAGATGAGAAGGATGCCATCCTGGCCAGAGCACTTTAATCAGGGCTAGCCTTGTGAGCAAAGGCCAAACATCAGGGTGCCAGCTGCTGCAGAGAGCAGACTGAAGACTGGAGTTGCATCACCAGGGCACTTGTGTGTGCGCAGGGCTGGACTTATTTAGAGGGAAACATTCTCTTTCTAAACCTTTCATCGACTTAAAATGTGAAGAGATGCTTCTGACCATCAGAGCTGCCCAGGAGCTAGGTATGTGAGGGGAAGTGGCTGCTCCTCACTTGGCCCTGTGCTGTGAGCTCAGATGCAGTCTATGGGATTAGCTAGCCAATTAGTACATTGGTACTCTCTCTGCCTTGCAAGGGATTTCCCTTTGGACTTTCTAATGGAAACATTTTGTTTTCCTTAGAAGAACACTGTGGTCACCCTGTGGGTAACCATCTCTTGAAATCTGTGCTTTTCTATTTATTGCTACAGCTAGAACATACCCTCTTCTCCTCCTTGTTCTCAGTACTTGGTGTTCTTGATGGTAATTAATAGGGAGCACTTTGTATTATACTCTCCAGCCTGGTGACCATCATTTATGTTTTTGAAAACAAAGGTGCATCTTACAGCGGAAAATTCTTTGTGTGCATTCATAAAATTTGTGTCTGTATATTTTAATTTCATGAAAGAGCAGGGAGCTTCTGCGGTTTGTTAGAAAACCTTTTCCAGGATTAAGTGATAGTTTTATGACACCAAATAAGAAGCTTCTAGCACAGTGGTTCTTAACCTTTTTTGAGGTACCTAACCCACCAGTTTCATATGCGCATTCACCGAACCCTTCTTTAGTGATAAATAAAATATGATTTTTTTTTCCAAATTCAAGACATAGGTATATGTTTTTTTACTGGTGCACAAAATGAGCCATGCATGAACATCACCTTGCTCAAAGAACAAAACCAACAAAGTGCATAAACTCACAACAAATTACGGTATTACTTTATTCTGGCCTCCATGGCAGAGGCTTCTCCGAACCCCTGAGACCGACTCATCGAACCCCTAGGGTTCGATAGAACCCAGGTTAAGAACCACTGTTCTAGCATTTGGGGTCTATTTATTATTTATTATGCTCATATTGACACTTAGTTGAGTTAGGATGTCAAGTATGTGACATAGGTAATGATTAATTCACTGAGTAATAAATTATCCCTACAACTCTAATAGCTGCCACAAGGTGAATAGTTGTGGTTGAGATTATAGGCTGAGTGGCTTGGCTCTTCTTAAACTGACTTAGAAAGGTCAGGTAGATGAGCACCTGCTTTCTATTCCATTATGTAATATTCGTAAGGCCTCACTGTGGGTCAATACATGGACAAAGACTCAAATGGACATGAACACCTACATATATTTTGGCATCTCTGGTTTTCACTCAGTCACCTGTGAACTTTCTTCTTTTCAAACCTTTTCCTACATTTAGAAAGCTTCTCAGGCTGCCTTTATTAATTTATTTTTATCTGTGCTTCTGGACTCTTCACTGAAATACTACTGCAGGTGAGCCTTTGGCTGACTGCCTGCTCTCATCTGGTAAAAGCACGAGTATGCCTCTTTAAGCTTTCTATTAAACTTTCAAGTGCACGGTCAACTTGTTTCTTTCTGGTTAGAATAACAAGCTCTCCTGAACTGGCTCTTTCTCTTATCTCAAATGGAAGGAGGAACTCAAAGAACACACAATGCAACTCACTCAGAAAGGTCCTCCACCAATCAAGAGCATATTTCCTATGGCCATCATACTTTTCCATCTTCGACATTACTGGATTCAGAAACTTATGTGGTTTCTAGCAAAGAAATGGCTGTGGCATTCAAAAGGAAAATCAGACATCCAGCAGAGTGGTGTTACAATAGATAGAACTTTGATGTTCTATGTGGCTAATCTCTGACCCACTTCATTTTATTCATTCATTCCTAAAACATGTATATAGTGATTGCTAACTACTAGACACTGCTTGGTGCTAGAGAAATTAAGAGTGATACTATTTTTTCTTTCTTTTTTTTTTGTGGCTGATAATATATTAGTATTCTCAGAAAACCTAGGAGCTTATGTAAAAACTTATAAGAATTAATACAATTTCTGTAAGATGAATGTAGTTAATAATAATTGAAAAAAGCTTTTTTCCCCTTTCTACTAATGACACTTATAAATGAAAGTGGAAAAAGTATTTTGTTAAAAGAGTGACATAAATTACAAAATATTTAGAAATAAATTTAGCAAGAAGAGTAAAGGACTTATGTGAAGAAACATGAAATAAATCTGAACAGATAGAAGAACATATCACATTCTTAGATGATGGACGTTATATCATAAAAATGTCAAGTCACCCAAAACTATTGTATACATTTAGTATTATTTCAACAGGCTCTCAAACCATTTAAATCGGAAAAAATCATATTAAATTTTATATATGTAAGTAAATGACCAGCATATGAAAAAATAGAGGAAACTTTTCTTATTAAATGTCAGTGTATTTAACAAAACCCTTGCATTAAAAACCAAGATGCTATTGCAAAGAATTAACAAATCAGAAGACTAGGATGTAAAATCAAGAGTACCTCCTGACACATGTGGAAAATTACCATATGATAAAGGTGGCAGCACTTCAATTCAGTAGGAAATGAATGATTTATTTAATAAATAGTGCTGATATACTGGCTATTCTTCTAGAAAAAAAATTTGGACACCATTAGACAAAATATACTAATGTAAATTACAGAGAGTCTGATGATTGCAGTAAACAATAAAATAATGAACATTTTAGAAGAGAATCTAAGAGAGAATACACAACCAAGGAGTAGGAAAGACCTTTATAACCAACTCAAGAAAACCTGACTATTGTAAAGAGTATAGATGATTTAACTATGTAAAAACCACAAAGTTAGGAGAATATGGAAGATTTTAAAAAAATATTTGCAACAAGCATGGCAAAGGGTAATTTATTCATAATACACAAGTAGGGTTAAGGATCAATGAAAAAAATCAAATGATCTCCGCCCCAACTTTTGGTCAAGAATATGAATGGGCATTCCCAGAAGAGCAAAATCTAAAAAAAAGTTCAATTCATTGATCAATAGATGCTCAAATTTAATAGTGGTGAGAAAAAATAAAATTAAGGTAACAGTGAGGTGTCATGTTAAACATTTCATATTGGCAATAACTGAAAGTAGCAATATTATCTCTTTGCCAGGAGAAGAAGTTCTCATACTTTACTGATGTAAGTGTCAATTGTTATAGTCTTTTTGGGAGCATCTTGGCAGCATCTGTGAAAATTAAAAAAGAATATATATACTTTTTAAACTTTCAGTCTCAGTACTGGGAATCCTACATATATAATAGCATGAAGATACAGGCAAAAGAATATTTATTGCAGTATTGTTCATACTGTAATTAACAAAAGAAAACAGAAAAAAATTGAATGAACATCTAAAGGGAATACACATACATACATACATATATTTTTGGCTTGGAAAAACCCCAATTTTTTTTTTGTCCTTTGAGGCATTTTATTTGCATATATGTATTACATCCCTAGAAAAAGAATCCCAGGATTTTCCCTCCTGTGTGTTTTCGTCTTGCTTCTTCATGGTCCATGATGCCCGCTGAGGTTGTCAGTACAATGAAACCAAACTGACGGGAGGGAAGCAGGTTGTTCTGCCATTTTTCTAGATCTTTGAGTTGCACATCAAACCTGGGGCTGATTACTCCGCACTTGTTTAACCTGCCTGTGAGGTTCACAACAATTTTCCCAGCCCTGTGATCATCAATAATTTCAAATTCGCCAATATAACCATGCTTCATCATCACAGTTAGAAACCGGACGATGACTTTGGAGCACGGCCTAATGAGAACCTGGCATTTGCCTCTCTTCTTGGCATTGTTGATACTCTTGAGAGCATGGGCCAGGACATTCATGCGCACCATTATGGCGGCAGGGAAAGATGGCGGAAAGAGGAAGGGAGGGGGTAGTGTACGGAGTTATATCGGAAAAACCCAACTTTATTGTCTCATAGTTCTAGATGCTAGAATTCTGAAATCAAGGTATCAGCATGTTCCCTATAAAACTTGTAGAGAAAGTATTTTTTCTTTTCTCCTCCTAGCTTCGGATAGTTTGCCAGAAATCTTTGGTGTTCCTTGCCTTGGAGATGCAGCACACTCATTCTTTGTCTTTACTTGGCTGTTTTCTCTCTGTGTATGTCTGCCCAGTTTTTTTTTTCTTCTAAGAACACCAGTCAAATTTGATTAGAACTTACCCTAATGACCTAATTTGAACATGAATACCTCTGTAAAGACTATCTCCAAGTAAGATCACATTCTGAGGTTCTGGGAGTTAGGACTTCAACAGAGCTATATTAGGGGGTCACAATTCAACCCATAACAGTCCACCCACTACTCTGATGCTTGGTAAAGTTAGTGCTCAGGTGGGGGGAACAAAACTGGGTCACCGTACTAGAACTGCAAGTATTTAGCATTGGTCAGTACACTTTGCAAAGAAAAAGAAAATATAGGTCAGTAAAAGGAGTCAATAAAGAAGATCCAGTATAAGTTCTGGAAGAAGTTGAAGAAGGTGGAGAGGTAAATGATGAGGCAGGTAGTTAAACTATTTTTCTGGGCAGGTAATTTAAACAGCAAATTAGATCACTGGGTCCATTCACTAACAGGACACAGGTTCTTCTCAGTGGTATCTCCCAAAAGAGAAATATTGAATTCATAATGATGTGTCTCCACCATAAAATATCACACAGCTATTAATAATTAGAGCTAAAGCTAACCAGATTTATTTTGGGAGGCATTGCTACGAAGTGTGGAATAAGAAGAACAAAGATTTAGGGAATTCTAAATCACATAGGAAATTTGGAGTGAGCTGTAAGGATGACAATGGGTGGATAGGAAGAGAAGAGGCAGGCAAAGAATACAGTGTATTAAAATAATCCATGGTACACGTGTGCACATGCATGTGTAAAATAAATGGGGAATAAGGTAGAGTTTGAGTTACATAAACTGACTTGTAAGTACTTTGGAATTTAAGGCTTTGGAGATGGAGTAGGTTCTACATGAGGACAAGGAACAAGATGTGACCATAGTCAAGGGTGTCTAAAGGGGCACAGAAGTAAAATCCCCTGGGTCATGGGATGGGAAGAGAGTCTCTGAGGCTCCGGATCTGTGTGGGTGGCTAGAGGCGCTCACGAGGAAAGCCTGACTTGAGAGTGTATTGAGAGTTAGCATTGAGACTGAGTCAGATGGAGAAGCAGGTGTAGATTTTGAGGGCCTCATACTTACACATTTCTTCAAGAAGATCAAAATCAAAATGCATACAAAATTAGGTATAAAAGAACACTTATATAGAATGAAAAAAAAAAAAGAATTGCAAGCAATTATGAAGCTGAAAAGCTGACCAGTACCACAAACATGAAAAAAAAATATTCTTTGGTTTTATAATCTTTGATTGCTTCTTTATATGACAACAATTTTGAGATGCCTTTTTTCATAAAAAAATAGAAATGTAACTCAGTTTCTTTTTCTAGTACGGTTGGCTGAAGTTTTATTTTTTAATTGCTAGTTTAGAAAAGTTTATTTTCTGTTTCCCATTAGGTTCATATAAATTTTTTGGATTGTTGTCAGATTTGGAAAAATTTTTATCAAGGAGAAAACTTTGTAGATATATTTTATTTATTGATTGATTTTAGTGAGAGAGGAAGGGAGAGAGAGAGAGAGAGAGAGAGAGAGGCAGGAACATTGATCTGCTCCTGTACAAGGTCAGGGATTGAACAGGCAACCTCTGTGCTTCAGGATGATGCTCTAACCAACTGACCTATCCAGCCAGGGTTCAAGGAGAAAACCTTTGTTTTGATGATGTATCAATGAAATTTGACTCCTCTGATTATCTTTTAGTAGATTCAATGACTGGAAGAATTTTCATAGATTAGCTTCTGGTTCTGTATATTTCAAAACTAGTTTCTTCTTGATTACCGAACACACATCTGGTCCCAGACCCAGAAGTACATGTTCATATTGAGATGTGGTCCCTTACCCTGTAGCTGTGTCACTCAGAAACCATGTGGGTGCTCCAGGAAGCCACTGTTCTACCAGGACACTAGCAGTTATGTAACTCACACAGGGGTGACTGAGAACTACCTAAATATATTTTACTTTTCCACTAAATCCAAATGAAACATTCTCAACTCAACTGTCTCTTAGCTGGGTTCCTCACATGCTCATAGCGTGTCCAATGGAAGAGAAATTGGGGGGAAGGGAGGGAAATCTTAACCATTTTTGTTAAAATTGTTGATTTTTTGAAAATTTTACAAAAACCTTTGTGTTGCTAGATTTCCTCCTAGGGCCTTTGAACTTCAGCTTCATTAGTTTACGATTATGTTGTTTCTTCACTTATTGGCAATCTTCTTGATGTCCCCCTGGCTAGAGTATTAACCTCACTATGAATCTGTGTGTATGTGTATTTATAGCATTTCTACGTTTTGCAAATTTTTTGTCACACTACAGCTTCAGTCCAAATAAGCATTGCTTTTCTGGCTTCAAATCATTTTTTTTTTAAACCCTGGAATCCCAATACAGGAACATTAAGCACTACAACTGCAGTCATTTTAGAGTCAGTGTCTTGAAAATGAGAAACTCTGATGAAATGATGTACTGCACAACATCATTCCCAGCCCTCATGCCACCACTGAAGCTTTGCATACATTTTCCTCCTTTATTTTCATATATATTATACCCATCATTAATCTTGTGGCAAGTTGCAGAGCAGAGTGATTGGGTGACATGGTTCTCTGATGGGGAGATCAATCCATAAATGGTCCTTTTCTGTTTGAGGTGAAAAAACTTGAGAACACAGCATTGCTATTCATGTTTCCTTCTTTTAGGTCTGGTAGGAATTTCATTCCTGGTAACAGTAGCAAACAGTCAGCCAAAGGTCTGAGGAGAAAAACTAATCAAAAGGAAAGAAGGAAAACCTCAAGAAGTGATTGTGTGGTCACTTGGGGACAACTTTTGATGAGTTTTAATATAAATGCAAGAATCCCAGAAATGTCAAAAGAAAGCTTTGGATAAGACAGACACTCAAAGCCAGATTTATCTGTGGGAAAAATGCATTTATTAATGGCCTATTTTTTAAATGTTCCATCCTCTTCACAAGGTTTTTGTCCCCTGCATGTAAGAATTTAGTGCAACTAGTTTTGAAATATTTTCCATTTTGAAATTAAAAGGCTTATACTTCATACCCAGGGTTTTCCTCTCTGTTCCTCCTTTCCAAGAGATGTCATCATATCTCTGTCCAAACTCTGCACTACCCAGACGAGAAGTGTGTGTCCGTGTGTGCCTGTGTGTGTGTGTGTCTCATCAAACTTTGGAATAGGATGCGTTGCAAACACACACACACACACACACACACACACACACACACACACACACACACACACACACACTTTCATCATTACTGGTTTAACCACACTGCAATTGCAGTAATGAGAAGCAGAATGGGTGGAAGCCCGGGGGCTCTGGGCGTGTTTTCCACAATGGATTACAAAAATTGGTGGGAAAGAAATAGCTTCTTGTACAGGGAAGAGTTTGGAAATAAGGGCATCAAGAGTCTTCTGGGAAGAAATGAAAACCAGATGGAGGAACCCCAAAGTAAGAATGATGAGGAAAGAAAGAAGTAGCTGTTTCTTAGAAGCAGTGGGGGGACAGGTCAATTCTCTATTACCTAGTTGTCAAGATGATTGTGTGGGAGGAAGGGTGGTGCAACAAACCTTGAATTTGGGGGCTGTGAGGTTCAAGTTAACGCACCTCTCCAAATGACCTTGGCTCCACTTGCTGGGCTCTGACCACTTACTCAATGAAGAACACTTAGCCACCACCTTTCCCTCATCTCTCTCTTTTTTATAAAAATTTTTAATTTAATTCATTCATTTTGGAGAGGGGAGAGAGAGAGAGAGAAAGAGGGAGAGAGGGAAGGAGAGAGAGAGAGAGAGAGAAAAGGTGGGGAGGAGCATAAAGCATCAACTCCTTTTGTGCCTTGACCGGGCAAGCCCAGGGTTTCAAACCAGCGACCTCAGTGTTCCAGGTCGAGGCTTTATCCACTGCGCCACCACAGGTCCCTCATCTCTTAACATTGTCAGCTGCACAGCTCTCCCCAGGTGAGGGCCATGCATACCTGGATCTGTTATGCTCACTGGGCAGGAATTGCTCCAACCCTCCCCATTGCCCTCTCTGCCACATTAAGGCTCAGAAGAATCCTTGGCACTGTCGCAGTGGCTCACTGTGGAGATCGGGTTATACTAATACACCAGAAGTGTAGAGGGGTCCTTTGACCGGTGAGAGACAGGAAGCCTGAGAATAAATGCTGGTTCTTGTATTCCTCTATGGACTATTCTGAGTTCAGGCGTTCCACGTGGCCTCTCTGAGATGTCCTGAGTGCATAAACCGTCTGTGTGTTCTCGTGAAGCTGTGGTCAGCTCAGTAATTGGCATCTTATATTTGCTTTCCTGCCTATTTTCAGAGAACTGTGGCAATTGTTGATTATTTTAAAAGTTATTAGGTATGAGGCACCTAAATGGCAGTTTGAAAAGAATGCTGTAGGGACTGATCAAGTTGGTTATAAAGTTATAATTTGAGGCACAAGATGATTATGAATTTTCAAGGCTCTACATTGTATCATAAATAATGTATTTACAAACACTTGAACATATTCATTTGGTAATGCAAGACAAACTTGATAATACAACTTTTGTAATTAGTTTATTAAGCATTCTGAATTTAGAAGACATACAAAGCAGTTTACTTTTCTTCAGTAACTGCCATCAGATGTATGCTATTGAATCTCCTTATATTTTTTCTGTTGCATTACAAATGACCATAAACTTAGTGGCTCAAGATAACATTTATTATATCATAGTTCCTGTAGCTCAGAAGTCAGGCCTGGGTCCTCTGCTTAGGGTCTTGAACTCAAGGAGCTGACCAACTGGGCACTTATCTGCAGGGTCTCGGAAAAACCCACTCTCAAACCCATTTAGGCTGTTGGGAGGACAACTTTGTGTGGGAGGAAGGGAGGTTGTAGGACTGAAGTTCCAGTACCCGGGCTGTCAGCTGGGGACTGCTGTCATCTCCTATAGGCTACTCCTGTTTCCTTGCCCGGGCCTTCTTACAGGCTTCTTACAGTTGGCAGCAGGGTCCTTCATTTTGAATCCTCATCACCCAACCAAGTAGGTTAAATCTATTGTGTGGGTATAATCAACCCCATTCAAATCCATTTACCTGCTGCTGTATCCGCTTGACCAAGGAAAAATGTATACACTGCACTACCCAGGAGACAAATGTGAGTCTGTGCCTGTGCTTAACCCCCCGTGAAAGTAGACTGTTCCAGGGATTCCCATTTTGGGGCTTCCCATCTTTTTGCAGTTCTCTTCTCCTGATGCTAAAGATAACTATTGAAGCCCAATCAGTAAGGGTACTATATAAACGTATTTCCAACTGGGAAACCAGTCTAATCTACTTTTTGTGCAGCGCCCCCCGGCTCTGTGAAGCGTTCTGTTATCAGACTCCATAGATGGGCAAGTGCAGTTCTGTGGGTGGAAGGCATGACTGTCAGTCCAGGTCCTCAGAGAAGCAGATGCCAAGATGGGATTAGACATGTAAGGAATTTACTGGGGGAAATGTGTGTAAGAGGCCAGGGGTAAGCACTGGAGAAGGCTGGGGGACAGCCACCAGGCTGTGATGCTTGTGTGAACCCTGTGAAGGAGGCAGGGAAAGAAGTCTCAGACTTAATTCAGTTCTAAGAAAGTTCCACCAAAGCTCTCAGGAAGGGCCTGCCTTAGCATCTCTGCTGCACTCCAGACTTAGTTGGGGAGCAGCCAGTGGAAAGCCTGACCGTGGCTCAAATGCGTTGGTAGATTTCAGCGTGGCTGGGCAGTTGGGTATGGTCCCGCAGTGGGACATTTGAGAGGCGCATTGTCATGGCTTCCCCAGCCATAAACTGTAGCATTCTTCCCTCAGGCCAGAGCAATGACTCATGATAAGACTCTCCTCATGTCCTCTGTATCCCACAGTTTTCTGCTTGAATAAATGGGAGAGGCATTCGGGCTTAGCAAGGGTAGGGGAGTGAGCCAGGCCTCTGCGCTAAGAAGCTGCCCCCCCCCCCCACTTTTTATCTTCCTTTAGCATGTGGTATCTTTATGGTACTTTGTCACTCGCTTTGGGTTTGGTTATCGATTTGGGGAGCAAAATGGAAAGTTTCTTTTAACCTATTATATATTTCAATAAAAGACCAAATAGAAGTCCCTTTCTAATATGTATTTCTTTGGTGGCTTAGTTATTCTTCATGAGAATCTTAGTATGCTCTTGTTTCTTTTATTCTTTAAAATATATGTTCTCATATATTTATTTATTTATTCATTCATTTTAGAGAAGAGAGACAGAGATAGATCAATAGATGATAGATAGATAGATAGATAGATAGATAGATAAGGTAGGGAGGAGCAGGAAGCATCAACTCCCATATGTGCCTTGACTGAGCAAGCCCAGGGTTTTGACTGGCAACCTCAGTGTTCTGGGTCGACACTTGATCCGCTGCGCCACCAAAGGTCAGGCCTAAATATATATTCTCATATAAAAGTTATGTTTCCTTTAAAGAAACATAGGAAAACACCAAAAAGTACAAGGAAAAAATTATACAGCAACCCATAATCCTAAAATAACAAAACTAATATTTTAAATATTTCCTTTTAGGTCCTTTTTTCCCTATACAATTTTGTATTTTGCTACCCCCTCACCCCAGTACTGTGGCATAAACTTTAAATTTTCTTTAAAAGGTAACTTTTAGTGATGATAAAAATAATAATACTGTTTTGATGTGGAATGCTTGGTAACATGAGCTCTGATTCCACAATTGAGTGATAACCATTATTAATATTGTATTTCCTTCCAAAATTGCATATAAGCAAACTTAAGATGATTCTACTTATGTTGTTTTGTATCATTTTTTAAAAATTAAGATATTATGATCATATCATCACATTACTGACTAATCTTAAAAGTTGCGATTTAAATAACTATCATTTTCTATAGTATGGATCCTCCTATTATATATTTAATTGTCTAATTTTCCACCATTTTAAATAATTCTGTGACATGTATATGTCTCCACCTTTTCAAATTAATTTTTTAGGGTTCATGCCTGGAAGTGGGATTACTAAATCAAAGGTAATACATATTTTGAAGGGTTTTACTAAATAAGTTTCCAAATTGCTTTTCAGAAGTATACCATTTTACACTCCCATAAGCAATGAATGAGATAGTTTTCTGTTCTTAAGTCCCTTCTCCCATCTTATCTTGGTCTCAACTTACTAGTGATTTCTCTCATGAATCTCACTTCCTTTATCAGGTGGGGATGTCCTGAACTTGTTTCAAGGGAGATGGTTTCCAGGGAGAAGAGATGAGAGTTAGCCTTTCTCCCCATCTTTAGTGTCACCTTTAACAATTGCCTTTGATGTTTCTTTCAGATTCTCATCCCTGAATTTAGAAGCTACCAAGAAGCACAGGACATTTCCTTTGCATCTAGAGCCCATAGAGAGGCTTGCCTTACCCCATATCTGGCTTGCTCTAACCATAGGAGGCTTTTCTGATTTTGTTACTTATAATTTTTTTGCTCTCTCAGAAGAAATTTTTTCTATAGTCCCTGGTTACTTTGTTCTAGAAACTAACTTCTTTAGAGATAGCCTCTGACACAGAATTTAAACTGACAGTCTCCCTTCTAACACAAAAAATTAAACAGAAAATTAACTGACTTCATTACGTTCTTAGTTGCAAGATGTATGGCTAGGCTTACACATTTAGTCTTTAACTACAGAGTAGACTCTTTCCCTGTGGGAAACTGGCTTAAGGATTGCCCAAGCTTTGGCCTGGTTGGCATCTTCTCTAACCAACAGGAAGCATTAACTTTGTATGGGAAAGACTGAAGGGCACATTCATGGCTTTCTGTGAGATTTGGTCCCATACCTGGGATTTCCAGACTTGTATCAGTGAATTACGGTGGGAGTGACAGGGGAAACTCTTGTGACGAGGAGGAAGACTTTGCATGCT
The DNA here is from genome assembly GCA_037038555.1 of Rhynchonycteris naso. Taxonomy (NCBI): domain Eukaryota; kingdom Metazoa; phylum Chordata; class Mammalia; order Chiroptera; family Emballonuridae; genus Rhynchonycteris; species Rhynchonycteris naso. Next base: position 235,778,914 of record CM072995.1, read on the forward strand.
ACAGTCTAATCCAAAACCCACTGAAATCTGATGCCCACTGAGAAGGGCTCATGAGCTCTCACAACCCATCAGGGCTAATATCTAGAGCTCCTGAGTCAGGGCTCCAATCTTCTGTGATGTCAAGTTCTTGTGTTTTTCCATAGGCCTTCATATGTGTCCATAAGGCATATGGGAAAAGCAGGTTGTTGGAGATTTTAATCTAAAATTTGCTACTATTCTAATAGCTGAAGCAGAGAATTCACTGTCCTGTGCTATAATTAAGGCAGTTGTGTAACACCAATTATTTATAACCAAGGCCATATATCTCATTTGGGGAAATCTGTGGCTATAGTCATTTTGCCTGTACCTATAGTCACAGAAATCTGACATCTGGAGGGTAGCCCAGAGAGGACCATGGCAGGGCTGGGCTCTGCTCAAGGACCTACTCCCTCCGATACTCCATGGGATGAGCTCTCAGCCACATGAGTTCTCCTGTGACCACCAGACCCACATAGCTGATCTCAGACATGGTCACATTCATGTTGATATAACAGTATGTTCAAATAAGCAATCCATAATTTAGAGATTAATTAATCCCACAAAGCACCTATTCTCTGCTCTCTACACCATAGTTATCTGTGAATTAAGAAGATCTTGCACCTGTGACATTATTGTAATGCCATCTGGAAAAAACTTTCAAGGCCCAGCTAGACCATCCTCTTTTGCTTGTGTCAACTACGCTAGAGAGGAGAAGGGAAAAGAGAATATCTTTTTCTATTTATCCCTAAAGAACAAAGATAGATTTGGACCTAATGTTTGTTAAGTGAGAGGTTAGGGATAAGGATTAGGGCACAGGGCCAGAAGTTTTGAGTCAGGGTTCTGAGGTCTTCTACTCCTTTTGTGAGTCTACTTTCTGTACAAGTCAATACAGGCAAAGCAATGGGAGGGTTAATTAAGAGCCCAGAAAACTTTAGCAGCATACCTACCCAACAGGAACTTACTTGGTTTCAAGACTGAAACAGTTATTGTTGTCAATTTCTCTCCTCTCTTCCCTTCTCCTTTTTTTCTAGTAAATGTAGGACAAAACTCACTTCAAAATCACCTGAATAAACACCAGTGTTATTGCCTCTGATGAAACAAGCCTGTGGGTGGCTGTATAATAATCAGAAACAAAACAGTCTAATAGGAGAGAAAAAAGAAAAAAGTTGAAATTTGGAATGGGAAAAATTTGGATCAGAGTATAACGCTTAGGTGGATATCATATTGGATAATATAAAAAAGAGGACAGAGAGAAAGAAAGAAAGAAAATGTTTAAAAATAAATTAATTTCAGCCTCATACAGATCCTTCAGCAAAATTAGAAGCAGTCTGAACCAAGACAACATAACACAACACAACTCTAAATTAATAGACTATCTTCAAGTTAATGGCTGTGCAAGCCACGGAAACAATACAATGGTGAGTCATTTGCAATGAAATATTTTTTGTGAAACAAAGACAGTGGAACAAAAGACTTGAAAGACTAAAATGAAGATAAAGAATTTAAATATGTAGTTCCAAAGTCCAGAGATTAGAAGCATTCCAAAGCAAGACAAAATGAATAGTGAGAAATGAAAAGATTGTATTGAACAAAGAAGTGGTTTTTTGTTTGTTTGTTTTATTTTAGGCGTCACAAAGGAAATTAAAAGACAAATACCAGGAAACGACATGATGCTGTGGAAGAAAAATGATGAAAACCACATGACCCAAATAAAAATAAATGAAGATAAAGATAATTTCATTTTTATTATTTTTTTAAATATATATTTTATTATTATTAATTCTAATGGGGTGACATCAATAAATCAGGGTACATATGTACAATGAAAACATCTCCAGGTTATCTTATCATTCAATTATGTTGCATACCCATCACCAAAAGTCAAATTGTCCTCTGTCACCTTCAATCTGGTTTTCCCTGCGTCCCTCCCCTCCTCCCTATCACACTCTTCCCTCCCTCCCCCCATCCCATAACCAACACTCTCTTGTCCATGTCTCATACCCTCACTTTCATGTCCCACCTATGTATGTAATCGTGCTGTTCTCAGTTTTTCTTTTTTTCTGGTTTACTTATTTCACTCCGTATAATGTTATCAAGGTACATCCATTTTGTTATAAATGATCCGATGTCATCGTTTCTTATGGCTGAGTAGTATTCCATAGTATATATGTACCATAGCTTTTTAATCCACTCGTCTTCTGATGGACACTTGAGCTGGTTCCAGATCTTTGCTATTGTGAACAATGCTGCCACGAACATGGGGGCGCATTTCTTCTTTTCGAACAGTGCTATGGTGTTCTTAGGGTATATTCCTATAAGTGGGATAGCTGGGTCAAAAGGCAGTTCAATATTTAATTTTCTGAGGAATCTCCAAACTGTTTTCCACAGTGGCTGCACCAGTCTGCATTCCCACCAGCAGTGCAGAAGGGTTCCCTTTTCTCCACATCCTCGCCAGCACTTATTCTGTGTTGTTTTGCTGATGTGTGCCATTCTGACTGGTGTGAGGTGATATCTCATTGTGGTTTTAATTTGCATTTCTCTAATGATTAGTGATGTTGAGCATTTTTTCATATGCCTATTGGTATGTCCTCTTTGGAAAAATTCTATTCATTTCTTTTGCCCATTTTTTGATTGGGTTGTTTGTCTTCCTGGTGTTGCGTTTCATAAGTTCTTTATAAATTTTAGTTATTAACCCCTTATCAGATGTGCTGTCGAATATGTTCTCCCATTGTGTGGTTTGTCTTTTTATTCTGTTCCTATTGTCTTTAGCTGTGCAAAAACTTTTTAGTTTGATATAGTCCCATTTGTTTATCTTGCCTTTTATTTCAGTTGCCCGTGGAGATAAATCGGCAAATATACCGCTGCTACAGATGTCGGAGAGCTTGCTGCCTATGTTTTCTTCTAAGATGCTTATGGTTTCACGGCTTACATTTAAGTCTTTTATCCATTTTGAGTTTGTTTTTGTGAATGGTGTAAGTTGATGGTCTAGTTTCATTTTTTTGCAGGTAGATGTCCAATTTTCCCAACACATTTGTTAAAGAGGCTGTCTTTACTCCATTGTATGTTCTTTCCTCCTTTGTCAAATATCAGTTGTCCATAAAGCTGTGGGTTTATTTCTGGGTCCTCTGTTCTGTTCCATTGATCTATGTGCCTGTTCTTATGCCAGTACCAGGCTGTCTTGAGTATAATGGCCTTATAGTAAACCTTGATATCAGGAAGCGTGATACCTCCTGCTTTATTTTTTCTTTTTAAGATTGCTGAGGCTATTCGTGTTCTTTTTTGGTTCCATATAAATTTTTGGAATATGTGTTCTATATCTTTGAAGTATGTCATTGGTATTTTAATTGGTATTGCATTGAATTTATAAATTGCTTTAGGTAATATAGACATTTTAATGATGTTTACTCTTCCTAGCCATGAGCACGGTATATGCTTCCACTTGTTTGTATCTTCCTTGATTTCTTTTATCAAAGTTCTATAATTTTCCGAGTACAAGTCCTTAACCTCCTTGGTTAAATTTACTCCTAGGTACTTTATTTTTTTGGTTGCAATAGTGAAGGGGATTGTTTCCTTAATTTCTTTTGCTGATATTTCATTGTTGGTGTATAGAAATGCCTCTGATTTCTGAGTATTAATTTTATATCCTGCCACCTTGCTGAAATCATTTATAAGGTCCAGTAGTTTTTTTGACTGAGACTTTAGGGTTTTCAATATACAATATCATATCATCTGCAAATAATGACAGTTTTACTTCTTCTTTTCCAATTTGTATGCCTTTTATTTCTTCTTCTTGTCTGATTGCTGTAGCTAGGACTTCCAGAACTATGTTGAATAAGAGTGGTGAAAGTGGGCAACCCTGCCTGGTTCCTGATCTTAAGGGGATTGCTTTTAATCTTTGTCCATTTAGTATGATGTTTGCTGTTAGTTTATCGTAGATGGCCTTTATCATGTTAAGGAATGATCCCTGTATTCCCACTTTACAGAGAGTTTTGAGCATGAATGGGTGCTGGATTTTATCAAATGCCTTTTCTGCATCTATTGAAATTATCATGTGATTTCTGTCCTTCCTTTTGTTTATGTGGTGAATCACATTGATTGATTTGCGAATATTGAACCAGCCTTGCCTCTCCAGAATAAATCCCACTTGATCGTGGTGTATGATTTTTTTCATATATTGCTGGATCCGGTTGGCTAATATTTTGTTGAGAATTTTAGCATCTAAATTCATCAGGGATATAGGCCTATAATTTTCTTTCTTTGTGTTGTCTTTGCCCGGTTTTGGGATCAGAATTATGCTCGCCTCATAAAAGGAGTTTGGAAGTCTTCCTTCCTCTTGAAGTTTTTGAAATAGCTTGAGGAGAATAGGAGTTAGTTCTTCTTTGAATTTTTGATAGAATTCACTTGTGAAGCCATCAGGCCCAGGACTTTTCTTTTTTGGGAGTTTTTTGATAACTGTTTCGATCTCATTTGCTGTAATTGGTCTGTTTAGGTGTTCTGATTCTTCCAGATTGATTTTTGGAAGGTTATATGATTCAAGAAATTTGTCCATTTCACCAAGATTGTCTAATTTTTTGGCATATAGTTCTTCATAGTATTTTCTTACAATGCTTTGTATTTCTGTTGTGTCAGTTGTTATTTCTCCACTGTCCTTTCTAATTTTATTTATATGAGTCCTCTCTCTTTTTTTCTTGGTGAGTCTAGTTAAAGGTTCATCAATCTTGTTTACCTTTTCAAAGAACCAGCTTCTTGTTTCATTGATCCTCTGTATTGTTTCCTTAGCCTCTATGTCATTTATTTCTGCTCTGACCTTTATTATTTCCTTCCTTCTACTTGTCTTGGGTTTTATTTGTTGTTGTTTTTCTAGTTCTTTTAGATGCAGGGTTAGGTTGCTTATTTGAGGTTTTTCTAGCTTCTTATTATATGCCTGTAGTGCAATAAACTTCCCTCTCAGTACTGCTTTTTCTGTGTCCCATAAATTTTGAGTTTATGTATGCTCATTATCATTTGTTTCTAGAAACTTTTTTATTTCTTCTTTGATCTCATTGTTAATCCATTCATTATTTAATAACATGCTATTTAGTTTCCAAGTGTTTGAGTATTTTTCAGTTTTTCTTTTGTGGTTAATTTCTAGTTTCATGGCATTGTGATCAGAGAAAATGGTTGATATGATTTCAATCTTCTTAAATTTATTGAGACCATTTTTGTGTCCTAACATGTGGTCTATCCTAGAAAACGTACCATGAGCGCTTGAGAAGAATGTATATTCTACTGCTTTAGGGTGAAAAGTTCTGAAGATATCTATTAAATCAAGTTGATCTAGTGTATCCTTTAAGTCTGCTGTTTCTTTATTAATTTTCTTTCTTGAGGATCTATCCAGTGTTGTTAGAGGGGTATTGAAATCCCGTACTATGATAGTATTGCTGTTAATCTCGCCCTTTATATCCATCAAAGTCTGCTTTATGTATGTCGGGGCTCCTATATTTGGTGCATAGATATTTACAATAGTTATATCTTCCTGTTGAATTGTTCCCTTTATCATTATGTAGTGTCCTCCTTTATCTCTTACTACAGCCTTTGTTTTAAAGTCCATTTTGTCTGATATAAGTATTGCTACCCCTGCTTTTTTTTCATTTCCATTTGCATGAAATATTTTTTTCCATCCTTTTACCTTCAGTCTATGAGCATCTTTTGTTTTTTTTTTTTTTTTAAATGTTCTTTTTTTTTGTTTTTTTATTTTATTCATTTTAGACAGGAGACACAGAGTGAGAGAGAGAGAGAGAGAGAGAGAGAGAGAAAGGGGGGAGGAGCTGGAAGCATCAACTCTCATGTGTGCCTCAACCAGACCAGTGCAGGGTTTTGAACTGACAACCTCAGTGTTCCCAGGTCGACGCTTTACCACTGCACCACCACAGGTCAGGCCAGAGCATCTTTTGTTTTAAGGTGTGTCTCTTGTAGACAGCATATGTATGGGTCCTGTTTCTTTATCCATGCAGCTACCCTATGTCTTTTGATTGGATCATTTAATCCATTTACATTTAAGGTTATTTTGATATGTAGTTGTTTATTGCCATTTTATTCTTTAAAGCTGTATTCTTCTTTTGCTCTATTCATTCCTCCCTTTAAACTGTTCACAAGAGGCCCCTTAGTATCTCTTGCAGAATTGGTTTGGTTTTATGAATTCCTTGAGGCTTTCTTTTTCTGGGAAGCTCTTTATTTCTCCTTCAATTTTAAACGTTAGCCTTGCTGGATAAAGTAGTGTTGGTTGTAGGTTCTTGTTCTGCATTACTTTGATTATTTCTTGCCTTTCCCTTCTGGCCTCAAGTGTTTCTGTTGAGAAGTCCGATGTCATCCTTATGGGTCCTCCTTTGTAGGTGATAACCTTTTTTTCTCTAGCAGCTTTTAAAATTTTTTCTTTATCCATTAGCTTTGGTATTTTAACTATGAGGTGTCTTGGTGTAGATCTTTTTGGGTTTCTTTTTAATGGAGTTCTGTGTGCTTCTTGAATGTTTGGAGTGTTTCCCAGCCTTAATTTAGGAAAGTTTTCTGCTACGATTTGATTGAACAAAGTTTCTATTTCCTGTCCTCTCTCCTCTTCTTCAGGCACCCCTATGATGCGAATGTTGTTTCTCTTCATGTTGTCACAAAGCTCCCTTAGAGTTTCCTCACATTTTTTAAGTCTCTTTTCCTTTTTCTTCTCTGCTTCTGTGCCTTTGTTTATTGTGTCCTCTAACTCGCTTATTCGATCCTCAGCGTCATCCATCCTGCTTTTAATTCCTTCCATTGTGGTCTTCAGTTCTGATACTGTATTTGTCATTTCTGTCTGATTCTTTTTTATTATTTCAATTTCATTTTTTATACTTGTTATCTCTTTATTTAGGTGTTCATAATGACTATCCATTGTTGCTCTAATTTCTTTGAACATTTTAACTATCATTATTCTAAATTCTGCTTCTGGTAATTTGGTTATATCTGGTTCATTCGGTCCTTCTCTGGGGATTTCTCTTGATTCATTTGGTTTGCATTCCTCTGCCTGCCCATTTTTTCTGTGTATAAGCAAGTTGTGGCCACTGGAACCCAGAAGGTGTTGCCTTTGTGTTCTCTAGGTGTGGTCTATCTGCAGGCCCCCCACCCCCTCTGCCGGTGCCTAGGGTGGTTGGGTATGAGCGTTGCCAGCGCCGGCCCACTGTGGCTTTTGCTGTGATTTCTGCCTCTCCTCCGTGGGAGGGGCTGTCACTGAAGCCACAAGATTAGCACCAAGGGTAGAGGTGAGCACCTTTCCTCAGCTGCGGACCCAGCCTATTTCCGGACTTCCGCCCAGAACCAGCAGTCGGAGCCTGCTCGCTACAGTTCCGCGGGTTAGGCGGGGCTTTTGACGTGCTCTCAGCTGTGAGCCTTTGCCCGTCCGGAGCTTTAGCCCCGCCCTCGAGGCCAGGGCCCTTTGCGCAGGGTCAGAAACCAAGGTTTATTGGGGCTGGCGTGTTTGCTGGCTTCCGCTTAGCTGCGTACTTCCGCTCATCCCGGACTCTACCCCGCCCCCGCGTTCGGAGCCCGCTCGTGCACGTATGAATGCTATCCGCGTTTTCTCCGGCCGGATGGGGATAATAGCGTGGGCTCATCTGCGAGCCTCCACCCGTCTCGGGGTCCACCCCGTTCCCACGCTCGGAGCCGAGCCCGCTCGCGCACGTATACTGGCCAACCGCGGTTTCTCCGGCCTGGGGGGGGGACTGGTAGCGTCAGCTCAGCCATGAGCCCCTGCCCGTCCCTGGTCCTAGCCCGGTCCCCGCGGTCAGGGCCGGCTTGCGCAAGGCCTGCCTGTTCCTGGCCTCCCGCTTTGTCCCCGCAAGTGGGATTAAAGGTGGGCCCGCAGCTTCCGGACCGCTCTCGCGCTTCCCCTCCGACCCTCTGGGCTAGACCGATCTCCCACCGGCTTGGCTTCTGCCCACGCCGACAGAACCACCTTTCAGCGTCCTGCCGCCCCAAAACCTTAAGCAGCCCTCAGCAGAGTAGGAAGGGACCTAATATTCCACACTGTAGGCCTGGGAGCTCCCTCCCTCACTTGTTTCACAGCTCAAAACTGTCCAAACGCCTCTTCTAGGCTCTGGGACTGCAGGCTGGGGCTTGGTTCCTGGGACCCAGGTCCCTCCCTCTCCGCCAAACTTTCCTCCCGCCACAGGGGTCTCTCCGGGCTGCCGTTTGCTCCGGGGAGCTGGGCAGCCCTCTTCGCGTTTTCGCTATTCCTACCAGTCTCAATGTGGCTTCTTCTGTGTTCCTTGGTTGAAGAGTCCACTTAGTTTTGTTCAAAGTTGGTTTGTCCAGGTGATGGTTCTCTAAAATTGAGTTGTAATCCACTTTGGTTCTGGGAGTTGGAAGTTGGTACGTCCGCCTACTCCGTCGCCATCTTGCTCCTTCAAGATAAAGATAATTTCTTGAACAATACCTTCACATCATAGCTAGGGAAAGTGAAAAGAAGCAGAAAACTGGTAATTATTGCCAAAAGATTAAAAAATTTGCAAGTAATCTCATGACCACCTTTTGTTATAATAATCATAATGATATAGTCAAAGGAAGGTTTCCCTTTGGCCTCACCCAATTCCACTTTTCTTTCCAAAAAGTTGATATAAAAATATAATAGAAATAACAAATCTGGAGAGTCATCATTTCCTCAGTAAGAAAAATGAATAGCTGCTGCTCTTATTTCTACTTGTGCTTATCAGGCAACTTTGCTTTGAATATAGAATTTCTATATTTGTATTTACCTTTTGATTTTTATGGTGCTAAAATGTTCTTGAAATTAAAATGTTCAAGCTATGGCTGGTTGGCTCAGTGGTACAGCATAAGCCCGGTGTGTGGATGTCCTGGGTTTGATTCCCAGCCATGGCACACAGAAGAAGCGCCCATCTGCTTCTCCACCCTTCCCCCTCTCCTTCTTCTCTATCTCTCTCTTCCCCTCCGGCAGCCAAGGCTCCATTGGAGCAAAGTTGGCCTGGGCACCGAGGACAGCTCCATGGCCTCAGCCTCAGGCATTAGAATGGCTCTGGTTGCAATGGAGCAATGCCCCAAATGGGCAGAGCATTGCCCCCTAGTGGGCTTGCTGGGTGGATCCTGGTCGGGTGCATGTGGGAATCTGTCTCTCTGCTTCCCCATTTCTCACTTCAGAACAATCAAACAAACAAAAAAATTAAAATGTTTCACCTCCTCTTGTATTTTCTTCTGAGCATAAGACCTACACAGCTGGTCTTAGACATGGTCACATCCATGTTGAAATAAGAATATGTTCAAATAAGCAATGAGTAGTTTGGAGATTTAATTAATTATACAAAACAAAAAGTGCCAGATAGTATTTCTAGGAGCTGGAAGGACAAAGATAAACAAGACAGGGTCCTAGACTATGCCCAGGCCTGAGAGTCATGCAGATCTGGTTGTAATTCCTGCTCTGCTACATATTATTTGTATGTCTTTTGGAAGTCAATGACATTTATACTTCTTAAAGTCTTTGTCATGCTTTGTCCTTTTATACTGCTCCACCCCACACTTTATGGCAACTTATTTTATCTTTCTGTCCACAGAAGCGGACAAAAGACAGACAAATCATAGTGCTTATTATTACCCTTGGCCACCATGAGTAGTTCAGGGATGAACATATGATTTAATCTGGCCCAATCAGAGTCCTGCCCTGAGATTTTTCTTATCTGGAGTTAGAGAGAGGAACTTTTTAAATCTTCCTTTCTTATGATAAGGCTGTAAGAATGTAATTTCCAAGGTGCATCTTGTAGCATTATTTCAGTGTTGTGAAAACAGAGTATAAAGCAATTTAAACATATTATTTTATAATTTATTTTAAAAAAGTAATTCCTTTGTCTTTTTTAGAGGTAATTTCTATTCTCTTTTTTTAAATTAATTTTAATTTATTGTGTTAACATGAATTCAAATTTGCCACTGAATATAACACCCTCCCAGCCTTCCCGCGTGTTCCTATTTACACCCCTTTGGCCCCTCTCTCCCTAACTTCTGGACCCCTTTCCTTTGGGATTTGCTGTCCTGTTATCTGTATCTCTGTGTTAGGTATATATAATTTCACTAATCCCTTCGCCTTCTCTGATCCCATCCTCTCATTCTCCTTCCCTCTGACAGCTGTTCCTATGGTTCCTGTGATCCTGCCTCTGCCTCTATTACGTTCCTCAGTTCACTTTGTTCCTTAGATTCCACATATATGTGAGATAATATGATATTTATCTTTCTCTGCCTGGCTTATTTCACTTAGCTTAATAGTCTCCAGGTTCATCCATGCCATCGCAAAAGGCAAGATTTCCTTCTTTATCACAGCTGCATAGTATTCCTTTGTGTATATGTACCACAGCTCTTTAATCCACTCATCCACTGATGGACACTTGGGCTGTTTCCATATCTTGGCTATTGTAAACAATGCTACAATGAACATGAGGGTGCATATCTTATTTGGAATCAGTGATTTGGTATTCTTAGGATATATTTCTAATAGTGGGATAGCTGGGTCAAAAGGCAGTTCTGTTTTTAATTTTTTGAGGAAACGCCATACTGTTTTCCATTGTGGCTGAACAAGACTGCATTCCCAGCAGTGCAGGAGGGTTCCCTTTTCTCCACACCCTCACCAGCACTTATTGTGTGTTGATTTGCTAATAAGTGCCATTCTGACAGGTGTGAGGTGGTTTCTCATGGTGGCTTTAATTTGCATTTCTCTGATGATTAATGACTTGAACATTTTTTCATATGCCTATTGGCCATCTGTATGTCCTCTTTAGAGAAGTGTCTGTTCCGTTCTTTTGCCCACTTTTTAATTGGATTGTTTACCTTTCTGGTGTTGAGTTTTAGAAGTTCTTTATATTTTTGTTATTAACCCCTTATAAGACATATTGGCAAATATATTCTCCCATTGTGAGGGTTGTCTTTTTATTTTGTTAATGGTGTCTTTTGCTGTACAAAAGCTTTTTAGGTTGATATAGTCCAATTTTTTAATTTTGTCCTTTATTTCACTTGCCCCTGGATATAAATTGCAAAAATATGAGAGATATTGGAGAGTTTAATGCCTATGTGTTCTTCCAAGATGTTTATAGTTTCACAACTTACATTTAAGTCTTTTATCCACTTTGAGTTTATTTTTGTGAATGGTGTAAGTTGGTGGTCTAGTTTCATTTTTTTGCATGTACCTGTCCAGTTTTCCCAACACCATTTATTAAAGAGATTGTCCTTACTCCACTGTATGCTCTTACCTCCTTTGTCAAATATCAATTGTCTATAAAGATGTGGGTTCATTTCCGGGTTCTCTGTTCTGTTCCATTGATCTGTTTGCCTGTTCTTAAGCCAGTACCAAGATGTTGTGATTACTATGACCTTGTAGTATAATGTGGTATCAGGAAGAGTGATACCTCCTATTTTATTCTTTATTTTCAAGATTTATGAGGCTATTCATGTTCTTTTCTGGTTCCATATAAACTTTTGAAATATTTGTTCTATATCTTTGAAGTATGCCATTGGTATTTTGATAGGAATTGCATTAATTTATAGATTGCTTTGGGTAATATAGTCATTTCTTAGAAATTTTTATTAATTTTAATGGGGTGACATTAATAAATCAGGGTACATATGTTCAAAGAAAACATCTCCAGGTTATCTTATCATTCAATTATGTTGCATACACATCACCAAAAGTCAAATTGTCCTCTGTCACCTTCTATCTGCTTTTCCCTGTGCCCCTCCCCTCCTCCCTATCCCACCCTCTCCTTCCTCACCCCACACCGTAACCACCACACTCTTGTCCATGTCTCATATTCTCACTTTTATGTCCCACCTATGTATGAAATCATGCTGTTCTCAGTTTTTCTTTTTTTCTGATTTACTTATTTCACTCCGTATAATGTTATCAAGGTACATCCATTTTGTTATAAATGATCCGATGTCATCATTTCTTATGGCTGAGTAGTATTCCATAGTATATATGTACCATGGCTTTTTAATCCACTCGTCTTCTGACGGACACTTGGGCTGGTTCCAGATCTTTGCTATTGTGAACAATGCTGCCACGAACATGGGGGCGCATTTCTTCTTTTCGAACAGTGCTATGGTGTTCTTAGGGTATATTCCTAAAAGTGGGATAGCTGGGTCAAAAGGCAGTTCAATATTTAATTTTCTGAGGAATCTCCAAACTGTTTTCCACAGTGGCTGCACCAGTCTGCATTCCCACCAGCAGTGCAGAAGGGTTCCCTTTTCTCCACATCTTCCCCAGCACTTATTCTGTGTTGTTTTGCTGATGAGTGCCATTCTGACTGGTGTGAGGTGATATCTCATTGTGGTTTTAATTTGCATTTCTCTAATGATTAGTGATGTTGAGCATTTTTTCATATGCCTATTGGCCATCTGTATGTCCTCTTTGGAAAAATTTCTATTCATTTCTTTTGCCCATTTTTTGATTGGGTTGTTTGTCTTCCTGGTGTTGAGTTTTATAAGTTCTTTATAAATTTTAGTTATTAACCCCTTATCAGATGTGCTGTCGAATATGTTCTCCCATTGTATGGTTTGTCTTTTTATTCTGTTCCTATTGTCTTTAGCTGTGCAAAAACTTTTTAGTTTGATATAGTCCCATTTGTTTATCTTGCCTTTTATTTCAGTTGCCCGTGGAGATAAATCGGCAAATATACTGATGTATACAGATGTCGGAGAGCCTGCTGCCTATGTTTTCTACTAATATGCTTATGGTTTCACGGCTTACATTTAAGTCTTTTATCCATTTTGAGTTTGTTTTTGTGATTGGTGTAAGTTGATGGTCTAGTTTCATTTTTTTGCAGGTAGATGTCCAATTTTCCCAACACCATTTGTTAAAGAGGCTGTCTTTACTCCATTGTATTTTCTTTCCTCCTTTGTCAAATATCAGTTGTCTATAAAGCTGTGGGTTTATTTCTGGGTCCTCTGTTCTGTTCCATTGATCTATGTGCCTGTTCTTATGCCAGTACCAGGCTGTCTTGAGTATAATGGCCTTATAGTAAACCTTGATATCTGGAAGAGTGATACCTCCTGCTTTATTTTTTCTTTTTAAGATTGCTGAGGCTATTCGTGTTCTTTTTTGGTTCCATATAAATTTTTGGAATATGTGTTCTATATCTTTGAAGTATGTCATTGGTATTTTAATTGGTATTGCATTGAATTTATAAATTGCTTTGGGTAATATAGACATTTTAATGATGTTTATTCTTCCTAGCCATGAGCACGGTATATGCTTCCACTTGTTTGTATCTTCCTTGATTTCTTTTATCAAAGTTCTATAATTTTCCAAGTACAAGTCCTTAACCTCCTTGGTTAAATTTATTCCTAGGTACTTTATATTTTTGGCTGCAATAGTGAAGGGGATTGTTTCCTTAATTTCTTTTGCTGATATTTCATTGTTGGTGTATAGAAATGCCTCTGATTTCTGAGTATTGATTTTATATCCTGCCACCTTGCTGAATTCATTTATAAGGTCCAGTAGTTTTTTGACTGAGACTTTAAGGTTTTCAATATACAATATCATATCATCTGCAAATAGTGACAGTTTTACTTCTTCTTTTCCAATTTGTATGCCTTTTATTTCTTCTTCTTGTCTGATTGCTGTAGCTAGGACTTCCAGAACTATGTTGAATAAGAGTGGTGAAAGTGGGCAACCCTGCCTGGTTCCTGATCTTAAGGGGATTGCTTTTAATCTTTGTCCATTTAGTATGATGTTTGCTGTCGGTTTATCGTAGATGGCCTTTATCATGTTAAGGAATGTTCCCTGTATTCCCACTTTACAGAGAGTTTTGAGCATGAATGGGTGCTGGATTTTATCAAATGCCTTTTCTGCATCTATTGAAATTATCATGTGCTTTTTTTCCTTCCTTTTGTTTATGTGGTGAATCACATTGATTGATTTGCGAATATTGAACCAGCCTTGCCTCTCCAGAATAAATCCCACTTGATCGTGGTGTATGGTTTTTTTCATATATTGCTGGATCCGGTTGGCTAATATTTTGTTGAGAATTTTAGCGTCTAAATTCATCAGGGATATAGGCCTATAATTTTCTTTCTTTGTGTTGTCTTTGCCCGGTTTTGGGATCAGAATTATGCTCGCCTCATAAAAGGAGTTTGGAAGTCTTCCTTCCTCTTGAATTTTTTGAAATAGCTTGAGAAGGATAGGAGTTAGTTCTTCTTTGAATTTTTGATAGAATTCACTTGTGAAGCCATCAGGCCCAGGACTTTTCTTTTTTGGGAGTTTTTTGATAACTGTTTCGATCTCATTTGTTGTAATTGGTCTGTTTAGGTGTTCTGATTCTTCCAGATTGAGGTTTGGAAGGTTATATGATTCAAGAAATTGGTCCATTTCACCAAGATTGTCTAATTTTTTGGCATATAGTTCTTCATAGTATTTTCTTACAATGCTTTGTATTTCTGTTGTGTCAGTTGTTATTTCTCCATAATCTTTTCTAATTTTATTTATTTGAGTCCTCTCTCTTTTTTTCTTGGTGAGTCTAGTTAAAGGTTCATCAATCTTGTTTACCTTTTCAAAGAACCAGCTTCTTGTTTCATTGATCCTCTGTATTGTTTTCTTAGCCTCTATGTCATTTATTTCTGCTCTGACCTTTATTATTTCCTTCCTTCTACTTGTCTTGGTTTTTATTTGTTGTTGTTTTTCTAGTTCTTTTAGATGCAGGGTCAGGTTGCTTATTTGAGCTTTTTCTAGCTTCTTATGATATGCCTGTAGTGCAATAAACTTCCCTCTCAGAACTGCTTTTTCTGTGTCCCATAAATTTTGAGTTTATGTATGCTCATTATCATTTGTTTCTAGAAACTTTTTTATTTCTTCTTTGATCTCATTGTTATTTCATTCATTATTTAATAACATGCTATTTAGTTTCCAAGTGTTTGAGTATTTTTCTGTTTTTCTTTTTTGGTAACTTTCTAGTTTCATGGCATTGTGATCAGAGAAAATGCTTGATATAATCTTCTTAAATTTATTGAGATCATTTTTTTGTCCTAACATGTGGTCTATGCTAGGAAATATACCATGAGCACTTTAGAAGAATGTATATTCTACTGCTTTAGGGTGAAAAGTTCTGAAGATATCTATTAAATCGAGTTGATCTAGTGTATCCTTTAAGTCTGCTGTTTCTTTATTAATTTTCTTTCTTGAGGATCAATCCAGTGTTGTTAGTGGGGTAATGAAATCGCCTACTATTATAGTATTGCTGTTAATCCACCCTTTATATCCATCAAAGTCTGCTTTATGTATGTCGGGGCTCCTATATTTGGTGCATAGATATTTACAATAGTTATATCTTCCTGTTGAATTGTTCTCTTTATCATTATGTAGTGACTTTTTTTTATCTCTTACTACAGCCTTTGTTTTAAAGTCCATTTTGTCAGATATAAGTACTGCTACCCCGGCTTTTTTTTCATTTCCATTTGCATGAAATATTTTTTTCCATCCTTTTACCTTCAGTCTTTGTGCATCTTTTGTTTTAAGGTGTGTCTCTTGTAGACAGCATATGTATGGTCCTGTTTCTTTATCCATGCAGCTACCGTATGTCTTTTGATTGGATCATTTAATCCATTTACATTTAAGGTTATTATTGATATGTAGTTGTTTATTGCCATTTTATTCTTTAAAGCTGTATTCCTCTTTTGCTATATTCTTTCCTCCCTTTGAACTGCTCACAGCAGGCCCCTTAGTTTCTCTTGCAGAATTGGTTTGGTTTTAATGAATTCCTTGAGGCTTTCTTTTTCTGTGAAGCTCTTTATTTCTCCTTCAATTTTAAATGTTAGCCTTGCTGGATAGAGTAGTCTTGGTTGTAGGTTCTTGTTCTGCATTACTTTGATTATATCTTGCCATTCCCTTCTGGCCTTAAGTGTTTCTGTTGAGAAGTCGGATGCGATCCTTATGGGGGCTCCTTTGTAGGTTATAGCCTTTTTTTCTCTAGCAGCTTTTAAAATTTTCTCTTTATCCCTTAGCTTTGGTATTTTAACTATGATGTGTCTTGGTGTAGATTTCTTTGGGTTTCTCTTTAATGGAGTTCTGTGTGCTTCTTGAATGGGTGGAATGTTTTCCAACTTTAATTTAGGGAAGTTTTCTGCTATGATTTGATTGAACAAAGTTTCTATTTCTTGTCCTCTCTTCTCTTATTCAGGACCTTCTATGATGCAAATGTTGTTTCTCTTCATGTTTTTACAGAACTCCCTTAGAGTTTCCTCACATTTTTTGAGTCTCTTTTCTTTTTTCTGCTCTGCTTCTGTGCCTTTGTTTATTGTGTCTTCTAACTCGCTGATTCAATCCTCAGCGTCATTCATCCTCCTTTTAATTCCTTCCATTGTGGTCTTCAGTTCTGATACTGTATTTGTGATTTCTGTCTGATTCTTTTTTTTTATTTCAATTTTGTTTTTTATACTTGTTATCTCTTTATTTAGGTGTTCTTAGTGACTATCCATTGTTGCTCTAATCTCTTTGAACATCCTAACTACCATTATTCTAAATTCTGGTTTGGTAATTTGGTTATATTTGGTTCACTCAGGTCCTTCTCTGGAGATTTCTCTTGATTCATTTGGTTTGCATTTCTCTGCCTGCCCATTTTGTCTGTGTATAAGAAGGTTGTGGCCACTGGAGTCCAGTAGGTGTTTCCTTTGTGTTTTCTACATGTGGTTTCTGTAGGCCTGCCACCCCCTCTGTCGCTGCCTTGGGCGGTTGGGTGTGGGCGTTTTCAGTGCTTTGCCATCCTGCATGCGGCTGTTGCTGTGATTTCCACCTCTCCTCCGCAGGAGAGGCTGTGTTCTGTTGCCCGGTTTTACAAGCCTTAGTGTGGACCTTCGCCTCGCCCCCACAGGTTAGGTTGCGCACTGCACTCAAGCCACAAGCCTCAGTACCAAGGGTGGAGGTGAGCACCTTTGCTCAGCTGTGGACCCAGCCTGTTTCTGGGCTTCCGCCTAGTCCCCACGGTCAGAGCCTGTTCGCCACATTTTCTTGGGTTGGCCGGGGCTGCTGACATGCTTTCAGCTGTGAGCCTCCACCGGTCTGATGTTTTAGCCCCATCCTCGAGGCCTGGGGCCGCCCTGCAGGATCGCAAACTGTGGTTTATTTGGCCGGGCGTGGCTGCTGGTGTGCGCTCAGCTGCAAACTTCCGCTCGTCCGGGGCTCTAGCCCTGCCCCTGTGTTTAGAGCCAACTCATGCATGCAGGATGGCAAACCACGGTTTCTCTGGCTGGGCGGGGCTGCTGGCGTGCACTCAGCTGCGAGCTTCTGGTCATCTGGGGCTCCAGCCCTGGCCCCATGTTCAGAGCCAACTCGCGCACGCAGGATGGCAAAGCGCGGTTTCTCGGGCCAGTTGGGGCTGCTGGCATGAGCTCAGCCACAAGCCTCAGCCCGTCACTGGTCCTAGTCCCGTCCCTGCGGTTAGGGCCGGCTTGCGCAGGGTCGCAGAGCAGATCTCTGCTCGTTCCTGGTCTCCCACTTTTCCGCCGCAGGTGGGGCTACAGGCGGGCCCGCAGCTGCTGGACTGCTTTCGCGAGTCCCCTCCACCCCTGCTGGGCTAGACCAAGCTCAAACCGGCTTGGCCTCCGCCCCTGCCAACAGAACCGCGTTTCAGCGTCCCACCACCACCGTCCCTCCAGCAAGCCCTCAGCAGTGTGGGAAGGGGCACCGCAGCCCAGACCCTAACACTCCATACTGTAGACCTGGAAGCTCCCTCCATCTAAGCAGCTCTGTTCTAAGTGCCGTGGGAGAGCTTGTTTGGCTGGTGTCCTGTCTCCCTTTGCTGGTATTGCTAGTTCCAGGGGAAATATTCATTTTTGATTAGGGAAGTGACTTAGCCCAGGGGTTAGGGTGGCTGTCCCTCAGAGTATTTCTCCCTGTGGCTTCCAGTTTACACTCTCTTTCTGCTGCTCTGGTCCTCTCCTCTGTCCCCATTCCCCAGAGCCCTGGGTGAGTGGCTGTGAGAGAGGTTTTCTGCACTGTCCCTTTAAGAATCTTGGGTCTGAGAAAACTGTCTCTTTCTCACAAACAGTATCCTCACTTGTTTTACAGCTCAATACCATCCAAATGCCTCTTCTAGGCTCTGGGACTGCAGGCTGGGGCTTTGTTCCTGGGACCCAGGTCCCTCCCTCTCCGCCAAACCCTCCTCCCGCCACGGGGGTCTCTCCGGTCTTCACGTTTTCGCTATTCCTACCAGTCTCAATGTGGCTTCTTCTGTGTTCCTTGATTGAAGAGTCCACTTAGTTTTGTTCAAAGTTGGTTTATCCAGATGATGGTTCTTAAAATTGAGTTATAATCCACTTTGGTTCTGGGAGTTGGAAGTTGGTACATCTGCCTACTCCATCGCCATCTTGCTCCTTCTATAGTCATTTTAATGATGTTTATTCTTCCTGTCCATGTACAAGGTATATGCTTCCACTTGTTTGTATCTTCCTTGATTTTAATTTATTTTTTTAATTCATTTTAGAGAGGAGACACAGAGCGAGAGAGAGCGAGAGAGAGAGAGAAAGAAAGGGGGGAGGAGCTAGAAGCATCAACTCCCATATGTGCCTTGACCAGACCAGTGCAGGGTTTTGAACTGGCGGCCTCAGGGTTCCCAGGTCGATGCTTTATCCATTGCGCCACCACAGGTCAGGTTCTTCCTTGATTTTTATAATTTTCTGAGTACAAGTCCTTTACCTCCTTGTTTAAATTTACGCCTAGGTACATTCTTTTTATTTGCAATAATGAAAGGGATTGTTTTCTTAATTTCTCTTTCAAACTGTTTATTGTTGGTGTATAAAAATGCCACTGATTTCTGATTATTGATTTTATATCCTGCCATCTTGCTGAAATCATTTATCAAGTCTATTAGGGTTTTGACTGAGACTTTAGACTTTTCTGTGTACAGTATTATGTCATCAGCCAATAATGTAGTTTTACTTCTTCTTTTCCAATTTGGAATACCCTTTATTGCTTCTTTCTGTCTGATTGTTGTCGCTAGGACTTCCAGAACTATGTTGCATAAGAGTGGTGAAAAGGGGCTCCCCTGTCTTGTTTCTGATCTTAGGGGATTGCTTTTAGTTTTTGCCCATTGAGTATGATGTTGTCTGTCAATTTGTCATAAATGGCTATTACTATGTTGAAATATATTTCTTGTGTTCCCACTTTGCTGAGAGTTTTGATCATAAATGGGTGTTAGATTTTGTCAAATGCTTTTTCTGCATCTATTGATATAATCATGTGATCTTTATCCTTCATTTTGTTTATGTGATGAGTCACATTGATTGATTTGCAAATATTGCACCAGCCTTGCCTTCTCAGAATAAATCCCATTTGATCATGTTATATGATTTTTTTCATATATTGCTGGATCCGGTTGGCTAATATTTTGTTGAGAATTTTACCATCTAAGTTCATCAGGGATATTGGCCTATAAATTTCTTTCTTGGTAGTGTCTTTACCTGGTTTTGGAATGCGGATTATGCTTGTCTTATAAAAGGAGCTTGGAAGTCTTCCCTCCTCCTGAATTTTTTTGAAATAGCTTGAGAAGGATAGGTGTTAGTTCTTTGAATGTTTGGTAAAATTTACCTGTGAAGCCATCGGTTGAGGACTTTTGTTTGTAGGGAGTTTTCTGATAATTGTTTCATTTTCATTTGTTGTGTTCAGTCTGTTTAGGTTTTCTGATTTTTCCAGATTAAGGTTTGGAAGGTTGTATGTTTCTAGAAATTTATCCATTTTATCTGGGTTGTCTAGTTTTTTGGCATATAGATCTTCATAGTATTTTCTTACAATCCTTTGTATTTCTGCAGTGTCAGTTGTTACTTCTCCACTTTCATTTCTACTTTTATTTGAGTTCTCTCTCTTTCTTTCTTGATGAGTCTGGTTAAAGGTTTGTCAATCTTGTTTACCTTTCCAAAGAACCAGCTCTTGGTTTCACTGATCTTTCTCAAAATTTTTTTTTAGCTTCTATGTCATTTATTTCTGCTCTGATCTTTATTATTCTCTTTCCCTCCTTCCTCTGGGTTGTATTTGTTGTTCTTTTTCTAGTTCTTTTAGATGAGGGTGAAGTTGTTTATTTGAGCTTTTCTTGCTTCTTAAAGTATCCCTGTAATACTATAAACTTCCCTCTCAGAATTGTTTTTGTTGTGTCCTATGGGACATTGAGTTGTATGTTTATTTTTAATTGTTTCAAGGAAATTTTTGATTTCTTCCTTGATCTCATTGTTAACCCATTCATTATTTAATAACATGCTATTTAGCCTTGAAGTGTTTGAATGCTTTTCAATTTTTTTTATTGTAGTTGATATCTAGTTTCATGCCCTTGTGATCAGAGAAGATGCTTAATATGATTCCAATCTTCTTAAATTTATTGAGACTTGTTTTGTGTCCTAACATGTGGTCTATCCTAGAGAATGTACCATGAGCACTTGAAAAGAATATATATTCTGCTTTGGGGTGCAAGGTTCTGAAGATATCAATTAAATCTAGTTGATATAGTGTGTCATTTAAGGCTGCTGTTTCTTTGTTAATTTTCTTTCTGGAGGGTCTATTCACTGATGTTAGTGGGGTATTAAAATCCCCTTCTATTATAGTATTGCTGTTGATCTCACCCTTTATGTCCATCAAAATCTGCTTAATATATTTAAGTGCTTTATATTAGGCACATAAATATTTACAATGGTTATATCCTTCTGTTCATTGCTCCCTTTATCATTATGTATCCCTTAGTTTTAAAGTCTATTTTGTCAGATATAAGTATTGTGACCCAAGCTTTCTTTTCATTTCCATTTGCGTGAAAAATAATTTTCCCTTTCTTTACTATCAATCTATGTGTATCATTTTATCTGAGGTGGGTCTCTTATAGACAGCATATGTCCAGATCCTGTTTTCTCATCCATGCATCTACCCTATGTCTTTTGATTGGAGCATTTAATTCACTTACATTTAAGGTAGTTACTGACATGTACATATTTACTGCTATTTTATTTTTTAAATCTACATTCCTCATTTTCAAGATTTCTTTTTCCTTTGCTCTTTTTACAGCAGGCCTCTTAACATTTCTTGCAGTACTGGTTTGGTTGTAATGAATTCCTTGAATTTTTTAGTCTGTGAAACATTTTATTTCTCCTTTAATTTTAAGTGATAGCCTTGCTGGATAAAGTAACCTTGATAGTAGGTTCTTGTTTTGCATCACTTTGAATATTTCTTGCCAATCCCTTCTGGCCTCGTGTTTCTGTTGAAAAGTTGTATGTCATCCTTATGGGGGCTTCTCTGTGGGTAATTTACTGCTTTCCCTTGCAGCTTTTAGTATTCTTTCTTTGTCTCTTAACTTTGGCATTTTAATTATGTTGTGTCTTGGTGTAGGCCTCTTGGGTTCCTGTTTAAAGGGACTCTCTGTGTTTCTTGAATTTGTGTGACTTTTTCCTTCATCAGTTTAGGGAAATTTTCAGCTATGATTTTTTTCAAATAGGTTCTCTAGCCCTTGTTCATTCTTTTCTCCTTCAGGAACCCCTATGATGTGGATGTTGTTTTTCTTCATGCTGTCACAGAGGTCTCTTAGAGTTTCCTCAGCCTTCTTGAGCCTCTTTTCATTTTGCTGCTCTACTTCTGTGCTTGTGTTTATCTTGTCTTCTAAATCACTGATTCAGTCCTCTGCTTCATCCAGCCTGCTGTTAATTCCTTCTAGTGCAGTCTTAATTTCTGATACTGTATTTGTCATTTCTGACTCGTTCTTTTTTATGATTTCAATGTCCTTTTTGATGCTTGATATCTCTTTAATTAGGTGCTCATTATGTCCATCCATTGTTGCTCTAAGATCCTTGAGCATTCTAATAATCATTATTTTAAACTCTGCATCTGATAGTTTGATTACTTCCATGTCATTTAGTTCTTTTCTGTGAATTTCTCTTGTCGATTCATTGGGGTCACATTTATTTGTCTACCCATATTGTCTGTGTATAGTCTTCTTTTTGGGTGTGCTGCTTGTGTAGCTAGGTTAGTCTAGGGTTGGTGCTGTCTTCCACTAGCTACCAGTTGTTTTGGTTCTAGATCTTCTTGGATTGGAATCAGCTATTGTTTGTAACCTGCTGTGGGCTACTTGTTTGTAGCTACTGCTCTTTTTGCTAATTGTTTCTGTATTTTCTGTGCCTAGGTACTGTGAGAGGAGCCAACCTGTGTATAAGGATCATGTTTCCCCTGCTTAGAGCGGACAGCAGCTCCATTAAAGTCCCAAGTTCTGTAAGATTTGCCTCCACTTTTCAGCTGCTCCTCCTCCTATTGCAGCTCTTCCCAGAATCTTCTGTAGAAAGACTTTAGTGTGGGCCCAGACTGGCTTCACCCAACCAATTCCTTTACAGGTTGGAAGCTTGTTGGGTTAGGGCAGTTGACATTGAAAATATAACATTTGTGGGGCCCCTACTTCAGGGGTCTCTTGGGCAGTAGCTCAGTACAGGGATTGTGGCCCCTATTCCAGAGCCTAGTCCCTCAGACTCTCCACCTCCCCCCTTGGAGTCTATCCCAGCAGGGAAGGATATCCAGCACCCAGGCCAGCTGACTATGAAGCTCCACCCTATCCAATGCACATGAGCTGCTATGCCAGTGCTGATCACAGAGAGTAGAACTCACTGCAGTTGGGCCAGGTGTGAGGAGTCCTTCCTTAGGATACTACTCTAGCAAGGATTGTTAGGTCCTGAACCAATACTATCTGCAGCTGGCCACTGTATGTGCCAGGACTGGGCCTCCCTGGCAGAAACCTGGCACATACCAGTGGGTGGCACTGCCCTGACTAGCCCTCAGCAACCTTCTTGTAGCTGCAAGTAATCCAGAGTTTGTGACTGCCTCTTCTGGGCCCAGGTGCACATGAAAATACCAGCTGTACACCTAGGCTAGTTTTTAGCCACTCTGGGCCTGGGGGAAAGTCTGCTTAAAAGTCCAAGGTTCTGTGAGTCCGTCCTTCTGCAGCCTCTATCTGCTGGCTGCTTGTTGGTCTTGGTTGCTGAATAAACCTCTGCTACAGTCTAGAGACTGTGGCAATTCAGGCATTAGGAAGGGTGGTGGGTGTGATTCTGCCTCTTGGCCCCAGGTGTCAGTCTTTCCAGAGTTATTTTATAGACTTCTGTAGAATGTGGCCTCAGGAGTCTGGTGGATGTGGCCTCTGAGACCCAGAGGTGTTGTCTACCCATGGAATCACCAGTCTTAGACTCAGGAGCTTGTGGGAGTTGGGGGGAGTGGGAGGTGGGGCTGGGGAGGAGCTCCTGCCTCAGCACCAGAAAACTGAGTCACTGAGGCCCCTGGCTTCCTGGCCTCTCAGAATGACCCTTCACCTTGACTGGAGCAGGAGAGACTCCGGAAGGTGAAGCAATTGCCTTTCCCCAGGCTGATGCCAGGCAAAGGGGATTGTTCCACCCAAGAAAGATGGTTACTACAGTATTAGAGAATGACTCAACACAGGGGTTCTGGTGGCTGTCCCCCACTGTGTCTCTCCCTGGGCCTCCAACTTTACACTCTCTCAAGTAACTCCAGTCCTCTTAGCTCTCCCTTCCCCGGAACCCTGGGTAAGTGGTTGTGAACTATATTTTCTGAGCAGGTCCTTTAAGACTGAGTCTGTGTTTCAGAAAGCTGTCTCTTTCTTACAGACAGAAACCCGGCTCTTTTCACCACCAAATTCTATCTGGGCACTTCTTCTAGGCTCTGGAGCTCCAGGTCTGGGGCTGATTATCCACACCTCTTAGGGCGACCCTCCCAGCAGTGAGAGTCCCTTCAGACCTTCCGCCATCCCTTGCTCCTGGGAGCAGGGCAGCCCTTTCTATCTCTCTGTCCTTCCTATCAGTCTCAGTGTGGCTTCTGTGATCTTTGGTTCTGGAGTCCTCTTCCTTTAGTCCAAAGTTGGTTTTTCAAGATTACTGTTTTTAAATTAAGTTGTGACCCAATTTGGTTCTGGGAGGTGGCAGTTGGAACGTCTGCCTACCCAGTCACCATCTTCTATGTTCAATTACTATTCTCAATTAAATATTTATTATTCCTTTGTTTTTAATACAGTTTCATTGCAAGTATATGCATACCTAAACAACTTATTCAGAGTTGTTTATTATGGAACTTTATAAAGGTGGTATACTGTACATTTTTTCTTCATTCTACTAGATGGGCAAAAATTAAGAAGACTGACAATCTCAAGTTGTTAGTGAAGATTGAAGTAATGGATCCATATATTTCTCCTATAGGAATGTAAATTTGAATGACCAGTTTGAATAAATAATCTGGCATTCCCTTGTGAATCTGAATGTGCATGTAGTCTAAGACCCTGTAATTCTACTTCTAGGGATATGCTCTAGAGAAAAATTGCATGTGTGACTTATAGAACCTCTGTTCATATCAGGAAAAATAAAAAAAGAAACAGATCAATTTGCCATTGCTGAGAGGATAGGTAAATAAATTGTGTATTCACATGGCAAAATAGTAAGCAGTAGTGAATATGGTTGAACTACAGGTATATGCATCAACGTGGATGAGCCTTAGAAGCACTATTGAGTGAGAATGAAAACATTTAAGGAGAGAGTTGGGCTATGAAGAGTTCTGTTTGCTGTTCTCTCAGTCCTCAGTTTGATAACTGGCCTTGACAACAGCAAGGAGCAAAGGCTGAGATGAACAATAGCTGTCATTATTCTGGCCGCCACACTAGTCACCCCAAAGGAGGAAGAACAGTGGAGAAGGAAAATGTCCACCTTGGTAAGGAGGTTGAGGGTCATCCTTTCCCTGAGCGTCTGAAGTCCTGAGCTGAGTTGCTTCAGGGGTCAGGAAATGTAGAATGAAGACCCTTTATCCTGATTTAGTATAAGAGGGTTGTGACAAACTCTTTGCAGGTCTTATCTGGGTAGTCTATATGGACTGATCCAAAATGTTTAAATACTGACTTACTGTCATTGGTGTCATCTTTGAGATGAGTTAATGTGGTTTCTGACAACTTCGGGTCTGAGCCCCAGCTGCTGGGTCCCCCACTGGGGTCCTATGTAGTAATAGCAAACATGTCATTTTGGGCTTCTCCCTGGAAAATGGTATAAATAACTTCTCCTTTTGAGATTTAGTGTGCTGTACAAAGGCAGCTTATACTTTATTTCCTATATATAATATTTAATCAAGAATCACATTGTTTAACATTTTAAGATTTGTAATAGTAAGGATGTATCTTACAATTGACAGCTTCTTAATGATGATAAAAGGTAGCACTTTTTTCTTTCTTGATGATACATAAAATGGAGGGTGTCTCACAGTTAATGAAGTCTTAGACTTGATTAAATAAAGTATGTTTACCTAGTACTAATAAACTACTTTTGCCCTTTTCTCAACAGTCATTTTTGTACAAAATGATCTGCATACATAAACAATATTCACTCAACACTCCTAAATAGAAGTTGAGTCATTTATATGGTTTGTAGTGGCTGGTGGTGTTACTTAGGGGAATGGGAAAGATTTTCACCACCTTCTCCATTGTAGTATTCGACATGCAGGAAGAGGTACTGCTGAGGGAGAGGAAAGTAGGGAGAAGGAGGAAGGGAAAAGAGAGATGGAGGGAGAGAGAGGGAAAGAGGGAGAAATTCCTTGCTTTCTGATCACTTTCCAGTCCCTCTGGAAGCCTGATTGTATATTTTACCCAGAGTTTCTTGAGTTGTTATAATAAATCCCCTTTTTTTTAGTTATAGCAAGTTTTTATTTCCTACAACCAAAGATCTGCTATTAAAATAAGCACTTAGCACCATACCCAATATTAATGAATGCTCTATAGTTACTTATTATTTTATCATTGTGCTAAGGGCTTAATTGAAGTTCACCTAAAGTACTCTGAGAATAGAAAAGAAATAGGAAGAAGTTGATTTTTTAGTCCCTCGTTGGGACAACTGGAGATTGTGGTAAAGAAGGGTGAGTGATATTTGGACACATAGAGATGGAAGCCAGATGCCCGCCACATGGAAGAAATGGCCCGCGGAGACAGGCAGAGAGTTTTGTTGAGGAGGCAAGAACTTGGAGCTGGGATAATGTGAGTCTTGGAGGGTAGGTAGGCTGGGCCTGGTTTTGAAGGACCTCATGTGCTATGTGATGGGATTTTGCTTTATTCTGAAAGGCTTTCTGAGGAAGCAAGAGTTAACTATATATTTTTTTAAAATAATAAGCCAGGAAAGTGACAACATAAGTGTGTTTAAACATATCACTCTGACACCTGTGTGTAAGGTGAAGTGGAGAAGAATGGATCTGTACTGAGAAGCTGTGGCAGTTTGGGTGAGAAGAGATGAAGGAGAAGTGAGTTATCAATATTCCTCTCCCATGTGACATTAAATGGCACACACAGAAGAGTGAACTTGTCACTGGTCTGTGTGAGCAGTCTGATACTGACAATCAAAATGGCTCAGAGCCTGGCTCTCCCTACAGGAGCTGGTGTATTTATGTGGCTAGTTGATTAATAGCTGAGCTGTGTTCTTGACTCCTTGCCTCAACTCTCTGCACGTTTGTCTACTACTTGGTCTTGCCCTGTTTTCTCTTCTATTCAAATTCAAAGAGTCGATTTTCCATTTCTTCCTGGTGGTTCTGCACATTGATTAGATCATTCTAGACATTCTGTGTGTATGTGTGAGTGAAAACACACACACACATATCACAGAGTAATTTGAGAAGAGACTAAAATAAACAATTTACACAGGCTGAGTTGGGACCTTTTTTCTTTTACTGTGACACTTTGACAGCAAGAAAAATGATAGTAGGATAGCACTTATTGATTCACAAAGACCTTCCTTGTGAATTTGGATACAGATCCATCTGTGCAGTCTAGACAAATCTATGTCTATTTGGGAGGTAAAATGCTGTAGTGTTATAGATGTTGTTGCTGAAATTGACCTGAAGAGAGATTCCGCTTTCCCGGTGGATAGTGAAGAAGTAATCTATACACATATTTGGCTCAATAAATACTCTTATAAATTATATTTAGAATGATATTTTACATTGGGGGAATAATTCTTATACAGTGGAAGTAGGGAAAAAATAAATAGAGAATATATGGCTCAATTCTGGCCATGTGGTCATTTTAATGATGCATTAGAAACAGAGATGGAGCAAATGAGTGCTTGTTTGTGAGGACGGCTGATTACTTAATGCCTCAATCTGGAAAGATGAAGGTGGAGTGGGATGTGATTAAAAACTTAACAGTGTCATGAAAGGAATGAATCAAGTGAGTAACATCTCAGAAAAATAAGAATAAAGAGCATATACTGAAGATAGTTTTAAGACAAAAGGAAGTGTGACTTTTCACATTTATAGTAAAATCATCAGTCATTATTCTAAGAAGTAGTTAGGTCAGAATATGATAGGATTCAAGGAAGGCTTAGATAAACTCAAGGATATCAGGTTTACAGTGGGCATATTAAAGAAATATGCATACACTTTTTTTTTTAAATCACAAAAGTGACATGTTTCTTGGGAAAAAATTAGAAAAATTATATAATGAAAATTAAAAAAATTTTAAAGCCTACATTCTTTTAGAGATAATAACTATTGCTATTTTAGTGTATAGCTTTAATACTTTCTTTTTCTATTTGTTTATTTAATTTACCCAAGTGACTCAAATTAAACATATTGTCTTGTAATTTGCTTTTTCAACTTAGTATTTTGTGATTGTTTCTCCAAGTTAATAAGTTTATAGCTACACAAGCATTTCAAGTGACTATAAACTTTATAGAGGTCCCCAAACTACGGCCCGTGGGCCATTTATCCGGCCCCCGCTGCACTTCCGGAAGGGGCACCTCTTTCATTGGTGGTCAGTGTATGGAGTACTGTATGTGGTGGCCCTCCAATGATCTGAGGGACAGTGAACTGGCCTTCTGTGTAAAAAGTTTGGGGACTCCTGCTATAAAGTGTTGTTTTGTTGGGATGTACTATAATTTTCTTAACCAATTCCATATTGCTAAAAGTATTCTAGGTTTTCTTACTTGTTTATCTTCTAGATTTATGATGTTTTTGTCAATTAAAAATATTTTTTCAGTGAACTTTAAATGCAATTGCATTGAGTTTACAGATTAATTTGGTGGAAATCTTTACAATGTTGAGTAATTTTTCCTAGAAACAATATATTTAAAATTTTAAGTCTTTTTTTATGTCTCAGTATAATTTTTGTAATTTTCTTCACATTGATCCTATATATTTCTTATTAACTTGATTGCTAGCTCCACAGCATTATTGTATTGTTACTTTGTATTCCTACGGTAAGTAGTTTTCTTCCATTTCAGCTGTTTATTTAGGGCATATAAGAAAACTATTGCTTTGCCTGACCAGATGATGGCACAGTGAATAGAACATTGGACTGGGATGTAGAGGACCCAGGTTCAAAACCGTGAGGTTGCTGGCTTGAGTGTAGACTCATCCGGCTTGAGCATGGGGTCGCTGACTTGAGTGTGAGATCATAGATATGATCTCATGGTTGCTGGATTGAAGCCCAAAGTTGCTGGCTTGAAGCCCAAAGTCACTGGCTTGAGCCTAAGGTTGCTGACTTGAGCAAGGGGTCACTTACTCTGTTGTAAACCCCTCAGTCAAGGCACATATGAGAAAGCAATCAATGAACAACTAAGCTGCCACCAACAAAGAGTTGATTGTTCTTATCTCTCTCCCTTCCTGTCTGTCCGTCCCTATCTGTCCCTCTCTCTGTTTCTATCACACACACACAAAAAAGTATTGCTTTTTAAATAGTTTACTGTTTTAAGTGGCCTCCCAGCCAAACCTTCTTACTAGTTTTAGCTTTTTTCTAGTTGTTTTTATAGGTTTTCTAGTTAGACAATTTACCAACCAATAATTACATTTTTGCCTCCTCTTTTTCAATATTTTTAGTATATACAGTGTATCTGTAAAGTCATGGTACACTTTTGACTGGTCACAGTCACTATGGACACACTGTACTTTTATTTTGCTTTTGTATCTATTTTAATTCCAAGCACTTTAGAATGATGTTAAAATCTTGTTTCTCATTTTAATGGGTATGATTTTATTGTTTTTTCTTTAGGGATAATATTAATAATTAGATGGAGAACATTTCATTTTTAAGTTATTTTAAGAAACTATTAATGTATATTCTACTGAGTTCCTTTAAAAAACAAGAGTACCTTTCAATTTTCCAAATATCTTTGTAGCACCTTATAGATGATCAAATGCTCTTTCTTTTTTGACTTATTACATTTGATTAATTTACTAGTGTTGAAAAATGTCTTGCATCCTGGAATGAATTATATTTGGTTATTGTTTTGGTTATCTTTTGCTTCACAACAGTCTGCCTCAAAAATTTATTTCTGCTCATGGTTTTGTGGATCATGAACTGGGGAAGGGTCCAGTGGATGGTTTCTCTCTGATCAACATGGCACCAGCTAGGAGGTGGGAGCAGGAGGAGTTCCATGATGGTTCTTCAGTTAACGTCTGCTGCCTGGGTACCCCTTGGCCTCTTTCTCTTTTTTCACATGGCCTCTCATGCTCTCACATCACTTGGGTTTCTCATGGCACAATGACTTCAGAGGAGCTGCACTTCTTACACCTTGCTTGGCTATTCATGTCCCCCCAGATTCAGGTGGAAGGGAATTTGGCTCCACCTCCCAATGGGAAGAAGAGCAAAAAATTTGGAGTCATCTTTAATTTGACCCAGTTATAGCTTATTATTTTTAAAACATGTTGCTGATTTAATTTGCTAATATTTCTTTAAAATATTTGTGTGAACATTCCTAAGTAATGTTGGTCTATAGATTTAGATTTTTGCTGCATTTGCCAGGTTTTTGGTGCCAGGGTATGCCAGTTGGTTTTTAAAGTTGAACTGGAAAATTTTGATCTCTTCTTTAGACTATTTCAGAGTAAATAGCATTAGTATTGCTTTCTTCTTGAAGGTTTATAAAACCTCCTAGGTCAAACGTCTTTTAAAATTTGGCAGTACTTCAATAGTATTTTAAGTATCTTTGATGGTATTAGCTTATTCATATTACCTCTTCTTGAGTCAATTTTGATATTTTATATTTTCATATTAAAAAGGTCACAACTATTTTTGTGAAATATTTGTCACAACTTTTCCTGTGTGTGTTTAAGGGCTGACATAGATGTGTTTTCTTTGGCTATTTCAGTGGCAATATAGGGAGGAAGGAAATTTATTGCGTGAGTTCAAATTAGCATCTTACAATGAATGTCTTTATAGTTCCTTTTATGTGGTATGAATATCTTAGAATACTCCTGTAGTGTTACCATAAGCAGAGAATTAGGCAGAATGACCCATAAATCTGCTTTCTGTGGCTTTTAAATATTGCGTTTTGAATTAAAACTAATTTGGAGCTAAATATGCTCTTAGACTGATTATTCTCATAGAGATATAAAGATTGTTCTTGCTGATAAAGTCTCCTATCAAGATGAGTCAGCTCACAAAGAGAAAGAAGTTGAATCCTAGATAGCTGAACTCACATATCTGACTATTGATCATCAAGCCCAAGAAGAAGACAGTGAGTTGGAGGATAATTACTGGTTAATTTTTATTAACAGGCTCTAGTGTGAATATCTTTGGTGTGTGTATGTGCCTGGTACAAGGTTCAGGAAGTCTTTGGGGAAGGATAAAGAGATTACGGAGAAGGCAAGCAATGTAGGATACTAGGGGAAGAGATGCCATTCACTTGCCATTGGTACCATCTTGCTCTTAACCTAAGTTTCCTGATCTTGGAAACACTTTCTGATAGGGGAATGTGGTCTAATGACAAGAGGAGGTACTGGAACTCTGGATAAGTCAGGCTGGAAGCAAATGGATGGATGGGTCACTCATCTTAATGGCTTTGAATTTGTGCTGCAGGGAGAGGTTACAGAAACCAGGTATCCCGTAAAGCATTTCACTGTTGAGAAAATGCATTTCATTTAAAAAGAATTCATGGATAGACCATGCAAAATGAGCCCCAGAAATAATTGGACAGGCGGCAGAGGAAAAATGAGAGAGTTTGAATGAGTCTTGAAAGCCTAAAGGCTAAGAATACTAGGATAATTAAAAAATACAGAAGAGATTTAAAAACACATGTAGCTGCAGGGATGGTTGGCTGAAGAACAGAAAAAGAGAAAACCATAGGAAATGGAAAGAGATGAAGATGTTACCCTTACAGGAATGCAGGCACACGTGCAAAGGCGCCAACAAAGCCAGGCCAGTAAGTGCTCTGGGTGGAATTTAGTGTATGTTGCCGAGAAATGAAAGCAAAACCCATCTCTATGCGAGTAATAGAGGGTGGGAAGACTACCCCAAAACAAGGGGGAGAACAAGCTGGGTCTCAACAGAAGGCAATGTATTGTATTCAGAGGCACTTGAGCATGTAGCATAGCAATTAGACACATGATCTAGAGAGTGCAAGTACAAAGGGTGAAATAGAGAAAAGAATGTCTGGCCACTCTATATATAAACCTGTAAGTCTGAACTACATTTCTGTTTGTCTACTCTGATTACTGTTTGTTTGTGCCTTTGTTGACAGGTAAAACATGTCCATAGAGAGATTTGGGGGGGTATTTTAGTGAAATGAAGCTTATGGTGGAAAACACAGGACTGAGAAGATTTTGTGATATTTGATAGTGGCTTTATAATACAAAACCAGATTTGTTTCTTCTTTTGGTTGCTCCCATGTGCCTTGCAGAATTAGTCTCATGGTTTAATATGTAACACCTTGAGTACCTATGAATTTTGTGCTTAATTGCAAATAATTTATATAAGAGCTTTATTATCTATTTCTGAAGCAGCCTGGGATCACGTTTGAGGAACTAGGTCTTCTTAGTTCAGCTGGCCATGCAGTCTGAGCCCTAGTGTTCTGGAGAAAAGATTTGGTTTGTAGCTGAATATTTGTGTTTTAGTTTCAGATGAGTTGGTACCAACAAGTGACCAGAAAAGGGGTAGGAGAATCTCTTTACTTTCTTTTTTGCCTTCAGTCTATCTTCTTTTCAGTGGAGTGGTCTTTAAAATAAAAGACAATAAAACCCACCACTTAACATGGTGAGACCCTAATTAACACAAAGAGAGAGAATTATCTTTAAGTTAAGGAACTCATAAACTAAAATATTGATTTTTTGGTGGCAACCTTTTATTATCTGGGAAAAGTTAGGTCTCTAGGAAAAAAAATGTGTAAAGAAGTAGGAAAGGGAAAAAAGATGGAAGAATATTTTTTTAGTCACTTAATGAATATTTCATACACACCAAACTGGGTTCTAGATGCCTTAGCTTTTCAATAGCATTTTAGGCTTCTCAGTTAGAGTGAAGATTCTCTGAGAAAAGAGGTTATATATCCTTGCAGTTTTTTTTTAACACCAACCACAAAGTCAAATACCTAATTTCAATAAATCTCATTCTCTTTGATTTTTCTACAGCATTTGACTACGTCAAAAATTTTTCCTTTTAACAATTTGACTTTGGGTGATGGGTATGCAACATAATTGAATGATAAGATAACCTGGAAATGTTTTTTTTTGAACATATGTACCCTGATTTATTAATGTCACCCCATTAAAATTAATAAAAATATTTATTTTCCTTTTAGATATTTACAATTTTTGTCTCCTCTTCTGCCATGGCTGTAATTGGTCTCTCACCTGGTGTCACACCTGCAATTTACCCCCACCTCCATTTTATCCTCCACATTGTCATCAGAGTAGTCTTTGATTAATTCACACCTCTGCTTAAAAACCTGTGATAGCTCTCCATTACCTACAAGAAAAGTTATGAGACTCCTTGACTTTGTATCCAACTACAAACCCAGTGGATGAAGAATGATTAATTCCCTCTCTTAATTGGACTTGGTCATGTTTCTCCTCCTCAGGACCTACTCTACAGGCATACTAAACAACATGTGGCCCTCTAAGTGCCTCTTATTACTATTTTAGGCCTTATAGACTATAGCTATGAAAACTTGAACCTCAATTGTCATAGAAACAGGGGAAATACTTGGAAACCAAAGGGCCTAGCTGATTGATCATGATCTCTGCTGTCTTAGAAAAGTTATCTATCACTCTGAAAAGAATAGTGTTGCTTGCCTACTATGACCACAGTGGAGAAATTCCATGGCTTGAGGGGGGGAGTGGAGTGTGCTGGTTTGTGTTCAGCATGCATGCTATGTTGTTTTGGGGTGTTTGTTGGATAAGTGGAGGCAAAAGGACGAAAGTGCAAGGGAAGTGACAAATGCCTCCATTTGTCTGATCTTACTCTGAACCACTTTCATACAGGAATCGAGTTTCCTGGAGAACAGGTTCGTGGGTTAAAGAGAGGCTTTTGCGAGGCTATTTTTGGCTATTATTGTGGATGCTGTTACCCTTAGTATGCCTCTGTGTGTATCATAACCATGGTGACCATGTGTTTTCCAGGTTAGTATGGGTCAAGGTGGTAACTTTTAATATTTACTTGGGAAAATATGGTCACCATAGCTATGGACTACAAAAAAGAATGATTCTTAGATGAGCAGTGCATGGGATGCCTTAGAAGGCAAACAATTAGAAAAAATTTAATATATTGAATAAAAGCAGTGCAAAGCATGGAGAGTCTAAATTAATCAGAATCTGATTTCTACCACCCCAAGTTTTCTTTTAAGCAGTTTGGTAAAATTTGTCTTCTTTTAATAACCTTTAAATGAGTAAATTCTAGAGTTGAACTAATTAAGCGTAGATCTTTGGGTTGTGTTGAAACCCAGTATATTAAATTTTGAATTTTTATGAATAAATTAGAGTAGAGAATTAACCATCAAGTTTGCATGTGACTTTGAATTAAAAAAAAAGCTGTGACACTTCCTATAATCATCATTAGTGTTTGGTCAGAACACCTTTTTTAGATCCCTACATAGCACTTACTCTTCAGAGTCCTTGCAACACAAGCGGAAGGCAAGCATGGAATGTTTGACAGAGTCTCTGACATAGATGTTACAATCATTATTGCCTCCTCCACAACACACAAAGGCAGCGGAGGGGAATCTTGCTGTTTCCCCCATATCCTTCTGTACATCCAGTTTCAAACACCTGCTCTTTCCAGCCCTGTCAGAATGGGGACAACGAATCCTGCAGATGTCCCTCAGACATTGGACTTCCAACAAGCAAGTACCATTTCGTCAAACTCCTAAAGTCCGCTTGTTTTTGATGCTGCATCCTTTCTGTGCAAATGGCACGAAACTTCAGAATCAGGGGACATATTTTTACACTCTCCTTTCTAAATAGTTAACCAGGCAAATGTTCCATGTGCACTGAGCATTTCAGAGTACTCATGATTTTCTTCTGAGGTAGAAAAGCATAAAATGTGATTCAAGGCTGAGATGGACCAAGGAATTGAGCTAGGTAGGATCAGTGGTGGGGTTCAAATGAACAACCGGTTCTCTGTCCTAATGACCATTTTAAGTATAAAAAATATATACTGAAAGGTAGTTTAGTATTTCATGCATTTAATATGTAAATAAGAAGAATAAAAGAGGTACACAAAACTAGATTATGTTATAAAAATGAGTTTTAAAATATTAATGAAAAAATATTAAGTAATACCTGACAAAAAACAATAAAATGTTATTTAAGATATTTCTACATTGCTTTTTCATTGGCATCCTCACTTGCAATTTCCTTTGCTTTTATCCGAGCATCATAGACTGTGTGATTTACCCTTAACCATCTTTTCACTGTAGGAGCAAGTCCCCATTCCTTTGCCTATGGACGGAATGAACATGACTACGGCACTTAGAACACGCTGTTGCGCGGAGGAACATTAAAAAAGAGTTAGGAATGTAAATTTGTGATTTCCACATTGGACAGTTGCCCAGGGGCCCACCCTAGAGAGAACCCTGACTATAAGCGCCATTTTAACAACCGGTTTGCGGAACTCAACACAAAATTAGGCATCGGTTCTGCTGACCCAATGTGAACCTGCTGAATTTCACTGCTTGCTAGTATGCTTGTGTCTTTGTTCTCACTGTCACACCCATGTCCCCATTAAGTCAGGCTTCCACTTGCCTTCTTCATGGCTGAATGCACTGTGAGCTCTCAGCACTCCCTATCAACACTCGGACACTGTTGTCTTGGGATCTGTTGGTGTTTGGGAAGGCAATGGCGATAGTAGGATAAATGTGTTGTGTCTCAGTAGCTCCAGTGCAAGAGAGGGTGCTTGAATCTCTATCTGCCTCCCCAGACCCATCTGCCCCTCACCCTGCTCGATTCGGTGCTGGAGGAGGCTGACCTGTGTGGCTGGCCTCAGTGAGTTATGGTTCCCTCAGCCTCTGGTGGAGTTTGGCAGTTGGGCTCCTGGGCAGCTAGGTGGGAGAGAGGAGAATGAACCCACTTCCCCTACATGTTCATGGTGTGTTGGTGGGCTTTCTCAATTGAAGGGCTCAGCTCCTGTCAGCACACACAGTCTGTGTCTGAATCCGGCTGTGTGGGGCCAGGGTGGTAGCATTGCTTTTCTATGATTAGCTCTGAGGGAATATACCATATCTTGTGATTTTTCCTACCCCCTTGCCTGTACCTTTAAAGAGTCCCTTAATTAATCTCTCCTCAAATCCCCCAATTTGTGTGTGGCACCTATTTCCTACTAGGACCCTAACTGATATAGGAGGTTATTGAATAAATGGTGTTGGCAAGAGAGTCCTGAGGAACTTACTGGTGACCGCAGGACCTGGCAGTGAGCAGTACAGGTAACTAACGCAGGTGTGTCATTTGCACTGGACCCTGCAAGCCTGCCAGAGGGAAGTGCTCCCTGCCTGTGATTTCTGTTGCTGATTCTGAGAAGCCACCTGGGTCCCCAGCCCCCTTGTCCCAGGAGCAGTTCCACCACAGCTCTGGTTTTCATTTGGAGCCTGGGAGGAGGAAGCAAGTCTTCTCCATTAGTGCCGCTGGCACAGAAGGAGATTGAGTCAGCAAGTGATGATAGACGATTTCACAGCATTGCCCTGTCTCCTGTCTCCGGTGCTGCTGTCTCTCCACTGCGCTGGTGGCCTAGGTCCATCCTGGCGACAGGCGTCAGTGAAGAGAGCTTCCCTGAAGCATGGGGCCTGGTGCCTCCCTCCTGCAGTCTTCTTTGGCATCCCTGTCTCCTTGCAAAGCAGAGCTGTATTAGCAAGTGAAATGTCATAGTTTCAAACAAACAAACAGGCCCTGCAGTCTGCCAAGTCGTCTGGGAGAAATGACAAAGAAATCTCAGTGCCCTATGCCTTCTTGAGTCCTCCTCTTAGGAGATTCAGTAATGCTTTCAAGTCTGGAGCAGGACTCACTTTCTTCCTGCTTGCTACTGGGTGACCATCTGCAAGGCTGTGACACCTTTCTACCAGTGACTCTGCCTGTTCCAGCCTCGTGAATCCCAGGGAGCTGGGTGACCCTTTGTCCACTGCCCATTTAGGCTGATTGGTTCCTGGGATTTAATCAATTTCTTTCCCGGTGTCCTTTCCCACTCGCAGGGTCCTGGAGGGAAGCCTTCCTCTCCACTTGCCTTTTCATGGACAGCTCATCAGGAAGAATGCTTTCAGACTTCCCTAGACTGAGAAAAGTTGTCAGGGACACACTATCTCTGCTCAAACTAGCAATGCTAACTATTGGGTTCGGATAACACAAGAGTAAGAAGATGCATCTAGAGTGGAGTTTCCTGGCAAAGAATTAGTAAACAGCAAAACAGTCATTTTAGAGGGCAAACTGTTTGCTTCACTAAAAAAAAAACATGGTTCATGATGGGAAATAACTCAGAAGAAAGTAGGGAGCAAATGGATTTAGTTGCTATGGAAACACAGTTGGAAAAAAATACATGAAATATGTAAATACTGTAATTTGGTATTTTAATGTACTTCTTTTCCATGAAGAAAATTCCCTGAAACTAAACCTAACAACTTATTCCTCTGCTACACACAGCACTGATTAACAGAGGCTAGGCAAGTGGATTTCTGAATTCAATTTTGCCTCTAGGAGCAAATATATCTTTATTCTCAGGCATAAAACCCAAACATCTGGAGCAGTGGTTCTCCATTCTGCTGCATATTGGGATCACTCGAGGAATTTTAAAAAAATTGACCACATTACAGGCTGATTAGATCAGATCCTCTGGTGGTGGTGGTGTTGGGGCCTGGGCACTGGCGATTTTTAAAAAGCCCTGAAGTCTTTTCTAATGGACTGTGAATGACTGGCCTGGGATTTTGATTTGATAAACTCAATAAATATAGATCACTTATTATGCCCTATGCCTTTATTAGGTTTTATTTCACCAAATTTTTGTTGATTTGGACATTTAAATACCAATGGGAAGTGATTAGCAGTCATTATTCTTCCATTATTATTGTTATTATCTTCACCATGATAGATTGATGCTTCTCTTATTATTTGGAGCAAAAATACAATACTATATTACAAATCATTATCACTTAACCATAGTAATAATGATGATTAATTCTGTTATTTAAAAAAATTATAAATTGATAATAATTTGGGAAGTTTAGATGTTGCTATAAATGTTGATGCCAACTTATATTTTAATAATAGACATCATCAATTATCATTAGCTATATAATAAATCAATAGAAAACACTTACATATATATAATTGTTCAACTTGCTTAATAATATTCCACACTAGAGTTGGTAGGTGGCATAATTTCGGTTTCCCAGATAGGAAAAATGTTACAAAGAAGAAATATGCAACTGCCCTAGTTTATATGTTGCAACCATGGCATACTTAAGTGAAGAACTCCAACATTTCAATGTTTTCCTCATTGCCCGACATATTTATTTATTTATTTTAGCTCTGTCCAATGTACATTATCAATCTTTTTCCATGGGATCACTCCAGAAACGAAACTACAAGTTCGCCTGAACTTACTGGTTTCCAACGAGAACCTGAATGGGTAGGGAAGGAGGGTTTATGAAAAACTTAATATTATAGGAAGCAAGAATGAATGTGAAACTCACCTGATTGTCCAACATAAATTCATATGGTCAGGGGTCCAAGAAGTTACTGGGGATTCCAACTTATAGAAAGCTTGCTTTCTTTGGAAACATTTTCATTCCTTTTACCTTTTACATTATTGTCTCCAGACCTTGGAAGATAGTCTTTGGGTGCAGTCTGGCTAACTTCAGGTTATGTTATTGATCCAGGCTGCTAGATCTTCGAGACATAGGCACAGAATATACCATTTCTTCTGGTGGTCTTTGATGTGGTCTCCCCTGACCCTCTAGACCAGGTTAGATCTTCTATTCTCTGTTATCTACTCTTACAACACCATTTTTATCTTCTTTGTAGCTCTTTGCATAAAACTTAATTTATAGTTATTTATTTAATGCTAGTCTTTACCAAAAACGCAATCAGATCTGTGAGGGCAGAAACACAGTAGTCTTCATCAATGTAATCCCAAGTATTCTAGCATAGCCTTTGCCACATACTAGATATTCAATAAAACTTATAGGATAACTATGAAAACAATTGAAACGGAGTATGTATAGATGTCAAATAAGCCTTTAAAAAGAGGCTAAACATCATTTGTCATTAAAGAATTGTAAATTAAAACAATGAGATACCACTCCATGCAGTGGTAAAAAAAAAAACCCCAAAACTAACAATACCAGTTGCTTATAAGAATGCAGAGCAATAGGAACTCATTAACTACAAAATGATACAGCCACTTTGGAAGCTAGAATGACAGTTTCTCACAAATTTAATTATAGTTTTGCCATATGATTAACAAGCATGCTTGTAGGTATTTAGCCAACTGATTAAAAAAAATGATGCTCTCACAAAAACCTGCATGTGAATGTTTGTAACAGTTTTACTCGTAATCAGCAAAAACTGGAAATAACGAATATGTCCTTCAGGGGGTGAATGAGTGAACACGTGTTATAGCTATACAATGGAATATTATTCTGTGATAAAAATGAATGAGCTATCAAGTTTTATGCATAAATTTTAAAAGTATATTGCTAAATGAAAGAAATCAACCTGAAAAGGCTATACATACTGCATGATCCCAATTTATATGAATGAGCTTCTGGAAAAGGCAAAAATATAAAGAAGGCAAAATGATAAGTGGTTGCCAGAGTTTGGGAGGAAGGATGGGTTGAATAGATGAAGCCTATAGGATTATTTTTTTAAGGTGGTCAAACTATTCTGTATGACACTATAATAATGAATGCATGTCAATTTGAATTTGTCAAAACCTATAGAACTTTAAAGTCCAAAGAATGAGCCTTAATGTCTTTGAAAAAACAAAACAAAACAATCATTTAGTAAGTCAGGGGATCCCAGGATGGACTGGAGAATATGACAAAACAAACTAGCTGCCTTACAACAGCCTCATGGAATAGAGTGGAGGAACAAGTGCTGACCTAAGAAAATTTGAAAATGAACAGCCTATAGGACTGAGTAAAGGCAACAGAAGTGTCCATAAGCATTGTGCTCTAATTAACAATGTTGCTTCCCATTGCAGCCTGGATTAACAATTTTGATACTGCTATGATGTATACTGGAATTAAATGATTAAGTAATGGATGGTGGATGGTGAGCACCTGGTTTCTTACTGTTGGAGTGAGGGTTATAGATAAGCGAGAGGAGGAGATCAAAGAGTTGGAGATGTCAGGATGAACACATCATCAGCCTAGTATAGATGTAGATGGTTAATATAGAAATTTTTATAAATATGAAAATATACATAGATTGGTATATTGGTATACCAACATATATTTCTGTTCTATCAGCTTAGACGGCTAGAAGCAACACCACCCCTGTAGCAAGCAGTGCCCTTAGCACCTGGATCTTGTTTCTAACACCATTCTGTG
This sequence comes from Rhynchonycteris naso, assembly GCA_037038555.1. Lineage (NCBI taxonomy): Eukaryota > Metazoa > Chordata > Mammalia > Chiroptera > Emballonuridae > Rhynchonycteris > Rhynchonycteris naso. The sequence goes on from CM072995.1 coordinate 235,818,697, forward strand.
ATATAAGAAATGAAGGAAATAGCTGATTCTAGAGTCAGGGCAGGATATGTACAAGTTGATCCTGGAGCATCCTGTAGTACCAGAAAGTAAGGAAATTTGCAAAAAAAAACCACACAAAAAACAAAACAAAAAAACCCAAAAGAAAACCCCTCAACCCCCTCCCACAATTAAGTTATGTCTAAAGGACATAGAAGCTGATGGAAAATGCTCCCAGTGGCAAAAGCTGAAACAGTTTGAGAAACAAGGTAAATAAACTAGTATTTGATTATAACCCAAATATAAAACAAATATATATGAATGCATATTGCTATAAGTAAATAATCGAGTAAATAAATAGGAGAGAGTAGAAATATTTCATGTAGAATAATTCCATATAATTTATGTAGATACTCTGCCCTCAAGGAGGGGGAGCTTAACTTCCTGCCACTTAAGTGTGAGCTATGAATTTCAAAATGCACATATGGAAAGAGGAAATAAGTAGTAATTTCACAGTGGAGAAATCTGACAGTGGCTACCTGAGACAGATGATCAAGATGAACATTAACAGCAATAAGTCTTGTTGATGATAGCAGGTATCTTTGGAAGGATGTGATGAAAATGCTACTTTACCTCTGGGGTCTTTCTCCCAAGAACCTATAGCTCCAGTCAAATGATAGGCAAATCTTATCTGAGGGCCATTCTACAAAATACCTGCTAGGACTTCGAAACTGTTAAAGTCACCAAAAGCAAGGAAAGCCTGAGAAACTGTAATAGCCAAGAGGAGCCAGAGGAGATATGAGTATTAAATATAAGTGGTATCCTGGATGGGATCCTGGAACAAAAAAGGACATTAGGTAAAAATGAAGAAAATTTGAATAAAGTATAAACTTTAGTTCATAGTAATGTATCAGTTTGGTTCATGAATTGTGACAAATGTGCTATACTCAGGTAAGATGTTAATAATCGGGGATACTGAGTGTGAGGGAGGCATATGGGAACTCTCCACTGTCTTGGCAATTCTTTCTAAAATGGTTTTAAAACACCTTATTTCTTTAAAAAGAGATAAGACTTTTGGAAATGTCTTCTGGAGTAGAGATACGGTAAGTCCAGGCCCACAGTTACTGTCTAACTTACTCTGGAGCCTGAGGGGAGGTCCTTCACCTGCAGGAAACAGTATGGACAGAGAGGCCTCAGAGCTTCTGGCATGTTCGTCATGTTCTCCATATTCACATGAAATGAAATGGGCTCCTAATGGCTTCTGCCATCTGCACTCAGTGGTACTGAACTGGGGTAAAGCCACCATGGTGGGGGTGTTTTAACTTTGTTGCAGTAATTGGGAAATGCACAACTGGCACTTAGTGGGCAAGAAACAGTAAATGTTTAATGGCCTGTACAGTATAGACAGCCTCATTCCATGGATTGTCCTGGGTCTGGCATGCCTTTCTAAAAGTGTCTCTGTATTTCTGTTTAGTTGGGAAACCTATTTAGAATAAACTAACGCCCAGGCTTGATCTCCTTTTTATATATTAACACTAAGGTTTTTTGTTTTGTTTTGTTTTTTGCCTGCTTTTAATATGTACTGAATTTTCCAGGAATGTCACTATCATGTAAATCTAAGAAGCCTGTATCTTTTTATTTTTATTTTTTAGAAGAGTTGTTCACTTATTTGAAGAAACTAAACCACTGAGTGGAATGTAGCTTTTGATATTTGAGTCACCAGTATCACATGCTTGCAGAAGCTTTTGCTTTTATGGTGTTTAACATGTAAGTAGAATAACAATATAATTTATTATCCATACCAGACACTTTTGAGAGTAAGAAGGAAATGCTATTAATTCTTATACCAGGGAAATGGGCATAGGCCAGATTGTTCTAGGAAGGCAAGGGAACCTGAAAAATATAGGTTAGGTTTCCAGGCCCACAGCACAGAAAGATTTTCCAGAGTGAGATTAGAACAGATACTGAGTGAGAAGATCCACATGTCCTCAACAATAACTCTGTCTGATCTTTACCTCCTTTATTGTGAATTTGTTCATTTTTCTTGTGGTTCCTTCAATATTTTCCTTATATTTTTGAAGCCCTACTTCTTAGAAGGATACAGGTTCATAAGTGTTATATCTCCTTAGTGAACCATCCTTTTAATGTCTAAAGAATATTTTTTGCTTTAAAATGTATTTTATCCGATATGAATATCTTCTTTCCTTTAATTAGTATTTTTAGCATATTTCACTTTTATACATTTAGTATTTCTGCATTCATATTTTCTTCTTTATTTTGCTGTTTCTTATAGTTAACATATAGCTGGATTTAAAAATATGTCAGTCTTTGCTTTTAACTGGAGAATTTAATCTGTTTTCATTTAATCCTAATTACTGCTTGATTTGGATTTGTTTTTTATATTATTTTACGCTTCTCTGCCATGATTAAATGTTTATTTCCCTTTTATTGCCTTTTGTTTTGAATTGATTAATATAAGTGGTCCAGTTTTCTATGCTAGTTTGGAAATTATATATACTCCATTTCAATGGTTTTAATAGTTATCCTATAAATTTCAACAGATATATTTAATTTAACACTGTCTAATTAATATCTTTATTCTCCTTCTGTATAATACAAGAAATCAGATGCCTTAGCTTCAATCTTCCTCTCTTTCTCTAATTATAAATTATCATTGCCATGACAATCTTTAGTTCTACATTGATCTTTTAGCTCTTCAAATGATTCTAATTGTTATTATGTATAAATAGTCAATGTTTATTTGTTTACTCCATGTTTAACACTTACTTGATCTTGCATGCGAGACCTACTTTCTTTTGTTTTGTTTGTTTTTTTATTTAGAAATTTAATTTAATGGGTTGACATTTGTCCATAGGAACACATAGGTTTCAGTTAGACATCTCCATAGCATATGAACTATTCATTGAATTGTGTACCCATCACCCAAAGTCAAACCAGTTTCTGTCATGGTATATTTGGCCCTGTTTACTCCCTTCCACTCTACTCCTCCTCCCTCTCCCTCTGGTAACCACTTCACTTTAGTCTATGTCCATGAGTCTCAGTTTTATATCCCTCCTATGTGTGAAATCATGTAGTTCTTAGCTTTTTCTGAGTTATTTAGTTTGCTTAGCATAATATTCTCAAGGTTCACCCATGTTGTTGTAAATAGCAATGCCATCATTTCTTGTGGCTGAGTAGTGAGTACTCCATTGTATATATGTACTACATCTTTATCCAGTCATCTATTGAAGGCCACTTTGGTTGTTTCCATGTATTAGCCACCATGAATAATACTGCGATAAACATGGGGGTGCATTTGTCTTTGTATACAATGTTTTCAAGCTCTTTTTTTTTTTTTTTTGCATAGATACCCAACAGAGGAATTGCTGGGTCACATGGTATCTCTACTCTTCATTTTTTGAGAAGCAGTCATATTTTCATAATGGCTGTCCAGTTTACATTCCCACCAGCAGTGAATGAGGCTTCCTTTTTCTCCACAGCCTCTCCAACACTTGTTACCTGTCTTGTTGATAACAACCAATCTAACAGGTGTGAGGTGAAATCTCATTGTAGTTTTGATTTGCATTTCTCTAATAGCTAGCAAAGATGAACATCTTTTCATATATCTATTTGTTGTTTGTATGTCTTCATGTAAGAAGTGCTAAGACCTACTTTCTAGTATCATTTTCCTTTTTTAAATACATCCTTTACAAGATTTTTTAGTGAGTTTCTGCTAGTAGCATACTCTTCTAATTTTGATATATTTGAAAATATCTTTAGTTTATTCTTAGTCTTTAAAGTAAATTTCATTTGTAGAGAATACTAAGTTCACATGTATTTTTCTGTCAGCACTTTAAGACTATCAGTTTCTGGCTTATATACTGTTGGAGTTAAAAAATCAGCTGTCAGTCTAATTTCAATTATTTATAGGTGATCTGTTTTTTTCTATTTGCTTGTTTTGAAGATCTTTGCTTTTAATGTTTGCAGATTCACTATAATGGGTTAAGGTTTGTTTCTTTTCTTTCTTCCTTTATTATGCTTCTTGAATCTGTGGATTTTTTTAAGGAAAAGTTCTTACTCATATTGCTTCTACCTTATTCTGTTATCTACCTCTCTATCTGTTAGCTATATGCTTCTAATCTGAAATCCTTATACTTCAGGTTAGACGTATGTTGGACTTCCTCTTTCTATCTCCTGTATCTTTTAACTCCTTGCAATTTTTCATCTCTGTATTTCTGTGCTTTATTTTGTGTGTTTCTTCCAACCTATTTTATAATGTACTCATTCTCTCTCCATTTTGTAGTTTAACCTATCAACTGAGTTTATAATTTCAATTTTTACATTTCTTTTTATTTTTAGGAGAGCTATTTTGGTATTTTTCCAATCTAAATTATTCGCCTTCCTAAGCTTTCTTTTTCCATTGTTATATTCCTAAAAATAAAAAAAAAATTTTTTAAAACACATTTGTGTACTATGCTTGATTGTAGTACCTTGTTTCCTTGCATGTTTGGTGATTTTTCATTTTGAGCTAATTTTACTGGAAAATTTATCTGTGATGAATCCTGAGGCTTGAGTTGAAAGTATACTCCTCCAAAGAGGAATGTTTTGCTCTTGCATGGCTAAATCAGGATCATTTAGAATGAAGAATTTTAACTTTAATTTTTCAGTCTACATATATAGTGTGAATATTTTTTGGGGGGAGTTATTGGGAAGATATATTTTTTTATTCTGTTCCACCCAGAATCTAGTTTGATTAAGGAAGTATCTTTATCGACTGTTTGTGTACTGACTTCTGTATTTTATTTCCTCTGAGGAAAGAAAGCCAAGTACAGAAACCTATGTTAATTTGAATTGTAAGAGAGGGACATGAGGTTCTTTCTGTGCCACTTTCTAAAGTATAGCAGAGGGAGAAAAGACTACAGGAAGAGTTTCAGTTCAGTGTAGGAAAGACTGCCACCAAACAAAATGAGCTGTTTCATGAGGTAGTGAGCTTTCTGGTCACCAGAAGTATTCAAGGATAGGCTAGACAGCAGCTTTCTGGGGATGTGGTAAAGGAGACTTAGATATGGAGGGATGGACTGAACTGGAAAAGAAAATTGCCATCCTCTCCTCTACTTGCTTGATGCTGATTGGCATGCTGGAACCAAAGCCGAGACTCCTCTCTCTGGGCATCTGAAAGTTTAAAATAATGGCTAACCAGATCAGCCTTCTGCCTGCAAATGGCCCCTTGACACCTTGGCAGCAGAGCTATCTGGGCCTGACAGGCTTTGCCAGAGCACGTGATGCCTGGGCTGTCTGGTCTGCTGTTCATGTGGCCACATCTCTGGGGTCTGTCAGGTGGCCATGGTTTGTCTTGGCCACATTGCTGTCAAGGGGGAGGTGTCCTGGTGGCAGGATGAGTGAGCAACAGGTGTTAGCAGGAGTCTAGACAGAAAAGTATCCTTATACCCACAGGAGCATTCATTTAAAATAGCTCTTTCCCCAAATACTCTTCTGGTGGCACAGGGCCCAGCCATGCTGTGGTTTAAGATCATTTGGCAACTCTCATTCTCGCAATCAGAGAACAGCTTCTGGGGCTATAAAATCATCAGTGAGCTAAGCCAATTAGCTCAGCCAGGAGAGGATTATACACATCAGCCCTGGTACCAGGGCCACTTTATGCAAGCTGATTTTACTAAGTTTCAGTGTTTTTGTTTGCCCTGTTTTCCTCCAGGGCAGTCCTAGTTTATCTGGGATGAAACCTCAGCAGGTGATACCTTTGGGTGCTCTTTTAATTGCCCGTGGAAAAACTGGGTGAAATGTGCTCGTACATTCATGCTTGAGGTAGCAAGGGGAGGAGGACTGCCCTGCCAACAGCAAAGAGAGCAGTAAAACACCCCTCTCCCACTCTGGAGGAAGTAGGTGCTCTTGCACAGCTCAGTCATGATCAATGAGGATGCCCAGGCTGATAATGAGGTTAAAGCTAAGAGGTCAGTCCACAGGTAAGCTCAAGGGACTGTTCTGTGTTAGTGCAAATTAGTGCTCTGGGTTACATTTGAGACTGTTGATAGATAATGTCATATTATTCTGTTTGAGAGTTCATAGGTGAACTTGAAAAGCAAGAGCTGAGTTTGTAATGGAATCAGCTCTCCCCTGTGATTTTTTTGTTGTTGTTTTGGCCCTTATTACAACTGCACCTTGAACTGTGTGCAAAATAAATAAAAATAAATAGATAGATGATAGATAGATAGACAGAGGTAAAACAAGAGTCTGAAAAAGCCTACCCACCCAGAGAAAGCTACTGCTAACATGGTAACATTTTGGTGCATATCTTTCCTGATCCTCTTCTCTCTACCTCTCTCTTTCTCTCTGTGTTTATATACAGAAATGAGACCATATCCTTGACACCTCTTTCCCCCTTCTTATATGATTTATCAATAGATATTTAATGAATGCCTACTGTGTGTCTGGCCTTGGTCTGGGCATTGAGGGTACAGTGATGAACAGAACAAAGCCCTTGCTCATGGAGTTCATGTTCATGTAAGCATTCTGTAGGGAGCCTTTTCTCATAGCCATAGATTCATTTATGGAACAGTATTTTGGGAAGCTATATACTATTTTATGATATAGATGGACATATTTGTATCTTGTTGTTGGAAACTCAGATGGTTGGCAACTTTTTGGATTATAAACAATGCTTTGACAAACACTTTTATAGCTAATCTGTGTGTAAATCTTTATGAGAGAGAAAGACTATAATGGAAAATTAATAGAACTAAATATTTCCTAAGATAGGGGGGATAAACATGTGCTCTTTGTTTCTGACCTACAGGCAATTAGTCCCAAAGACACTTGAGCCCAGGAGGTATCACTGACAGGCTTGGCTGGCTGCATGGTTGTGTTTAGACCAGCCAGCCACGTGTGCTGACCCAGGTGGACTGTCTGGCAGCCCTTGGACCTATGGATCAATTAAGGACATTTAGAAGTTTCAGAAACCTCTAGAAGCCCAGCTATTTTTTTATTGTGGTTTTAAAAAATAAAGGTGTTCTGCTCCATGACGATAAGCTACTTTAAATTCTATTTTAGCAATCCAAAGAAAAGGATTCTACACAGCACACACAAATGAGCTGGGAATAGCCTGCCTTTGTGCATTGAGGGCTGGGCATGGACAGCAGGGTGTGCAGAAGGACCAGCTTTCAAGAAAACCTTTTTATATACTGCACCCTTGTGAATAGAATGGAAGATGAGGCAATGAGAGGTAGTGCTCACAGGAATGAAGCATTGGGTCATGGGGCTCCCTAATTTCATAGCTTGGCATTTATGGGGCTTTAGATTATGTGCGGGCTCCCATGGTCTGCTGAGGAAATGCATTCTTCTCTTTGTTGGACAGCTGGCTACTGTACTGGTATATAAACCCAAAATATTGGCATAATTTTCAGTCCTTTCCTCCCTGACTTGACCTCACTTTCCCAAATTCTATCCCGTTTCCCAGACAAAGTTTCTTGACTTTGTTTTCAGCCTTCATTCTCTCTGACTTGAATCACTGCAGGAGCTCTCATGGGTCTCCTTGTTCCCACTTCCCTCCAGTCCATCTCCCACATGAAGACCTAAGTCATTTTTGTGACATGAATTCACCTGGTTAGAATCCTTTAATGGATTCCTATTGGGTAAAATCCAAACTCTTTAGTGACTGATGAGCCTTCTAAGCTGACCTGGTGTACCTGACCAGCACTATAGCTAGCCACACCCCACACCTATTTTCCAGCTGTGAGCTGCTTGCAGCTACCTGGGAGTGACATATTTGTTCAGGTCTTTGTATCCTTCACATGTTCTTCCTTTCTGCTTGGGATGCTTTTTGCTTTTTGTTCCTTGGTGTGTTCCTATTCATATCAAAGCACTCATTGCATTGTGTCTATCTTTGTATTATAACTTATCATACTGCTCATTTACTTGTCTACTTGCCTATATCCCTTACTAGATTGTGACCTAGTTGGGGATGAGGACTGAATCTTTCATTTTTGTATGTCCTATTTCATAGCAGTGCCTGATGTCTATTTGTTGCTGAATGTTGGAGGAGTTGATACAATCTGGACTGCAAAAATGTATTCTTTGATGCAGACCTAAACCAGATAGAATGCATTTACAATGCTTAGTTCTGATTTATATTTTCAAAGATTATTTTTCTAAAGAAAAATTAATTTTGTTACATAAGAGATGATTATTAGATAGGATTGATTCTCACATATGCTCTCTGAAACACATGATTTGATATTGCACCCCCCCCACACACACACACACATTATTCAACTAGTCAGTGGTGAATTCAAACAGAGGCTCATAGATTTCAGGCTATGTTCTGACTTCTATACTCTAATGCCTGGGGGTGCAGGTATTTTGGGCCCAAAAGAGGATGTTGTAAATGGAGGGAAAGAGGAATGTGGGGAAAAAAGAGAAAACAAAACAAACCAAAAAAATTTCTCCATAACTCTCAGTGTATTTTATATAGATGTTAAAAAATAGGCATCAGTCTTCTTTTTCAAAACCTCAGTTTCCATTTGTCAAATGTGAATAATATTATTCTCCCTTATAAGATAGTTGTAAGGGTTAATTAGAATAATGTATTTTACATAGTAAGTGCTAAGCAAAGTAGCTATACTATTTATCTTCCTAGAGTTTCTGGCTTTCTCTTCTCCTGTGTGCTCAGGAATCTGTGAGTGGGCCCTAATAAAAATAAATCGCTGCAGAAAGAAAGCTCAAGACTGTAATTGATGAGAAGTAGACAGCTATTAAATACTCCTCTAGGAGTTTGAAGAGCCCCAGGCACCTCCACCCCACCTCTCCTCCATTTACTCCATAAAATCCCACAGTCAGATTTCACCAAGGCCATGTTCACAGATAAATCTGTGATCTGATACCCTTGCTAGTGTTACCAAGTTAAAATTTTTACTTTATATTTTCATGGGATGAAGTTTGGGTTCTTTTACTAAAAGGGGATATTTTTCTTGAGCAGGAGACCTGAGGCTAGGTTTGAGGAAGAAGTATCTGGTAAAGAAAAGGCTGAAGAAAGGAGATAGTGGAATTAGGGGTTCTCCCTACAAAAGACCACACTGGATATAATTTCCAGGATTGGCTACCTACCCCCCTTCTTCCTGACATCTTGTTCGAGATCATCTCTCAAACTATTTCTTTAATATTTTAGTTCAATCTTTTGATGTAATTCTATTGGTCAAATTACCCCCCTGGTAGGTATATGGTGAGGAAGAATGTTGGGGGAAGAATGAGGAAGAAAAGCCCTTACTTGCTCTAGTATATAATTTGGAGACACAGAACTGAGCTTACTGGTAGATCTGGGTCAGGGCTCAGCCCAAGGGATGGAAATGATGGATAAAATGACTTCACAGCATGGGGTATATGGCTGAGAATTTTACTTTCCCAGCTGCTTTAAAAAATGTAGTAAAATATACATAACATAAAATTTAACATTTTAAAGCACATGGTTCAGTGGTGTTAAGTACATTCATGATGTTGTTCAGCCATCACCACTATTCATCTCTAGAACTTTTTCTTCTTCCAATTTGAGACTTTATGCCCACTAAACAATAATTCCTCCAAACCTAACCCCTGACTACCACCATTCTATCATCTGTTTCTATGAATTTAACTACTTTAGGTACCTTATGCAAGTGGAATCATATAGTATTCGTCCTGTTGTAATTGACTATTTCACTTAGTGTAATGTCTTCAAAGTCCATCCATGATATAGCGCTGAACTTCTGGAAACTGCTTTGGAAGCAGAAGAATAAGAGCTGACCACTGGCCAGTGGGCCGCAGGCTCTAGGCCCGAGTTCAGAAAGGGGGTTCCTGGGTGATTATTTTCCTTTCAAGGGGACTGGTGATGGTGTTGTTGGCACCCTGGGGAAAAAAATCTGCTGACCATTCTCTTTGCCTGTTGTCTTCCCCTTTTTAGGGGCCATTATAATCCAAAGCAGCTACCTCTTCCGCCTGGACAACCTCTGCAGACTTGGCCATGAGGCTGGGCACTGTTGGTAGCCAGGACAGACTCTGCTCCTGTTTAGGAACTAGGCCACAGTGTACCATGTTCGGTCCAAATTCATGTTTTAAAACAGCATTTTCCTGCCTCCAGTGGCTCCTGCCCCACCATACAATGAGTGGCTTCTGTGGTAGGTTGTAGGAAGGCTGCCACGTTCTGTGCTGGTCATGCTGACAGCCACGTGGGGGTGTTGGCAGAGCTGGCCAGTGGCTGTCTGTCTCTTGGATGATTGCCCTGTCTACTGCTTGGAAGTCTTGTCATGTCTGATATGACAGGGTCTGGTTTCTAGGGGAAAGGTTCCTCAGGGAATTGGATAAAATCTTGACTGTCCTTTCCTATACCCAGAAAAATCTGAGCAGGCAGCAGTTGTAATTAATACTTGGTGAATCATGCCCATTGGTGGGTTAACTCCTGACAGCTCAATGTTCTGAATGGGTGAAACACCTGGTATCTGGTTGGGTGCTAGCCATGCTTGCTAATGAAGAATTCACCTAACTTATTTTGGCCTTGGGGTTAGTCAAGGAGAGAAGCCCTTGAAATAAAGTAGTGCCCTAAAAGCTGCCTCCCACAGATCTGATTGCTTTTCCTCCCCCTGCTCCAAGGATTCATCTCAATTCAACTCGCATATATATATTTTAACTTCTGAGAAAGACAACTCTTAAAATTTTTTAAATTGAAGTGTCGCACATAGAAAAAATACACAAATCACAAATGAACAGACTGATGAATTCTCCCAAAGTATAAGACCCATATAATATACAGATCAAGAGACAGAATATTCCTGGAGTCCCAGAAACCTCCTCATGCCCCCTTCCAAAGGAAACCACTATCCTGACTTTTAATATGCTAGTTTAGTGTTGCCTGTTTGTGAATCACCAGTGCCTACACTCTGTGTCTGGCTCATTTTACTTAATGTTATGTCTATGAGCATCATCTATGCTATTGTGTGTAATTGTAGTTCACACATTCTCATTGCTCTATAGAAGTGGTTCTTAACCTGGGTTCTATCAAACCCTAGGGGTTTGATGAGTAGGTCTCAGGAGTTCGGAGAAGCCTCTGCCGCGGAGGCCAGAATAAAGTAATACCGTAATTTGTTGTGAGTTCATGCACTTTGTTGGTTTTGTTCTTTGAGCAAGGTGATGTTCATGCACGGCTCATTTTGTGCACCAGTAAAAAAACATATACCTATGTCTTGAATTTGGAAAAAGAATCATATTTTATTTATCACTAAAGAAGGGTTCAGTGAATGCACATATGAAACTTGTGGGTTCGGTACGTCAAAAAAGGTTAAGAACCACTGCTGTATAGCATTCCCCAATTTATGTGTCCATTCTAGTGTCAATTCTGTGTGAGATCATAATGGAGGCTTGGGCAAAGGGAAAAAGTCACTGCCTTTATTTAAAAATTTGATATTGTGTTTATCATGACTTTTTGCATTAATTTTGATTAAAAATAGTGCTTTAAAATATTTATTTTGACTGAGTTTTTTGGGGGCACTCATTTAAACGATGCTCCTGTGATGTCTGTCTAGAGAGAGTTTAGGGAGGAGGCACAGTCCAAAACCCAAGGGCATCAATTCCATAATTCCATGTTTGCTGTTTTGAATTTCATGCTGATGGCAAAAGGGAAGGGAATATTTGAAAGGTTTTCAATAAAAGAGTGATATGATCAGATTTACATTTTTAGAAAGTATGTCCTGAATGCTGTGTGGAAAAGAGATCATAGGGGGATAAAATTCAAATCATGAAAACCAGTTGGGAGGATGCTGCAGTAATTTATGTGAGCAATGATGGTGGCTGCACTCAGGTAGTGCTCACCAGGATGGAGAGAAGTGCTTGGTGGATTCAATAAACAAGGCTTGGTTGGTAACAGAGAGGATGAGGAAGGAGAGAGGACAGTAAGGAATGTGAATTCTAAGTTGCTGACTCGGGTATCTGTCATCCCTTGATGTCAGAACACAGGAGGAGGATAACTGTGGGAATTTGGGATATTTTAAAATGGAGATGTCAGTAGGAGAGCCAAGGGGGGAGGTATCTGCATAGTTTGGTTTAGAGGTGGTTAGCCTAAAGACCATAGTTGAAACTACAAGATCAAGCAAGATGGCCCCAGGAGAATATGTAGAATGAGATTTATGAGAAGAGGAGGAAGACAGCTGTAGAAATAGGAATCTTACCAGGGCTGCCATTTAAAGTGTGTATTGCTTTTTCATCTGGTCATGAATGAACCTCCTGTCTCCTACTTTTCAAAAAATGGCACTCAGAAAGGCGGGTAGGAAGCTGTACGCGTGTGCATGCCTGAGGCCAGGTTTTCCCGATTAAAGCTCTCCTTGGGGCTTGTGGTGTTGCACCTGTGGCTTTCCTTGGCATGACCTTTATTTTGAGAGAATGTTTTTGGAGGGAGTGATCTTTTCTTATTTCTCCTCTGGTTCAGCCTTCTGCTATAATATTTGTGTTGGCCATTTGCCTTTCTTTTGCCAGTTGGGACTAGTTGTAGCCCCATAACCATTTCCCCCCTCTGTTTCAGAGAAATAAAAAGTGGAAATGCCAGGTTTAAAGCAGACAGTATACCAAAGATGTCTTTCTTTTGCTGATATGAAAGAAAAAGCCTACCTATGACAAATCAGCCCATTTCTAGATCTAAATGCACGTTTGCTGTCCCAACTGGGTGAGGGTGGTTTGCCCCTTTGTGGAAGTAGAATCCGCTTCAATAATTCCATTTTTGCACTTCTCATTGGTAAGTTAATTCATTTCCCAACATAAAATTGTGAATTATTAATAGCCTCCCCAGGTATTCCACTGGCTTAATTTGGTCCTGCCTTGTGTAAATTGGTTTGAGTCTTCTCATTTAGAAGAAATTTTGCCATCACTGAGACCAATCCTTATTTGTATTAATACATGGATATACTCCTGAACACATTCTGAGCAGCCCATTCAATTTTTGGAGGGGTCTATTTGTTGAAAATCCTTTCCTTTTCCTGGTCTATGCCTTTGTTCTGCATGTCAGAGTCATGAGGAATAATTCTAATGCATATTCCAAAAGACAAGCTGTCAAATATTTAAATTCCCCCATGGTGGTGGCCTCTTATTATTCCTCTTTTCTCTTTCCTTAAATATCCCTACTCTCCTTTCCTACAAGACTTATCTTGAAATATTTACAACTTAGTCACTGTCGTTTTGGAGTTAATCAAACCAAATCTAAGTCTTTTCAGTTTAGGTTCTACACTTTAAGAGGGAGTTTCGTAAGTTAAAGTGATCATACTTGTGAAGATGCTTGAAACTGTCTTTGGGGTACCACATTTCTATGAATACAGCCTGAGATCCAATAGTTCTTATCTTGGCAACCACTTCACACTTTTGCCTTATGTTCTGTTGACTATCAGAGTAAAGTGCATATTATTTTCATGAGAACTATCATCTTTCTTATCCTGAAGTTGTGTGGAGGATCTTATATTTTTTCTAGTCAAATGGCATCTTGAGAGACCTAGCTCATTGTTCCAGTTTATCTCTTGATTCTGTTATGTAAACTATTAGCAATTAACTCAGGATCTTGTACTACACACACTTGCATAGTATTTTCTCCTTTAAACCACTGATTAAAATTGAAGGTTTTGAGAAAAATGTCAAGGGAGGAAAACCTTAGCAAAGTTTCATACACTTTTGTGTATGCTGATGGTGCTCTGTTAGTCAATTCCTTTTGTTTAGTATGTAACTTAGCTAAGGCTTAGTTAGGTTATGCTGCAGTAATAAACAATCCCCAACAACAGGGGTTTATTTCTCACTCACTGACTCTGCTACATTTGTTTTCATTGCAACGCCAGGATGAAAAAGTCCCAATCTGCCATAGTTTTCAGGTCATGGAGAGAGAAAGATCTTGCTAATCCACACACATTGGTTCCTAAAGCTTCTGCTTGAATGTGGATGTGTCATATCCTCTCACACACTATTGGCCAAAGCAAGCCACATGACCATGCCTGGCATCAATGGGCTGAGGGTGTGTACTCTTATAAGAATTCTAGAAGTATCTAACATTTGTTTGTCTATTTTGTTCCAAAATATTTTCACCTTCTGTGTTAATTCCACAACAACCTTGTGAGGCTAGGGTTGTTGTCTCAATTTACCAAATGAGGTCCTAAGAGGTGAACTGTCCTGTTATAGCTAGTAAGTAGCAAGTTAGGACTTAGTCCCAATGTGCTGAGGGCTACAATGTCCTTTTCAATACTGATAATGATGATGATGACAACAAATGTTACTTATATTTATTGAATGCTTTTTAACTGTTAGGCACTGTCATGAATGCTTTATTATCTTACTGGGCAGGATGATGGGCTCTAGCTGCCTCAGTAGATAAACCACACAATCCCAATATCTTAACACAATGAAAGTTTATTTCTCATTCACATCATATTCCAATGTGGGTTGGGTGACCCTTTAGTGTAGCTCTTTCATTTAAGTGGTAACTTGGGAATCCAGGTTGCTTCTGTTTCTTTCTTAACTAGGCCATCTGGAATATGTGACCTCCAAGGCTGCCTTGCAAGGTGAGATAGCCAGATAAGGAGAGAGGGATGAGGGGAGAAAGGGAAAGACAGAGGAATAGATAGAATAAATAGGTAGGTAGGCATGTAGGTAGATAGGTAGATAAAGATAGCTAGCTAACTAGATAACTATATAGATAGATAGACAGATAGATACGAAGGAATATAGTAGATGTTTCTAACGCCATGAAGGAAATTGGCTCACATCTCTTCCACCTACATCCCATTAGCCTATATCATTCACATGACCTCACCTAGATGCATGAAGGCTAAGTAAGCAGAGTACTAGATGTAGTCTGTAAACTTTAATAGTCTCTGTCACAAAGTTAGAAGCATTATCATCCCCATTTTTATAGATGAGAACACTGAGATGGAGAAAATTTAAGTACTTTTTCTAGCATATCTATAGAAGTGAACTAGATGGGATTTGAACCCAGATAGTCAGGTTTCAGAATCTGTGCCCTTAACAACTGTGCTAGATTGCCTTTCATCTTTTATCATGATTAGCTAGCTTATAAAAATAGGAATGGGTAAAAGTAGGCTTACAGTTGTTTATGTGGAAAAGAATACAATACTTAATAAATAATAATATAAGAATAAACTCTGTGTTTCACGTACTCACATTTGTAAACCTACTTTGCCCACCCCTGTACATCAATTATTCTGGCATCCAGCCATATTTACTCATTTTTTTCAAAAATATCATAAAACGTTTTAAAAATATTCAGCTGAAATTCTGATACACTGGCAATATCATGATCATTATTCTATTAATATATGCAATAAAGCTAAGAAGAGCTCAGTTGCTGAGCAACAGAGCAATGCCCCAGGTGGGCAGAGCATCGCTCCCTAGTGGGCTTACTGAGTGGATCCTGATGGGGTACATGCCAAAGTCTGTCTCTGCCTCCCGTCCTCTCACTGAATAAAAAAAAAAAAAAGAATTTAGACTATTTCCCATGTTGTGTTCAAATGCATCATTCTTTTATTTGCAGATTCTCTCTCTTTCTCTTTTTTTTTTTTTCTCTTTAAAGTGGGACTGGCTGTCTTCAGCACCTTTCCTGTGGTTCTCTGTGGTTCCTGACTTGTTACTGACCATGATTTAGCTGTTTCAGCTGCAGATTTTCTCAAAAGAAATGTGATATGTCAGAGCCAGGATACATAGCTGATTCTGAATAACTAAGCAATATGTCATGAGCTCTTTATTTACCTTGGATTTTAATTTCCTCCTTGACAAATCTATCCTACCATATCCAGAAGATCTTTTTTGACAACAAAGCTGGAAGAAAAATTGGAGCTGAAGAGTCATGGTTTCTGACTGTCCTACATTGCCTAGTGAGGACCTCATCCTTAGCCTACAGAGTGCTTATTCTAGAAATTGCCTGCCTGCCCGAGATACCGTGGAGTCAGCTTGACAGTACTCTTTACTTGAGGATCTGAGGATGCTCCAGGGATACAATTACTAGAAAGAAACAGAGGTAAATGAGAGTGGAGGCTAATAATAATAAGTTACCCTAAGCAGAATGGGCCAGTTATCAAAAGGATGGGCAATTCCGAGCATAGCCCAGCATGTGCCACTGCAGTTGTCATACCCAGGTTGAGGGGGGTGTTACAAAAACAAGTAAAGCTGAAAGGGCCATTTCTTGGCAGACTTTGTGGGACTTTGAAAGTGCAACCGGTGAGCAACAGTGGTGTTGGCAGTAGAGCCATTGACAGAGGTGGTGGCCTCTTCTACCATTATTTGGTGCTACCACATTTGGTACTGACCTTGACATGAGAATTTGCCACAGAGAGCTATAATAGGAAAAGAGAAAAAAATGGCAATCACAGCAACGAGACCTAAAAGACTTGGTGTGATATCCTTTAGGGTTCCAAAAGCCATATGGAAGGAACGTTGTATAGTGTGTGTTGGTGTGTAAGTTAAAAGTCCTACAGGATGGGTAGGGTTGAAACCAGAGAAATAGTATTTTGTGTCCATAACTATTTTCCTATTGTTATTCTCATGTTTGCATTAGTCAGAAAATACAAGTTATATTAGTTTTATTCTATTAGCTCTAACTAGCACTTGACATTTTGTAAACTTTTTCACTTATCCCCATATTGTGACTCTTTTCCCATCTTATTTATTCTTCCCAAACATCGTTCTTGATGACTACAAAATATTTTAAGACTTTGACACATCTTGCTAATTTGCTTTCCAAAAAGGAGATGACAATGTACACACTTTCTCTCTCTCTCTCTTTTTTACAGGGACAGAGAGAGAGAGTCAGAGATAGGGACAGACAGACAGGAATGGAGAGAGGTGAGAAGCATCAATTATTAGTTTTTCGTTGCCGTCGCAACACCTTAGTTGTTCATTGATTGCTTTCTCACACGTGCCTTGACCGTGGGCCTTCAGCAGACCGAGCAACCCCTTGCTGGAGCCAGCGACCTTGGGTCCAAGCTGACGAGCTTTTGCTCAAGCCAGATGGGCTCGCGCTCAAGCTGGCGAGCTTGGGGTCTTGAACCTGGGTCTTTCGCATCCCAGTCGGACACTCTATCCATTGCGCCACCGCCTGGTCAGTCGACAATGTACACTCTCACCAGTAGCATTTAAGAGCACTGTTGCTGGTTTCCCTGCATTCTTTTAACACAACAATATATATATATATATATATGTTGCCAATTATCTAGGTAAGAAATGGAGTCTTTTTGTCAAAATTGGCATTCCTTTGATTGCTAATAAGACTGAACAGTTTTCATGTTTATGGCTATTTGTATTTTTCTTTCATGAGTTGCATGTTTGTGCCTTGTCATGTATTTGTAACAGTCTTATTAGAATTTAATTTTCCCAGACACTTTCTAATCTTCTTGCTCTTGTTTCTCTATCAAGAGTCTCAGATAATGTGATACTGCTGATATCTTATCTGAGATTTGGAAATGTGTCTTCCCGAAGCCTATGGCACATATCCGACTATGGCCTAGTCACTACCTCCCTGACAATCACACAATAATGTGGGTTTCATTTGTCTCCAATACCTTACTGACAAGATATGACTGTATCTAAATGGCTTACCCTTATTCCCTTACCATCACAGTTAGCATGACACTGCCCCAGTGATGCCAGAAAACTGAGTAAAGAAGAGGAAGGGAAAACCCTTGAAAGGGGCTGGATGTGGGGCACTAAGCTGCATGTCAGCGAGCACAGGAGAGGCTGTAATTTATGGCCCTTTGGAGGCATGTGGGTTCATGTAAAGAGTCCTAAGGATGCATTACAGGACGTCAGCTGAGACAGGCCTTTGCTAAGTTGAATTGTGATGTCACAGTCCAGGAAATTATGATCAGAAGACCAGGATCTTATTTGAAAAGGAAGGGCAAAGATAAAGTTTGGAGCTTAGACTGTGATAAAAAGTTAGTCAAGAAAGGATGGCAGAAAAAGAACAGGGCTCAAATCCTGAGACTGTTAGAAACAGGGCACCGTGGTAGCCTGTTCCTCTAAGCAGCCAGAAACATAAAGAAAAGAAATACATTCCCATCCAAGCTAGGAAGCCAAGGTCAGTGATGTTGAAGGGGCAATGGTGAGGCTGAAAAGGAGGGGGGGGGCACCACAGGGGTTAAAAGCCTGGCTGGAATGAAATGGAGTGAGGACTAAAAACAAGAACCTCCTTTTGAATTCCTGCCCACCCCCCAATGCCATGGACTTTCTCCTCACTGACCCATCCCTCATATTTATTCCCTTCTCACCCCTTTTCTGCACCCGCTGAGCAGAATTTTATTTTAAATGAACTTTTCTGTATCCTGAACTTCTTTACAGAGCATTCTCTTCATCTCTTGCTCTAACTGAAATTTATTCCTCCCTAGAACCTGCTCTGTCAGTGGCCCCTTTGAGGAAAGGAAGGTCATTCCTTCATATGCCACACACCACTGGGCCAAGGGAGGTGTTTGTATTTCTTCATGTCCCACTAAACCATTTCTCTTGGATCTTCATGCAAAAGTCTCTCTTCCTTTGAAATTTATGTGTCCAGCTATGCCACTTCCACCCCTTTTTATGTCATAAATGTTGGCTTACCCAACATTTATGAGGGCCTTGGAACTTAGCTTATAGGTTTATTTTTCATTTCACTTTTCTTTTTAAAAAATTTCCCACTGATTTGAGAGAGAGAGGGAGGGAAGGGAGAGAGGAGAAAGAGAGAAAGAAATATCAACTTGTTCCACTTAGTTGCTCCATTTAGCTGTGTACTCATTGCTTCTCATATGTTCCCTGACTGGGGATTGAACCCATGACCTCACATGCTAAATTGATGCTTTATCCGCTGAGCAACCTGGCCAGGGCCTTCATTTTACTTCTTCTTTTTTTTTCTTAAGTGAGAGGGAGGGAGGCAGAGAGACAGACTCCCGCATGTGCCTCAACAGGGATCCACCCAGCTTGCCCACTAGGGGGTGATGATCTGCCCATCTGGGGGCTGCCCCATCACCCAACAACCAAGCCATCTCAGCACCTGAGGCGAGGCCACGAAGCCATACTCAGTCCCAGAGGCCAACTTGCTTGAACCATTTGAGCCATAGCTGTGGGAGAGAAAGAGAGAGAGAGAGAAAGAGAGAGAGAGGAGAGAAGACGGAGGGGTAGAGAAGCAGATGGTCACTTCTTCTGTGTACCCTGACTGGGCATTGAACCCAGGGCTTCTACACGCTAGGCTGATGCTCTTCTGCTGAGCCAACCAGCCAGGTCCTTATTTTACTTTTTGATTGACTTCAATTTCTGTGTGTGTGTATGTGTGTGTGTGTGTGTGTGTGTGTGTGTGTGTGTGTGTCAGAGACAGAGAGAGGAATAGACAGAGACAAACAGGCAGGAAGGGAGAGAGATGAGAAACATCAATTCTTTGTTGTGACACCTTAGTAGTTCATTGATTGCTTTCTCATATGTGCCTTCATGGGGGTGCTACAGCAGAGCAAGCGACCCCTTGCTCAAGCCAACAACCTTGGATTCAAGCTGGTGAGCTGTGCTCAAACCAAATGAGCCTGTTCTCAAGCCGGCGACCTCAGGGTTTCAAACCTGGGTTCTCTGCATCCCAGTCTGATGCTCTATCCACTGTGCCACCACCTGGTCAGGCTGACTTCAATTTCTATCTAACATTTCCACCTAAAAGTATTTAACTTCTCTGACTTCTATTACCTTTACCTCTATCAGGCTTAAGGCACTCGTTGTCATAGTCTTCTCTACTTCTGTCACTAGGATACTAAATGCTGCTGGAGAAACTGCACAACTTTGTCACTTGGTCCCACTAATAGTTGATGATCTGACCTTAACCTCAACTCAGCACATCAGTTCTTTCATTGCCTCTGGTCAGCCTTCTTTCCATGTCCTATAATAGCTATTCCCAGTCCTCTGATCTTCTCAAGCTGTCAATTCTAATCCCACCACCTTCTCTCTCAACAGATGCCCTTTCTTTCTATCTCCTAGGGGGAACTTGAGGTCATTAAATAAAACCTTACTCATTTCTCTCCTTCCCTCCTCATCTGCAAACTCATCTGCCTCTGACTTTCCTCTATTCTTCACTCTCATACCCAAGTGAAATGTTCCTCTCCTGCTTAAATGGAATTATTTCCTCTGTGCTTTATCTCACATATCTTCCTCTTTTCCCTGGGAGCTTGTTATACATCATTCTCACCCTGCTCTGCATCTTCATTCTTTGTCCCCTGATTCTTTCTCTTGGTACCTAAATAAGTACCTGTCTCTTCCTTCTTAAAAATCCCTCCCAAATACTGCAGCGCTTTCCTCCCCAGCCAAACTTCTTCAAAGTTTTATCCCTCTGCTGTCTGATTTTCTCATTTCCTTGTCACTCCTCAAATCTCAGCAATCTGTTTTCCTACCACAGTGCTCAACAAGTCAGCCCTTACAGAGATTACCAGGGATCCAATTATCAATTCATTAGGTATGTTTTAAATTTATATTACATCCTCTCTCTTTCATATTTGATGCTGTTATTTGTTCCTTTTTCTTGACATATTTTTCTTTTGTTTCCATCATGTCACTCTCTTCTCTTCTTATTCTTTTTGGATCGTTATCATCTATTATTCTACTCTGAGGAACATTCTTTCTGACATCCCCAAAGGCTCTGTGCTTGTGCTTTTTTCCCCCCTGCCATTCTACCTACTTTATATTCAAGGCTTCTAGTATCACTTAGATGTTGTTGACTCTAGACCTCTTCCTGAGTTTGAGAACAGAATATCCAGCTGGCCATAGAAAAACTGTACTTGGATGAACCTACAATGCTCAAACTGGTAATGGTGCCTAATTAATGAGTGTTTTATGAATTAATGTCCAAAATTCAATTCATCAGTTCTCTGTTTTCAAATTTATTTTGCTTCCTGATGATTAGTTTTTATGTGCCTAAAGTAATCATGTATTTCTTATAGCATACGAAAGTAAGATTTTCTGTGCTTGCAAAAGTCCCCTCAGTTTTATTGAAGGAAGGGGAGGAAAAGGTGAGATGAGATGCCTGTAAACCATAGTTTTGATTATCCTACTTATTTTCCTTTTTGCTTTCACCAGATAAAAATAATCCCCCTCCTTTCTGTTGTCTATATCCTGCTTTACATTGTGTAGGTGTGAGAAGCTATGGTTCTCTGGCCTGAGCAGGTACCCTCATTTCTGTAATTCAGTGATTCTCAAGCATTAGAATATAAAATAGTCACGTGAGAAGGGTGTTTTATTGGTTTGTTTTTGCAGAGTAATAGACCCTATCCATGATATTCTAGGACTAGGATGGGGCTTAGAGATATGTGCTTTCTGAAGCTTCCCAGGTATTTGTGTTAAAGTTGGTTCATAGATAACATTTTGAGAAACACTGTTTTAGTGTCCTGGAGTTATCAATTGCTGTCTGCCATTTTCTTTAACTGTTAAAGATCTTTGTCACTGCAAGACCCATTTACTTGAGATATAAGTATATTTTAGGGCTTGATTCTTTAATATTTGTATGTCTAAATCCTGCTGGTAACAATATTTACCTCTACCCAAAATAGCATTCCACTGTGAGCTGTGCATTTTCTATAGAAAATCCAAATGGATTCCTTTGGAGATGGAATAAACCACAGATTTTGAATAAACTGACCTGTGAAGAAAAATCCAGTTTTTAACTTGTTCACTGGGAAAATGGAGCGATTTTTAAAAAAATGAATATGCAGTGTAGATTTTGAGTGCAAGGAAACTATTGCCTTCCCATTCCATTGTGGAAGAGCAAAACAGAAAGAAAGAAACTTTTTCTTGTTGAGTGTTTTCAACTTAGGCTTCAAAAGTGTCTTCCTCAGAACATGCATGGGATTGGTTAACCGAGAACAGTGACTTGCTTATTCTGTGACTTGCTCTTCTAAGGCCAGTGCTACCTATTATTAGTATCCTGGCCCAGACAGTGTTTACATCTATTGTCCTCCAGAGCTTTGTGTCCAAAAGAGTTTTCCTGCTTGCCAATAGTAGAATTTATATCTAAAAACAAAGGAATTATTTACAGCTTCTTGTATTTGTGTGGACCTTATAGCCAGGAACTTTACAAATGCTGAATAGCTCAATAACAAAAACAGCATTAAGACAAGCTAATGCTCATAAACTTTACATAACCTCAAAAATGACAGCACAGTGAGCCATTAATCAGCCTCTAAAGCTTCAATGTTTTGTTTTTATCAGTTGCTTCTGCATTTTCCCCCCAGTTGCCTCTGTTTCCTTCTCCATATGTAATAAGACTTTCCAAGTGACTACTTCTTATGACTTTGGTAAAATTCAAATGACAGCTAGTCCCTTTTGCTATTTGGTCATCATGAATAACTCTGAGCTTCAACTGGGATGTTTCAAAGTGTTACATGGCTCAAGGATATCTTCTGTTTTCTGACTCCAGCAAAGCCCTTTAAAGGGTCTGCAGGAGGGGACGCAGGGGATAAATGTGCTATAGAATAGATTAGCAAGATTTCCCGTTCATTATAGGATTTCCCATTAGTGGTGTTTCAGGAGGTGTAGAATTGAAAGGTCGAACGTGATTGTTGTTTGAGGCATGTAATTAGGAGCCAGTCAGGAGTTATATGTACGTAACTCCAGTCAAGGGATTTCTCTGTCTTAACATAGTCTAGTGGTTGAGGTAAGAAAGTTTGAAGTAAAAAAAAGATATGGGGTCCTATTTTGGCTCTACCAATTATTGGCTAGGTAATACTGAACAGATGATTGAACTGCTCTCAGACCTATAAAATAAGGTTAACAATTCTCACAACCAATCTTTGTGTGAGAAATCAGTAGTGTCCTTGGAAAGGAGTTGTTGTGAGGTTCAATAACAACTAGCAAGTAACACTCTTTTATTCATTTATTAATTCAAGAAATTTTTATGAGCCAGCCACTATGCTATGGGCTAGCTATTTAGAGACAGAGCGGTGAGCACAAAAAATAAAATCATTAACCTCATGGAGCTTACTTTCTAGTTGGGGTGAGACAGACAATAAACTAATACTCAAGGTAATTACAAATTGTGATTCATGCTATCAAGGAATAAAACAAACTGGGCAGGGAGGTCAATTTTGATTGGTTGGCAACATATGAGCTAGGAGGTGAGGTTGAAAATGTCTGGGGATAAGCATATCAGATAGAGGGTGTCCTGCACTAAGTGCTTTAAGGTGGCCTCCTATCCTCACAAAACCCTCTGAGGCAAAATGAATTAATATCCCTACTTTTTAAAATAAGGGAATTTCAGTTTAGAAGATTGAATACATTGCCAGAGGTCACACAAGTAATAGGTTGTCAGGGTTGAGATTAGAAGTCTAAAACCCATGTCTATGACCATGACTTGCAAAGGGGTGATGTATTTTAGAGGAGGGAACGAAGCTTAAAGATAATCTAGCTCATGCCATCATTTTATGAATAATCAAAGACAGGCTGGGAAAGCACATTTGACTTGTTCAAGGTGGTGAGCTCATGACCAGAAACCTGGTCTCCTGCTCATGTGTCCAGACTTTTCTCACCACTCACCATTGACACATGGGTCTGCATGCAGTCCAGGTCCCAGTCACCCAGCCAGTTTCTCCATTCAATTCCAGATTTTGATAATGATAACAGTTGACTGATTTTTGGACTCCTAACATATGCAATAGTTTGTTGAAAGCTAAATCAATTTGACAAGTTTTGTTTAAATACAATTTTTATTTTTGTTTTCCTTTAATGCCTATGTCAGTGGTTCTTAACTTGGGTTCTATCGAACCCTAAGGGTTGGATGAGTCGGTCTCAGGGGTTCGAAGAAGCCTCTGCCGTGGAGGCCAGAATAAAGTAATACCGTAATTTGTTGTGAGTTCATACACTTTGTTGGTTTTGTTCTTTGAGCAAGGTAATGTTCATGCACGGCTCATTTTGTGCACCAGTAAAAAAACATATACCTATGTCTTGAATTTGGAAAAAAAATCCTATTTTATTTATCACTAAAGAAGGGTTCGGTGAATGCGCATATGAAACTGGTGGGTTTGGTACCTCAAAAACAGTTAAGAACCACTGGCCTATGTGCACATTTAAAAAAAAATTGAGTCAGAGTATAAAAGAACATTTAAAGAAAGCCCTTTCCTCCTAGAGAGCTCTTTCTGCTCCTCACCTTCATTTATTTTTAACCTAAAGACAACCATTGTTAGCACTTTGTGTGTATCTTTGTAGAGAAATTTGTAAATATGCAAACATATGTACATTTATTTCCTTTTTTACATAAGACATAATAAAGCATATTGTACACAATATCTGCACCTTGCTTTTTTTCAGTTAATATTAAGTATTAAAGCTCTTTCCTTGTCATCAATATGGAGGTGACTCATCCTTTTTAATGGTATAGAGTAGTCCATTGTATGAATAAAACTAAATATATTTATCCCATCCAAATCAATCAATATTCAGGTAGTGTCCAGTCTTGTGACTGTAACATGCTGTAGTGAACATCTTTGCAGAAATATTTTTGTGTACATGCACAAGTCTACGTGTAAGATATAGTTGTAGTGGCATGGCTACATCAAATGGTATGCAGATTTTAATAGGTTTTGATAAGTGCAGGCTCAAGAACTCTGTGTAAGAGCATCATCTTCAGATCGGTTGGTTGATGGATGGTCCCTTTTTCTGTGAAGCCAGGCTAAATTGCTTAGGGGAGCTTTTGAGGAAGCTTTCAGATTCCTCTGCTCTGGATTGCCCGGAGCACCCTCCTCCTCCCAGAATTTTCACACCAGAGGCTGGAGAGCCCCAAACCCCAGGGAACACTTGAACTCCCGCCCCCCACCCCATGCACAGAAAGTCCTTTGTGCTTGGTTTAGAACCTCCCTGTGTGCCTTTCTCTGAGTCCTAGTTTAACTGGCTCCAGTTACTGAACATGTATCTCCCTGGATTATATCTCATGAGGCAGAGCTTCTGACAACTGCCCTGGCCTTTGTTGCTGGGCCTGGATCTGGGGAGTATGAGAAAGTGGGAAGGGAATGGAAGAGGGATTGGATGCCAACATTCTCTTTTCTGTTCTCACACCTATCTCTTCTGGGCTTGTCTTCTTTAGATTGTGAAGTTGAAAGGAGACTTTGGACTTCCAATTTCTCAGCCATTGGAATCTGTTCATCAGTGTGGGCTTCAGGATCGGCTGCCTCACTGACACACAGCTTGCTTCTTGGCTTCATGCCTTCAAACCCATAGGAAACTAGAGCTGGAAATATCTGAGGAAGCATGGACTCCAGGTACTTCCACAATGACCTCCTTGGAGAGGGACAATCTCCCATGAAGGTGCTTCAGGGGTTTCTGAGGGGGACTGAGGGTTATAACCTACAGTGGGCAGTGGAGTGGTCAAGCTCTGGGCCACTTGGTTTGGCTTTAACCAGAAAGATTCTGATCCAGTTTATATTATTGTGTAATATTATATTTTAAAAGGGGTTCTGCTGCCTAATAGAACATTTTTTTAAAGAAACTCACCAGGTTAATAAAATTTACTCTTTTAGATGCAAGGAAACTTGTTTAGAAAGAAAAGTTGACATACCTAAGGTCATTTAGATATTTAAATCATGAAGGCGGGATTTAACCTCTGCCGACTTCTAGTTCCGTGACCTTACCAAGGTAGATCAGGAACCTAATATGAGCTTGTCACAGAAACTTATGGCCAGCCCCTCAAAAATCACTCAGGATATGGATAGGCTTTAATCTCTAGCTTAAACACAAACCAAACCTTTGTTGGAATTCTTTGCTTAGAAAAATAATTTTCGCTTTTTGCTGAACCCATCTAGGAATAAATGTGTTGAAAGACTCTCAGAAAAGCTTTCTCACTGTACATATTTCTTCCCATCTAGAAATTACAGAAGGACTTGCCATATAGTATGTCTCAGGAGAAAACTGTTAAGATATTTTCTGGCTGTATTCAACTGACTTTACCCATCTCCCCTCCAAAGAGCTTGGAGAAGATTGAGAAGTGTTTAAATCTGTTTCAGAACTTACTTCAGATTGGTTTAAGGCATTGAACTCACAAATAGGGAAGAATTATTTGTTTGGAATTTTATTCCTAAAATCACCATTGTTAGTTCTATTTGTCCCAGCAAATGGCGCACACCTGCAGTCTCTCAAGCCACAACACCAGGTCATTTCCAAATTACACAATAAGGAGTACTGGCAAAAACTATGAAGAAAGCAAAGACACAAGAAACAACATAGTACATGCAAAAAACACACAGAAAATATAGGCAGAAGAGGCAATATTCAAACAATGTTTTTCTAAGTCCAAACAAAGATGACTGAGCAATGGATTGAAAATGGAAACACAAATTCTGGAGAATGGAAGTTTCAGTCTAGAAGTTATGTTGACCTCAGTTTCCTATGTATAATAGTGGCCCTGGATGAAGGTAAAATTCTATTAATAGTTTAGATTTTCCTTTGCTTTCCTTTAATCTCTCCCAGTTATAGCCACTTGAATGATCTTAAATAAGAAATTCCTCTTTGTGGTGTTTGGTTCCACCTTTCAAATGCTCGTGGGCATTTATTTCCTCCTTTAGATGTCATTTAACCATACTCTGCATATTTAATTATTTTACTTTTCCCCATAAATGAATATTTCTGGCCCTTTGATCCACCCTTCTCCATTCAGGGACAAGTTGAACTGAGCTATTGATGGGTTCAGACCTCCTTCCCTCCCAATGATGGGGGAGTGTGGGTAGGTACTTAGTACGCTGCTTATTCCTGTACAAATGCACAGATTTTCTTATTGCAAGATGCAGAGGAAACTGTGGTTTTGAAAGTTATTTGGATGGGGTAATGAGAGATTTGCATGGGGAAGCAAGGAACAACAGAAAGTTATATCAAAGGCTTGGCTTCTTTTATGGGGCCTTTTGGAATTTCCTTGCCTTGGAGTCCCTCCTTATTCCAAGTAGGACTGGATAAATAGATCTTAAAAATCACAGAAACTGTGCTTGTTTACCCTGGCTGCTTTCATGTGATCACTTGGCTTTTGGCAGTATGGCGGGATTTGGTCTGGGTCACTCTTGGAGCCTGGTTTGATTGTCCTTCTTCATGGGAGCATGGATGCAGGCGTTCAAAGTTCAAGTGCAAATGCACACTGTGATGATTCTTGTTTGGATATCAGTCTTTCAAATGTGTGTTTTTGCATGAATACACCAATACTTCTCTGTTATTATTATAGCTGTGTTAAGTGTGTTAATGGACGCACACAGCTTTTTTTTATATTTTATTATTATTAATTCTAATGGGGTGACACCAATAAATCAGGGTACATATGTACAATGAAAACATCTCCAGGTTATCTTATCATTCAATTATGTTGCATACCCATCACCAAAAGTCAAATTGTCCTCTGTCACCTTTTATCTGGTTTTCCCTGTGTCCCTCCCCTCCTCCCTATCCCACCCTTCCCTCCCTCCCCCCACCCCATAACCACCACTCTCTTGTCCATGTCTCATAGTCTCACTTTTATGTCCCACCTATGTATGAAATCATGCTGTTCTCAGTTTTTTTTTTTTATTTACTTATTTCACTCCGTATAATCTTATCAAGGTCCATCCATTTTGTTGTAAATGATCCGATGTCATCATTTCTTATGGCTGAGTAGTATTCCATAGTATATATGTACCAAAGCTTTTTAATCCACTCGTCTTCTGACGGACACTTGGGCTGGTTCCAGATCTTCGCTATTGTGAACAATGCTGCCACGAACATGGGGGCACATTTCTTCTTTTCGAACAGTGCTATGGTGTTCTTAGGGTATATTCCTAAAAGTGGGATAGCTGGGTCAAAAGGCAGTTTGATTTTTAATTTTTTGAGGAATCTCCAAACTGTTTTGCACAGTGGCTGCACCAGTCTGCATTCCCACCAGCAGTGCAGGAGGGTTCCCTTTTCTCCACATCCTTGCCAGCACTTATTCTGTGTTGGTTTGCTGATGAGTGCCATTCTGACTGGTGTGAGGTGATATCTCATTGTGGTTTTAGTTTGCATTTCTCTAATGATTAGTGATGTTGAGCATTTTTTCATATGCCTATTGGCCATCTGTATGTCCTCTTTGGAGAAATTTCTATTCATTTCTTTTGCCCATTTTTTGATTGGGTTGTTTGTCTTCCTGGTGTTGAGTTTTATAAGTTCTTTATAAATTTTAGTTATTAACCCCTTATCAGATGTGCTGTCGAATATGTTCTCCCATTGTGTGGTTTGTCTTTTTATTCTGTTCCTATTGTCTTTAGCTGTGCAAAAACATTTTAGTTTGATATAGTCCCATTTGTTTATCTTGCCTTTTATTTCAGTTGCCCGTGGAGATAAATCGGCAAATATACCGCTGCTACAGATGTTGGAGAGCTGGCTGCCTATGTTTTCTTCTAAGATGCTTATGGTTTCACGGCTTACATTTAAGTCTTTTATCCATTTTGAGTTTGTTTTTGTGAAGGGTGTAAGTTGATGGTCTAGTTTCATTTTTTTGCAGGTAGATGTCCAATTTTCCAAACACCATTTGTTAAAGAGGCTGTCTTTACTCCATTGTATGTTCTTTCCTCCTTTGTCAAATATCAGTTGTCCTTAAAGCTGTGGGTTTATTTCTGGGTCCTCTGTTCTGTTCCATTGATCTATGTGCCTGTTCTTATGCCAGTACCAGGCTGTCTTAAGTATAATGGCCTCATAGTAAACCTTGATATCTGGAAGAGTGATACCTCCTGCTTTATTTTTTCTTTTTAAGATTGCTGAGGCTATTCGTGTTCTTTTTTGGTTCCATATAAATTTTTGGAATATGTGTTCTATATCTTTGAAGTATGTCATTGGTATTTTAATTGGCATTGCATTGAATTTATAAATTGCTTTAGGTAATATAGACATTTTAATGATGTTTATTCTTCCTAGCCATGAGCACGGTATATGCTTCCACTTGTTTGTATCTTCCTTGATTTCTTTTATCAATGTTCTATAATTTTCCAAGTACAAGTCCTTAACCTCCTTGGTTAAATTTACTCCTAGGTACTTTATTTTTTTGGTTGCAATAGTGAAGGGGATTGTTTCCTTAATTTCTTTTGCTGACAGTTCATTGTTGGTATATAGAAATGCCTTTGTTTTCTGAGTATTAATTTTATATCCTGCCACCTTGCTGAATTCATTTATAAGGTCCAGTAGTTTTTTGACTGAGACTTTAGGGTTTTCTATATACAATATCATATCATCTGCAAATAGTGACAGTTTTACTTCTTCTTTTCCAATTTGTATGCCTTTTATTTCTTCTTCTTGTCTGATTGCTGTAGCTAGGACTTCCAGAACTATGTTGAATAAGAGTGGTGAAAGGGGGCAGTTTTAACTTTTGTCCATTTAGTATGATGTTTGCTGTCGGTTTATTGTAGATGGCCTTTATCATGTTAAGGAATGATCCCTGTATTCCCACTTTACTGAGAGTTTTGAGCATGAATGGGTGCTGGATTTTATCAAATGCCTTTTCTGCATCTATTGAAATTATCATGTGATTTTTGTCCTTCCTTTTGTTAATGTGATGAATCACATTGATTAATTTGTGAATATTGAACCAGCCTTGCCTCTCCAGAATAAATCCCAGTTGATCATGGTGTATAATTTTTTTCATCTATTGCTGGATCCGGTTGGCTCATATTTTGTTGAGAATTTTAGCATCTAAATTCATCAGGATATAGGCCTATACTTTTCTTTCTTTGTGTTGTCTTTGCCCGGTTTTGGGATCAGAATTATGCTCGCCTCATAAAACGAGTTTGGAAGTCTTACTTCCTCTTGAATTTTTTGAAATAGCTTTTGAAGGATAGGAGTTAGTTCTTCTTTGAATTTTTGATAGAATTCACTTGTGAAGCCATCAGGCCCAGGACTTTTCTTTTTTGGGAGATTTTTGATAACTGTTTCTATCTCATTTGTTGTAATTGGTCTGTTTAGGTGTTCTGATTCTTCCAGATTGATTTTTGGAAGTTTATATGATTCAAGAAATTTGTCCATTTCACCAAGATTGTCTAATTTTTTGGCATATAGTTCTTCAAAGTATTTTCTTACAATGCTTTGTATTTCTGTTGTATCAGTTGTTATTTCTCCACTGTCCTTTCTAATTTTATTTATTTGAGTCCTCTCTCTTTTTTTCTTGGTGAATCTAGTTAAAGGTTCATCAATCTTGTATACCTTTTCAAACAACCAGCTTCTGGTTTTATTGATCCTCTGTATTGTTTCCTTCGCCTCTATGTCGTTTATTTCTTCTCTGATCTTTATTATTTCGTTCCTTCTACTTGTCCTGGGTTTTATTTGCTGTTGTTTTTCTAGTTCTTTTAGATGCAGGGTCAGGTTGCTTATTTGAGCTTTTTCTAGCTTCTTATGATATGTCTGTTATGCAATGAACTTCCCTCTCAGAACTGCTTTTGCTGTGTCCCATAAATTTTGAGTTGATGTATGCTCATTATCATTTGTTTCTAGAAACTTTTTTATTTCTTCTTTGATCTCATTGTTAATCCATTCATTATTTAATATCATGCTATTTAGTTTCCAAGTGTTTGAGTATTTTTCAATTTTTCTTTTGTGGGTAATTTCTAGTTTCATGGCATTGTGATCAGAGAAAATGCTTGATATGATTTCAATCTTCTTAAATTTATTGAGACCATTTCTTTTGTCCTAATATGTGGTCTATCCTAGAAAATGTACCATGAGCGCTTGAGAAGAATGTATATTCTACTGCTTTAGGGTGAAAAGTTCTGAAGATATCTATTAAACTGAGTTGATCTAGTGTATCCTTTAAGTCTGCTGTTTCTTTATTAATTTTCTTTCTTGAGGATCTATCCAGTGTTGTTAGAGGGGTATTGAAATCCCCTACTATGATAGTATTGCTGTTAATCTCGCCCTTTGTATCCATCAAAGTCTGCTTTATGTATGTCGGGGCTCCTATATTTGGTGCGTAGATATTTATAATAGTTATATCTTCCTGTTGAATTGTTCCCTTTATCATTATGTAGTGTCCTTCTTTATCTCTTACTACAGCCTTTGTTTTAAAGTCCATTTTGTCAGATATAAGTATTGCTACCCCGGCTTTTTTTCCATTTCCATTTGCATGAAATATTTTTTTCCATCCTTTTACCTTTAGTCTATGTGCATCTTTTGTTTTAAGGTGTGTCTCTTGTAGACAGCATATGTATGGGTCCTGTTTCTTTATCCATGCAGCTACCCTATGTCTTTTGATTGGATCATTTAATCCATTTACATTTAAGGTTATTATTGATATGTAGTTGTTTATTGCCATTTTATTCTTTAAAGCTGTATTCTTCTTTTGCTATATTCTTTCCTCCCTTTAAACTGTTCATAACAGGCCTCTTAATATCTCTTGCAGAATTGGTTTGGTTTTAATGAATTGTTGAGGCTTTCTTTGTCTGGGAAGCTCTTTATTTCCCCTTCAATTTTAAACGTTAGCCTTGCTGGATAGAGTAGTGTTGGTTGTAGGTTCTTGTTCTGCATTACTTTCATTATATCTTGCCATTCCCTTCTGGCCTCAAGTGTTTCTGTTGAGAAGTTCTATGTCATCCTTATGGGAGCTCCTTTATAGGTGATAGCCTTTTTTTCCCTAGCAGCTATTAAAATTTTTTCTTTATTCATTAGCTTTGGTATTTTAACTATGATGTGTCTTGGTGTAGATCTTTTTGGGTTTCTCTTTAATGGAGTTCTGTGTGCTTCTTGAACGTGTGGAGTTTTCTTAGCCTTAATTTAGGGAAGTTTTCTGCTATGATTTGATTGAACAAAGTTTCCATTTCCTGTCCTCTCTCCTCTTCTTCAGGAACCCCTATGATGCAAATGTTGTTTCTCTTCAGTTTGTCACAGAGCTCCTTTAGAGTTTCCTCACATTTTTTGAGTCTCTTTTCCTTTTTCTTCTCTGCTTCTGTGCCTTTGTTTATTGTGTCCTCTAACTCGCTTATTCGATCCTCAGCGTGATTCATCCTTCTTTTAATTCCTTCCATTGTAGTCTTCAGTTCTGATACTGTATTTGTCATTTCTGTCTGATTCTTTTTTATTATTTCAATTTTTTTTTTATACTTGTTATCTCTTTATTTAGGTGTTCATAATGACTATCCATTGTTGCTCTAATTTCTTTGAACATCCTAACTATCATTATTCTAATTTCTGCTTCTGGTAATTTGGTTATATCTGGTTTTTTCAGGTCCTTTTCTGGGGATTTCTCTTGATTCATTTGGTTTGCATTCCTCTGCCTGCCCATTTTGTCTGTGTATAAGCAAGCTGTGGCCACTGGAGTCCAGTAGGTGTTGCCTTTGTATTCTCTCGGTGTGGTCTTTCTGCAGGCCCGCCACCCCCTCTGCTGCTGCCTAGGATGGTTGGGTATGGGTGTTGCCAGCACCGGCCCACTGTGGCTTTTGCTGTGATTTCTGCCTTTCCTCTTCAGGAGGTGCTGTCACTCAAGCCACAAGTCTCAGCACCAAGGGTAGAGGTGAGCACCTTTGCTCAGCTGCGGACCCAGCCTGTTTCCGGACTTCTGCCCAGAACCCGCAGTCAGAGTCTGCTCGCCACAGTTTCACAGGTTGGGCGGGGATTTTGATGTGCTCTCAGCTGTGAGCCTTTGCCCATCCGGAGCTTTAGCCCCGCCCTCGAGGCCAGGGCCCTCCTGCGCAGGGTCGGAAACCAAGGTTTCTTGGGCCGGGCTTGTTTGCTGGCTTCCGCTCAGCTGCGAGCTTCCGCTTGTCTTGGGGTCTATACCGCCCCTGTGCTCTGAGCCCTCTCGCTCATGTAGAATGGCAAACCGCGGTTTCTCTGGCTGGGCGGGGTTGGTAGCGTGAGCTCAACCGCGAGTCCCTGCCCGTCCCTGGTCTTAGCCCCGTGCCCGTGGTCAGGGCTGGTTTGCGCAGGGTCGCAGAGCAGATCTGTGCCCGTTCCTGGCCTCCCGCTTTGTCCCCAGAAGTGGGATTACAGGCGGACCCGCAGCTTCCGGACTGCTTTTGCACGTCCCCTCCGCCCCTCCTGGGCTAGACCGAGCTCACACCGGCTTGGCCTCCACCCACGCCGTCTGAACCGCATTTCAGCGTCCTGCCGCCTCCATACCCTTCAGCAACCCTCAGCAGAGTAGGAAGGGCCCTAATACTCCATACTGTAGGCTTGGGAGCTCCCTCACTTGTTTCACAGCTCAAAACTGTCCAAACGCCTCTTCTAGGCTCTGGGACTATAGGCTGGGGCTTGGTTCCTGGGACCCAGGTCCCTCCCTCTCTGCCAAACTCTCCTCCCACCACGCGGGTCTCTCCGGGCTGTCGTTTGCTCCGGGGAGCTGGGCAGCCCTCTTCGCGTTTTCGCTATTCCTACCAGTCTCAATGTGGCTTCTGCAGTGTTCCTTGGTTGAAGAGTCCACTTAGTTTAGTTCAAAGTTGGTTTATCCAGATGATGGTTCTTAAAATTGAGTTATAATCCACTTTGGTTCTGGGAGTTGGAAGTTGGTACATCCGCCTACTCCGTCGCCATCTTGCTCCCCCTGGATGCACACAGCTTTTATGGGGAATTATGTGCACAGATATGGGTGCTGTAACTCAGAAAGTTCTGGGGGTATTAGGATAGATTATAAATGTGGTTTTACTACTTAATTAGAATGGTGGATTCTCACCATGAGAAACACAGCCATGTTAAAATGAGGTAATATGTACAGACAAATGATGCTAGAATACCAGTGGGTACACTTGACTTGATATCTGGGCTGAGTTGCTGCAGAAAGTTCTCAGCGCTCTGGTAAGAGAGAACAGTGCGACTCTATCTCTTTTTATTTGTACTATTCACTGTTGCTGCAAAGCAAGTACAGAGTAGGCTTAAAAGAGTAGGGGAAAGAATGACACGAAGCAAAGACAAATTAATGAAGACATGGGAAATAATCTCTGATCAACCAGAGAGGACCACTTTTAACTCTAGAGATTCTTTTCATCTAGAATGTTTCCTCTGTTCTTCTTAGGGATTAATTGGAGGCCACAACTATTTAAGGAAGATACAGAGAACTCCTGGGCCTCTGTGGGATTTTCTGTCAAAATGTCTAATATGCCAATAGTATGTTTAGTCAACACAGCCTAGGTTTCCTTGCTGCATTCATTCATTCTGTAAACTTTTTGTGCAAGTGTGCACAATATACTCTCTGTAACCATTATATAGCTAATGTGTCTATTTCTTCTGTTTAGCTGTAATTCCAGTCTTTTACAGTTTTTTTGTTTGTTTGTTTGTTTTTTTGTTTTGTTTTGTTTTTTGGCAGAGACAGAGAGAGTCAGAGGGACAGATAGGAACAGACAGACTGGAAAGGAGAGAGATGAGAAACATCAATTCTTCATTGCGGTTCCTTAGTTGTTCATTGATTGATTTCTCATATGTGCCTTGACTGGGGGGCTACAGCAGACCGAGTGACCTTTTGCTCGAGCCAGCAACCTTGGGCTCAAACTGGTGAGCCTTGCTCAAACCAGATGAACCCGCGCTCAAGTTGGCTACCTCGGGTCTTGAACCTGGGTCCTCCGCGTCCCAGTCCGGCACTCTATCCACTGCGCCACAGCTTGGTCAGGCTACTTTTACACTTTTCAATATTCATTCATCCATTCATTCAGTCCTTCATGCATTTTTTCGTCTATTCAATCATTCAACAGATATTTATTGGATAACTAAATGTGCTTGAGATAGATTCTAGCAGGCTCAAGTGTGAGTCATAGGACAGTTTTTTACCTTTAAATCCCAGGGAATGCAGGCCGAACTCCCAAATGATCCCCTTCAAGCTTCTTCCAGAAGGGCCGGGTGGGAATGAGAAATGCATGCTGTGATGATAACTCACCACGGCAATCCTCTCTCCTGATTTTTCAGCTTGAACTTCTTATATGGCTTGAGGTGGGTCTAGGGGCCACTCCCCCATAGAACTATAGTTTTGTTTTTTGGGAGAGAGTCTTGCAAAAAGGCTAAGGCAATAAGAGAAAGAAAGAATTGGTGTTGCATTTAACATCTGGCTACACTTATATGCCCTGTTTGTCAATATATGGCATTGGAGAAGTCATGGGTTAGCTTTCTAAGAGAAGAAAGGTAGAAGTGGAGGTGAGAGAGAGAGAACAAGAGGACATGATGGTAAGAGACTCAGTGACAAGTGCAACCAAATTCTGACTATTACTAGATGCTCTCTTATTATCCTTTAGCCTTCTTTTTCCTACATTCTTTTTATCTTGTCCCTTTCCTTGTCCTATTCCATCTGGGTCAAATTTCACTTAACTCTTCCTTGACCCCGTCCTTTTCTCTATGTTTCTCTCAGGGCACAGGAACCCCTTCTTCAGGCTCCTGTACAATGTCTGAGCTCTCCGGGTAGCCTAGTCCTACAGCACGTTGGTTTTGGGCTAGACATTGACAAATTCTTCATGTGGTTGGGGCCATGACTTTGCTCTATTCTTCTGAGTTCCTTGAGACCTTCCCAAGCCCCCTAGAAATCCCATTAATTATTGGCACATAAAGGAAACAGAGGGCAGTTCTGAAGCCACTGTAGGACACGTACTTTAATGAAACCGAGGGACTGAGGAGCTTCTATGCTAGAATTTACTTCCCCAGACAATTTGGATCTGGCTTTCACCCTCAGGCCCCTTCTGTTGTCAGGAGGATGTACATAAACAAACAGAAAGAGTACATGTGAGAAGGTGCCAATGAGGGCCACAGAAGAAGGCATAGTGTTGGCTATCATGGAGGCGAGGCTCTTAATTGGCACGGAAACAGAATCAAAACAGCCTTCAGCTTCTTCAGGACCACAGCTGTTTTGGATCAGAAAAACTGTCAGTGTGTGTAATGGATAATGGAAACTCTTTCACGCTTGCCCGTTAGCAGAAAGAGAACACTTTGCCATGTATGTCTTAATAGACATTATTATCGCTGTGCTCAGATTCCGTACATGCGAGGAAACTGACTGCCGGGACCAGGGCTGACTGGATGTGGCTTACAAGACAAGATTAATGTCTTACCGTAGGCATTTTCAGTATTTTAGTGGAAAATACCTGGTGACTCTTACTGAGACAGGCAGGCTATACTTGGTGAAGGCTGTTTAACCATACGGGTTTTCCACTGAGTCGATTTCTCCAATTAGAGCAGGTCTGTGCCCTGTCCACTGGCATTCTCTCTGTTCCTAGCATGGTACCCAGTTTGTAGTAGTTGCTCAATAAGTATTTCTGGAATCAAACAAAGGAAAAAACTGTTAGTAATATTAATTCAATAGACTGAGCAAAGTGAGAAAAATCCAGAGGGTTAAAAAGTTATTTTCTTTCTTTAGATTAGTTCAGTTGGGCAAATGTTACCAAAGTTCCTTCTGTGTTGGGGCCTGCAAAACCAAATGAAATTTTATTAGTCCATCAGGAATGGGCATTTTTTGTTTGAAGTGGAGCTGGGTAAATAGTCAGCTGAGAGGTGACCTGCCCAGCAGCCAACGGGAGTGAGGGACATTGGGTGAGATGAAGCCAGGAGGGGAACATTGTTTTTGACTTGGCCAGGGCACCAAAATGGTCTCAGCAGGGCCACTTATTTCCAAGCAAGTAGGTGACAAGTTTCTTTCCCAGCTGCAGCTTGTGGCCTGTGTCACTGGGTGTAGGTAGGAGGGAAAAACAGGTACATTAGAATGGCACTGGCGTGCAAGGGCTGGTGGCCGGGAGCACTGTGGCCCAGCCCTTTGGCACCTTCTCCCCAAGGCTTTGACATAGATTAAGGGAGAAGAA
This sequence comes from Rhynchonycteris naso, assembly GCA_037038555.1. NCBI lineage: Eukaryota > Metazoa > Chordata > Mammalia > Chiroptera > Emballonuridae > Rhynchonycteris > Rhynchonycteris naso. The sequence continues at coordinate 235,855,404 of CM072995.1, forward strand.
AAGACCACTCACCAGCTAATATGAAAAACAATTTCTCTTTTCCAAGGTTAGGGATTGGGAGGAGTTTAAGAAGGCTCCTGAGATGACTGGTTTTGGAGGGAATGAAAACCCTTCAAGAGTTTTAATTGTCTATTACAAGGATGTTATGGACCCCAAAGATGACAAATAAAGACAAGCATGTGTGGAAAGGACAAAACAAAAATGTCAAGAAAAAAGAAATGCTAGCCTCCCTTCTTCCAACATCCCAGTGCCACTTGGCTTTTTAAGGGAACACACAGTTTCTCACAAAGCCCCTCTGCTTTTAGGAGAAGGGACCAGCCCAGAGGTCTGAGTCCACCTGGCCTCCAGTAAGGCCATGAGGGCATGAGGCAATTATCTGGCCTTTGCTTGCCCTCTGCCTGCGTCTCCCCAGGACAGTTTTGATTTCTGTTCCAAAATACACGGGTTCTTATATATCCTGTTTCAGTGTTGGGATCCAAGCGCTCCATTGACAATTGAAGCATATCTATTGACATAATACTCCAGCGAGAGCGAGAAGAAGAAAGCTGGGACTTTGCTTGGGAGTGCCGGCCCTTTTCTTACTGAATGGCAAATGTTCTAGGAGACCCTGACAAGAGAAAGGGGATCCTGCAAAGGATTAGGAAGGGTCTTCCTTGGGGGAAATTTATTGGAAAAGCATAATATAATGGAAAAGAATGTGAGTTTTGACATCAGACAGGCCTGGGTTCAAATCCCAGCTCTGCCCCTGAGTTGGGGTGGCATCACAGACAAGGGACTTGCCTTATTGTGGCCTAAGTTCCCTAACTGTGAAATGGGTGATAATAACTACCTCAGCGTATTGTTGTGAGAATTAAGGTAAGTAAGCATTTAGAACAGTGCCTGGAACAGAGTAAGTGTTGGGCTTACTATGTCATTTGTTAAAAATTATATAATTATTCATAAATTATGAAAAGGCAGGGAGAGGAGGGGGTGATCAGAGCCTTTGTAGATGTCAGCCCTGAGTAGAGCTGGGAAGTAGCCTAAGTATCCCTCACTCTTGCTCTCTTCCCCTAAATCCAAACTTCTTTCCTTCAGGCTACCCAGAGCCACACAAATGGCAGCACAGTGGGGTAATGGCCCAAAGGGGACTGCCCAGGCAGTACCGAAGCCTGGCGAAAGGACTCTGCCACCCAGCACAGGACCTTTGGCAAGCTACCTCCTGGAGGTCGAGGAGATGTGGTTGCTCTTCCTCACAGACTGAGAGGAGACACTGGGAGGGAAGGCATGGGCAGTCCTGCTCTTCACCCCCAGATAGGAAAGGACAGAAGCCCAAGGTCGCCTTTCCAGAGGAGCCAAAAACTGCAACCCAACACAGTGGGTTGCAGGGGTCTTTGAGCTTTCCACATCTAGTTAATTTTGTTTCTTCCCATCTCTCTCTTTCCCTACAGTGCTCAGTAGTGAACCTCTTAAAGGAAAACAAGTTCCATATTATGATTTCAGGGGTTATAAGAAAGTGAAAGAGTTGGGGTGAGTGCTTCCCTTTATAGGCATGCTTGGAGAAGGGGGAGGAACCCAAGTAGCAAAACAGTGAAGGCTCTGAGAGGGCGTGAAAGCCAAGGTGGGGACTTTGGGCTTGCTTCAAAAAAATGCAGGAAAAGATGAGTACTTGCTAGAGTCTGAAGTAACAAATATGGCCCTCCTCCAGCCAGGTTTAATCAAAAACTTCCATGGCTACGTGGCTCTCTGCCAAGGCATTATGTCAAGGACATTCCATATGTTAGATCTCATCCTTGTAAAGATCCTGCAAGGTTATTGTCATGCCCATTTTGCAACTGAAGAAACTGAGATGCAGGGTAGAAAGAGCAGATCCAAGGTTTGTACTCAAGAGTGTCTAATGAAACGTGTGCTTTTGCCCTAACTGCTCCAGAGTTATCCTTCTCATTTCTTTTCATGAACTATTCTCATTTCCCCACAGCTCTGCTCTCAGCTAGCAGTGGGCTGACAGGCCGATCCTTTGTGAAGTGGTAAAGACTGAAAACGGCTTCCTGTCCTCTGACTGCAGTTCTAGGGGAGGACCTGCGGAGGGTTAAGAGGCGAGCCAGGAAAGTGAGCCTCAAAAGCTGGGATTTTGTTTTCTGTGAGAAGGAATGAGAAGGGTAGTGGGTAATATTGAGCAATAGTTTCTTCCTGGGACTCTTTTAGTACTCAATGGTAGTGCCTGTAAGCTGCCTGTTTATTATATCATTCTAAATTCCTGTAATTATTAAAAAGTGAGTCGAGCACAATAATTTCCAAACCAAGTCGCCCTTACTGTTTCTATTTTAGAGTGACTGACAGGGAGTTTTGCTCTTGTTTGTTCATTGGTACCCCAGTCCATGAGGGGGCCAACTCAGAGTTCATGTGTGGATACTGCTTCTACTTCTTGGGGTATAGGATCCTTGATGCCTTACCCCGCCCTCTAGCCCCACCCACTAATGTTAGTTACCATCCCGCTATTACAGTGGGAGAGTCAGAAGGTATGGCAGTTAGAAGACAAGTATGGCAGGAGCTTTTGCTCAGGAGTCAGGCAGGGGGCAGGGTATGGTTAATGCAGGGAGTATGCACTGGGGCCAGTCAGAACAATAGCAACCACAGGAGGCCTTTCTATAGAGAAGACTGAACATACAAAATTGGTTTAACATGTTTCAGAAAAAGCAAAAAGGGAGCACTGAGGGAACATGCGGGTAAGAATTGCGTGAAGCTGCTACTACCCCCAGGAGGGGGTTACATAGGGAAGAGGTGGATGGATCAGAACCTAGGGCTCAGAGGAGGGTCTCATAGAGTTGGGACTCAAACTCTGAAGGTGGAGCACCACCCAATTCTAGATACCTAAGCAGCTCGGGGGAGCCACCCTGCGGCTGGAGGTAATAAGGCTGGTTCGGAAGCAGGAGATTGGACCCAGTTGTCACTTCCATGATGAAGGGCCATTGTTGGAGTGATGCTAATAGGAACTAGAAGCAAACAGGAAGGAGAATGTTTGCAAACATCTTCCATGGCAGTTTTCCTATGATATCTCTGATTGGCAGAGTTTAATATAAAGCTTTATGACAAAGGGGAAAAAAGGTTTGCAGAGTTCCAGCCCCAAAATCACGGAGCAGAGTTTTGGAAATGAGAGAGAATATCTTAAAAACTGGCATGTAGTGTGAACAATTGTGTATGGTTGCAAGTAAATCACGAACTAAAAGAAGCTTCAAATGTGGTGTTTGAAGAGTAAGAGACTATCTTTAGTGAAGTGACAGCTACCTCTGCCTATCTGTGAAACTTTCAGTGTTATAAATATTGGCTGTGTGTGCACGTGTATGTGTTTTAGGATCAGGAAGAGGGCTTGGTCTTTTTCATGTCTGCAGGAGTCCACTCCATCATGCTGGGAATAAACACTGTCACTCTCCTCTGAGTTGTTAATGAAACTCCAAAATAAATGTTTTCCTTTAGATTACACCTTGTAATTTATGATTCAGTCCCAGAAAAGAAACTTCAGTGTATTGGGAAATGAAGAGGGTGTACTCAAAGAAACTTCATGGGGGCCAGAGCTGGAAGGATTTGGAATCAAGACAAACCCAATTGCCAGTAAACCTCAGTCATGTCTCCAAATCTTAGAAGCAAGCTAATGGTTTACAGTTTTCTCCTCTTACTTGCATAGTTCCAGGAAGACAGGCAGCTCACAGCCCAGAAAGCTTAGTAACTGAACTTTACATAACACCTGGGAACATAAGAGAGTATGTGTGGGGAAGTGATGATGGGGCCATTTGCAGGTTGAAGCTAGCTCCTGGAAACTGTTCATCGCCTGCTCAGCATGCAGAACCACTGGAAACGAAATTGATGGTGATTATGCAAGAGAGGTAAATGGGAGCAGAACAAACACCATGTGAAAGGCATCATGATTATTGAATGAATAGAACCAAGCTGCAACTTTGTGTTCTTTGGCTGGGTCTTGTTCAGTTCTCCTCTGACAAGCACAGGGTTCAATTGGAACCCACCATGAAAAATAACAAAGTATAAAACTGCAAGTGCACTGTTTGGTACACTCCTACATGGCACCAAAATGGATAAGAGCTGATCTTATACACATTATTTGCTGGTGGTGTAGTTCTCTAATACAGAAAATTCTTGGTGATAGAAGTCACAGTAGCCAAATTTTTTTCCTAAGGACTAGATAGTTTATCCCATTCTGCCTGTAGGATTCCTGTTGTTAGCTCCTGCTCCTAAGGTTCAATGTGATTGATTACATGATTGAATTTATCAGTATGACTAGAAAGCTTGGGCTCTAGAGTCAGATGAACCTGGATTTCAACCTCTTTTTGCCCACTTAATATGTATGTAATCTTGATCAAATTATCTAAAACTCAGTTTCTTTATCTTTTAAGGGGTGATAATTATTCTTCCTCTCTTGGAGGGATGTTCAATAGAGTTTTTGGTGCTAAATATGCACTTAGGAAATGTTTGCTGCTCTACCTTTATTATTACTATTGCCATTATTAATATGTACTTATTGAGAAATTACTGTATATAGTGCCAGGTCTAGAGATAGAAACTTGAATTATACCTAGTCTCCACTGTCAAAGAGTTCATGACCTACTGTGAAAAGGTATTCAAGAGCCTTTGTTTAGGAAAAGTGAGCCAGCTCAGGTGGTTGTGTGTGGACTCATTCTGGGACATCTTACTTCTTGAAGCAAACAGCAGGGCTATGAAAGAACATAGCTGTGGATGTCAATAGAGTATTGAAACCAGGAAGGGAACCTGCATGTGCAGGGCTAGCTGCCCATGTCCGAGGAAGCAGGAGGGGATGGTTTAGAGAGTACATCTGCTTTCTCTGCCTACTGCTTAAGTCTTAGGAAGCCACAGAGCTCTATGGATGTGAACGACACACCGCCTCTAACTCCCAAGTTGTATAAATGATACAGTGGTGTTGAGCTAATGACAAGGGCTTTGTTAGATACCATTTTACAATGTTGTGAACTTATGTCCCATTGACAATTCTCTTGCCATCCCATGGTTTTATCTACTTGCTGCTGAAGTTGATTCTTGAGGATCAGGTGTGAAATGTGTTGACTGCAAAATTGTTGGAAGGACGACAATGGACAGAAGCTACTCATAATCCTTGGGTCAGGAGTTGAGCAGGGGGGCCTCTCTGGGCCTGTTCGTGACCCCCGTTGCTGCTGACAACTAGGCTTTCAGGGTCTTTTGTGACGGGAAATAGGGAGGCCCCATTCTGAAATACCCCTTGAAAGATTTCACTGTGCTGTCTTGTGGAAGACGAAGGGTGGAAGGACCCCAAAGACCACAGAGGAAATAGCTGTGTGCTGCCAAGATTGAATACATATAGTGATTATTTTAGGGGCCATCTATACCTTGGTCAAAGGAAATAAAGAATCTGTCAATTAAGAGGGTTATTAATTTTTCTATTCTGTAACGGATATTAAATTTCCATTAGCATATGTGTTTGCCTGACTGGGTTTCTGTGCAGTTGCTAGAGCTCAGCTGTCAGCATCTGCTTATCTTTAGTAATTCCTTCACGAGTTCTGTGAGAAATTTTAGCGTTGATAGGCAATGACTATTCTTTTTCATGTTATTACAGAAACTTGACAAACCACCTGAATTTAAAAAGAGAAAATACACCCATGAAATAATACTCCAGGAAAAGGGAGAGCATGGCTTTTGGATATAAATTTTTTTTTTTTTGTACGAACACTTTTTTTTTCTTATACGGAGTCTGCTATTTTTGGTTGACGTGTGCAAATAGACTAAAGAAAGTTTAATTTTAGGTTTAAAAAATAAAAGCCACTAAATGGTTTATATTTTCATGAGCCAGTAAAATCCAGAAATTTTTCCTCTGGATGAAAACTTTCCACATATCATATCTTCCCAGAAATAAAAAATAAAAAAAAACTGGCTCATTTCCCCTGTGCTATCTCTAAATTGGTTTGGCTCGTGGAAAGGGTGTACCATATGTGAGGTATATAGCAAATCCATTCATTCATGGGGCACTGGAACATGCTGTAAGGTATGCTGGAGTCCCATCCATGAGGAAGCCGTGGGTGAAATACCTTATAATCCAATCATTTCAGATCTTTCTTTAGTGCATTGGTGACTAAACCCCATAGAGAAGAGTTCATTAAGAGATTTTTATAAACATATATACTCAAATGGCAGGCTTTTCCATGAAATAGGAAGAAGCATTATAGACAGTCAAGTTCCAAGATGATATTAAAACTCGATCAGCATCTCACATAGTCTTTTTTTTTTTTTTTTACAGAGACAGAGAGAGTCAGAGAGAGGGATAGATAGGGACAGACAGACAGACAGACAGGAATGGAGAGAGATAAGAAGCATCAGTCATTAGTTTTTCTTTGCGACACCTTAGTTGTTCATTGATTGCTTTCTCATATGTGCCTTGACCACGGGTTCTTAGCAGACCGAGTAACTCCTTGCTGGAGCCAGTGACCTTGGGTCCAAGCTGGTGAGCTTTTTGCTCAAATCAGATGAGCTCGCACTCAAACTGGAAGACCTGGGTCTTCCGCATCCCAGTCCGACACTCTCTATTCACTGCGCCAACGCCTGGTCAGACTCATATAGTCTTACCATATATTTCCATTGCCCGGTTTTGAAAAAATTTGGATATATGTATGTATATATTTTATCATGGAGTAGTTAGGCTTAATTGCAAAAATTTAAATATTAATTTAAAATTTAAAAATTGCTTTCAGAAAGCTAGCTGATTTAAAAGAGGATGCCATCTCTAACATTAAGGAAAATGATTAAGTTGGTTGGAAGATCAAAAATTCAACCACTGACCAAGGGGGCTAGCTTAGAGCAGAGCTACGTATGGTAGAAGCTTGCTGTCCCTGACTCTCCCGGTCTGAGCACTTTTCTCCTTTGACCCTTTCTGTCCTGTCCAGAATGCCCTGCAGTGTCCTCTTCCCTGAGGGTCTAGGTCCCTGGAGTTATCTATTGAATTAGTTTATTTTCCCTCATATTTCTTCTGCTTAAATTATTTTTTAATTAAAAATATGATTTTTCATCCTTGGTCCATAAAAGTTCTGTTCCTTGGTATTGACCAGGTAGGGAACAAGCCTAGACTGGGTTTGGGACTTCAAAGATGTAGATATAATGATAATCAAATTATAGTTATCATTTATTATTTTACTAATAACACCATTATCTCAGCATTTTTATAATGGCAACTGATAATATCTGGATGTACATTAATAGGAGAAATGTTGACTATTTGGGGGTGCATTTATACTGTGGAATATAATGTGGCTATTAGAAAGAAAATTAGATATGCGTGTATTGACCTGAAAAGATGACCAGATGTTTCTACTATTTTTTCAAAAAGGTAAAGTTCAAAGTAATGTTTATAGTCTATATTAGAATAAAAGAAAAAGGAGAAAGACTCTTTATAGGTGTATTTTTGTTTTATGAACTTGTATGAGCACAGGAATTGGTATGAAAAGACACTTTACATTGACAAAGTATGAGGATGGATAGAGAGTTCAGAGGAAGATTATGAACTTAAAAATTTATCTCTGTATTTTTTTTTCTTCTGTATTTTCTATTGGTTACAATAAGTATACATCAGCCCTAGCTGATTGGCTCAGTGGTAGAGTGTTGGCCCAGTGTGTGGATGTCCCGGGTTTCATTCCCGGTCAGGGCACACAGGAGAGGTGACCATCTGTTTCTTCATCCCTCTCCTCACCCTTTTCTCTTTCTCTCTCTTTCCCTCCTGCAGCCATGGCTCAAATGGTCAAGCAAAAGTTGGCCCCGGGCACTAATGATGGCTCTGTAGAGCCTCTGCCTCAGGTGAAAAAAATAGCCTGGTTGTGAGCATTGCCCCAGATGGGCAGAGTATTGGCCCCAGATGGGAGTTGTGTGGATCCTGGTCAGGTGCATGCAGGAGTCTGTCTTTCCATCTCCCCTCCTCTCACTTGTAAAATAAGAAGACAAAGAACAAAACAAAAAACAATAAGCATGTATCACTCTTGTGAGTAAAAATACAATCAAGTTTAAAACAAATGTTAAAGTTTTTATGCCCTCATGAAACCTAATATTTGATGGGGTCTTCCTAGGGAAATCACCATAGTATTAGACTTTAATAGATTATAGTAATCTTTTTTTAACTTTTTTTTTCTTTTATTAATTTTAATGGGGTGACATTAATAAATCAGGGTACATATGTTCAAAGAAAACATCTCCAGGTTATCTTATAATTCAATTATGTTGCATACACATCACCCAAAGTTAAATTGTCCTCTGTCACCTTCTATCTGGTTTTCTTTGTGCCTCTCCCCTCCCCCCTCTCCAAGTCTCTCCTCCCTCCCCCTACCCCGTAACCACCACACACTTGTCCATGTCTCATAGTCTCACTTTTATGTCCCACCTATGTATGAAATCATGCTGTTCTCAGTTTTTTTCTGTTTTACTTATTTCACTCCGTATAATGTTATCAAGGTCCATCCATTTTGTTGTACATGATCCGATGTCATCATTTCTTATGGCTGAGTAGTATTCTGTGGTATATATGTACCAAGCTTTTTAATCCACTCGTCCTCTGACGGACACTTAGGCTGGTTCCAGATCTTCGCTATTGTGAACAATGCTCACGAACATGGGGGCGCATTTCTTCTTTTCGAACAGTGCTATGGTGTTCTTAGGGTATATTCCTAAAAGTGGGATAGCTGGGTCAAAAGGCAGTTCGATTTTTAATTTTCTGAGGAATCTCCATACTGTTTTCCACAGTGGCTGCACCAGTCTGCATTCCCACCAGCAGTGCAGAAGGGTTCCCTTTTCTCCACACCCTCGCCAGCACTTATTCTGTGTTGTTCTGCTGATGAGCTCCATTCTGACTGGTGTGAGGTGATATCTCATTGTGGTTTTAATTTGCATTTCTCTAATGATTAGTGATGTTGAGCATTTTTTCATATGCCTATTGGCCAACTGTATGTCCTCTCTGGAGAAATTTCTATTCATTTCTTTTGCCCATTTTTTGATTGGGTTGTTTGTCTTCCTGGTGTTGCGTTTTATAAGTTCTTTATAAATTTTAGTTATTAACCCCTTATCAGATGTGCTGTCGAATATGTTCTCCCATTGTGTGGTTTGTCTTTTTATTCTGTTCTTATTGTCTTTAGCTGTGCAAAAACTTTTTAGTTTGATATAGTCCCATTTGTTTGTCTTGCCTTTTATTTCAGTTGCCCGTGGAGATAAATCGGCAAATATATTGCTGCGACAGACGTCGGAGAGCTTACTGCCTATGTTTTCTTCTAAGGCGCTTATGATTTCACTGCTTACATTTAATTCTTTTATCCATTTTGAGTTTGTGTGAATGCTTTAAGTTGATGGTCTAATTTCATTTTTTTGCAGGTAGATGTCCAATTTTCCAAACACCATTTGTTAAAGAGGCTGTCTTTATTGTATGTTCTTTCCTCCTTTGTCAAATATCAGTTGTCAATAAAGCTGTGGGTTTATTTCTGGGTTCTTTGTTCTGTACCATTGATCTATGTGCCTGTTCTTATGCCAGTACCAGGCTGTCTTGAGTACAATGGCCTTGTAGTAAACCTTGATATCTGGAAGAGTGATACCTCCTGCTTTATTTTTTCTTTTTAAGGTTGCTGAGGCTATTCGTGTTCTTTTTTGGTTCCATATAAATTTTTGGAATATGTGTTCTATATCTTTGAAGTATGTCATTGGTATTTTAATTGGTATTGCATTGAATTTATAAATTGCTTTGGGTAATATAGACATTTTAATGATGTTTATTCTTCCTTGCCATGAGCATGGTATATGCTTCCACTTATTTGTATCTTTCTTGATTCCTTTTATCAATGTTTTATAATTTTCCAAGTACAAGTCCTTAACCTCCTTGGTTAAATTTACTCCTAGGTACTTTATTTTTTTGGTTGCAATAGTGAAGGGGATTGTTTCCTTAATTTATTTTGCTGACAGTTCATTGTTGGTATATAGAAATACCTCTGATTTCTGAGTATTAATTTTATATCCTGCCACCTTGCTGAATTCATTTATAAGGTCCAGTAGTTTTTTGACTGAGACTTTAGGGTTTTCTATATACACTATCCTATCATATGCAAATAGTGACAGTTTTACTATTTGTTTTCCAATTTGGATGCATTTTATTTCTTCTTCTTGTCTAATTGCTGTAGATAGGCCTTCCAGAACTATGTTGAATAAGAGTGGTGAAAGGGGACACCCCTGCCTGGTTCCTGATCTTAAGGGGATTGCTTTTAATTTTTGCCCATTTAGTATGATGTTTGCTGTGGGTTTATCGTAGATGGCCTTTATCATGTTAAGGAATGTTCCCTGTATTCCCACTTTACTGAGAGTTTTGAGCATGAATGGGTGCTGGATTTTATCAAATGCCTTTTCTGCATCTATTAAAATTATCATGTCATTTTTGTCCTTTTTGTTTATGTGATGAATCACATTGATTGATTTGTGAATATTGAACCAGCATTGCCTCTCCAGAATAAATCCCACTTGATCATGGTGTATGATTTTTTTCATATATTGCTGGATTCAGTTGGCTAATATTTTATTGAGAATTTTAGCATCTAAATTCATCATGGATATTGGCTTATAATTTTCTTTCTTCGTGTTGTCTTAGCCCGGTTTTGGGATCAGAATTATGCTCGCCTCATAAAAGGAGTTTGGAAGTCTTCCTTCCTCTTGAATTTTTTGAAATACCTTGATGAGGATAGGTGTTAGTTCTTCTTTGAATTTTTGGTAGAATTCACTTGTGAAGCCATGAGGCCCAGAACTTTCCATTGTTGGGAGTTTTTTGATAACTGTTTTGATCTCATTTGTTGTAATTGGTCTGTTTAGGTGTTCTGATTCTTCCAGATTAATTTTTGGAAGATTATATGATTCAAGAAATTTGTTCGTTTCACCTAGGTTGTCTAATTTTTTGGCATAGAGTTCTTCATAGTATTTTCTTACAATCTTTTGTATTTTTGTTGTCTTCGTTGTTATTTCTCCACTCTCATTTTTAATTTCATTTATTTGAGTCCTCTCTCTTTCTGTCTTGGTGAGTCTAGTTAAAGGTTCATTGATCTTGTTTACCTTTTCAAAAAACCATCTCCTGGTTTCATTGATCCTCTGTATTGTTTCTTTAGCCTCTATGTCACTTATTTCTCCTGTGATCTTTATTATTTCCTTCCTTCTACTGGTCCTGGCCCTTATTTGCTGTTGTTTTTCTAGTTCTTTTAGATGCAGGGTCAGGTTGCTTATTTGAGCTTTTTCTAGCTTCTTATGATATGCCTGTAGTGCAATGAACTTCCCTCTCAGTACTGCTTTTGCTGTGTACCATAAAGTTTGAGTTGATTTATGCTAATTATCATTTGTTTCTAGAAACTTTATTATTTCTTCTTTAATCTCAATGTTAATCCATTCATTATTTAATATCATGCTATTTAATTTCCAAGTGTTTGAGTATTTTTCAGTTTTTCTTTTGTGGGTAATTTCTAGTTTCATGGCATTGTGATCAGAGAAAATGGTTGATATGATTTCAATCTTCTTAAATTTATTGAGATCATTTCTGTGTCCTAACATGTGGTCTATCCTAGAAAATGTACCATGAGCGCTTGAGAAGAATGTATATTCTATTGCTTTAGGGTGAAAAGTTCTGAAGATATCTATTAAACTGAGTTGATCTAGTGTATCCTTTATGTCTTCTGTTTCTTTATTAATTTTCTTTCTTGAGGATCTATCCAGTGTTGTTAGAGGGGTATTGAAATCCCCTACTATGATAGTATTGCTATTAATCTCGCCCATTATATCCATCAATGTCTGCTTTATGTATGTCGGGGCTCCTATATTTGGTGCGTAGATATTTTTAATAGTTATATCTTCCTGTTGAATTGTTCCCTTTATCATTATGTAGTGTCCTTCTTTATTTCTTACTACAGCCTTTGTTTTAAAGTCCATTTTGTCAGATATAAGTATTGCTACCCCGGCTTTTTTTCCATTTCCATTTGCATGAAATATTTTTTTCCATCCTTTTACCTTCAGTCTATGTGCATCTTTTGTTTTAAGGTGTGTCTCTTGTAGACAGCATATGTATGGGTCCTGTTTCTTTATCCATGCAGCTACCCTATGTCTTTTGATTGGATCATTTAATCCATTTACAATTAAGGTTATTATTGATATGTAGTTGTTTATTGCCATTTTATTCTTTAAAGCTGTATTGTCTTTTCTCTATTCTTTACTCCCTTTGAACTGTTCACAACAGGCCCCTTAGTATCTCTTGCAGAATTGGTTTGGTTTTAATGAATTCCTTGAGGCTTTCTTTGTCTGGGAAGCTCTTTATTTCTCCTTCAATTTTAAACGTTATCCTTGCTGGATAGAGTAGTGTTGGTTGTAGGTTCTTGTTCTGCAATACTTTGAATATATCTTGCCATTCCCTTCTGGCCTCAAGTGTTTCTGTTGAGAAGTCGGATGCGATATTATGGGGGCTCCTTTGTAGGTGATAGCCTTTTTCTCTAGCAGCTTTTAAAATTTTCTCTTTATCCCTTAGCTTTGGTATTTTAACTATGATGTGTCTTGGTGTAGATTTCTTTGGGTTTCTCTTTAATGGAGTTCTGTGTGCTTCTTGAACGTGTGAAATGTTTTCCAGCCTTAATTTAGGGAAGTTTTCTGCTATGATTTGATTGAACAAAGTTTCTATTTTTTGTTCTGTCTCCTCTTCTTCAGGAACCCCTATGATGCGGATGTTATTTTTCTTCATGTTGTCACAGAGCTCCCTTAGAGTTTCCTCACTTTATTTGATTCTCTTTTCTTTTTTCTGCTCTAGTTCTGTGCCTTTGTTCATTGTGTCCTCTAACTCGCTGATTTGACCCTCAGCCTCATTCATCCTGCTTTTAATTCCTTCCATTGTGGTCTTCAGTTCTGATACTGTATTTGTCATTTCTGTCTAATTCTTTTTTATTATTTCAATTTCGTTTTTTATACTTGTTATCTCTTTATTTAGGTGTTCATAATGACTATCCATTGTTGCTCTAATTTCTTTGAACATCCTAACTATCATTATTTTAAATTCTGCATCTGGTTTTTGGTTATATCTGGTTTATTCAGGTCCTTCCTGGGGATTTCTCTTGATTCAGTTGGTTTGCATTTCTCTGCCTGCCCATTTTGTCTGTGGCCACTGGAGTCCAATGGGTGTTGCCTTTGTGTTCCCTAGGTGTGGTCTGTCTGCAGGCCCGCCACCCCCTCTGCTGCTGCCTAGTGCGGTTGGGTATGGGCGTTGTCAGTGCCGGCCACTGCGGCTGTTGCTGTTATTACCGCCTCTCCTCCGCGGGAGAGGTTGTGTTCTGGTGCCTGGCTCTACAAGCCTCAGCCTGCCTGGGCCTTCGCCTCACCCCCACAGGTTGGGTTGCGCAGTGCACTCAAGCCACAAGCCTCAGTACCAAGGGTAGAGGTGAGCACCTTTGCTCAGCTGTGTACCCAGCCTGTTCCTGGGCTTCCACCTAGCCCCTGTGGTCAGAGCCTGCTCACCACAATTTCTCAGGTTGGACGGGGCTGCTGATGTGCACTCAGCTGTGAGCTTCTGCCCATCCGGAGCTTTAGCCCTGCCCCCGCGTTCAGATCCAACTCACGCATGCAAGACGGCAATCCGTGGTTCTTGGGCCGGGTTGGGCTGCTGGTGTTTTCTCAGCTGTGAGCCTGTGCTCATCTGGGGCTCCAGCCCCGCCCCCACGTTCAGAGCCAATTCATGCAGGCAAGACGGCAAACCACGGTTTCTCGGGCCGGGCGGGGCTATTGGCGTGCGTTCAGCCACGAGCCTCCACCTGTCCCTGGACCTAGCCCCGCCCCCGCGGTCAGGGCCGGCTTGCGCAGGGTCCAGGGTTGCAGAGCAGATCTCTGCCCATTCTTGGCCTCCTGCTTTTCCCCCACAGGTGGGGCTACAGGTGGGCCCCCAGCTGCTGGACTGCTTTCGGGCGTCCCCTCCACTCCTGCTGGGCTAGACTGAGCTCACACCGGCTTGGCCTCCACCCCCGCTGATAGAACCGCGTTTCAGCGTCCTGCCGCCAGTGTCCCTCCAGCCAGCCCTCAGCAGTGTGGATGGGTGCACTGCAGCTCAGACCCTAACACTCCATACTGTAGTCCTCCGTCTAAGCAGCTCTGCTCTAAGTGCCGCAGGAGAGCTTGTTTGGCTGGTGACCTGTCTCCCTTTACTGGTATTCCTAGTTCCAGGGGAAATATTCATTTTTGATTAGGGAAGTGACTTAGCCCAGGGGTTAGGGTGGTTGTCCCTCAGAGTGTTTCTCCCTGTGCCTTCCAGTCCACACTCTCTTCCTGCTGCTCTGGTCCTTTCCTCTGTCCCCGTTCCCCGGAGCCCCAGGTGAGTGGTTGTGAGAGGTTTTCTGCGCTGTTCTTTTAAGAAGAATCTTGGGTCTGAGAAAACTGTCTCTTTCTCACAAACAGTATCCTCATTTGTTTCACAGCTCAATACTGTCCAAACACCTCTTCTAGGCTCTGGGGCTACATGATGGGGCTTTGTTCCTGGGACCCAGGTCCTTCCCTCCTGCCAAAGTCTTCTCCCGCCATGTGGGTCTCTTCAGGCTGCTGTTCGCTCCGGGGAGCTGGGCAGCCCTCTTCACGTTTTCACTTTTCCTACCAGTCTCAATGTGGCTTCTTTAGTGTTCCTTGGTTGAAGAGTCCACTTAGTTTAGTTCAAAGTTGGTTTATCCAGATGATGGTTCTTAAAATTAAGTTATAATCCACTTTGGTTCTGGGAGTTGGAAGTTGGTATGTCCGCCTACTCCATCGCCATCTTGCCGTCGATGATAGTAATCTTAATAATTCTTTTTTTTTATTCAGTGAGAGGAAGGGAGCAGAGAGACAGACTTGTATGTGAACCCTGACTAGGATCCACCCAGAAAGCCCACCATGGGGTGATGCTCTGCCCATCTGGGGCATTGCTTGGTGAGCATTTGGGGTTCTTCTTAGTACCTAAGGTGGAGTCCATGTAGTCATCCTCAGCACCTGGGACCAACTTGTTCCATTTGAGCCATGGCTGTGGGAGAGGGAGAGAGAGAGAGAGAGAGAGAAATATATAGAGAGAAGCAAGAGGGGGAGGGGTAGAGGAGTATATGGGTGCTTTTCCTGTGTGCCCTACCTGGGAATCGAACCTGCGACATCCATACACTGAACCAACATTCTACCATTGAGCCAACCGGCCAGGGTCAATAATTCTTAATAATTCTACAGGCAGGTACTAATATAATTTCCACCTTATAGGTAAAAAAGTTGAAGGTTAGAGACATAACCTGTCCAAATTCACAGAGTGACAGAACTTATTCTATCATATATCTATGCAATAAGAAGGAATTCAGCACTGATAGATGCTACAACATGGCGAAACCTTGAAAACATTCTAAGTGGAAGAAGCCAGACACAAAAGTCCACAGATTGCATGATTCCATTTATCTAAATGCCCAGAATAGGCAAATCCGTAAGACAGAGAGTAGATTAGTGGTTGTCTAGGGTTGGGAGGATGAGGAATAGGGAGTGACTGCAAATGGGCAGTTTCTTCTTTGCAGGGACAAAAACGTTCTAAAATTAGATTGTGGTGACGCTGGCATAACCCTGTGAATTTAATAAAACCCATTGAATTGTATACTTTAAATATGTGAAGTGAATGGTGTGTGAATTATATTTCAATAAAACTGTTATAAAAAAGAACTCCATTAATGAGCATCCGTTAATGTACAGAAGGGACTCATATACCCTTCTGCCTGGATTGTCCCTGATTCTCCTGGGACAGAGCTCATTTAGGTTGGATTGCTGATTTATTGAAATTCAAGGAAGATTGCAAGACAGTTTCAATGGAATAAATGCTCCCAAATACTTTTTTTTTTTTTTTTTTGGTTTCTGTAGAATGTCATGTTTAAGAAGATTGTACAGATCTCTCTACTACTCTTACAGTGATTTCCTCAACAGTCCCTTTTGTTAATCAATGGCTGTGTTAATTTTGATGAAGATGCCAAGTCTTACCCTTTCTTCTGGAGTGCTGAAAGTCCTGGCTCTGGGAGTTATCACCGAAACTTTCTTTAGCCAGATATTTTTCCCAACAACCCCAAACAAATTCAGTTTTTCAAGTACTGATTTTAAATCCTGTTGTCATTCTTTTCATTCACTCTTTCCTCTGACTGATTCATTAGTACAGGTTTAATTGTTAGTTTTCAGTTGCTCAAATACTATTAACAGTTGCTATTATGTTTAACTAGTAAAATAATTACAGCTACAGTTTTACGGTTTTTAATTTTTTAGAAATTGAAAGCAAATCATTACTAGCAACTGGTTAAGATCACTTTACGAAGCTTTCTGTTATGACAGTCACTTACCATTTGGGTTATGACTCAACTACTGAGACGACTGGAAAAAAGCCCCTCGAAATATTGATGGGATGTCTTGTAAAAAAATATCCAACAAATATTTATTGAGAACAGATTTTTGTTTAGGACACTGGGATTTTTATAAATTAAATTTATTGGGGTAATATTGGTTAATAACATCATATAAGTTTAAGGTGTACAATTCTATAATATGGCATCTGTGTATTGCACTGAGGAAAGTGAGATAGAAAACTTGTTAGGAACTTAAAGTCATTTATGGGAGCTAAGCATAGTCCAGTAAGGTTGAGTGTTATAGTAATATAATGTTATAGTAATTAAATATATAGAAATATAGAAAAATATAGAAGATATATAGAAATAAGTTAGGACATAGTATTAGAAGTCATTAAGGCAAGTGAATAAGGCTATGCCCTCTGGGTGGGAGCTAATCTAGTGCGTACAGATATGATAGGCAGACTATGCTCTCTGTGTAGGGCCCAGTTAGTATGTGTGTGACATTATATAGATAAAAAGAGCTCCCTGTGAGGAACTCCCTAAAAGTGGCTTGATGTGATAATCCCATAAATTAACACCTGTTAGAGGGCATATGCCAGAAAAGGTACTAAAGCCGAGGGGCCCCCAGCTGCAGCCAATCACCCAGATTCCAACGTTGAATGTGAACTGTCTCCATGCTGCTCTGACCAAGGACGGTGAAGAGGAGCAAGCCGATGGGGTCCCATTAAGCTCTACCCAGGCACGGCATAAGGATTTGTGAGTAATAAACTTCCTGTGTGATTCTTGCAGATAACTTGCGTGTCAGTTGTGTCTTTTCTCTGGTGACAATGGGTCTTCATACTAATAAGTAGAATCCTCATAGGTGGTTCTTGAAGATGGCGATGGAGTAGGCGAACTTTCCAACTGCCACCTCCCAGGACCAAATTGGATTGCAACTTAATTTAAGAACAATATCTTGAAAAACCAACTTTGGACTAAATGAACAGGAGTCTATAACCAAGGATCATGGAAGAAGCCACACCAAGACTGGTAGGAAGGGCAGAGACATGGACAGGGCTGTCCCGCTCCCAGGAATGAGCAGCAGCTGAGCATCCGGAGGGACTCTCACTGTGGGGAGGGTCACCCTGAGAGATGTGGGTGCTCAGCTCTAGGCTCAGAGCCCCAGCCTAGAGCCACAGAGTCTAGAAGAGGCACCCACACAGCATTTAGCTGTGAAAAGAGTCAGGTTTCTGTCTGAGAGAAAGAGACTGAGCTCTTGGATGCAGGCTCTGTCTTAAAGGGCCCGCACAGAAAATCTTGTTCACAGCCACTTACCCAGAGTTCCGGTAGAGGGCGAGCTGAGAGGACTGGAATTGCATGAGCAGAGTGTAAAGTTGGAGGCCCAGGGAGAGACACTGTGGGGGATGGCCACCAGAACCTCTGTGATGAGTCATTCTCCAATACTGCAGTCGCCATCTTTCTTGGGTGGAGCAATCCCCTTTGAGAGTAGAGCTTACCTCCATATCAGCCTGGGGAAAAGCAACTGCTCTGCCCTCAGGAGTCTCTCTTCCTCCAGTCAGGGTGAAGGGTTGTTTTGATAGGCCAGGAAGCAGGGGACTAGTCAGTGACTCAGTTTTCTGGTGTTGAGGCCGGAGCTACCCCCTGAGTCTAAGACTGATAATTCCAGCTCATGGAAGACTCAGTTGAAACTGTCTGAGGGTGTGTAGACCACACCTCTAGGTCTCAGAGGCCACACTCACTGGACATCTGGGCCACACTCTGATGAGGTCTGTAAAAAAAGTCTGGACAGACTGACACCTGGGACCAAGGGGCACAGCCACACTCACCACCCTTCCTAATCCCTGAATTGCCACAGGCTCTAGACCAGTGGTTCTTAACCTGGGTTCTATCGAACCCTAAGGGTTTGATGAGTCGGTCTCAGGGGTTCGAAGAAGCCTCTGCCATGGAGGCCAGAATAAAGTAATACCGTAATTTGTCGTGAGTTCATGTACTTTGTTGGTTTGTTCTTTGAGCAATGATGATGTTCATGCACGGCTCATTTTGTGCACCAGTAAAAAACCATATACCTATGTCTTGAATTTGGAAAAAAAAATCATATTTTATTTATCACTAAAGAAGGGTTCGGTGAATATGCATATGAAACTAGTGGGTTTGGTACCTCAAAAAAGGTTAAGAACCACTGCTCTAGACTCTAACAGAGGTTTATTCAGCGGCTGAGCCGAACAAGCAGCCAGCAGATAGAGGCTGCAGAAGGACGGACTCAGGGAACCTTAGACTTTTAAGGGGACTTTACCCTAGGCCCAGTGTGGGTAAAAGCCAGCCTCGGTGTGCAGCTCGTATTTTCATGTTCACCTGGGCACAGCAGAGGAATCCACAAACTCTGGATTGCTTGTATCTCCAAGACGGTTTCTGAGGGCCAGTAATGGGCAGTGTCTGTCACTGGTCTGTGCTATTTTCCTGCCAAGAAGGCCCAGGGCTGGCACATCCAGTGGCCAGCTGTGAAGAGCATCAGTTCAGGACCTAACAACCCTTGCTAGAGTGCTACCCTAAGGAAAAGCTCCTCACACCAGGCCCAGCTGAGGTGAGTTTCACTCTGTGATCAGCACTAGCACAACTGTTCATGTGCATTGGTTAGGGTAGAGCTTCACAGTCAGCTGGCTTGGGTGCTGGATATCCTACCCTGCTGGGATAGACTCCAAAGGGGGAAGGGATCGAGACTTGGAGCATGGATATTCAAAGTGTGGGTCCCTGTGAGCCTATTGTTGGATCTCATTGAGGAACTTAGCCACTTTCTGGGGGGAACAGACAGCCCCAGGAGATGACTCTCTCTGTCTTCCTTCTTCAGACCAGGGTCTCATTAGCTGTAAGAACTTCTGCAGAGGAAACTGTTAGCCCCACTTTATCTGAACCTGCTGCTCACCTCGTTGGGGAGAAATAAAATTTGAGTATCCAGCAGTGACTGAAGGATTAGTCTCTGGATTAGGGGCTACAATCCCTGTACTGAGTTACTGCCCAAGGCACCCCTGAGGTAGGAGGTCCCACTAATGTTGTGTTCCCAATCTCAGCTGCCCTAACCCAACAACTTTGCAACCTGTAGAGGGGTTGTTGGGTGAGGCCAGTCCGGGCCCACATGGAAATCTTTCTACAGAAGACTCTGGGAAGACTAAGCAGCAGCAAGAGGAGATGGAGAAGCTGACAAATGAAGGCAAATATTATGGAGACTGGGGTTTTTATGGAGCTGTCAGCTCTAAGCAGGAGTAAGCTAATCCTTATACACAGGTTGGTTCCTCCCACACTACCCAGGCACAGAAAATGCAGAAACAAGCAGCAAAAATAGCAGTAACTGCAGACAAAAAGCCCACAACAGGTTACAAACAACAGCTGATGCCAACCCAAGAAGATCTAGATCCAACAAAACTGGTAGCTGGTGGCAGACAGTTCCAACCCTAGACTCAGTTAGCTACACAAGCAGCATGCCCAGAGGAGGAGTTTATACATTGATAAAATGGGTAGACAAAATATGTGACCCAAGTGCATCAACAAGAGAAATTCACAAAAAAAAGACATAGCAAGCATCAAAAAGGACATTGAAATAATAAAAAAGAACCAGTCAAAAATGACAAATACAAGATCAGAAATGAAGACTGCACTAGAAGGAATCAACGGCAGGTTTGATGAAGCAGAGGATCGAATCAGTGATTTAGAAGACAAGATAAACATAAACACAGAAGTAGAGCAGCAAAATGAAAAGAGGCTCAAGAAAACTGAGGAAACTCTAAGAGAGCTCTGTAATAGCATAAAGAGAAACAACATCCACATTATAGGGGTTCCTGAAGAAGAGAATGAACAGAGGCTAGAGAACCTGTTTGAAGAAGTCATAGCTGAAAACTTTCCTAAACTAATGAAGGAAAAAGTCACTCAAGTTCAAGAGGCACAGAGAATCCAATTAAAGGAGAACTCAAGGAGGCCTACACCAAGACACATCATAATTAAAATGCCAAAATTAACAAAGAAAGACTAAAAGCCACAAGAGAAAATCAGATAATCACCTCCACAGGATCCCCCATAAGGATGACATCCAACTTCTCAACAGAAACACTTGAGGTCCAAAGGAATTGGCATGAAATATTCAAAATGATGCAAAACAAGAACCTACAACCAATGCTACTTTATCCAGCAAGGCTATCACTTAAAATTGAAGGAGAAGTAAAATGTTTTCCACACAATAAAAGGCTCAAGGAATTCATTACAACAAAACCAGTTTCAAGAAATGTTAAGAGGCCTGCTGTAAAATGAGCAAAGGGAAAAAAAAATCTTAAAAATGAGGAATGTAGATTTAAAGAATAAAATGGCAATAAATATCAGTAATAACCTTAAATGTAAATGGATTAAATGCTCCAATCAAAGACATAGGATAGCTGCATGGATAAGAAAACAGAACCCATACATACACTGTCTACAAGAGACACACCTCAGAAAAGAAGATACACATAGACTGAAAGTGAAGGGATGAAAAAAAGTATTTCATGCAAATGGAAATGAAAAATAAAAAAGCTAGGGTAGCAATTCCTATATCTAACAAAATAGACTTTAAATCAAAGGCTATAGTAAGGAATAAAGAAGGTCACTGCATAATGATAAAGGGAGCAATCCAATAGGAGGATATAACCATTGTAAATATCTATGCACCTAATATAAAAACACCTAAATATATAAAGCAGATTTTGATGGACATAAAGGGCAAGATCAACAGCAATACTATAATAGGGAATTTTAATACCCCACTAACATCAGTGGATAGATCCTCACGAAAGAAAATTAACAAAGAAACAGCAGCCATAAATGACACACTAGATCAGGGGTCCCCAAACTTTTTACATAGGGGCCAGCCAGTTCACTGTCCCTCAGACCATTGGAGGGCTGGACTATAAAAATAACTGTGAACAAATTTCTATGCACACTGCACATATCTTATTTTAAAATAAAAAAACAAAACGGGAACAAATACAATATTTAAAATAAAGAACAAGTAAATTTAAATCAACAAACTGACCAGTATTTCAATGGGAACTTATGGGTGCGGATGCATTCTGTGCTCCTCTCACTGACCACCAATGAAAGAGGTGCCCCTTCTGGAAGTGCAGCGGGGGCTGGATAAATGGCCTAAGGGGGCTGGATACAACCTGTGGGCCGTAGTTTGGGGACCCCTGCACTAGATCAACTGAATTTAATTGATATCTTCAGAACCTTGCACCCTAAAGCAGCAGAATATACATTTTTTTCAAGTACTCATGGTACATTCTCTAGAATAGACCACATATTAGTACACAAAACAAGTTTCAATAAATTTAAGAAGATTGAAATCATATCAAGCATCTTCTCTGATCACAATGGCATGAAACTAGAAATCAACTACAATAAAAAAACTGAAATACATTCAAACACTTGGAGGCTAAATAACATGCTATTAAATAACAAATGGGCTAACAACGAGATCAAGGAGGAAGTAAAAAATTTCTTTGAAACAAATAAAAATGAACATACAACTCAAAATTTATGGGACACAGCAAAAGCAGTCCTGAGATGGAAGTTCATAGCATTACAAGCATACCTTAACAAGTAAGAAAAAGCTCAAATAAACAACTTAACCCTGCATCTAAAAGAACTAGAAAACAACAACAACAAATAAAGCCCAGAGGAAGTAGAAGGAAGGAAATAATAAAGATCAGAGTGGAAATAAATATCATAGAGGCTAAATAAACAATACAGAAAATCAATGAAACCAAGAGCCGGTTCTTTGAAAAGGTAAACTAGATTGACAAACCTTTAACCAGACTCATGAAGGAAAAAAGGAGAGAAAACTCAAATAAAATTAGAAATGAAAGTGGAGAAGTAACAACTGACACCACAGAAATACAAAGGATTGTAAGAAAATACCATGAAGATCTATATGCCAAAAAATTGGACAACTTAGGTGAAAATGGATAAAATCCTAGAAACAATAATCTTCCCAAACTCTGGAAGAATCAGAAAACCTAAACAGACTGATTACAACAAATGAAATTGAAACAGTTATCAAGAGACTCCAGCGAACAAAAGTTCTGGACTGGATGGCTTCACAGGGAATTTTACCAAACATTCAAAGAAAAACTAACAACTATCCTTCTCAAGGATAATCAAAATATCAAAAAATTTAAGAGGACAGAAGTTTCCAAGCTCTTTTTATGAGGCAAGTATTATCCTCATTCCAAAACCACATAAAGACACTACAAAAAAAGAAAACTTTAAACCAATATTTCTGATGCACTTATATGCTAAATTTCTCAACAAAATATTAGCAAACTGGATCCAGCAATACATGAAAATCATGATCAAGTGGGATTTATTCTGTGGAGGCAAGACTGGTATAATATTTGCAAATCAATCAATGTGATTCATCACATAAACAAACGAAGGATAAAAATCACATGCTTATATCAATAGATACAGAACAAGCATTTCATAAAACCCAGCACCCATTTATGATCAAACCTCTCAGCAAAGTGGGAATACAAGAAACATACCTCAACATAATAAAGGTCATCTATGACAAATTGACAGCCAACATCTTACTAAATGGGCAAAAATTAAAAGCCATCCCCTTAAGATCAGGAACAAGGCAGGGGTGCCCCCTTTCACCACTCTTATTCACCATAGTTCTGATAGTCCTAGCCACAGCAATCAGAAGAAAAGAAATAACAGGCATCCAAATTGGAAAAGAAAAAGTAAAACTATCATTATTTGGTGATGACATGATACTATACACAGAAAATCCTAAAGTCTCAGTCAAGAAACTAATAGATCTTATAAATGAACTTGGCAGGATATAAAATCAATATTCAGAAATCAGAGGCATTTTTATACACCAATAATCAACAATCTGAAAGAAAAATTAAAAAACAATTCCCTTTACTATTGCAACAGAAAAAATAAAGTACATAGGAGTAAATTTAACCAAGGAGGTAAAGGACGTGGACGAGTTGATTGGAGAGCTGTGGTACGTATACACGATGAAATACTACATAGCTGTAAAAAGAAAAAAAGGAAATCTTACCTTTTGTGACGGCATGGATGGACTTGGAGACTATTATGCTAAATGAAATAAGCTAGGCAGAGAAAGACAAATGCCATATGGTCTCACTTATATATGGAATCTAAGGAATAAAATGAACTAAGGAACAATATAGAGGCAGATGCGGGGTCGCAGGGACCAGAGGGGCAGCAGTCAGAGGGAAGGGGATGAGGGGATGGGATCAGAGTAGGTGAATGGATTAGTGAAATTATATATACATAACACATAGATACAGATAACAGGACAGCAAATCCCAGAGGGAAAGGGGGAGTGAGTGAGGGGGAGGAGACAAAAGGAGTATAAATAGGGAAACGGGGAGGGGGTGAGAGTGTTATATTCAGTGGTACACTTGAATTCATGTTAACACAATAAATTAAAATTAATAAGTAAATAAAACCCCAAAACAAAACAAAAGGTAAAAAGAGAAAAGGTATCCTCAGCCACCTCAAGAGTAATCTCAAAAAGGTTGCCAGTCCTGCTTTTAAGCAGGAGTGTCCCACTTTACGAGGAAGTTGGAAGTTAAATCAGGGACGCCTGACTGATATAGAGCTTGGGCTCTACTGGGACATTGAGAAACAGTGTAAGAGTTAACAATAAATACCCTTATTGCTAGAATTGTAAATTGTTCAATGTATAAAAGGAGTCTTTGTTCATTCATTCCCTAAACAACTTTTTATTCAGCACTTCTTATAAGCAAGCTCTCAGGGGTAAAATTGATGATACATTGTGGGATTAGAAACTGATGAGAGTGTCCTCTCTCTCCTTTGCCAGGAAGTAGAATAGAAAACTGCTAAGCCTCAGGGAGCTTACAATCTATGAGAAGACAGGCACTGGTGCAATGACTACTCCAGTCCCTTAGCCAAGGCAATCAGGGCTTCTTCCCTAAACACTGCCTTTCAAAGGCCCCATATTAGCCCTCTCTGTGGAGTAATGAGCTTAAGATGCTAAGCAGAGGTGCACAACTGGTGTCTAGAACACCTTGCTCTAGACACTGTGGGTACCCAGGGCCTTGGAGTTGCCTGCCTAGATGGCTTGACTCAGCATTTAGAACTTGTGCAGGTTTATTCCTTGGAGCCACCTGTGCTGCTTGTGTGAACATTCCTGAGCAGAAGAAGGAGTGCCAAAGGGCAGCTCTTTTTAATGTAGATGGAGCTTGGACATGCAGATTGGGGGTGCTTGCAAGCTTTGTAGAAGGTGTGTTGTGATATAAGAAAAGAAGGGGAGTGGAACCCAAACCAGGGGCTGACTCTCCCCGTCTGGCTGGTTCTGAACTAGAACGTGGAGGAGTCCAAGAATTTTAAACTGCAATCTGGCCTTCCAGCTCACCACGAAGGTAATTTTTCAAAATAGGTAAAAGAAGATGAACCTAACTTTACTTAACAGTCTGTTTCTCCTATGCTGGGCCCTGCAAATGTTGGGTGAGTCTTCAGAGTGTGATGTTTCAACACAGAGAGAAAAGCAATAGATTCTGATGAGGCAGCCTCATAGGAGGGCTGCTGTCTGCATTAGGCCTGGAAGGATCTGTTTAATAAGTATTTTCCCAGCACTTGCATTGCAGGAGGCACATCTTGAGGCCCTCAGATATCTAGAGAGGCGTGCTGTGGTCCCTTCCAGTAGAGACTATGCAAACTAATAAAGGAACGAGATTTGTAAAAATGAAAAAACTGCCAGGAAATAAGCTAAGTACCAAAATGGAGATTGTAAAACACATAGTGGTGGCCCTGTCAGTGGATGGAACACCAGGCCGGCCTACAGACATCCCCGATTCGATCCCCGATCGGAGAACACAGGAGAAGCGACCATGTGCTTCTCTCCCCCCCTCCCTTCCCTTCTCTCCCTCTTCCCCACATGCAGCCAGTGGCTTGATTGGTTCGAGCGTTGACCCTTGGTGCTGAGGATAGCTTGGTTGATTCAAGCATTGGCCCCAGACTGGGGTTGTAGGGTGGATCCCAGTTAAGGTGCATGTGAGAGTCTATCTCCCTTCCTCTCACTTAAATAAATAAATAAATAAATAAATAAATAAATAAATAAATAAAACGCATGGTGGGGACATAACAGGGGACTGATAGCTCTTCCTGGAGGTAATCTGTCAAGGTTTCAGAAAACTGAGGAGGAGTTTCAAGTAGATATGGGGATAACTGAAAACCTTTCTGGGCAGAAGAGCACATGCAAAGACATAAGTGTGGTCTGCTTGGGGAACTGCATGCAGTATAGACACAGGCAAAATAAAACATAGAATGTGTTTGGGGAAATAAGGAGCAGTCCATTTAGTTTATAGCAAGGGCTCTTAACCTTTTTTGTGCCTGTGGCCTCCTTGGAATAATATTTTAGGTGCACATATGAAAATAATAGGATTACAAAGGAAAGCAATTATATTGAATTAAATTCATCAATAAAATAAACATTTATGATATATTAATATATACATTTCCTTAGTAAAACAATAAATAACAAGATCTAGCAGCAATCTAACAATGACAGTAATTTCCAAGTTGAGCTTTAGTGATATTTCGGTATACCTGTGAGAACTGTAATGTGAAATGCAAAATATCTGAGGTCTCAATTAGTGACACAATTACCAGTACTGCTAGTACTGTGCTGATAGTCATAACTGGTACCTATAGTCATAAGAAAGTACAAAGTTTGAGTGATTGTTGAAAATAAAGGTGAATATTTTTCCTGTACAAGTTCATGTACTCTGTAAATCCTATCCACCAGACCCTGAGGAACCATGGACTCCAGTTAAAAAACCCTTTAAAGAATGGGGTTCAGCAAAGTAATGTACCACAGTGTTACTCTAATTTATAAGTCTTCTAGGGTTTTAAGATAGAATTTGATTTACAAAATCAAGATTTATTCAACACCATAAAGAACCATGCTTGCTGGATAAAACCAAGAAGGTCCATAATGCAGTTCTTAAGGCCAGCGCTGTGTTTTGCCCTCCGTTGCCGAAGAAGACCTCTTGACAGCATTTGCAGAACGAGGAGAGCATTCTTCCCAAGTGCACAGAAAAGCATCAAGTGCAAGGTGTGGAACAGAGTTCTGAGTATCCCAGGGGGTCAATGACACAGTGTGTTCTTTATTTATCTTCCAAACCTTGGGGAGAAGAAAGTGGAGAGCAGGAGAGATGAAGCAGCTTGTTATCCTTTACTAGGTGCTGGTCCCTGGCCTTGTTTTGGTCTGCTTTAGCTCTTTGTTCGTTAGAGAATGTTTTTTTTTGGGGGGGGGGAGGGGGACAGAGAGAGGGACAGCTAGGGATAGACAGACAGGAAGAGAGAGAGATAAGAAGCATCAATTCTTCATTTTGGCATCTTAGTTGTTTATTGATTGCTTTCTCATATGTGCCTTGACCAGGGGGGCTATAGCAGACCGAGTGACCCCTTGCTCAAGCCAGCGACCTTGGGCTCAAGCTGGTGAGCCTTGCTCAAACCAGATGGGTGCGCTTGAGCTGGATCCTCGGGGTTTCGAACCTGGGTCCTCTGTGTCCCAGTCCGATGCTCTATCCACTGCACCACCACCTACTCAGGCAGGGAATTCTTAGTAAAACACAAATGGAGCAAGCAGTTAGATGGAGAGATGAAAGGAAAAAATAAGCAGAAGGAACAAAGAAAGGGAGGCATTTGAAATGTTTTTTGTGGTGGTGTGTCCAGAGGGCCCAGCCATAAGCATTGAGATTTTCCTCTGTGCCTGGCGCTTAGTTTAGATGAGGGCTTTTTGGTTTTGGAATGTAAAACAGCTGCAGATGTGACTGCTTACAATAGAGACAAAATAAGGGCCCCTCTGTTTTCTGACAGTGAAGTAGGTACAAACGGGCTTTACCTACTGATATGGCTCTAGTCACAGCTGACCACACAGAATGGGAAATCTTGGACACTTGGAGCTCCTGAGATATAAAGAAAATAAACCTCTCTAGTCCTGCAGCCTTCCTACCCCCTCCTTTCTTCCCTGGGCAATGTGAGTCTATAGTGATGTGGTCAGCATTGTGCTTATGAAATTGGCTCTTTATTCAATTTATGACTGCTGTTCCTTGTGCCTCTTGGCCTCTGGGGGCACCTGGCATGGCTTTGAGCTCAAAGTCCTCAGGGCATGCCAGTTAGGCCGCTTCATGGTTCTTGTCATCCACCATCTGCTGCCATGCTCACAGAAAATGTCAGTTGTACCACTTCCTGCACAAAGAAGTGATTCCACAAAGGCAAAGAGAAAATGTCTGATGTTGTAGCCACCCATCTGCTTATCTTTGGGATGGACCATGCATACCAATGCGATCTTTTGTTTATTACCTAGATCACTCTCAAATACTTAGATGATGTTAATTGTAGTGTTTGTAAAGCAGGCTTCCCACTGCAATCCATCCTTTCAATCCCAATTGCTGGGTAATTACCACCACTAGTTTACATTTAGTTGAGTGTACCAGCAAGAAAAGTGGATGGACTACTGGTATCTATTTCTCTGGGATGATGACCAGTCAGCTGTTCTGGCTTTTTATGATGTAAAGATGAACTATACTATTGAAAGACTTCATTTTCAAAAGTTAAGAATTTCAAAAGGGAGTTTCTTGTAAAAGCTGCCTACATTAATGGAAACTCATTTGCATGAGAAGTACAAAAGATTTGGGTGGGTCAGATCTTCATGAAGGGTGTAGGCAATATAAAATCCTGAGACAAATAGTTTGGCCTATCTTGAATGGGTTGTAGTCACTGCTTTGCAAGTTTAGTAGACTCAAAGACCACATGACCCATTAATATCGTTTTTTCTGTTTGCCAAGGATATGAATAAGCCAGACGACAATGTAGCATTGACGGGGGCACCCGTGTTTATATTGACTTTTCCCTTTGCTTCCTCTTATAACACACAAACTACCAATTACAAACGAAATGGTATCTGATTCTAGACAGCAGATAGTCAAATGGCGAACGAATGTCTGCTTAACCAGATCACCATGCACTTTAAGTTGATCCCTAATTCCTCTTTCAACTAGGACAGGAAGATGTCTCTGCCAATGTGATGTGGAAACTTGCTTCCATCTCAGAAAGTAGGTTGGAAGAAGTTGCAGAGGTAAGAATGGAAAACAGAAATATAAGGAAGCAAAGGAGAAATTTAGGTTAATACTCTGATATATCATAATTCTTTTTAACTGACATTTCAGTAATGCATGATAAAGAAATTTCTTTATGGAATGTTTGTAATTTCTGGCCCTAATCTGTCAGGACATGGAGTTGATTGAGCAAGAGTAGAAATAGCTTATGACCCAGAATACGAAGAGAACAGAGAATGAGAAAAGTTAGGAATTTTTAAAACTGCTTGCTTAAGGAACATGAAGTTTGAATCTCTCACAAATCAACATTTCTAAAAATACTCAGAGCTTGATGCTTGGCATCTTCTGGTTTGTGTGTGTGTGTGTATACACACACTCACATACACACATACATCCTTTATTTGTTTGTAATGTCACAAAAATAGGTACCTGAGTAGCCATTTGTCTTTCATGAGTCTGCTGTCAGTGCAAATATCTAGGTGTCAGAAATACAACACTTGTTTCTTTGTCCTTATTCTTTGTTATGGAGGCTACGCTGAGATATGTATACTATGTGTGAGTAGCTTCAAGGAAAAATAGAAATGTTTGCTAACCTAGTTTGTACTGTTTTGTGAGGACAAGTCATATACAACTTAGGGCAGGTAATATAGAAACATGGGTTCACTCTCTACAACGGGGCTTGATGAAAGTGACTTTTAGAAGAAAAACACAGATTGATTATTTAACAGTTTTTGGCTATTTTACAGTTTGTTCCTAAATTCCCTAAAACCCTGGCTTGCCAATAATTTTTATCAAACTAGTTTGGAAATTAAAATAACTTTTTTCCTTCTTCCTAAGCAGGAAATCTGAAGCACATAGCAGTTTATATGGCAAATAATAGGCATCCAATGAATGCTTGTTACATAAATGCCAAGCTCAATGCTAAAACCTAATGACTTTCTCCTGATTTCTGGGCATGTTTATAAGCACACCATATATTTTTAATAATAATTAGCTTTTCACAAAGTATTTATATATATTTCTTATAGCATTATTATTCCTTCTTTTAGAATAGGATATTGAGATTCATAAGGTTTTAGTGACTTATACATTTTAATTATTTTTTGTTCATCATTTTATCATGAAAAATTTCAAACCATTTCTAATGTTCCTTATTTCTTCCTGAAGATCATCTTTCCATAAGCCTGAAGAACTTCCTTTAGTAGTTCTCATAGTTCAGAGTAACTATAATAAATCATCTTTGTAAATTTTTGTCTTCATTTTACCTTAATTCTTGAAGGATATTTTCACTGAATCAAGATACCTTTTTCACTGATACCCTGTTCTGGGTTTACAACAATTTTTCTTTCAGAATTTTAAATATGTAGTTCTTTTGTTTTGTAGTTAAATGTGTAGTTCTGATTTGTTTGTGAAGAAAAGTCAATTATCATTTGAATCATGTTTCCCTATATGTGATTTTTTTCTAGATTTTTTTTTATCTTTTGGTTTTATTTGTATTAATTCTGCTTGGGGTTCACAAAGCTTCTTGAGCTTGTAAATTTATGTCTTTTACTGAATTTGTGGACTTTCTGGTTCTTAATTTTTCAAATATATTTTCTGTTTCATTCTCTCATTTCTCCCTCTAGAACTCCAGTTACCTTATGTTTGGTAACTTTATTTAGATATTGTAGCATAGGTTTCTGATCACCTTTCCCCCAATCTTCTTTTTCTCTCATTCTCTCTTTTTAGATTAAAAAATTTCTATTGATATCTTTAAATTCATTGACTCCACCCTCTCTGTCACCTCCATTATGTTGACAAGCATGTCCAGTGACATTTTTTTCCAGATATTTTATTTTCCAGGTTTAGAATTTTCATCTGATTCTTTTTTTTTTTTTTTTTTATAGTTTCTGGTTTCCTGTTGAAATTTCTTATATTTATTTATCAATTACACTTTACAGTACTTCTAATATTATATTGGTTTCAAGTGTACAGCATAGTGGTTAGACAATTATATATTTTGCAAAGTGTTTCCCCAATATTCCCAGTACTCACCTGGCACCATAGATATAGTTATTGCAATATTATTGACTATATTCCTTGTGCTGTACTTTATATTCCCATGACTATTTTGTAACTACCAATTTGTACTTCTTATCCCTTTACCTTTTTCACCCAGTCCCCAACCCTCCTCCCCTCTGACAACCTCCAGTCTGTCTCTGTGTCTATGAGTCTATTCCAATTTCAGTTTTGTTTGTTTATTTATTTTGTTCTTTCGATTCCACATATAAGTGAAATCATATGGTATTTGTCTTTCTCTGACTAACTTATTTCACTGAGTGTAATACCCTCTGCAGCCATTCATGCTGTAGCAAATGGTAAGATTTCCTTCTCTTTCATGGCTTAATAATATCCCATTGTATATATGTACCACAGCTTTTTAATCCGCTATTGATGGGCACTTGGGTTAATTCCATACTTGGCTATTGTAAAGGATGCTGCAATGAACATAGGGGTGAATCAGTGTTTTGTATTTCTTCAAATAACCCAGAAGTAGAATCACTGGTTTATTAAAAAAATGAAACTGCCTGATGGAATTTATTATCTTTTCATTTATTAAAAGCATATTGTCATTGAGCATAGTTGTAATAGATGCTTGAAAGTTCTGCTTGATAATTTCATCATCTGGACTATCTTATGGTTTGCTTCTCAGAATTATCTTTAGAATGGGTTATACTTTCCATATGGGAAGTGCTTTTCAATTATATCCTAAAAATTATGAATTATAGGTGGTGTAAACTATGGATATTGTAAAATTCCTTAAATAGAGTTTATTTTGTTATAGTAGGCAATTAACTGCTAAAACTGCAATTGCTATCTCTTGGATGGCAATTCTAATGTCAGCTTAGTTGTTTTATCCTTGGCTGGGCTGCTTAGAGTCTGACCATACATGTGTAGTTCAGTGGCCAGAAATTTGGGAAGAATTTATGTACAGAATGTAGGGCTTCCCATTTTTGACTCTTTACTTCTTGAGATCCTGCCCTCATTGTAGAAGCCATGAAAACAGGATATTTACCCAGTGTTGTTTTCTTCTTTTAAGTGTTAACTTCCTTCTGGAATCTGCCTGTTCTTGATTGCTCTCCAGTGTGTTCATTCAGGTAGGTTGTTTTTGTCTTTGTTTTAATTTTTGTCCAGAGTTTACAGTTGTTATCTGGGGGACATTCAGCCTATTAAGAGCTTATTTGGCAATTTTCAATTATTTTTGAGACTTTGGTTATAGCCACATGCTAGTATAACTAGCCTCCCCACTGTTGAATTAACTTTTAAATTGGTTGCTGTATACAACTTCTCCTTAGTTGAATGAGAGTTAGAGGGTTTTGTTGTAGACCATAAAAATATATGTCAGCTTGGATCTGACTATATGTTTAAGCCAACATTGACCTTTTATGGACCTATCTTAGAAATCAAAATAATTAAGGCTTCTTCTGATACACTTGTGTTGAAATAGAATAAAATTAGTTACAGCAAAAAGCATAATTATCTTTTCATAACAAAGTTAATTTCAAGACTATAATGACTCATTTATTTAAAATTATATTTGACATGAAAAATTGTGACTCTGATAGAGAACATGGGCAACCTTGTGGATCTGTCGATGATGGGATTTGTACTATCTCAATAGATCCCAAACGTGGGAACAGTACACATAATCCTAGTTAAGTAACTTAAAAACAACAACAGAATGTAAAACTATGAAATTTTTCATTTGTGTTGAATATTCTACTGGTTTAACTCTCAAAAGTATATTTTTCATAGAGATATTTGTCATCTGATATAATTTTCAAATGTAGTTTGAAGCATATTACATAGTTTATTTTTAGCCTACTAAAATATTAGATGTTTATTTACAGTGTCTGTAATATAGCTTAATAATATTGAGCAACTATCAGATATCTTGGGCACTGAGTAATGTCAATCCAAATTGAAAAAATTCTAGTTTTACTAAAATCACTACTGGAAAAATTCTCCATGAAATATCTCTTATCTAAAAATGTCTTTGCACTATTATTTTGGAAATGAGAGCTATAAAATCCTCTTCCCTTTTCTCTAATTTTTTGCATTTCTGATATTATACACTTGAAATGTTCTTTGAATGGGCATTATTCTCTTCAAAATTGAAAAGCAAAATGATACACCATTTCATGGTATAGTTTTGTGGTTTAAACTTGATGTTGATTAATTTGCCCCTCAGTGACTGAATCCTTCTTTTACAATAACTTTAATTAGCTCAATCACTTACTTATTCTGCTATTTTTTTTCTTTTTGATTTGTTCTATTGTGATAGGTATCTTCTTATGAAAATGACAGTTTCATCATATTACCTCCAAGACCTTTCATTAGAAGCAATCAGTGCAATTTGAGAAGAAATTCCAGTTTGAATGTATCTTTCCATTTATAGGCTGACATATCATGCAGGAAATATATTTCCTGGAATTTATGTTTTAACCTGTATCTAGTATATGATACAAGTCTCTGCTCCATTGGAAAAAAGCTAAACCATTTTTTTTGTTTCATTCTTATGAAGATATTCAGACTCATTTATTCAAAGCATAAATAGTGCTTTGCTTGAGAGTACAACTGGTTAAACTGGTTGTTAGAATGTTATTCTGAAAGGGTAGAAATCATTTTGTGCTCCTCCTAGTAATTATGTGTTTTATACATAGTAGATTTCTAAACAGAATATGTTTAACTTATAGATAGAAAAATTCTAAATAGTGTTTTCTGGCAATATATAATTTTCATTTGAAAGTTTATTGAATTAATTTCCAATAACATTAAGCCTTTTAATTTTAGGATAATTGAATGTTGATAGTTATGCTATGAGAAATAATATTCTTCCTTTTTTAAAATGTTATTTTTTATTTAATGCAAAAATGGAAGACTTTAAAAAATATTATGTACTTTACCAGTAAGAGGGAAAATTCTTGAACTTTATACAAACCAATAAAATCCTTCTAATTCAGAATGCTATTAAAATTAAAACTATTAAACTTAGGGAAGGATAGTGATACAGAGTATTCATGCCATAAATGCCTACCAAGTTGAATTTTGTGGTTTTGGAGGAATTATTACTGTCTTACTGGCATTTAGACATTGGTGAAATCGAAAGATGGGGGTATTTAAGCTTAAAAGAACTTTGAGAAAAGAGGTGGGTAGGAAATGATAAAACTGTATGAAAGCTCTTTTCCCTCTGTGGATTTCAGCCTACTAAATTGGATAGCTTTTGGGGAAATATTTCTTCATAATCTGTGCATAAGAGGATATACTCTTCATTGCTGTGACTGTCATTTTCATATTTACAAACCAATGAGCAATTCTACATTTTCTTCCTATTTGACTAGATCTTTTTCCTTCTGTCTAAATAAGGGTATAAGTAGAGATTGACAGAGTCTGGTAGGTTACGTTTGCATTTTGGTACAGTGGAAATTTCAAGGCTGGCTAATTATATTTTCAGCTTATACTAGGCACTGTCACCCTCCTCTCTTCTTTCCCCAATTCTCATTCACTCCATTTGATTTAGTTATTACAGGGAGTTGTGAGCTTTTTATAAGGAAGTGCTGAGTTTTACTCTAATCTCATCCCAATGCCTACATAGGAGATGATTCAAAGTAATGATTATTCTATAAAATAAATCAACTTAGTTGTGAGAGAAACAGCAGTTTATATTTTCACTGTCATTAACCAAATGAGTGATTATAAAGTAATGATATGTGAACTCTTCTTAGCAAGACTGTGTAGCTCACTGGTAGGAGGCTGACCCAGGGCTTGGCATTGGAAACCCTATGCCATTTACCTCCAGTGTTAACATTGTGCTTCCCAGGCTGCTGTCAGTCTATAAATGACCATTTCCTTCAGAGAAACCAACCAATATAAGCTAACTCACATTACTTTTGAGATGTAGATTACTCAGTGTGGCAATATACATTAATTAAATTCTCCAAATGTTTACATGATTGAGACAAAGAAATGAAAACTCTCCTGGTATTAATGAAGTATTATAAAAAAAGATGTCTGAATAATGGTCAGTCAGTCTGTCTGTTGTCTGGTCTGCCTAGAGTATCAAAACTGATTGTGATTTGGCTAAATTGATTCTAAGACTATTTGGACCTTTATCTCTGTGTGTGGAATTTCAACAGGGTTGACATTTTCAGAATTATTCATAAAAAATCACATCACACTCAGCATCCTAGGACAAAATGAGCAAGAATTAGTGCCATCTTTATAATTTCCCAGCATTCTTAAGCAACACTAGCAAATGTGTGAAATAGGTCTAAACTTACTGACATGAACACCAATGAAATTGTGAAGCTGGCATTAATAATCTATAAATAACATCAAGACATATGGGAAAAGGACAGATAATTATTTCCTTAGCTCTGCCTTTAGGTTTAGCCAGGAGCCCCCTTCTGACTGACCTGCTTTTGAAGCAGTAGTTCAGTACTGGAGTTGTCAGATATACTGGTGGCAACTATTTCATAATTCTTGAAAATAGTATTCACTGTGAATATGGAGTGGCCATGAACAGAAATACATTGGTCCTTATTTCTAATGGAGATATGGAGGATTAAAGAGAAAGAATTAGAGATGGGAGTGGTAAGTAAAGCCTTACTCCCCATAAGACCATCTTAGAAGGACAGAGGAATGGAAAAAAATGATGAACAGAATTATACAATTATGGAATTTTAGAGAGATAAAAATACCTTGGACTTGAATTAGTGTAAATATGGATAGTAGTATTGATAGACTTTCAAAAATTTCTGGTAATTAAAATCAGTTAGGTGGTAGAAGTTCACTCTCAAGAAGCTCTAAGTAGTGTATGTTGAACTCTTTAATGATGTTTGTAACAGTGGTCTATAGGTTCATGCTGCACTTTTAGTTATACTAAATTGGGACAGTTCATAAAGTTAAAAGCTCTGTCACACCTCTATTATAGGACAAACCATTTTCTAATTTTTCAATAACCTTTGAATTTCAGAGTGAGTTAATTGATGCCGACATTTGGTTTATCAGTGGTAGTCAACCTGGTCCTTACCGCCCACTAGTGAGCATTCCAGCTTTCATGGTGAGCGGTAATGGAGCAACCAAAGTATAAATAAAAAGGTAGATTTAACTATAGTAAGTTGTTTTATTTTTTTATTTTTATTAAAAAAAAATTTTTTTTTTTAGAGAGGAGACACACACACACACACACAGAGAGAGAGAGAGAGAGAGAGAGAGAGAGAGAGAGAGAAAGGGGGAGGAGCTGGAAGCATCAACTCCCATATGTGCCTTGACCGGACCAGTGCAGGGTTTTGAACTGGCGACCTCAGTGTTCCCAGGTCGACGCTTTATCCACTGCGCCACCACAGGTCAGGCTATAGTAAGTTGTTTTATAAAGATTTATTCTGCCAAACTTAGCGAAAATCTGACATAAAGTACTTGGTAAGTAATTATTATTATATGCTTTAACTTGCTGTAATTCTGCTTTATAAATTTTATAAAGTTACTTCCCTACTTTATAAATCACCATTACTGTGGAACCGGTGGGTGGTTAGAAAATTTTACTACTAACAGAGATACAAAAGTGGGCGGTAGGTACAAAATGGTTGACTACCCCTGGTCTAGACAGTGGAAAACAACACTGAACCAATAGAGGAATGTGGAATGAAAAAGGCAGTGAACCCAAGGATTTAAACATGATTTCCAGGAAGTATCAGGAAAGTTATCTAAGTTGTCTACTTCCATAGCCTGTTACAGAAGAAACTGCATGAATAAGCCACATTTATGAAGCACACATCTACTCTAACCTCCAATCTTCTCATCTTTTTGTACTTGTTCCTGTTATGAGTTCTTAATCTTTTTTTTTTTCTTTTACCACAATTGGAGCTGGTCTTTCTGTACTCCTCCCATCATTCATTTTATATACCTCATTAGAAATTACAATATCAAATTGAAGTCAATATCTATCTTTTCTCTTTTCACATGTCTATTTCGAGATCTTATCTTACCCTAAGACCTAACTATTACTTGGAATATAAGATTTTGCCTCCAGGTATCATACCTGACACTTGGCAGGCAGTTCTAAATAGCCAAGGTATCATTATAAAATCCATTGGTTTAAATTCTTGTTGTATGACTAACTCCTAAGAATGGATTGCATTTTGATGTATGGACTTTATCTTCTATGACCTTCATGATTGCTTTTTTCAAAGATTTTTATGTTTCTATGTCGTCTGTAGTCAGAATACCAAGAATTTAATTTCCTACTGGGAGTTGTCAGTAACCTGAGTATGCCTGAGGAAAGTTTGTTCCATAAAAAATATTCTTCAATTCTTTTCATTGAAATTAATCAGCTGAGAAAGATGGCAGCATGAATAAAAGATAAATGTCGACAGGTAACTTGTAATAAGAAGTATAGGTAAATGTGGATGCCCAGGCACATCTTTGCTCAGTAGTTCCCATCATGGGGGGTAGCCTATTATGGATCAAGGTAAATTGAGTTTCTCTACTTGACCCAAAAACTGATGCTGTGCCTCATATTCTGCCACATGGTTGCTAATTGGTACAAGTCACAGCCAAAGATGAACTCTGACTGCTGTGTCTAAGTAGCAGCAAAAAGAATCTGATCCTCCTCTGAAAGTCAAGTGCAATTCTCCAGTGTGTCAGGTGGCAGTTACCACAGGCTCTCCTGGAGGAATCAGAAAGTCTTTATCTGGAAATCAACACAGAGCGCCTCAGGCACAATGAAATTCCAGACACTTGGCCAGGAGAGACCTTGAAGAGCAAGGGTTGTGACAGTGTATGGAGACTTGGCCTTGGCTATTATCTGTTTGGACTAAACTAACATCGAGACCGAAAAAAAAAAAAAAAAAAGCTCAATTTCTGCCCACCTTGGTCTCTTGTATTTGTACATATATCCCTCTCTTCCTTAGAAGGAGACTTCTCTTCCAAGGCTAACGTAAGTGACAACCACTGCATTGTGCATTATTCTTTATGCTAAAGCAAAGCTCTTAAATTGAA
Organism: Rhynchonycteris naso; assembly: GCA_037038555.1. NCBI lineage: Eukaryota > Metazoa > Chordata > Mammalia > Chiroptera > Emballonuridae > Rhynchonycteris > Rhynchonycteris naso. The sequence goes on from CM072995.1 coordinate 235,892,965, forward strand.
GAATGGCTCATTTGACTTCTGAATACCCTTCTGTACCTGTATTTGCTCAACTTGTCTAATTACCATGAAGGCTTTCAGAACAAATTTTTCTTGGGCAGATGAAAGGCATGTGGAAACACCCAGGGTTGCCTTTACTTTTGCTTTTCCTATTAAATGGGAAAGCCCTCTAATCCCTGGAGCTGAAATTCTTGATATGGCATTAACTTTTCTGAATAGTGTAGGGTAGAGCTAGTGCTTAAAACAATTTTTTTTTATGCCAACTAAACCAGAAAGCTTCCTGGCAGTACAATGGTCCTGAGGAGAAATGTGGTCACTGATCAATAAAATCCCAAATGGGGAAAATGACAGGAGGCTAGAGGTACTATTAGGAATATTCTTTTCAGCTTCTTTCTCATTTCTCCTAAGTCTGGGTGTTTGCGTGTGGCAGGCAGCTCTCTATTTTCTCACACAAAAGCTCAGTGGGGGAACTGTTCTCACTAATTGCTAATGGGCCAAATTGCTGGTGCTCACAAAGAGAGATTCTGCTGGCAGATAATTAAGTATTTAAGTAGTTGAAAGTGTCAGGAGAGAAAAATGATGTCTTCACCTCACGAAGTTCATTTCTTAAACTGTACTATTTGGGCTTGTTTTTCTTTTACCCTCATTCGGGTCAATGAGAAAAACCCAGGGAAACAGAGAAGTACATTGACCGCAGACTTTCTTTGCCCTTGCCCTAGTTCTTAAATAAAGGGTGCAGGGAGGCTCCAGGGTGCCAGGGTACTGAGTCCCTAAGACTTTCTTTCCAGGCCTGCCTGTCGTCTCTGCAGAGTGGTCCTTTCAGAGGGGCTTGTGTTTTTATTCTGGAATGAGCAGAGCTTTCTTAGGGCACATTTTTTTCTGCAGGGGAAGTGAATGTCTACCTATGGTGATGAGTAGGGTATAAACTCTAGTCTAGAAAAGTGCAGGGACACTTTAACAATTAATGGAGGCCTCAAAAATTCAGAATAAATAAAACAACTTGGGGAAGAGAGACTATGAGTGTTTTAAATTTAAAGGGAATCCTTCTGTGAATTTTTTTAGTAAAATATTGAATCTTTTTTTGAAGCAAATTATCACATCCCAATTTACCCCATGTAAATCTGGACTGCCACATGGAGGTCTGACTTTAACTGGAACATGCCTTCACTTGGCTCCTACCAAGCCAACTCCTCCCTCCCCAGCTAGATAGGAAACTCTACGAAAGAAAGTAAAGTTCATGCTGTTTTACAGACTGTTGCTTGAGAGCATGTAGTAGGTACTCACTAAATGTTGAAACAATAGGACAAATGAAGAGGCAGACGAGGAACTAATAGACTAAAATGTAATCAAAGAGGTAATATTCAGAATTCCTTCTTAGGGCTAATATTTGAAAGTGATCTTTTGGGGTTAAAACTGAAAAGAATTTGGCTTGGGGTCTTGACATAAGAGCTGTGTACTAATTTTACCCCAATGCTATTTCTCCAGACCAGTTGAATCCTTTTTACGTTTATGTAGGCCACAAATACTATCTCCCCAGAGAAGTGACCCAAAGTAGGCTATTTAGGGATGTTGGATCAGGCATTCTGGTTGCTTCCTTTTTCTGTATCAGGACAAGGTTGTAAACTCACGCACAGGTCATGAAATGTTTGCGTGTACATTCACAGTGTTTCTCGTTCCCTGCCATGGCCTTCCCTCCTGAAAGCTGAAATGGGAACTGATATGGCTGGGGGTGGGGAGCACCATTAAAGGAAATGTGGGCCTGATGTATCTCTTACAGAGAGCTGGAGACATGGGCCCCCACAACGTGACTCCCCTGTTCATGTTGCACTTGGGGAAAACCAGAGCCAGTGTTTGACAGCCTCTTCTGAGCTCCTGTTTCCAAATTCAAACTGAGCTGACACGTGGTATACATGATTTCAACTCAGGAGCAGATTTCACAGGGTGTCTGAGTTACATGGGTAAAAAATGAGAAACAGACGTGACTGCAGGTGCTCTCTGCCCTGCTCTTGTATAACTAACTCAAAGGTGTCTTTGATTTCAGTAAGAAATTTGGCAGGGAGCTTCCATAAAGCAGTTTCATTGCATTGGTTTTTGGTAACAGGGCTTCTCTCTCCTCCCACCTCACTCTCAACACACGCATTTAAACACACATAAAACTTCCATTAGAAAGAGTAGAATGATTGCGTTAAAAATAAAATTTAAATTAGAGGGCAACCTCAGTAACCTGTTAGTTTCTCATTCTCCTCATAAATGGCCATTAGTATTCTTGCTTTGGATAGCCTGATTTTAGCTAGGTAATAATTACCCAATAGTCCAGAATGATTCCAAATCTATTGTGTAAATAAAATGACTTTTAAATATATTAATGAATAAATATTTAACCAATAAACCAAAAGAGCTTCAAAGAAGTCAGTCAGCTTCAATAGGGCATAATACATAAAATAAATAAATATATATATATATATATATATATATATTGCCTAAGTAAGGATTCGCTCAACGGGCCATAACCATTCATAACCATTCTTCATGCTCAAAAGAAGGAGCATGTTACCTTTGTGACTGGAAATGTTGTTCCTGGCCAAGTCCTCATTTCCCAGACTAAAGGTTGTGTGTGACTGAGGCAAAGCTTTGCCTTGTTCTTGCTTCATGAACTCAGACCTTTAGAGGGCTTTTTTCTGTATTCTCAGGGCCTAGCATTAAGAAATTGGTCAATACGTGTTAAATGATGATAATAATAAATAAGACTCAATTTGCATTGTGGGTAGACTAAATACCATTCACAACAAAGTGGTATCTTTGGCCATAGATAAAAAGCAGAGAAAGTCAGCTTCACCTTTTTAGCAAAGGCTTGTTGACCTTGGGCAAAACATATGTCTCTGGGCTTCAGTTGCCTCATCTGTAAAATCAGGGGATGGTCTAGACGGCCTCCAAGGCCTCCCCTGGTTATAACTTAAGGCATGGTTTTGTGGGAAGTTTGAGTTTCACTCTATGCAATAAGAATTTTCTACAGAATAATCCACAGCACTTTAATATTTTTTCATAGACTAAAGCTGTCATCCCTGTGTAGAAATTATTATAGGCACTTTTCTGACTTAGATACTCAGAAGTAGGGCTAAATTTGGTTTCATAGGTGGGCATTGCACAACTCCAGGGGGCACCATTCACATAGACTATGAAGTAAATGGCAGCCCTCACACTCCCAAGTTATGAAATGTTGCTACTTTGCTTTAAACATACAATATATTTTCTTTCTGGCTACTGAGAAGATTCATGTTTTAGATTTTTTTTTAACGCTTATATTGGTTGGAATTCTGCCAACTTCTTTTTTCAGACTCCTTTACTGAGAAGATTCTTCCTCCAATCTTGTTTCCAAGTCTTGATTAGAATAAAACTAACATCTAGTCTAAAAGGTAATCATTCTCAGATGGGTTCTGCTCTGAAAGTGAGGGAGAAAAAAAATCCAGAATTGGGGCACCGAACTCTTTGGTTGCCCCCCTCCCTGGCATTGAGCATGTAAAATAGGATGACCTCGTATGGCAACAGAAAATAGGTTTTTGATGGCCTGAGGGATAGATAGCGTGTATATTTTGTATGTTCCTGGTATAGAATGGAATCAGCAATAGTTTGTTGTTTCTTGAAACTCTGCCCAGTGGTTTGGCTAATGGGACTTTTCTACCTTGCATAGTGGAGAGAGTTTGATCTTGAACTGGGACTGATCCCATCCCTGAGTGAGTGTCAGGCTGGTGGACTAGGGAGGGCACAGATGGAATGATGGTGGGCTGCTTCTCTGCTCCCATCCTTGGAAGACACAGAGGCCACTGGGGTTTGCTCATGCCAGTTTTCTCCTTTGTGGGCTCTATTAAAAAAACATTATTGCTTAAAAATAACTAGTAGGAGCTGAACTGCTTTCAGCTAATGGGTAAAACCTAGCTCTTTCTTATTGAAGTCAAATTAATATTTAAAGCCTGGATTCTGGTTTTTGAGATGTTCTCACTAACTTGAAGTTTTCACCACCTGCTACTGATGAGAGTTACTTTCTTCCAAGTGCATTCCCCTCTAGGGTGGGCTTTGCTTTGCTGGCACTTTCAGCTGTAGGTACATGCTCTAGGCTGTACAGTGTGCAGGAGACTGTTATCCACCCTCCTCCATTGCCTGTCCGGACTGTTTAACTCAAATGATGAGATTATCTGGCATTGAAAGTTAGACCTGTCTGATCAGCTAGCTTGTCTATCCAAGCTTCCAAGAAATGAGCAGCCCAATGCCTAATAGTCCACATCATCATAGCAATATTTAAGTAGTAACAAGAAGACTGAAACCCCCTCAACAACAGAATTCTGATGTTTGTATACTGCCTCTGACTCTATATATTATGAATCGTTTATCCTAGCAAGGTACCTTTTATTAAGACCCTGCTTTATGTAAGTCACTGTAGACATATTATCACTAATCCCTACCCAGACTTTGGAGGTCATATACTATATTGTCTTCTCATTTTTACAGGAGAGGATGTTGACTCTGGAGCATTTGGTCAAGATGGCATCAGGTTTCAAGGATAAGAGTAAAGCCTGGCTCCATCCTCCAAGTGACATTGAGATCCCACCCTTCATTTCATCTTCTCCTGGGTTATCCTCCTTCTTGGCCCAGCCCCATTCTCTAGTCTGAGGCTATTTTGTGGGTATACAGTTGGCTTCTTTCAATTGCCCTGAGGATTCTTCCATCTTTCTACAAGGTTCCTTTCCTTGGCACTTTCTGGTTATATGATCTTGAGAAAGTTTGTTCTCTGGCTTAAAGTTGCCTTATCTATATAATGAACATAAATTATAGATAACTAATTATAGGTTTTTCTAAGGCTTAAATGTGATAATATCTGTGACACTTTTAGCACACTGCCTGACACATAGTAGGGCCTCAGTAAGGAACCTTGCATATTAGACATTCGAGTCTAAAGGGACTGATTCCACATGCCAATCCCTGCCACTTAGTGTCTCTCCCAGCAGCCCCACTATCCCTTAGCGCTGCTCCGGCACTTATTCAGATCCTCATGACTTAGTACTTCAATGTATTGTGGCAAGAGACTCATTTTTCTTCTCATGTCAGTTTTTCTTTTTATAATCTATTTCATAGATTTCTGAAAAATTAATTATACCCAAGCAAAGCTCTGGTTATATCACTTATATGCTCTGAAACCTTTAGTGACACTGACTGTCCCATTGACTTAGGCCCTTGGTTAGCAAACCACGGCTCGCGAGCCACATGCAGCTCTTTGGCCCCTTGAGTGTGGCTCAAAGGCCAGTTTAGGAGTACACTAATTAAGTTAATAACAATGTACCTACCTATATAGTTTAAGTTAAAAAAAATTTGGCTCTCAAAAGAAATTTCAATCATACTGTTGATATTTGGCTCTGTTGACTAATGAGTTTGCTGACCACTGATAGGCAAATATTATGTGGTACTATTCTAATTGGAATGTCCAAATGTATCTCTTCCTACTGCCTACATGCACCCTCACTAGATTGATGTTTATCCCAGAGATACGATCCTATCTGCTCTGCCATTGACCCTTTCCATAGGAGCTGTCACGTGTACATCCCTGGCTGAAGAACACACACAAGGACAGCTGCTTGGATCAGAGTTGGGCCCCTGAGCTGCCAATTCATAAGCTGTTGGATGATCTATACTGTTGGACTCAGCTTTAAAAGAGGAACTTGTCTGGTTAGATTTTGTCTTGGGAATATCAGCTAAAATGTGTGAGGCATTGTCTAGATAACAGAAGGAATGAAAGCCCAGAGAGTAAACTAAACAAAACCTATAAGAAAGGCTGATGGAAACATGGAAAACCAAAGCCACATGTAGACAAAATGAAAGAGAAGCAGAAATGATAAGCAAGCAGAATTAGCCTGGCTTAGACCATGTTGGCTTTTGTAAATATTTGCTGAGGAATGAACAAATGCCAGTTGGAAGAGGAGAGGAAGGAGTAGAGAGTGTGTGTTAACAGTGTTAATGGTGAACCAAAAGGAAAATCCCGGGGAGGGAGCTCTGCAGGGCCATTTTGAATGCAGAGCCCTCTCTCAGCTTTGGTTTCTGTGGGGCTCAAGCTCCTGTTCTTGGATTTCAGAGACACTGTACCTTGTCACTCCATATGTTTCCTCACAAAATCCCCTTATCTGAACCAGCTTGAGTAGAGCTCTATTTCTAGTGACCCAAACGGCAGAATTGGAACACCACTGGAGTGAAGAGCAGTGATTCTACTTCTGGTTCTATTATTATTTTTTAGCATCAGTCAATCAATGTGCTGAGTGCCTGTTCTGGGTCGGGCATTTTTCAGGAATGGAGGAGTGTGGTAGTGACCCAGAACATCTGCTCTCTAGGTGTTTACATTCTGTAAGGGTGATAGACAGTAAGCTTGCAAACAAAGGAGTGAACTACTTTCTACCACAAATGCATGCTATAAAGAAGATAGACATTTGAAAGAGAGTGACCGGGTGTCTCACCAGTGATGGGCTTTCTGAGCTGGGACTAGAGCAATGAAAAGGTGGTAGCCCTGCAAATATCTGTGGGGAGAGCAGCCTGAGAAGAAGGATTTATCTGCTGCACAGAGCCAGAGCCAGAGCCAGAAAGGAGAACAGTCTGTTTGCGGCACAAAGATGGCCAGTGTGGCTAGACTGAAGTGAAAAGGGAGGGGTGGAGGGAGCTCGGGTGTAAGGGTTGGCAGGCCCAGACTCTGTGGGGCCATGAAGGCATGATAAGGAGCTTAGGTTTTAAGTGTAAAGAGTTTTAAGCAGGGATGTGAGCAGGTGCATCTTTGCATTAGAAAGATTATTTTTATTACCCTGTGGTAGATCTACTGGAAAGGGAAAGAGTGGGAGGATGGAGAGACCACCAGTTCAGAGCTTTTGAAATAAAGTCGGTGGGAGCTGACTGTAGTGTCAACTAGCCTCATAGTAGTAGGCACTATAGAAAAGAATTGAATCAGTGATTGACTTTTAGAAATGGGACTGTTTAGATACGGGGTATGTGAGTAATGGAGAATGAAATGGTGACGGCAAGGTTTGGGATCTGAGCAGCTCTAGGAGAGTGAGGTGCAACATAATTGTGATGGAGGAGGCAGGGGGCATGGGGTGGAATCGAGAAAAGCAACTGCTCTTTGGGGAGGTCTGGCTGAGAGTCATGAATAGGCAATGACATTTAAACTGGTTGAGCTTTCTGGAGAGAGAATGTGAGATAAAGAGGAAGGTCACTCAGTTAAATTTAATTTTTTTTTTTTTTTTTTTTTTGTTACAGGGACAGAAAGAGAGCCAGAGAGAGGGATAGACAGGTACAGACAGACAGGAACGGAGAGAGATGAGAAGCATCAATTATCAGCTTTTTGTTGCGACACCTTAGTTGTTCATTGATTGCTTTCTCACATGTGCCTTGACCACGGGCCTTCAGCAGACTGAGCTACCCCTTGCTGGAGCCAGTGACCTTGAGTTCAAGCTGATGAACTTTTGCTCAAGCCAGATGGGCCCGCGCTCAAGCTGCCGACCTCGGGGTCTCGAACCTGGGTCCTCCGCATCCCAGTTCGACGCTCCATCCACTGCTCCACCGCCTGGTCAGGCTAATTTAATTTTCTAAATAAAGAAAAAGAAAGAAAAGAAAAAGAGGAGGGTCCAAGGCAAAGTTCAGGGCACTCTTCTGACCTCAGGCTGGTCACTTTGTTTTTCTGGATTTTAATTTGCTCTTAAAATGAGGGTGTGGACTAGATCTCTAGGCTGCCCTCTCCCTCTAACATTCTGAGGTTCTGTTGTTGAAACAATAACAAATACATAAATCATCTGAGTTTGAACTTAGATTTGTATATTGCCGAAGTCAAACACATGCTTCAGTGGCTTCCCCAACAAAGCAGCAGCCTGCAGGAAGGTTGGGCTCACTTGGTTGTGAGAAGCTGATTATTATTATGCTCTTTGTTCAGGAGGTGGCATTGCAAGAAAGCAATGACTTGCTTATGAAAAGCAACCAGCTTTGTGCTGAAATAGAAGATCAAGGGGACACTGACAATAGGGGCTGGGGGTGCAGTTACAAAAGTTACAATGCAGAGACCCTCCCCACCTGTTAACCTGGGGTCTTCATTGCCTAATTATTTGTGTTTCATAAAAGGAATCTTCCCAGAAAGAACATCGAATACCTGGCCATGGCATGCTTTGTTGCTCTGGTTCTTCAGACTGTTAAACAAATGCTAAGGAATTCACAGCAGATGAATTCCAGTTCAAAGGAAACTGTCAGGAGGAGAAAAGTTGCTGATCGAATGCACACGCCTCCTCGCCTCTCCACAGGGAGGGCTCCAGCCCCGGCTTTGCTATCTGCTATCTACCAGGGCACATGGAAAGTAGCTTAGATGGACCCAGAGCATAACTCGTGAGCTGGGGAGCGAGGTTGAGAGGAGCAATTAATCTTGGGACTTGTGTGAAAACTAATAATACAAGGCCCTGACACTTCGCTATTACTCAAGGAGCCCCAAGCGCTTTGTAAACATGGAAAAATTTATTCATGCCTCCAAATTTTCCTGTAAGACAGCTCTGTATTCTCTGTCTTTCCTCCTGTTCTGTGACTGGGGAAGCATGCTGAATCACAGAGAGGTAAGCAGCCGCTGATCCCACCACAAATTAGTTACCAGTTACCGGATATGAAAATCTCAAGGCAAGTGTTGTCATCTGCCTTGCTCAATATTTCCCAGTTTAATAAAATAGTCCCAGTTACCTAGGAGACTTGCTATAACTTTGTAGATAGGCTAAAAGCATTTATGAGCTGCAAACATGTTCAGCTGTCAGCCTGATTTCCTACCCTAGCTGACTTACTAGAATCGCTTATGTGGCTAAGCTGGAGTCACGTGGTCACATGGCAGGTGACTTCCTAGTGCTGGGGTGAGGATTAGATGAAAACTATAAGGTATATTTTTCTGGGACCCATATGCTCTCCATTGGAACATGATCCTCTTTAAAAGGATTTTATTTATATTTATTTATTTATTTTTTTACAGGTACAGAGACAGAGTCAGAGAGAGGGATAGATAGGGACAGACAGACAGGAACGGAGAGAGGTGAGAAGCATCAATCATTAGTTTTTTGTTGCCGTCACAACACCTTAATTGTTCATTGATTGCTTTCTCACATGTGCCTTGACCGCGGGCCTTCAGCAGACCTAGCAACCTCTCGCTGGGGCCAGTGACCTTGGGTCTAACCTGGTGAGCTTTTGCTCAAGCCAGATGGGCCCGCGCTCAAGCTTGCGAGCTTCAGGTCTCGAACCTGGGTCTTCCACACCCCAGTCCGACGCTCTATCCACTGCACCACCGCCTGGTCAGGTTGGAACATGATCCTCTTACCAAAAAAATCTGGGACCCACTCCTGACCAATTAAGTCACACTCTGGGGATGGGATTTGGACAGTCATAGTCTTTAAAACGTTCCCCAGATCCTCCTCTGCTGACTGGGCTAAAAACCAGAGGTGGAGCAGAAAGTAGATTCTCTACTTGTTTATTGCAGGCGTCAGTCAACTTCTCTGAGCTTTAGTTTCCTCATAAACTGAAGAGAGTAATACTTACTCTGCGGGGTTTCTGGGAAGAGCAAGTGAAATGAAGTAAAATGATAGATTTTACGGCAGGCACCTAGGGTTTAGTCGAAAAACGTTCATCTCCTTTGGCTCAGCTGTTGGGGAAAGTTTCCATCTATGGTGTAATCAGACAGTTTTCTTTTTCTTTCTTTTTAAAAATCGAGGTACAGCTGACATGTAATATATTGGTTTCAGGTTTATAACATAATTATTTGATCTTTGTGTATATTGTGACCTGATCACCACAATAAGTCTAGAGTTTTTTTGTATGATTTAGAAATGTACTTCTGCCTTTTCTTGTCAATTAAAAGACTAAGCACGAAGGCACCGAGACCTCTGTAGCTTTGGGTTTAATTGAAATTAGTCAGTAAAGCCGAATGAGTGGCTGGTGTTGCTGGGCAGCCTCAGGTTTAGCCTTTATAAAGGGAAGTTTCTTTGTTTCCAACCAGTTCTTAACTGTCCATTTCACCAGACAGAAGCCAGGAAGAAAGACAATTGTAAAGGGGGGGTACTCTGTATGAAATGGGCAGGGCTGTTAGGGCTCACTGAGGACAGTGGTACAGGGTAGGCCAAAGGGCAGTAATGGCCCTTGTCTTTCCTGAAGCTAGGTCTTAACAGAAGCAGAGCTCTAGCAGAGAGGAACTATATAATCTGACTCCAGCCTGTGTGTGCCTTTGCTTAATTTTCATCCTCTGCCCCTCAGTTGACCTGCTCAGACTCCCGATGTCTGAGGAGCCCAGTTGTTTCCGTGTGACAACTAGTCTCTGTCTGGCTGTAAATATAGCTGGGCCAGTGAAATGTCATTTCCACAAAACTTGCTACCTTCCTTTCAAAGGCTTGTGCCCCTTTGGGCTTCATTTGGAGGAGAGCAGGCTAGCTGCCTGCTTGGAAATATCACTGTCCTGCACAGATGAACAGGTTGCAGAGCTCCGGGCCCTCCTCATCCACTTCTGGGGTGAAAGGTTAGCATGGCAGTCGGGGCTGCATTTTCACGACCCTGGCTAGCCTTCTTCATCAGGATAGGCCAGGGAGGGACTGTGCCTCCACTCTTCTCTCCTCACAGAGGGGAAGAGCATGCAGAGAAAAGAGAAGCCAGCCTTGGGTTATATTAGTGATGTTACTATGTTCTACAAGTGATCCCAATGTGATTCTCTCCTGGGTCTTCTAAGGAGGGGCCCACCTTCACCCCCATCTGAATTCTGTTTGGAACAGGTGACTCAGAGGGCAGAACCATGGCACCTCCATGTACTGACTTAGAGCCCCCAGAGCTCTGTGTGGGTCCCAGGATCAGGCCCTAAATTGCAGGACACAGCTATAGCCAAGCTCCTCAAACTGTACTTTCCATCATTTGTTGTTCTATCAAGTGTAACACTGGGCCACTTCTTGACCTATTCAACCCTCCCTCTACCCTCCCTCTTCCTTCCCTCCCTGTGTCCTTCCTTCCCTCTGTCCAGCAATTTCTGGGCATCTGCTGTGCACCTCATACTACAGTGGGTGCTGAAGGTCCCTGGATGAGGAGGACACAGCACTGCTGTCAAGGACCTCAGGGTTAAAGAGCTTGACAATGAACAGATAGTGTTTGGTTAATAATATACCATCTGATGAGATATGATCATTCGATCACAGGATATGTTGAGATTCTAGATTTTATAGTAGGAGCCCTGGGTCAGGAAGGGGGATAAGGCACACTTCTAAAGATTCTCCTGAGGTTAACACCCTGGATGATGGACTCACTTCAGGGACCATCTACTTTGAGAGGGACACAGTGGGGAAGTGGGAGGCTGGGGCTTGGCAGCAACTCCCAAGTGAAGGACCGCTGTTGCCCACCCCTCCTCCCACCCTAAAGGGAGGATTGAGGGGGATGCGGAAGCAGAGGGCTGCTCTCCTGTGTCTGTTACTCCAAGCTGCTCTCCCAGGGAAAACGCCCAAAGATACCCCCTCCCCCCATTCCACTTTATTATTTTGGAAGGAGCAAAGCTGCAAGAGCAGGGATGATAGCAGAGGCTGCTTTCAGGGTTATATTTAGAGATTGACTCCTACATTCGAGTGGAATCCTAAGCAGGCTTTCAGGTGGGTGGAGCAGTTGCTTGGCTGGGCAGTCTTCCCTTGGATGCTGAGAACAGCTACCTACACCTTGGTCGAGGAGGATCTTTAGTTTATGAGCAGGAAGAAATGCAAGAAGGTATACTTCATGACTTAAATAACCCCCCAACCTCCACTCCAGCTGGAGCATATTAAAATTTGTGTGCCCTTTACATTTCTGAGGAAATAGAATATTTTTTTTTCTCCCCCTCAAATGACAGGTCCCTGGTTCTGTCATGAGGCCGTGAGATTTAAAAATAAAGAAAGACAGACCTAAAATTCATTTCGACTGAAGCCAAACCTGGTGTGATGCCTGTTGGCCACGACCTTAGCTCACTTTGCCTCATTACTCAGCATGTTGTGTTTGCATTGGGGTTTCTGAAAAAAATGTCAGTTGCTCAAGATACAACTGATATATGATCACTTTCCGTCATAGTTTGGGCTAGTTTCATTTTCCCGAGGACAGAACTACGGCATGAGCATGAATATGAGACAAATGACAGGGAAAGATGGGACCCTCTGTTCACACTTTCCCTTCCATGGGAGCACCAGAATGAGCCAAATACCTTTTGTTCTTCTGTGGATTACCTGGGACCTTGCTCGCCTTTGGCCTAGACACTAGCAGCTCATACAGCTCCACTGTGCATGCCTTCATTACATTACCACCTTCATTGATTGGCACTGCAGAAAAGGTGAGTAGTATGTTATTCATGTGTGGTGGTTCCTCTTGTCCTTGGCAGAGTCCCCAGGACAGTATGCAGGGAGGGGATGCCTCCTCAGCCCTGCCATCTCATTTATTCATTATCCACAGCCAGGCATCTGTGCAGCTAGCTCTCCTTCCTGAAAGTCATTCATGGGAGAATTCCTGGTTGTTGTACTCAAGCAATTTTTCTGTCAACATAAGAGCCCTTAATATATTCTTCATTCTGTTGAGCTGAAGTTGGACAATAGGTATCAAGGACCAAAGATGACACAGAAGCCAAAGTTTCTTGCACATGGCTGATTACAAACATATTGCCTCTCCCCATATCTCTAGTTGCTGCCTCCCATTCCACCAACTTACTAGAATTCACTTGCTGTTCCCTGACAAAGCTAATACTGCCAGCAGCATTTATTCTACATAGAATTTTTTATTTGTTCACTTAACAGATATTTAATACAATACTTCCTATGTATCAGGGAAACCAAGTTGGAAGACCTGGCTTTGTTTTCAAGAAGACTCCAGTCTAGTGGGAATATGGACTTGCAGAACTGGTCAATCTTACTGGGGCTGGTGTGGGTAGCAGTATAGCTGCACACAGTGTGGTGGGAATGTCAGAGAGAGTGAGTCTGGGTTGCCCATAAGAGCCAGGGATGTTTCTCAGGGGAAATTTTCCTGAGGATTGAGGGATGACTAAGAATTTTCTAGGAACATAAGAGCAGAGAAGGCATTCCAGCAGAAGGAATAGCATGTCTGAAGGCTCAGAACCACAAAAGAGAATGATAACGGGAGACTAGGTTCCATGGGGGAGATAGCACATGTGGTTTGGCCTCTGTGCCTGAGAAGAGCCCCATGGGCTAGTTTAGGAGGATCTATGTGCTCCTATGGGTGATGGGAGGCTGTTGAGAAATTTCAAAGAGGAATGACAGGAGTAGATTTTGACATCCTGATGGAAGAGTTGACATCCTTCTACTGCTCTGTAGTGGGTGCTGTATTGTGCCCCCAATCTAGGCACTTGTCCCCCAGCTGTTGAAGTTCCTTCCAGAAAATTGGCTAAAGAAAACTGCTTGCCCCAAACCCTGAGGGCGTATAAAAGCTTCACTGCAGCTTAAGACAACTCTGAAGGGCCATCCCAGGTCCAGAGTGCCCTGTGGGATCCACTGACACCTTTGTTGTGACCACATCACAGTTTAACTCCTCCTTTTGTCTAATTCTGCTTCTTTTACTTCCTCACTGGTGTTGTCCCCAGGAGCCCTGCCCAAGAAACCACCTATGGGCAAATCTCCACATAAAGGCTATTTTACAAGGACCTCAATCTGCATCATCCTTTCCCAGCCTGGAGAGTTGGTAGCCTGCCCCTCTTCTCTTTGGTCCCCTCACTCCTTGAAGTGTTCATGGCAGAATAGTGGTTGGGACTTTGACACACCACATTTTGAAAAGTTTCTGATTCTTGTTGCACACCAACATATTTCTCCAGGCACCATTGAAGAGCGTGTGGAGGAGAGCAGAGGTGATCCTTCACAGACCACCCTTTTCTTCCATTGCATGAGAAGAACATGAATAGGCTCATCTCACATGTGCTGTAGGGATCAAGTGGATCTATGGTTTTGTGGAGTTCTACAGGGAAATTAGGACTTGATTAATTTCCTTGACATTTGTCTCTGCTCTTAACCAATTCAAAGAGAGTCTCTGACTTAATATTTACAAAAGGTCATAGAACTTAGAATTAAAAAGAACCCTTAATAAATGCATATAGCACCAGTTTTATAAAGAAATATTGTTTTTGGATTTTTAAAATAAGTAATAAATGCATATAGTAAAATATTCAGAAGGTAAAATTGAGAGCAAGGTATGCCACTTTCCCCTTCCCCTAACCTTTCAATACGTCCTTTGTTCCTTGTCCTTATTCTCCACCTTAGATGGCCACTGGGACTAGTTTCTTGACACTTTGTAAAGGTACAAGATTTATCTCTTCCATCCTTTCTGCTGAATTGATCTCCATTGACACGGCCTCACTATGTAAAAGCTGGGAACAAAGTGTGTTGTATAATTGAACTGTTTATTTCTCAGGCAGAAGCTAATTTATAGATTTTCAATGTTGGAAGGGTCATTAATAAATGCTTAGCTTGAGAAGCCTTTTCTAATTTCCCTCCGGAAATCTTTACCCACTGTGAGGTGCTATGCCTTTGTATTTACCTCTCAAGACAATGTTAAACATACTTTTTATTTTTTTATTATAAAGTCATATTTCATATCAAGAAATGTAGATAAGCCATACTTATACTATCACCTTCCCGAGATAAACACCTATACCTTGCTGCACATACCTCTAGAACTTTCTCTTTGTGTGTATATGTACATTTACATATATATTCTTTTAAAAAATGACATCACAGTATAATACAGTTTTAAACTTATTCTTCTCCTATTAAATACTGTGAATACCTTTCCATTTCAATTAATCACTCCAACATTGGTATTACTTATAGCAGCATGTCTGCTTTTATAAATAGACCCAATCATGTGATGGATGCAACCAGAAGTTTATTTCCTACTCTTGTACTGGCACTGAATGTGACCAGGCCACGAGGGCAGCTTTCCTCCAAGGCTGTCTGAAGTTTTGCACCTCAACATAGGACTTCTAGGGTTTGGGAATCTCACCGTCTCCACCAGCCAGCAGGAGGAAAGAACGCTGGGCAGGATCTCCACAGGCACATCTCTGGAAGGGGTGCACATTGTTTCCACCCACTTTTTATTGACAAGGGCTCAGGCACATGGCCACAGCTAACAGAAGAGGAAGTTGGGAAATATATTCAGCCATGTCCCTAGGAATCAGGGGAGGGGTTGAGGTAAAAATCTGGCAGTCTCTGTCACATAGACGTCTGCTGAGGTATCTTGTTTGTGGTTCCTTCTGTGCCGGAACAGCTGAATCCATGCCACAGTTATTCCCACAACACTTTTCACGATGACTGGCGCATCGCTGGTGCTGCTCCACAGATACTTGCTGAATGAGTGCATGGAGCCCACCCAGTTCTGTTGTTTAGGATTAATGAGAGCCTAGTACACAGGTCCCCAAACTAAGGCCCGCGGGCCAAATTGAGGCCCCCTGAGGCCATTTATCTGCCCCCACCGCACTTCCGGAAGGGGCACATCTTTCATTGGTGGTCAGTGTATGGAATACTGTATGTGGCAGCCCTCCAGAGGTCTGAGGGACAGTGAACTGGCCCCCTGTGTAAAAAGTGTGGGGACCTCTGGCCTAGTACTTCTGCTGAGGGGTAAACAGGAGACACCACTTAGATCATGAAGGAATTACGGAGGAGAACGCTGGCATCTGAGAGGGACAAACCTGAAGGCAAAAACAGAGGACTTATCCTGGATTAAGAATAGAGGTAAAAAAAAAGAAAGCAAACTTTCTAGAAGTGAAGAAGGATCCTGCCCAGAAATAGACTTGTATTTTCAGGGATCTGTGTGATATCTCCCTCCCCCTGAAGCTTGATAAAATAGATCTCTCCATAACCTCTATGGGTCTGAACTGTAATGCTTGATGTTTTTGTAGTCTGTATCTTCCTGACATGCTTAAGGTTTTTTTGTGGGTTTTTTTTCATTGTTCCCAATAAGACAGGGCATTGTTAAAGACTTATTCTGAGAAGTGTGGAAGGCTCTGCAGCCTTGGAAATGCTGTAGACCCCAGGAGACTGGCAGTGGAACTCTGGGGTGGCACCTAGAGAGCAACTGGTGAGGCCAGCTGGTATCCTGGCATTGCTGGTAGATGTAGGACCAAGACCTTTGTTGATAAAACAAATGTCAGTTTTTTGATGCCATAGGTCAGGGGTCCCCAAACGTTTTGCACAGGGGACCAATTCACTGTCCCTTAGACCGTTGGAGGGCCGCCATATATAGTACTCCATACACTGACCACCAATGAAAGAGGTGCCCTTTCCGGAAGTGTGGCGGGAGCAGGATAAATGGCCTCAAGGGGCCACAATTTGGCCCGTGGGGCCGTAGTTTGGGGACCTCTGCAGGTGGTCCTGTTAGTGATTCTGGATGGGCAGGTGGAGACAAGGGGAGGCTATGCCAGTTCTCCATGTGCCCAGGAGAGTCTCAAAGGTCCATACTGTTTTGTTACTTTTTGCCAACCCCAGAAGCATAGTGACTGGTGCCAAGGCAGCTGGCAAAGGAGGCTGAAGCCAGGCGCAGAATTTCCTTCTCACTCCAAGCCTAGGTTTTATTGTAAGGTCAGGAGCCAGTGAAATCCGTGCATCTCTCCATTCTGACTTGGCCAGTCCTGCTTTCCACCTTTACTTTGGGACATCCATTAGGCAATAGTTGGTTTTTCCTTATGCAGTCTTATTCCCCCAAAGTGTACTTACTCTTCAAAACTACCTACTGATTTTGGACTCAGTTTCCTTTCTCTGTAAGAAGGTAGCAGGAAAAGCATTCCTGTAGATTCTCAGAGCCAGTAGCTGTCTTGTGCCTTGCCAGGGAATAGACCAAGGACTTCGGGACATCCAGAAAGCCTTTATTTTTCTTTTTTCTGGACTGGACACAAACAGCTGCACATTTCAAGGGGATTGTAGGAAGAGGGAGAAGTAGTACTCAGCACCCTCACCCAATTCAGAAGCAGGTGCTGTGCTGGCCAACATCTCGAGCAGACGCACATCCCTCAGGGTGTATGAATTTACCTTCTTGCCTCCTGCAAGCAGAGAGGAGGTGATTGGCCCAGGTAATTGCTTTGTTGGATAGAAGTTCTGGTCAGTTAATATTTTACAGCTTACACGAAAATCACCTTAACATGTTGAAGGCTACTTGCTTTTTCAGTGGAATTTTAAAATGGTGCAGCAGTTAATTTGGCTGCAGTAAAAGCTTAGAACGAGTTAAGTAAAGAGTATATATAGTTTCCTTTCAGTATCCCGAGTGGCACATGTAGTTATTAAGATTTAAAGCACTTCGGCCTTCAGATCATAAAATTCCTAGAGCTGGAGACAAGGGGGTGGAGGTGAAGGGACAAAGGGAAGGAAAGAGAAGAGTAAGAGAGGATTCTTATAAATGTCCTTAGCTATTAAGTAACACTATTTTATGGAACACCATCTATCTGAAAGCCTCAGAGCCCTTTGTGGGGTCATACCATCAATCCTCATACCATCCCCTCTAGGAGATAAGGGGCAAATGGCAATGAATATAATATATATATATTTTTAAAAAGTGCGCCTGACCTGTGGTGGCGCAGTGGATAAAGCGTCGACCTGGGAACACTGAGGTCACCAGTTCAAAACCCTACACTGGTTCTGTCAAGGCATATATGGGAGTTGATGCTTCCAGCTCCTTTCCCCTTTCTCTCTTTCTCCCTCTCTCTCTCTCACTCTTTGTCTCCTCTCTAAAACGAATAAAATACAAATAAAATAAAATTTAAAAAAAGTGCTAAAAATGGGGATATCAGTTGGTTACTGGAGGTCATTCAGGAAGTTTTTACATCACAAGTGTGGCACCGTGTGTCCCAACCCCTGTTAGAATGCTCAAATTGCTCACATGGCCTTTCCCTGGGCTGAGTAAAGGATGAGGGCTGCCATCTTGTTTTACGATCCATTGTGGGTAGAAAGAGGGCACTAGAAAAGAACACAAAAATATCATTGAAGGTAGAAGTTAGAGCAAGGCTGTTGGGGTAGGCCAACTGATAGCTTTACTTGCTATCACTTACCAATTTAATTATGAAGTTGTTTGCTTGGATGTGACTACCATTTGAAAGCTACTAAGGGTAACTAAGAGCATAAAAGTATTCTCTATTTAGAAAAATTGGTGAGGAAGAAAATGCAGTGTGGTAGTGGTGGTGGTGGGCAAGGGAAGGGAATATTATGACATTCTTCTAATACCTCCTCCAGCGCTTATTCCCCACCCAATGAATCTCATTAATTGGTATATTAGGGGGAATTGTAATTTTGTCATGGTTGAATGTATCCCATTTCTTTTCAGTATTTAGGGACTTTATTTTCACTATTATGCCATTGTGATGAGAGAGGTACAGGGATTCTCTGGGGTTTGGGAATATCTTTGCTTTATCCTAAAAGCACCTGTTTATTCCCTTTATGCAATAGTTTCTAATCCTGCCTAGGATGGAGAGATACAAAATAGGCTTCTAATTTCATGGTTGAAGTGAGAAGAGATAATATCAGCTCACTTCCCTGCATAAAAATTATTTCTAATACAAATCTGCTAGAAGTTTGCCTTTGTGGCTGCAACATGGTCAGGAGGATAAGCGTGTATATGCGTGTACATAGTTTTCACTCATATATATTTGCAAACACATCATGAGAAGAAATTCTTTCTTACCTAATCCAAAAATTAGGCAGGGCACTCTTTGTTATCAACATGAGCGGTCAAGGTGATTGATTCCTTTTAAGCATTTTGTAACCCCCTTGAGCTAGAACCATGGCAGGTGCCAGGTGTGTCAGCCCTTGATGGGGATCAGTGTTTTAGGCCCCCTGAGAGGCTCTGCACATTGATCCCTGGCTGCTGTGTGTTCTGAGAGTAGCCGAGAGAGGAGAGGGTTAAGGGAAAGAAATGGGGTCCAATGTGAACATCTCTCCCCCTTTTCAGCTTTTTAGAAGATAAATGTTTCAGATTTCAATCTGTAGTTCCCAGCAGTTCTTTGGGAACACTGCAGTAGGCCCACAAAAATCGCTACTGCTGAGCCAACCCGAGATAATGCGTCTCAGCAGGGATGACATAATGTGCTAAAAGAAGACGATGATGTAATGCCCATCTCAGAAATCAGAGCCAATTTCCGTTACAAAGCCTTGGAGTGTAGCAGGAGGTAATGAGCTAGCATAAATTGTGCAGCATGGAAAACTTCTAGGTCTGATGTTCCGATCTGCATGTTTAAAGGCAAAAAAAAAAAAAAAAAAGAAATAAAATAGAATTCCTAGATCTGCTGTGCTCAAGGGCATCTGCTCAGCAAGAAGCTCTGCCCTCTTCCCATTTGGACAGAATGGTGCCCCAGGCTTCCCAGATCACCTTGGTCCATGTGTGTGTGGGGGTTGGTTTTCTGGGACCATAATCTGCAGCAAAGTGGTGATGTAATGTTTAATGCTAAATTTGTTTCTGCCCATAATGTTCGAGAAGCGGGTGTGGTGTCTGAAGGAAATTTGCCTTCCCTGGAATGTAGGGGTAACTAGGCTGGAAATGCCTAGGAGGAAGTCGAGGGTGAGGAGCATTGGAGAAAGTCAGATTCACCTTGAAAACGTTACTAGGTGCAAGCTACTCTGGCCTGGCAAAGTGTGTGTGGGGGGGCACCTGAAGCTTCCAGATAACCAGTCTCTGCAGCCTCCCCTTAATTAATGATGCATTCCAGCCTCCGAGTGTAGTCTGCCTGGCAACCACAGTCCAACTCTTTATTATGTTTCGTATAAATGTTGAAGGCAGCCATAAATTCATCTAAGCAATGATCTAGAATCTCAGAGAAAAAGAAAAGCACAATCTCTGGTTGGAAAAGCATTCCACTCCCCACCCCCACTACAAATTTTCTATTTTAGTTTGTTCCCTTTTTCATTTTATTCTTAATTGCTCTGGGTGTTTGCACGAGGAACACGTTTTTACATTATTTTACTTCCTACAGTTTCTGCTAACTATTTCCTCATGGGGGACTTGATCTTGTAACCCGCCCCGCATACCAGCAACTCCCTCTGGATGGAAGGCAATGTCACTTTTTGGTGCACATGGATTGGGCCTTCAGCGCCACAGACCTGGGTGACAGCATTGGCAAAGAAGTGCTGGCTTCACAAACTGAATGCTGTGTCTTTAAATAGGGAATGAACATCGGGAACAGATGAAATTTTTTTGTAGAAGAAAATGAGAGAAATAAAACAGAAAACATGACATATAGGCTAAAGAAAGATTGCTTCTGCAACATGCAAACTGAAATGGGCATTGCTTTCTAGACCATTCTGGGAAGTGCTAGCAAGTCCTTTAGGTGTATTCTTACCTGCTAAAATGACAGTCACCATCACCACCACTGATGGTCATTTGCAGACTGATCACAGGTCAGATATTAATACTATTAATGATCATTATTTGAATGTACAGCAGGTGCTATCCTAAACTCCTTGCATTAATTGTCTCATTTCATTCTTACTAGGAGCCACCCTATGAGGTAGGTACTAATATTAATGCATCCGTTTTACAGAGGAGAAAACAGAGGATCAGAAGGTGTAAATAACTCGGTAGGATCACAGCTAACAGTGGCACCCTTGTATCCTAGGACTCTGCAGTCCACATGCCTAACCACTCTGAAGTACATATGATACCAGGTTCAGGTAGACATGGTTTCTGTCCTCTGGAAAAAGTATTCCACAGGGCAGATGAACTCCTTACATCAATATTTGCCAAAGCAAAGGAAGATTGTTGCCTTTTATCTTTGTATCTGTATCACTGGGCCCCGTGTTGGGCATATACCAAGTGCTCACTAAATGTTTGCTGATATAGTGGGGGGGAGGGCAGGCAGAAGAATGAGTGCAGAAGGAGTAAAATCCAAATCAGATCAGGAGCTCTAGTGGGGATGACATGGAGTCAGGTTGCATTTAGCTTATCAGGGAAGACAGCCTGAAGGAGATGGCCATGGCCAGCAATGTGTCTATATTAACATCTAAGTAAGACAAAAGGGCTGTTATTATTTTTTCCCGAATCCTTTAGCATCCAAGTGGTGATTGAGCCTGCCCAGTGAATGAATGGTAGAAAATTGTTATGTGCCGATTGTATTCTTTATCAATAGAGGACCTTCCATAGGCAAGTTCTTATCTATTTAATAACGTCAGTTTTTAAAAGGAAGCTCTGATATAACAATGAATTGGAACACATAGGAAAGACATGGTAAAGCAGAAGTAGTGATCTGGACAGTTGATAAGAGATCATCTTATTTATATTCAACAACACTATATAGCCCTATCACTGTATAATAATTGCTATGTTTATATACCAAAAAAGAAATCATGAGACTCCTGTACTCTTCTTTACTCTAATTTATAGAATGGCTATTGTTTGTTGATTTATTCTGGTCCATAAAACCATAAAAAGACATAAAAGGAACAATTAAAAAATGTCACCAATATTTTTGACCTACAACAAACAAAATTATTCAATCAATCAACAAAGAATGGGCAACTGTGAGACCATCTCTGTGGTAAGGCTCAAAATCTCATGCTATCTAGCATCCACTTGACATAGAATTTTGTCTTTATCACAAATAGCCTAGGAAATGTTGTTTCGGCCTTTGTACCAAATTATTTCTGCCCTTTTGCCCTTTCCGTGTCCTAAGGCCTAGTGAATCTGCCTCCTTTTCATTGTCTCTGCAAGTGCTCTGTCCTTCTCATTTAGGTCATCAAGAAAAGCTGGTCCCTCTTGCTATCTTATATCTTTCACTCCAATTCACTGTGGCCCAATTAATTTGCCCAAAGGCCAGTGCTCTGAAAAATTTGCAGTGGCTGCCCATTACCTGGAGAATTTAGACTAAGCTTTCTAGCTCCTCCTTTTAGGAACTCTGCAACTTGGCTTCTGACACTTTTCTAGCTGTGTATCTCCCTTCATTTATTTATCTGCACCTTATCCAAACTGGTCCCCTTGCTATTTCCCATTCAGATCTTTTATTCTGATACCTTTGTGTTACTCCCTCCCTCCCCCCTCCCTGAATCCCACTCCTCAGAGCCCTCTTAACTGTTTAAAGACTTAATCTTTTCTATTCTTCAGGTCCCAGCTCAAGAAGCCACCTTCTGATGAAGATTTCTTGGTTCCTGACACCTAGAAATGATATACTCCTTCTCTGAACTCCTGAAATATTCCGGGCAGCCTCTCCAAGGACACCTATCTGATTCCTCCCTATGTTATACTTGTTAGTGCAAAATGTCACAGTCTTAGAATTTTGCAACCAGGAGGAATATTTTTCTTTTCTATCTTATTAAACTGTAAATTTCTAGAGGCAAGGCTATGTCTCTTTCATATTCATGTTCTTTGAGTGTGCAGCTGAGTTCTTTGCACATGGCAGATGTGCAAATTCAGTAGATGACTGTCAAATGAATAAAATTAGCATTTAAAACACACAGTTGCAACATTAACCACTGAGGCACAAAGCTGAAAAATAGGGCCCACTTAGGTATGGTTGTCTCCAGACTTTGGTTTTGTCTCTTTGATATGGGTGACCAATGATCTCCACTGATACTTGCTGGTACTTGGTTTATCTGAGGAGGCCAAAGAGAACACAAATATAGTTCAGAAGGAAAGGGGGATGGCAAGAAGCTACTCACCAACTGACTCTTTCTCTCATCTAATTTGTTTTTGCCCCTTACTTGTCTCTTTTCTATTCCTTTGTCTCCACACTTCTGACCCATGGTGAGGACCATGAGTGATTGATAAAGTTTAGAAAGATAATAGTAGATTTCTTGCTGCATGGAAATTTTCTGGTTCTGCTACATTATCATGTCTATTGAGGAATGTGTTTTGCTTTCCTATTCCATAAAAGGAAAGGATGGTAATGGATTAGCCTTGAGTTCCCTTACAGAATCTAAATTTGTTGAAATCTAGTCAAAGATGGTACTAGACATTTCCCCCTCACTTGGGCTGTTGAGTCCTTGAGTAGAACATTGACATTTTCTTTGCTTTAGATAGCTCTACGGAGCAGATATAGAGCAGAAGCGCACCTTGCATCAGATAAAATCCGTTCATGGTAAACCTTGAGAGAGTGGAAAGGATTTGAGCTGATTGGTACAAAAATCTCAGAGAGATAAAGAAATTCCCTTAAATGAATAATACGGTGATGAAATTCCCCTGTAAAATCTAGCAAAGTAAAAAAAGGGTAGATATTACTATATTGAAACTTATATGAACCAGAGGGGTAGTTAAATGTAACAGTAACTTTTCTGGAAACTGGTATAGGAATATGCATCTCTGAATCTAAGAAAAAAAGAGATTTTTCTTGTCTATGCCCAAGCACCTGTTCAAAGACCAGTCAGTCAGCCTCTATCCCTGAATAACTCTGATATAAATCTACCTCTGATATCCTTAACAAATTTTCTTTGTCTTAAGATCACAACCTCAGCCAATTCAGGTTACCTTGAACAAGTTACTTCTTGCCCAAAACTAAATAACTATGAGCCAAGCCAAACAATAAGACAGTTCAAATGGATCAATAGAAAAGATGATAACAAGATGAGGATCATCAAGATGTTGTTGCCTCCGCTGATGGTTCCCAAGGTCTCTAGCTCATACTGGTGAATACGGAGAGGAGAGGAGGCCTCCCAATGATATATGTGGATCATGAATAGTTCCCATCACTACCTATTGACATCCTCCTTCCAGGAATGAACTCACCAACCAACTTCAAAAGGAGCTCAGCCCACACCTGCTGTTGACCACAGTCTTGTCGCCAACACCTTATGGTTAACTGAATCAAAAGCTTCCGACAGGTCTAAAATTAGCCTGGCTAAACATATCATTAGGGAGTTAGGGAGGAGTGTAAATGACCTTTCTTCAGCCCCTCTCCAGACCCAGTTAGCCTGGGGGCTCACTGGACTGACTGCTAAATCGGGCATTTAGTTTCTTGAAATAAATGACCCGTTAGATTAATTTTTTTTTATTGCCTGAAGCTGCATATTTTTAGAAAGTTTGGAAGCGTTCTGTTCATCTATTTTGAATCATTTGAGTATAAAAATGTGGCATTTTCACACTTTGGGATATTCAAGTCCCCCATTTCATTTTTTTAAAGCCTTTAATATTTTTTTAAACCTCTCAAATTGGTTTATTTAAAGGCCAAATTTGATTTCTTCACAGTTTCTGAGGTAGGAATGTAACTTTACCAGCTCTGAGGGAAAAGAAAACCATGGTCGTTCATCATACAGACATTATAAATATGTGTGAATACTATTTTAAGCATTATATTTCTGGTAGGGAGTTAAGTGGGGTAGAGTGGCAAAGGCAGGGTCTTTGTGTCTACTCCTTAATTCAAACCTGAATGGTAAATTAAAAGATCTATTCTCTTTATCTTTGCAACTCAAGGACACCTTTATCCTCCATTCTTTTCCAAGTCTCAAGTGGAAAAGACTCAGGGGAAGAAAATGAGGATGAACTTAGTGTCATTTTTGAACTCTCGCTTGACATGAGCCAGACTGTTTCAATTTCTTTACTTTCCAACCCAATTATTTTGAAATTCATTTCTCTTCTCACTAAGCCAGTGAGTCCCTATGTATATATTTA
Organism: Rhynchonycteris naso; assembly: GCA_037038555.1. Taxonomy (NCBI): domain Eukaryota; kingdom Metazoa; phylum Chordata; class Mammalia; order Chiroptera; family Emballonuridae; genus Rhynchonycteris; species Rhynchonycteris naso. The sequence goes on from CM072995.1 coordinate 235,917,562, forward strand.
AGAACACCAGGTCTGTAGGATGTTAATAGATGTCACTTGGAAAAAGAGTTTTGAGTTAAACAGATTTTTTTATTGCTGGGCTTCTTTTTCAGATTCCCTAGTGTGTGATGTGAATTGCCAAGAAAGGAATATAGTAGTAGTAGTATTTGTCATGCCTATGTGCCCCTGATGAACTAACTTTCTCTTTCTCTCTCTCACTCCCTCTCCCCAAGTGGCTAGAAGACCAAAGGCTGGTTTTCAGGAGCTCAATCCCGGAAGTGATAGAGGATAATATTTGAAACTTCAAAATTGCATCTCTTTTCCTTTCTTTCTTTTCTTTTTATTAATTTTAATGGGGTGACACCAATAAATCAGGGTACATATGTTCAAAGAAAATATCTCCAGGTTATCTTGTCATTCAATTATGTTGCATACCCATCATGCAAAGTCAAATTGTCCTCTGTCACCTTCTATCTGGTTTTCTTTGTGCTTCTCCCCTCTCCGTATCCCACCCTCTCCTCCCTCCCCCCACCCCGTAACCACCACATTCTTGTCCATGTCTCATAGTCTCGCTTTTATGTCCCACCTATGTATGAAATCATGCAGTTCTCAGTTTTTTTTCTGTTTTACTTATTTCACTCACTATAATGTTATCAAGGTCTATCCATTTTGTTATAAATGATCCGATGTCATCATTTCTTAGGGCTGAGTAGTATTCCATAGTATATATGTACCAAAGCTTTTTAATCCACTCGTTCTCTGATAGACACTTGGGCTGTTTCCAGATCTTCACTATTGTGAACAATGCTGCCACGAACATGGGGGCGCATTTCTTCTTTTCGAACAGTGCTATGGTGTTCTTAGGGTATATTCCTAAAAGTGGGATAGCTGGGTCAAAAGGCAGTTCGACTTTTAATTTTTTGCGGAATCTCTGTACTGTTTTCCACAGTGGCTGCACCAGTCTGCATTCCCACCAGCAGTGCAGGAGGGTTCCCTTTTCTCCACATCCTCACCAGCACTTGTTCTGTGTTGTTTTGCTGATGAGCACCATTTTGACTGGTGTGAGGTGATATTTCATTGTGGTTTTAGTTTGCATTTCTCTAATGATTAGTGATGTTGAGCATTTTTTCATATGCCTATTGGCCATCTGTATGTCCTCTTTGGAGAAATTTCTATTCATTTCTTTTACCCATTTTTTGATTGGATTGTTTGTCTTCCTGGTGTTGAGTTTTATAAGTTCTTTATAAATTTTGGTTATTAACCCCTTATCAGACGTATTGTTGAGTATGTTCTCCCATTGTGTGGTTTGTCTTTTTATTCTGTTCTTATTGTCTTTAGCTGTGCAAAAACTTTTTAGTTTGATATAGTCCCATTTGTTTATCTTGCCTTTTATTTTATTTGCCCGTGGAGATAAATCGGCAAATATATTGCTGCTACAGATGTCGGAGAGCTTGCTGCCTATGTTTTCTTCTAAGATGCTTATGGTTTCACGGCTTACGTTTAAGTCTTTTATCCATTTTGAGTTTGTTTTTGTGAAGGGTGTAAGTTGATGGTCTAGTTTCATTTTTTTGCAGGTAGATGTCCAATTTTCCAAACACCATTTGTTAAAGAGGATGTCTTTACTCCATTGTATGCTCTTTCCTCCTTTGTCAAATATCAGTAGTCCATAAAGGTGTGGGTTTGTTTCTGGGTTCTCTGTTCTGTTCCATTGATCTATGTGCCTGTTCTTATGCCAGTACCAGGCTGTCTTGAGTACAAGGGCCTTGTAGTATACCTTGATGTCCGGAAGAGTGATACTTCCTGCTTTATTTTTTCTTTTTAAGATTGCTGAGGCTATTCGTGTTCTTTTTTGGTTCCATATAAATTTTTGGAATATGTGTTCTATATCTTTAAAGTATTTCACTGGTATTTTAATTGGTATTGCATTGAATTTATAAATTGCTTTGGGTAATATAAACATTTTAATGATGTTTATTCTTCCTAATCATGAGCATGGTACATGCTTCCATTTGTTTGTATCTTCCTTGATTTCTTTTATTAGTTTTATAATTTTCCGAGTACAAGTCCTTAACCTCCTTGATTAAATTTACTCCTAGGTACTTTATATTTTTGGCTGCAATAGTGAAGGGGATTGTTTCCTTAATTTCTTTTGCTGACAGTTCATTGTTGGTATATAAAATTGCCTCTGATTTCTGAGTATTAATTTAATATCTTGCCACCTTGCTGAATTCATTTATAAGGTCCAGTAGTTTTTTGACTGAGACTTTAGGGTTTTCTATATACAATATCATATCATCTGCAAATAATGACAGTTTTGCCTCTTCTTTTCCAATTTGGATGCCTTTTATTTCTTCTTCTTGTCTGATTACTGTAGCTAGGACTTCCAGAACTATGTTGAATAAGAGTGGTGAAAGGGGGCACCCTTACCTGGTTCCTGATCTTAAGGGGATTGCTTTTAATTTTTGTCCATTTAGTATGATGTTTGCTGTGGGTTTGTCATAGACGGCCTTTATCATGTTAAGGAATGTTCCCTGTATTCCCACTATACTGAGAGTTTTGAGCATGAATGGGTGCTGGATTTTATCAAATGCCTTTTCTGCATCTATTGAAATTATCATGTGATTTTTGTCCTTCCTTTTGTTTATGTGATGAATCACATTGATTGATTTGTGAATATTGAACCAGCTTTGCCTCTCCAGAATAAATCTCACTTGATCATGGTGTATGATTTTTTTCATATATTGCTGAATCTGGTTGGCTAATATTTTGTTGAGAATTTTAGCATCTAAGTTCACTAGGGATATTGGCCTATAATTTTCTTTCTTTGTGTTGTCTTTGCCTGGTTTTGGGATCAGAATTATGCTCGCCTCATAAAAGGAGTTTGGAAGTCTTCCTTCCTCTTGAATTTTTTGAAATAGCTTCAGGAGAATAGGAGTTAGTTCTTCTTTGAATTTTTGGTAGAATTCACTTGTGAAGCCATGAGGCCCAGGACTTTCCTTTGTTGGGAGTTTTTTGATAACTGTTTTGATCTCATTTGTTGTAATTGGTCTGTTTAGGTGTTCTGATTCTTCCAGATTGATTTTTGGAAGATTATATGATTCAAGAAATTTGTTTGTTTCACCTAGGTTGTCTAATGTTTTGGCATAGAGTTCTTCATAGTATTTTCTTACAATCCTTTGTATTTCTGTTGTGTCAGTTGTTATTTCTCCACTCTTATTTCTAATTCTATTTATTTGAGTCCTCTCTCTTTTTTTCTTGGTGAGTCTAGTTAAAGGTTCATTGATCTTATTTACCTTTTCAAAGAACCAGCTCCTAGTTTCATTGATCCTGTGTATTGTTTCCTTAGCCTGTATGTCATTTATTTCCATTCTGATCTTTATTATTTCCTTCCTTCTACTAGTCCTGGGCTTTATTTGCTGTTGTTTTTCTAGATCTTTTAGATGCAAGGTCAAGTTGCTTATTTAAGCTTTTTCTAGCTTCTCATGGTATGCCTGTAGTGCAATGAACTTCCCACTCAGTACTGCTTTTGCTGTGTCCCATAAATTTTGAGTTGATGTATGCTCATTATCATTGGTTTCTAGAAACTTTTTTATTTATTTTGTTAATCCATTCATTATTTAATAACATGCTATTTAGTTACCAAGTGTTTGAGTATTTTTCAGTTTTTCTTTTGTGGTTAATTTCTAGTTTCATGCCATTGTAATGAGAGAAAACGCTTGATATGATTTCAGTCTTCTTAAATTTGTTGAGACCACTTTTGTGTCCTCACATGTGGTCTATCCTAGAGAATGTACTCTGCGCCCTTGAAAAAAATGTATATTTTAGTGCTTTAGGGTGAAAAGTTCTGAAGATATCTATTAAACCAAGTTGACCTAGTGTATCCTTTAATTCTGCTGTTTCTTTCTTAATTTTCTTTCTTCAGGATCTATCCAGTGATGTTAGTGGGGTGTTGAAATCCCCTACTATTATACTATTGCTGTTTATCTCGCCCTTTATATCCATCAAAATCTGCTTTATGTATGTCGGGGCTCCTATGTTTGGTGCATAGATATTTATAATGGTTGTATTTTCCTGTTGAATTGTTCCCTTTATTATTATGTAGTGTCCTTTTTTATCTCTTACTACAGCCTTTGTTTTAAAGTCCATTTCATCAGATATAAGTATTGCTACCCCGGCTTCTTTTTCATTTGCATTTGCATGAAATATATTTTCCCATCCTTTTTCCTTCAGTCTATGTGCATCTTTTGTTTTAAGGTGTGTTTCTTGTAGACAGCATATGTATGGGTCCTGTTTTTTATCCATGCTACCCTATGTCTTTTGATTGGATCATTTAATCCATTTACATTTAAGGTTATTATTGATATGTAGTTGTTTATTGCCATTTTATTCTTTACTGCTGTATTCTTCTTTTGCTATATTCTTTTCCCCCTTTGAACTGTTCACAACAGGCCCCTTAGCATCTCTTGCAGAATTGGTTTGGTTTTAATGAATTCTTTGAGTTTTTTTTTGTCTGGGAAGCTCTTTATTTCTCCTTCAACTTTAAATGTTAGCCTTGCTGGATAGAGTAGTCTTGGTTGTAGTTTCTTGTTCTGCATTACTTTGAAAATATTTTTTTCCATTCCCTTCTGGCCTCAAGTGTTTCTGTTGAGAAGTTGGATGTCATCCTTATGGGGGCTCCTTTGTAGGTGATATCCTTTTTTCTCTAGCAACTTTAAAAATTTTCTCTTTATTCCTTAGCATTGGTATTTTAACTATGATGTGTCTTGGTGTAGATTTCTTTGGGTTTCTCTTTAATGGAGTTCTCTGTGCTTCTTGAATGTGTGAAATATTTTCCAGCCTTAATTTAGGGAAGTTTTCAGCTATGATTTGATTGAACAAAGTTTTTATCCCTTGTTCTTTCTCGTCTATTTCAGAAATTCCTATGATGCAGATGTTATTTCTCTTCATGTTGTCACAAAGCTCCCTTAGAGTTTCCTCATATTTTTTGAGTCTCTTTTCTTTTTTCTGCTCTGCTTTTGTGCCTTTGTTTATTTTGTCCTCTACCTTGCTGATTCAATCCTTAGCTTCGTCCATTCTGCTTTTAATTTCTTCCATGTGTTCTTTAGTTCTGATACTGTATTTGTCATTTCTGTGTTATTCTTTTTTATTATTTCAGTTTCCTTTTTATTACTTGCTATCTCTTTATTTAGGTGTTTGTAATGACTATCCATTGTTGCTCTAAGCTCTTTGAACATCCTAACTATCATTATTTTAAACTCTGCATCAGGTAGTTTGGTTATATCTGATTCATTCAGGTCCTTCTTTGGGGATTTCTCTTGTTCATTTGGGTTGCATTCCTCTGCCTGCCAATTTTTTCTGTATGTAAGAAGGGTTTGGCTACTGGAGTCCAATGGCTGTTGCTTCTGTGTTCCCTAGGTGTGTTCTTTCTGCAGGCCCGCCACCCCCTCTGCCGCTGCCTAGGGTGGGTGGGTATGGGTGTTGCCGGCGCTAGCCGCTGCGGCTGTTGCTGCAGTTTCCCCATCATCTCCGCATGAGGGGCTGTGTTCTCGTGCCCAGCTCTATAAGCCTCAGCTGGTCTTGGCCTTTGCCCCTCTCCCATGGGTGGGACCGCGCACCACACTCGGGTCACAAGCCTGGGCACCAAGGGCAGGGGTGAGCACTTTTGCTCACCTGCGGGTCCCTGTCAGTCTGTTTCTCCGGCTGGAGGGGCTTCTGGTGCACGCTCAACTGCAAGCCAGGCTTCCGCCCCGCCCCTGCCAACCTTGGCTCCTCGGCCTGGAGGGGTTGCTGCTGTGTGCTCAGCCACGTGCCAGGCTTCCGCCCCGCACCTGCCAACCTCAGCTCCTCGGCTGGGCGGGGCTGCTGCTACAAACTCAGCCAAGCTGGGCTTCCACCCCACCTCCGCCAACCTTGGCTCCTCAGCCAGGCTGCTGGTGCTCTGCCCCACCTCTGCGGGCAAAGCTGGTTCGTGCAGGGCTTCAAGCCTTGGAGGCCGGGTGCGTCTGTGCGCCTGCTCACTCCTGCCCAGTGGCAGATCTCTGCCCATTCCGGGCTCCCACTTTTCCCCCACAGATGGGATTGCAGGCAGGCCCACAGCCGCTGGACCACTTTCGCGTGTCCCCTTTGCTCCTGCTGGGCTAGACCGAGCTCATGCCAGCTGGCTCTGCCTCTGCCCCCGCTGACGGAACCACACTTCTGCATCCCACTGCCGCCCGCCCTCCAGCAAGCCCTCAGCAGTGTAGGTGGGGGCGCTGCAGCTCAGACCCTAACACTCCATACTGTAGTCCTGAAAGCTCCTTCCTTCTAAGCGACTGTGCTCTGATTGCCGCAGGGGAGCCACTTTGGCTGGTGTCCTTCTTCCCCTTGCTGGTTCCTGGGGAAATATTGTTTTAGATTTGTGGAGTTACTCAGCCCAGGGTTTAGGGTAGCTGTCCCTCAAAGCTTTTCTCCCTGTGCTTTCCAGACTGCACTCTCTTCCCGCTGCTCCGGTCCTGTCCTCTCTCCCTGTCTGCCAAGTCCTGGGTGAGTGGTTGTGAGAGAGGTTTTCTGCGCCGTCCCTTTAAGAAGAATCCTGGGTCTAAGACAACTGTCTTTTTCTCACAATCAGTATCCTAACCTGTTTCCCAGCTAAATACTGTCCATACACCTCTTCTAGGCTCTGGGGCTGTTAGCTGGGGTTTTGTTCCTGGGACCCAGGTCCCTACCCTTCTGCTGGCCTTTCTTCCTGCCACATGAGTCTCTCTAGGCTGCCTTTCACTGTGGGGATCTGGGCAGCCCTTTCCGCATTTTCGCTTTTCCTACCAGTCTCAATGTTGCTTCTTCAGTGTTCCCGGGTTGAAGAGTCCTCTCAGTCCAGTTCAGTGTTGGTTTGTCCAGATGATGGTTCTTAAAATGAAGTTATAATTCACTTTGGTTCTGGGAGTTGGAAGTTGGTACGTCCGCCTACTCCATCGCCATCTTGCCCTGGAATTATAAATCTGATGCACGTGAGCCTGAACGTGAGGAGTCAGGGGAACAAAGTGTGACGGTAGAGGGCGCCCTAGGCGTGGTTTTAATCAGAGGTCACTTTGTCATCAGGGTAGCAGCTCTCTGAGTTTCACACTCTCGGTGGGTCAGTTTCCAGCTGGCTTTCTGGTAACAAATACTGTCGCAAACACTTCTGGGCCACACATCCCAATCTCAGGTCAACCATCCAAGCAAAAGACCCGTATTTCACTGGGATCTGATGCACTCTGCATCTCTTTTTCATCTAGAGTAGCTACTGGTAGGTCCCAGCTCTCCCACCACAGGGTGGTGGCCCTAGATAGTCACATGTCATCTTAAGCCTTTCTTCCTTTATGTGTAAAATGAAGAGGCTGGGCCAGATGATCCTTTGGAACATTATAGTACCACCTATCCCTGTGATGGCAAACCTATGTTCATCCTCAACTCCTGCACGGCCAGGTGCAGTAGCTGAGGATAAAACATTTGCTGTAGTGTAGACATTCTGTGCCGGAGGTCTGTAGGCCAAAACAACAGAACTCTGACACAGAGCGTCTAGTTCTGGAACTTCTGGTTAGGCCGTTATTCTCCACGTGACACACCAACCGAGTTATGCTCTGGGTTTTGGCGAATTTTGACACACCAAGCGCAAAAGATTGCCCATCACTGACCTATCCCCAAATTTCTGCAAGGTGCACAGTCACAGGGCTTGGGCCCCTGTCCCTCAACCATAGCTGGCTGGATTAGGGCTAGAATGGTGTTATCTATTCAGGTCTGAGTAATTTACTTTTGGCTTATTATATTTAAGATGTGGCCAAAGGGTCATTAGTGGTCAGAGAATAAATTTAAGAAAATTTGGGCTAAAGGAAACCCTTTAACAAAGGGCAGGCAATTGAAAATAGGAGCTTGGCTAGAAAGTGGATTCTCAGCCAGGATTTTAATACAGATCTTATGGTACAGCTGAAGTCATTGTCATTATTTTTAATTAAAGTATATCTGCGTTAATGCTGTAATTATAAACAGGCTCTGTCAAGTCAAGGGACATTTGCCCTTCAATCATTGTATTTCAGGGCACTAACTTCCCACTTTTGACAAGTGAAAAATGTCTTTAGTTTGGAGTTGACTAAAAGAATATGTAGTTTTTATAGTTATCTGATCATATTCTTTTCCTTAAACTCAGAGTCAGCTACAAGCGTTTGAAGAGCCCTGAAATGGAAGAGAAAGCCCATGTTCTGTCTGAAGACAATAGTCTCAATCCCACTGGGCTCCAGTGCCCTGACCTGTGAAGTGAAATCCTGATTATATTGTCTCGGGGAAGCATGCCTCCAAAGGCTTCTGTGTCCTCCTGATCACAATGTACCTACAGCAGGGTCCCGTTTGCAGCTTTCCAAGCTGAGTCTACAGAGATGCTGCCGTAGGTTAGGTGTTTGTGGCTGAAAGCTTCACTGCTCTCTTAGGGACACTCTTGTATGTATACGACCATAGTTTGAGGGGCCATATCTCTCCTGATGCAAATCTCATATTCTGAGTGTGACAAGAGTGTTTTGGAGGGCCTGGCATATTTTGGAGCCACCTTCCTTCATACTTCCAAGGCAGCTTCTTCCTTTCCAAGTCTGTTTATCCTTAATAACATTATTTATACTCAACTCCCCCTACCCCCTACCCTTGGCTCAAACAAGCAGGACAGGTGCAGATTGGTGAATACAGCATGTGTCCACATGTAGAGGAATTGTGGGGAAGATCTCTTTCCTAGTAGAAATCACTGTGTGGTTTTCATGAGTTCACAGTTTGTCCTTTAGGTCTGTAAAGACAGGCTTTGCAGTACCAGTCCTTCCCACCGTCCCCGTCTCAGAAATCAGCTTGTCCTCACCAAGTTCCTCCAGTGCAGACATGGACCGCCTCGGGTCTTCCAGCCATACCTTACTGGAATTGGAATAGGAATGGGTACTTGATCTCAGAAGAATCAGCCTGTAAGCTGGGTTGATCAATGTTATTTTCTCTCAAGACTTTGAACTGCAAACTGAGATTAACCGTGCTCGATATTATAGAGACAAAGCTGTTCGCACTGGACTAGCCTACCCCTGTGCCATAAGCGGCAAGAGCAGGGCAGCTGCTATGCTCATTGTAAGACATGCACTACTCTCCAGCTCACCCTAGTCCCTCCCTGTTCCTCATGCATGTTACCTGCCCAAGGATTGCCTTGTCCTCTCCCCATGCATTACAGTTTGCTCTTTACCTTAAAGCCTCATCTCAGTTATGCTTTTGCCTAACCATCCTATCATTGAAATTCTTACAGGAGTGACGAACCTGTTTATTTCTTTCCCATTGCTATGAAAGCTTGTCTGATTGCCTATTAGTCCATGATGGGGGAACACCTAGTAGATTTTCATCCTATTTGGACAGTACATTTATATGTCTTGGCTTAAAATATAGGCTGCATGGGCCCTGTCTAGGTAGCTTGGTTACTTAGAGTGTCGTCCCAATATGCCAAGGTTCTGGGTTCAATCCTTGGTCAAAGCACATACGAGAATCAACCAGTGAATGTGTGGGTGGGTAGAGGAACAAATCAATGTTTCACTCTCTCTTTCAAGTCAATTAAAAAAATATATAGGCTACATGACATCAATGAAAATTCACCTTTAGGAATGGATGGGGTTAGCTCAAAAAGGGACTTTCTTTCCAAACATTTTCCAAACCACCTGCAGAGACTGATGTGCTATCCAGTTACTTTTGAGCAATTGGCTTTAGCTTTACTGAATGATGAAATCTGATGTAGAGGTCAGAGTAGTTTGGGAACTAAAGGAGACTTGGGTCTTTAAGGCTTTCTCTCACAGTAGTCTGGAGTGTGGTATGGACCATCTCCACCCACTCTTTCACCAGAGTGGTTTGGTTTTCTGCTGAAAACAGTTGAATCACTGTGGGATTAAAACCAGGTTGATGAGGATATTTAAATGTGAGACAAGGTGGCTTTCTGCCTTTACTCCTGAAGAAGCTAGGATCTTTCAAAGTATGGAGGTCGTGAGATGGATTCTCTGATGCTCACCTCCTGAGAGAAGGCTTCTACAGAGAAACACAGGGAGACCAAACCACGTGGGCTTGAGATGGTTGGCACAGTGTTGTTTCAGGGACCCAGGGGGTAAACTGCATGGCTAGATGTTACGTCAGGATCTGGATCATGTTTGGGTCCAGCATTTTTTCCCCCACCATGTTTCTCAGCAACTGTGGAAAGCAAATGCTCAAGCATATGGGCTGCTGTCAGTGGTAACAAATACATTACACACACACACACACACACACACACACACACACACACACACACACACATACATTTCTTTTTTCTTAAATTTCTGGAAACTGTATTACCACATGGCTGAATATAAGATAATCCTCGCCTTATTTTAGGTTGTTAAGTGGGCTTTAAAAGATCGTGGTGACACATTTTCAAGAAACTAGAATTTGGGGGGAAATCTTGCTGGTCTACCTGTGGCTATCTCAGTGACATTTCACAGCTTCTCTGTTGTGTGGCTCCCATTCAGTCCTGCAGTGAGTTGGGTATTGTTTTAAACATCATGATTTGCAAACTTCATAAACTGAAGGGAAGCTGAAGTGGTGAGAAGGGCCCCTTATTAAAATCCATTTAGTTTGTATAAACAATTAGAATTTTATGGAGACTCCTTTGTTTGTTATTAAGAATAGTGAAAATGAAGATAGCATTTTCAATAACAGTATGATTTTATATACTAATAATACTCCCCCAAATCATGTAAGTAGGCATTCTGGAGATCTGTGTTTCACTGATGATCATTAAAGAGACTGACTTGCTCTAGATCACACTGCTGATTGTGGAGTAAGGATTCAAGCCCTAGTCTTTCCCTGTTGTCCCTCATATAATCCTATTACAGTCTTGTGATGTTTTCTCTTTACAGTTTATCATTGGTGAAAAATTAACCTGTAACGATAAACAAAACAAAGCAAAGTAAGTTAAGTATTGAAGAGGAAAGGTACATTGGCCAACACTTCTGCCCACTTTACAGTCTCTTGCTCTACCTTTTATTCTAACCATTGCCATGGAAACCAGTTATACCTTTCTTTGTGCCACCAGGATTTCTGACTTGGCTGTGTGGGGTACCTGCAGGAAGCTAGTAGGCCATTCTCATGCATGCACAAGTCTGGAACTGAGAATAGACACTGCTGGGCAATCCTTCACCAAGGAAGGGTGGTAGCTGGTCAATCAAGGCTTCCCTCCTGGCCCCTCTTCCTGCCTAGCTCTGCAATGCACTTGAAGTGATGTTTCCTCCTCTCCAGTTTTCCTCTTTTTGGCTCCTCACAGTTTCTATGTAAATTAATGACCCACATGCAAGCCTTTATCTCAGTCTGTTTTCTGAGGGGAAACCCAAGTTGAGACAAAAGGTTTCTTCTGCAAACACCAGCTTCAAGACCACTCACTAATTACAGTGGGCTTTTGTTGTTTGTGTCATTTAGTATTCACTCTTTCTTCTTGCAATAGCCATAGCTTGAATTATTTTTCTCACTCAGTCCATGTGGATTTGGTGTTCCTTATTTATCTCCTGATTCCATGGTCCAGGCCATGGTCTTGGTTTGGAGGTGAACATGTGACTCCATTAGATGCTTTGAGACTTTTTCTGGGAATAGGACTTTGCTCCCATGTGCTGGGCTCAGTCCCTGTGAGGCTCAGAGGTCTATGCTGCCAATGCCATTATGTGGGACTTGAGACTGGGGAGGTAGGACCAATTGAAGGGTGAAAAAAGGCATGTTTTTATCATTTGAGTGCTGAATCTATCTATGCACCAAACCAGATATACCCCTGAGCTTCTAGTCTGTGAAAGCCCATGATTTCCTATGGGCCAAGCTGCCCTCATGTAGTAAAATTGCCTCAACTATTCTCCAAATCTTTAGGATATCTAGGTTGGGTGTTTTCCTTAACTAGTGAACATCAGGACACATCTCTCTCTCTCTCTTTTAAAGTAATTAATTTATTCATTTTAGAAAGAGAGAAAAGGAGAGAGAGGGTGTTGGGTAGATAAAGTATATTATGCTCACTTTGTTAAAGATGGCACTGCCCACGTGCAAGTTTTAAGAGTAAGCTTTTCCCCACACCCTTGACTGATTGGATGATGTGGGTGGTGCACTCTCATGAGGAATCCTCCCATTATGCCTCAGATAAGAGGCTTTGTATCAGAGCCTTCTTTGTTTGTAGATTGAATTAAGGGTTTGGATTTCTACACTATAAAGTGGGGCAGATAGGGAGCTTGCTCTTGGTTCCTGAGGTTATTATTAGAGAGGAGAGCAGATTAACACCATGTGGAGGAGAGGAGAAGCAGCCAAGATGGTGGAGTGCTGAGGAAGAAGCCAGTTTGAGCAAAGTAAGCACTGGAGAAGGAGATGGGAAACAGAGGTGAATAAATCTGGTGAGCTAGAAACCTTTGATGCTAGGAAACTCAAATAAGTCAGTAGCTTTGTGAGCACTGAATGAGTGGGTTTTGGAGCCCAGCATGTGTTTTTACTTTCCCGCCGGGTGCAAGCTAGAATTAAAGCTGATGGCTCACCAGTTCTTGGCTTCGTTGTTTCATTACCAACTGTCCGAATCTAATGTGAACCTGCATGGGCCAGGCGGCTGTGATAATGGCCTTCACCACTGGCTTTACAGAGGGAGAAAGAAACAATGATTTGTTGTTCTACTTACTTATGTATTCATTGGTTGATTTTTTTTAATGATTTATTTTTATTTTTATTTATCTTTACCCCTAATAAATTTCCATATGTATATTTTGGTATAATTGAGTTAATTAGTATAATAGTAGCTTTCACACAAACCTGGGAGGTTAAGAGGAAGAACAGATTTGAAGAACAAGATAATAAATTAATTAATTAATTTATTTTTGTGACAGAGGCAGAGAGAGGGACAGATAGGAACAGACAGACAAGAAGGGAGAGATAAGAAGCATAAATTCTTCATTGTGGCATCTTAGTTGTTCATTGTTTGCTAATTCATTGATTGCTTTCTCATATGTGCCTTGACGGGGGTGGGGGTTACAGCAGAGAGAGTGACCCCTTGCTCAAACCAGTGACTTTGGGATTAAGCCAGCAACCTTGGGCCACAAGTCAGCAACCTTTGGACTCAAGCCAGAAACCATGGAGTCATGTCTATGATCCCACCCTCAAGCCAGCGATCCGGCACTAAGCTGGTGAGCCTGCGTTCAAGCCAACAACCTGGAGGTTTTGAGCCTGGGTCCTCTGTGTCCCAGTCTGACGCTCTATCCACTGTGCCACTGCTTTGTCAGGTTATAATAAATTAATATTACAATTACTTTTAAATTCTTGGATCTGTGCATTTGTTATCTGTAAAACCAGTAGCCACGGCCATTATCACAGCCACCTGGCCCGTGCAGGTTCGCATTTGATTCAGACAGATGGTAATGAAACAACGGAGCTAAGAACTGGTGGGCCATTACCTTTAATCCTAGCTTGCACCCGGCAGGCGAGAAATACACATAGTGGGAAAACACTTCCCTTTCTATTCAGGGTTCCCAAAGCCACTGACTCATCCGAGTATTCCTAGAATCAAAGGTTTCTACCTCACCAGCCTTATTCATCTCTGTTCCCCATCTCTTTCTCTCTGCACAAACTGGTTTCTCCTTCAGTACTCTGCCATCTTGGCTGCCTCTCCTCTGCAATGCTAATTTCAGAAACAGAGAGAGGAGGGGGAGAGAGTACCTGGTCTCCCTTATTTTATAGTGTAGAGATTAAAGCCTTTAAGCCAGTATACAAATAAGGGAGTCTCTGTTACAAAGCCACTTATCTGAGGCATAAATGGGATTTCTCACAAGAATGTACCACCCCACATCATTCAACAGTCAAGGGTGTGGGGAAAAGCTTAGTATTGAGAAGATCTTAATATTAAAAGGGTGGGAAAGGCTTAGTCTTAAAACTAAGCCTTAGGTTATACGGACCTTGCCTGCTTACAGCCTGTCCCCCACACCCAATGCAAACTATAAGCAAGCAAACATAAACATCATATTTGTAAAATTATTTGACCCACAATATCTCAGAGGAACATACAGATAGTGATTTCTTTTAGGCATCAGGAATGGGGAAACCATAGATAGAGAGAGAATTTATGTCAAAACCATTCATGTGGGTTTTAGAGGCCCAGAATAGGAATTTAGAACAGGGACAAAGTTCAGTGCCCTGAGGCAAATGCCACAGTGGCTTTACTGACAAAAGTACTGAACACAGTACTGTGGTGATTGCAGCCCAATAGGAATAAAATTAACAATTCTAATTAATCAATAGGTGGGGACATTTGAGCTACTTTTCTTTAATCTGCTCTTAAAACATTCCCCTTCTTTACTTCTTCATTCTCTTCTCATTCTCTTCTCTGCTTCCTGACTTCTTCATTCTTGTCCCTGCTTCTATTTGTATTTATCAATAAATACCTGTAAGGACTGGGCATCAAGGCCTTCTTATGAAACCTGTATAGGGGATTGTGGAGTTGCCTCCCCTAGGTCCTTTTAGTGCATACCATGTGGTCTCTGAGTAGTGATTTTCTTTGCAACAGTGGGTGTCATGGTCACAGAAATGCATTTATTGATTCTTGTATATATCCTGACTGGGGATTGAACCTGCAACCTTGGAATACTGGGATGACACTCTAACCAACTGAGCTATCTGGCCAGGGTCAGGACACATTTCTATTTCCACCACACAAGTATCCTCCCAACAGGATTGTGGAAACTGCCATGCAGAGACAGATTTTCTTCCCCATTGCCAGCCATCCAATCAGACTGAAATGTTCTGGGTGAAATTTGTGGCAGTTTCCATCTTCCCTCTTAAAGGAGCAGCAGATTCATGGAAGCTCTGGCTAACATGAAGTAATTTCTGCCTTGATGAAAGAGATGGGTTAGCCATGTAGTGATGGCTTTGGTGTGACTCACTTCTTCTGGAACCACTAGTGTCCGCGTTCACTTTCTAGAAATGCTGTTCTGGGGGACTGCCCTGCACTAGGTGGGATTCTGAGTCTACACTAGGACAGTGCACATACAGGCATCGCTGGTGGTGCCTTAGATAATTAAGGCTCTATCTACTGCCATACTTCACACCTTGGATTTCACCTTCTTATCCTTATTTATGCTTATCTTGCTTTTCTAAATTCATGTTGTTCTTCCCTAATCTACATCAGCGGTTTCTGCAAATCTGTATCTTCTGAGGAAAAATAACTTGAATTTAAAGAGTTTTGTGAGAAAGATCTTTTCATTTTGTTGGGCAGATAAAATATATTATGCTCACTTTGTTAAAGATGGCGCTGCCCACATGGAAGCCCGTGGCCCAGGTGATATGAGATGCCCTTATGCTTTGGATGGGCACAATTATATTATTGTGTGTGGGGGACAGGCTGTAAGCAAGCAGGGTCATTATAGTCGAAGGCTTAGTTTTAAGACTAAGCTTTTCCCCACACCCTTGACTGTTGCATGATGTAGGGTGGTGCACTCTCATGAGGAATCCCATTATGCCTCACATAAGTGGCTTTGTATCAGAGACTTCCTTGTCTGTATATTGGCTTAATGGTTTGTATTTCTACACTATAAAGTGGGGCAGCCTGGGAGCTTGCTCTCTCTCGGTTCCTCAGATTAGCTTTAGAGAGGAGAGCAGAGAAAGGTCATGTGGAGAGCAGAAGCAGCCAAGATGGTGGAGTGCTGAAGGAGAAGCCAGTTTGTGCAGAGTTTGTGCAGAGAGAATGAGATGGGGAACAGAGGTGAATAAGGCTGGTGAGGTAGAAACCTTTGATTCTAGGAAACTCGGATAGGTCAGTGGCTTTGGGAGCCCTGAATGGAAAGGGAAGTGTTTTTCCACTGTGTGTATTTCTTGCCCTCCGAGTGCAAGCTAGGATTAAAGGTAATGGCCCACCAGTTCTTGGCTCTGTTGTTTCATTACTGTCTGTTCGAATCAAATGCAAACCTGCATGGGCCAGGCAGTTGTGATGGTGGCTGCAGCTACTGGCTATATAAGTGGCCATTGCATTCTCACAGAGGAAGTCCAAGTAGGTCTGCCTACAGTTCCTAGTCTGGTTCTGCCTGGGAAGCAGCTGTCAAATGGGGTAGTATGGTAGTTCCTAATTTTGGCCTTAATATCACCTGTCATGTTGCTGACTCCTAAAGATACCCCTGAAGCAGCTCACTGCCCAATGAAACCCTCAGCAAAGATGCTTCCATCTCTACTTCTGCTTTTAGGTGCCATTACATGAATAACCTACTTGAGGGTGTAACTCAGCTAAAGGTTTCCTAGACAGGACAGGTTAGAGCTTCATACTAATCTGAAGATGGCCTATTGTATTGAATCTATAGAGGGAAACACCTAAATCTCTAGAGTTTGCTTTCTAAACTGCCTTGGACTTCACATCAAGATATCTGTGCCTCCTTAAAGGATCAGTAGATCCGTAAACTCATCTCATCTATTAACCATTCTCAAAGCCTTTTTTCCATAGGCTGACAGCACTTCTGTTGTTTTCTTAGTTATCTGAGATGTAGAAAGCTTGAGAAGAGGTGCCCAGAGTCACTCTGAGACAAATACAAGGGCCTAGGGCAGACTTGCCAACAGATGTCCTAAATTGAAAGGAGACGCCAGACTGAAGAAAGGCTCTGTTCAACAAAGCAGGCTCCCTGAACAAAGACTTCTTCCTGAGGGCCAGATCTACCAGTATGCATCTAATCCTATTCTCACTGCCAGTTCTATCTCTTGAAGACAATGCTTTCCTTTAAGAAATACCTCTTTAGCTCTGGAGTCAAGGTTTCTGTTATGTTTGTCAAGGGGCCCTGTGGCTCAGCCTCAATTACTGAGTATGTTTATTTGTTACTTTAAGTTATTGTTTATTTTTACTTCTAGGTGAAAAAGTATGTTGTGGCTAGTTATATAGTGCTTAGAGTAAAGCTCTAGCTATAACTATCCTGTTTTTTCCTATTGGTGTAACTTCAATAATCTACTTTCAGTCAAGTCAATGCAGTCCTGCTAAGAAAAAAGACAATTGAGCAACAGGAGGACAGAGGAAGGCACTTCTAGTTATACTCGTGGCCTTGGACTGACTTGGTGCTTCAACTCTCTTCTCTCAGGCCATTGATAAGGGCCACAAGCAGAATCCTGCTCTATTTAAGACTGCCTTTGGAGCCCCTAAATAAGACTTTTTAAGATTTCTTACACTTTCTACTTTACATAAACAAATGGAATTGCACAATTATTAGAATAATACACATCACCACCACCCCGATCAGGCATCTCTTAGGCATTTAAAATTTATAAATCAAAGCTCTGGAGATTGTACACCAACCTCATAGAGCAAGGAGGCTGTCTCAGCATAGTCAGTTTTTTTGTTTTATGTTTTTTTTAAAACACAGGGACAGAGAGAGAGAGTCAGACAGAGGGATAGATAGGAACAGACAGACAGGAACAGAGAGAGGTAAGAAGCATCAATCAGTTTTTCATTGCCATTACGACACCATAGTTGTTCATTGATTGCTTTCTCACATGTGCCTTGACCGCGGGTCTTCAGCAGACTGAGCCACCCCCTGCTGGAGCCAGCGACCTTGGGTCCAAGCTGACGAGCTTTTGCTCAAGCCAGATGGGCCCCTGCGCTCAAGCTGACGACCTTGGGGTCTTGAACCTGGGTCTTCCGCATCCCAGTCTGACGCTCTATCCACCTGCGCCACCACCTGGTCAGGCTCAGCATAGTCAGTTTTAAAGATTTTTTAGACCCTGTGTTGCACAATTGTGATGCTCATCACCAAGATCTCCAATGGGCTTTTCTTTGTGGTCATTTTAAAAGACTAAAGCTGATCTTTAGATGTTAGTGAGCACCTGCTCTGGGCAAGGCACTGTGCTTAGCACTGCAAAACAAAAAGCTACAATCAATGCACTGACAGTCTTGACTGGGAAACAGGGACACAAAACAGATGAAATTGAACTAAGTGGTTTGAAGGGATGCAAGACTGCAGTCCTGGCGATGTTACAAGGGGGCTGTGATTACTAAGTTTGCTTGGTATAATGAACTTTTTCTATGAAAAATAAACATGTCCATTGTTGTTTTACATAACCTTAGTATTCATCACCACCCAAAGAAAGATATAGATTTCATATTTCTGATGATGAATACCCTATGATTTATTTTGTAGCTAAAACACAGAAACAAAGATGCTGTTATAACCAGATTGGATATTTTTATGGTCCAGAAAAAAAAAAGTTCCTAGAGCCATGGCACTGAGTAGGGTCACATGTAAGACTTGACATCTAAGTGTTGACCCTCTGTGAACTGTGTGACCTTGGGCAATTTACCTAATCTCGCTAAGGCTCTGTTTACTCACTGGTAAAGCAGAGACAATAATAGCTCTCTTTCAGGGATTTTTTGAGGAGAGAAATGATTTAATGCATATGACACACCTAACCCAATATGTTAAACGAGTAGACACCCTGTAATGATAGATTTTCTATTGATACAACTACATGCATCTGAATTGCCTCTTGTCAGGCCATTTTGAATGGAATGATCAGGGATGGTGACACATGTTGAAGGCTCAGGGTTAAATTATAATGGACTATATTTTGGCTAGAGGTTATGCTGTTTTAAGGGCCAGACATATAACAATAATAAGAAGATATTATTGGTCTCAATAAAAATTTAAAAATAAAATATAGAATTTATCTTTACTAATTGGTAATTCATAACTAACAAAAATATTTTCTATAATTTTTCTTTTATACAAATGAGATTTATGATGTCTTCTAAGATGAACACTATAACATAGTTGGTATTGCTGATACCACTGAATAAAAACTATGGTTTGGTCACAGAAAAACTTATCTATATCATTATAGGGAGGTAACAAAAGCAGTGGTTTGAACTCCTTGTTGTCAGCTTCAATGACATTTCTATTATGCAACATAGATGACTTTGTAAAAGGAAATTTTTAGGATACTGTCATGGATGAAAATGTTCCCTCTCCCTCCTACAAATTCATATGTCAAAGTTCTTATCCCCAGTCCCTCAGAATGTAACTGTTCCTTAGGTATAGAGTCTTTGAAAGAGACAAGTAAGATAATATAAGGTCATTAGGGTGGATTGTAATCCAATATGACTGGTGTCCTTATGCAAAAAGGAAATTAAGACACAGACGGGTACAGAGAGAAGATGATGTTAAGACACAGAGAGAAGACAGCCCTCTACAAGCCAAGGAAAAGGGTCTCAGAAGAAACCATCCTTGCCAACACCTTGATCTCAAACTATTGGCCTCTAGAATAGTGAGAAAATAATTTTCTGATGTTTAAGCCAGCCAGTGTGGTACTTGGTTTTGGTAGCACTAGTAAACAAAGACAGATACCAAGGTAGTACTGAAGAACTGGGAGCTTGTTACTTGGGGCCAAGATTATCCCAGTGAGATCTGGCCACTGTCTTTCTCAAAGGAAAAAATAAAATAAAAAGGAACGTGGGAGTTCGGGATTTCCTGAACCAGAGACTTGTGTTGCTGAGCCACACCCAAATTGTGATATTGAATATAGAAGTCTGAGAAGAGAGTTTGAACTTTTTTTTTTTAACTGAAGTCATTTTATTTTTATTTTTTTGAAGTCATTTTAAACATGTGAAAAGTCAACTTGAGTAACTAGGGGAATGGCAATTTTCCATCAGAATAAAGATTGAAACTCTTCCTAAATTTTGACTTGTAAACAACAGTAAAATTAAGTTCTTTAAAATTTTTTTTAATTGACATTTTAAAAGAGAGAGGAAGGAAGAAAGAGAGAGAAGTATTAATTTGTTGTCCCACTTATTTGTTGGTGGGTTTTGTATGAGTCCTAACCTGGGATTGAGCCCATAACCTTGGCGTATGTGGACGATGCTCTAACCAACTGAGCTAACCAGCCAGGGCTGTGATTAAGCTCTTAAAGTGACCAGCTAGAAAATCTGAATTAAACCCTAGACTCTTAACATTTATGAATGGTGTGGTTGGGTCAAGTCACTTAATCTTTCTAAGCCTTTGCTTTCTCAGGTGTAAAAAGAGATCAGAGTTAAGGAGAAGTGAGTTCATAGTGAGTTATGTATAAATGTACAATCAATATAAACTGTTATTATTATTTATATTTCTATTAAAACAAAGTTGTTTAAATAGTATCTTGCTGATGAGAAAGAAATACATATGTTTGCAAGCAAATTCTGTAGAAGAACTCACAAAACTTCTGTGGTTTACACAGAGGGTACCAAATGCCAAGGATGTAATGAGATAGATATTCTATTATTCTAATTACTGCTGCAATGCCTGATGTTGAGACCCCTGCTGGGTCCATACTCTCAAGTATAATTGTGATGAATTACCTTCTAATGAAATATTCTCATTGTAAAAGACTGTTCACTAAGGAGATAAAAATACTTCTTTGAGATGGAGTGGGCTGTGGTTAATCAGTGTTCTTTACTGATTCACTGGAACTATGGGTGATTTTTATCTTCTTCATATATAGATGCTAGAGAATGTAGGATATGGTTAGTGACTTATTTTTAGATCTCACATAACTCTTAGCTTTACCTCTGTTATTATAATTCCAGACACTATAGCTCCCTTAGCACTACTGCTTCACCAACTCCTTTCGCATTTTGTGGTAAACCAGTTAGTTGAGCACTGAGACTGAGAAAAGTAAAGCCTGCAAAGCCAAAGGCTGAGAAATATACTGCTCACAAAACTTAGGGGACATTTTATAGCTTCATATTAATTTTTAAATACCCCCTAATTTTTGAGAGCGGTATATATTTCTTTCACAAGCCTTAAAGAGGAGCAGTGACTCAGACCTGGGTGAGCGTGTTACCCGGGGCCTCTTAAAATAGGAATGTTCTTTCCCCTGAAGCTGTAAGGATTAATGCTGTGGGCTTGGGAGTTCCTGAAATGAGTGATCTGGACTTCCCTGGGGCAGAGCGTGGGCCCCTGCATCTTCCTGGAGGAGGGTGGGCCTCCTTGGTCCCCATGGACACCCTTCCTGCCACCTGCCAGAGTTGAGCTCCCCAGAAAGGAGAGGAGGACAGATTCTGGGGGAGGTGAGGGGAAGAAAGCAGGGTTCCCAGGCAACAAAACTCCACGAGCAGCCTATGGCAACTGCACATGGCCCTGGGGAATTGATGGAGTGGGGCAAGTTTCCTTTCTAGAGCCACAGGTATGGTGCACAATTACTCTTCACAAGCCCATCACATGCTCTCTGAGGCAGATCCTGCCTGGGATAGCCTGTTAAATTTCTCCAGAATAGTATCTGAAGAGCCTAAAGTTATAAGTGATTTTCTGTCTTCTTCTAGGGAGGAAGTTCTTATAGAACTCCTTCAGTAGAAATGTTCATAGAAATATTGGAGCTAGTTGGAAACCAGGATGATAATAAAGAGTGCTGACTGGTGGTCCATTAGGACTTGGAGGAAACTCATGTCAGATATGCTCACCCCATGGGGAGGAGAAACCTGGAAAGTGGTGTCGTTGCGGAGCTGGGGTGACAGTGGGCAGCCACGAAGCAGCCTGACTATAGTGAGAGAAGGCAACACCAAAGGCCAGACCTATTTTGGGACGTGAATCCTTAGTCATGGAGTAGCAGAGACTGGAGGTGACAGCTGGTCTCTCGGCTCCACGGTGAGTAAGCATCTGGAATATCACTTTGATTTTGCAAAGCTTAGTTTAGGGCATGGGAGCTTAGGGAATTTGGAGAAGGGCAAGGAGAAGTAATATGGAGGTGAGGACGACTCAGGGAATCTGATCAGAGGAAAGATGAAAGGAGCTATATATGAGTAGTTAATATGCGGAGGTTGACTCCTGACACCCTCCAAGGCAAGAATTATTTATAATAGAGATGGTATAATTAAAAGGCAAGAGATGGGAATTGGAAGACTGAATAGCACAAGAAAATGCTTTAGCCAATTGTATTAGTTTACACTCAGGATCACTGTTTCCCAAGGAAATGCTGTGTATCTGTTTGTGTGAGTGTGTGTGAACATGTGTGTGTATACCCCATTACTTGAGATATTTGAAAGTAGATTTTCAATACAATGGTACTGTAAACTTCTCTGGATCAGAGACCACTCCAGCACAAGGTGACCTAATTTTTAGAGCCCAAAGAACAGAGTCTTATGCAAATATTTTATAATTTTATTGCTTGATGAAAGTGATTTATGCCTGTAGTCACCTGACCTCTAAACTTGGCACCAAGTGTCCATGTGCAGCTTCTAGAATCCAGTAATTTTGTAAACTAACCTCAAAATGCTCCTCTAAAATGTAGGTTTCTTTCAAAAGATTAGATTTTAATTCTTATGGTCCATTTTGGGATGAAGAAAGGAATCCCCACAAGACTAAGTAAGACATAGAGGGCTTCCACTGCACATGGAAGAGGCCTGGTCCTTCTGTGGCAGCCCAGAGAATGAAGCAGAAGGCAGGGACTACACTCTGGTAAAGACCCACCAGTAACTGTGCTTTGTGAATCCTAGAAGGTGCTATAACACGGAAGGTTCCTGTTTCAAGAGATTGCAGAAATGTTCGGAAATCACGAAGATGCTATGCTGTCGGTAAGAGCAGCGCTTTTGATCCAAACTGAAACAAGCCTTCCTTTGTTAAATCCAGTCCCCCAAACAAGCGTTTGCTGCTCGGTTTGGAGGACAGCTGGGAAAAGCCTCTGGACTTGCGTCCATGTGAGCCTCTCAAACAGCAGGAGCCTATGAGGGGCCAGACATTTTTGCTGTCTATTTTTATTTATAAATAAGTCCTACCTCACAGATGCTGGAAAGCTAATCCAGGTTGACAGATTTCCTTACTTGACTGCCTTGGCTTTCAGTGGCCTGTGTCACTACTATTAATAGTAAACTCTATATTCTTAAAGAGCTTTTCTGTCTGCTCTGCCAGTCCTGGGGCAGACCTTGGTAAAAAAGATCAAGTTGGGGTTATGCTGGTGGAAGAGAAAAGCAATTAAGGAGAGGGGACAGGGAGGCACCGAAAGAAGAAAAGCCAGGAATTTCGTGGGGGAAATTAACCTTAAGCTGACTTTGAAATTTTCTTTGATACATTCTTCCAGCATTTGATTTTAAGGTCAGCATATTACAAGTATTAGGGAGCTCAGCAGGACCCGTGGGGAGAGAGAAAAGTGATTCTGATTATCAGATTTGTTGGCCCCTATGAGAAAGGGATCCAGAGATGATCTTGAGTGAGCTTTTTTGTAAAACTTTTTGGCTTCCTTTTCCCTAAGCAAATATAAACATATTTCTTTTAAAACAGTAATATGTATCTCTTTTTTTTTTCTGGGCTCTTCCTTTGGTTTTCAAAATTGCATATTTTGGGAGAAATTCCAGTTAATCTTGGCAATTTTGTGTCTTGCTTATTTATCCTGCACTGGCCTAGGGTCTCAAGGAAAGTCTGTGCAGCGTCCCTGAACACTCTAAAAGAGTGCCTTTATTCATGGAACTCGGAGGAAACAGAATTTATGCTTAACTCCTAGTTAAACATAAAGCCCCTTTTGCTCTAATCCTCGCTGTTGAAATCCATTCTAAAATGTTTACATTTGCTTTTATGTCTGTACACAGTGCATGGATGTGATCTAATTTCACTGTGATGAGTCAGCATCTTGTAGCCCCTCAGTTCTAATAATGTTTTATGGTGGAGAAGAATGCGCAGAAGACTGGAGTGGGTCTACGCCTTGGCTGAACAAACTCCTTTACCTAATCATGTTTGAGTCCTGGCCAGATTGGCATTCCTGGTTCAGTTCCAAATACCTGCAGACTCCAGCCCCACATCCCGCCACTTCGTTAGCAGGTCCAGAATGAATCCGTGCCTTTACGTTATCTCCTAGGAGAACTGTGAAGCCTTGATGATGAAGGGGGTGGGGGGAGGCTGCTCTATAAACAAGACAAAATCCTCACAGGAATTGTTTCCCTGGGGTCTGAGTGGGTGCTGCTCACTCAGGCCTGGGGCCACCTGCTCCTGAGTTTCTTTGTTGACAGGCATGAGACCTGGATGGGCCCTTGAAGCACATGGGGGCTCCTAGCTCTTTCCCAACATGAATTGCTGAGGAAGTGCAAATGTATTCCCTTATGTAGGATGGAGGAGTCACGCTGCAGTCTGTCTTGTTCCCTTTGAGTTCAAGAAAAAATGCCAGGTTGGAAGGCATAAAGAGGCCATGCAAAGACAATTTTAAAAAATCTTTCCCTTTCCATTCTAAGTGTCAGAGTAATGATAATATGGGTCCCATAGGAAGGACAAGAAAATAGTAGTAGGTCAGGGGTCCTATTTGCCTTGGTTTCTCTTGCTTGCTATGAGGGGAAGAACCCACTGCACCCAAACTTCTGCACAACCCCTCTCAGCTACCGGATTTATCACATTTATGAAGTAAATGGCTAAAGAAATTAGAGCTGGGTCAAGGACAAGAGGATTTAGCCAAGGGAGCCCCGTGGTTCCTTACTTGTCATGAATGATGTATAGAATGAGGTAATGCAACCAGAATTAAGTGAGTACTGCACAATCACTTTCCACACAGCTGGGACTGAAGCTTTTTGATGACTAAATGATTTCTTTAAAAAGGCCTGGAGCATCAGAAGGCCTGAATTCTAGAACCACATTACCTTGCAATCTTATGTCACAGGTACAGCTGGTCTTCAAGGGGGGATGCCACATATTTTGACATTGTGAGGTTTGGAAGAGTCTTTCTTCCAAGTGTTCCTCCTTTCCCATTTGTGGTTTTAGTTTCCAGCCTAGAGAAACAGCAAGTTTGCTATTGGAAACCTGGGGGATGGGAAGGTGTGTTAAGAGGAGATAAGAAATTATAATCTCAAATGGGACAGTATGTCCAGAGAAAACTAACTGGCTAAACCAGAGTTTGCAAAGAGTAGCCTCCATGATTCACTTAGAAACAGGACTTTTAGCTGCCTGAGCTTTCCTTCACTTGAGGTTGTATTTATGACTTATTCTTGGTCCCCCCTCCTGGCTCTTGGACTTTCCTCCTGAAAAGGGAGTCAGGGAGACATGCTGGGTCAGCCCAGTTCTGGGCAAGTTCTTGGGTCTCATCTGCAAACTGAGAGGTAGTATCTGCCACTAAGAGTGTTTTAAGGATTGATGTAATGTCAGTGGCTAACAAATCAGTTCTCTGCTTCCCTCTATTTTCCTTCTCTGTTTTTTCCCCATTGACTTTCCTTATTAATATGCTAGTAGAGGTTTACCTTGCAGCTGGTAAAGCTGCTGCTTCTAAAGTGGACTATAGACCTGTTCTTTTTGGAAACACTGCATTAGCCAATTAGTTTCCTTTGGAGAAAACTATATTAAGGATACGAGAGAGAGAGAAGAAGAGAGAGAGAGAGAACATAAGAATTGACCTTCTTATTCTACTTTACGCATTCTGTCCTCACGGTGAATGTAGGGTGATTTACATAATTGGTACATTTCGGAGGAATAAACTGAGCTTACTCAATGAAGTTCTGCCCTTCATTTTTTCCAGAGCAAACCTGTCTGGGGTCAGGATAAGTTTTCTCCTGCCCCTCCATGTTATAGATCTGACTGAGGCAGACCTCTTGAGAATTCTACATACTCAGTCAGGCTAATTCTGGCTGTCATATTAAGCTACAATCACCAAACTAGCCTTTCTCAGTATAATGATGCTCCTTTACTCGATTTCTCAAGTTGTTCATAATCTGGGCAGGAAAGGGAGAAAGCACAAATAAGTTTTTTTTTTAGAAATGGATTAACAAAATGCTGGTTAGATATAGTAGATATTAAAAAAAAAGAGTATTCTATGGCTTATCAAATGCCAATAAAGGTAAAAACTTTGGCGAAGTGGTTTATTTCATCAGAAAATATATATTTGCCAAAATTGACTCAAGAATAAGCAGATGATTATACTCATGAACAAAAGTCAGTCCTTTGTAAAAATCTACACATATTCATATGCATGTGTGTAACACACACACATTTCAAACTTTGAATTTATGAGTAAGTTCTATCAAACATTCAATCTTATGCAAATGTTCCAGATAAAGAGTAAATACTTTCAAACTCATTTTAAGAGACTAATATATCTTTGATAGAAAAGAAGATAAACTTGATGCTAAAAACAGAAAAAGTCAAGAACTACTAATAAATATAGGACCAAAAGTCATAAACAAAATATTTCCCAGTCAGAATCCAGCTGTACCTTTGAGTTTTAGAAATGTACATTTGTGTGCATGCTCACGTGTGTGAGAGTGGACCAAGCAGAGCTTACTAACTAATGTAAAGATGGCTTAACAATAGAACCCTTTAAAATATAATTTAGTATCTTATCTAATTAAAGAAGAAATATCAAATAATCTTTGAAATCAAAGCAGAAAAAGCACTAAAAAAATTCAAATTATTTTATGATAAAAAATTCTTAGTGAAATGGAAAAGGGGAATATTTGATAAAGCATATCTACCAAAATATCAGAGCAAACAATAGACTCTGTGGTATTACCTAGAAAGAGAAATAAGACAAGAATGCCGTCATGGTGGCTGTCTATCCATGTATTGGAGGTTCTAGTTAGTGACATTAGATAAGAAAAAGAAAGAGCCTGACCAGGTGGTGGCGCAGTGGATAGAGCTTTGGACTGGGATGTGGAAGACCCAGGTTCGAGACCCCGAGCTCGCCAGCTTGAGCATGGGCCCATCTGGCTTGAGCAAAAGCTCGTCAGCTTGAACCCAAGGTTGCTGGCTCCAGCAAGGGGTTTCTCGGTCTGCTGAAGGCCCACAGTCAAGGCACATGTGAGAAAGCAATCAATGAACAACTATGGTGTTGCAACGGCAACGAAAAACTAATGATTGATGCTTCTCACCTCTCTCTGTTCCTGTCTGTCTGTCCCTATCTATCCCTCTCTCTGACTCTCTCTCTGTTCCTGGGGGGAAAAAAAAAGAAAAAGAAAGAAAAGATAGAAGGGTTGGAAAAGAAGAAAAAGCTTCTTGCTTATTTTAGACAAAGTATTTATTTATAGATACAAGAGAAACTGTGAAATAATTCTAGTAATAAAGTTGTTGGATAAAAGATCATAGACTGGGTTCTAGGGAAGCTGACTCTGAGCTGAGATGATGACAGGGTTTATTAGTTGTGCTCTTGATATCAACATTTGTGGAAGAGAAGGGTGTGAAGCAGGACGGTGTGAAGCAGGAGCCTAGCTGAGCTTCAGTCCTAAAGAAACCCCAGACTACTTCAGGGGGAGGTCTGTCTGAACCTGGTAATCCCTTTAGAATTGTCCCAAGTTGGAGTGAGGAGGCCAGGCCTTTAAGTCCCCAAGTTGACCAATTGCTGGATGTGAGGTTGGCTGGGGTGGGCTGTGGCCTTGGGGTTGGTAGCTTTTTCTGCCTGGACACTTCTTTCAGAGCACTAGTAGTAAAGTCTAATTGCTGACATGGCTTCAAGCATCTGAGAGGTTAAGTCCTTAGTCCTGAAGGGAGATTTGGAAAGCATTGGGATCTATTTATTCATCTATTTCTGGGAGCCATTCCTTTGGGTTTCCAGGAGGAGTCTTTTCCTAGGGGGAGACTTGTAAGAGGAAGATAAGAGGGATGGGCTATAGCTCCCTTTGTTGTAGCTGGTCTTGGGACCACAACTGACACTCATCAATCCCTGCTTTACTATGCATTCTACCCCCCTTTCGCTAGCACCTCTGCTTCTCAGTGCCCTACCAGGAGAGAGACCCAGATCCTTCTTGCTGAGGAGCCTGTTACCTGGTTATTGGTGCCCTTCTTTGGCCAGAGTTGCTACAACTGTCCAATTACCCTCAAAACTGGGCAAGTATTACCAAGAGGTACCCAGGTCCATCACTTAAATGCCAAATATATTTTTCCCTGCCTGAGTTGTGTAACAGTAACCCTACTTTCTCCTGATGATCAGCATTATGCTCCTGCTGCCCTGAACTTGTTACTCATGACAGTTGCATCTCCTTGGCTTCTAGCAGTGAAGTGCTGCTCTCTGGCCTCTATTCTTTCAGGGTCCTCCTCTCCCCGTGGCTCTTAGTGGGCACTGTTCTGTCATGGCCTATGCTCCTGTAATCCCTGGCCTGCAGAGGGGAGCCACCACTGAATTTAAGGAGGCAGATGACCCTTCCCCTTTTTGCTTTAGGCATGCCTGGGCAGCTTCATCTCCTGTGGATTTTTTGGTTTTACATGGTTAAATCCACTTTTGCATGTCTTACCTAGCTAAATTTTTAAATTATTCTACTTTCTGTCTTGGCAATTCAGGTATTTCTATTATTAGTATCTGGAATATTTAAATAACTCCCAGAAAACAAAGAAAGAGAGATGTCACATATAAATTGGCAAAGGATAAGAACAGGCAATTCAGAGAAGAACCGTGAATGGCCAATACACTTCTGAAAAGTTATTTACCCTCCCCGGTGATAGGGGGAAAAGCTAATTAAAACCACAAAGGAATAATTTTTCACATTCATCAGGTCTGCAAAAATTGAGAAGTCTGCAAATTCTAGGTGTTGGTGAGGATTTGGTATGAGGAAATATTCATACTCTGCCAGTGGGAGTGTAAAGTGGGGGTGTGGATTGAAACTATCACTCTAGAGAGTGATTTGGTAACATCAAATAAAGTTGAAAATGAACTTGATTTTAACCCCTGCAATTCTCTACTGCTCTACAGAATTTTTCCCACACATGTGGATAAGAATGAACAGAAATTGAAACAGCCTTAATTTTCATTTCCTGGAGAATAGGTAAGTTGAAGTATATTTATACAAGGACATATTATATACAAGGACATAGTCTACTGAAGCTAAAGTGATACAGAACCACGTGTCTCAATGTGGATGGACCTTAAAAGCTAAAATCTTTAACTCCCTCAAAAAACAAAACCCAAGTTGTGGAATATTTATAGTATAATGCTACATATGTTTTATAAAGATATACATACATATTATATTTCAGTATTTCACATATGTAATAGTATTACATATTATATATATGCATTGCATATTTTAATATCTTATATATTATATATGTTACAGTATTACATAATATATAATGAAATATTATAAAAGCATGAGTGGAAGTGAAAAACACCAAATTAAAAATACTTCCTTTTGCAGAGGGCAGTGTGAGAAGAAGACTGGGATTGAGGAGGACCTTTTATCATATCCATATTTCTTTTTTCCTTTCAAAAACCATGAAGCTGAAAGATGGCAAAATTTTAAGCTTGACAGAGCTCAGTGGTTGGTACATGAATGTTTGATGTTTTATTTTCTCTATGTTTTGGTATGCTTGAACTGCTTCAGAATTTAATAAAAGAAAAAGAATAAGGAGTTTAAATAGGCTGTTTAAGGAACACTTTATTACTGCAATTTAATTAAAATTAAAATTGCAAATTCTTGTTTCTAACCAATGAAATCCCGCTTCCATGGCCCATGACATGTAGCCTGATAAATCCGTCTCCGCTCTGCAGGAACTCTGAAAGAAGATAGTTAGGTGAACGTGAACAAATCAGATGTACTCAGAATGATCAGAAGGCATCTGTTTAGCCTTTCTTCTCTGGGGACTTTGAGGGAAGGGTAGGGGAAAGCATGTTGGTTCGGTAAGAAGCTCAGCTCAGGAACCTCTAAGGAGAGTCAGCAACTTGTGTGGTACCTAGTCCAAGGCCCCTGTGTTCCTGCTCTCAGGGTCAGGCTGCTGGCAGCTCCCTGGGCCCTTGGTGGGCTCATTAACTCACTGCTCCAGGCATCCTGAACAGCGAAGCTGTGGCATTTCAGTGCCTCTGATAACATCCCCTTGTCTGTTCAATGGAAATGTAAAGATTGGGCTGTGTGGGAGCTTTGGTGATCAAAGCCATGTGGAGGGAAAACTGGGAAAATCAAGGCTAGAAGAGATCTTCGAGATCATTGAGTTAAGCTTGAATGTGTGCGTTCAAACTTTGTTTCATCAGAGCAGGTAAAATAGGTGATCATGAAACTGGTCTGGCTAAAACAAACGGGGCGGGGGGGGCGGCGGAGACTAGTTCTTTGTACTCCTACTTTCACGTCTCCATCCCTCCCCTCTCACTCACATGCCTGACAGCCCGGCTGGGCTCTGGGAAGCACATGGTGTAAAACATGGTCACAGACCAGGCCTTCATTTGACCTCCGGTGGGACACTATGATTTCCTCAAGATCACTCTCGGCCAGTGGGGGCAGAGCCCCTTCCTCCTGCCAGTGCTCTTTCTACCTTACCCTTCAAGCAGTTTCTTTATTTTATTAGAATTGAGCCAATATAAACAGGCAAATTGATATTTTTCTTCCTTCTCTTGTTCATTTATTCAGTCTCTATATTCTAGATTTTAAAAAGACACATTTGAGCATTTCTATATCCATGATATTATAATCCTGTTGTGTTATGATGTTGTGTCACTGAGCTCCATGGAAAACAACCAGGGTTAATTCTTAAGTGTTATGAATATGGGAGAGGGATCCAAACTAATCCTATATGAGGGCGATAAAAAATATTATACATGTTAAGAGGAAAAGCAATATCTCACTCTGCTTTTCTTCTCAAAGAGCCCTCTCCTAAACCCCACTCATTTATATAATAATTTGGTTTATCTAGCTGCATTTTTTAAATGCCATCTTCCTTCCAGGTAAAATCTATTGATTGCTTGTGCCACAAAAGAAATATTAATAACATTTCCCGAGCACTTTCTACATACCTGGCACTGTTCTAAGTGGTTCACATGCATTATCTTATATAACACAGGGGAACAAAATTTTTGTTGCATCCATCAAAACACTTGTTCTTACCTAATTAGAGTGTGCTGATCTCAAATCTAACATTAGTTTTTCTCTGTAAGCTACAGTTCTTTAGCAATTCAGAATTTTAGGTTTTTATCTTATTGTAAAATTTTCAACATTTAGTTTAACATAATGAAGTAGAATGTCTTCTTGGGTATCATCTTTGTGAAAATATAATAATTTATATAATGCAGTAAATACACTAAAAGATATGATTGCATCAAAACTTGCTACAATTTCAAAATAGAACATATTAAAACATTTATTTTAACCATAAAATTTGCACAAAACTTATTTAAATTCTATTCAGGCAAAAATTTGTGTTTGTAGCTCTTGCATTTGTGTACTTGTTGAGGACAATCTCGTTTGATGCTCCAGCAGTAGTCTGCTCATCACTAGCAGCTCCAAGATTTTCAGGAAACTTATCAAGGTGACTGTTCAGGAAGTGAATCTTAACGCTCATGTTACATCTAATGTCATGGAAAGCCAACAGCATCCTTTGAACCAGAAGTTCATAGTTTTCTGCTTTTTTGTTGCCAAGGAAGTTCTTTGTAACTGCCACAAAAGACTGCTATGCTGCTTTCTCCTCCATATTCATCTTCCTGGCAAATTCTTTGTCACATATGAGGGTTCAAATATGGGTCCATTGAATACACCTGCTTTTATCTTTTTGAAAGACAAGGCAGGAAAAGCAGAAGTAATATGTTGAAAGCATTCACTTTCTCTATTCAAATCCTGAACAAACTGCTTCATTAAGCCAAGTTTGGTGTGAAATGGGGGAAAAATGATTCTGTCTCAATTAACTACAGGTTTATTCACAATATTTTGCATCCCTACTTCCAGAGCTTCACGTTTTAGCCACTCCTTCTGTGTCCAGTGTTTCTCCCAAGCTCGGCTGTCTCACAAACACAGAAAGCAGGGGTACTTTGTGAAACCTCTCTGTTGTCTAAGCAGGAAATTTACCATTTTAAGATCCACACAAATGATCCAGTTATGCTCCTCATACTTCAGAAAGTCAAGGACAATTTTTATGTCATAATCTTCCCACAGATGAGTTGAATAACCAATTGGAACCACTGCATAAACATTATTGTTGTGTAGGAGAACACATGTCAGACTTCTTTTAGAGCTGTCAAGAAATAGTCACCATTCTGTTGGACTGTAAGTGGTAATGCCTAGCTAGTTGAGAAGACTACTAATATCATACAGTAAATGCAGTGTTTGTCTTCAGAAAAAAGCCCACAAAAATTTGTTCACACTTCCTGAAATGGGATACTTTAGCTGACCGGTGAAGTACATTCTTTTCTTGAAGCCTAGAGGCTAATAATTCAGCTGCTTTCTTTAATTGGCCCAAATCTCTTACTAAGTTATTCAATTCAGGCTGGCTAAATTGCTGAGGGATTAATGACTGCTTGGCATCAGAAGAAGACCCTTCAGATTCTACAACCATTTCCTCGTACATCTTATCAAAATACTCTTGATCATCATGTTTACTTTCTTCATCCTTAGAAGAAAGAAAGCCATTGAAAACTGGAACTGGAAGTGTCTCAGAGTGTGGGATAGGTCGTATTGCTGAAGGAATATTAAGATATGCGATCATATGCCGTTTTTTCTTGCTGATGCCCTTTGTATGGATCAGACAGAAATAACAGTCACTGCTGTGGTGCTTAGGTTCACGTCAAACCATGGGAATACCAAATGACATTCCTTTGCATTTTCCTTTTGACCAGTCATGAAGCATTTCCTCATAATTATGACATACAATATGAGGAGCTCAATTCTTGTCTTGATCGTCAAGGGGAACTTGAAAATAGGCAATATATGCACGTGTCACAAATGATGAAATATTGCACCTTTGATGTTGAAGTATGTAACAGTCACATATATAACAGAAGGTGTGAGGACTATTCTTACATTTATGCCTACTCAAAGAAGCCATGATTCAATCTTAAAATTAGAGGGTGTTTTTATCAGATAACAATTTTTTACATTTAAATACAACTAAAATTATGTAAAAGTGATATTTGTAAAACATTAATTGCCTTGTGGTTATGTTCAATCCAAGAGGTGTTGCCCTTTAACTCCAATTTAAAAACCAATGCATGCCATTAACTGTAACAAAAAGAAATTAAAAATTGCATAAAAACTAGATCATGCACCAAAAATTGGATTTTAGATTTGGAATCAGCAATGCAGAAATATATAGAAACAGTTCTAAAACCTCATGCAACAGAAAATAAAAAGAAATTGTTCCCCAGTGTAATCCACTTCATAAGGATATGAGGTAAATACAACTATATCTTCATTTACAGAAGGATAAATAGAAGTTTATAGAGGTTAAAGTATTTCACCCCCAAACACAGCTAATAAATGGCAGAGTCAAGATTTGAGTCCATACTCAAAGATTTGAGTCATGTGGCTATGCTGTCCTGCCTTGGACAGTCACTCTAAGACACAACTACCCAGATAAAGAATTGATGTTTCATGGGAAGTGTGGAAGGGATAATTGATTACAAAGCAGGTGGGCATGGCAGGGTGGGGTTTTTCTCTCCAGTGTACATCCCGGATTACATTACTTCTTTATAGATTTTGATGAGAGATTCTCAAGAGTAAAGGATAAAGTAAAAGACATCTAATTATAACTATATGTATGCATGTAGTGGTAAATTTTTAATGGAAAGAACATTTATTGCATAAAAGAAACTGTTCGGAATACTTTATTTTTTTACTTTATATTAATTATGCTTAATGTTTTGGTGAAAGGAGTTACTATGAATATCTTTTTTTGGCCAATCGATAGGTATGACTGTTAGGGGAATCCAAGAATAGAATAAGTAGTATGGCCAACATATCTACATGTAAGGAGGAGTTTTTAGAACCTCAACTGTATAAGTTCTTGCTTCCTGTCGCTCATTTTAAAAATTTGCATTGTTATCATTTATATTATATATTAAGATTTTTAGTTTTTCAAATGTTATTAAATTTTGTTCAGTACCACTCCACTTACGTGTCCAAGTTTTCATGATTCTGAAAAAAATATATAACTAAATTACAAGAATAAAAGCCTGTATTTAAAGTATATAAGATTTTCTGTAAAACACTTCCATAAATGAGAGCATCATTTCTGGGGGGAGCTATATGCTCTCAGTCCTGGTTTACTGCCTTTGCAGACTTCCCATGCTTAAAATTACCTTTAAAGTGAAGGGACTATTCAGGACATTTAATCTAATATAAAAGTTAATTGTTGCTTATCAATTTTAAAGATAGGTAAACTGAATATTTGAAATAAATACTTTTTAAAAATCTCTTTTTGCAAATGGTATCAGTCAGCCCATCATTCAAATCCATTTGCAAGAAACAGACTACCAAATTCAAATTGGCTTAAATGACAAGACCATTTGTTAGATCTTATAGCAGGCAATTCAGAAGTAGAGTAGGTTTTATGTTTATTTGATTCTGTGATGCAAAATAAAGTCATTAAAGAACCCAGTTCTCATCATCTCTTCATTCTATTGTCTCAAACTTTGGTTTCATTCTCAGGTAGGTTTTTCTTGTGTTCACAAACAGTGGCCAGCAGCGTTTGGGCTTATCTGTCTCTTTAGTCTCATAAATGAGTAAGAGAAAATGGGTTTTCTCTTGCTCTCTTCAGAACCTAGAAGAAGATTTCCAGGAACCTCTTTTCCTTCTCATGGTGCAGAATCAAAGATCACACGACCATTTCTTAACCAATTTCTGGAAAATAGGTTGAGATTACTCATCATCAGCCAAGTCCATCCCTTTAGATAAGGTCATTCCCTCAGATGCCTTTGGTTTTCCTCAACAAGATGGAAATGGAACACGTGTGACAAAGGTAGCTGTAGTTCCCGTGTAGAGTTTGCCTGTATCAGATGGGTATCGCGATTCACTGATATATTCAACAGACGTGTATTAACTATCTGCCATCTGTTCAGAACCAAGAAATTCCAGAGAAAAGTTCCACCTGAGTCCATTTTTCTCTTAGCTAACAAAAATGACAAACTGGGGTTCATGCCCCTCTTGCTTCTTCCTCTCTACTGTTCAGTGGAAGCACTCAAGAAAATCCCAGCACAGCCCAAGACCGGACTAAAGATGGAAGCTGAGCCCAGACAGATGGCTCCAAAATGAAGAAACTGGCCAAATTCAGGCAGCCGTTTGGTTACTAACCAATTATTTTATTAAACACTAACCTTTACAAGAAGCAATCTTTCTTTTTACACAGACCAACTTTCCTTTATCAGGTAATAGATTATACTGACTTAACTTTTAACTCTTGAGTAGACATCTTTATCACCCACAACTCATCAATTTAAAAGCTAACAAGTTTATTCTTGGGCTTACTACATTATATACTTAACATATTGTATTTTTGGAGTGGCAGGAGTAGGGCTCAAAAATTCTTAAATGGAACTATGTTGGCAAAATAATTTCATTTGTTAGTGTGAAATACATTTAGCAGCACTTCCCTTGAAAGTGGTTAAGAAATGGGCACTGAGAACGAGTTATGAGTTGACTTATACTATGGTTTAGTAAGATTTAAAGTTGGTCAAATAAACAGTTTTAACCTGCTCTACCCTTCCGCCTCCCAACAGCCCAGGTGACTGCACCTGCTACTTTATTTACCACAAAAAAGTGAAAACCTAGCAACATGAAATTAAATCTTTTTGTTTGTTTGTTTGTTTGCTTTGTTGCCATATACCCATGGAGAGTTCTAAAGATGTGACAGATTTAGTGGTTAGGGAGAGCAAAAGATTATTTGCTTCTACCCCAGCAACAGAGCTATTCTAAGAGCTCTGATTGCTTAATAGAGGCAGGGCACAGGAATGGCTTCTCTTTCTGTCTCTTGCTTAGATTTTAAAAGTCTTGTTGGTTTATTTATTTGCTGAAGAGATTAGAGTATCATCTAGAGCAGTGTTTTTTCTGAGTTTGTTCTTCTGAGTGACTTCCAGAAAGATCACTAATAGTATTTGTATTCATAAAGAGATAATGATTTACATTTTCACCTTTGACATAATTTTATTATTTAACTATTAGTTCATGAAACCCAAGAAGCCTCCTATTCTAGTTCTAGCAAGTATTTTGATGGTGGAAGTGAATAGGGAGAAGTGGGGAGGGGAGGGATATGGGACTATGTGACCTGGTATTATTTTGCTATGTCAAAATGAACACAGGCTTTGACTTGTTATAATCCTAAATTCTTATAACTTTTTGGACCATAGGTTTTCAGTTTCAAATGACTTTATATTTATGACTTTGGTTTCTCACAGAGATTAGACACCAACTCCCAAAAGTATTCTACACTGCATATAAGTCTTTTACCATGTAAACCTTTATCCAAGTCTCAGTATGGATCCTGCCTGTGTTAGAATCTTTCATACACAGAATGAAGACCCACTACTTCTGAACCTTAAGAATACTCTAAATACACCTAAGAATGAAATTAGAGGCCAGGTAGGAAAGCAAAGAGGCTTTCTAGTTGAGTCTATTTCCAATCTATATACATGATTGATAAAACAAACATAACAACATTAAGGACTAGTGTGGTGATTGCCTGGAGTGAAGAGGGAGGATGGGGGGAGGTGGAGGAGAGTGCAGTTAATGAATGGAGACTTGGCTTGGGATGGTTGTTACTGTAGATAGTCAAGGAGCACTGGGGAGTCTTCCCATTGACCAAGATGGCTACAAGGGGAGGTTCTTACATCAAGCATGCCAAAAACTTGAAATCTTAATGCATAGGACCCAAGTATGCCAAAAGTTAGAAACATGAATAGACGAGTTCAGAGAGCAAAAGCTAGCAAGATAATTGAATAGAAAAAAATCCTTTGCCTCCCTATTCCTACAAGAACTGAGGGCATGAGCAGGAAGGAGAGATGGTATTTGAAGGGGAGTCCATCATTCTCCTAGGTCTTAGCACCTGGATAAACCTCTTTCCTTTTAAACCAGCACTTGTCTCAGGACTTTGGCTGTTGTGGCAGGCAGTTGAATCTGTTTTTGGTTACATGATGAACTCATAGTACAGCATACAGATGATGTGTTGTGGAATTATGTACCTGAGACCTATATAATTTTGTTAACCAGTGTCACCACAATTAATTCAATTAAAAAGAAAAACAAAATAAAAACAGGACTGGGTGAGTTGTTTCAGTGGGTTGTAGACATGTTCTCCCTATTGCTCTATAGCCCAAGAAATAGAATATAATTTACACTTTGTTTGTATTAGAAGCGTCAGAGCAATCCTTAATGCTTTCATTTTTGTTAGTCCTTACATCTAATTCATCCTGAAATCCTGTGGTTTCTCCCTACAAAGTACACACAGAATATGTCAACTTTCTCTCTGCAGTCAGCATTCTAGTTCAAGTCACCATCATCTCAAATCCTAAAGAATTTTCTCTCTTGTCTCCTTGGCTTAATCTACAATCCAGTCTCCACCTTGAGGTCAGAGTTTTCTTTTAAAAATACAAATCAGAGTATGCCAATATCCTTTATAAAACTCTCTATGGTTTCCCAGTGTTCTGGATAAGATGAATTAACTATGATCCCTTCAGCCCTATTTGATGTATCTTCTGCTCGCTCCTCTAAGCTCTCCATTGCTTCATCGCTGCGCCTGGCATTGTTACCCTTGTTTATTCCTATGTCTAAAAAGTTTCTCCCTCAGTTTTTCACGTGACCTTAACTTAAATGCCAACTCCCCCAGAGGCATTTTCTGATTATCTTTTTCAATGTGGTGTGGCCGTTACTACCCTTCAGGTAGTTGAACATCAGTTACTGATGTTAAACACTCTTTTCTTATCCTAATGTGCAAAACTAAAATCCACATTTCTCCAACTCTCTTTGAGCTTGAGTCCTAGGAGTAATTTAGTTTCCACCATTGCAACACAGGACCCCTATTCTGTGGATCACAAGGTCTCCACTTTGCCGGGACAGAGCAGCATTTTGCCGGTATGGGATTATGGGGGAAGTGGAGTGACCCTGGAGCAAGCGTTGTAAGCTCTGGCTACAGTGTGCAAAAGGCAGCTTCCTGATTCAGTGGCTCTGCAATAGCAGTAATAGCTGCTTTAATTGCACTGGGAGCTAGATTATTCTGCAGTCAGCAGGGGTATTGCACCTTTCTGCTGAAGCTGGGGATTGTTCTTGAGATAAATAATAAATTAATTAATTTGAGAGAGAAATATTGATTTGTTGCTCCACTTATTTATGTATTCATTGGTTGTTTCTTGTATGTGCCCTTACTGGAGATCAAACCCCAACCTTACTTAGCGTGTCAAGATGATGCTCCTACCAACTGAGCTACTGAGCCAGCACCCTTCCAGTTCTTTTAAAAACAGTTGTTTGATCACCAAATTCCCTGTATAGAATCCTTTTCTGCTTAAACCAGTTAAGGTGGATTCTGTTGTCTGCAATGAAGTCTGGATCAATATAAGTGCCTTCCATAGGTCATTCTGTAGCTCAACGTTTTCTCTTTTTTTCTTCACCCTTATCATAACTTAAATTATACTGTTTATATTGTCTCTGTCCACTACAATATAAGCCTATGAGATGGGGCTCCATCTTGTTCACTGCTCTATTCCTAGCACCTAGGACAGTTCTTGAAGCATGGAAGGTGTTCCCTAACCATGCTTTGTTTGAATGAATGGGCCCTAGGCATTTGCTAGCTACTCCAACCCTGCGCCAGCAATGTTAGCAGCAGGGGGTTTGCTCTGCAGCTACCGTATTTCATTTGACTCACTGTTTGTTTCTGGTCCAGCTCCAATTTAGCTCTTCTGACTCAGCAATGGAAACTTGCACTTATGATGATGATGACAGAGTGAGTCCTTAAATTCTCTAAAAGCTCTGCATCAGGAAGCTTCTGCTAATGGTGCCTCTCACCATTATCAGCAGAGCTGGGCTCAGCCAGATTTCACTGTTAGCAGTGTCAGGCAACAGGGTAGAGACTGGACCGGGAGGGCCAGCACACCTAGACCACTGCAGGCCCTTCTTGCATGACAAATGATTTCACAAATGATGGCAACTCTAGGCACTCTCCCTTCTGAGAGGATGCCCAAGATCATCCCGTTCATTCTGGTTGCTTGCATGTCATTTCCCCATAACCCAACATGTTTTCTTCCTTTGCAACATGTTTCCAAATGTACAGCATGCTTAGCTAATTCAACACTCTCTAAGTTCTTTCTAAGAGACTACCTTTCCCTCTGCCTGTTTCCAAATGAAGCAAAGGTCCAGAAATGAGTGTAGTCTTTTTGCTTTGTTTTTAATAAATTAAGAATTTGGAGTCTCAGCATGAAACGTTGAATAATAGATTATTTGCTTAAAATAATCTATGCCTCATTCAATTTTTTATTCTAGTGCTCAGTACAGGGTCTGGTACATAATGGGTGCTCAATAAATGTTAGAAGAATGATTGAATGAGTGAATCATCCTAGTTTTTTGCTTTTATTTATTTCTTTTTTGAAGCTGGCAAAAGGTTAATGTATGCAGAGAAGACAGTATATGAGGAAAAAAAACTTTCACATATGACTTTGATTCTATTCAAATGTGTTCCTGAAGTTAGGCAGAATTTCATTAACATTTTCTCCACATCATGCCTGCTGAATATCACTGCTAGGTCTAATTGACAAGTGCCGCTCACAAGCCACATTCGTGAACCTAGCAGGGTATCCTGCCAGGGGTGGGGTTTCCTTTTTTCCGTCCTGACAGAAATAAGATGGCAAATGTCAAATGCTCTTTTTAAAAACTCATATATAGAACAATCTGCTTCTTCAAGGTCAGGGCGAGCACCCACTTTACTTTGCATTCATGAGCAGGAATGCTGGCGACAGGTAACCTTCAGAGAGGGTGGCTGTCATTGGTAGAAGGGCACTGGCTGGAAATTGAATCTTCCTTAAAAAGTCACATCTGTCAGCTGGCAGGAGAAGAAACTCATGTCAGGGCAGGTGACTAACTGGCAGAGGGCTGCTGGTTACTGATTAAACTGGGCAAGGCATTTTAAAAGCACAGAGCACTCCAGGAGTTGAGATTAGGCAGGCTTTTGCAGGCTCTCACAGCCGGGAGGGGAGCGTGTGGGTGGAAAGGGTGAGGTCAGGAAAAGGACAGGTAATGGGTATGCCCTTGGCTTGGTGGGCGGGAGAAGTCCTCTCGCAGGGGTGGCCAGGCCCTCTGGTCTCTGGAGCTGCCTGAGACTCGTTGCGTCTATCTCTGGAGAAGAAATTCCTGTCTCTAAGGCATTGAGACACTTTATGGCTTTGCCAGCTGTCTCAAAGGGCAATGTGAAATTCTCAAACCCACATGGTTTCCAAGTTTGTTGACTAATATGCAGATCACAGAGTTACCTTTGAGTACCTTTTGAAGGCTGAATATTTCTACTCTCAAAATGCCTGGGAAGAGTTGCTGTGGTTGCTACTATGTTCACTTGTTTACTGTATAACAAGCCTTGAGTTATGTGGTTTGCAGATGTTTCATAGCAGTTAAATCGAATCCTTACAACCTGGCAACACCAGTGCATTTATCTCGATTTATAGATAAAGCACCTGAGGCTCCGAAAGGTTGAAAGACTTGTCCCATCTCACAGAGCTGGCAAGTGACAGAACCAACTCCTCAGAAAGAAAGCATTTCTGCCCCTGTCTAGGGGACTGACTCCCTAAATAATGGTATCTTGTTTGTTTGTTTGCCAGTTGGAGATTTAAAAAATATCTGGCCCTAAGGCATGCTTTTTCCCATAATTGGAACTGTAAGGTCAGTGATCAGCAATGGGGGATGGTCACGTGAAGAACCCAGGCCCGGGAACTTTGCCCAGAGCCGCCCACAACTAAACTTCCCAGAAATCCTTGGGAGAAGAGCGACTGTCTGTCAGCCAGTGAGATTTCACTACATCATATTAGTTGGGTGACTCCAAAGGACTCCAAAAGGACCCCAAGGACCCCTTTAATTCTGGCTCCACGTGGTCTCTCTGTGCGATATTCCTGGCCTCCATCTTCCAAGCCAGTGAGTCTCATCCGAGAAGCGCTCTGTACTAAATAAAGCCTTTAACATTCCACACTTGGTGGCTACGCTCCCTTACTCCTTCCTAGGTGGGGAATATACCTTACAGGAACTAACTGTACATTATTGCTCTTGTGTCCCTAAAACAGCATCTTGTTACCTATAG
The DNA here is from genome assembly GCA_037038555.1 of Rhynchonycteris naso. Taxonomy (NCBI): domain Eukaryota; kingdom Metazoa; phylum Chordata; class Mammalia; order Chiroptera; family Emballonuridae; genus Rhynchonycteris; species Rhynchonycteris naso. The sequence continues at coordinate 235,958,439 of CM072995.1, forward strand.
ACCAGTGGTTCTTAACCTTTTTGAGGTACCGAACCCACCAGTTTCATACGCGCATTCACCAAACCCTTCTTTAGTGATAATAAAATACGATTTTTTTTCCCAAATTCAAGACATAGGTATATGTTATTTTACTGGTGCACAAAATGAGCCGTGCATGAACATCACCTTGCTCAAAGAACAAAACCAACAAAGTGCATGAACTCACAACAAATTACGGTATTACTTTATTCTGGCCTCCGCGGCAGAGGCTTCTCCGAAACCCTGAGACCAACTCATTGAACCCCTAGGGTTCGATAGAACCCAGGTTAAGAACCACTGCTATAGACCAAACTAAGTTTTTTTTCCAGCTTCAGTTAAATGAGACTGTTGGGCAGATAAAATATATTATGCTCACTTTGTTAAAGATGGCGCTGCCCACATGGAAGTTCGTTGATATTAATGTGTGTTCTGGAACAGGCTGTGGGCAGACCGGGTCATTGTAGCCTAAGGCTTAGTTTTAAGAGTAAGCTCTTCTCCACACCCTTGACTGATTGGATGATGTAGGGTGGTGCACTCTCCTGAGGAATCCCATTATACAGACACTTTCTTGTTTGTATAATTGGATTAAAGGTTTTGATTCTATGGTATAAAGTGGGAGAGACCAGTAGCTTGATCTCTCTCTCTTGGTTCTTGGTTCCTGAGGTATTAGAGAGGAGAGCAGATTAAGGCTATGTGGAGGAGAAGTAGCCAAGATGGCAGAGTGCTGAGGAAGAAGCCAGTTTGTTAAGAGTTTGTGCAGGAGGAGATGGGAAACAGGTGAATAAGTCTGGTGAGCTAGAAACCTTTGATTCTAGGAAACTTGGATAAGTCAGTAGCTTTGTGAGCACTGAATGTGTGGGTTTTGGAGCCCAGTGTGTGTTTTTGCTTGCCCGCCAGGTGCAAGCTAGAATTAAAGCTGATGGCTCACCAGTTCTTGGCTCTGTTGTTTCATTACCGACTGTTCAAATCCAATGCGAATCTGCACGGGTCAGGCTGCTGTGATCCTGACTGCGACTACTGGCTTTACGGAGACAAAACATGAACTGGCCATAGAGTGGACAGCAAGCACAGGAGGAGCAGGCAGCTGGCTTACAAAATGGGGGTGGGAGAGAACCAAAAGCTGCAGCCTCTCTCTCTTGTCTCCTCTCCTGGCCAAGCTGCCCTGGTGCCTGAAATTTCCCCAAACAGGACCACTCACTTAGATGACAGTTCTTACAGTCTCTACTAACATGTTAGTCTGTTACCCGCGAGGACTAATGTGCCCATAATTATTGCTTCCCCTGCATATATTGATTTCTCTCTCATTTGATTCTCTCCACAAGCTGTAAGGCAGTGATTTCCTTTTTATCAGAATCCACAGCACTGAGCAAAATCCTCAGGGAATGGAATGTAAGACAGTAAGTTTTGATGATAAGAAAGATTATCAAGAGAGGGTGTCAGAAAGGGGCAGGAACATTAGGTCCTATCCATTGAGGGTGGATCATGATAGAAGCTAACGCTGCCGAGGTCAGCACAAGGACATGAGTGTCCCGGATGAGACTGTGGAAAGTGGTGAAGCTAAAATGTGGTGTTTGTGTGGAGTGGGAACCCACAGATAGCTTTGAATACTGTATTAAAATTTCTTTTTAACTTTTTTGTAGGGTAAGATTTATCAATGTATCACTCAATAATTCTATTTTATCAATGAAGTTAATGAGTTGGCCTTGCCAGTCTTCGAGGGTGAAAAGAAGAGATGTGGGCCAAATGGATGAGAAATGGGAAAAGGGTTGTGAAGTTGATAGACACATTTCTCATGCCAGATCAGGATGCGGCCATCTGACACTGCCCACTCTTCTGCTCATGCTCTCTTTCTCTCTGAGATCGGAGGGCCAGATGGGCTCCAAGAGGCACCTGGGCTTGGCGGTAGCGTCAACCATGCTGGCACACTAGCCGCCCCCAGGAGATGGACCCAGCATGCTCACCCAATTAGAAGCTCCCGGGACTCTGACCTGCTTCACTCCTTCCATCCTGAAGAACTTCTGACCCTTCCCTCCTGCTTTCCTCTGTTCCTGACACTCAAGCCCACCTCACAGCTCTTTAAGAGCTTATTGTTCCCCTGAGGAGTGGTGCCAACCAGGTCAGGGTACCAAAGACTTAACCTGCAAACCAGTCCATCACTTTTCTGCTGGTGTCTCCTCCTTGATTACTAGGAAAGGCAGTGTTGGCCTCAAGCAAATTTGTCAGTTCAGTCAAGTCTGGCTTTCATTTTTTCCTCCTCTTTCTACTCCATGTCAAACCAGCCAAGTGTCTGGCACCTTCATTCACTTTCTCCCACCCCCAGTGCTACCCTTTTTACTATTTTATGTATTCTGGTCCTAGACCCACCACTACTGTGGCTCATTCTCCTCTTCCTTGGAGCCTACTTATCCAAACTTACCCCTCTAGGGTCTTGCTGTTTCATGACCTGTTCTTTTTGTAGGTGCCAAGTTGTTGAGTAACTAATCTGTTACTTCTTCCTGATAAGCAAAGCCTTAAAAAACACTTCAATATAGATCTTGGTCTATATAAGAAAGACTGCTAATGGGAAATTCAAGAACTATTAGCAGTCAAGAGGGCAAACATCTCAGTCACTGGTCCCCTTAACAGTAGTGTTAGTTGCTCCATCTGAAAGTCTAGATTTGCACTTTATTTATGACTCCAAAAAAGACCTTGGCAACTAGCTGTAAACCTCCCTCATGTCACCAGGGTCTCTCTCTGCAAAGTAAAGGTTGCTAGTGAAAGGGAAACCTCCTTTCTCTAGGTGGTGACGTGGGAGAAGACCACTAAATTATTGCAAAGTACATTGTAAACACTGAGTGTTTGGGGAAAACTTAATAAAAGATTTTGATGAAATTTCTCCAGAAGTTGGATGAGACATTGAGATGGGATCCTTGGCAGGGTCCAGTGATGAAGAGCAAACTTCTTGCAATGCATTAGGAGGAAAGAGTATTAAATAAAGTATTCATGGCCATTAGGTGCTTTCTCTACTAAAAAACAACCCAAGTCTGGAATCTTTGGGAGTTGGTTGCTGCCAGCCATTGTCCAATTTTGAGATGCTATCTTAAGGCATCTTAGAAACTTATTGGGCTGTGAAAGTTTTTAGACTGGTAGAGGAGGGAAGGGGCAGGTTGGGTGTCCTCTCTCTTCTACAGAGTTAATTGTGTGAAACATGCATGCTTCCAGATGTTGGCCTGAATACATCCTGACTACTGGTTTTGTTCCAGAAGCCATCTAGATTGGATTTGGTAATATTTACAGGCAGGACAGAGTGTTCCAGGAGAAATTCAGTGATACTAAACTGCTTATAAGGGCATCTTGATTTTTTCTCAGAATTGGGGTATGAGTGTCTCACGTCTGGTGGCCACTTTGGTTTATATGGAAATGTACCTTCTTGAATACCTGAAATTCTACCACTGCAGAGTCTTTACTAGGACCGAGATCCAGTTCTGTACAGTCCAAAGCAAAATCAGGCTTTATTTTAGGCAACTTGTCTATAAAATCTTGATCAGATCAGGCTTGGGGTTGAGATATAAACCATAAAATGTGAAGCCTGAAGTATTATAACTTGTTATAAAATAAATATAGTTCACTTCTTTTTCAGGTTTCTCTTGGTATCTCATGTCTGCATGTCCTGACAAGACTGAACAAGAGAACACTGAGCATTTGACTAAATATTTGTGTCTCCTTTCTTCCTTTCTTCCTCTCCTCCTCTCGCTGTGTTACTCTGTGAGATCCTGCTGTGGGCTCTCTGTGCCTGCATATCATGCACATTAGGAAGAAGAGGCAAGGTCAACTGCCTAGGCTTCTTCTCTCTAACAGTGGTTATGTTTCCTCATGCAACTGTTTTTTGGGGGGTCACCATTAATTCTCAGTTTATATGAAAATGAGGCAAATTTCTCCGTGGGGAAATGGAGAGAAATCAATGCCTTCCATCAGCCATAAATAGACTTCCCATGTAGGGAGAAAACTCCATCTTTGGAAAGTCCATTAGCCTTTGTTCTCAATATTGGTGGTTCTGACAGTTACCTGTTTTTATTTCCTGTACCAGTTTTTGAAGGTGCTCTTTTGGCCCTATCAGTTTCTTTGGGAAGGAAATCTCTTTGGGACACTTACATGCCTTTAATATCTGGTCTTTTCAATCAGGAGGATGTTACTCACTCAGGGCAGTCTTGCTTCAAGATCAGGAGGAGCAACTATTGAAAGAAGAGGAGAGAAATTGGAACTGAAGTTTAATAATAAAGTTGGATTGAGAGAGAAGCCGTTGATAGGTTAAGGTAAGAGTGGATATTCAAAATGAAAACCTCTGAATCTGTGAATCAGAATGGTGTTCCTAAGTCTTTCCTTAGAGACAGTACCACCCTAGTGCTGGTGACAACACGAGCCCTTAATAATTGATGATTTACTTATAACGTATCTGTTCAGCATGGAGCAAAGCCCCATATTTCTGCTCCTCTTTTTGCTTCTTTTTCATTTTGTTCATGTTTATGATCTAAAAAGCTTAGAAGAATGGAAGGTGAGGCATACAGTTCACTATCATTTGCAAATATTTCAGAAAAAAATGATCTTTTTCATGAAGTCAAGGGTATAAGCTGCCATTTCCCCATTCCCAGAGCTTAATAGTATAATAATTTTTAAAGACATCTTGCTATGGGCAGAAGAAAGGCTGTGCAGGTGAGAGAAATAGAAATTCTAGTCTCTTTCATGGAGGGTTGGTGGTTTAGTCATGGAGAAGGTGGCCCTTTCAAACTCTGTGTCATGAAGACTGGGCTTTGCCAGCCTAATAAGAACCTAGTAGACTGGTCTGGAATTGATGGAAGGATAGAAGGGATGCCTTAGCCAAGAAGTCACAGACTTGCTTGCTTCCCTGGCAACCCTTGGTCTCCCAGCCTCTCATCACTGCCCAGAAAGAAACAAGCTTATAATAAAAGCTTTGGCAGAAATTAGTGTTCAACTGTGTGAGTTTATCTTAATGCACTGGGCCTTTTTATTCATTGCAAAGGTAATTTAATATTTTATTAAATAATATTTTGAAAAATTAGAAATATTGTTAATGCTTTACACGCTTTTTATATATATATATAGTGCTTGTATATATTTTTCTAATATGTATTATTTAAAAGTAAAGTTATATTAAGACCTCAGATGAATCACTTACAATCCCTCTGTTTCCATTTTGAGGTATTCTCTGTTTTAATGTTTATCAATTTTGGGTAATTTTGGCATACTTTAAAAATAATTTACTGAGATAAAATTTGTCTCAATTAAATCAACCATTTTAAAGTGAACAGTTCAATGGCATTTAATACATTCATAGTGTTGTGCAACTGCCATTTCTATCTAGTTCCAACGCATTTCCGTCTTAATTTAAAGAAGATTGTCATCTGTATCACTGGGTGAGACCTCTTACCCATGAAGTGGTGTTTCTGCATTTCTCTGCATCTCTCTTCCCCCAGGCCTTGGTATCCACTAATCTGTGTTCCATCTCTATATCCTCGGGGTATTTTATATGAATGAAATCATATAATGTGTGACCTTTCACTTAACATACTGTTTCAGACATTTATTCATGCTGTAGCATGGGTCAATACTTTTTTTGTGGGTGGATAATATTTCACTGTAGGGATATACCACAATTTGTTTATCCATTCATTTGCTGATGGATCTTTATCTGTTTCAACATTTTTGGCTCTGGTGAATAATGCTATTGTGAATATGTATATATAAGTTCTTTTTTAATGTTTTCAATTCCTTTGGGTATATATGTAGGAGTGGAATTTCTGGGTTGTATGATGATTCTGTTTAACTTTTTGAGGAGCTGCCAAACTGTTTTCCACAGTTGTTGAACCACAGTGGTTGAAACATTATACTTTCCAACCAACAATGTATGTTGATTTTGATTTTTCCACATCCTTACCAATGTTTGTAATTTCTGTTTGACATATTTTTAACTATTGTGAACATGTCATTTTATAGAATGGTTAACTATTGTTTTAAAATTTATATTAACTTCTAGCATTTGTGTCTTCTGGGTTGCCACTTCAGGACAGTTTTGTACTATTAATCTGCCTTTACTCAGGTCCTATAATTTTGTCCCTGTGACATCACTGATAATATTTGAGCACAGCATTTATTGTTCAAGCAAATTCTCTCGCATCTTAGAGCAATCTGTGTATTAGACATAAAAGACTATCTGTCAACACTGGCCCTATTTTTCCTTTTTTTGGCTAATGAACTTTTTTGAAGTAAGATATTTGTAATGGAGCTCTGTCCTGAAAGCCTAGTAGTGACGCTCACATTTGGCTTCTATTGATGGCTCTGCTGGAAATAGGAATACATGATTTGATGCAGAAGAGTGGTCAGAATGGGAGATGTCTTCAAGTGCATAGTCTTCCTCTACCCACCTTTCCACATTCACCTGGAACATGGATGAAGAGGGGTGGGACTGTCCAGTGAGGCTACCAGAGTTTCAGGACAGAGGGAGAGGCAAGGATGGCATTGTACCTCTAGAAATAGATAGGATAAAAGGCAAGAGTGATTATACTAAGCTAGATTTGCCTGTTATAATTTAATTGATGAATTAAAAGATTAGGAAAACATGATTAAGGTAAAACTCAGGATTTTTCAGCTTTGATACTGTTTTGTGCTAGATAATTCTATCTAGTGGGAAGGCTTCCCTGAGCACTGTATGATGTTTAACAGCCTCCCTGGCTGCTAACCTCCAGATGCCAGAAGCACTGCTCTAGCCTCCCTTCCTGCCCTGTCCAACTGTTGCCAAGTGTGCCTGGAGATGGGGGAGGGGGTAAAATGACTCCCACTTGAGAACCACTGTACAATGTGAATATTAACTTGTTTATTAATTGCCATTATCAGTAGGTTATTAAAAGCTAATATGAGGGGGCCCATGATGTGCCAGGCACTGTGCTCAGCATTTTCATTCATTTATTTCTCAGCAAATATTTGAGTGCCTTTCAGCTGGGAACTGAGTCTATAACGTGGACTGAACGCTGACAAACCCCACCCCATGGAGCTTCCATCCTGGTGGAGAGATGGGTGTATGGAAAGAATCACACAGCTGGATAATTGCAGCCATGACAAGTGCTAAGGAAGGGAAGCTTTTTGGAGAGTATGACGGGAGTAGATTTCCAGTGCTCCCTGTATCCTAGTCTTTGTTCTGGGACTGTCACATGTATGTTCAATTTACTATTACAACCGCTATTTGACGTGGGTACTAGCATTCATGCCCGTTCGCAGGGAAGAAGCTGACTTTTAGGTGACGAAAGTCACACAGATAGTATGTGGTGGAGTTTGGGTTTTGAGTCTGATGAGTTTTCTTCAGAAGCTACTACCCAAGATAATGAGGTGGGATCAGCAGGATGAATAGATGTTAACTGGTGAAAGGGGAAGGGCAAGCACTCTAAGACAGAGGTAAAAGCAAATGGGTAAGTCCAGCAGCAGAGAGAGAACAGAAGGCTGAAAAGCCAGTGGGGCTGCCGTGCAGAGGGAGCTGGTGAAGGCCAGGCGGTGCGCGGGTCACTCACTCCATTGCCAGGCTCACGGCCAAGTTAAGGAGTTTCCTCTTTATCCCAAAAGGGAGTTTGTGGTGGTTTTAAGCAGGGAGAAGACACTTACGTTTGCCCCCATTACCATTTTTAATATTTATAGCCATCCATGCTTTTTGAAGGTTACAAAACTGGAAAATGGCAGAGCTGGCCTTTAAACTCTTATTCTAAAGCCCGTTCTCTTCACCACATGCTGCGGTGCCCTCCTGCTCCAGGGTCTTGGAGCCCAGTTGGATCACTGAGCACACCTCTTTCAGGGCAGTGAGTTGGGTCTGATGTCTGAAAGTTTTGTCTCAGTGCATTTTGATGCGGGGATGTGAACACAGACACAATTCTATGCCTCTCAACAGTCATGCTCTGACTTGAAGTTTCTAGTCTCTTTATTTAGTCTCATGCTCCAACTCCCGTTCACCCTTTCACCCTGCCCACCCCTTAGTGCTGCATTTCTGCCCTGGGACACTGCACACGTGGCCTCTGATAAGAATCACTTCATTCAGAGTAGCTGGCAGGTAGATGTCCTATTTGCTCAAACATGCGTGAAGGTCTCCACTCCCCCATCTCATGGCTGTGGAGTCTGGAACGCTTTGGCTAGGCTACCCTTCTTCTGTTTTAGAGATACTGTGTTTCCCCTCCAGGTAAACTTCAAACTACTGTTCATTTAAATATTAATTTGCAGTTGCACAATCTCTCCTGTGATATTGCCACACTCTGTGGGGACCAGGCTGAGCGAGCCTCCTTGTTCACTTTAATCACACTTTCGTCGGTGCTGAGACTTGCTGCCAAGTTGCATTCTTCCCTTCGCACCACCCAAAATGCTCTGCAGTGCGAACCAGATTGAAATGAGCCCCTTCATCTTACACATGGATAATTACACTTCAAACACTGTTTATCTCAGTCCCCAAATCCTCAGAATGCAGAAGCAAATTAATTTTAAATCTATATCTGCTTTAAATAGTAATTGTTTAATCAACAGGCTTGATGTATAATTATATTCTTTGTTCATACTCCCTGCAGGCTTGAATAGACCACATAATTTCTGGGTTGCTTTCATTTCTGTAATTAGATCATGTGACAGACCCTTACTATATTACAGTTGACTGTAGCTGCTTCTCTCCCACCCCCTTCTAAATTTTAAAATGGTTTCTCATGAATACTTAGATTATAACAGCCCAGCTTAACACGCAGCTTTGAGTGTTTTGCTTTAATTCTTCACTCCCCTTTCACCTAATAATTTACTTGGGAGAAAGTGATTTTTACTGGTGACTGCTACATGGTGCTGGCTGTATCTTTTCAGAGTCGTGAGTTCTTGTCCTTATTTTGAACTCCTGTTTCCCTAATAGAAAATCCTTCTTGACCACATAGAAACGCACTGTCTGGACTGACTCCTTGAAGTCAATGTTACCCTTATAGAAGTGATATTTAAGGTTCAAACTGAAATATATATGTATATTTATATATATATACTGGGCTTTTCTTTTCTGACCATCTGGGGCTTCATGGAAAAAAAGAAGTGATTTTCCTTATTAGATAGAGTGGTTGTGTCTTCAAGAATTTATTTGATTTGCCTAGATTCATCCATAAAAATGAGAGCTGGACATTAGATAATTAGGTCAACACTGAAATCTGTTCTCTAATTAGAAGCTGTTTGTTCCACACAATATGCCTCATTTTCTAAGGGTCTATGCTAGAACTATGATTGTTCAGCCAATCTGGCTCTTTTAACTTCTGCTATTATTCATATTCTCCAGCTTATTATTTTTCAAATTTTATTGCCCAGAGTTATTGTAGTTCTTAATATTTTTCTGATTTTTGTTATTGAGACATGCAAAATTGGATAAGGCATAGAAAGTATGGACTGGTCAAATTGGCAAGAGTGATTGGAAGTTGGAGAGAGAGAGAGCACGTAATTTTTGTTTGTTTGTTAAAATACTTACAAGGTGTTTATTGTTTACTCTCAAAATAACTAGGCTCTTTCCTCCATCATGTTTCAAAATTACTTCTAAGTTTGCACTGTCACTCCTTAGTCTTCCTTGGTTTTATTTTTTTTCTTTTGTACCCATGGAACATCTGTGGTTTTGATCTCTTACTTATACAAATATACATTTTTTCAGGTTGCATCTCATTTTGTTGTGTTGATCCAGTTATGCATTTTTATGATTTTTCACCATATCTCTACAACTGCCAGTTTGTTTGTTTTTCTTTATCATTTCACGATCCTTCTGGGTATTTGTAACATCTCCCAATTATATTTGTGGAATTAATTTCTGCATTTGTTATTCACCTTTTCAGATCACCCATGCAAATGCCAAATTAAATGTGACATACTCAGAGATATCATTGCCTTCACAGATTAATAACTATCCTGAATTAATGCATCTTTGATATTGTTTGGTTAGAGAATTCTGACCCCAATTTCTCTCCAAGTCTGCACTGGATGATCGATCATTACATAGCTTTGATTTGTATATTTCTCCAAGATTTTAAAAATCACATAATCATACAAAAATAATCTGAGGTGTATTTTGATTTAGATGCTATGTCAGGTAAGGTCTAGTTAGGAAACAGAAATCACTTTTTGTTTTTTGATAGAAGGAATATAATACAGAAAACTAGTATTGTTACCCAAGTTATAGTAAAATTGAGAAGCCAAAGAAGAGAGGGTACAGCAATCCAGAGATTGGCAATGATGGGAAGCTGCTCCCCCTGTGAGGCTCGATGAACCACAGAAAATGGACCACAGAAAGAAGAGGTGTTAGTAAAGCCTAGAGCTGGGAGCACAGAAGTCAAGGTTGCCTGTTGGAGCTGGAGGCTCCCAGGAGAAATAGCACTGTCTAAGGTCCCCCTTGGGCAGGGAGAGGAAAGGATGAACATCTTAGCACCCTTCCTCCTCTGACTTTCCATTGGCTGATCTTACCTGAAAGTCAGTTGGCAAGACATCTAGTCCCCGAATATACAAGTTAGATCAGGGGAGGTTCAGAAGTAGATCTGACAGCAGAGACAAATGACCAACACAAATGTGGTCAGATGTGCTGTGGAAGCTGGTACGAAGTCTTTTATGTGTTTCAGTGAGCTTGCCAATTCACTACGAACCATCACCTGCCTCTCTAGTCCATTTTGGACAGACTGCTAGGCTAGTCTTCCTAAAATACCTCTTTGTACAGTGGCCCTTGCTTCCTGCCACATGAAGCCTGAACTCTTTAGGACATTTCTCATCTGGGTTGTCCTTGCCAACTCAGATCCAGATTACGTTCACATTTGTCTTAGCCCAATATTTTGACAGAGGAAAAAGAGGAGAAAAGGTAAAGTAATATTGGCTGGCAACCTATTACATGACAGACACCAGCCTGGGAACCTTTGATAGCTTGCCTTATTACTTAAATCTCAGGTTGTACTTTTATTTTTAAGTAGGATAGTGAGGCTCAGCAAGGCAAGGTAACAGCCCTAAGGTGATACAGTCTGGCTAGAATTAGAGCCAGGTTTGTCTAACACCAAATTTTGTTTCCACTATGCCATTATCACCCTCCTGTTTTATTAATGCTCCGAGAAAGTAAGTGATTTGTTAAAGTGTATGTGGTAAGTGACTGACAACTCAATCCATCTGTTTTGGATTTAGAAGACTTCCCTGGTAGTCATATTTTAGCAAGTCTGTATCCACTTCTCCTTAGTTCAAGTCCTACTTTCTCTGTGGTATTTTTCTCTGACCTGGAAGTCTCACATGAAGCTCACCTTTCTTTCAACTTCTCTGGCACTTGCACCATGTATATATATAGTATCATTGATTCTGTTAAGTGCTTCATATATGGGACATAAATTTTGGATTTAAGATGTAAATATATAGTAACAGCAACCAATTCTTCTATATCCTCTCTGTTTCTATATAAAACCCCACTTTAGTGAATGATTAACTCTTAATGATTTACTGCAGGAGTGTTACAAGTGCCTAGCACTTTAGACAGAGAACTCTTTATTTCTTAACAGTAATATTTTAACCTTTAATGTGTATAAGATAGTGTTTAAATGCAGATTTTGATTCAGCAGTCTGGCGTGAGACCTGGGCCCTGCTGCTGCTGTTAACCCAGAAACCACACTTTGAGTAGTAAATCTAGAACAATAATGTCCACATCATAGGCAGCTGACACATAATCTACCAAGGAAACACATCACAATGAACATGATGGACAGACAACTACATAGTCCCAAATCTAGGGAACTGGGACAAATGACTAATCAGATTAAGGGTTGTCATAACATTGAAAGACAAGAACGTGAGAACAGATAGATATTAGAGTAAATTTGATGGTTGTGGGGCTGGGATTCTATGATAAAGATTTGTTTTCCTTGAGAGCAAACTTCTTATAGTCTACTGCCATTTCAACATTTGACTTGCAGGAAGAGTGACTGAAAGAAATGGGAAATGTTCTTGAAAGAGAGAAAGAGGCGGCTGTTTTTAGGCTGAGCTCTGATTTAGTAATCTCCAAATGGGCCCAAGAAGATGTTCTTTTGGACCTTGGTTTGCGGAATGTATTAGGAGAGGACTTTGATGGCCTGAGTTTCTTGTTCTCTTGTCAAGTTCTAGCTAAACTATGGAGAAGAAGTCACTCTGGGTGAGAAAGGAGGCTTACTGGTGATGTGCAGTAAGGCCTGGCAGGAGCTCCCCTCCCCCCTTAGCCACCTTTCCTGACTATGTGTGTGGGCCTGGAGTCAACTGGAGGTCTCACTGGGGCAGGTGTGCTGGTGCTCCCAGGTCATGGGTGGGACGGCTCTGAAGCACATGGGTGACTGCAGCTTGGGGGTTCCTAGGGAAGAATGAGAATTTGGGTCCTTCTTCTTTTCCCACAACCTCCTCCTGGGTCCAAGAAAAGTGTGCCTCTACAATTGTTAGAATCAAATTGAATATTTTAACAGAGATCAAAGAAGATTACCTAAGGTACTGGTCAGAATCAATCTTATTTTCATTTTCAAAAATCAATACAGTATTTCCTATAATTCAATCTCCTCATCTCTCCCCCCAAATCCTTGTTGCTGATAGATAAAAAAAAAATCATTACTGCCTTTGTCAGACATTTAGCTATGATCCATACCATCTGCTGCAGATTTTACAGTTTTATTTTAGGATTTTAATGAAGTTTTTTTATTTGCTCATTTCATCTCTCTTATACTAACCATTACATCTAGGACTAAGCTGAGATTTCCTCAAATCCACTAAGTAGGGGGTTGGATCAATCTCATGTATAATGCTGATTTTGGAACTAGATCAGAAAGAAATGTGTGGGGTTTTTTTTTTGACAATTTATCAAATTGTCAAAAATTTGTACAATTTTCCCACATTGATTATGCTCCAGAATGTCCTTGCCTGTTGCTTAAATTTTATTCATAATGTGGTCTTCCCTAGTTACCAAATACTAGTGGTTTTTTTACCTTGATGCTTTTGGATGGTTATGCTTGAAAGACACTGGGATGAAGGAGTGGGGTAGAAAGAGATAACCTTATTGGAAATAAGTATTAAGTCTAAAATATCACCACTCTCTTCTCCTATTTCCTATTAACTTACACAAATTTCCACTTGAGTTTAGCTAAGTACATTGCTTCTCTCCTCTCTTCTGGAAAAGGCTATGTACTCTACTCATGTTGAGATCATGTATTTTTATCTATGTTTCTAGTATTTTGCACATCAGTTCTCAATAATACTGATAAATGAATCAATGAATGACTTTATCTGATTCACTTATATTATGGTCTGCTGGTAGGAACCTTTTTCTGTTCTGTAAAGGACTGGCGAGAAATGCAGGCAAATCTTTTCTTCATGAAGTGAAAGTCAGTCTCCCTGAATTAATAGTTTTTCCTTTCTATTTTGTTCCTTCCTATCAATATACAAGCAAAAATAATATATTACTATAAGGAAAGATACTATATAGAGACAAAAATTTGATTGATAATTTCTGTTTCTAGTGAAACACCACCCTGAGAAGGTGGAGGGACCTTCAGAAAAAGATTGATGGGCAGCAGAAAGGACATGGGCTATGGTGCTAAACAGAAGTGGGTTTGAGCACTGGCCTCACTTTTTTTCCATGATGGAAATTTGAGCATGTTCCTAGTGCCCTGAGCCTATAAAATGCGATATTAATAAAGTACAAATGTGATAATATAATAGTTTCTAAATAAGCACTCTATGGCCTTGCCTGACCTGGCCCTCATGTGTCCCACCATGTTTCCCATGCTCTCTCACACTGCCTTCTCTTGGTTCTTCAAATGCCCTATTGCTCCTATTGACCTACCACAGGGCCTTTGCTCATGTAGTCCCCTCTGTCATCCCCACTTTTTATATAATCAGTTCTAACTCATAATTGGAATTCCAGCACAGCCAGAGCATCACTTCTTCAAGGAAGCCTTCCCTGATCTCCTTCAAGTAAAATCTCCCTGGAAGAGGCACCTGAACTTTATAAGATTTACCATAAATATCATTAAAATATAATGGTCGTACAATTTTCTCTCATTGATTATGCTCCAGAATGTCATTAGTTGTATTCCTCCTATACTTTCTATCCATGGAACGTAACCCATGAGGGCAGAGACCGTGCCTCTCTTATTCACGTTTGCAGCTGCATGTTTAGCAGAGTGCCTGGCACAAAAATACCTTTATTTAAATGTTGAATAAATGAATGAAAAATAATTAATAAAAACAAAGCACAAGGTAGGTACACAATACTTTTTATTTCTATCCCATCCTCCCAACTGCCTTCTTTTCTGAGGCTTTGCAAAGGAGAGTAAGAAAATAAAAAGGGTTCATGATTTGAGCACATGGTGACCTCCTTCCACTGTCTGAAAATGTCTCCCTTGGCCATTTCTCTAAGTCTGTGATTCTCAAACCTCACGTTGCACCCAAATTACCTGGGAAGTTCTTAAAACTGCAGATAAAATTTCAATTATTGTACAGTGAGTCCTTCACATCAGCATTTTAAAATGCTTTCCAGGTGATTCTAATGTGTAGCCAGGGTTGAAAGCCACTGCTTCAGGTAAGGAATTATTTTGAAAGGACTCATTAAAATTCAAGAATGTCTTTGTCTGTGGAAGTCATTGCATGTCTGTTAGAGTGAGTTAAACACTTAAGCATCTACCACACTTTGCCCTGACTGATCTGATTGTCCTTCAGAGAAGAGGAGGGAGGAGAGACCAAACATCAGGCTGGTAACTCATCGTATATTGGTACATGTCCCGAATGCATAATCAGGTAGAATTCTGCAAAGACAAACCTTGTCTTCTCAACATTGGCAGTAAACAGATTTTGCTTAAATATACTAGACTTCTTATTTCTATGGAGTGAATCACAATGGAGCCAGTACTGGGTGTGCCTTTTACTAGATGAAGCAGTGCTGGAATGGGTTTCTATTCCCAATGTGGGAACAGCTTCAAGGACATTGCCCCTGGATGGTGCTATAGAGGAGGGGAGTGGTCTGAATGTGTTAATGGGCAGGATTTGGGAAACCACTTGGCAATGATGGGAATGAGCAAGCAAGCTTTGGCTTCAAAGGATGAATTTATAGTCTTACTTTAAAAAAAAGAAAAAGGAAAAAACAATGATAATTTGGAGCAGTAGAGCTCTCTGATGTAGCCCTGTTCCCAGGGTTGTAGAAAAGAAGCTGTTACCCCATCTCTGGCCCTGGAGCGGGGAAGCAGAAAAGCTAAATTTTAGAACTCTGTTAAAGTGGGAGTTGCCAAACTATGGCCTGTAGGCCAACACCTGCCTGTGGACCGCTTTTGTGTGATTTGTGAGCCAACAATGTTTTTACATTTAAAAATAGTTGAAAAACAATTAAAAGAAGAATACTATTTCATGAGCCATGAAAATTATATAAAATTCAAATATCAGAGCTCATAAATAAAATGTTATTGGAACACAGCTATGCACATTCACTACATTTCCTAAGGCTGCTTTTGTTCTACTAGGGCAGGAGTGACAGAGACTGAGGAGCCCATCAAGCCCAAAATATTGACTCTTTGACCCTTTGCAGAAAAAGTTTGCTGATTTCTCTGCTAAAGCATCAGAAGAGGAACTGGCTGGAACGATTAACCAATTATCAAAAGAGGAGTGAAAGACAAACATGGTCATGATTGTTTACTCATTGCCAGGCACAGCTAATCCTCTCAAAACCCTTAAGGTAGAGTCAGGGTCTCAAGAAAGCACTGATGCACACTCAGATGAAGATAATTGGAAGAGTGATTTATAAGTAGACTATTTACAAAGTAAGGGCAGGGGTAGGGATCCACAGACATAATGCCATATCCTTCAGGTTGTAACCAAGGAGATGTTACCATTTCTGGGTCTGGAGGGTTGGAGGAAGGGACAAATTTCCAGATCCCAGAAGGAAAGAGAAAGAGGTACGTAGATAAGGTTTCCTGGAGGACATAGCCAGATTGATAGAATCCCACAGGCAGTGAACCAGTGGCTTCAACACCCTTCCCTCACCTTTCTCCCTTCCTCCAAACTCCTGCTGGAGCAGCAGTCTGCTGAGGAATTTAATAGAGGTCAGTCTCCTGGGGCAGAAAGGAAGATGGTGCAGGGTTCAAGGGATCTGTGGGAACAGACAGAAGATACCCTGCACAGGTGGGTACCACTCTCATTACTGGTCCCCATTTCTCTACTATTTTACAAATGATAAAATTTACATTTAGTCAGGTTAAACAGTGTGCCTCAATAAATACCAGGCTTGGCTTTGAGCCCAGACCCTGATTCTAGGACCCATTCTCTTAAGCATTGTGTTGGGTGCAGATGGAAAGGTCCTTAGAAGGAATCCTGTTTTCCTCTCTCTCTCCCAACTGAGGAATGGCTTTGCAGCACACATTTCAGGCAGTTCTTTGGCTATAACTTGAATATATGCCTATATGAGAATCAACTACTCTCTTGTGGTCATTTTTCTTTCCACTGAAGGGCTCCTTCCTGTGACTGGAAAGTTCTACGTTAGATTGGACAAACCCAGAAGGTCACATTTACTAAATGTTTCCTTTTTTAATCTTATTGATTGATTGATCAATTGGTTGATTGATGCACAGACATCTGAGGATCCAACTTTTCTTTTCTTTTCCCACTTTTTTTATGTTTTTCTCTTCGGTTACTATTAAAATTCCTCAATTTCTACTTTCTTTTTTATGGCTCTCTTAGTGTCCTTTTCTGTATTCAGCTGTATTATTATTATTTATAAACACTCTCTTCTCCAGCCGGATGGTCACTTCCCATAGCCTCCTTTATTCTTCAAAGTAACAGCCTTTGATTGAAAGGAACTTGAGATACAAGATTTTCTTTTTTAAAAAAGATTAATGTCTTAAAATCATGAAAGGTATGATATCATGATACCAGGTCTTTGGCTAGCTTCTCATTTTCACATGAATCAGTGGAAGTGGGTGATGGTCAGTGGGACTGATATATCTTGGCAGCCTTTCACAGTGACCCGCACACACTCCAGGAAGAAGGCTCACTTGTGAATGGCCATAGCAGGCCCACAGATCTGCCTTTGCATGCCAGTGTGGGAAGGCTTGCTGGGCCTCCTTTCCTGGATGTGGTAACAGGATACCTCAAACCTGCTGGTGCTTATAAGTTCTTCTTACTGTTTCATGGAACGTAGTATGTGGTTTCTTTTTCAGAATAAATATAGGGTTTGATGAAACCCTGTGGACTCATGATGATGATTATAGTGATAATAACAAGAAAATTGTATTAAATGCTTAATTCTTGGCATGCCAGAGATAGCTCTCAACATTTATCATTTGAGTACAGTGGACCCTTTTTATGGTTTGAGTCCTTTTCTGATCAGAGATATTGTAAAAACAATTTCATTAGAAATTTTAATAAAAATTTAAAAAGTAAATCTGAAATTTTTATTTCAGATTTTCCTGGTTCAGAAGGTATATATACCTAAAATGGGCAACTTCCTTTGAATGCCATTAACTGGTCATCAGCTGTCATGTCTGATTCCAGAAAATATCCATCTTATAAATACTAATTCCAGATTTCAAATACATCTCTAAAAGGTTTAGTTTATCATTACTTCTGATTTTATCTTCTTTCAGTTACGTCATCAAAATACAATACTTTTGAAAACTTTGAAGTCTTGGAACTTTTTGAGAGAACAGCTATCTTTGTTTCATAACTGCAGAACATTTCAGATTTATAACCATGATTAGAATTTTTACATAGATTTTTACATGTCTATTTTCTTCAATCTACATTTTATTAAAAGATTTTATTTATTCATTTTGTTTATTTATTTATTTATTTTCTGTGACAGAGAAAGAGAGAGAAACAGATAGGAACAGACAGGCAGGAAAGGAGAGAGATGAAAAGCATCAATTCTTTGTTGCAGCTCCTTAGTCTCCTTAGCTGTTCATTGATTGCTTTCGCACATGTGCCTTGACCGGGGCCTACAGCACCCCTTGCTCAAGCCAGTGACCTTGGGTTTAAGCCAATGAATTTGGGCTTCAAGCTAGCAACCTTGGGCTCAAGCCAGCAATCATGAGGTCATATCTATAATCCCATGCTCAAGCCAGCGACCCTGTGCTCAAGTTGGTGAGCCCCTGGTCAAGTTGGATGAGCCTGTGCTCAAGCTGGCAACATTAGGGCTTTGAACCTGGGTCCTCTGCGTTCCAGTCCAATGCTCTATCCACTGCAACACTGCCCAGTCAGGCTATTTATTCATTTTAGATAGGAAAAAGAAAGACATAGAGAGAAGAGGGGGAGCAGGAAGCATTAACTCCCATATGTGCCTTGACCAGGCAAGCCCAGGGTCTTGAACCGATGACCTCAGTGTTTCAGATCAACACTTTATCCACTACTCCACCACAGGTCAGGC
Organism: Rhynchonycteris naso; assembly: GCA_037038555.1. Lineage (NCBI taxonomy): Eukaryota > Metazoa > Chordata > Mammalia > Chiroptera > Emballonuridae > Rhynchonycteris > Rhynchonycteris naso. Next base: position 235,976,875 of record CM072995.1, read on the forward strand.
TCAATACACCTTTTTTTTTCAGATCTTCCTTGTCTACTTATGGCCCATATAAAGCAAATTTTGGTGTACAACCATTATATGAAAGAGTATTTCTACTCTTCTATTTTTTTTTTCTAAGCAAAATAGGGTGGTCTAGGTTCTGATCACAAAACATTGCATGGTTAAGTTCTTATTGAGTTCTTATTAGTAATTTATTGAAAAAAAACCACACTTTCTTTTGTACTTAGAAATAGAGTGTCCACTCGTTGATCCTAGAATTTGAGAAAGTTCATCTAAGATATTGTCATCTGAAGGCTCATAGTCTCAGATTTCACTTATATAAAATCTTTTTTGCATTAACCTTCTGATTTATTTAATAATCGTGAAACATCTTCCTCTATAAGTTTCCTTAATTTTGCCATTTGTAGAAAATAAAAAATATGAATTATCAACTATGTTTACTGTAAGATTAAACACTATAAAGCTGGAATCTCCTGTCTTCTCTTAATCCTTAAAAGATGCTGCAGTACTCAAGGCAAGACAGAAGGAAAACTGAAGGGTAGTGTAATTGTGATGGTTTGTTTTATTATTGTATCAACATTTAGGCAATTCCATCATTTTCCCATTTCATATTAATTTAGTGGTCTTGTAGCATAGTTGAGAATAATTGATGAGTAATATCAAGTAATGTCTAAGATGATGAATAGCAGAATATTGTAATATACAGGAAGAAATAAAGTTGCTAAGATCTGAAAATATATCTTAAATTTATAAAAATTCAAGATAGAATAAACTTAATTCTATTTTTTTAAATAGCAAATTTCCTCTTTGTTCTCTGGAAAACTGCTAAGAAAAAGTAACAGCAATAAAATATTAATCCCTACAAATAAGACTGCTCAAAAATGAAATTCAGAATGGCATCTTATGTTCTTCAGTATTATGCTATGTATTAGGTACCATGTAAGAAATTTATGAACATGACCAAAATCAGTTACTGGATAAAAAAAACAAAAAGAGTTTCAGTTTGGATGATAAAAGTTTCTGGAGATGGATAATGGTGACAGTTGCACAATATTGTGAATGAACCTAATGCTGCTGAATTGTATAGTTAGAAATGATTAAAATGTTAAGTTTTGCCTCGGCTGGTTGGCTCAGTGGTGAAGAGTCGCCCAAGTATGTGGATGTTCTGAGTTTGATTCCCAATCAGGGCACTCTGAAGAAGAGACTGTCTGCTTTTCCACCCCTACCCCTACCCCTCTCTCTCTGTTCTCCTCCCACAGCCAAGCCTTGATTGGTCTGAGCACATTGGCCCCAGGCACTGAGGATGGCTCTGTGGAGCCTCTCCTTGGGTGCTGAAAGTAGCTCAGTTGTGAGCATGGCCCCAGATGGACAGAGCATCAGCTCCCAATGGGGGTTGTCAGGTGAATCCCGGTCTGGGTGTGTGTGTGAGTCTGCCTTGCTATCTCCCCTCCTCTCACTTGGGAAAGAATTAAAAAAAAGTTAAATTTTGTATTATGTGTATCTTTCAACAATAAAATTAGTAATGTTTACTTAAAGATATTTATTTATATAGTATACATAGGTTTCTTTATCACCCAACTTGCAGAAAACAATTTAGGCAATACCACAATCCTGAGTTAAGACTATCCTTCTTCAAGTGAATTGAAAAGGCTTAGAGAGTCTAAATAACTCACCTAAGATCCCAACTAGTAAGAGGTAGAGAGGGAGAAGAACTCTGGCAGAAAGACCCAGAACCTTACTCCTAAGCACTACAGCAGTTCCTGCTCATGTGAAGTATGGCAGGCCAGGGTCCTACCATGGCCCAGTGCTGCAGAGGCTTCACTGCCCTGTCTGTGCCACACACTCCACTTTCTCTCTCCAAATTCTTAGTGTAGTCTGTTATTCCCTATCTACCTCTTGAACATCTCTTTCTTCTGACTTTTAAAAATATTTATACATAAAACCACATGCATTTTTGGCCCAAATAGCTCTGATACTTTCAGAAGAGGAGACAAACATGCTTATGTCACAAAGGGCAGAGGTAAACAGCCCCCTCCCAGCCATTCCAGGCCTTTACTGGACTTGGCTCCATGTGGCCTTCTCCTCCTGCTTATGGAAGGCCATGATACTTTTCACCACGCTCAGCTGCCACTCATCTTCCAAGTGGTAGTAACTGTCACTGATTTGCACAAATGCCACAGATATCAAGCCCAACTTTATTTTATTATGTTTTTGAGGAAGGTAATGTGTGATTAGCTGGATGTTTTCTGCAAGTAAGGTGATTAATTCTAAATATGTGTACTATATATATATCTTTAAACATGAAATACACAGATGAGCATTATTATTTTAGTCTAATAAAAATCACATTGATGTGAATAAACAATGAGAAGCAGCAGAATAATGTCCATTAGTTGGGTGGAAAATAAATTATTACTCACAATTCAAAGATAAATTCATTTTAAGGTAAGGATGTAATTGGGGTGAAGAGCAAGAAATTTCTTAGAGCTGTAGTTCCTACTTGGACCAGCTGAGGGCAGTAGTTATGGTAAGAACAATTGTCTGTTATATGGCCAATGGCCACTTTGAGTAATTAGGAGAAAGAATATTTCTAGCCCTTTGAATGCTCTATTATCCTCTCTTCAAGTAGAAGGAAGGAGTTGAATACAATAGAAGGAACCAGGCCAAGATTAAGAGTCTGGATTTGTGGGATTGTTACACTCTACAGAGAGTCTCGTGGGATCTAGGGAATAGGAAGGCAAGAAGAACAGTCAAATGAAGAGATCTCTTAGGAGATTATTGATTTACTAGCCTGGCTGGCAATATGAAAAGAGAAAGCAGTGGTGAGGCAGAGACAACCACAAGATTGCAGGGTTGGGAAAGTGGGATGCTGGAGTCAGGAAAGGCGCTGGATGGAGGCCAGTGAACCTCACTGTCAGGAGGGCTCAGGGATGCACCACAGTGCAGGACCCGAAGGCTGATTCTGCGTTTTGTACTGTCACAGCAGTGAGGCTTCCTTCACTGTCCGTGGCATGAAGGTTACACTGGCAGCTCTCTCTTATGTTAGGCAAGTACAGCTAACTCTTGAACAACACGTGGGTTGGGGCGCTGACCTCCACATAGTCAAAAATCCACATATAACTTTTATTTCCACCAGAACTTAACTACTAATAGCTTATTGTTGATCAATACCTTACTAATAGCATAAATAATCATTTAACACATTTTGTATGTTATATGTATTATAGATATACATACATGAAGCAAGATAGAGAAAAAATGTTATTAAGAAAATCATAAGGAAGAGGAAATACATTTACAGTATTTATTGCAAAAAGTCCGTGTATAAGTGGGCCTTCATAATTAAACCCATGTTGTTCAAGTGTCAACTGTAGTTGCAACTTCTGGAGGTCCTGTTACAAACTCAACACCCAAATTTCAGATATGGGGAGCTTTGCAGTCTTGGAGGCTTCCTCAGAGCTCAAAGAACAGGTTTGCTTTATGTGACTGATCATAGTGAAACCCATCCAGCTCACTTCCTGGTCCATATGGGGAAGAACATGTCAAGTAGTATGATTGATGTAACCAAATCAAATAGGAGGGTCAGAAATGAACAAAGCAGGTGGGAATCACTAGCATGTGTGTTCTTGCTCAAGTGCAATGCAAGGCTAGAGAGATCAGCCTATTGAAGACTTTGCAAGTTTGGGATATATCCTGAAAATAATGGGGAGCCATGGAAGGGTTTTAAGCTAGAAAGTGATATGATCAGATTTCTTTTAGTCTAAGAAGTACTATTGCCAGGCTGGTTGTTTTGATGAAATCAGTGACAAGAGAATCAGAACTGAGGCAAGTTAGTTGCTTTCTTGTTTGCTGCGCAGACGCAAATATATACACTTTGAGGTATTTGGTGATACTTAGTCCCCTATGTCACATGGTTGGGTTTGACCTCCATCGTTCACCCTATTCCCTAATGTTCATCTTTTCTGATGTCCTTTGTAAAGGAAACTAAGGTATGTCAAGCAGGAAATGTGAAGAAATATTCTTGGGATGAATTTATCTTTTGGAATTTTCTCATAAGTCTTCCAAAATTTGAAAATAATGATTAAAGAAAGGAATATACCAGTAAATGTTAATGGCTTTAAAGAGTTGTTGATGAAACTGCTTATTTTTGCAGAAATAAACGCAAAAAAAAAAAAATTAGCCAGAAACTAATGAAATTATTTATCTACAGGAGTAACTGGGAACCAAGTATAAGGGGTAGAAACCTCTCATGAGTATACTTTTAGATTTGGTTTTGACTTTTAAGCTATGTAAATGACTTACATTTCTAAAAGTAAAATCTACAAAAGTGGAAAAAAGATATTGAATTTAAATAGAGAAAGAAAAACCTAATTTTATATCAAGTAGATAAAAAAATCACACATTAGAACAATTATTCAAGTCACTTTTAAGCACAGTATTCTGATTGTATACTTCTAAGGTGACATTTTCTGAGAGCAAAAGTTGCAAAGAAATTTTGAATTTAATAAGCTATTGGTAGTGGTATGGTGCAGCAGTATCAAAACTGTTGGTGTATTGTAGGACTGAATAAATGAGTAAAAATATTGGGGTTGTTGAGAGCCTGTTTCTCACTGTGGGAGAGAGGAGATATAAATATGAACTGAGAGTGATGGTTCTTGACTAAATTATTAGTGTAATGGTTATAAAATTGTAATTTCCTAAAGTCCTTTCTCACTTACTAGTTACTATTCTTCTGTGAAGAGCTTTCCCTTCTCGTTCTTTCCACTTCTATTTTTTTCATATCAGAATATATTTTCCCCCAATGTGTTATAGCCATTTCTGGCACTAAATGTTCTGATGTTCAAATTATGCAGGGTTCCCAGTGGGAATTCCTTCAAGCTAGATACTATGTCCTCTTGACGTATCTCCATTATACTAAAAAAATACATTTCTTGAAAATAAGAATGAGTCTATACTGATACTGCTAAGACCAATATAGTAGCATAAAACCAAATCAAATCAATAAAAAGCAAAATGGAGACCAAGGTAAGGAGGCATGTCAACTAAATGCAAGCTGATGTCCTTGATTAAATCTTGGAGATATATCTATGTATCTCTATCTCTATATTATATATCCATATACACATATATAAATATTTATAATTTATATTTACATATTTAAGTTTATATTTATAAATTTTATGTGATTTATAAGTATATAAATATATATTCATCTATATTATATGTACATATACATTTAAATCAGCTACATAAGACTGTATAGGGATAATTAGAAAACTTAAAGACTATATATTAGATAATAGTATGGTATCAATTTTAAACTTCTTGAATAAAATAATTGTACTGTAAAAATGAGAATCTCTTTGTCCTTTTGAGATATACCCTGAAGTATGTTGGGGTGGAAATGTCACAAAGTCAGAAAGGTGAAGCAACTAATTTTCAAATGGTTAAATAAAAATACGTGTATATGTGTACAGAGAGATACAGCCAACTGGGAACCATATGAGCAACTAACTGGTGAATCTAGGAGAGCAATTTTCATTGCACTTTTTTAAATAATTTTTCTTTGTTAAAAAAAATTTCAAAATAAGCAGTCAGAGAAGAGGGAAAACATATTGGACTGAATGAGAAAGGCCATGGAAGGCAAGGCAGGGCAGGGGTGGGGATGAAAACTTCCCACATCTGCAGGGCATTCTGGAGGGGGTCTGTAAGGCAGTATCTCGAGGCAAGGTGGTTAGAGGCAAATGAGAGAAAATAGAACATCTGATGCAGCTGTGATTTAGCGCCTGCAACTGTTGGGACTTCAAGGATGCAGTTGTTTGTTTTAAGCACACATACATTTTAAGCATTTCATTTCAGATCCAGATTTCACACACAAAAAACTGAGGTCATATTCCAGTCCTGCTTGCTCAATGGGAGGTGCATTTATTGGCTGGTCTGGTAGGTGGGCTTTTGTCCAAAGCTCCCCTTCCTGACTGATTCCGGTTCTTCCTCCTTAATCTTGCTGTGGGATCACAGCTGAGTGATTGTGGAAGAGAGTGCATTGAGATACCAGTGACCAGCAATGTGGCTTATTTTCTGTCAAGTGTGACTCGTTTTTATTGGATGCTTACCACACCGCTTCACAGAAAAACAGGGTTGCCTCCCCGCCTCCCCTCCCTCCCCTTACCACCTCCAGCTCACAGCCCCTCAAGCACCCACCAAGATTTGTATTTCTGCAATCCTGCTCTTACTTGATGAGTTATAAGAGGCTCCAATTTTTGTTTTGTCCTCAGGAGTAAAGCAATGACTGCTTTAAACTGATAACAATATGATTTTGCTGTCCCATAGACAGTCATTTAAATTCTGTGATATGTGGCCACTGCCTCAAAATTCAAGCAATGGAAATGACATCATTATCAACTGACTCTTTACGATGAAAAATGACCCACATTAGGAAACAATCTGAACCCAAGGAAACTTCAGTGATCAATCATCACAATTATAATGTGCTGGTCTTTTATGTAAATCCAACCCCCCTTGTAGGGTTTGGGTGAAGGAGTTGGGGGAGGAGGAATCCTCTGGAAAAAGAACATTAGCACAATATAATTAAGCAAAAGGGAAAGCTTCAGATAATATATGTTTCTCAGGGGACCATTTCACGCCTTAGGGACCCTGACAGATCTAGGCTGAGTGGGTTGCATTATCATCATTAAAAGCAGTTGTAAAATGCCCAGAGCTACACAGGAATGGTTCTGGTTTGGGGCTGTGTGAAGTTTGTTGGAACAGACTGGGTCTTCCCTCTGGGAACTGGAGCCTTCAATGGGCTACCTCATCAATGGGGACAGGACAGAGACTTCCCTTGCTGCTGGAAGGCCCTCGAAGTCACCAGAGGATACTGTCCCATGGGTGTGGTGGTGGGTGGGGAGTGACAGGCATGGCTGTGTGTACGTGGCTTCCCTCTTCTGGCTTCAGCCTCCTCTGACCTGCAGTTCTTTCCAGTGCAGTGGTTCAGCACTGGCTCATGCAGCCTGAGTGTGAGGTAGGAAGGAGTGGGTTTGCCACCTTCCACTTGCAAGAGGACAGATAGTTTTTACAGAGTGCAGGAGATGCGGACTTTGGTGATGAATCTTGCCTTTATCCGTGGGCACATATGATTATTCTTGGCCAGTATTACCTGTCCACACGTGGTTCTTAGACTTTATGTTTTGTCCAGTCCCTTTTTCCCCGCAAACCTAGAAATGGAGGCAGTATACGTGAGGAGATGTAAGGGGGGATAAGGAGGGACAGAGAGGTAATTTAATTATTTAATTATTTATTTACTATTTATTTATTTTAGCAAAAGAGAGAGAGAGACAGACAGACAGACTGCAAGGGAGGTAGATGAGAAGCATCAACTCATAGTTGTAGCACTTCAGTTGTTTATTGATTGCTTTCTCATATGTGTCTTGAGCAGGGAGCTCCAGCCAAGCCAGTGACCCCCTGCTCAAGCCAACAACTGTGAACTCAAGCCAGTGACCATGGGGTCATGTCTATGATCCCATGCTCAAGCTAGCAACCCTGCACTCCAGCTGATGAACATGCGCTCAAGCTGGCAACCTCAGGGTTTAGAGCCTGGGTCCTCAGCATCAACATTCTATCTACTGCACCATTGCCTGGTCAGGAAGACAGAGAGATCATTGATGTGGCTGTGATGGTCCCAGAAATGGCAGAAAACAGACTTATCAACATGTTTCTCAGTTGCCTGTATCCTGGGACATGTAAAAAGCCCAAGAAAGAGAACATTTAACTCAGTCATCCCTCACCAGGGACCCCAGAGGCCATCGGCCCATGAGGAGCCTGATGGCCAGGTAGCCCTAGGCTAGTGAGTGTTACAAGGCGGATCTACACATCTCAGTCTTCATCTGGGGATACTGGGTCCCTACCAACCCTAATTATTTTGGAAAGAACTTTGTGGTATCTCTTGTGTCCTTCTTGACTCTACTTACAAAACTTGTTCTTCTTGTCCTAAAATCAACGTCTAGGTTATGAAGCCCTGGTCTGTTTTCCTCTTCTATTCTTTAATACTTTCCTATAGGACTCAAAATACTTTTTACATGTACAAATCAAAATTACCTGAGATTTCTTCCTAGGATTTTGTTCCTTGTAACTAAAGCTTTGCCCTCCTCTGGAACACAAAGGCTTCTGTTGGGGCAATGCATTAAGCCTTGTGTAGATTTGTGGATTGTGTACCCTTTCTCATATGGCAGCTGAAAGCATGTTTCAAAAGGATAAATGGAGGAGCACCCCAGCAGGACAGACAGGATGGAGTCTAGGGGAGAGGGGAAGATGGTGGGCCTAGTGACAGGAAAGAGGAAAGTCAAATAAAGTAAGACTCCACATTTGCTCGGAGTCAGACCCTGTTCTAAGTCTTTATGATAGTCATACCACTCATTCCCACAACAATGTCATGAAGCTGTGTTGGAGCTTTTATTATCCCCTTTGGCAGTGAGGTTGAGTCACTTGCTCATGATCATGTGGTTCGTAGGAAGAGCTGGGATTCAAACTCTGGCTGCCTGATTTTCAACTCCTGCCCTTCACCATTGCACTGCACCGAAAAGAGGGGGAGCACTTGTGGGAAAGACATCTGTCACGCTTCCTTGGAAGGAGGTTTCCACTGAAGTAACCCAGTCTCCAGTCCCAGGCAAGCTGGTTGTCTCTGGTTGTAGTAGAGATGTGTGTCATGGTGGTGGCAGGAGGCCATGCTCCATCTGGAGAGACCAGCAGAGGCCCTGCTGTGTTCTGGAGGGCTCAGCTCCAGAGCAGCCAGGAGATATTGCCTGCACCCCCAGCCACCCCCCCCCCACACACACACCCCTTGCCTGTGGACTTGTGGTGCTTGCAGCTTCCTACTTTGATCCACCATGGCAGTTTACCAGGAAATGCCTAGTTATTCTGTCTGCAGAGATTAGTGAAATCAAATCTTGGGATCTACTGACGTCATTGAGCACGTTCCAGCTGACCTAAGTTGCAGTCCAGTGGCTGCTGGCAGAGAGCTCGCCAGTGAAGTCAGCTCAGTGAGGGTATTGTGTGAACTGTTCTCGGACCATGTGGAGGGCAGCGCTGTGTTTTCTGCATAGGAAACAACTTGTTTTACTCAAGACTAAAAAGAAGGCAAGAAAATTACTTTCGAACATACCCTAAAAAATATAGTCGCTTTCCCATCTGGTTGTAGCTGACATTCACTGGGTGTATGCCCCACAGTGACAGGGTCATGGAGTTAGGCTCTTTGGGAGGTTTGTATGGGGGTTCTGGCTTACTCTAAATATCCCCTCCACCCTCTCTGCTTCAGGTCTGGTTGCAGAAGGGCTATGTGGGACATTTTGAAATAACCATTTCTTAGCAATGGTTTAAATCATGCTTTCTCTGATGAGTAATCCGTACATGGTTACCAGGAGTCATTAATTGTTGTCGGTCATCATTTTCCAAGAGGTGGGGGAAGGGGAGGGTGACATAAACACCATTGGCTCTGTTTAGCTTTGCTGTTTTGTCAAGTTCAGGTTTTTCTTCCCCAGTTAGCAAAGAAGGGGGGTGGCATGAGGAGTCTGAAAATGTTATTTGAAGGGACAGAGATAATTTCATTGTGGGTGAGAGCTCAGGAGCTGAACTGCCTGTTTGTAAAATTGTCATTCAGTTGTACCTTTAGTGAATTGATCATTTTATGTATGAGGCAGTGGTTCTTAACCTGGGTTCTATCAAACCCTAGGGGTTCGATGAGTCAGTCTCAGGGGTTCAGAGAAGCCTCTGCTGCGGAGGCCAGAATAAAGTAATACCGTAATTTGTTGTGAGTTCATGCACTTTGTTGGTTTTGTTCTTTGAGCAAGGTGATGTTCATGCACAGCTCATTTTGTGCACCATTAAAAAAACACATACCTAAAAAAAACAAACAACAAAAAAACCCAAAAAAACACATACCTATGTCTTGAATTTGGAAAAAAAAATCATATTTTATTTATCACTAAAGAAGGGTTCGGTGAATGTGCATATGAAACTGGTGGGTTAGGTATCTCAAAAAAGGTTAAGAACCACTGGTCTGAGGTCTATGGGGTCCTCTATCATTAAAATTAGCATGGCATTTATATTCAACTGTCTTACAAAGTAAATCACCCCTCATGTACAGTCTGCTTCTTAAGTCCCTCTAGTGAAGAGCCCCACCCCTGAAATTCTTAGACTGTTTCTTTCTTTCCACTAAGTCCTTTTGTATCTGCTGCACATTCAATGACTAGATTTTAAACCCAGAGATTTTCATACCCCATTAACTTGCACCCCTTTTCAAAGCCTGTACATTGGGCATGTTTCTAATCAGAGGCAGATTGAATGAGTGAGTGTCAGGTGTTGTTGAGTGTGTAGGGGCTGTGATGACCAATTGTCAGAGGGTAGAAAAAGCTAAACCCCGGGATCAGAAGACCTGGGATCAAGAAGTAACTCAACCAGGTATTAGCTGAGTGACCTTGGACTTAAAATTCTCCTGGCATCAGCTTCTTATTTGTAAAGTAAAGATGATAATACCTACCTTGAAAGGTTTGGGGAAGGCTCAAGGAAGGTAAGGCATGGACAAGAGCATTGGGAATGATAAAATCTTATGCACACACAAATTGTGGCTTCTGGACTTAAGTTGGATCAAATAGTTCTTGAAAGAAGACATTCTAAGTCTGGAGCTTTGTTATACAAATATTCCTTATTGATTTTTCTCCTAACAGGATTTAATATATACTTTGTTGTATGGTGTCTAATTTTCCAAAAGATAGAGCCAGAGCACATCTGTATAATTCAAGGCACAGGTACGAACGTGTCCTTGTAAGGGAGCTCCTGCCTGACAGCCATGGAGGACCCCCCGACTCTGCCCCCATCTTCTACCCCTGCCAGGCTCTTGAGCTGCCACTCTGGTGCATCCAGGTCTGTAGAGGCTGGAGGCGATGATCACTTCTGTGCCCAGACTCTGCAGATCTTTTAGAAAGAGGTATTTTGACGTTGGGAGAATTATAATAATTTCTACCCCATTGCTTACTGTATGCCAGGTGCTGAACTAGACACTTAATGTGCATTGCCCCATTAAATCTTCTAGTTAACCCTGTGAGGTATGAGCTCTTATCATCCTTATTTTATAGTTAAAAAACCCTGAGCTTAGAGAGTTTTAGGTCAATTGTTCAAGGTCAACAGTTAATGTAATGCAGATCAGGAGTCTCAAGGGTGTCTGTTTGGCACCAAAGGTTGCTCTTAGCAGAATGCTGCTCCAGTGCTAGGCTGGACTCAGGTCACACAGAGAGATCCAACTTGATTCTGGGGAGTGTTTTCTTCTTGCTGAAGGGAGGGGAGGCAGAAGGCTGGGACTGCATGTAACTTCTATTTTGTGGCATTGGTACCAAATCCAACATCAGCACCAAACTGAAAATGGCACAGGCTGTACAGAGGGCAGGTATGCTTTGGGGCAGCTTTACTTCTGAGTCTGTCCATTACCTGACCACTTAAAACATTTATTTTCCAAATAGCTACTCATATATATATATATATACTTTTTTTTTTTTTTTGGCAGTTTAAAGGGGTGGGCTGGGGTGAGCCACCAATCGTTACAACTTTTGATCGTGATTTCTTACTGTTCATTCATAACTTACAAACTATTGTCCAAAGAAAGAAAAGAAAAGAAAAGGGAAGGATGTTTATTCAAGGAAGGCAAAGGGAAGGAGAAAAGAAGGAAACAAATGGGGAGAAACTGAATGTGGTCCAGAGTTGGGTAAAGTAGTGTGAAGTCAAGGATTTTTACGTCTTCTCCACCCATCCAATACCATCTCATAAATCTTTACATTGCATTCCACTAAACGTGTCAGAAATGCAACTGTGCTTGCAAATAATTGCTGCCATTGAAGGAATCCGCCCTGGCATATCCATTTGAGCTCAAAATAACCCATGTAACCTAAGAGGAAATCAGTGACTGGACACCCAGTGCCAAGCATAATCTCAAGCAACGTTTAACTAGGTTCAATATTTATTTCCCTGCCTTGAGTCACTTTGAAAGGATCTGGACTCAGTTCAGACAGGACCAGCCCTAATTTTATGGTGCTTTTGGAACCCTTCCAGCAGCACCAGGGCTCAGATGTCAGGGAGTTCCAGAAAAATGAGATTTCTCACTGAAGATTTCACAATTTAAGGCAACCTCCTTTTACTATTTTGCAACATCTGAGCCTTTTGACTCAAGATGTAACTTTTTGAGAGTTCTTTAAGCACCCTTAAGAAGTGTGCCTGCCCCACACCCAGCTCCTCCCTCCTCCCTAGGGATAGGGTGGATAAAGTTAACCTGGTTAACAGTTCCCATAAATAAAATCTCTGAATATCTGCAAGTAGAAAGAGCATCCCACAATTTACTACCATTTTCCAAGCAAATGACATCTTCCACAAAAGCAGGGAAGCCAGATTTGGGAAGCTTCTAGACACATTAAATAGCAGATAGCACTGCTCCAAGTTTGATGGATACAGGAACACATCAAATAAATAGCAGCCAATTTTCAAGCTTTTGTATTTCGAATGCTCAATCAATAGAAAACCAACCAATTTTAGTGTACATCAGAGATAAATCTCAAGATGGCAGGATCGACTTATAGCTCCCTGTTAAAAAGGTATTGAGCTGACATTGAGTGACCTCACCCTCAGTCAGAGCATTTATTATAGAAGTGTGACGTGGTTAAGAAAAATGATTGATATCGGCCCATTCTGTCCCGAAATGCAGCCTTTCATCTTTTTTAGTTGGGAAAAGAGAAAAGGACCTCACTCATGAAATCAAACATTTCCTTTTCTTTATTTCCCCTTAATCTATGGATGATTAATCTTAATTCAGAATAGCAGTGTGCACTCTGGAGTCTGAGAGACCTAGTTCATGTCCTAAGAGTGTCATTTCACAGCTTTTGAGCAAATTTTAAAGGACTTTTTAAAAACAAATTTTTAACTCTCAGGGACAGTTTCCTTATCTATAGAATTGGAAGGATCAGGATGGTAAAGTGCCCTGGAACATACTCAAGAAATTCTAGGCATATTATTGTTATAATAATAAGTTAAAGTTATTTTGACACATGACTTCACAATTCCATAGACTATTATGCTACCAGCAGAGGTAATAATGACAATAACAGCAGCAATTATTATACTGTATATGCATTTTGTTGATTTACTAAGTACCAGGCACTATGCTGAATACTTTAAGTATTTTCCTCATTTAATTCTTACAACAACCTTCTGAGCTAACTGCTATTATTACTCTAGTTGTTAGAAATAAGGAAACTGAAGTTCAGAGAAATGAATGAAATTACTTGGGATGACAATTAGTTGGCAAACATCCAAGCACACCACTTACACTGGCCTCTCTGCCCCAAGTCACATAGATTATTGCTTTTTTGTTATTCTACCCTGGGAGGAACAGAAACATTTAATAATTTGGGGAGTCACTTTATCTCTCTGGACCTTGGTTTTTCCACCTGTCAAATTAAAAAGTTGGAATAGATTATGTCAGACATTTTGGATTCCAGATCTATAAATCAGTTATGGTCAAGAGAGAGAAGCTTAGAAAATGTATAAATAGGATTTTCTAAATGTTTGAAAAGGAGATTGTGCACCTGTCTGATATGTTCAACCTGGTTACTTCTTCCAGTCTGGCTGGTAGGAGGGACATCAGTGCACTTTCTGCAATGGCTTACTTCCCTCTCCTTTATCTGTCCTTTCAAACTCTGCTTGCAGAGGGCTGTCACCCATGTACCTGGTCTGCACGCACATGGGTGGTCTAGGAAAAGCTAGCACCATCCTTCATTAGGTCAACCTTCACTTCCTACTTACTACCTTGATTCCTCTGAGAGACTCACCAACAACTCTTTTTCTTCTAGATTCTAAAATACATGCTCCTGCCATTCTAATATTGTGACTAAAAGGTTATTTACACTTGGTCCTCACCCTTCAGTGGACCTTGGATTGCTGTTGTAGTAGGGTTAGGATGCTTAAAGTATTTCACCTCTTGGTAACAATCTAAGCAGTTTCCATACATAGCTTGTTTTGAGGCTAGCCATTCAATGTGCAGAAGGTAGGCAAAGGTAGGAAGAAGTGGCTGGAGGATGGAACAGTCTAGAGGTGATAGATGGGAGTATGAACCTCAACTTCTGGTTGGACCCCAAGCCTTGGGCATTTCCTGATGACCTATTGCTGTGGTCTAGTGCCATGATGTAAACATGGTCTCCTGCCTGCCTCTGACGCCTCACTTCCCTCTTGAGCACACCTGCCTCTGGTCTTGGCCTCTTGACCCATCCTTTATCCTGCTGATGTTAAGAGCAGTCAGACATTGTAAATGCTGGACTAACTCTTCCAAAATAGCCAGGACTTCACATTTTGACCCTCTCTTTTGGGTTTATACAAAGGAAAAAGTGAGAGAGAGAAAAATGCCATCCATCTCCAGTTTTTAGGGCAAATCTCTTTATATTGTATTTATACAGACATGAACCTGGGAGGAAGACCGTATGTTCACTCTGATAAGTTCAATAAAACATAGATTATTAAGGGAAGATTAAAATGAATTAAACAAGTAATTGAGACTGAGGATACTAATCCTTATATGGCTAAATTAGAAAAATATATAATGTATTTGCTTTAATTGACTTACATGTGTAGACACAGACCAAATCAGGGCATAGACAGACACACAAGGGAGACCAGTCAGTCACCTAATAACTTCTGCCCATTTGAGGAATATAAACAGAAAAATCTCAATTGAGTGAAGTATTTTAGGGACCATGGAAAAGGACAGCAGTTGATAGTGTATTTTGTGGACTATTCTTTCAGTATCACATATTAGAAACCAAGAAGAGTATTTTTTTTTTAAATTGTTATTAATTTTTAATTTATTGTGTTTACATGGATTAAAGTGTCCCACTCAATATAAATCCCTCACCCCCACACCTGTGTCCCTTTTTATACCACTTTTATCCCCCTCTCCCTAACTCCCTCCCTCCTTCCCTCTGGGATTTGCTGTCCTGTTATCTGTATCTCTGTGTTATGTATATAATTTCCCTAATCCCTTTACCTTCTCTCATCCCATCCCCTCATCCCCCTTTCCCTCTGACTGCTGCCCCTCTGGTCCCTGTGACCCCGCCTCTGCCTCTATTCCGTTCCTCAGTTCACTTTGTTCATTAGATTCCACATATATGTGAGATCATATGATATTTATCTTTCTCTGACTGGCTTATTTCACTTAGTGTAATAATCTCCAGGTCCATCCATGCTGTCACAAAAGGTAAAATTTCCTTCTTTTTCATAGCCTTGTAGTATTCCATTGTGTCTATGCACCACAGCTTTTTAAGCCACTGGTCTATTGATGGGCACTTGGGCTATTTTTAGATCTTGGCTATTGTAAACAATGCTGCAATAAACATGAGGGTACATATCTTCTTTTGAATCAGTGACTTGGTATTCTTAGAATATATTTCTAAAAGTGGGATAGCTGGGTCAAAAGGCAGTTCCATTTTTAATTTTTTGAGGAAACTCCATGAAGTTCTCCACAGTGACTGCACCAGTCTGCATTCCCACCAGCAGTGCAAGAGGGTTCCCCTTTTTCCACACCCTCGCCAGCACTTATTGTGTGTTGATTTGTTAATGAGCGCGATTCTGACAGGTGTGAGGTGGTATCTCATTGAGGTTTTAATTTGCATTTCTCTGATAATTAGTGATGTTAAACTTTCTTCATATGCCTATTGGCCATTTGTATGTCCTCTTTACAGAAGTATCTATTCAGTTCTTTTGTCCTTTTTTTTTTTCCTTTACAGGGACACAGAGAGAGAGAGTCAGAGAGAGGGATAGATAGGGACAGACAGACAGGAACGGAGAGAGGTGAGAAGCATCAAACATTAGTTTTTCGTTGCCATGTGACACCATAGTTGTTCATTGATTGCTTTCTCATATGTGCCTTGGCCACGGGCCTTCAGCAGACCGAGCCACCCCTTGCTGGAGCCAGCGACCTTGGGTCCAAGCTGACGAGCTTTTACTCAAGCCAAATGGGCTCGCGCTCAAGCTGGTGAGCTTGGGGTCTTGAACCTGGGTCTTCCGCATCCCAGTCCGATGCTCTATCCACTGCACCACTGCCTGGTCAGGCCTTTTGTCCATTTTTAATTGGATTGTTTACCTTCCTGGTGTTGAGTTTTAGAAGTTCTTTATAAATTTTGGTTATTAACCCCTTATCAGACGTATTGGCAAATATGATCTCCCATTGTGTGGGTTGTCTCTTTATTTTGTTCATGGTATCTTTTGCTGTGCAAAAGCTTTTTAGTTTGATATAGTCCCATTTGTTCATTCTGTCCTTTATTTCACTTGCCCGTGGAGATAAATCAGCAAAAATCTTTCCTGATCCCATCCCTTCATCCCCCTTCCCTCTGACTGCTGTCAGAGGTATTGGTACAAGAGGTATCATTGAGTTTTCTGCCTATGTTTTATTCTAAGATGTTTATAGTTTCATGACTTATATTTAAGTCTTTTATCCATTTTGAGTTTATTTTTGTGAATGGTGTAAGTTGGTCTAGTTTTATTTTTTTGCATGTACCTGTCCAATTATCCCAACACCATTTATTAAAGATAATGTCTTTACTCCACTGTATGCTCTTACCTCCTTTAACAAATATCAATTGACCATAAAGGCATGGGTTTATTTCTGGGTTCTCTGTTCGTTCCGTTGATCTGTATGCCTGTTCTTATGCCAGTACCAAGCTGTTTTGAGTACAGTGGCCTTGAAGTATAACTTGATATCAGGAAGTGTGACACCTCCCACTTTATTTTTCATTTTAAAAATTGCTGAGGTTATTTGTGTTTCTTTTTGGTTTCATATAAATTTTCGGAATATTTGTTTTATATCTTTGAAGTATGCCAATGGTATTTTAATAAAAATTGCATTGAATTTATAGATTGCTTTGGGTAATATAGACATTTTAATGATGTTTATTCTTCTTTTCCATGTATACTGTATATGCTTCTACTTGTTTGTATCTCCCTTGATTTTTTTTATCAGTGTTTTATAATTTTCCAAGCACAAGTTCTTTACCTCCTTGGTTAAATTTACTCCTAAATACTTTATTTCTTTTGTTGCAATAGGGAATGGGATTGTTTTCTTAATTTAACATTCAGAGAGTTTATTGTTGTTGTATAAAAATGTCATTGATTTCTGAATATTAATTTTATATCTTGCTACCTTGCCAAATTTATTTATCAGGTCCAGTAGTTTTTTTTACTGTGACTTTAGGGTTTTCTATGTACAATATCATGTCATCAGCAAATAATTATAGTTTTACTTCTTCTTTTCTAATTTGGATACCTATTATTTCTTCTTCTTATCTGATTGCTGTGGCTAAGACTTCCAGAACTATGTTGAATAAGAGTCGTGAGCTTGACCAGGCAGTGGCGCAGTGGATAGAGCATCGGACTGGGATGCAGAAGACCCAGGTTCGAGACCCCGAGCTCGCCAGCTTGAGCGTGAGCCCATCTGGCTTGAGAAAAAGCTCACCAGCTTGGACCCAAGGTCGCTGGCTCCAGCAAGGGGTGCTCGGTCTGCTGAAGGCCTGCAGTCAAGGCACATGTGAGAAAGCAATCAATGAACAACTAAGGTGTCATAACGGCAGTGAAAAACTAATGATTGATGCTTCTCACCTCTCTCCTTCCTGTCTGTCTATCCCTCTCTCTGACTCTCTTTCTGTCCCTGTAAAAAAAGAAGAAGAAAAAAAAAAGAGTTGTGCGGCCTGACCTGTGGTGGTGCAGTGGATAAAGCATCGACTTGGAATGCTGAGGTTGCTGGTACAAAACCCTTGGCTTGCCTGGTCAAGGCACATATGGAGTTAATGCTTCCTGTTCCTCCCTTCTCTCTCTCTCTGTTTCTCCTCTCTAAAATGAATAAATAAAGTCTTAAAAAATTAAAAAAAAAAAAAAAAGAGTCGTGAAAGGAGGCACCCCTGCCTTGTTCCTGATCTTAAGGGGATTGCTTTTAATTTTTGCCCATTGAGTATGATGTTGGCCGTGGGTTTGTCATAGATGACCTTCATTATGTTGAGGTATGTTCCCTGTATTCCCACTTTGCTGAGAGTTTTGATCATAAATTGGTGCTGGATTTTATCAAATGCTTTTTTCTGCATTTATTGATATTATCATGTGATTTTTATCCTTTTTTTTTGTTTATCTGAGGAATAACATTTATTGATTTTCAAATACTGTACCATCCTTGCCTTGCCAGAATAAATCCCACTTGATCATAATGTATGATTTTTTTTCATGTATTGCTGGATCCAGTTTGCTAATATTTTGTTGAGAATTTTAGCATATAAGTGCATCAGGGATATTGGCGTATAGTTTTCTTTCTTTGTAGTGTCTTTACCTGGTTTTGGAATGAGGATTATGTTTGCCTCATAAAAGGAGCTTGCAAATCTTCTTTCCTCTTGAATTTCTTGAAATAACTTGAGAAGGATAGGTGTTAATTCTTCCATAAATATTTGGTAAGATTTGCCTGTGAAGCCATGTGGTCCAGGACTATTGTTTGCTGGGAGTTTTTTGATAACTGTTTCAATTTTATTTGCTGTAATCAGTCTGTTTAGGTTTTCTAATTCTTCCAGATTGAGTTTTGAAAGATTATATGTTCCTAGGAATTTATCCATTTCACCTAGGTCGTCCAATTTCTTGGCATATAGATCTTTGTTGTATTTTCTTACAATTCTTTGTATTTCTGTGGTGTCAGTTGTTACTTCTCCACTTTCATTTCTAATTTTATTTATTTGAGTCCTCTCTCTTTTTATTTTTTGATGAGTCTTGTTAAAGGTTCATTAATCTGGTTTACCTTTTCATAAAAACAGCTTTTGGTTTCATTGGACTTCTGTATTTTTTTTTAGCCTCTGTCATTTATTTCCACTCTGATTTTTATTATTTCCTTCCTTCAACTTCTTCTGGGCTTTATTTGTTGTTCTTTTTCTAGTTCTTTTAGATGCAGGGTTAAGTTGTTTATTTGGGCTTTTTCTTGCTTCTTAAGGTAGGCGTGTAATGCTATCAACTTCCCTCTCAGGACTGCTTTTACTGTGTCTCATTAATTTTGGGTCATTGTATGTTCATTTTCATTTGTTTCAAGGAAATTTTTGATTTCTTTCTTGATCTTATTGTTAACCTGTTCAGAAGATAAGATATATTATGCTCACTTTGTTAAAGATGGCACTGCCCACATGGAAGTTCGTTGATATTAATGTGTGTTCTGGAACAGGCTGTGGGCAGGCCGGGTTGTTATAGCCTAAGGCTTAGTTTAAGAGTAAGCTCTTCCCCACACCCTTGACTAATTGGATAATGTAGGGTGGTACACTCTCCTGAGGAATCCCATTATACAGAGACTTCCTTGTTTGTATAATTGGATTAAAGGTTTTGAGTCTATGCTATAAAGTGGGAGAGACCAGTAGCTTGCTCTCTCTCTCGGTTCCTGGGTTCCTGAGATTAGTATTAGAGAGGAGAGCAGAGTAAGGCCACGTGAAGGCCAGGAGAAGCAGGCGAGATGGCAGAGTGCTGAGGAAGAAGCCAGTTTGTTAAGAGTTTGTGCAGGAGGAGATGGGAAACAGAGGTGAATAAGTCTGGTGAGCTGGAAAGCTTTGATGCTAGGAAACTCGGATAAGTCAGTAGCTTTGTGAGCACTGAATGTGTGGGTTTTGGAGCCCAGTGTGTGTTTTTGCTTGCCCGCCGGGTGCAAGCTAGAATTAAAGCTGATGGCTCACCAGTTCTTGGCTCCTGTGTTTCATTACCGACTGTTCGAATTCATTGCGAACCTGCATCGGTCAGGCTGCTGTGATGGCAGCCTCGACTACTGGCTTTAAATAACTCATTCGTTATTTAATAACATGCTATTTAACCTCCAAGTGTTTGTATGTTTTTCAGTTTTTCTGGTGTAGTTAATTTCTAGTTTCATGCCATTGTGATCAGAGACAATGTTTGATATGATTCCAATCTTCTTAAATTTATTGAGACTTGTTTTGTGTCCTAACATATGGTCTATCCTAGAGAATGTACCATGAGCACTCGAAAAGAATGTATATTCTGCTGCTTTGGGGTGCAAGGTTCTGAAGATATCTATTAAATCCAGACGATCTATTGTGTCATTTAAGGCTGCTGTTTCTTTGTTAATTTTCTGTCTGGAAGATCTATCCACTGATGTTAGTGGGGTATTGAAATCCCCTACTATTATAGTATTGCTATTGATCTCATCCTTTTTGTCTATCAAAATCTGCTTTATATATTTAGGTGCTCCTATATTAGGTGCATTGATATTTACAATGGTTATATCTTCCTGTTGGATTGCTCCTTTTATTATTATGTAGTGACGTTTTTATCTCTTACTACAGCCTTTGTTTTAAAGTCTTTTTTTTTTTTCAGATATAAGTATCGTGACCCCAGCTTTTTCTTTCATTTCCATTTGCGTGAAATACTTTTTTTGATCCCTTCACTTTTAGTCTATGGTTATCTTTTTTTCTGAGGTGGGGCTCTTGTGGACAGCATATGTACGAGTCCTGTTTTCTTATCACTCAGCTACCCTATGTCTTTTGATGAAACCAAGAAGACTCTTAATCTTAAAATGATTAGCCTTGGTTATGATGATTTGTACCTACCCATTAAAAGTCCGTAGAAAGTCACTCATTGCTGGCATTTTCTATAGAAGGATTAGAGTTATGTTGTTAAGTGAGATTTGCTGTCGTTTTTTATATTACTTATCAAAAATGTGACCCAGCTTTTCAGGGATAATGTACCAAAGAAATAAAAAGGTCTATTTTTTTTTCTCTGAGGTCTCCCCAAACCTTGCAGATCAAGCCTTATCAGAGGTTTTACCAGAATTTTTTTTCGGAAATTTGAAATCTGCTCATAAAAATTAACTGCAGGCTTTTATGCAAGTTAAAAACAGAATTCATGTGGTTTTTAAAAACCTTGTAAGTCTTTAAAAGGAGGACTAATAAAAACATACTTTCGTAGATGGCTTTTCCTGTGGCTGGTGGCCTGTTTGTTTAAGAACCCATTACGGTCCGGCCACTCATCTCACCCCATCCCCCAGCAGCACAACGTATTTCCGGTTTTATTGAAAGACCTCAGTGGAAAATACCCACCATTGATCCCCCCTATCTCACCCCTTATTGAAAATTGAATTAAAAGCTCAGGAATGGTATCAGATAACTTCACAGTGCAGAGCTTGAATTCCTGTGTGAGTCTCTAGGGGGCTGAGGTCTCATGCTCCTTGTGCTCAAGAACAGGGCATGCTTTCCTTTGAGCTCAAAGCATGGGCCATCAGTTTCACCCTACCAGGCTTTGGAGGCCAGACTTGCTATTTTGCCCAACCCAATCACAAAGAAGGATGAATTTCCAAGGTCATGTATCATCTCCGTGTCCATGTTCAGTCTCTTCTCATGTCCTTGTCTTGTCTTAGTGTGGTGCCCTACCCTGGCAGCATTATGGGAATGCATCAACATTAGCTCTTTGGTGGAAGGAGGTAATGTGTTAAAGAAGATATGATTCCTTCATTCATTTACTCGCTCTTCAAACATACATTGAACATGTACCAAGCACAAGGCATGATTCTAGGTGCTCAAGTTATGAGTCAAAGGGAGCTGGAACCTCCAGGTAGGGAGAAACACACAATTATAGTGCAGTGTGTGTAATGAGTAAGTCAATACCGAGATAAGGAAGGTATTGGGGGTGGAGAGGAGTGGCATCCAATCCAAGTTGGTGTGGGGTTTATTGAAGACTTGCTGGAGAATGTAACTCATGGGTAAGGTTTAAGGAACTAATATAAATGAGATTCCTGGTATAATTACAATTAACAATTTGTTTCCACTGTAGAGATTTTGATGACTATAATTTGGTCTCAAAGGGTATATAACCTTTCAGAATCTAGCCTGGTGTCTTTCCTTTGTAGCTGTTTCTTTGAAGAAGATTCCCTATACCCAGTGTGGTTCCTATAGGGCTGTATCTCATTTATAATAGGAAAGATTATAACCCAAAAGATCAAAAGATTAGATGACAATTTTGTCAAGCTCAGATTTCCTTCTACCACCTATTATTTCTCATATATATATATATATATATATATATATATATATATATATATAAAGAGAGAGAGAGAGAGACTTTATTTATTCATTTTAGAGAGAGAGAGAAAAGGTGGGGAGGAGCAGGAAGCATCAACTCCCATATGTGCCATGACCAGTCAAGCCCAGGGTTTCAAACCAACAACCTCAGCGTTCCAGGTCAACGCTTTATCCACAGCACCATCACAGGTCAGGCCTATTATCTCAATACATATAACTAACCTGGTCACTGCTGCTTAGCCAGGTCACAGTGTCTGATACAATGAAGGATTTTATTGGAGATGCCTCTTAGAAAAGTTTATTCATTGCTGTTTCCTGTGCAGTGCTTTAATGATGCTATGGCTACAGCCTCCATAAAATAAGAATTAACAAGTATATGCTGTCAAGAGGATTCCTTCTCCCAAGGCCAAAACAGAAACCCAAATTATGTTGCCTCTAAGCAGAGCAAAGTTTCCTTAGTCTGAAAGAAATATGACAGCCTCACCTGTCTGACTCAGCTGAGAGCCTAGCAACTAATGGGTGTCTCAAGCTCACGACATTTCCTTAAGGGAGCAGCTCACGTCATCTTTATTCCTGATTTTAATAGGCTTGGGTATCTTGTTTTCCAGCCCTCAGGTGTTAGATACTAAAAACAAAAAAAAAAGAAGAAGGGACGAAGGAGTTGGCTTCTAGAGGTGGCCAGGAGAGAATGCAGTCAGTGTGGCAACAGGCAAAGAGGAAGGGGAGACTGTGGGAGACTGCAAGCTGACAGGGTCCTTGCAGTTTAGATTTGTGGGGGACAGAAGTGTAGGGGACTGGCAGTAAGCTGACAGGGTCCTTGCTGCCCATCCCCAGTTCACTTGCCTGATTAAGTTGCTAAAAGCTAAACTCTTCCCCACAACCACTGATTGATTAAATTGGTAAAGGCAATTTACATGCCCTTCAGCTCCATGTTAGCTATGACGTCCCATCCCCCATGTCCCTCAAAGAGACTGAAGGCAGTTTTCTTTTACCCTTTGTTTTGTGAAGTGATGTTATGCTTGGTGGAGGGTTTTTAGGGCTCTGGGGAGAATTCTTGGTTTGCCAGGAAATGTGACTTTGTATCTAAGCTCTATTTGATTTGCAAATGACTTTGCTTTACACTATAAAAAGAAAGCTTTTAGGAGTGCAGGGGCTTTTGGTAGGCCATCAGCCACCAGAGAAGACTTTCCAATCCCATCCTTTTTCTTCCTGTGTTTTTTTTCTAATCCTCCACCATTCCCACCGGAGACCTGCAAAATCATGAGTTGCGCTGGTTCGCAACAGGAGACCCATGACAATTAGAGACCCAAGAATTTAAAATGTAAGGAAGTTCTGTCAGTGTTGTCTGGGAGTAGAGATTTTGTGGGAACCTTGGGTTATTTCCCTCTTCAATGAGTCTTGGATTCTGCTTTCCTGGGATTTTGTCCAATTGAAAAATGCATTAAGTATTTTCCAATTTCTAATTGACATGAAAATTATGGTAATTTGCGATAGGAAAGAATTTTCTCAAATCACTTTATAATAAGGTGACCAGATGTCCCGCTTTTGGTGGGACAGTCCCTATTTCTAACAATTTGTCCTGCATCCCATGGCATTTTTAAAAAGTCCCGATTTTTGGAAAGAATGCATGAAAATCTAGGGAACAGCGGGAGAACTGGAAGGGAATATACGGTTTTCTGCGGGGAGACCCTGCCTCTACCTGGAAGCGCCCGCACTGCTGCAAGAGCTGGCTGCCCCATGCGGGCCCCATAATAAAGAACTTCGGGCAGGACGTACCTGCTGGGGCGGTGATTGTCAAGTCCCCTCACTACCCATAGGCCTGTATCCTGGACGCCGGCGTGCGGCTCCGGGCTCTGCCAGGCGCAAGTCGCTAGGTCTCCAGTGGATGGCAGTCTCCAGCAGGCGGCAGGGCTGGAAGCTGGGAGCATGGCCGCTGCAAGGACAAGTCCAGGTGGGGAGTGTGCTGCCCTGCCTGCTCCCGCCCACTCGTGCAGTTCCGGCTTCGCTTTCGGGACCGTGTAACCTGATCCCTCTGACTCACTCAAAATTTCCCATATAGTAATATTGCCGAAAATGACCTTTTTAATGATGTATCATTATTAAAAAAAATAGATTGATGAAGGAAAAGGTTAAATCTTGGGCATCAGCAGAAAACACAATAGAGAACAAATGCTTAGAAATATTTCATCATTTTGAAACAAACCATGTTCCATATAATAATGCACTAAAAGTTGTGGAATACGCGCTGTCTTTACCAGGAACTAATGCTGCCACGGAATTTGTTTTTCCTACGCTAAATAAAGTGTGGACATCAGAAAAATCACAATTAAGTGTTGAGACTTTGAAAGGCATTTTATGTGTTAAATATAATTTAAAAAATTCTTGTGAAAAATTTCATGACCTTTTAAACAATGATAGCAATCTACTAAAAATAATTCGCTCAAAGAGAAATATGCCAAAGAATAAAATAACACTATACATAATTTTTTAATGTATTATATTTGTAAATTGTACTTATGTTGAAATTTAAAAAAATATATTACAATACTATTTTTGCATTCTATGGAATTTTTTTTTGCTCCATATAGACCAAATTTTTAATCAAGACACCCCACCTCCCACCCCACCCCCCGTCAATGGTGTCCCACTTTACCAATTTTAAAATCTGGTCAACTTACTTTATAAACTATTACAAAGGTATCGCCCTTCTTGATAAGAACATAGGTAGAGTCTTATTCTTTTAAGTACTGTTTTCTAAAACAAAGGTGACATTGCTCAATGGATAAGCAGCAGATTGGATATCTGGAACTTGTTCCTGGCTTTGCTTTCTCTAGCTCTGAAAATAGTTCTCTCCTCCCATTTATTTATTTTTTCTTTAAAATGAGGCTGGTTGCCCTGACAGAAACTTCTGAGTGATATAATTTTGTCATAGAGGTGTGTATGCAGAAGGGTTTTTAGAAATAGTATATGTTTACTACTTGGGAAAGGAAGCTCTGGCCACCAGGTGGATCTCAGGTGACATTTAGAATGTGATTGAAGATGAAAAGAGATTGCAGTCCTCATCCTCCAGATGAGTAGAGGGGGGCACAGCGAGGTGAAGTAAGCCTGGCTGAGGTTTTTTGAAGGGCAATGCTGGAGTCGATATAAACTCCCCTGGATCCTGAGATTTTCCATTAGATTGTGATGTGAACATTAAATTCGTGTGCCATTCACACTAAGTGACCCAACCATTAATTTTTATGCATCTTCTAAATTTTATTTATTACATGTTGGAACTCTTCTTTTGACATTGCCTTTAAAATTATTTTATAGCTAAAGCTTTGAAGGTTTATAATGCAGTAACCTCTTAATAGAAAGTCAATCAAGAAGACTTTCATTTGGCACTGGTTTCCAATGATCTAACTAAGCCATTTCAGGCTTGATAAGGGAGCCCAGTAAAATGCTACAACTGTATCCTAAAGGTGATTGGCTGAAGTCATTGTGGCTCCTCAGAGAAACCTCAGGAACAATGATGGCCACAGCTACAGTACTTTTGTGACAGGAATGGCCCATCTCCTAGGGATTCCGCTAACACTGCATCTGTGCCGCCCTCACCTGGTGTTGCCTATAACTGAGCGGCTAAGCATAGGGAACCCAAGCCAGATGGTTTATTGGCTACTGGGGAACTATTCTCACCTATCACCACCACCTTCTCTTCCCCGCCCATGCACTACAGTCCACCAGCATCTTTCTTATAAAGTCCGTTGAGAACCTCAAAGAAGTATGCAGATCCATTCATTCTACATTTATCTTATAACCATCCACAAAATCAGGCATCTACCAAGTGCCTATCCCCATGCTAGACAAGATGGGATGATATACACATATGATCCCCACTGACCACTGGAGTGAACGCCATTGTGCAGATGAGACACAAGCACATATAAGAAGATTTAGAAAGGATATAGTGCAATATGGAATATGGGGAAGAAATGGGCTTTATTGGTGGCAGATCTGGGTTAAAGTGTCATTTCTGACACTAGGTCTGTAACCACAGTTTTCTCAAATGTAAATAGGTTGAGATAGCTGTGAAGATGAAATAAGATGTGTGAACTGCTTAGCATGGGACCTAGTATGCAGTCAGTACTCAATATATACATACATGCATACAATCTTGTTATTATCATATTTATATGTAGATTCTAAATGCCACTAGAATCCAGACATGGGGGAACTCAGTGTGGCCTGACATGAGAAAAATAAAGGCCTATACGTGGGAAAGAGGTGGGTCCTTGAAGAATGAGTTCAAGTTAGACTAGGATGGGGTTAGAAGTGCCCCTTAGACAGTCCCAGACAGACAGCCCAGCAAAGGTCTAGAGGCAGCAATGAGATTGGGTTTTAGGGAGACTTCAGGAGTGGGGTCTGTGAGGGATTGTGGGAGGTGAGGTGCAACCAGATTTTGGCAAGTGGCAAATTCTCCATCTCCTCACCCAGATGGCCCTCACTGGCCTCCATCGGCTTTCCCTCATCTGCAGCCCAGCCATAGGGGAGCCATGCTGTGGGCTTTTGAAATGTACTCACACAGTCCCTTCTGCCACATTTCAGCAGGTGAGGGCCAGGAGATGACCTCTTGGTCCACTGTAGGTAATCCAACAACTAATAATCGAGGATTTTTTCATTACTGTTGTAGTTGTTGAAGAAAGTAAAGATATCGCATGTATTAACTGAGGGAGAAAAGCTAGCAAGTAAAAAAGGTTATGGAAATAAAACAGCATCTGTTATTTTCTTATGGGATCTCCCCCTCTCTTTCCAGAGCCTTGTAAAGAACTGTTCATTTAAGACTTGGGCAGTTTTAGGACATTCTTAAAATGAGAAAATTAGCCCCTTCCTCTACTTCCAAAAAAACTCCATGAGCATCATTAGACTTATTTGTTAGGATATAGTGTGTCCATAAAGTCATGGTGCACTTTCGACTGTGTGACCGGTCAAAAGTGCACCGTGACTTTATTATGGACACACTGTATTTTCAGTTTGGCTTCCACAACAGTTGTCTTTTTTTTTTTGCTATTTCTTACTCATTACATACAGCAGTAGGTTTCCCTTCCCCGGAAAACCCTTACGACATTAGCTTTCTCCATTACCATTCACAATCCTGCTTAGCTGAATGGCGAGAAGGTTGCTACCGCCAAATTGCTATCTTGAAAGAATGATTCTGTGTCCCTTGAGAATTTTTTGGAAGTGTGTTTCTTGATAGCCTCACTGAGTTGAGAAGTGATAGTATGTTTCCCAACCAAATAGGTATGGAAAGTTCATTGCAAATGAGTTTCCGAAGCGAGGGGTCAATAGACCATATCTGGGCCATCTAGCTAGTGCTTTTCTTAAAATAGAATAACAGAAAGAGCTCAGTCCACTCCCAGCAGCTCCTCAGTCTTTAATTTTTTAAAAAAGGAATTAGTGTAGCCTTTGGAATTGTCTTTGTGCCTTCTTATGTCACAGAGAAACAGCCAGCAGAATCCTTTTCTGGTCACAAACTCATTTTACATATTAGCTACACTGGATTGACCACGTTATTTGGTGCAAGGCTGTTGTTCCATCTCCCCATCCTTCCCTCCTCCCATGATTGTTGTACAAACAGAGAAAACTGGATGTCATTTACCTACTGATCTCTTGAGGGTAAGGCAGAGCTGTCCTAAGAGAAGGTATAGGGATTGTTTTAATTTTAAATTTGCTTCCAAGTTGGTACGTTGGTATTATTTAATTTATTTTTTCTATTTTTAAAATAATTGTTTCATGTGCAGCACTGGCTTCGGGCACAATGACAAAGAATGAGAATTTTCTAATAGAAAAGAAGTTAAAGAGCAACAATGATCAGCTTATTGTATTAAATACATAACTGGTTTTCTTGCTTTTTCCCATGGAGAGAGGGTAATAAAAATGAATGGCTCCAAAACTTGAGGTCCATTTGGGAATTCTGTATCATTATTGAAAAGATCTGTACCTGAACCTAACATGCTTATTTAACAACTCAGCCCAAACCTACCTGAAATAAGTCAGCGGACTTAACCTGTCCTCAGGAAAGAGGCAAATCCTCTGCTGAATATGTTAGTATTTATTATGCTATTGGAAGGGAGCAGAGTTTCGAAGACTCTGCTTGTAGCAAAAATGACAGAAAATCGTCTAGGCAAAGGTTTCAAGAGGAACACTATCATTTCACCGACACTTCCCAAAAAGTAGGAAGAAGAGATTACACTCTGATGTGTGACCTTGAGGTCATTTCAAGCCTCTCAAAGGTAACATCAGTGCCTGACCAGGCAGTGGCGCAGTAGATAGTGTTGGACTGGGATGCGGAGAACACAGGTTCAAGACCCTGAGGCTGCCAGCTTGAGCGCTGGCTCATCTGGCTTGAGCAAAAAGCTCACCAGCTTGGACCCAAGATCGCTGGCTCGAGCAAGAGGTTGCTCGATCAAGGCACATATAAGATAGTAATGAATGAACAACTAAGGTGTCGCAACGAAAAACTGATGATTGATGCTTCTCATCTCTCTCCGTTCCTGTCTGTCTGTCCCTACCTATCCCTCTCTCTGACTCTCTTTCTGTCCTTGTAAAAAAAAAGGAAAGGTAACATCCGCCACAGCAAACAGGTCACCTGTCTGCCAGAAGATTTGTGGTGAAAGAAATTCTAAGGATAGGCCTATTGACGGGGAGAAACAAAACAAAGCACTTTATTTTACAATTCAGCCAGGCTTTGATTTCAATTTTCCTCTTTTTATCACCACCTCTTGCACTTACTAGTCGCTGGGAAACAAACCATTCTTAGCACTGTAGGCCTCTGGGTAAATAAGTGCTCACAAAAATTAGAGGATATTTTATAGCTTCATATTCATTTTGAAATATCCCCTAATTTTTGTGAGCAGTATAGTAAGAATGACTGATAGGCTTAGCCCTCTATCCAGAGCTGGTTATCCTATTTTCTCAGAATCTTAGGTGAAGAGGCTTTGAAAATAGTCTCTTTCTTAAAAACATACGTTGGCCAGTTCCCTCAATTTATCAGAGTCTGCTGTTGATTAATTATAATCTCTTTGCGGTGCTCATGTCTCTCTCTCTCTCTCTCTCTCTTTCACTCTTGATCCTTTTCTCTTGGTTTTTATTTTGCTGCCATGTTGGAGCACACCTCAAGTTATTTCTCCCATTATTTCTCTGGCTTCTGTCTGTCAATTTCTTTTATTCTTGTTAAATTAAATTTATTGGAGTGACATTGATCAATAAAGTGACATAGGTTTCAGGTGTGCCATTCCATAATATGTCATCTATACACTGCAGTGTGCATTCACCACCCCAAGTCATCTCCTTCCATCACCATTTATCCCCCTTTCACTCTCTCCTATCTTCCCTACCCCCTTTTCTCTCCCATAATCACCACACTGTTGTCTATGAGCTCTTTTTCTTTGTTTAATACCTTCACATTTTGTACCCAGTCCCCAACCTGCTTCCCTTCTGACAGCTATCAATCTGTTCTCTGTAGCTATGAGTCTGTTTCTATTTAGTTGGCTCTAGAAAGTAGTATTAGCTTAATTGAGTATGTATGCCTGCCACAGAATGACTATACCTGCATCTCATATTCTAAGGTTGGAGTATTTCCTTAGTTTATCACATGTCAGAACGTTAGTCATAGGGGGCCAATCCTTCAAAACAACAACCCCTCAGTTAGAAATATATTCTAGTCAAAATACTTGTATTCTATTCCTAGTCACCTTTTTTTTTAAAAAATTGAATTTTGCATTTAGTTTGGCACACACAATTCACTGTAGTAATAGCAGAAAAGTTTCGGTCCATACTGGAATCATCTGGAAACCATGAACTGGTTCAGCAGAGGAAAACATTTCAGTGAGAATAACCTCCAATTAATTGTGTGAGCAGAGGAGAAAATGAGTATGTCATTTAGAGGATGTTAAACTTCCAGCTATCTAGAAAAAAGTAAGATAGATCATGAAAATGAAAGCTACTTGATATGATTGAGTTCATAAATAGAAGTCCATCAGAGATCACCTTTCTTCTCTTCACAGGTGCAACTAAGACCATGCTGAACTGAAGAATTTGTGCTGACATCAAGAATTTTTAGAATGTGTATAAAACAATGGGTAAATACACTATGCCTGATAGTTGAGCTTGGGAAAGGGCAATGGGGGGGGGGGTTTACTCAAAGAGAAGTTAGAAGGATGGGAATAAGTCTTGATGTCCCACTTCCATGTGGAATAATTAAATGCTAATGGAGATGAGTTGAATGTAGAAAATTATCTTGGAGTCTGGCTAAAATCAATGAATTGTGTCCTCTGTTCTGAAGGATAAAGTTCAAAAAGTTCACAAAGGCTATTTTCTCAAACAGACTTTTGTGGAGATTTGTCAAGTTTTCTTCATAAATCCACATTCTATGTTGTTTTTGTTTTATGGTTTAGACTGATTCTCTTCTGTTTCTTGGCCTCTCTATATTTAAAGTGCATTGATGCTAACTGGGTCTTGTTTTTTATCTGACCATCTCTGTTTAGCCCATAAACAATTAATAAAATTATTGATATGGTTGGATTTAGGTTTACCACTTCATTATATATTTTTTGTTGTCGTTTCTCTGTTTTCTTCTTTTGAAATATTTGTTTTTAATAAGCTGTGTATAATTTTCTATTGTAAATTTTCAGATATTCTTCCTTGTATTGCTTTCAGTGGTTATGCTAGAGATTACAATATACATACTTAACTTTTCACAGTCTACCATTTAGAGTTTATATTATACCATTTCATGTAAAATGTAGAAAATTTATAACTGTATGAATCCATTCTGTCTTCCTATCCATTATTTTATCTTAATCACATATATTATATCAACATCCATTCTGACCCCCATGAATCAATGTTACTTTTTTTTGGTAAACACTGTCATGAATTTCGAAGAAATAAAGGGGAAGAGTTCTTTATATTCACTGAAATATTTACCAAAGAAGTATTTATGGAAGAATAAAATAACTACTGGTTTAAACTTCTATATGAACAGAAAGTATAAAAGGAAAAGTTATTATATGTAATTGAGAATTTCTGTATGGGATATATATTAGTTTTGCATGCATGACTTCTGAATCAGAAGTAGGAGGAGGAACATTTTAAAGAGAAATGAAAACTGAGTTTCTTGATTTTTTTCCCCTGAAATGTAGAAGCTTCAGGGCTCATTTTCTGTCTTCCACCTGTTTTTACTGCTGACTGTTCCATGACAGGAGAGGAATTTGAGAGGCCAAAGCGAAAGGGACCTTCATAAGGACTAGGGTCAGTTTCAGAACTAACCCACAGCTCAAAAGCAATTTACTAATTTTTTGACCAGTATGAAACTTAGTTGCTGGTGATGTATGAAACTAAATTATTGCAACTTGAATGTCCTTCTAGCCAATAAACTAGGAGGAGAATAATTAGATCTGGGTGTGTTCATGAGCTGGAACAGCTGGTTTACTGATTTTAGCATCTCTGCTGCTGGGGTCGTTGCTGTGGGTGGGGATGTGGCTGTCTGTATAAAGGTCTTTGAAAGGCTCCCAGAGAGCTGTGTGTTCTGCTCCTAGAGGAATCCCCAGCCAAATAAACTTGGAGGGTCTGGCGTTTTATTGGGAACCAGGGACTTGCCGTGGCTCAAAGAAGCTTTTGCAACTGCTCATTATGGAGTCTCCCCTTGAAAGGTCTCCATATTTTCATTCAGCTTGATATTTTAGTTGGCCTGGGGTCACTTTGGCTAGAGGATTTCTGCCTTTTCTTTAGGTTGTTTTCTGGAGAACAAAGTCACTCTTTGAGTTCTCTTTGCAGAGGTCCCAGGCAGCCCTCAGCCTATATTGGGCTCTTCAAGCCTTGGTGGCCCTCCCAGTATTCTCTCTCTCTCTCTCTCTTTTTGAAGAGATGGTCAGAATGAGCAAGGATTTATTCATTGCCTTTGCAAGGGTATTTATATGAACTAGTGGGTGGTTTGCTGCTTATAATAGGAAGAGCTAATATAATTCCTCAACAAGGGCATCACTTAAATTATGTGCCTCTCATCTTTTTATAATTTCTGATCTCCCAGATGTTTCTAATCATTCACACCATGTCGCCATATAATTTTGTAAGAGCTAGGTGTCAGGTCTGTAGTGCTGTGGGTGTTGATTGGAATGTGGGGGTTATTCTGGCAGAAATGGAGACATAACTGGCCACAGCCGGACACCAAAACCATCAGTACACTCTTTTAGTGGTGATCGTACTCTTATGCTTCACCCTGATCCAGTCTGAACTGCTGGGCGTCCATTCATTTTTAGCCTCTAACCTTGGGAATTCTGGACTTCACTCTGGAACTTCAAATTCCCTCTGTTATGCCCATTTCTGTGTTTACTTTACCCCAGAATCTATCCTCCATGCTTCTTCAGTCTTCAGAACTGAGTTCCAATTTTGATCTGCCCAGGGACAGGTTTTCAACAGGAAATCTTTTTTCCTGACACCCACAAGCTTTAATGAGATAAATTATTTGCAGTTGTTCTGGGAAGATAATTATCTTAAAAGTAAAAAAAATGAAAAGTAGCAATTTGTTCTAGAATATTACGTGTTAAAAAGAAAGCATAAGGAGTTTCTTGCATTGGAGTGCAGTAAAAACAGAATGACAGATGCTGCTCTGGGAATGGAGATTGGCATGAGTTTTCTGAAGGGCAATGTGGAAAAATATTTGAAGAACCTGAGAAGTATACTTATCTATTCTCCTAGAAATTTTATCCAAATAAAATAAGAGGCACTAGATATTATATAAATGGATTTCATTGTGAGTAGTTGACACGACCCAAGTGCTCCAAATGGGAATTAGATAACGATGAACTATCTGAAATGTGTCAACTATCTACAGAAACAGTTGTTTTGTGTGTGTTTTAACCTAATAAATTGTGAGATGTTATTATGACAGACTTCTCTGCAGGTATTGAAAATAGTATGTTAAAGATTATCTAATTCTCATAAATAAAATGCTATATAACAAAAGCAGGATATAAAAACTATATAACATGACATCTCCATCTTATTTTATTAAAATACATGTTTACATATATATATATATATATATATATATATATATATATATATATGATCAGAAAAATGACTAGAAGAAAACATTAGTGTTCTTAGTTCACTGAGTGATTGGATTACTAATTTTTTTGTTTTACTTTGTCTTTGTATCTTTCTGTGTCCCCCAAATGTGTGTGGTTGTAATAATACTAGTGTTCTGCATTTCCTTCTAAAGTCATAAAGTAAGTATTTTCTATGTTGTATACCCTTCAAAATCATTTTAATGGATTTATAATAATATTTTCAGTAGAATTCTATAAATTATTTAAATATCCTTCAGTGGTAGGCCTTTAGGTTGAATCACCTTTCCCTCCTTCCCTCTCCCCTCTTTTCTTCCTTCCTTCTTTTTTCCTTTCTTCCTTCCTTCTTTTTTCCTTCCTTCCTTCCTTCCTTCCTTCCTTCCTTCCTTCCTTCCTTCCTTCCTTCCTTCCTTCCTTCCCTCCTTCCTTCCTTCCTTCCTCTATAAATAATGCAAGACTCCCCTTCCCATACTTAGGATTTTTCCAAAAAATATATTCCTAGAAGTGCAGTCTCTGTTAGGCATGGAAGGGGATGGTCCAAGAATTAACTGGAAGCTGAATGTTGCCTACATACTTCTGGAGAACTTCACCCCTGAACCCTGTCAACCTTTGAAATGCTGCAAAGACAATATTATTAATTAAAGATACCATTTTTTATTAATGGAAACATAATTTCCCACAGTTCTGATTCCAAGGAAGCTGCATTTTAAAAGCTCAGCTCAGGTGGAACTGTTTAGCGTTTGCTTTCCTGTTAAACCTAGGAGAAAATCTCATGGAATCAGATCACGACATCAATCTGTTAGCCCGTGTAACTTTCCAGTTTTTATTATTACTCTTTGTACAGGTGGCATTTATATACCATTGGCTTCCCAGTGCTTGCTTGGCATAAACCCACCGGAAGCCCATGCTGAGGGCTTCAGAGGAAGACCATGTTAATGCAGGGCTGTTAAGAGCCCTTTCACAAGGGAAAAGTCCTGTCTGCCTGCTGGTGAGGCTCTGTGCACTGAAAGAGGCTTCATGTTCTTCATCAATGGGTACAGTGTGGGTTGGAGGAGTACTCTCTCCTCCTTTAGAAAACCTTGATGCCTGGAACATGACTTTAAACTGGTCTCCCATCCTTTTATTGTTTGACTGCAGATGGGTACTTACACCCTTCAGAGGACACAGAGGGACAGCATTCCATAGATGGTATGCCATCTCCATGCCTCATACCTGATACCTCTATGGGAATGCATATCTGCTGAAGGCCTGGCCCAACCGGGGAACATGGGGGTATGGGAGCTTTCTTAGAGGATAGTAACAGCTCTCTGGCAAAGCCCAGGAGAAAGAAGCTGTGATCTGCTGGTTCATTCACAAGTATTTATTGAGTGACTGCTATGTATCAGATGATAGACTGGGCCTGGAAGTAGCAGCTGAATAAAGCACACTTTCCAGGAGCTCATGTGAATGATGAGATAGGTAAGTGAATGGGTCATTTAGAGGCCAAGAGAGATAGCAACACAGGAGAAACAAAGAGTGTTCTGAAGGACACAGAGAAACAGCCTTAAGACTGGAGAAGCTTTCAGAGGAGGTGATGTCTCAGTTGGGTGTTAAAGAATGAGTAGCATGTGATTGCCTTGTGATTGAAGGAAGGTAAGAACATGCCTTTGATGAGTAGGCAGCCCAAACTGCAAGCCTGGGACAAGGAGGCTTCTCTCTGTGCACTGAGTCAACACTTTTGCTGACCCATGGGTTGTGTCAATTGCCTTTGCAACCGCTGGCAGTGAGTGGTGGCTGTTTTGTTTGTAGCCTCTGACAACACAGTAAAGGCTACTTCCAATAAATAAATGGTAAATGCCTGAATCCAATAGCCAGCAGTGTGCCTCTTCATCCAGATGTTTTCATTCTTTTTGAAGTTTTTAAATGACAACATGGCTAGCTATTTCTTTTCTTTCTTATTCCCCTTCCTTTCCAAGTAAGAAGAGAAATAGAGAAACAAATTACCGCATGTGCCCAAGTGGGATTCACCCAGTGACCCCCATCTGGGGGGCCGATGCTCTGTCCATCTGGAACCATGCTTGCAACCAAGCTATTTTCAGCACCTGAGGCAGAGGCTCCACTGAGCCACCTCAGTACCCAGGGCTGATGTGCTCAAACCAATTGAGCCATGGCTGTGGGAGCAGAAGAGAGAGAAAAAGGGTGGGGGAGGGGTAGAGAAGCAGATGGTTGCTTCTCCTGTGTGCCCTGACTGAAAATTGAACCTGGGACTTTCACATGCTGGGCCGATGCTCTACCACTGAGCCAACCGGCCAGGGCCATGACTAGCTATTTCTAATTAGGAAAATGACTCATGCTTATTATTAAAATTTCAAACAATACATGCACATATAAGGAACAAAGTAAACCTTACCATAAATTCTTCAACCTAGTGGTCACCACTGTTAACATTTTGAAAACATTCTTCAACATATCCTTCTATGTGACTAGGGCTATAGCACAAGCTAATTCCTCTACCTGGATTGCTCTCCCTGTTCCCCATACTAGGGACCAATTATATGAAGATTCAGTTTATAAAACATTTGACCAATGAAAATAAAATATGATGAAATTTTATGTTCATTTACTTTATTTTGTTACTAGTTTGATCATTTTTAAGTCTTTTTATTCATTCCTTGTATGTCTTCTTTTGTGAACATTCTATTCATATTTCTCACCCACTCTTTATTCCTATTGAAATATTGATTTTTTTAATATTAATGACTTGCAAGTGTTCTTTATGTATTAAAGGCATTACGCTTTGTTGTACCTAATGCAAATATTTTTTCATGTATCATTTGACATTTTATTTTTTATGCTATCTTTTTGCCATATAAAATTTAAAACAAACAAACAAAATAAGATAGTCATGTCTAACCACCTTTTCTTTTGTGGTTTTGCATTGTTACGTCATTCTCTTCATCTGTTTCTGATTGTATCATCTCACTGCTTGTGTCTGACTGAGTTTCAGTCTTGGATAAAAGCCAGATGGCTAAGGATTCATTCTAATAAGAAAGAGACTGTGTTGGTAAAGATGTGGGAACATCTAAAAAATGTGTCAGCAATCATCTCTGCCATTCAAAAGCATGACTTTTCCCTTTTCCCCATAGATTGTGGTGTCCTCAGGATGTGGTTTCAAGACAGTCTGAGGGCAGGATCATGAAGATGGTCTTTCAACAAACACAAAATGAGGCAAACCATCTCTCCTTTGAGAAGAGTGTCCTTTGCCAGTGCCATTGTGGACAAGCAGCACTAAGGACTGAACTGAGCCCAAGTAACAAGGAAGACTAAGAGATTGATGTAGAAGGTAAAATATATTTTGAAGAGCCAGTGTGAAATAGCCATTAGTTAAGTGTCTATTCTGTGTCCTCCAACATCTGACATGATAGATAGTCCTGTCCCCATTTTACATATCATAAAAACTAACCAACAAACATGGCTTACATAGATGAAAGCTAGTACATAGAAGAAATGGAATTCGAATTCTTATTTGAGCAGAGTCCCAAGCTAATAACAGCAACAAAAAGCTGGTGTCACTGAGTGCTCATGTTGGCAGGCATTGCGCTAAGTGCTTTACATACATTAACACTTTTAATATGATAGCAACCATTCTAGGTAAGCATTTCTATTTTAAAGAGAAGGTCACTAAAGCCCAGAGCAGCTGAGCAGCATACCCAAGGTCACATAGCCAGTAAGTTGCAGAGTCAGGAATTGAAACAAAACATTCTGAGCTTTGACACCTGTGCTTTTGTCTTCATCCAGATTTTTTCATCCTTTTAAAATATTACATTTAAAAGATAATCATTTTACTATTTATAATTTTTAAATGCTCATGCTTATTTAAAATTTCAAATACATCGAACAAATCATTATTTTCATTAGTCCACACTGCTTGTTCCCAAAATATGTTCTGAATTGGCAAATGTGCTTGGGAGAATTTAGCACTCTATCCTCCCTGCTTTGAAGGTTATGTCCCTGTCTGTTATCTTCATAAAAATATATTTTTTGGGTAGCTACTAAATGAGAAAAGGAATGATTTATATAATTACCAGGCAATCCTGGTGTTGTCAAGCATGACCAAAGTACCTGGAAAAGTTAATAAGTGAGTGATTGTTTAATTACTTAACTCCTAATGATTTTCCAGGAATCAAACCATTTGGTTTTGCACCTGAACATTTTCTATTAAGTTGATTGGAAATAACCTGTGAGACAGCAGAGTTCTGAGCTCCAAAGTTCATTGCATTGGGGTCACCATTATTGATTCTACCATGAGGTTCCACTAAAACATCGACTAAGGTATTGACCAGTTATTTTAATGCATCCTCTCTTAGTAGGCATGAGTAACACATTGGTTGTTAAAAAAAAAGAGATTGTGCTTTCCAAATCTTGCTTCCCAACCTGGAAACTTTTCCTGTGATGAGCTTAACTTTTCTTTTGATTAGTGACCTTATTAAAAAGTATTTTCCCAAAGGTTGGTCATATATTAAATTTGGGTACATAAATAATGAATGCTAGATTTCAGAAAATCTTTTGATGCATAGAGATCACTTGTATTTGGGCATTTTCCCCACCTTCTTTTCCCAATACACACATACCCTTATCTACAATCTAACTGACCCCAAAATTTCGCCTTCTTCTCAACTAATTGGTTTTGGGACATTCAGCAAAGATTGAGGTATGAATAATTCAGTGAGAGTTATTAGAAAGAAATAAAAGTGAGAAAATATCTATTTCTTATCCTTCGAGTGGGGCCTTATAGCAGGGGTCAGAATCACCTGTAGGGCTGGTTAAAACACAGGTTCCTGGGTTCTAACCCTACAGACTCTGATTTGGTAGGTCTAGGGTAAACTGTGAGAATTTAAGTTTCTCACAGGTTCCCATGACTGTGGTGATTTTAAAACCTGGTTACAAATTTTTCAACTCCCCATTTTCCTTTTGAACTACCTTCTACCTCTACTTCTCCATTATCTCCATATCCCTATAACCAATGAGACTTGTAAATTGTACCCTTTAAATATTTCTCATACCTTCTGAATTTCTTGTATTGACTATCACTGGCCAAATTCCTACCCTCTTAATCTCACCTGGACTGTTATCATCATTGTTTTATTCTTTTTTATACCTCTAATACTGTCCCTACCTTAAATCCATTTACCACTCTGTAGACATTGTAATCATCTAATACTAAAATCAATTCCTTCTAGTAGTTCTTTCCAATAAAGTAGGCATTCATCTTTTACAACTCACTTCAGAAATGATCTTTTCAAGGAAGGTTTTCTTGAAACCTTTGCTGGGTCATAGGGTAGTTCTTTTCTGTCTCACACATCCCTCTGTGCATACATTTAACATAGTTTATTTTCCATTTATTGAAATTATGTGCAGTGGTTTCTTCTGTTAGAATGTAAGTTCCTTCAGGCAGAAGCCATAACTTACTCAGTTTCCTACCCCAACTACTTTAAGTTAGGAACAAAATAGTTGTTTAATGTCAGACTACACTAAGCAGTAACACTGGTTAGATGGTAAGAACATGTTGGGCAGGATGTCATCCATTCATTCAAGTATTTATGGACCATTGCTATGGGATGAATCCCCCCACCCCATTTATATGTTGAAGGCACAAGTCCTAGTACCTCAGAATGTGATTATATTTCAAAAGATCTTTAAAGAAGTAGTTAAGTGAAAATGAAGCCATTAGGGTGGTCCCTAATCAAATATGACTGATGTCCTTATAAGAAGGGGAGATTAAGACACAGATACAAGGAGAGATGACATCTGTAAACTAAGAATATAGGTCTCAAAAATATCAACTCTGCCAACAGACTTCTAGCCTTTAGAAATATAAGGAAATAAATTTTTGTTGTTAAGTCACATAGTCTGTGGTACTTTATTATGGCAGCTCAAGCAAACTAATACAAGCACCTATTAGGTATTATTCCAGGTTTTGGATGAATCCTGCATATAGGGCCCCTGTGCTCATTGAGCTTGCAATCTACTGGGTGTTTCTTAGATGTAAATGACTCTTCAATTTAACACAATTACTGGGCTCTGCCTGCACAGCCTTGGGGACACACAAAGATGACACAACCAAATACCTGATCTCAAGAAGTTTACAACATAAATGCCTTGACAGTGCTTAACATGCATAGTAAAATGAAGAGACAACAAAAGATCAACTTAGATTGAGGACAAAACCTAATTAGGGATGCCAAAACAGGGATTGTTTAGGACAAAATGTATGGACAAATTATTCATTTAAAGACTTCAAGGAAGCAGAACGTTAGATAGGCAGGGCTTAGACCAGGAGAAACAGGACCTGTGCCCAGGGAAGAAATCAGCAGGAGCAAAGAGCCAGAGTGGTTAGCCTCGTGCTTTCAGGCAGTGAAGTGGGAACTGTAGCAAAATCACTTGTCAAAGAACCGTGAGAGTTATTAACAATAATTGGCACTATGTCCATGTATTTTTCTATGTGCCCAGATGTACACAAATACCCAAGATCTTTACCAGAAATTTCTGTTCTCCCAAATCCTTCCTCCATGTCTTCTCTCCCACGCACATACCCCAAACCCCAGTTCCTTCCACCTCTTCAATTTTTATTGATTTTGCCTATTTCTTTTTATCAGACTGTTTTTAAAATGTGATGCTCAATATGAGCTTTTTTCTT
This sequence comes from Rhynchonycteris naso, assembly GCA_037038555.1. Lineage (NCBI taxonomy): Eukaryota > Metazoa > Chordata > Mammalia > Chiroptera > Emballonuridae > Rhynchonycteris > Rhynchonycteris naso. Next base: position 236,016,774 of record CM072995.1, read on the forward strand.
GTAACAAATTTAGAAGTACTGAGTATTGCACATCTCTTCATCAGTATCTCTAGATGTAATGCCAGTGGTCAAGGCCAGGCAGGTCTACATTGGATTCGGGCAGACGGTAGAGAAACTGTGGAGCAGGTAAGCATTGGGCCTTTCTGTTTATTAGATTCTCACAACAGCGAACAAGCACACAGGCAGGGGAAAACTGCTTCTCAGGAAAAAAATAGCAAGAATGACCTCTTACAGTGGCAAGCAAGCAATCTGCCATCCACAATTTCCCTGAGCAAAGCACCCATAGCCTTACATAGGCCATACACACGCGGCACTGCCAGGCGCTCATGCACCAATTAAACAAACTGCTTGCAGTTGGTAAGCCAGTGAGCAAGCCTAAAACAGCTGCCCCACATTCTACACTTTAGGGTTGCTCACCTCACAATAGGTACATTACATACATACATACCAAAAGTGACAATTATAGAGATGCCCTTCACAATGTCTTCCTGAGCACTCTGCCTAGGGTGTTAACTAGAGGTCCACCTCTAGCTCCCTACCCTACAGTAGGAGGAAGGGCCTGTATAGTCCAGGGCTGTGTCCTTTGAAAAAAGTGACCTTGGTACATCTCTACAACTGGGTGAGAGCAGCCTACTGGTGCAGGAGGGCCTCCACTGGTGTCATGCCCTCCCTCCATCAGGGTCTCTCATAGTCACAGTCCATGATCAATCCATGATAGACAGCCCAGCTGTCTATGCAAATCACCAAGGTAAAAGTCCATTGCAGGCAACTAGCCATATAACTTTTTATTAATGGACCTCAGCACCTTTCCATAAGTGCTCTGTCCATTGCCACAAGTCCAATCCAAACCCCTCAGCAAGCTCACAGGGCCTGGCGGGGTCAAACACCTTCAAGGCCTGTGCTGTCTTGACAGTTCTCTTAGCTGAACATGAACGCCAGCCATTTTTCCTGGCAGATCCCAGGGCCACCTACTTTACCCACCTTTTCAGTAGCTGGAACCTCTGTTCTGACTCACGCTGCCACCAAAGCTTCAACAAGACTATTAAGTTTGCCATCTAATTTCTCCCCATCTGCCTTGGCCACAATCAAATCTACCCACATCTGTGTTCAGATAACCTTTACAGGCCCATTTTTCTTGTCAGTCAGGGGGACAGTGTGGGCAGCAGCCTTCACAACCTTACGGTCTATCTCTGTTCCAGAGAGCATAATGACATCCACCCCTACGTCCTGCAAGTGCAGCAAGCAGGCTGCCAGTGGCTCAGTGGTTTTCTTACTGAATTTCTTCACCCCCAACTCCATCAGCTCTTCCTGGGTGTAGGGCCAGATCCTAGAGTGCTCCACTACCTGGGGAGGGGGTTGTGCTTGTCCCTGAGGGACTCTTGGCTGCTGGGTCTTTACCTTCTTGGCAACCACTGGCTGGGCTCTGAGTCTGTGGATGGCAATTGCAGCCTGAACCTCTGCCTCAGAAGAGAAGGAGTCAGAAATGCCTGCTCCTGCCAACTCAGAGAGAGCCACTCCACTGGCAGGAATGTAGCTCCATCTTCCATGCTCATGTAGGTTCCTGTGGCTGCTGGCTCTCAGCCTGAAGCTGACTCTCAAGCTCCTGAACCCATAGTTGTTTCTTCAACAGCCATCACTGCCAATGTTCAGCTTGCAGGGCAAACTGCAACTCACAAACCTCCAATTTCTTCTCCAGAGACCACTCCAGTTCCAGGCGCCATTGGTGCTCAGCCTGCGGCTCTCAAACCCGGCTGGCCTCCCTCTCCAGTGCTTGCTCCAGTCCACACCATTGCTGGCTCTCAGTCTGCAGCCTGACTGCAGTTCTCAGATCTGCAGCTCTTTAAAAAACACCTAGCCCACAGCCCCCAAAAGGACAGCCATGGGGAATCATACACTGGAGAATAACAACCACTCTTCTACCTCACCCTTCAAGGGTACTGGTGGCTCCATACCAATCTGCTCCAAATCCTGCTGACTATGCCAGATATAATGCCAGTGTTTGAGGCCAGGCAGGTTCACATTGGATTCAGGCAGATAGTAGAGAAACTGTGGAGCAGGAAAGCGTTGGGCCATTCTGTTTATTAGATTCTCACAATGGCAGACAAACACACAGGCAGGGGAAAACCACTTCTCAAGCAAAGAAACAGCAAGAATGGCCCCTCACAGTGGGCAGGCAATCTGCTATCCGCAATACCCCTGAGTGCAAGCACCCATAACCTTACATAGGCCATACACGTGTGGTGCTACCAAGCACTCACACACTAATCAGGAAAAGTGCTTGCCACTGGTAAACCAATGGGCCAGCCTAACATAGCAGCCCTACATCCAGATTGAGAACAAGAAAGTTATAGGCCCTTTTAAAAATTTCTCCCAGTTCCTAAGCAAATATAGAGACTATTCATCCATTCATCCATCCATCCATCCATCCATCCATCCATCCATCCATCCATCCATCCATCCATCCATTTAACTTTTGCAGTTGTAGGACAAGTTAGCTCTGGTATGTATTGTGAGTATTTAATCCTCTCGTTATTTGCTGATGTCTCTGCATAGTTATTTCATCTCCTATATCTCTTGTAAACTTCTTTTTGTTTGTCTGCCTATTTTTGCTTCTTTACCCACTGAATCCTCCAAGGGTTAGTGTCAGGAAAATGGCTGTGTTAGGCTTGCTTGTGGGTTTACTGGATGCAGCTCTTTGCCTGATTGGTGTGTGGGTGTGTTTCAGTACCATGTGGGTGTGTTCTATGTGAGGCTGCAGGTGCTTTCCTAGGGAGTGATTCTCTCAGATCACTCTCCTGCCACCGTGAGGTGTGGTTTTCCTTGCTCCCTTGCCCTACTGAAAATAGCAGGTTTTCCTTTGTTTATTAGCTCTTTCCCTTTTTGTTGTTTATTCACTTGCCTGTCCTTGTGAGCTTCCAATAAATGGGTATGGCCCAATGCTTTCTGGCTCTGCAGTTCCTCTGCTGTTTGCCTGAATACAATGTGAACCTGCCTGGCCTCGGCCACTGGCATTACATCTGGCATATTGGGCAGGATTCGGAGCTGATTGGTATGGAGCCATCAACACCCTTGAACAGTGGGGTAGAGGAGTGGTCAAGGTTCTTCAGCATAAGGTTCCCCCTGGCTTTCTTTTGGGGGCTGTAGGCTGGGTGTTTTTTTACAGCCTTGTGAGAGGAAACTGAGAGCTCTGTGTGAGAGGTGGCCTGAAGTCAAGAGCTCCAGGGTGAGCTGCAGACTGAGTGGCAAAAATGGCACAAGATGGAATGGTCACTGGAGAAAGAGCTGCAGATCCAAGAACTGCAAGTCAGACTGTAGGCTGAGAACCAGTGACGGTGTGAACTGGAATGAGTGCTGAAGAAAGAGGTCAACAGGTTCAAGAGTTGCAGTGTGAGGTGCAGGCTGAACATCAACGGCATCTGAAACTGGAGTAGTCTCTGGAGAAGGAATTGAGGGTTCTTGAGTTGCAGTTTGCCTTCGAAGCTAAACATTGGCAGTGGCAGCTGTTGCTGTTGGAGAAACAACTGCAGGTTCAGGAGCTCAAGAGTCAGCTTCAGGCTGAGAGGTGGCAGCCACAGGAGCCAAAGTGGGCACAAAAGATAGAGCTGCATTTCTGTCAACAGAGTGGCTCTCAGTTGGCAGGAACAGGTGTTTCTGACTCCTCCTCTTCTGAGGACAAGGCTCGGGCTGCAACTGCTGTCCACATAATCAAAGCCTGGCCGGTGGTCATCAAGAAGGTAAAATCCCAGCAGCAAAGAGTCCCTCAGGAGCAACCACAGCCTCCTCCACAGATAGTGGAGCACTCTGTGGTCTGGCGCTACATCCAGGCAGAGCTGATGGAGTTGGGGGTGAAATTCAGTCAGAAACCCACTGAGCCCCTGGCAGCCTGGCTACTGAGGTTGTGGGACATAAGGAGTGGATGACATCATGCGCTCTGGAACAGAGATGGAGAAATTGGCCGCCATTACCACACATTCCTCCTTGAGACAGCATCTTCAGAACTGCCATGACAACCCAGGAAACCATAACCTATTAGAATAAGTGATGGCTGCCATTTGTACAGTCTGGCAGAGTGCTGGAGATTTGCCAGGGGTAGTGAGTCGGTGGCAGTGCGATAGTGAGTAAAGGTCCTTTGGAAACTAAATATGAAAAATGCTACTTTCCTCTTGGGGTCCTGTAGACCGGATGAGGAAGTGTTTATGGCCAGGATGTAGGATCTTATCCTCTGCAGTGCCCCATCAGCCCTTTTTGGGTCACAAGTGGCTATCCTGTGCCCCTATGTGGGACAGCCTATCAACATGATTACACAGATGGTAGCAGATTTGGGGGTGCTGGAGGTAGCACAGAGTCACAAAACTGTGAGGGCTGCTACCCGTGCTGCCCCTCTGACTAGGAAGAGGAATGAGCCTGTGAAAGTTACTCAAACACAGATGTGGGTAGATTTAATTGTGGCTGGAGCAGATAGAGAGAAATTGGATGGCAAGCCTAATAAAGTCTTGTTGGAGACTTGGTGGCAGCTTGAGTCAGAACAGAGGTTCCAGTTGCTGAAAAAGCAGAGGAAGCAGGAGGCCCCAGCATCTGCTAGGAAAATGGCTGGCATTCAGGTTACAGGATCCCCAAGACCCGTTGTCCCAGTTTGAATAGGGGAAAGGGCAAGGGACCCATCTGACAGGGACGGGTGGGGGCCAGAGGCTCCATGTAAAGTTGACAGTCTACTGGTCCCTTCCATGTGCAGCAGATGTTGGCATTAGAAGGTACTATGTGCATATATATATATATATATATCACAGTAGCCGCAGTTAAGAGAACTGTTAAGGTGACACAAGTGTTGAATGTGTTTGACCCCACCAGGCCCTGTGAGCTTATTGAGGGATTTGGATGAGGTTTGTGGCAACAGACAGCACACTATGGAAAGGCTCTGAGGTCCGTTAATAAAGAGCTGTATGGCTAGTTGCCTGCAATGGACCTTTACCTTGGTGATTTGCACAGACAGCTAGGCTATTATGGACTTACTCTTGGATTGCAACCAGAGAGGGGCACCAGCTCCCTTGATGGATGGACATGTTGCTCATGGACAGTACTATGAGGGACCCTGATGGTCGGGGGCACAGCACCTGTGGAGGCCCTCCTGCACTGGTTCTCATCCAGTTGCAGAGGTGCACCAAGGACACTATGGTTTCCATGGACACAGCTCTGGACTATACAGGCCCTCCCACCTACCATGGAGTAGAGAGTTAAAGGTGACTCTCCAGATGAAACCCTGGACAAAGTGCTCAGGGAGACATTGCGAAGAGCACCTTTGTAATTATTGTGTAACTTTTGCAGTTGCTGTAGTCTCTGTTTGATGTCATGTAGATTGTGAGGTGAGCAACCCTAAAAAGATAGAATGTGGGGCAGCTGTGTTAGGCTTGCTCGCTGCTGTACCAGCTGCAAGCACTTTGCTTGATCAGTGTGTGAGCACCTGGCAGAGGCATGTGTGCATGGCTTATATAAGGCTATGGGTGCTTGCACTCCAGGGAGATAGAGGATTGCAGATGCGCAGATTGCCTGCCCACCACTATGAGAGGTCATTTCGCTGTTTGTTTGCCTGAGAGGAGGTTTTCTCTGCCTGTGTACTTATCTACCATTGTGAGACTTTATTAAACGGAATGACCCAACCCTTTTTGGCTCTGCAGTTTCTCTACTGTGCCGGAATCCAGTGTGAACCTGCCTGGCCATGATGGCAGCCACCGGCATTACAACCTGCATAACTTTGCTGACCACATCAGCTCTTACTTCAGTTTGAATTTTAAATTAAGATGGAAAACACAGCTGGCAGAGTGAGAGCTCTATGTTTTCTTCTGTCCACTGAGGCTGGGCCTGATCAGATGCCCTGTAGTTTTTGGAGGGGCATGGGCACAGGGTAGGCTTGGAGAACCTTTTGATCTGGGTTACAGCACAATGATTCTGTCTGAATGATTCATCTTCACTCCATTTCTATTTTCCTCCAGGCAACACAATCAATCCTCTTAAACAGTCATTCTCAGATTCATCCCAGGAGTTCATAGGGCTGAAAATATAAATAGGGTCAAGAAAAGTTTAGATAAATTAATGAAAGGCAGGTCCATTGATTTGTGTTTTTGAAGGGAAAGGGAATTTAAGGATGTGAATTATCCTTACCTACGAGATCACCACCCAGATTAGGCCTCACTTAAATGTCTGCTTGGCTCTATTCTCACAGATGACCAAACTACACTTCTTACTTGTGTCAGGAGTACATATGTATGGTGACGTTACTGATTCTACATATATCTGGGACGAGTTCAACCTAAGACAAATCTCCAATAAGATAAAAGTTTAAGAAAATCCTGGATGTGTCTTCTATGCTAATAGTCCTTAAATATTGTCTTGTGTTTGTTTGTTTTTTAATTTTGTTTTTGGCTTAAGACAACAGGAATTTATTCTCTCATTTTGTGTAGGCTAGAAGTCTGCAGGCAGTCACCATGGCCTGACAGCAGGAGGCTTTAGGGCAGAATAAGTGCCTGTTCCATCCAGTTGCTGGTAGCTGCTAGCACTCCTTAGCCACACAACTCCAATCTCTTTAGACCCTCCTCCACTGGGTCTAATCGCCCTCCGTCTCTCTCTTATAAACACTTGTGATGGTATTTAGGATCCACTCAGATAATTCAGAACAACTTTTTCATCTCCAGACCCTTCCTTAACTTAATCACACCTGCAGTAAATCAAGGTAACATTTACAGGTTCCAGGGATTAGAACCAGGTATTAGTATATCTTAATCCAGGTATCATAATAGAAATTTATTTCTTTTATAAAAGATATCTGAAGATAGGTAGATGGGGACTGGTAAGGCAGTTGCACAATGTCAGCAGAGAAATCATTCTTACATAATTGGCCAAATACATTATAAGTAAATATTAAATCAGAGTTGTACAAATGCCTAATCAACTGCTGAGCAAGGAATCTGTGGTTGATTCTATTAAGACCAATAAGAAAAACAAACAGGAGAACATAAGAGAATATTCTGAAGAAGGTGCCTCAATTTCTGTCCCTAAGACAGCCAATGCAAAAGAATTCTTTCTTTAAGAAGAGTGGAAACAGTTTGCTATCAAATTGCTTCAGTACTGCCTTTCTGGTAAACTGGAGAGGACAGTTTAGGATTTCTACTGAAAAGTGTTGAAGCCTCATTATTTTACTTTTCAAAAATGTTCCCAACATTGCAAATAATTTATACAGAGTGAAGGATGACAGGTCAATTAGCTGCCAAATCAAGAATGAGAAGACCTGTGGGACTTTTGTACTGGAAAATTCCAGTTACCTGAGCTGCCAGCATCCAGGGGAAGCCGACATTTAGGAGAGGATAAATACAAACAGTGTTTTCCTGGTGCCTTTAATAGCAAGGCAACAGAAAGGACAAACTAAAGAAGCTCAACCAAAAACAGATAATAACAACTTCCTGTTGCTTTAAAAATAATAGTAATAATTACAGCAAACTATGGGACGAAGCTCCAGCAGTAACAATAAACAGAAGAGAGGAAATAGGCCTTTGACTCTTGGGGCTCCAAGTGGCAATAATCACTTGCCAAGGATTATTGTGTGACCACTGACCACAAACTATTTCCTTGGCTATCCAACTATGAGAACTGAAGAGCAGAAAGGGACTGGGGCTTCTGCTTGTGTGAAAGGTGGGGTTGCAACTCTTAGATGCTAATGAGGCCCAAGCTCCTCACTAAACTGAAAAGCATGATTTTCTTTCCTTAGGAACTGAATTGTTGAATAGCTGGAGGGGCATAAGGCCTGTTTTGTTAGGAGGAAGCATTCATAACCCTGGATTCTGTTAAGTAGAGGACAGTTCTTAATATTCTCTGAAATTAGAAAAAGAAAACGTTAATTCTTTCAGGAAATCAACTCAAAACCAGAAATGGCAAATATTATTAGAATATTCGGTTTATTGGTCATGAATGCTAATCTGATTGAGCAGATGCAAATAGACTGCAAAATTATACATTTCCTCTAAGTTTTCACGGCCTGGTCCATTGTTGTATGGGATTGAGTAAGGGCGCCATATGAGTTTCATGCATGCAAAGCCCCTCCTAAAACAGGGGTGTGGCCCCAGCAGACAAAGCCTGTTGCAGTGTTGAAATGAGTTACTAGGTGTTCTTGCTGCCAAACATGAGATGATTTTTCCTTAAATGTGGGATAAGCAGTGATAATACTGCCCAGTCTGAGCCTTTTATAGTAAATGAAAAGTGAAAACCACTCCATCATGAGTTAACACAGCATCTTAATAATGGATCCAGACAATTTTTATAAGAAAAGACCCTATAGCATAATGGAAAAAAGGAGGCTTGATGCCATTGCTGGTTATTATGGCCCAGATGGGGAAATAGTAACTAGGCTGAGAAATGCTAACTGTGAAAGTTAGGGAGGATACTTATTTATTTGGATTATGTTTACTTTTAAGGCTTTTCCCTTTGAGTTTTATTTAAGATTATAATATCAATTTGAACACTAAGTATTTAAGCAAAATTTTATGAAGTCCAGCTTTGATGAAACTCCCCATATTTATTCTCATGTGTGCTAGGAAAGGACAGGGTGGAGGATGGAGGTTATGGTTAGATCCCAAGTTCAGGAAGATATTTACTTGGAGTCAGCTATAATTGTATGGGTTCGCATGAGTTCCCCTGATTCAGTTTTATTTTTAAAAGCTTTGTTGAGGTTGTCATACAATAACTGAACATATTACAATTTTGATACATTTTGACATATTCATACACCCATGAAACTATCACCAGAATCAAGAGAGTGAATATAACCAGAATCATGAAAAGTTTGGGTCCCTTTAAAATCTTTTCTTCTCTCTCCTCTTTGGTCTATTCTTCATCTCCTGGCAACCACTGATCTGTCATTATAGATTTGTTTGTATTCCCTAGAATATATAAATGAAATCATACAGTATATATTTCATTAAGCCTGGCTTCTTTCCTTCAAGAAAATAGTTTTGAAATTCACTTGTATTTTTGTGTGCATTAATAGTTTATTTCTTTCTATTCAAGGTAGTATTAGATTTATAAATATACCAAAATTTTTTTATTCAACTTTGATAGACATTTGTGTTTACAGTTTGGGGAAATTATAACAAGTACAAATTAGGGGATATTTCATAGCTTCATAACCATTTTGAAATATCACCTAATTTTTGTGAGCAATATATTTTGAGGATAGTCATGTAAAAGTCGTTGTACGGACATAGGTTTTTCTTTACCCCCTCATGAACACATGCCTGAATAGAATGGCTGGATTGTATGGTTTGTGTATTTTAATTTTCAGATTTTGATGTTATATTTTTCTTTCATTGAGCTTAGAATATTTTAAAATTTCCCATAAGACTTCTTTGGCTCATAAGTTATTTAGAAGTATGTTGTTTAACTTCTAAATATTTGTAAATTTTTCAGATATTTTATTTGATTTCTAGTTTAATGTCACAGTGTTTAAAGAATATATGTTGTATAATTCCTATTATAAATTTTTTAAGGCTTATTTTATGTCACACAATATGGTCTGTCTTGATGAAGAGTCCCTATATGATTGAGAAGATTGTGTATTTTGCTGGTTTTGAATGAAGTGACCTATATGAAGTGACCTATGTCTGTTAGGTCAAATTGGTGAAATGTGTTGCTAGGCTCTTCTATGTTCTTACTTCTTTTTTGTTCACTTCTATCAATTACTGAAAGATAAGCATTGAAACTTCAAAGATAATTGTAGATTTGTCTGTTTCTCCTTTATGTATTTTAAAATCCTGCTGTTAGGTAGATACATGTTTGGAATTGTCATGTTTTTGTGGAGAATTGGCTCCTTTCTCATTATTTGTAGTCCCATTTTATCCCCTCTAATATTTCTCATACTTAAGTCTAATTTTCCCAATATCATTATAGCTTTTTAGGCTTTCTTTTTATTAGTGTTTGTATACCATATCTATTTCCATTCTTTTACTTTTAACCTAGCTATTACTTTATATGTAAAGTTGACTTTTCTTTTTGTAGATAGCATATAGTTGGGTCTTATTTTGATATTTATCAAATTGGATAATCTTTGTCTTTTCACTAATGTGTTTAGGTAGTTTACATTTAATGTAATTATTGATATTGTTAGTTTTAAAGTTACTATCTTGCTAAATGTTTCCTATTTGAATCATTTATTCTTTTTCTTTTCTTCTTTTTGATTGACTTTATTTATGACTTCATTTCCTTTCCACTTCTGGTTCATTATTTCTACCACTTTAAAATACACTTTCCAGCCCTGGCTGTCTGCCTCAGTGAATCTAGTGTTGACCCAGTGTATGGACATCCCTGGTCTGATTCCTGGTCAGGGCACATAGGAGAAGTAACCATCTGTTTCTCTACCGCTCCCACTCCCCCTTCTCTCCCTCTTCCCCTCCTGCAACCAATGACTTGCTTAATTCAAATGTCAGCTTGAGGTTAAGGATAACTTGTTGGTCTGGGCATCAGCCTGAGGTGATAAAAATAGCTTGGTTGAGAGCATGATCCCAGATGGGCAGAGCATCTGCCCCAGACAGGGGCTGTTGGGTGGATCCTGGTCAGGGTGCATGCAGGAGCCTGTCTCATCTATCTCCCCTTCTCTCATTAAAAATACACACACACACACACACACACACACACACACACTTTCTTTCCTCCTGTTTGCTATGCATTGTTGTCAGACATATGCTTCAAACACACAATATGTTGCTATTTTTGCTTTAGATAGTAACCTCTCAGAGCAATTAAAAATAAGAAAAAAATGTTATATTTGCCTTCATTTATTCCATTTCCATTGCACTTCATTTTCTTGTGTAGATCCAAATTTCTGTCTGGTAATATACATCTTTTACTTCAAAAACTTCCTTTAACATTTTTTTGTAATGAAGGTCTAAAGGCAATGAATAAGCTGAGCTTTTCTTTGTATGAGAAAGTTTCTATTTCTTTCTTCCTCTTTTGAAAGTTCTTTTCTTTGGGTTTAGAATTCTGAATGAAGAGGTTTTTTCAAGGTACTTTAAAGACATTACTGCATTGTCTTTTGGCTTGTATGATTTCTGATAAAAAGTCTGCTCCATTCTTTTTTTTTTTTTCATTTTTCTTGTTTTATTTATTTATGTATTTGTTTATTTTGTATTTTTCTGAAGTCAGCAGCAGGGAAGCAGTCAGACAGACTTTCACATGTGCCCGACCAGGATCCACCTGGCATGCCCACCAGGGGGCGATGCTCTGCCCATCTGGGGCGTTGCTTTGTTGCAGCCAGAGCCATTCTAGCGCCTGAGGCAGAGGCCATGCAGATGTCATCAGTGACTGGGCCAACTTTGCTCCCTTGGAGCCTTGGCTGCGGGAGGGGAAGAGAGAGATAGCGAGGAAGGAGAGGGGGATGCGTGGAGAAGCAGATGGGAGCTTCTCTTGTGTGCCCTGACTGGGAATCGAACCCGGGACTTCTACACGCCGGGCCGACACTCACCCGTGAGCCAACGATCCAGTGCAAGTCTGCTCTATTCTTTTTTTTTTTTTAATTTTTATTTTATTCATTTTAGAGAGGAGACACAGAGTGAGAGAGAGAGAGAGAGAAAGAGAGAGAAAGGGGGGAGGAGCTGGAAGCTCAACTCCCATATGTGCCTTGACCAGACCAGTGCAGGGTTTTGAACTGGCGACCTCAGTGTTCCCAGGTTGACGCTTTATCCACTGCGCCACCACAGGTCAGGCAAGTCTGCTCTATTCTTATCTTTGTTTCTCTACACTTAATATGACTCATCTGCCCCCCCCTCCCCCGCCCCCAGCAGCCTTCAAGATTTTCTTTTTCTTTGTCATTGTTTTTCAGTAGTTTAAATATCCTGCTTTGTGTTTTCTGAACTGGGATCTGTGGCTTGGAGTATGCCATTAATTTTATTAGAGCATTTGACACTGTTCTATAGCTCTTGGATGCTCTTTTTTCTTAAAAAAAATTTTTTTTCTTTGTGTTTTTGTTTGAGTTATTTCTATTGACTTATCTTCAGCAGTGACCTTATTAAAAGTCACTGACTTTTTTTCAGCTGTGTCAAGTCTGCTGATGAACATGTGGAGGCATTCCTCATCTCTGATTGTGTTTCTATTTCTTGCTTTTCTACTTGCTTCTTTTATAGTTTTCACCTCTTCATTATAATTACCCATCTGACCTTGTGTCTTAATCCCTCTTTCATTATTGCTGTTGACATTTTAATTAGTATGTTATATTTTATTGCTATTTGTTTTCTGTCTCACTTGTTTTTCCCCCATTTCTCCTTTTTACTGCTTTCTTTTGATAGTGTTTTTTATGATTCTATTTTATTTTCTTTATTCGTATATTAACTACAACTCTTTGTCTTGTTATGTTAGCTGCTGTTTGGGGATTTATAATATGCTTAAGTACTTAGCATAGTTAACTATAGTTAACTTAGCACAGTTTGCCTCCAAGTACCATTGTACTACTCTATAGATAGTATAAAAACTTCATTCACAATAGTATATTTCCATTTCTTACCTTCTGACCTTTATGCTGTAGTTGTGATAGCTTTTACTTTTATGTGTATAATAAATCCCATACTCAGTATTATTATTTTTTCTTTAAATCAAGGATTGACAAACTAAGACCCAACAGTCAAACTTTCCACCTGCTTGAGTAAATAAAGTTTTACTCTAACACAGCCATAACAAGTAATTTACACACTTTTTAATGGCTGCTTTCACCATGCAACAGCAGAGCTGAGTAGTTGCCAGAGACTGGATGGCACACAACGCCTAAAATACTTGCTCTCTGACCATTTCCAGAAAATAAGTTTACCAATTCTTATTCTAGATGGTCAATTATCCTTTAAAGATGTTCCAATCACAAGATATAAATCATAAATATTTACCCACATAGTTACCATTTCTAATGTTTTTCATTCATTTGTGTAGATACATATTTTTATCTGTTTTCATTTTACTGTGACTGAAAGATTTCCTTTAATATTTCTTGAAGTGCGGGTCTGATAGTGATGGATTCTTTCAACTGCTGTATTTCTGAATAAGTCTTTATTTCACCTTCATTTTTTTAAAGTTCAAATATTTTTATTTATTCCTGTGACAAAAGGATGTATGAGTAATACAATTACTCATAAACAAGACAGGCAGAGAAACAAAACAGGCAACGTTTTTGCTCTTATTCACCTTCATTTATTTATTTTTTTCTCCTTTTCCAAGTAAGAGGAGGGGAGATAGAGAGACAGACTCCCGCATGCACCCCAACTGGGATCCACCTGGGGCTGATACTCTGCCCATCTGGGGCCATGCTGGCAACTGAGTTATATTTTTTTAATTTAGACAATTAATTTTAACAGAGTAACTGATTAATTCAGTTACATAGATTCAGAGAAAACATCTCCAGGTCATTTTGACATTTGATTATGTTGTATACCCATCACACAAAGTCAAATCATCCTCTGTCACTTCCTATTTGGTTTTCTTTGTGCCCCTCCCCTCCCCCCACCTTTTCCCTCTACTCCCTTTTTCTCCCCCTGGTAACCATCACACTCTTGTCCATGTCCATGAGTCTCATTTTTATGTCCCTCCGATGTATGGAATCATACAGTTCTTAGTTTTTTTTGATTTACTTACTTCACTCAGTATAATGTTATCAAGGTCCATGCATGTTGTTGTAAATGATCCTATGTCATCATTTCTTATGTCTGAGTAGTATTCCATAGTATATATTTACCACTTCTTCTTTATCCAGTCATCTATTGAAGGGCTTTTTGATTGTTTTTCATGTCTTGGCCACTGTGAACAATGCTGCAATGAACATGGGGCTGCATGTGTCTTTACGTACCAACTGGGCTATTTGCATCTCATGTGGAGGCTCAATGGAGACCTCCTCAGCACCCAGGCCGATGTGCTTGAACCAATTGAGCCATGGCTGCAGGAGGTGAAAAGAGAGAAAGAGAGGGAGGGAGAGAAGGGGCAGGGGAGGGGTGGAGAAGCAGATGGTCATTTCTCTTGTGTGCCCTGACTGGGAATTGAACCCAGGACACCCACACACTGAGCCAACAGGCCAGGACTCACTGTCATTTAAAAAATATGTATTTTTTTGCTAGTTGTAGAGTTCTATGTTGACAATTATTTTTTCACTACTTTAAAGTTGTCACTCCACTATTTCCTCATTTGAATTGTTTTGATGAGAAATATGCTTTCATCCTTATTTTTGTTCCTTTGTACATATTATGATGTTGGGGAGGTGTTTTGTTTGCTTGTTTGTTTGTTTTGAGCATCAGATATTTTAAGACTTTTATATTTAGAAATTGAATTTAATGGAGTGACATCGATTAATAAGAGTACATAGGTTTCAGGTGAACATCTCTATAGCATTTAAACTGTTGGTTATGTTCTATGCCCATCACCCAAAGTCAAATCATTTTCTGTCATAGTATATTTGTCTCTCTTTACTCCCCTCCCCTCCCCCAACCCTACCCTTCCCCCTAGTCCATGAGGGAAGCTCTTTTTAAGATTTTTGAATATTTTGTTTATTGATTTTACAGAGAGAGAAGAGATGGGGGTGGAGTAAAAGTATAAACCCATAGTTGCTTCATTTTAGTTGTTCACTGCTTGCTTGTTGTATGTGCCTTGACCTGTCAAGCCCAGGGTTTTGAACTGGTGACCTCAGCATTCCAGGCTGATGCTTTATCCACTGCACCACCACAAGCTAGGCAAAGTTTTTTAAAACCACTGGTTTTGAGCAATGTGATTATGGTGTATCTTGGTATAGTTTTCTTCATATTTCTTGTGCTTAAGGTTGGTTAAGCTTCTCGGGTCTGTGGGTTTATAGTTTTCAACAAATTAGAGAGTTTTATAGCAATTATTTCTTATATTGTTTCTGTGTCTCCTTTCTTTTCCAGTTTTTCAAAAAATAATTTATATATATATATATATATATATCACTGTATCACTGTATAAATTTAAGGTACACAGCATGATGGGGTTTTTTTTTTGTTTTTTTTTTTTTAAAACTTCTTTTTATTTTATTCCTTTTCAGAGAAGAGACACAGAATGAGAGAGAGAGAGAGAGAAAGAGAGAAAGGAGAGAGGAGCTGGAAGCATCAACTCCCATATGTGCCTTGACCAGACCAGTGCAGGGTTTTGAACTGGCGACCTCAGTGTTCCCAGGTCGACGCTTTATCCACTGCACCACCACAGGTCAGGCCACAGCATGATGTTTTGATTTACATATGTTGTGAAATAATTACTACAATAGGTTCAGCTGGCATCCATTTTCTCCTGTAGATACAATAAAATGGAAAAAAAAAACAACAAAGGAAAAAATTCCTTCTTGTGATGAGAGCTCTTAGGATTTACTCTCTTAACAACTATTTATTATGTATAATTCAGTGGTTTCCCAACTGCCAGTCCATCTCAAATTTTGTGCCAGTCTGGGAAAGAATTAAGCACCCTGATGCTATATGAAGATTATAGAGTCTATAGTTATTGAGTCTACAATCTTCATACAGCATCAGGGGAGTTCACTCTCTAGCAGACTGGCACAAAATTTCCAACAGACCACCACTAGTTCATGAACTAGCAATTGAAATCCACTGCTATATCTTATACATGAGTGTTAGCTTCTATCTCTCTTTGAATATTCCAATTATACACATATTAGGTACTTTAAGTGGCCCACATCTCATGAATGTTCTGTCTGTTTATTTCCCTGTGTGTTTTATTTGCGATAGGTTCTATTGCTACATCTTCTGATTTACTAATATTTTCTTTCACAGTGTCTAATCTGACATCAATTCCACCTGTATATTTTTTCATTTCTAAGAGATCTTCACTGGCTGGTAGCTCAATTGGTTGGAATGTTGTCCAGATACAACAAGGCTGTGGGTTCAATCCCCAGTCAGGACACATAACAGGAATCAACCAACGAATGCCAAAAAATAAGTAGAACAACAAATCAACGTTTCTCTCTCTCTCTTTAAAAATTAATAAATTTAAAAAGAGATATTTTGTGTCTTTTTCAAATACATACATATATATTCTAAATTTCTACGTACTATGGTCAATCTTTTCTGTAGCTTTTTTGACCATATAGATGTAATAACTATGTTAAGATTTTTTTTTTATCATTGTTTTCAGTTCTGAGTTGGTTTTGATAGTTTGATTTGTTTCTTTATTCCTGCTACTTTTCAAGCTAGGTAATTTTTTGATTAGATGCCAGACATTGTGTATTTTACCTTTTTGGCTGCTAGATATTTTGGGTTTCAATAAGTATTCTAGAGTTTTGTTCTGAAATATAGTTAAGTAACTCGAAAACAGTTTGATCTTTTTGGTTCTTGTTTTTGAACTTTGTTACTATGGAGCAGGGCAGCATTTAGTATAGGATTATTTTTACCGCACTACTTAGGGAAGATCATCTTAGTGATTTTGTTTGGCAGAATTCTAAGGTCTCCTTGGTGTCTTTGCACCCTGATATTACCCCCATGATTATGTTAGAATACACGTAAAAAGAGATTAAACAGCTATAATTAATGTTACTAACCCACTGAATTTAAAATAGTGGTTGTTCAGGTGGATTAAGCCTGTATAAGCTTTCAAAAGCAGATCATTTTCTCTAAATGATCACAGAAGATTAGATAAAATATTCTAAGTACAAGAGGGTTTTGATTCATCATCGATAGCTTGACAATGTTGGGGATCATTTGGAAAGAATCTGAGAGTGGCTTCTAAGAGCTAAGAGCAATCCCTGGCCAACAGCCAGCAAGAAAATGTGAACTTCAGTCTTAAGACCACAGGAACCAAATTTTGCCAATAAACTGAATGAACCTAAAAGCAAATTTCTTCCCCAGAACCTCCAGGTAAGAGCCCAGCTCAAATGACAATTTAGTTTTGACCTCCTGAGACCGTAGACAGAGAATCCAGTTAAGCCTGCCTGGACTTTTGACCTACATGGTTGTGAAACAATAAATGACATTGTTTTTTAAATTCAAATTGTGGAAAATTATTACACAGTAATGGAAAACTAATATGGTAGTCTACTCGATATCCTGCGAATTATGGGGTTTTTATTTCTGTCTAGAGGAAACAGTCACTCTTCCCTGACCTGCAGTAGCTCTGAGTTTTATTACTTCTCATCCTATTGTATGGTTCTTTCCCTGGTACCTGGTAGTTACCTCTCATGCTTGTGCTGGTTACATAGCTGAACACTCAAGGGAGTACTGAAGATCTCCAGCATCTTCTCTCTGAGCAGATCTCTCTTTTCTGGTACTTTGTTCTGCAAACTTTAGCCTTTTTATATTACCATCTCTGTCACCCCAACTCAGAGAGACAGACTCTGCCTGGGTTCCTCCTCCCAGTGCTACAACCTGGAAACTCCATCCCCAAAGTACACTGGTGATTAGGGCTCACTTCATCTGTTTGTTTCTCAGAAATCACAGTCCTTTGTTGTCTCATTTCCTGTCTTGAAAGCCATTGTTTCATGTTTTTTGTCTAGTTTTTAATTGTTTCAGGAAGGAGAGTAAGTTTAATCTGTTATTTCATCTTGATCAGAAGCAAAATTCCCAGGTAAATACACTTGGAATCAGGCACTGTTTAAATTCAAAGGATGAGGTCTAAAAATGTCCATCATGGCAATGGTGGTATATCAGCATCCTCTGTGCTTAAAGAGTGAGCAGTCTTCCAATATTTTTTATGTAGGTGGGGGGTTGAAATAGTAAACAAAAGCTCTAGTACCGTCACACTCTTGGCCTGTTGAGTTCTGAAGAAGTAAGATAGATTGTCTGAAAGTTGTTGATTTCTTTACAGTTCAATCTTCCTATCCCACCTTAGTCAACAGGCTGATTTCCAATTCCAAGAGTGGAGATCTGCAGTGATCTGAACTCCCTTCATGCTGAGTGAGTACTTTCTTTTTATTACCCTATAGTGAGATCAGCTCTTAGTTTAGAAAGAGATGCCTTGATCTTAGAATCACAAATTGCCTGTCAAGTCTCTAGAAGGCCTTGCCTCAGATACACCTCTTTAATTCACAGGTTTCCATAGCCAGGTGCCACAGGGCTAAGGTGAGTGTGAAAAGAGGAAATGTGTTGTGAAACCCTCCTGATGGTTGAGACATAAGAACTACTTTAGGGACTTTATTTTATGTCACAGTGATGAACAACTTTCTTCCCTGTCCCAGGGAGAGGCTGTGGGTCCTTGTTCTACCTGGGTTGCTGCTTTCTCCAGCTCATCTGCAGTACAGCCTACTGAAGCCAGGTCTGTGTGCCTGTCTGGGGCAGGAGAGATTCTTGTGTGCTTGCTTTAAAGCAAGCAAGCAAAACAAACAAACAAACAAACCAAAAAGTACTAGCTATTCATATTTCCCTTGAGCAACACTGCTCTTCTCACATAGAAACAAATTCTTAAAAAAGGAATAGCTTTTGTGGAACTGGCCAAATCATAGAATTTTAGACTTAGGATGGCGTTGAAGAGGCTGGAGCCAAGGCATTCATGTGTATAAACAGGGGAGAGAACCATGTGGATGTGGTGGAATAAGTTTGTTATGCCTAACCAAGTACTTCAAAGGGTGCTTTTTTATCTTTAATGTGCATGTGAATCAAATAAAGAACTTATTAAAATTTGTGTCCTGATTCAGCAGATCTGTGGGGCTTGAGATCCTGTACTTCTTCCAGTGCTCCAGGTGATACATATACTGCCGCTTTGGGGACTGCACTTTGAATAGCAAGGTTCCGAAGGAATGTATCCAGAAGTAAAATATATGAGAAATACAATCACAATTAATATTCATTTATTTATTCAGCACCCAAAAGCCTTTCATATTTAATAATCTATACTCAATGATATGGAGGAAAAGGGCATAGAATATTCTTTATCAGAATAAAGCCTCCTCTTATAGAACTTACAAAGTAGAAGGAGGTTGATAAATATATGACTATACTAAGTAGTATAGTGCAGTGCCTAGTGATTAAAGATACCTGGACTTGAATCCTGGTCTGTGAAATATTGACCAAAGTACTTAACCACTGTGTAGTTCCATTTTCTCCCTTGTGAGGTGAAAAAATAAGAATAATTATAGCACTTGGAGCTTAGTGATATTGTGAGGTTTAAGAGAGTTGATACATGTAAAAGCACACATAACAGTGACTGGCACATAGAGAGTACTAAATTGGTTGAAAGCTAAGAAAAGTCCTAAAGGAGGTTTAGATAAAATATGGAACGCAGCCCTAGCCAATTGTCAGTTACGTGTTCTTTCCAATCCCACATCTGGAAATGAGTTTTTCTGCCAGTGCCAGGCAGATGTAGCAGGAAACAATTGGACTCTCCTTGCTACTTAAGAAAAGTTAGAAAAGGAAATTTTAGAAAAAGATTTGAAAAAGTTGTCATCTCCATGTTTCTTTGTACCTCTGATTTTTCTTCTTTTTTTTTCCATAAACCCAGAAAAATTGGGTTTGAACCTTGGACCTGCCACTGATTACCTAAAGCAATGATACATCTCTTAATCTGTCTTTGTCTCAGTAGTTTTTACCTACAGAATGGAGATAACAATGTTTGTGTGATGGTGTAGTTATAAAAATTAAGTGAAAAATTGTGGTAGGTTAAAAGATATCCTGGTCAAAATCCCTGGAAACTATGCATGTTACTTTAAAAGAGACATTGCTGATCTTATTATGTGAAGGATCCTGAGTTGTCTGGGTGGACCCAGTCTAACTACAAATGTCCTTATAAAATGGAGGCAGAACAAAATTTGAAACAGAAAAAGAAGGCAATGTGAATCCTGAAGCAGAATGCCACATGGCTAGCTTTAAAGACAAGCAGGGGCCATGAGCCAAGAAATGTGAGCAATTAAAAGAAACGGGTTTTCCTCTAGAGTAGTGGTTCTCAAAGTGTGCACCAGAGTGCACTGGTGCACCCTAGAAGATTTTCAGGTGTGCCCTATGGTATTCCAGAGAAATGTGTGCCTGTTGGGGACCAAAAATCCAACAGGGTTTTTGGAGTTTAGATTTTTGGGGGACAGAAGTGTGGGGAATTGGCTGTAAGCTGACAGTTTGCCCAACCCCCACCTCACTTGCCTGATTAGGTTGCAAAAGGCTGTTAAGCTGTAGTGCTGGATTGTTTACACTACCCCCCATGTTCCCCGGAAAGACTGGAGGGAAGTTTCTTCTATCCTTTGTTTGGTATAAAATTAAGATGATGTATGGTGGGGGTTTTGGATTGATGATTAAACATAAGGAATTGTCTCTTGAAGCCTTTTGGATCTTCATAAAAGAAGAATATGTGGCAATATCTAAAAAAGCTTTGAACATTTTACTACAATTTTCAACATTCTATGTATGTGAATTAGGATTTTCTACCCTCAACACAATTAAGAGTAAAAAGAGAGGAATTCTTCAATGTATTGACGAGAAAATAAGAGTTTGTCTTTCAAATATATGCCCAAACATTGATGAAATTGCTAAGACACATCAGGCTTACGTTTCTCATAAACACAAGAATGAAAAAACTTAATATATTCATGCCAGGACCTGCCAAATTTATTAAATCTTACTAAGATTGTATTTATATATATAAAAAGATAACATTTTTATTATTTTTATATTTTTTAACCCCTCTTTTTTACTAATTCAAAAATGTAACATAAAAATGTTTTTAATGTCAGAATAAATTTAATTTTGTCATATTTATTTTGTTTAATTACCATAAAAGCACATTTGGACTTTATATTTTTTTCTTTAATATTTGACTTAATTATTATAAAATATTTCTCAGAAATTTGTATATTGTGAGCCTACAATTATTTGTAGGATTTTAAATGTGCCCCAACTTCAAAAAGTTTGAGAACCACTGCTCTAGAGTCTCCAGGGGACAGATGGTTCTGCTGACACCTTGATTTTGGTTCAGTGACATTCAGACTTCTGACTCCCAGAGCTATAAGGGAATATGTCAATGTTTAAAGCCACCAGCTTTGTAGCAATTTGTTACAGCAACCACAGGAAACAAATATAAAAAGTATGGAAAGCATCCACAGAGCACTTCATACATGCTACTCTTCATCCTTTCTCTAATTGGAGAGCCCTCACTAGCATGAAAGATCTTTAAGTGAAGGCCGCTGTAGCAATCCTAGTTTTCCATGAAGAAGCCTAAAGCCATAAAGTATTCTTTTTTTTCCATACAACTGAGATGTAAATGAAACATTCTATGTCATTTTCCAAAGGGATATTAAGAAAATTGGGGACCACATGGCTCTTATAACAAAGTCATAAAACTAGGTGACCAAAAGTCCCAAATGAAAACACTTCTGGGTTTTTACTTCACTCCCCCAAGGTATTTGTCTTGTGGTATGAATCAGGTCTCATGAATCCTGCCAGAACTTCTGAAGCTTCAGAACACAAAGATCTAGTTATTTCAGAAGAGAACTTCAGAAGGGAAGAAAAAGGAAGGGATAATGATCTGCGAAGTTATTGAAAAGTATTGTTTATGTTTAGACTTTCATATCCTTTCAAGTTTTAAGTAGAGGTATAAAATACATTTTGTTTAGCTCAGTTTCTCTAAGTCGATATTGACAAAGCTGTGGCACTTGTGTCAAAGAGGAGAAAGGATTTGTGAAAAAGATACATTTTAATATTCTCGATGTAAAGGAATCACCACTTGAATGACACAAGATTAACCCATGGGCCTTTAAATCTCCAAGAAAAATGTTCAGAAAAGGTTACCTAATTCATTAATTATAAAACAAAAGGATCTTTTTCTCCCTCCCTGCACACCTCTTCTCTACCTTTCCCCTTAGAGACAGGAGTACACCAAGGCCAGTCTGACATTTAAAGAGAAAAAGTAGAGGCATGTTAGCTCAAGACCTTTGTGTCTTTTCACACTACCAACTCTCTTTAATCTTTCTTACACCACTAGCTGGTTTTCCTAAAGAGATGATGTCAGTTCCGAGCACAACGGTTTGTGATTATTCACTCATTTTAGCATTTTTGAGACTCTATCATGTTGCCATGTTAACTTTAAGTGACATGTATCCCAGTTAGATACACTAGTTTTGCCGACAGTTAATAGAGTTTAAAGGCTCCATAGAAACATGGCATTTAACTATTTCTTTAGTTTAGCAAGTGGCCTGTGCTCCCTTTGAAAACTCTGTTCTTTCATTTGGAGGGCCAAGAATTTGATCCTCAAGTGACATTTATGTCAGCATTTGGGAAACTATTTTAAGTGCTAGGTAAATATTAGATAACCATCATAATAATGGCACCAGGCACATTCCATGAGAAAACATTTGGAGAACAATGTGTACAGTCGAGCTTCATATAGTCAAGTAAGGGTTCCTTTCCAAACAGATTCAGAGTTTCTGACTTCTGGTCCCACGGAGAAGAAAAGAATGTTGTCTGCAGGCCACAGCATTGACTGCCCCTCCCCAGTGAATCCTTCCATACCTGACAATCTGCTTGAGTCCTGACTCCACATCTAGGATCACATACCCCAGGTGTTAACAACTGCAGGCTTTACTTTTCTCCCTTCTATCTTATTGCATTATTTCCCCTTTTATTCTTTACAGCCAGCTCTTTGGTTCCCCAGGCCACCCACTTCCCAATTCTAATTTCTCTTTTTAAAGACCACAGCTATATTACTTTTAACATGGCCATGGAGCAAGAAGGGGGGAGGCAAGTCTTGAATATTATAAATAGGTGACATGAAGTTCCTACATGAAGGCACATCTCCTGCAGATCAGGTTATAAAGAGAAACTGGCACCAGATCATGGAAGGTTTTGTATATAAAGTGAAGGCACTTCAACTTGATCCTGAAATCAGAGATTGTTTTTTGAAGGGATTTTAAGCAGATCTATGACTAGAAATGTGTTTTAGATAGATTATCCTGTGAGCAACGAAGAGGATAAAGGAACCTTATATGAGGTTGTGGGTGGGGTGGGCTGGGCTGGGCATATGGTGAGAGAAGGATTGGCGGTAGAGAGATTAGTGGGAAAGGTACTGCAGTGGTGCAAGCAAACGTGGTAAGACTCTGAACTAAAACGATTACACACAGAATGGAGAGAAAAGAATTAGATAAATTATTAATGGCACTCAGGAGACAGCGAGTACACAAAAGTAAGTGTCAAGGCATCAAATAGGAGAACAAGAAAGCAGATCAAAGATCTGGGTCAAAATTTTTTTAAAAACTTCCTAATTTTGCCAGATAAAAATAATAGCTTGTTCTTAGACTAAATTGCCATCCTTTGTATTTCCTTATGTCTCTTATGGCTTTCATCTTTTATTTTGAATTGTTTTTATTAATGTATTTTATTCTTCTACTGAGTGGTAAATTCCTAGGGCACAGAGACTGTTTATATTAGACTCCTGAAATTAAGGGTTTCATGAATATAAGTAATTTCATACTGACAATATCTTTGGGAAAGGTAGATAAGACAGTTGTTATTTCCTTTTTTTACAGCGACAGAGAGAGTCAGAGAGAGGGATAGATAGGGACAGACAGACAGGAACGGATAGAGACGAGAAGCATCAGTCATCAGTTTTTTGTTGCGACACCTTAGTTGTTCATTGATTGCTTTCTCATATGTGCCTTGACCATGGGCCTTCAGCAGACTGAGCCACCCCTTGCTGGAGCCAGCGACCTTGGGCCCAAGCTGGTGAGCTTTTGCTCAAGCCAGATGGGCCCGCGCTCAAGCTGGTGACCTCGGGGTCTCCAACCTGGATCCCCCGCATCCCAGTCCAATGCTCTATCCACTGCACCACTGCCTGGTCAGCCTATTTTCATTTCTTTTAAGTGAGGGGAGGGGATTAGTGAGACAGACTCTCAAATGAACCTCAGCTAGGATCTACCCAGCAACCCCCATATGGGGCTGATGCTCAGACCAGCTGAGCTATCCTCAGCGCTTGGGGTCGACACTTGAACCAATCAAGCCACTGGCTGTGAGAGGGGAAGAGGAAGAGAAGCAGGAGCGGGACGGGAGGGAAAGAGAAGCAGATGGTCAGTTCTCATGTGTGCCCTGACCGGAGAGCAAACCAGGACGTCCATGTGCTAGGTTGATGCTCTATCCACTGTGCCAACCAGCCAGGGCCTATTTCCATTTCTTCAGAGAAGGAAAATCCATGGTCAGAAATATTAATATAATGTAGCTAGTAATTGGCAGAGCTGGCCTTCATACTTGTGGTCCAGCATCTAATACTCAACTGCACTGTTCTTCATAGTAGAAGTCTCAGTGTCCTCAATCAGGGTTGTTTATTTTTAATAAATTAGGTATCAGATTTTCAAGCTATTACTATGTTAAGTGCCACAAAATAAAAGATGGAAAGGAGTGGAATGCAATGACTAAGACTCACCAAGTAAGTGGGAGAGTACTCAGCAACAGTCAAAAAAGCAGGAAAACCCTAAGTGCCAATGATGTCTGCTGACACTCAGCATCATTTTCTCCCTTCTAAACTCTCTTCTATGTGCAGGAATGGGAAGTCTGGAAACTACACTTTCTTTTCCTAGGAGGCTTCAGGTTTTGGTTTTACTAATGAAAGGTGCTCACATAGATGTGGAATGTGGAAAAGGAGAGGTCATTTTCTGGTGGCAGCTGGGCAGGCATATGAACAGCAGCAGACAATATGCATGGGTTTTCCAAAAACTTCAGGCAATCACCTGAGAATCATCTACTCTTGCACCACAGTTAAGGAAGGTCATGGGTAGCAGTTTCCTATAAAACCTTCATTGCCTGAATTATTAAGTGCTAGCAGTGGTGTCCCTGTTCTTCACACCACTCAGCCTTTCCAATGATTGCATAAGCTGCTAAATCCCTATATTAAATCACTTTATACTTTAAATACCTAGAGTGGTTCTATTTTCCTGACTCATACACCGTACAGAGAAAATAGAAGTATCAGAATGTATTATAAGCTTGGACCATGGAGTTCAGAAGCAAATAGCCCTATTGGCCTCTACCAACACCTTTAAGAATACAAAGTGGATCATAGATTGACAAATATTTCTACTCCGAGTGGTTTAAGTACAATACTCCCAAGGTGTGATGCTAGGGGTTGAGACTCAGAACATTTAGTTGCCCAGAAAAGGTTGGCTCTTTAGATGACCCCATTCCCCCAAACACTGGCAGAAAGATGAAATTTTACCTTGGATAGCGTGGAGTTTCACAATGGCTGAGTGCAAGAACAAAAGGCTGCCAAATTTGAAATTTCATGTATAGTCATGTTCAGATGGGTTGCTGATAGATGAATTTAAAAATACTTTCCAGGAAGCCATGGGTTGATGGAAAGATATACAAATATACTGGCACTAGAGTGCCAAAATTTTTTCATGCATTCCTTTGGGAATTTTTTTCCTCAGATAAGTAAAATAAAATTTGTGATACCTAGAAAAAAATTTCCAAACACTATACTCTTACTGTCCTTTGCTTTTCTAAATTTTCCTGTAAATGCAGATAATAAAAGCCCACTGTCAGCTCCAATCAGCTATAGTAATGACCTTTCTCTTAAATAAGCATATTCTATTCATGTGCTGCTTTATGCTAACTTTATAGGTTAGACAGCATAGTTGCAAACACAGAGTGAACTGGCTTTGGCTCAGTTCTTAATATCCTGGTGGGGGAGGTGTAGAGCAGCTCACCTTTTCTCAGGTCAGTGGATTGCTGCCTTTTATGGTGCTGGGCAGGCTCAGTTATTCAGTAACGAATGGACATTTCCACTGCACTCCTGAGGCACGTAGGCAATTTTGGTGTTTCACAAACTTATTTCCCCACAAATATATTTGAGACAGAACCAAACTTTGATGAGCCAAATTTCATTTTTCCAAACTCTAGGGATGGGTCAACCTGGCTTTGTGTTTACTCCACTGAATATCTCAAAACTATTTTTCAAATGTCCTAGGTTTGTCCAAAACCAAATCTACTTTGTCAAACATTTTACTTAATTTAATAATAAAAATTACCCATCTGTATTTTAATGGAAATTTAATCCACATGTTTGATTCACTTTTTGCAGTTAATTCATCAAAATATTTTGTAAGAGTTATCTGAAGTCCAAGTGGCCTTCTATGCCATTTTAAAAAATAAGCCAGGGTAAACCTTCCACCCCCATGTTTTCTCCCCTGCTTATAGGGGTGTTCTGTTTTCCCAGTCCCCATCCAATTCAGCCTTATCTGTGTTCTTTCTCTGACTGCCCTTCCACAACAGTCTCACTCTGGTATGATCATTAATTGAAGTGTCTCATAAAGATGTTATCCATTTGCTTTCCTGCCTGAGAAAAAAAATAAACAAAAGAGGAGAAAGAACAAAAACAAACAAACAAAAATCCTCTAGCTTTTTCTTTGGGGAGGAACCAACCTAGTCACCTAAACTTAAGCTATAATGACTTACATCTGCTGTGGCCATGGAGTTGAATAAGGAACTATATTCCCATGTTTGTGTGGGTGCATTCAGTGTTGAAGGGGATGATCGAGATGATTGAAAGATCCCCCTAAATATGATCTATAGAGGTAGCACCCACTGAAGAGTCTTAGAGAAAAAAAGGAGGACCAGACATTTGAAAGCCGCTGGCTGATTTCCATTGACTTAAGATGGTTTTGAACTGGCACACACTTACTTGGTTGATTGGAAAAGAGACTGTAGGTTCAACACATGGACATATTTACTTTGCAGACTAGCTATGCTTCACTGGGCACCTGGTGATTCCCTGGTGGCTGAGGAGAGGGAGGGCAGGTTACGAGAGGGGAGAGGGTCAGAAAGTGAGACTGGTAGCCTTGGCTGCTATCTTCCATGAGGTCATCCTTCTTCAGTATTGCACTGCTCCCTCTTTGCCTGCTGCCAGTGCTCAAAGAACTCCAGATGCAATTGATCTCATTATAGATCAGATCAGATTGTCTTGGACAGTCTGTTCCTGTCTAGTGATTAGGACATAGCATATTTTCCCCCTCCTCCTCAGCCCTATCTTACTCTTTTGGCTGAAGGTTCTTTTGTTTTTGGACTAATCTAGGGTTAATCTGAGTTTACTCACTTGTTGCCAGCCATAAGCCGCAAGGTAGACACAATTCTTCAAATATCTCTGAGAACCCTTCTCCCATCATCAGCATGTACTAACCTCTGTCTGTGTTGGACTCAAACTAACCCAAAGACTCTGGGTTCATGGCTTAGTAGGATAAAATCAAAGAGTTATTTTCGCATTTTGTCTAAACTGAGATTCTCATTTTTATGTTGACTTGCTAGGAGGCTTCCCAATACATTTATTTTTCTCATGGAAAGTGTAAAAAGGAAGACCCATGAAACATGAAATTTCAGAAGAATGCTATTCTATCCCTTTGTCTCCAGGAAGGGATGCATTTAAAATATTCATTTATATCTTTGTAAATAAATGTTTTATAATTTTTCAGGTAGATACTTAGAAGAAGGGTTGCTAGATCATATGGTAACCCTATTTTTAACTTTTTGAGGAACCTCTATACTATTTCTAATATCCCTGTGCTTATTGCAGTGTTGTTCATGGTGGCCAAGACATGGAAACAGCTGAAGTATCCTTTGATAAGTGGTTGG
The DNA here is from genome assembly GCA_037038555.1 of Rhynchonycteris naso. Classification (NCBI taxonomy): domain Eukaryota; kingdom Metazoa; phylum Chordata; class Mammalia; order Chiroptera; family Emballonuridae; genus Rhynchonycteris; species Rhynchonycteris naso. The sequence continues at coordinate 236,044,325 of CM072995.1, forward strand.
ATAAAGGAGGTGTGGTACATATATACACTGGAATACTACTCAGCTGTAAGGAAAGATGAAATACTGCCATTTGTGACAACATGGATGGATCTTGAGAACAGCATGCTAACCAAAATAAGTCAGATGGGAAAAGTTAAGAACTATATGATTTCACTCATATGTGGGATATAAAACTGAAAGCAACAAATGAACAAGCAAGACAAAGAGACAAACAAAAACTCATAGGCACAGATAATAGTATCGTGGTTACCAGAGGGAAAGGGAGGTAGAGGAGAGGTAGTAATGGGTAAAGTGGGTTAAATACAATAAGTGGTGACTGGAAGCGATTTGACTTTGGGTGGTCAATACATCATGCAATATACAGATGATGTATTATATAATTGTACACTTGAAACCTATATGATTTTAGTAACCAATGTTACCCTAGTATATTTAATTCAGAATAAAATATTCACTTAATAGAAAGCTACTTCTCCTTTAAACTACCTAGAGAAGGACCTATAAATTCCTTGCTAATGTGTTCTATATTTCTCTAATATAAGGCAATTCCTTAATGAATCTGATTATGAGATTTTGGAAGTGACGGTGGGTAGGTAGTGAGGCATCTCTGTCTTCTAAGGAAACTGAGAAGTAAAAATGAAACTTGAAAACGTGGTCTGTGTTAAGAGAACTATGTCCTCACTTGGACTTCAAAACAAACAAACTCTAGGTTGACTCTGAGTGATGTCACTGGTTTTGGCCCTTGTTTCCTCATCTGTATGATGAAGAAGATCCCTCAAGCCTTGAATAGCTCTAAGAATCTTCTAGTTTATAATTTAATTCACATGGGAAATAAGTTGCCAGGCTCAGAGGATAATGTGATCAGTGCCCACTGTTTATTTCACATGTGACTCAGACTTTTCTTTAGTCACATACTCAGCAATATACTCACCAAACCAGCATATAGACTTTTTTTATTAAACATACCAAAGTTTCATGCTTAGAATTACTCAGAGTTTCTTAAGCTTGCTACCACAAAAGTCAGAGAGTGGTGTTTGGGAAGCCAGGGATGGAGCCTGAGAACTTGTGTGTCCTTGGGAGGCGCAGCTGCTATTGCAGGTGAGCACTAAGGGCAAACGTATGTCCACAAACTGTTGGGTTTCTCAGAGTTGACCTTCATTATCAAGGGGGTTAGACACTGTGTTCTTTCTAACTGTATTCCCATCACAAATCTGTGTTTCTCTATAGACAAGGAACTTCTAATGGACTCTAGATGCCACAGGAAAATGTATAATAACCAAAAAAAGACACGGTTTTTAAATCAAGAAAATCCCCAATGTTTCAGGATTATTGATTTTAATGTTCTAGTGATATTATGGTTGCTTGGCAGTATTTATTCAGGGAAAGACAGAGTTCCCACTCGGGCCCGGGGAATGCTGAGCAAGCCACGCTCAAAGCAATTTTGAAGTTATGAACGGAATATATAGGTATGATGTAATTTGAAGCAGAGAAATAAGCCCTAGTCAGACAATATTCCATAAAGCACAGTTTTCAAAGAGTTTGACAGCTGGAAACCACTTAAGGAATAGATTGCTGATGTGAAACAAAAAACTTTTTCATTGTAATGTTTTAAAAATAAAACATACCTTAAAATTAAAAATAAGAAGAATAGCTTTATCTCAATGTCAAGTTGTTTGAGCATTGGGCCAGATTACACATCCTGGTGGCTTATGTTTTGCTTTTTAAAAAAAAACCAAAATCTTAATTCAGAATTGTAGAGCCTTAGAAATAGCAGTAAGTTCTTGGTATTTAGATTTAAAAACCATGGATTCTTTAACTTCTCTGAATTTTCATTGTATGTTGAATCTATAAGTCCATTACACTCAAAAGAAGGACATTTGAATGTTGAGTGACTCAACTTGGAAGATGGGAATGAATGGCTCCAAATTTACTCTTTGGTAGTATTGACCTCTTTATTTTTCCATGTTCTGTGTAAGAATTTGGATGTGATTTTTATTGACCTTACAGAGAGAAGAGGTAGGGGGAAAGAGAAGTATCAGCTCACAGTTGATTCACTTGAGCTGTTCATTGCTTACTTGTTGCTTCTCATATGTGCCTTTACTGGGCAAGCCCATGGTTTCAAATTGGCTGAGCTGGATGTGATTTTTGAAAAATATACCAAATGATAGATTTATTTATTTCTTCCTCTGCTGGGTGAAGAAAGTCATGAAATGCTGAAAAGAGTCAAGCTTAGAGATTGAGCCATTTGAGTCACAGTTTGGTTTTAAGGAATTCTTGTACTTTATACATAGCATGAATAACTGCAAAAATTTTGCTTTAAAGTAACAGATTCAACCTATTTAAGATGCTGCATAGGTAACTATGATACACCCCTCAAGGTCAGTGTTCTCATTTTATCTCAAAAATTACTGTGAGCACCTTTATCTTTCATGGAGAGAACACTTCAGGTACAAAAACAAAACCTTGAACTTCTTGCCCGTTTTGTGCCTCCTGTCGTGACTTGATTGTATTAATAATTTTCACCTGTTTCCTCCTCAACACTGACTCAAAATCCAGAGGCATATTACACACCACTAGTTGCTGGACTTATATGCAAGCCCAGAATGTTTTATTCGTGGAGCAAAATCATCCCTTGCTACCCAGTATTTGATGTTTAATTATTATTATTAGCCCAATTACACTTTTGTCTACACCATTCAACTCCCCAAATAATCAGTAATGAAGGAAACCTAGCAAACATTATCTTTTCTTGCAGCATGTGTTTTCAAGTATAAAATCTACAAATGTATCAAGCATTTCTAGTTCACAAATATACTGCATATGTACCAAGAAGTGATTTGTTTTAGATTTAACCACAGATTTGTTTCACAAATTATCTTATAGTATATATGAAAGAATCATATGTCCACATTGTCATACTACCCACTACCTGGAAACATATTTGATACAGGAATTTAAGAAAGCTTACCCTTCTTTCTTGCTGGGAATAAATTTTCCATCAACTTTGTAGCTGGTTGTATAAGCTTCATGGAAATATTGTGACTTAGAACCCTTTTCTGTTAAAAGGAACACATCCTTTGAATAATGTGTATATAATTTTGATCTCTTCTCTGCCTTTGGAAATATAATTAATCAATGTGGTTTAAAAACATAATTTTCAACTCATCATAGAAATATTCAGTTAGTTACTATGTTTGGTTATTTGTCTATAAATGATACAGTTCTGATAGTGGTCTTCCATTCTTCTTCAACAAGGACTTAAAAAATAGACCCTGAACTTTGTATTGGTAATGTACAGATGTTAGAAACTTGATAGGTCATTTGGACCCAAATGGTGCAGCAGTTTGATCCACATAATAAAGAATGGAAATGATTCATTGATATATTTAACTGGGCGAGTAACTGTTCTCAAAATATTTGGCATTCATGTGTAAGATATCTTATAAAGCTAAAATATTAGAGGCAGAGAGATTAGTTAAAAACTATTGTGATTTATCAAGAGGTTTAAAATATTCATACCTTTTATGGAGTATCTCTTCTCTATATAAGGAAGAGTTCCTAATATGGAAAATGGTTCATACACAGAGATGCTCAGTCTTCCCCACACATACTTTGTTATTCCACTTCCCTGTCTTAATTCTATTTTTTCTAAGCTGAAGAATTATGCCCTTCATTTTTATTTTAAGCTGTTTAATGTAGAGTTCTGTGTACAAATTTTGGAGTTAAACAATTGCTTTTAATTAAAAAAATTTTTTTTAAATGAGAGGAGGAGAGATAGAGAGACAGAGTTCCTCATGCACCCCCACTGGGATCCACCTGACAACCCCCATTTGGGGCCCACACTTGTACCAATCAAACTATCTTCAGCTTGGGTCTGCCACTCAAACCTGTCAAGCCACTGGCTGTGAGAGAGAGAGAGAGAAGGAGGAAAGAAAAGGGGAGAGATGCAGATGGTCGTTTCTTATGTGTGCTCTGACCTGGGATTGAACCCAGGACATCTGCACACCAGGTTGACACTATCCACTGAGCCAAACAGACACGGCGACAACCTGGCTTTAAAGTTTAGTTCTGTTACTTACTTTGTGGCATTTGTAAGTCTCAGTTTTCTAATTTCTAGAAATAAGGATAAAATAGCTTAATGAGGTCTTTTGAAATGGATATTTACAAATCATTCAGCATAGAGTCTGGTACTTTAAATGTATTCAATAAATGCTGGCCATTGTTGTTATTATAATCCTAGCCCTCCTTCAGGACAAAACTTAAAAGCCATCTCCCCATGGTACTTTCATGAATTTCCAAATTAGATTGTTTTCTCTCTCTCTTTTTTGAACTATTTCCTATAGTATCTTGTAAAAATAAAACACACAATATATGAATATGTACCTATTGGAAAAATAGTCAAACAATTTACAACATGTACAGTGAAAAATAAACAGCCTCCAGTTAATGGTTTGATAGCTATCTTTCTGGACCTTTATCTGTGACACATAAATATGGAATTACTTTTCTTTTACATTCTAACACTACCACCTTGTAGTAAATTTCACATTTTATTCTTGAGTTTGGTTATTTTGGTAGACAGCTTTTCATATAGCTAGATTCTAAGTTTCCTTTCAGTTAGACCAGTGTTTCTTAACCTGGGTTCTATCGAACCCTAGGGGTTCGATGAATCGGTCTCAGGGGTTTGGAGAAGCCTCTGCCACGGAGGCCAGAATAAAGTAATACCGTAATTTGTTGTGAGTTCATGCACTTTGTTGGTTTTGTTCTTTGAGTAAGGTGATATTCATGCACGACTCATTTTGTGCACCAGTAAAAAAACACATACCTATGTCTTGAATTTGGAAAAAAAATATCGTATTTTATTTATCAATAAAAAGGGTTCGGTGAATGCACATATGAAACTGGTGGGTTCGGTACCTCAAAAAAGGTTAAGAACCACTGAATTAGACAAAGAGCCTTCTTCATTTTTGCATCAAGATCATCTTGCCAGGTGTTGAATGAATAAATAGAACTGTTCCCCCATTGCAAATAGAAAATTCAGTTTAAACTGCCTCAAATCACACTTCTTCTATGATATTCTTCCAGACCATTTATTAAATCAATCTTCTTTTTTGGATAGTCTAGAACACTTAACTATTTCTGAAATGTTGGTACTGAATCTGCCTGGTATCATAATTTATCTATCTCACAAGGGTCTAAAATCTTGTCTTTCCCATTACTTAGCTCCCTGATGGTGTGAACTGTATTTAAAAGACAGGGCCCTGACACTCCATAAATGCTCCTAGAATTAACATGGACATGAAGAGTTGAACTTTGTGCCACTAGTAACAAGTTGACAAGTAGAAAAAAGAAAATCTATGTTCTATTGACACACTAACAATTTAGATTCCCCATTTAAAAACTGTAATGACATAAACATGAGCAACACAGACACATGAACCTTCTAAGAAAATCCCTCTCCCTTCTTCTCAAGGCTCAGAGTGAGACAAACAACACATGGAGGAGATGAAATTAGAGAGAATTAAAAAGCTTAAGTGCACAGGTGCTTGTTTGTATTATTTCAATTTGCACATGTCATCTTCGTGTTTGTCAACTCCCATTAGATTGAACCTGGCATGACTCTGAAAACAGTGACTGATGGTGGAACTACATGTTTTCATGAAACTTCCATTGAAAGAAGCTGATTTGTTTCTTTCAAAGTAGTTCCATTAAAAAGATAGTGCTGCCTGACCTGTGGTGGCGCAGTGGATAAAGCGTCGACCTGGGAACACTGAGGTCGCCAGTTCAAAACCCTGCACTGGTTCGGTCAAGGCACATATGGGAGTTGATGCTTCCAGCTCCTTCCCCCTTTCTCTCTTTCTCTCTCCCTCTCTCTTACTCTGTGTCTCCTCTCTAAAATGAATAAAATAAAACAAAAAATAAAAATAAAAAAAAAATAAAAAGATAGTGCTTGTTTTAAGTATGCTACCATTATTTAGCATATTTTTGAGAAGGCTTTAAGACATTTTCTAATAGATACATGTTCATGTATTATGTAGTTTATTTTCACAAGGTACTATAAGAAATACCTAGGAAAAAAAAGAGAAAAATCTAATTTGGGGATACATGGAGGTACCATGGGGAGCTGGATGGAGAGAAAGTTGCCTTCACTTTCTGACAAAGTGGGGTGGGATATGTCAGTTCACAGAATACAAGAAGGAAATCTATTTCTTGCTTTGTAGTCTCTTCTTTTTGCTGACATAAAATTGTTACCCAATTGTATCACCCATCTAATTTAAGACTTATTTTCAAGACCCTTTTAACACTCAAAAAAATTACACATCCCCCAAGAAGTGTGACAATTATAATTATACTAATAATGCTAATGACATTTATTGAATAGTCACTGGAGCCAAGCACTGTGTTAAGTTCTATTCATAAGTTTTCTCACTTGACCCTCACAAACACCCAGTGAGATAGATACTATTATATCCCTATTTTACTGTGAAGAAACTTAGGCATAAAAGTGTTAACTTGATCAAAGTGATTTATCACCTTCGAAGTTGTTAAAAAGAAAAAGTTTCAGACTCTGAAGAAAATTCCAGATATATTTTTTGCTCAGCTTTGGACAATGACATTATTATGAAAATATTTATAGCTTTGTGGGTGTCTTCTCTAAAGGAAACAATAATTGTTTGGATGTGTAAATATTAGAAATTTTGTTTAAAGTCAGGTTCATCAGTTTAGTCTCATTCCTTGACTTTCTTCTCTTTTGATGTTTCTCCGCAGTGACTAGTACATTATTTTAATGAGAGTGAAGACAGAGTTGTTGTTTCTTTTTTGGGAATATGTAAGGCAAATATTTAAGAATTAAATTTTAATTGATAATTGTGATAACATGAAAAGTCATCTCTCTCTTGAATTATAATTTACACTAATAATAATATTAATAAATACCCCAGAGAACACAGTTCTTGGTCTAGTGGTGGAGAGAAAGGTGTCTACTTTTTGACAAAGTGGGGTAGTATATGTCAGTAGCAGGAAGGTACAGAGCTGGCCAACCAGGCCTACATCCTATTTGATAGTTAAAATTCTTACCAGTCCCTTTTTGACCAGCTTTTTTCCCGTGCTACTGGGTTGGGTATCCTCTGCCTAGTGCAGAGCCTTGCACACACACATACTAGGTCCCAGATTCTTTGGGGCACTCAAATGCAGCAGAGCAAGCTGAAAAGAGTCAGGAGGATGGGGCCACCATGAGCCCTGAGGGTGGGGCTAGCATATCTCCTGCGAGGGAGAAGTACCCATTAGGTTCACAAAAAAGTGGGGTGAATAGACCCTGCCTCAAAGTCACACAACTCAGTCACTGACACCACCTGAGTCTGCCTGGTCCTCTATACCCCTGCCCAGGGAACTGACTCTTTAGCAGGGTGTAAACTCCAAAGGGTGGAACTATTTCATTCCCCAGGCTGATTCCCTAAGGAAGGGAGTGCTCTCTACCCAAGAAAGATGGCATCTACAGTTTGGGAGAGTGACTCAGCACAGGTACCCTGGTGGCTGTTTCTTCAGCTCTCTCCCAAGAGCCACAATCCCCAGTTTCTCCTCACATGATTCAAGTCTGCTCCTCTCTCCCTTCTCTGGTGCCCAGGGTTAGTGGTTACAAACAGATTTTGTGCATTAGCCCTTTAAGAGTGCACCTGTGTCTAGCACACTGCTGTCTCTCCCTGGTAGACAGACAGAATCCTTGTTGATTTTCACAGCCAGATGTAATGTGGGCACCTCTTTCTGGCTCTGGTGCTCTGAACTAGGAATCCTACTGTGGAGGTGAGACCCCACATTCCTCAGGGAAAAACGTTGCAGCTGAGATATCCCACTGAAATATCAGTCTCTGCCTATGGGAGCGGGGCAGTCCTTTTTGTGTCTCTGCCCTTTCTACCAGTCTCAATGTGGCTTCTGTAAATCCTCGGTTATAAGACTTTTGTTCAGCTAATCTTCAATTGCTTATTCAGGTTGATTGTTCTTTATTTTAGTTGTAATTCCAGTTTGGTCCTGGGAGGGGTGAGTATACCTTCCACCTACTCTGCTGCCATCTTGAATCTCCAACACTAAGTAAATATTTCATGACAGAGTAATCCATATGTTTCTAAGGCTAAGTAAATGCCCAAACTCCAAGTTAGTCTTAAGCAGACTTGAAAACTATTTCAATGGCAATTGTATTCCAGGTATTATGTACTTAATACCTTTGAAGTCTCTTCCTTCCAGGCCATATGCAAACTCCAGCCTCTTAAAGAACCTATAAGCTCCAATATCTTGTTGGTTGCTTTTCAAAATGAATCCAATAAGCCAAACCTTCACATTTTTAATTTCATGGAGGCCTCTCACTCAATTAGTTAAAACCTGGAGATACAGACCCCTGGGATCTGAAAATTTTAAAAATGCAGGTCATTTGTAATATTTCAAGCAGCAAGAAACTCTTAGACTTAAGACTATAGAAGGTAACATTACTTTTGCTTAAAGGCTAAATAAATTTTGATAGAATATTTCATGTTTCAATTAATAAAAATAAGCTAATTCGTCAACTATTAATTAAAATATTAATCTTTTTGGTTGACCCAATATTTTAAAATGTAGTGTTCTTCGGGGCAATAAAGTTGGTAGACAGGGCATAAAATATTGCCTGGCACATAGCAGTAGTTCAATAAAATTGTATGAAGTGAAGAATTAAAACAAGTTTTGCTTTTAATCAGTATCCTCAACCTTTTAAAACAATGAAAATTTTTCTTCAAAACAATGTCTTAGTTGAAATACTAATTGTGGATCAGAGAAAAGTAGACTGGCTCTGATTAAAGTTAGGTTGTATGTGAAAGTGACAGGGTTTAAGAAGCCTACTTTCTGCACTTTTATTTATTTCTTTTTACTTCATGAAGTCCATGGGTAATCTGCGATCTCTTAAGGCTTCATGAAATGTACTTTTGAAACTACTGCTTCAGCCCATCCCAAATCTTTACTCTTTATCTAACTCCTATACCCACTTCAATTTCAGCTATTTTGTCTGAACAAAATAATTTTTATTATGTAAATAGACAATGACAATAAAATGGTGGAAATGTACTGTATTAGTTTGCTAGGGCTTCCATAACAAAGTGCCAGAAACCAAATGTCCAAGAGGAAGCTATTAGCAGGATTAGTTTGTTATGAGAAATCTGAAAGAATCTTTTCCATGTCTCTATCCCAGCTTCTGGTAGTTTGCTGGCAATCTTTGTTGTTCCTTGGCTTGTAGAAGTGCTACCTGTCTCTACCTTCATCTTCACATGACATTCATTCCCATGTATTTCTATTTCAAAACTTCCCCTTTTTATAAGGACAACAATCATATTGGACTAGACCACACCATAATGACCTCATTTTAACTTTGTTATCTCTGTAAAGATTCAAACTCCAAATAAGGTTACAGTCTGAAGTATTAGGTGTTGGGACTCCAACATACGAATTTTGAGAGGACACAAATCAACTCATAACAGATACTTTTTACAATGAGAACAAGTAAGAGGATACAAGTGGGATTCATGGTTTTCTTCACTGGTCAATGATTCCAACTCAGAGAAGCCTAGTAAATCAGCATCAAAATAAATTAAGTAGTAAAAACTTTTATAAATACAGAGGCACTCATATAACAGTGGTTAAGAATACAGGCTTGGGTTCTGTTTCTGATGTTATCACTCACTATCTGAGTGACCTTGGGTAAGTCATCTTTGTACTTCAGTTTTCCCACCTGTAAAATGAAGGTGATAATCATGCATGCCTCATAGTGCTTTTGTGAATATTCAGTGAGTTAATACATGTCAAGCCCTTAGGGCCATGGCCAGGTATGCACTTTAGTAAGCTTAGTTAAATTATTTATTCTAGTTCATGTAAAAAATATTATACCATGGACATGCTATCTAGACTGTATTCTTAGGGAAGGTCAAGGATGGTCTAACTTACCTTATGTATAGTGTAGTGCATCATTGACAATACAAGTGACACATCGCAGATACATTCCTAGTACTTAGGATAACCTGGAGAGAAGACATTAACCTTCTTTCCTCTGCAAAAGAGGTGTGATGAGCTCATCAGATCCTTCAGTTCCTTTCCAATTCTAAACTAATGGCCTCTCCATCACCTCACTTAGATCAGGTGAGGATTCAAGTTTGTCAGAACATTTCACTAGATATCAGCTTTCCTCACATGGACAGATTCAAAGCCTGTAAGTCAAAGAATGATTTGTATGACAGTAGAGAGGGAAAATTTATGCTTCAATGGATAGCATGGATTGTGCTTTAAAACAACATAAAGATGGTCCTGGCTGGATAGCTCAGTTGGATAGACTGTTTTCCCGATATGCCAAGGTTGTAGGTTTGATCCCCAGTCAGGGCACCTACAAGAATCAACTAATGAATGCATAAATAAGAGGAACAACAAATCAATGTTTCTCTCTCTCTTTTTACCTTCCTTTCTCTAAAATAAAATAATTAAATTAAAAAACCAAAATGAAATAAAATAGTCCAAGGGTGACACAATGACATGTAAACTTAAGTTCTCTGTAATTTCTAGTAAGAAAAAATCAATAATTTGGCCATTTAAGGTGCAAAACCATTCTAACCAAAGGTTTTTCTGAGAGGTATTGGGAATGGGGCTTAAAAACATCATAATTTTTCCATTTAAATGACCATTCTTGTTAGTTAGGTATATTATATATGATATTTTGAATATTTCTTCTAATTTTAGAATAAGCATTTTCCTTAGCTTTTTTTAAGCTATATCTTTAATGGTCACATAAAATCCTTCAAATGATACATTATAATTTACCTAACTATCCCCTTATTGAACATTTGGATAGTTTTTTTCCCCCATAATTATAAATAATGTGCTGATGAACATCTTGGTTAATAAACCTTTTTTTCATATTTTAGATTGTTTCCCTAGAACATGTTCCAGACTGAAATTATTGGGTCAAAAAGTAATATATGTATTATGCCTCTTAAAACATTGCCAAATTGCTTTCCTGAAGAGCTGCACCAATTAAAAACCTAGCAGCTATAGATGAAAATACAACTATTACATACCGTCTCTCTTTAGTGTTTGACTTTATATAACTTCTATTTTGATAAATTTTCCAGTGAAGTGGTATCTTAATTTATTTTTAATTTGAATTTTACTACTGAAACCAACCATCTTTCTAAAATTTTTTCTAGTTTTTTGCTATCGTAAATTATTTTGTTTTCTTTGCCCATTCAGAGATCTTGGTATCTCTCTTAATAATTAATTTAAACTCTTTTTTGCTTTAAAAATATTCACTATTTTTACATTATGTACATTACAAATAATTTTAGTCTGTGACGTTTTATTATATTTTGTTTTTATTCATTTACAGGCATATAGGATTTAGTACTAAGCCTCTTGACTTTTCCTTTTAAGAATATCTTCTATTGCTTCTACACTTACAAACATATCCTCTTTTCAAATGTTTAATAGCTATCTTACCCCATTTTTTTTTGCTATGATTTGAATATTAAAGCAGTTTATTCTTTAATCCATCTAGAATTTATTTTGGTCTATGGGATAAGAAAAAATTGTTTTGGTTTTATTTCACTTGTTTGAACTGATTAATTTAGAATTTCCTTTTGGATAAAGTAACTTTAAGGCAAAGAATTAAATAAGAGTACCTAGCAGCAAGTCACTATGAGTAATAAGATGAACTATTGTATGGTTGTTGGAGATGGAGCAGGACGTTGAGGGAATAAAGGAATTCTGGGGAAGGGCTGTGAAACTAATGAATGAAACTTAGTTGAAAGCAAAGAGATGGACAAAATAATTACTCTAAGTTCTATTTATTTGCAGAATGCCAATATGCCTACAGTGTTTATTGAAGTTGTTCTTTATAAGATCCAAGAGTCAGCAGCATTATCAATCTTCACTGAAACATTTTCTTTATTGTGAATTATCAGAAAATCCCAAAATAATAGAAGAGAAAATTAGGGGAGTGTTTATCTATTCTTTCATTCATTTAATAAATATTTATTGAACACCTGAATGTGCCAACCACTGTTCTAAGTTGCAGAGGATATAATAGTGAGCAAAACCACTGAGTTTGAAGAGTCTATATTGAGCAAAATACTTTATGCTCAATACATTCAGGATCCTTCCAATACAGCCCCAGCCTGTCATTCCAGCCACATTGCTTATTTTTTCCTAAACACACCATATAGTATTCAATTAAACTGATTCCTTGCTTTTTTCTGAACACTTCTAGTACTTTGGCCACTGGCCTTCTACTCACAGTGACCCCTCTCTTTAAACACTCCGTATCCTATATTTCCATTATCTTCCTTTTATCTTTTTCCTTTTTATTATATTTATTGTGTGTTTACCACCCCAAATCAAGTCTCCTTTTATCACCATTTAACCCGCCTATCACCCTCCTCCACCACCCCGCACTTCTTCCTCCCCAGGCCATCACCACTGTTTTCTGGGTCCATGAGTTTTTTCTCTTTTTTCTTTTTTTATTTACTTCCTCTACCTCCCAGAGCACCCAGCTGGCCCCCAAGAGCTGCCAGTTTGCTCTCTATTTATGAGATTGTCTCTATGTTGCTTGTTAGTTTATTTTGTTCCTTAGATTCCACGTGGAAACAAAATCATATGGTACTTGTCTTTCTCTAACTGGCTTATTTCACTTAGCATAATGCTCTCCAGGTTTATCCATGCTGTCACAAAGGGTAAGGTTTCTTTCTTTTTATATGGCTGAGAAGTATTCCACTGTGCAAATGTACCACAGCCTTTCATTACTCATCTGTTAATGGGCACTGGTGCTGCTTACAAATCTTGGCTATTGTAAATAATGCTATAATGAACATAGGGTGCATATATTCTTTCCAGTTAGTATTTTGGGTTTCTCCAGATAAATTACCAGAAATGGAATCACTGGATTATAAGAAAGTTTACTTTTTAATTTTTTAAGGAATCTCCATACTGCTTTCCACAATGGCTGCACCGATCTGCATTCCCACCAGCAGTGCAGGAGGGTTCCCTTTTTTCCACATCCTCACCAGCACTTGTTTGTTGACTCATTGATGATAGCCATTCTGACAGGTGTGAGTTGATATTTCATTGTGATTTTAATTTGCATTTCTCTGATGATTAGTGCTGTTATCTTGCAATCTTGTAGCTGTACTGTTCAGAGTATACACTCTTCTAGTGACACATATTACTTCCACTCATGTTCCATTGGCCACGTGGAGGCATTAGAATGAGAAAATGGAAAAAGCTCTTATCTTTGCTTTTGGGAGTTAACAGTTTAATAACCAAAAAATGAGAGAAGAGACAAATAATCAGCTAAAATCCAAGTAGGTTCCGTGAAGAGGAGCAACATTTCAAAAGGAAGCCAAAGCAGGAAGTGATCACAGCTATTTCAGAATAAGAGCAAAAGCTCAAGCTCTGCTTCAGAGTTTTACTGAATATTTTCTTTTTTCACATGAGAGTTAAAATCAGTCTATCTAATTTCAAATATGAAAGTGTTTGCCTGACCAGGTGGTGGCGCAGTGGATAGAGCATCAACTTGGAACACCAGGAACCCAGGTTCACAACCCTGAGGTTACTGGCTTGAGCGTGGGCTCACCAGCTTGAGCGTGGGATCATAGACATGACTCTGGTCACTGGCTTGAAGCCCAAGGTTACTGGCTTGAGCAAAGGGTCACTGGTTCAGCTGGAGCCCCTGGTCAAGGCACATATGAGAAAGCAATCAATGAACAACTAACGTGCTGCAATGAAGAATTGATGCTTCTCATCTCTCACTCTTTCTTTCTGTCTGTCCCTGTTTGTCTCTCTCTCTGTATCCTTTGTTAAAAAATTTGTAATAAAAATTTGTTGGTATGAGATAATATTGTAGGTAACATTCTTGGTATGATTAATTTATAAAATAATTTTGACATTCTCATCAACTTCATATTTCAGAAAACAGCATGTCTTTTTATTCGTTTGAATTTTCTTCTGTGTCTTCTGAGAGTGTTAAATTTGTTCCCTCCACCCTGTGGATATTAAAAATTCTTATCTAACTTTTTTCTATGTATTTTGTTGTGGTGATCATTGCTATTGCCATTACATATGAATTTAATGAATTCTCTAATTAAAGTCATATCTAAATTTAATTGATTTTCTTGGGGTTTTCAGGTGTACAACTTTACCTCTTTGTGTACAATTTTTATTCCATTTATTCTTTTCTCTCAGATAATTGTATTACCCTAGTGGTGATAACAGGCATTGTTGTATTATTCCTGATCAGAATGGAAATGCATTTAGTGTTTCCCTTTTAAACATAACATGGCTTTGGAGCTGAAATACACATATTTTATAATATTTAGGCAGTCTTTACCATTTATTATTTTGGGAAAATTTTGCTTGAAATTATATACCCAGAAACTCATGACAGACATCAACAAACTAGATGATAAAAAACATTTCAAAAAACTATAAAAACAGATAACAAAAGAGAAAATTATGACAATCCTAAAGCTAAAAGTTAAACATGTGTGTCTTACCAATTAATGTAAGTTAGCTAAAGCATCTATTAAATGAAAAACTTTCCAAATTGGATTGCATAGCAAAAACCAATTTTTATGTGTATAAAAGATATAAACATCTAAAATAAAGCTATATGATGTTTGAAAATAAAGGCTGAGCACAATGATACAATAGAACAGAAAATTAGAAGACAAAAAGAAAAAAATAGTCTGTGGCCCTGATATTAATTTCAGATAAGGTGGAATGTAGGGACCCAAATAATTTCCAAGAAGGCCATTTAATGGTAAAGGATGCAATTCACCATGGAGGTATTAGCTACAAATATCTATTTCTAATTAACACATAGGCAACATTAATGAAGCAGAAATAATAGAAAATACAAGGAAAGGAGACCAAAACAAGAGGAGAAAAATAAGGATAACGGAAGTTAATATACATAAATAATATGGTAGATAAAACTTAGAATTAGGAACTTGATGATTGGAAATATAGTATATTTTTAGATGTCCAAGAACATTTATGAAAATGAATGTTATAATCTCATATTAACCAGGTATTAATTGCAATAAATTTCAAAAATTAGAAATATCACGGTAAACATTTTCTGATCACTAATACAATAAAACTGGAAATTAATATAAAAAAACAAAGACATTCATCTCTTCTATTGATGTGTTCTCATGGAGTTGAAGCTTACAGGACTGTTCAATTAAATGAAATCCTTGTCTCTTATGAAGTCTGTGTATGAAGTGGCAGTTCCTGTGTTTAAAAAATTTCATCACAGTGGTTTTGTGTATGTATACTTAGTATTTGATATGCAACTGGATTGAAAAGAATATTCTCTCTCATAAAACTGAGATGAGCATACAATGATACTACACTGCTCACAAAAATTAGGGGATCAGAGAACGTGCAGATATTCCAGTACTTTCAGCCTTTTTGTACAGTGCATTTTCACTGATGAAATAAAAGTTGGTTTTGCATCTCATTTGCATAATCAAGCAACTTTCTTTGACTTGTTGTTTGCTTTTCTGATGTTCTTGTTTAATAAAAAATCAAATTGCTTCTTTTTTTTATCGCTTCATATTTATTTTGAATATTCCCTAATTTTTGTGAGCAGTATATTATTAAGAAGGGAAAGAAGTTACTAGTAACTTAATTTAGCTATTTCCAAGGAACATTGAGCCTGTTTCTTTTATCTGATACTTTTCCTTTTATTGTCAAGTGCTTGCTCTTCAGTGAATAATGATGAGTAGGAAATGTGTGAAAACGACACCGAGATTGACACATACGTTGGTACTGTGCTTACCTGTGATCTTATAGCCATCTTAGAAGGTTGTAGTTGTAACAAAAACATTGTAGGAATTTCAAGAGTCTACATTTTAATCTTATTAGCTATATTTATTTTCTTAAAGTATGAAACAAAATAATTTTTTTTCTTGGAATCATCCAAAGCAACAAAGATAATGAAAATAGAAACAAAAGTCTCCATTATTAGTGACATAATAAGGCATCTGAACTCCCAAACTACAAAATTAGAGGAAGCTCTGTCAAAAACAGTGAAGGTCAAACATGAGTGCAGGAAGAAATAAAGAGAGGATGCTATGAGGTGCACACATCACAAAAGGCTAGCAAAAACACATCTTTAAAATAAGTGGTATATTGTGAGATATAAAACCAACACTCCTATATTTATATCAGTAGGGTGAGCAGGCTGGCAGATAGAGTTTCTCTGATTCCACATGGAAAGAAGTTTTCAGAAGCTGAGATGCTAGAAT